>CM057054.1:20865113-22215113 GCA_029948455.1 Solanum rostratum
CAACTTCCCTTTCTTCCCAAACCTCGTGACACCTTTCATAGGTGATACCTTCAGATAAACCCAGTCATTCACCTCAAACTCTAAATCCCTTCTCCTTACATCTGTGTACGACTTTTGGCGGCTCTGGGCTGCCTTTAACCTTTCTCGTATAGTCTTCACCTTTTCCATGGACTGGTGGACAAGGTCTGGCCCAATCAGCCCGGCCTTTCCAACCTCGAACCACCCAATGGGCGATCTACATCTTCTCCCATACAAGGCCTCATAAGGGGCCATTCGGATACTCGCATGATAACTGTTGTTGTATGCGAATTCAATTAAGGGTAAATAGTCGTCCCAATTTCCTTTGAAGTCAAGAACGCATGCTCTCAACATGTCTTCCAACGTCTGGATGGTGCGTTCTGCCTGGCCATCCGTCTGTGGATGAAAGGCCGTGCTCAAGTTCACCTTAGTACCCAGCCCTTTCTGGAATGACTTCCAGAAGTGAGAGGTAAATTGGGCTCCTCTGTCTGAAATAATAGACAAGGGAACTCCGTGCAATCTCACTATCTCCTGAATATATATTCTGGCATAATCTTCGGCAGTGTTAGTCGTCTTGACTGCTAAGAAATGTGCTGATTTCGTCATTCTGTCTACAATCACCCATATGGAGTCATGTTGCCTCCGGGATTTCGGTAAGCCCGTGACAAAGTCCATGTTCACCATCTCCCACTTCCATTCTGGAATTTCAAAATTCTGAGCCAGACCACTTGGCCTTTGGTGCTCAACCTTGACTTGCTGGCAGTTGGGGCATCTGGAAACAAATTCTGCGATGTCACTCTTCATTCCACTCCACCAATAGACTTCTTTCAAGTCGTGATACATCTTGGTGGAACCTGGATGGATGGAGTACTTAGCATTATGGGCCTCAGCTAAAATCCTTTCTCGAACACCATCAACATTAGGGACACATAATCTGTCCTGGTACCTCAGTACCCCATCTCCCCCTTTGGAAAAGGCCATCACTTTTTGCTTCTGAACATCTTCTTTTAGTTGGAGTATAATGAGATCTCGATCCTGCTTCTCTTTAACTTCAGTCACCAGGGATGATGAAGACCCATTTTGAACACTAACTCCTCCTTCATCATTCTCTTCAAGTTGGACCCCCAATCGGGCCAACCTGTGCACCTCTCTCACCAGTTCTTTCTTTTCTTCATCAACATGGGCCGTGCTACCCATAGACAACCTGCTAAGAGCATCAGCAACAACGTTAGCCTTACCTGGGTGGTACATGACGCTCATATCATAGTCCTTGAGCAACTCTAACCATCTCCTCTGTCGCAAATTGAGCTCTCTTTGGCTGAATACATACTGCAAGCTCTTATGGTCTGTGAACACATCCACATGCACTCCATACAAGTAGTGGCGCCAGATTTTAAGTGCGAACACAACGGCTGCCAACTCAAGATCATGGGTAGGATAGTTTCGTTCATGAACCTTAAGCTGTCTGGAAGCATAGGCTACCACCCTTCCTCTTTGCATTAACACGCACCCCAACCCAACTCTAGATGCGTCACAGTATACCACGAAGTCATCTGTTCCGTCAGGCAATGTCAATACAGGTGCAGTGGTTAACCTGGTCTTCAGCTCTTGGAAACTTTTCTCACATTCGTCAGACCATTGGAACTTAGCCCCTTTTTGGGTCAGTTTGGTCAATGGTGCAGATAGGGAAGAAAACCCCTCCACGAACCTCTGGTAGTAGCCTGCCAACCCTAAGAAGCTTCTTATGTCAGTCGGAGAGGTTGGCCTTGGCCAGCTTGCCACCGCCTCAATCTTCTGGTTATCCACTCGAATACCATCACCCGAAACCACATGGCCTAGGAAAGCCACTGACTTAAGCCAGAATTCACACTTGGAGAACTTAGCATATAACTCGTGGTCCTTAAGAGTTTGAAGGACAACTCTGAGATGTTTAGTATGCTCTTCCTCATCCTTCGAATATATCAAAATATCATCAATGAAGACGATTACAAACATATCCAAGTAGGGTCTAAATACTCTGTTCATCAAGTCCATAAAGGCTGCTGGTGCATTGGTCAACCCAAAGGACATCACTAAGAATTCAAAATGACCATATCTTGTCCTGAAAGCTGTCTTTGGGATATCACACTCCCTCACCTTTAACTGATGGTAACCCGATCTGAGGTCTATTTTTGAAAAATATGAGGCACCCTGAAGTTGGTCGAACAAGTCGTCAATCCTAGGAAGAGGATATTTGTTCTTGACTGTGACCTTGTTCAGTTGCCTATAATCTATACACATTCGAAGCGTCCCATCTTTCTTTCGCACAAACAACACTGGAGCACCCCACGGAGAAACACTAGGTCTAATAAAACCCTTCTCTAACAGGTCTTTCAACTGTTCTTTCAGCTCCTTCAGTTCAGCGGGGGCCATCCTATATGGCGGAATTGAAATAGGCTGCGTATCGGGGAGTACATCAATACCGAAGTCAATCTCCCTATCAGGAGGGACTCCAGGTAAATCCTCCGGGAACACCTCAGGAAACTTATTAACAACTGAGACCGACTCAAGAGTAGGGGTCTCAACATTATCAGCTTTAAATCTTACTAGGTGGTAGATACACCCCTTAGAGATCAACTTCCTTGCCCTCAGGTAAGAAATAATTATACCCTTGGGTGCAACATAACCTCCCTTCCATTCTAAGACCGGTTCAAGTGGGAATTGAAACTTAACCACTCGGGTTCTACAGTCTATGGATGCATGGCAAGCGTGAAGCCAATCCATCCCAAGGATCACATCAAAATCCACCATCTCTAATTCTACCAAATCAGCCAATGTATCCCTATAATAAATGGATACTACACAGTTCCTATAGACCCTTTTTGCCAGAATAGACTCTCCAGTAGGAGTTGAAACGGAATATGGCTCACGTAGACATTCTGGGGCAACTTCGAACTTATTGGCCACATAGGGAGTCACAAAGGATAAGGTGGCACCCGGATCAAGTAATGCGTAATAGTTATAAGAGAAGATTTGAAGCATACCCGTTACAACATCTGGGGCAGCCTCTCAGTCCTGCCGATTTCCCATAGCATACAGGCGGTTCGCTCCGCCTCCAGCATTCGTAGCAGTAGCCCTCTGTTGACTGCCCGCAGGGGGCGCTGTAGATGACTGGGCTCTATTACCTCTGTCGTTTCCCCTCTGGCTCCTCATAGGACATTCAATCTGGATATGGCCAGGCTGTCCACACGTATAGCATAAATTGGTGCCTTCCCGGCACGCACCAAGATGTTGTTTGCCACATCTGCCATAAGTTGCTTTTTCTCTGGGGCCCTGGGCGACACTGGCCTGGGACTGAGATACCTGTGCTCTGAAATTCTGATGGCCCTGGGGCCTTTGGTCATACCTGTGCTGCTGAACAGGTGCATTCACCATCGGTGTTGCATGGCGAGGAGGTTTCCTCTGAAAGAAGTTCTTGCTGCCCTTGTCCCCCTTTTGCTGGTTTTGTTCCTGGGCCACAGCCTTGGCTTTCTTGCTCTGCTGTTCCTCCCTGTCCCTCTTCTTGTCCTCTTCGGTCTGTTGAGCGTAAACCATCAGCCTGGAAATATCCATGTCTGGGATCAGCAATGCTGCCTTGCACTCCCTCTTCACATGTCTGCCCAATCCAGACACAAATTTTCTCATCCTGGCCCTCATATCAAGAACCATCTCCGGAGCATACCTCGACAGCTGGGTGAACTTTAGACTATACTCTTTGGCGGTCATACCCTCCTGTTTTAAGTTCACAAACTCTTCAACCTTGGCTTCCCTTAACTCTTGGGGAAAGAAATGATCGAGAAAAGCACTCTCGAACTCTTCCCACTCGGCTGGTTCAGCACTTTCACCTCTAACATCCTCCCATTGGTTGTACCAAATGTTGGCCACATCCTTAAGTTGATATGAGACCAACTCCACTCCTTCAATCTCACTTGCATGCATTGCCCTTAGGATCTTGCGCATTTCATCAATAAAGTTTTGCGGATCCTCCTCAACATTAGAACCCGTATAGACTGGCGGATTCATCCTCAAAAAATCTCTGAGCCTGGAAGCAGCAGTTGGCTCTTGGGAACTGGAGCTTGGGGCCTGGGGACCACGACTGCTACTTTGCGAGGCCACCAACTGGGTGAGCATGGCAATGGCTCCCCTGAAGTCTGCCTCTGAAGTGGGGGCTGACTGTGCTGGGGATGCTGGTGGAGCCTCAGCAGCTCTAGCTGGTCGTCCCCGTCTCCTTACCTCACGTTCTGGCAAGGGTTCTCAGTACTTGGGACAGAACCATCTCTTTGGGCAGCAGTGCGTTTTGGAGGCATTATCTGCAAACGCGTAACGCACGAGTTAAAGAGGTTTGCTTAAAGTCAAGCTCTAGCGCACGACTCAGAACATCAAAGAAGTGGAACCATTTCCTAATGCCCTGTAGCATCCTGTTTATGAAGTGTGGTGCACAACACACGCATAAACGAGACTCTACTAGACACGGCTTCGTAGACTCCCTAGGACTCTTGAACTCTGTGCTCTGATACCAAGTTTGTCACGTCCCGGGAGGGTACCCTAGGCGTGGCCGGCACTCAGAGACTATTGCTAGCCCCCAAGCGAACCACTTAGCTTCATCACATCATTCATTATAGACATTGCGGAAGGAAATAGTAAACAATACTTTAAAATAGTGGGCCAATGGACAAACCTCAATTTGATCATCAAAACTAAGCAAGGAATTATTGCTCAGTTGTCAAAACATTCACCTTGACTACATCATTATGTCTACAAAGCCTCTAACATTCCTTAAAACGTCTAGGAAGAGGACCATGACATACCATGGCTACTCGACTCAAAGAACAGGATAACATTCATAAATAAAGGTTCCCTCCGGAAACAAGGAGGCTCACCACAGTCAGAACTTGGAAACACTTGACCTCAACGGGGCGGCTGCTGAAGTCCTCTAGCTCCTGTATCTGCATCATGAAACGATGCAGCGCCAAATGGCGTCAGTACGTGGAATGTACTGGCATGTAAAATAGCTGGAACACATCGTTAGGAATATACGAACATAACGTACATCATTATGAGACCTTAACATTTATATCAGGGAAACATTAACATTGACCTTTACATTAACATTGACCTTTACATTAACATTGACCTTTACATTAGAGTACTATTAGGGAAACCTTTTCTGAGAGGCCTAACTGGGAGTTTCTTTAACCGACAACCATCACTTATGAGCCAGTGATGATACAACGAAGCGATGCCGTTGCCACATCCATCCATTACCCTGCCCAGGGTAAAGGACATTACATTAGTGGATCCATAAAACATAACATTAGTCCTCATTTGGGACAAGATAGGAGCCATCCGCATTGCGGTTCAATCCTCTCTTCCTACGCGGGTCACGTAGTTAATGGACTCAAGTGGGACTCACTTTTATCCATTTCGGTGCTCAATACTCCTCCCAGGACTCGACATTGCTCATAAAACATTAACATTCATTTGTCCCATAGGGACACATTACATTATCATTAGTCCCCATAGGGGCATAACACTTTATCATTGACATCTCCTTTACATTAACATTAACATCATTGTCATTCCATTCGATTAACATTAACATCATGGACCTTAGGAACACTAGTTTAGGAACTTTGACTCTCAACTTAGAGACAATCCCACATTCACATGCTCCACGTTCATCATTCATTATTTTATCATTACTCTAGACTCTACACACACACCCATGTTCATCATGCATGCTTTTCTAGGATACATATACAATAGATATAGGATTTTTAACTAAATGCTTTTCAAGAAAATAGTTTAAAAAGGATGCATAAGGGTTTTTATGAGGGTCATCATCAATGCAGGAAAATATGTAGGTTTACGCATAAAATAATGGCATTTATTCATTACATTACATGAATTAACATGTTTCACTTCATTACCCTAACATCATTCACCATTAAACTTTAATACATTACTCATGGGGCACATGGGAGGACATTCCCATGCTTTAAGTATAGCCTTACATACCTGAAAGAAGATAGTCACGCTAAAGCACCTTCTTTCCTCTTGCTCTCTTCAACCTCCTTCAAGCCCTAGCCTTAAGAACCTTAGGAAGACTTCTTCAATGGGGTTTTTCAACCCTTTTTCGTGAAAACCGACCTATATAGGTCATAGGGGTACGTTTAGGATAGGTGGGATTGGACCATACTGCCCTTGGAAATTTTAAGAAATTAAATCCCGTCCTGAAATAACACAGTCCGCGACGCGGACTGGTCGCGGACAGTGTATTTTCGGAAATTTCAACTCCGTCGAAATTTTCAGGAAAAGATAAGTGTGTCTCCGCGACCAGTCCGCGTCGCGGTTCCGTCGCGGAGGCTCACTGTTTTTCGTTTTGGAACGAAAAATTATCTTTTGACTCGGTTGCTCTAAAATTCGACCGAGACCTTTCCCCCACTCCATTTTTAGTGCTGATCATGAATCCGCTCTCGGATTTCCGATCCGAGCATCAGAAGTCACGTTTCTCGCACACCTCTCCTTGAGGGGTATTTCGGTAATTTCGCGGGCGTTACAGGTGGAAAGGTGGAATTAGCATATTTTAAGATGTTTATTGCTTTGGTTGATTGTTGGTGTCTTTCCCTATCCTGTTATTCAATTTATATTATTGTTGTGCTTATCTGTTTAGTATATTATCTTTCTGAGCTCGTCCGACCTACAATGCCTTTTGGGTATCCCGTGTTGGTACTCATGCTGCACTTATGCATAATTTTGATGCAGATTCTAGTTTGCGCCATCCTCAGTATGCGCCCGATCACCCTTCGTAGCAGCAGATTCAGATTGTGGTGAGCTACTGGCGTGTAGAGACTAGTTTCCTTCCTTCTTATTTATGAATTGTATTTTGCATTTTTGATAGTTAGACTCTGTATTATATGTAATTATATTTATCACCTTTGTACTTAGAAGCTCCTGTATGTGGTAACACTAAGTCCAAGATTTTTGGTTCTAACATCTATTTATATTTCTGATTACCTTTGGGCACTTAGTATATTTTGTATCGTATTGCATGTCTATGCTTTGGCCCATATTTATTAATTATATCATCCTAGCTTCTGTTTATTTTATCCTCACTATGACCATTGTTATTATCCATTCCAAATAAATTATTCTCTTTAAGTTTGCATTTCAGAGTTGGCTTGCCTACTCGGAAGTTATAGTAGGTACCATCGCGATCGAAATTCGAATTGTGACAATGTGATATTAGAGCTTAAGTTCACCGGTCTCACAACTATAGGAGATAGTGTCTAGTAGATTCCATGGATCAGTATGATGATGTCCATATCCAATCTTCGAGAGGCTACGAGGAATTGTAGGATTGAATTCCTTTCCTTTTGATTCTAATCATGCTTAAGAAACAATACTAGTATCTAAAAATTTATTATTCCACTCCTTAGGTGGTGCTAATGAGACTTCTAGTGGGTGGTTGAGGGACTCCTGTGCCAATCGTTGGAGTTCCAATTTGGGCCAGATGTAGAGGTAGAGACTGAGATCATCCCAAAGGTAGAGCAGAGCTAGGTTTACATCATCAATTCATGGTCCAGAGTAGGCACCAACATCGGAGCCCAAGATTAAGGTTGAGTGCTCTGAGCATTGGCCTACTGAGGAGGTTCCAGATTCACCTCCACCTGAATTCATGGCTATGCCTGCATTACAAGATACTTTGGCCAGGATCCTCATCTTTATGGAGAGTATGTCTCGAGCAGCTACTATGCTAAGCACTTCAGCAGGACTTCAAGTTAGAGAGGAGGGATAGACCTTGGACTAGGCAGGGTACCATTTGATCAGACCCTATATTCACTACACACTACTATGGCTCCCTATTGGTGATATAACCTATCGCTACGTTTCTCTAGCCTTGGACAGCTAGGCCAACTATGACCACAGAGAAGCAGAGGGTCATCAAATTGGGGCCTCCCAAATTCTCAGGTGTTGTGGGTGAGGATGCCTATGATTTTTTTGTTAGTTGCCAGGAGAAGTTGCATAACCTTAGGTTAGGTGAATCCCATGAGGTCGATTATACTGCTTTCCAATTGCATGGGCTAGTGAAGTAGTGGTGGACGTCCTACCTTAGTTATTGACTAGTAGGATCACCTCCTATGACATGGACTCAGTTCTTCAAGGCTTTATTAGAGAAGTTTGTGCCTCGAAGTTTGGGAGAGAGGCTGAGGGATGAGTTTACAACATTAGGGAAGGGATCGATGTCAGTTTCCTAGCATGATACATGATTCCATGAGTTTCTTGACATGTCACTGTGATTATGTCAATAGAGGATAAACGGGTTCATAAATGTTTTAGGGGTCTATCTTATTCCTTGAGGTTGACTACAAAACGGATGGTTGCATTCGGGTGTTTATTCCTGCAAGTAGTAGATCATGCACGCACAATTGAGGCTATATATCGCGAGGCCTATGAGGGCAGCGATAAAAAGCCTCGCCGTTAGGATAGTTTCATCGAGGGCTAGTCTCATGGTAGAGGTTTCTAGGGCATGAGTTATCAGTAGTAGGTTCCACATGGTAGAAGGCCAGGCCACTTTACAGATTACTGATAGTGGGGTAGCGGGTGCTGGTGGCCAGGGTAGGAGGCTTTGGTTCAGATATCACGGGGTCAATCTTCCAGGCATCTAGGCCATGGTGGATGTTCAGGTTCATCTAGGTCATCTTAGGAATGTTCATTTCGAGGGCCGTGTTATGAGTGTGACGTGATTAGTCACTTTGCTAAAGGATGCCCTATATTACCCATTGTCGACACCAGGCACAATAAGTCAGCAAGTTCAGGCTACCAGGGCTCTAATTCAGTTAACTAGAGGGGCTGCACAAGGTCATAGAGGTGATTCTTAGGTACTAGAGGTTGTCCTCAGGAAAGTCGGTCTGGTAGTAGAGGCAACCGTGGTTATATGTATGTTTTTTGGTAGGCCAGAGGTGAAGGCATCAAATTTTTTTATCATATGTACTATATTCAGCTTCCATTATCTTTCTTATGCTCTATTTGATATGGGATCTACATATTCATATGTGTCTGCTTAATATGCTACTCAACTGGATATATTGAGTGAGCCGTTGCTTGTGCCTATGCATGTAGCCACTCCCATAGGTGATTCTTTAGTAGTGGATCGAGTGTATCAGCCCCATGTGGTGTCTATTCTAGGGTATGATACTATAAAAGACTTGCTCTTGCTAGATATGATAGATTTCAATTTGATTCTGCGTATAGATCGGTTGTCTCCCCATCGTGCAGTTCTGGATTGTTATTCTAAGACTGTTACTCTGTGTATGTCTGATATCTCTTCGATTTTGTGGTCAGGTACAATGAGTCCTATGCCGATCGATGTTATTTCCTTCCTTAGGGCCCAATGGCTAGTAGAGAGGGGGTGTCTAGCTTATCTTGCATATGTTTGGGATACTAGTGTTAATTCACTATCCATTGATTCTATTCCCCAAGAGTATCCCGATGTCTTCCCTACCAATTTCCCTAGTCTTGCACCTGAGCTGGATCGTCATTTTAGCATTGATGTTGAGCTGGGTGCCCAACCAATTTCTATTCCAATGCATAGGATGGCTCTAGTCATGATGAAAGAACATAAGAAGCAGCTTTAGGATCTTTTGAGTAGGGGCTGAATCAGGCCTAGTGTATCCCCATGGGATGCTCTTATTCTATTTGTGAAGAAGAAGGATGGTACCATGCATATATGTATTGACTAACAACAACTTAATAAGGTGACTATCAATCCTCCTCAAACTAGCAGAGGTGTGACGCCTAGAAACACCCAAGCATCAGGTGCAAGTGGAGCTAACAAAGCTAGTGGGTCAAATGCTACTACACAAACTTATGCTATGAAACAGAGGGATGATCAAGATGGACCAGATGTAGTTGTTAGTAAATTTCACTTATTTAGCTTATGTGTGTATACGTTGTTTAATCCTGGTTCTACACATTCTTATATTTGTTCATCACATGTTTTTCTTAAAAATATGAAGTCTGTGGCATGTAACTATGGTGTGCGAGTTGAAAGACCCTTGGGCTACCAAGTTATTTGTAATCAAATTTACTGAGTTTATCCCTTCGTGATCCAAAACCTAGTCTTCCATGCTAATTTAATCGAAATTCCCTTCCAAGATTTTGATATTATTATTGGAATGTATTGACCTTATAAATATCATGCAATACAGGTTAATGTATGTGACTTCTAAGGATTCTACCTTTTCCCACATTATTGTACAAGGTGAAAGATCTTTGACATCTAGTTTCTGCTGCCTATGCAAGAAAGATGATTCAACAAGGTTGTGATGCATATCTTGCTCACATAGTTGATACACGCTTGGAGAGTCCTAGTCTTAAAGATATACCTATTGTGTGTGATTTTCTAGAAGTATTTCCCAGAAAATCTTCTTGGGTTACCCTCGAAAAGAGAAGTTGAATTTCCAATCGAGCTTATTCTCAGATCTACACCTATTTCTATTACTCCTTATAGAATGGCTCCAATAGAATTAAGGGAGTTGAAAAATTGGTAACAAGAACCTCTTGAGAAGGATTTTATCCGTTCTAATGTTTCCCATTTGGGAGCCCTTATTTTGTTTGTAAAGAAGAAGGATGACACTCTTGGGTTGTATATTGACTATAGGCATTTGAATATAATTTCCATAAAAAATGGATATCCATTACCAAGGACTGATGATTTATTTGACCTATCACAGGGTGCTACTATATTCTCAAAGATTGATTTGAGGTCTGAGTATCACCAACTACGCTTTAGAGAAAAAGATGTTCCTAAAGACACTTTCAAAGCTTGAAATGGTCATTAGAATTTTCGGATACTATTCAGGTTAACTATTGCTCAGACGATATTCATGGATCTAATGTGTCGAGTATTTAGGCCATACCAAGATCAGTTTGTGATAGTTTTTATAGATAATATTTTAGTATATTCCAGGGATAGTGAAGATCATGATAAACATCTCCAGATTGTTTTACGAATTTTGAAGGAGAAAGAGCTCTCCAAGTGTGAATTTTGGCTCAATAAAGTGACTTTTCTGGGACATGTCGTGTCAGCCGAATGTGTGAAGGTATATCCTAGTAAATCCAAACAATTGTTGAATGGGAACCTCCCAAAAGTCTATCTGAGCTAAGAAGCTTCTTGGGCTTGGCAGGATACTATAGGAGGTTTGTAAAAAGGCTTCTCCAGTATAGCCTTTCCTTTGACTAAACTCTTGAAGAAGGAAGTAAAATTTACTTGGGATGATATATGCCAAGAAAGCTTCGAAACTCTCAAATTCTTGTTGACACAAGCTCCTATGCTTACTCTAGCAATGGAAGGGAAGGAGTATGTGATATATAGTGATGCTTCTTATCAAGGTATAGGATGTGTTTTGATGAAAGAAGGGAAAGTTATTTCTTATGCCTCTCAAGAATATGAATTAAATTACCCTATTCATGATCTTGAACTTTCTGCTATAGTGTTTTCCTTACAGATATAGAGACATTATTTGTATGGAGAAAATTTTCACATATTCCCTGATCACAATAGCTTAAAATACTTGGGTACTCAGAAAGGGTTGGGCCTAAGATGACGTCGATGGCTTGAACTCATCAAATATTATGATTTCATGGTTGATTATCACCCAGGTAAAGCTAATGTACTTGCAGATGCCCAAAGTTGAAAATCCTTCCCAAGCTTATCCTTGAGTCCTTTGCCTTTGCTTCTTGAGTTAAGAACTATGAATGTTTGTTTTGTACTTGATTTATCTAGTTCCATTGTAGTTAATTTGCAATTCAAGTCAATATTACTTGAACAAGTGAAACAAGTACAAAAGTTAGATTAAAAACTCATAAAATTAACCAACGAAGTTTAAAATGGGGAAAAGCATAATTTTATATCAACAAAGGATCACGTCTTACTTTTCCAAAATAGATGAAAGGATCCAGACCTTGTAAGGCCTTAATAATGCATGGAAATTTAGTTTCGAGAAGTTTTTGTCTAAGGTGTTGCCACAAGACCACCTCCATGAGCCGTGGAGAAGTCCACGAGCCATGTGAAGGTGCCATGAGGTGGCCTTTGGCCTTGTGTGTAGTGTGCTTAGACTTATGGTGAAGTTCAAGACTAAATGACCCTCCATTGAGCCCTTCATGGCTCGTGGGGCTCACCACTGGCCATGAAGTGGCTCATGGTAGGAGCTTTGAACTTGAAAAAATGACTTTTTTACTAAGGCACCTCACACACGAACCCCTACACTGGTCGGGTAGCACCATACAATCGTGTGGGGTCTCGTGAGGGTGTTGGTCCGAAAATTTTCAAAGTATGGAATCATCGTCTCGGAACATGGCCAATGGATTTTTTTGGAGTATTATCTCACGGGTAGCCATACGGTCCGTGTGATATCACACGAGCTGTGGGGCTTCTTGACGGTACCCTTGGCAACCTTTTGAAGTTGGTCTCAGTAATGGCTTTCTTGTAATTTTGGCTACTTCTAAGGGTTGTTTATGAATTTCTAAGCTATTCTAAACCCCTGAAAGACGTGTACTCCTCTATTCTCATTCAGATTCATTAAACACACTTAGAATATTCAAATTCTCTCAACTAAAGAACTCCCCTCAAGTATGCCATTGAAAAATTAGCTTGGAGCTCAAGGAAGGGTCTTCTTCTTCAATCAATTTCTTTTTGATTCTTCTAATTAGATAAGGTATGTGGGATTGATTCATGGTCCCTCTCAACCACAAAGACCCCAAACAATTTTTACTCATTGATTTATGAATTTCAAGCTTACTTTGAATATGAGTCTTTTAAATTAATGATGATTTGATTCAATTGAGATGTGAGTTGTATTTAATTAACGTTTTAAAAGTGGTAATATGTTGAATTGCACTGATATTTTATATATATATATATATATATATATATATATATATATATATATATATATATATATATATATATATATATATATATATATATATATATATATATATATATATATATATATATATATATATATATATATATTCTTTTGAAAATATATTAATTAATAAACATATGTCTTAAATACTATTAAAAATATAATTAATTTATATTTTTTTAAGTTAGTATGTCTTCAATTAAATTAATCATAATAATTAAAAGTACAAAATTTCTATGAACATCATGTAATGCATGTTTAACAAAAATATTATTATTATTATTATTATTATTATTATTATTATTATTATTATTATTATTATTATTATTATTATTATTATTATTATTATTATTATTATTATTATAGGTATTAGTATTTAAAAAAAATGTAAGACTACAACCTTATTCAGCAACGAATCTACTTTAATTTGAATATTAGAATATTAATAAAATTATGCTAATGAAAAAATACTAGAATAAACTAAAAAAATAGATGATACGAAAAATTGCATGGAATCACGTGAAGAAGTAAAAGTTGATTTCAAAAGAAAATAAAATATCATTAATAAGTAATAAAAAATAATTGTAGAAAATATTTGAATACCAAAAATAAAAATATATTTAATAATAGAAATAAAATATAAATCAAAATAAAAAATAAAAAATAGAAATAAAAGGAAGAAAAGAATTTACATCAATTCCTTACCCTCCTTGGAAAAGGAGTGTATTTACACCCCTTCAATTATAGAGAAACTTACCTATATATGTTCTATTTAGAAAATATTTATCATTTATAGCAATGTAATTTCATTACATATGTAATTTACTTTTAAAACATGATACAAATTGTTTTACCAAAATAAGTTTAATATGTTTTAAGACACTTATAATACATCTCTATTGCATGCAAAGGTACTTTTATACATAGTGCAATTCATTTATATTACATGCATAATATGTTTTTGATATATAGTGCAGTTTTTTTTTAATCAAAATAAGTATAATACATTTATAACAGATATATAAAATTCTTTTTTAATACGTAATATGTTTGCAGTAGATGGTAAATATTTGTCAAATATGCAATATTTAGATAATATATATATATATATATATATATATATATATATATATATAAATGGTAAATATTTTACTAAAGTGATTCAAAAATGTAATTATTCCTCAATGATACCCGATTTCTCTCTTGCCAAATAATTAATTGGCCCACCAAACAAGTCAAAGGATATAACTATACCCAATTACATTAATTTTAATTACATTGTAGCTTACCAAACTGGCCCTAAATGTGTTTTCTATTTTTTCTGATGCAATACTTATTTTTTTCGACTATTTTTCTTTTCTAGACCCTAATTTGCAAAAGGAAAATTTTCATAAATAACCTAGACTTGAAACTTAATATAGTCAAATAACTATGTTCTACATAATCACACGGCATAATTTCGGCTATGTGACCTGGAGGGGAGGAGAGAGGCAAGCGTGATCGAGAGAGGGAGGAGAGAGGTAAATTGTTATGTATATTTGTCAAATTGTATCTGTAGATTTGTCAAATAATTGTATATGTGTAACTAATATACATATGTATTTGTATATCTAGCAAGTGGGATTAGGAGAGGGAGGAAAGATGCGAGCAAGATTGAGAGAGAGAGAGGAGAGAAGAGAGCGAGAGACTGCAAAGAGTGAAGAGAGGCAGATTGTATATGTATATCTGTCGAATTGACTATGTATATCTGTAAAATAATTGTATATATATAGCTGGTATACATATGTAATTGTATATCTGGCATGAATTGCAGAGAAAGAGAGAGAGAGAGGAGAAAGGTGAGAGAGAGGAAGAGAGGAAAGAGAATATAGCAACAAAACTATAACTATAACTATAAAAAAAAAAATTTCAAACTATAGTGGTATAATATAAATGCATATTATACATTTTCCTAGTTACGCAATTTTTTCTTTACAAAACTTAGTTAGAACTTTAATTATTTTTGGCCAAATTAAGATAATGTTTAGCTAAAATAATGAAGCTGAATCATGTATTTACTACTAAAAGGAAACCCGATTGTATATTTCTTTTTCATGTAAATAATATTTATTCCAATTTTGCATTGTTCCTTTTCTGTCGTATCATGCATGAATTATATTTTCGTTGAAATTTTATTTATTTATTCTTTAGATGCATTGATTGTATTTTTCTTTTACTTAACTTGACTAGAATATTATTATCTTTAGTCAAATAAAAAAATTATATTTAAAATATTGTTGTTCCATTTTTTTTACATAATTGTCTCTAAAAAAGGTATTTAAATAGTTAGTGATTTTAAAAAGATTAAAATATGTATTTTATTCTGAAAAAATAAAGTCAGGTGGACTAAAAAGACCATGTGACAATATGTGTGTCACACATGAGTTAGTATTAAGGGGAGTTGTGGCTATCAAATTACCAACTTGAGGGGGATAATTAAGCCAACACAAAGTTTAAGTGCACACCAAATAAAACTCAATTGTTTTTAATGATTAGCTCTCTACCGAAGTGTAAACCATAATTATTTTCTTAGTTCATATTAGGTCAAAATTTTCTTACACTGAATTTAATGGAAAGAAGAATACTCTTAATTTGCTTCTATCGCAAAGAAATCAGGACACTCAATTGACAAATGTCGTAGGATCTTGGTCGTTAAATGTAAAATCGAAATTAACTAGTTGTTTCTTCTTCTTTTATTTAGGATGTGGTGTCGGAATCAACATGCACATACCTATTACTCCATCAAATAACTACTACCTTCCATATCGACACATGTATAAATAGATAATATTGTCCACCTAAACTTAAGTGAAGGAATTTGGATTGGCCACTCATGTGAGTCAACCCAGATCCATATTAATATTTAAAGAATATATATTTGTTATATTTATTTATTTATTAATAAAGGAAAAGAGACAACTATTTGAAAAGTTGTGTCTCCTTTAGATTTATAAAAGGGTTCTGTTTAAAAAAAACAATGCATCTTTTCTTTGAAGAACTTAATGACACTTTTCTTCCTTCCCTTCTCTTTCTTCCTTCTACAATTCCTCTAAAGTTTTGTGAAGATTCTTGAGAAGTCTTCTTCTCCAAAAAAGGATTTGACTTCTATAATAAGGTACGATTTTAGACTGTGAACTTTATATGATGTAGTTCGTCTTTGTATGTAATTATACTATTAGACAAGTGAAACGAATTCAATGATCCTACAAGCTGAGTGTTTGATTAAATTCTTCATTGGTATCAGAGCCAAGTTGTTTGTTTCCTAGATTACTGCCGTCTAAGTATAAAAATTCGTGTGGAGTAACAGTCACATCATAATTATGATTTTATTAATGTGTGATGACTTGGATAACTCGGCGAGCGGTATTGTTACATTAGTTGTTGCTATTTTATAATGGTACTAATATGCAGCCTCTTGCAGAACTTTTAGAAATTTTTACACTTTTAATTATACCTATGGTAAATTGTGGCTTCTTGTCTTGTTTTTCTTCCATTAATTAGCTCATAAAGCCAAGTGCTAACAATCAAGTGGACTTAATTGTTATGGTCAACTTTTAAAGTTTCCCCTCTTCAATTTTTTTTAAAAAAAATCTATTTTACTTAGATTGGTAGAGATATAGGGACAAGGGATCTCAGTGATGTGTTTTATTCTTGCACAATTAATTCATTTTTTATGGACTAGTATGTCCAAAGAAAATAAATTAAATTAACTTATCTACAAAAAAATTAAAATATAAAGGACTGCGACATAAATTTAAGTTGCTGCTACATTGAAATTTCTAACATTTGTTAGTCGAACTAGGACAGTATAAAGTTGAGTGAGAATTTATAACCAATGGAAATTAGAAATACAGTGAGGCTCTTGACACATATATCTTACTGTTGTTCTAATCCCTGCAATAAATTTTAGTCAAAGTGACCTGTAAAGGAATGTATTCCTTGGTTTTATAGCATCAATTTTTTCCTTGTTTCTCTGTGACGATTACAACAACATTCTTTGGTGGTAACTTTAGACAGATTTTCCAATCATTATATGAAATTTTCATTGTGAAAAAATAAATTGATAATCATTAAAAACTTTGAGAGTGATCGTAATCAATTTTCGTGCTTAAGCCCCTACAAGTTTTTCTTATACAAATTATTGTGTAATTTTTTCATATGTGGTTAGCCCTAATCATTTTCCGTATGTGTTACAGAAAAGCATGGTATTGATAAGGACACCCAAACGAGTTTTCACAAAGCAACAGAAGGATATGAAGAAAACTATAATTGACAGTTTGGTTAATCTTTCGTCAGAATTCAATGTTCAAGATGATGATCTTACAGGATTTGTGAAACACATAACAAGAATTAACGAGTTAATTTAAAAAGTTGTGTGTACTGGGGAGTTATTGACCACGAAAAAGAAATATATGGCTTTGCGATCTGCACTGCTAGAAGACTTTCAAAGAAAATTACTTGACAAATCTTGGGATAAGTTGCATCTCAAAAGATCGAGATCTTACTAGTCATTTGTCCAACATTTTATGGATAAATATGTTGACTTGAAAGTTAAGAAGTCTGTGTATCATTCTCATTGGTTACCTATAACATATAAATTGCCTTTGAATTTGCGTAAAGATTTTATTTTATCTATTCCTTCACAGAGGGATATTATAGTGATGATATGTATTATATTTGTATAATGTTTGTATGTGACATGATTTATGTGAATTTATATGTTAATTATTATTAAGTGTTTCTATATATATTGTAGAACTTATGCATATTTAATCTTGAATTTATGTGATTTAAGATAAGTGATTCTTAGATGATTGACTGTGTTAAATTTATGACATATTAGAATTCGGATGATGATTGGGAACTTAGTGAACTTTCAAATCTGAACCTAATGTGAAATGAATATTGATATAGTTAATTCTTTTAAGAATTATTATGCATATGAATTTAGGCTAAAACAATGTGCATAGTTGTCTCATTTTATTTTATGCTTGTTTAAATCAGTATGTCAACTGTTGCAAAGAACATTATTGCTTAAGCTTAACAAAAGTGATAAGCTTAACGTTGATGACTGTAAAACCAAGTATATCCTGGAAGAGCAAGAAACTCTTAAAGCTCTAAATGTGTCTATGACACTTCCTCAAAATGGTTATACCCTCCAACATATGAAAGTTTCAAGGAAACGTAAGATTAGTCATCAAGAAGAGACAAATGTTTCTGCTCTAGAGAGAAATGTTTCTATGGCTAAGCGTAAGTGCTATAACTGTAAGAACAAGGGGCACCTTGCTTGTGATTGTCCTGAGCCTAAAAAGGTATATGATCTTATGAACAATTTACATACTGATGTAAATGTTTCTTGTTCTGCTTTTTTAACTGAATCACTTTTTATATGTATTGTAGATTCGGGAGCCACTAAACATATAGCTACAGAAAGAGATTCTTTTGTAGATTATCGACGAATCCCACGAGGATCTAAATGGGGGTATGTTGGAAACAACTCCAAAGAGGAGGTCAAAGTGGTTGGTACCTGCAAACTGAAATGCAAGGTGGCCGGACTTGCTCCTACATGATGTATTATTTGCCCCATCGATTCGTCATAATCTAGTCTTTGCCCGAATGTTGATTAAAATGGATTTTAATTTTTTCTTTCATGAACATGATTTGGGTATATAATTGGGTGAGACAAAATATGAAACTGGTTATTTTTATGATTGATTTTTTGTACTGGATGTTTATCAAAGTCCAAATAGTGACAATATTAATTTTTTCTTATTTATGTCTTCTAATTATGAGAACGACATAAATACATGGCATGCGAGGCTTGGCCATATTGGTCAACAAAGAATGAATCGCTTTGCCAAAGAAGGTTTGCTTGGCACAATAGATAAAGTAGAATTGTCAACTTGTGAATCTTGTCTGGCCGGAAAAACTGCAAGAAAACCATTTTGGAGAGGCAAAAGAGTTGATACTCCATTGCAGTTAATTCATTCTGGCATTTGTGGTCCAATGAATATAAGGGCAAGACATGGTGCTATTTATTTCATCACTTTTATTGATGATTTTACTCGATTTGGTTATGTATATTTGATTTCTCACAAATCTAAAGCTTTGAGTTGCTTTATTAAGTTTATGAATTTAGTTGAGAATCAATTAGGTAGAAAAATAAAGGTTTTAAGAACCGATTGTGAAAGGGAGTATTTTTCTGATGAGTGCAAATGATTATGTGATGAAAAAAAAATTCAAAGACAATTAACAACTCCTTATACTCCACAACAAAATGGCAATAGAACCTTGTTAGAAATGGTTAGGTCAATTATAGCACAAGCAAAATTGCGAATCACCTAGTAGGGTGATGCTTTGCTCACTACTGCGTTTGTATTTAATCGCGTCCCTTCAAAATCAGTTACGACTATACCATATGAGTTATGGAGCAAACATAAGCCCGATTTAAGAATTTTAAAGCTTTGGGGTTGTGCTGCTTTTATTCATAATCCTTCTTCTCAATAGGGAAAATTAGGTCCAAGGGGAAGAAAATGTATCTTCATTAGATACTCTGAACAATCTAAGGATTATGTGTTCTATGTAAACAAAATAGTGGTACTGTAACTAAAATTGAATCGCGTGATGTCACATTCATAGAGAATGATTTTCCTAAGCAGGGAGAGATAGGTCATGACTTATCTCTTTATGAAACTACTGAGCAGACTTTTTTCACTGCTGAAGATCAAATGGATTTGAGCGAGAGTTGTTTTAATGATAATGGACTAATTCCTATTTTTACAGATACATCCCATGCATCAAATCCTAATGATATTGCGTGTCCAAGTAGGAGTAACTTACCCATTGATAAATTGATTTGTCAATCTCAACCTCGATGAACAAGTCATCCACAAATTCCTCGTCATTGATTTGAGATCAAAGGGGAAACATTTATAGTTATTCCAGATGATGAAGAGCCATGAAATATAAATGAGGCTCTTACATGCCCTGCTAAAGAAAAATGGCTAAAAGCAATGGAGGAGAAAATGGAGTCTAGAAATCTAACCAAGTGTGGAAATTGGTTGATCTACCTATAGGCCGAAGAGATATTGGAAATAAATAGGTTTTGAAATTTAAGTGTAAGGCAGATGGTAGTATTGAAAGATTCAAAGCTCGTCTAGTAGCTAAAAGGTACACACAACAAGAAGGAATTGATTATGAAGAAACTTTTTCACCTATTGTACGCTTTACTTCAATAAGATTACTTTTGTCTATAGTGGCTATATTGGATCTTGAATTACATCAAATGGATGTGAAAACTGCATTTCTCAATGGAGAACTAGCAGAAGAAATCTACATGGAACAACCTGTAGGTTTCGTGATGAAAGACGAAGAAAATAAAGTATGTCGACTTCAAAGGTCAATTTATGGCCTTAAGCAATGTTCTAGATGATGGTACTTACGTTTTTATGATGCAATCATATCATATGGATTTATTTTAGTTCATGAAGACCATTGGGTGTATATCAAAAGATTCAAAAATAAGTTTGCGATCTTATCATTGTATGTAGACGACATACTAATAGCTGCGAGTGATATTGATCTTATAAAAGAAATAAAAGAGTGGCTATAATCTACTTTTGAGATATAAGATATGGGTGAAGCAACATATATTCTTGGAGTTAAGATTTCAAGAGATCGTGCAAATAGATTATTATCTCTTTCACAAGAACCTTACATTAAGAAAGTTCTTGAACGCTTTTATGTGCAAAATTTTAAACCCATAAACACTCCAGTTTCTAAAAAGTGAAGCTTTGAACTGAATGATGTGTCCTAAGACTCCATATGAAAAGGAACAAATGAGAAAAGTTCCTTATGCTAATGTAGTCGGAAACCTCTGTATGCTATGATGTGTACTAGGCCGCATATTTGTTATGTTGTTGGGTTAGTTAGCAGATTTCAATCCGATCCAGGATCGCAACATTGAAAAACAGTTAAAAGGATATTGAGATATCTTAAAGCTACAATCGACTATTCCTTGTGTTATCAAGGAAAGGATATGCAACTCAAAGGCTACACAAATGCTGATTGGGGAGGAGATTTAGATGAGAGAAAATCCACCTCTGGATATGCATTCTTACTTAATCATGATGCCATATCATGGAGTAGCAAGAAGTAGTCATGCATAGCCTTGTCCACTATGAAAGCTGAATTCGTTGCGCTTTTATCTGTTGTGCGAGATGCTATTTGGCTTAAGCGTTTTCTGGTTCACTTGGGTGTATATAACAATGTTATTGAGCCTATCGCAATCAATTGTGATAGTAAGGCTGCAATAGCCTACACGAAAGATCCAAAGTACCATGGGAAGACGAAGCATATTGACATAAAGTATAATTTTGTAAGAGACATGGTAGCATAAAAGGAAGTGAACATAAAATACATATCTACACATCAAATGATAGCAGATCCCTTAACGAAACTAATAGCATGTGATGCTTATGAAATACATGTGAAGTTATTGGGTTTACATAGACGCTGATGTATTTATATTCTATTTTTCCCAGACATGTTCATGTAAATTCACATTATTGAAATTAATGTTGATTTAATGCCTATTTTCCAATTCTTCTTGGTTCATATACATATATTATTTTTTATGTGGTGTACATAAAATTCTAAGAATAAAAAATATGTCGAACTGACAAAAAGATTGGCCTATTTGCACAGGCAATCACCTTTATTGTCTAAGTGACAAGTAGAGATGAGACAATTATAAACTAATTATTGTTGGATGTGATGATAATAGAGAGCTGAAAGTGTATAATCAAAATGTCGTATGTTAGTTTGTATTTAATCATGTGTGGTTGAAGTGAATTAGTCTGTTTTAATGCCAGATATGATTTTTGAAGAATAAATAATGAGTAGATTTGTGAACTCAAAGTTAGACATTAGTTGTCTTTCTTATTATCTGCACACTATTTCAATTAATAAATGACATACACTCCATAGGAAAGGAGTCAATGTTGTGATACATATTTCATACCATGTATGCATATATTGGCCCATAAGGGCGTACAAGTTTAGTTTCTACTTGCTATCGTGTGAAGCACTGAAAATTATAAGTAATTTTCATGTTGTACCCTCATGACTTAAATCAGTTTCTTGAGATTCAATTTGGTGTTTGCTAGCTTAGTTTGTTGCCAAGAGATCATGTTTGATTCGTCTGGCAGAACATTTCTAGAAAAGCATATCACGTTGAGATTGAGAGATTCATGAGATGAGAAAGATCATTGGATATTATCACATCAATTATGTTCATTGACGTCTTTTATGTTTGTCTGCGAGACTAGTACATAATGATGAATTCAAAATTAAGTAAAGAGATAATGAGAGATATGAATGTGATAAATGATTTAAGGTACTGTATACTATAGTCTACTCTAAGTTTCATTGATTGAGATGTTGTATATTCCTAACAGATGTATAATAACGAAGCTCTCGAAGTATGCACTGGCTACACGGTCTAGTCGTATGTATGAATGTTACAGAATAGGAATGAAAGTTGGCCCACTATGCGTGAGTGGGAGATGAAGGAATTTGAATTGGGTCATCCATGTGGGTCTACCCAGAGTTCAAATAATGTATATTTGTTATGTTTATTCATTTATTAATAAAAGAAAAGAGACAATTATTTGAAAAGTTGTGTCCCCTTTAGATTTGTACAAGGGTTCTTTTTTAAGAGAAACAATACATCTTTTCTTTGAAGAACTTAACGACACTTTTCTTCCTTCTCCAATTCCTCTAAAGTTTTGTGAAGATTCTTGTGAAGACTTCTCCAAAATAGGAATTGACTTCCATAATAAGGTACGATTTTAGAATATGAACTTTATATGGTGTAGTTCGTCTTTGTATGTGATTGCACTATTAGACTAGTGAACGAATTCAATGATTCTGCAAACTAAGTGTTTGATTAGACTCTTCATTAAGCAAATGAGAAAAAAATTTAAAAAATAACTGCATTTTAAACAATACTGGGAGTTGTTCTATTCTTACTTCTACTTTTGTAATAGGAATACGCAGCAACTACAGACTAAAAGGTCCAATTAGTACTACGCCAATCTTATTTTGGGTGAGTTTTAACAGTCTACATTGGGAATTGATGACAACAGGAGCTATCGACGTTGTTCTGACCCATATGCAAATAACAGGGATTACTGCAAAACCCGAATAACTTGACCACAAGCTTTTACCAACACCTCCCCCCTCGAATGGAAATTTTTTTAGAGAAAAACCTGCACGATGAATGAGTTAAGAGATCTTTCTTATTTGCAAACCTCCTACAGTTCAAATAAAATACAAAATTGCACTTCAACGAAAGAAATTGCAAGGAACGTGGAAAGCTGAAAACAACTTAAAATGATGCCCAACATAATCTACACAAAATGCTGTTCTCAAAACAAAGAAAAAGACAGAAAACTAGGATTTATATTCAGTAAATAAGAAAATGCTGTTCTCAGAACAAAGAAAAAGACAGAAAACTAGGTTTTATATTCAGTAAATATGGCATGTCGGGTAAAGGCATGCCATCTTATGATCCGATAAACAGGGATTAGGGAAGATATTAAATAGAGATTTATTCATGATGGTCTCAACTTGATTACTAAGAAACCAAGACGAGTATCTGCATATAGAAAAGATCAAGGCAGAAGCTCGGCTACCATCTCTAGATGAGAGCAAAGATCAGAAGCTACGCATTTCGAACCCGTTGACTGTGAATCCTCCATCAACTGCTATAACTTGCCCTGTAATGTAAGATGCCCCAGGTAGACATAGATAAGCTACCAGGGATGAAACTTCTTGAGATTCTCCAGGACGTCTAAGAGGAGTTCTAGATATTACTCCATCCAAAAATGCTTTATTTTCGAGCAACTGCAAAAGAAAACCATAAAATTCAGCAAGAATTGGAGAACATGTGGTAAAGTGAAAAGATTATATAAATATAAAATACAGCAAGGGATAGATTGAATAACATTAACTACAGATAACAGATTTCTCAAGACATGAATATTCTCATTGCTTCAGATAAAAAAATCCTGAAGCATTCTCCACAAGAAATAGAATTGCCCCCATTTGTAATATGAATAATCAACATACTTTGGCAATACATATATACAATTAAAAAAAAAAAACTTAGTCTTCGAAAAAAAGATAGCAATCCTAACATAATTATCCAACCAGAAAACACAGAAAATAACAAAATTTTCCAGTAAATTTTCAGGGGATTTGTTCTTTTCTTTTTGGGAAAGCAAAAAGATATGAACCGGAGATAACCATTTCCAAAGTCATTTTCCACGTCTAAAAATATTTTACATACAGATAAATATGCTTAACAATATAAGAACAAGAAATTAAATAAACTTTATTACAGAAAGAGAAAGTATGACTTCACAGGAAAATGGTCCAAGAATATATCTACGGACATGGTAAAGCATAGTAAGCGTTCGCCATGTGCAAATTCTATTCCAAGTGAACACTACACATCATGACATACTTTACATATACATAAATCCGTGTGGTTTAGCAGTTTGCCACTTGTTATTTACTCAACATCTGATACATTCCTTCAAAGAATGCAACAGAATACAAGTTGCATAAAACAATATGATGAATATCCAATAGATATCACCAAGGCGGTGTGGTGGGATGGATGAGATGCCACAACCCCTAACCAGATGTCTTGATTCCAGCCCTGGGAAAGGAGAAACCCCTGATAAGGAACTATTCCTCATTTTAATGGGCTTACATGGTACAAATCCAAATTAATCGGGCAGTGGGTTCCAGAAAATGGATAGTTATACCTAAGAAAGAAAAATCCTTCAGACGATGTACATAATGAAATAAGTTAGTTATCATAAAGTTCATGATAGAAAGTTATTTTCACACTTCTGATCCACCATGTAAGGTATTGATAAAAAATACATGACCATTTTATAATACATACAATTGTTGGAGCTTGTACGTTAGATGATGGCTAAGCTATGTACTTGTACAATGGCTATTCTTCAAGTTGGCCTATGCCACATTGTGCAACATGCAGGTGAATTCTTAGTAAAAGGCAAAAGAATAATTCACTATGTGGTCATTACGCAGCATGCTGTATAGTTAGTTTGTTTATTGTGAACTTTTAGAATAGGAATAGGAATATATAGTCCTATTTAGAATTGGAATAGGAATACTATGTCGTTTCCTACTTGGTAAAGGATTATATAGTAGTATCTATAAATAGGGTCTCTATATAATAATGTACACACACAATTCAATAATATTTTTCTTTAATATTTCTCACATGGTATCAAAGCATTGGTGAGAAATTTCGACAGGTCACCGTGCATCAATTTCCGACGGTGGTCAAGGCTGATTTGTGTCGTCATCTTTTTCTGTTAGTGTTTTGTGAAAATCAACACCACCACTGGGTCTCTCACTCTTCGGTGACAAAAACCAAGTTAGACCTACCGAAAAATACCACCTCATGCTCCCACACGCGTCGATTAGAGGTGTAAAATTTCCGGCGAGATCTGACCATGCGCCAGCACGTATAGCAGTTTCCGGCCACTTTTCGGCAGCCATATTTTTAGCAGGTTCACCTCTCCCTTTCGAGACTACCCATACAATTACTTCATTGATGATTATTCAAGATGTACTTGGGGTTTCTTAATGAAAGATCGTTCGGATTTATTTTCTATATTTAAAAGTTTTTTTGCTGAAATACAAAACCAGTTTAGTGTTTCGTTTCGTACTCTTCGTAGTGATAATGCTTTAGAATACTTGTCCTCTCAATTTCAGGAGTTTATGACTCACCATGGAATCACCAGACATCTTGTCCGTACACCCTTCAGCAGAATAGTGTAGCAGAATGAAAGAATAGGCATCGTATTGAGACTAATCACACTCTTCTCATTGAGTCCTATGTTCCATTGCGTTTTTAGGGCGATGCTGTCCTTGCATCTTGTTATTTAATTAATAGAATGCCATTATCTTCTATTCAGAATCAGGTTCCACATTCCATGTTGATTCCTTTGTCACATCTCCACTCTATACCTCCTCGTGTCTTTGGGAACAAATGCTTTGTTCATAACTTAGCTCCAAGAATAGATAAATTAGCCCCTCATGCTCTCAAATGTGTCTTTCTTGGTTACTCTCAGATTCAAAAAGGGTATCATTGTTATTCCCCCAATATTCATCGATATCTTATGTCCACCAATGTCTCTGATCATCCTGGTTCTACCTCTACCTCAGACCTACATGTACCGACTTTTGAGGAATCTACAGTTACTTCTACATTTCCAATTATAGTGCTACCTCTCTTGACTTATCATCATCTTCTGCGTCCAGCACCAGTTCCAGATGATTCATGTCATGCGCCAGACCCTGCTCCTACTGTGGACTTGCCTCCTCCTAGACAACCGATTGCACTTCAAAAAGGTATACGATACACTCAAAATGCTAACTCACATTTCTTTCTTGAGTTATTATCATCTCACGTCATCCTATTATGCTTTTGTATCATCTTTGTCCTCTCTTTCAATTTCTAAGACTACAAGTGAAGCACTTTCTCATTTGGATGGATGCAGACTATGATTGATGAGATGTCTATTTTACATACAAGTGGTACTTGGGAACTCGTCTCCCTTCCTACAGGTAAATCTACTATTGGTTACTATTGGGTTTATGCAGTAAAAATTGGTCCGAATGGTCAGGTTGATCGACTTAAGGTCCGTCTTGTTGCTAAAGGATATACTCAGATATTTGGGCTAGATTTTAGTGATACATTCATTTTCGTGGCTAAAATAGCATCTATCCGTCTTCTTCAATCTATGGCTATGGTTCATCATTGGCCTCTTCATCAGCTGGACATTAAGAATGCTTTTCTACATGGTGATCTTGTGGAAGAAGTCTATATAGAGCAACCATTTAATTTTGTTGCTCAAGGGGAGTCTAGTAGCCTTGTATACCAATTGCCTAAGTCACTCTATGATCTGAAACAGTCTCCTCAAGCCTTGTTCGTAAAGTTCAGCACAGTAAGTCCGGTGTTCGACATGACTCATAGTGGAGCTGATCACTCTGTATTTTATCGACATTCTACACCAAATCTGTGTATTTATTTGGTTGTTTATGTCGATGATATTAGTTATCACTGGCAGTGATTAAGATGATATCACTAATTTGAAGCGACATCTCTTTAAGCATTTTCAGGCTAAAGACCTTGACAAACTAAAATATTTTCTAGGTGTTGAGGTTGCTCAGTCTGGATCAGGTATTGTAATTTCTCAATGCAAGTATGTCTTAGACATTCTTGAGGAAACATGAATGATGGGATGTAGTCCCATTGACAATCCTATGGATCTGAACTCCTTCCAGGACAGGGGGAGCCACTCAGTAATCTTAAAGGTATAGACAATTGGTGAGAAAGTTAAATTATCTCACAATGACTAGACCTGACAGTTCTTTCCCCGTGAGTGTTGTAAGTCAATTGATGACTTCCCCTTGTGATAGTCATTGGGATGTAGTTGTTCGTATTCTGCGATATATAAAGTCAGTGCCCGAAAAAGGACTACTTTTCGAAGATCAAGGCCATGAGCATATCACGATTCACAAGATATATATATGCGAATTGGGCAGGATCACTCTCTGATAGACATTCTATTTTCGGATATTGTGTGTAAGTAGGAAGTAATTTGGTGTCATGGAAGAGTAAGAAACAAAATGTGGTTGCTAAGTCTAGTGCAAAAGCAGAATATCGAGCAATTGTTGCAGCAACTTGTGAGCTTATTTGGATCAAACAGTTATTGAGGGAGCTAAAATTTAGCGAAATTGATCAAGTGGAACTTGTGTGTGATAATCAAGTGGCCCTTCATATTGCATCATATTCAGTATTTCATGAAAGGACTAAACACATTGAGATTGATTGTCACTTTGTCACAAAAAAGATACTCTTAAGAGATAGTATTACAAAATCTGTGAAGTCAAGTGATTAGCTTCCAGATATCTTCACCAAGTCCCTCACTGGTCCTCGTATTAATTATATCTGTAACAAGCTAGGTGCTTATGATTTGTATTCACCAGCTTGAGGGAGAGTGTTAGAATAGGAATAGAAATATATAATCCTATTTAGAATTGGAATAGGAATAGTATGTCGTTTCCTATTTGGTAAAGGATTATATTGTAGTATCTATAAATAGGGTCATTATGTAATAATGTAGACACACAATTCAATAATATTTTTCTTTAATATTTCTCACATGAACTATAATATCTCTTAAAAGGATATTTTCTGAGCGTGCAATGCAGTCTGTACTACATCCTCTGCTCAAGCCCCAGTGAAATCAAAGAAATGTTTTGCCTCAGACAACCTTTCAATATCTATATCTCCAATCTGCAATTACTTGGCAAAGAGATTCATGAACTCAAATTCGTAAGGAAGCTCAAGAATATTACATGTTCTACCAAAGACGTCTTTATATACCATGGGGCAACACCATTAACCCGAATGTCATCTTTTGCCCATTCACAAGCCAAATTTCGTGTGAGCTGATTCATTGCCCCTGAAGTTGGTTTTGAAAAAACATATAAAGAAAAAATCTCAGCACTCTATCTTCAATTATTCACGGACTCAAAAGAGTGATTGAATGAGTGCAGCTGACCTTTTGTTGCTCCATAGATAGAACCAGAGGAGATGTGCACCAGACCAGCAACAGAAGAGATAAAGACAACCGATCCATTTCCAGCTGCTTTCAGAAGAGGGTGAGCAAGTTGACACAGATGGTATGCAGATTCTAAGTTGGTAGCAAGCAGACCGGCATATTCTTCAGCAGTATAATCGGTGGTGGGCTTCCTAATGTTAGTCCCCACATTGTTTATCTATGGCCAGAGACAAAGCAATAACATGGTTAAAAAAACTTTACACCATCTGGAAATGAGGACATCAAAAACAGAAAGCATACATGTCCAAGAGCACCAGATTGAGAATGCAACAGTTTCTTTTAGGACTTTCTATGGCACTAGTAACTAGTAAGCAAAAATCCTTCAGAAGCTTTAAAGGTTGAAAGCACATGTAACACCACCATTCTAAATTAGAACTTTAACAATCACAAATTAAGACAGACATAACCTAAGAATTAAACAAAACGTTAATGCTACTTAAGCTCTTTCTGTCAATATTTCCTACTGTTTCACCATTAAATCAGTATTAATCCTGTTGAAATTGGCTAAATTGGTCCCGATGGAAGCCACATTAAATAAGATATTACTTAAAAGTTAGTATAATGAAGCTCCGAAAACTACTTCATAAATTGAGTTTTAAAGCACTAGAACGGGTTATAGAAGTAGTCACAAGAATGTTGAGCTTTCCGTCGAAAGCTGCGGAGACATTTTCCATGAGTTGAAGTCTCTGTTCCCTAGAAGATGCATCGCAAACAGAACCCTTGACTTGAAGGCCTTTAACGGCCCACTCTTGCAAGCGTTCGTTGAGCTGTGCTTCATTCCGTGAACAAGTGTACACAGTTGCACCCAGTTCCGCTAATTCCTCCACAACCGCATGCCTAGATAGAAAATATAGATTAATTGAAACCACAACATATGTACTAGAACTTTTGAGGTATTGAAGTTATTAGCTTTACCCAATTCCACGTGTGCCGCCGGTAACGAGAGCGGTAAATCCTGAAAGAGACCATCTGGAACTGCCTGTAGCCTTTGCCATTGAAATACTACTTTAATCTCTTAAAGATTTTTCCGATATCAATGAATAGATGTTGGAGTACTTTTGAAATTTGATGATGAGGATATATCTCTATTTGCAAAAATTGAGAGGAGGGTAACAAAAAAGAGAAATTAGTATTGGTGACAAGTTTGACTTTGACTGGTCAAACTTGTCATTCGTTAAGTTAATTGTGTGATTAAGTTAATGATGGGTGTAAGTGTAAAGTTTTAAAACTTTTGGAACCCATCTGTAGAAAAAAAACTTTTTTTTTAAAAAAAAATAATAAATTTTTTAAAAAAAAATTTAGAATTTTTTTTTTTAAAAAAATCCAGTCAGGAGATTTCGGACTCTCCGCGACACGTCCGCATCGCGCGGACACAATTGATGAACTGTTCTTGGTCCAAAATTGTAGCATCATTTTTTTCTGAAATCCGGGGTTTGTTTTTGTCATTTGTTTGGTTGGAATAACAAATATTGTTGTTTTGAAGCGTAGTCCATTGTTCGGGAATTTTTCGAAGCCTTTATCTAAAAAATTTTAAAAATAATTTGCCCAAAACAGTGACCCTCCGCGACGTCTCCGCGTCGCGCACCTGCTTATTTTCTGTAGAGAAAATATTTCGTCATTTTTCGTTTGACCCGGGAGTTTTTTTTGAGAGTTTTTTTTGCTAAACCAACATGTCTTAACATTTTGAAGGATGTGTAGGTGGCCGGTGAATTTTTCGGGCCCCGTAGCGAAAAATCCCAAAATTTTAGGGCACGAAAACAGTGGTCCTCCGCGACATGTCCGCGTCGCGGGGGCGTCGCGCACCTGCTACGAAATTCCCAGCAGTTGCTGGAAATAATACAGCAACTGTTGTAAATTCCCAGCAGCTGCTGTAAAAATTTTGGGGCACGAAAACAGTGACCCTCCGCGACATGTCCGCGTCGCGGAGGTGTCCCGCACCTGCTACGAAATTCCCAGCAGCTGCTGGAAATAATACAGCAACTGCTGTATATTCCCAGCAGCTGCTGGAAATAATACAGCAGCTGCTGTAAAAATTTTGGGGCACGAAAACAGTGACCCTCCGCGACATGTCCGCGTCGCGGAGGTGTCGCGCACCTGCTACGAAATTTCCAGCAGCTGCTGTACATTTCCCAGCAGTTGCTGTACATTTCCCAGCAGCTGCTGTACATTTCCCAGCAGCTGCTGAGAATAATCCAACAACTTGCCAACTTGCTATAACAAGTGAATTTTTCGGGGCCCGTAGCGAAAAATCTCAAAATTTTGGGGCACGAAAACAGTGATCCTCCGCGAAATGTCCGCGTCGCGGAGGTGTCGCGCACCTGCTATGAAATTCCCAGCAGCTGTTGTACATTTCCCAGCAGCTGCTGAGAATAATCCAGCAACTTGCCAACTTGCTACAACAAGTTCTAACAAAATGTTTTCCATCGAGTTATTTCTATTGTTGAATTGGACTAAATTCCTTATATTCGTCGGTAACGATGAGCACATGAACTAATTAATGGAAAAAGCCACCGAAATAAGTCTGATTTAGATCTACCATCGTATTGTTTGTGTAAGTACTATCTCAATGTATAAGATCACTACTGATTCCACCTCAACGCATAAGATAAGTAGTAATTTATTACAAAACGTATCGACGCAACCAAGTAATAGTCACTTTACTTAGTCACCATCACTTACATATGCAATTGCTCAATAGATAGTTTATTACTTGTGAGTAAGCGAAGGCAATGTATAAGATCACTCGTGAATTTAGCATTTTTTTTGAAGTCAAAGTAACAAAACTCAACTTATCACTACATATGGCTGATACCATCACCTTATAGTCATCTTCCTATAGGTACTAACGAAAAATCAAAGGTCGGGTCCAGCAGCTACTGGGAATAATAAAGCAGCTGCTGTATATTTCCCAGCAGCTGCTATACATTTCCCAGCAAATGCTGTACATTTCCCAGCAAATGCTGTACATTTCCCAGCAGCTGCTGAGAATAATTTAGCAACTTGCCAACTTGCTACAACAAGTTCTAACAAAATATTTTTCATCGAATTATTATTTCTATTGTTGAATTGGACTAAATTCCTTATATTCATTTGTAACGATGAGCACATGGACTAATTAATGGAAAAAGCCACCGAAATAAGTCTGATTTAGATCTGCCATCGTATTGTTTGTGTAAGTACTATCTCAATGTATAAGATCACTACTGATTCCACCTCAACGCATAAGATAAGTAGTAATGTATTACAAAATGTATCGACGCAACCAAGTAATAGTCACTTTACTTAGTCACCATCACTTACATATGCAATTGTTCAGTAGATTGTTTATTACTTGTGAGTAAGCGAAGGCAATGTATAAGATCACTCATGAATTTAGCATTTTATTTGAAGTCGGAGTAACAAAACTCAACTTATCACTACATATGGCTGATACCATTACCTTATAGTCATCTTCCTATAGGTACTAACGAAAAATCAAAGGTCGGGTCCAGCAGCTGCTGGGAATAATACAGCAGCTGCTGTACATTTCCCAGCAGCTGCTATACATTTCCCAGCAAATGCTGTACATTTCCCAGCAGCTGCTGAGAATAATCCAGCAACTTGCCAACTTGCTACAACAAGTTCTAACAAAATGTTTTTCATCGAATTATTTCTATTGTTGAATTGGACTAAATTCCTTATATTCCTTTGTAACGATGAGCAAATGGACTAACTAATGGAAAAAGCCACCGAAATAAGTCTGATTTAGATCTGCCATCGTATTATTTGTGTAAGTACTATCTCAATGTATAAGATCACTACTGATTCCACCTCAACGCATAAGATAAGTAGTAATGTATTACAAAATGTATCGACGCAACCAAGTAATAGTCACTTTACTTAGTCACCGTCACTTACATATGCAATTGTTCAATAGATTGTTTATTACTTGTGAGTAAGCGAAGGCAATGTATAAGATCACTCATGAATTTAGCATTTTATTTGAAGTCAAAGTAACAAAACTCAACTTATCACTACATATGGCTGATACCATTACCTTATAGTCATCTTCCTATAGGTACTAACGAAAAATCAAAGGTCGGGTCCAGCAGCTGCTGGGAATAATACAGCAGCTGCTGTACATTTCCCAGCAGCTGCTATACATTTCCCAGCAGCTGCTGAGAATAATCCAGCAGCTTGCCAACTTGCTACAACAAGTTCTAACAAAATGTTTACTACCGCCATATTGACGCAATATATTATAAAACATATGGATTGTATATTAATTATAAAACATATTGACGCAATCAAGTAATACTCAATTTACTTAGTCACTAGCACTTACATATGCAATTGCTCAATAGATTGCTCAATAGTTACCATCACTTACATGTACAATTAGTTACATAAGTTGATTGTATATTTTATTTGAAGTCGGAGTAACAAAACTCAACTTATCACTACATATGACTGATACCATCACCTTATAGTCATCTTCCTATAGATACTAACGAAAAATCAAAGGTCGGGTGCAGCATCTGCTGTACATTTCCCAGCAGCTGTTGTATATTATGATGACGATATCTTCTGGCTCACAATTTAATTCACAGCTACAAATAATTTGATTTACAAAATCCTCATACGAGATATCTCAATTCACAATCATTGCTATCGTTTCGACCATTTCTTTGTCTTTCCAACGCCAAATAAAACGATTGTTCGAATCAACTCATTCACCACGACAATCAACTCCTAATACTATTTTGTCTCCCACGGATGATCTTCAAGGTACCTATATGAGTAACAATTAAAAGAGCAACATGAGAAAAGTGTACAGAAATACAACAATTGCAACTACTTCATCATATGAAACCAACTTTGTTAGTCCAGCAGCTGCTGAATTCAGTCCAGCAGCTGCTGCACTTAGTCCTGCTGAATTCAGTCCAGCAGCTGCTGAACAGTCCAGCAGCTGCTGAACAGTCCAGCAGCTGCTGAACTCAGTCCAGCAGCTGCTGCGTCTTCCCCAATACGAACAAACTGTGCAAAAATGGCAACAATGGCCGAAAATTCAACAAAACCACAACACACAAATAAATAGCACCAAATACACTTATATCAGTCATAATAAGGATGGAAACTTACCTTTCAAGTACTTTCAAAGCCTACCCAAACAAATGCCCCAAAAAAATTGATTTCTTTTCACCCAAATTTGAAGCTCAAATCTTGTGTTGGGAAAATACTAACAACAACAACAAGAAGAAGAAGAAGGAGGAGGAGAACAAGAACAAGAAGAAGAAGAAGAACAACAACTACAACAACAACAAAACCAAATGAACCGATGAAAATGGAGGAAAAAAAATGCAGAAAATTGGGTCGCGGGAGCTGGGAGAGAAAGATGGAGGGTTTGGGGGTATTTTGGGTATTTTCTATTGGTGGGTTAAAGTGTAAAAAATTGAACTTGGGGACCTTTTTGAACATTATCTTAAATCATTAACAATTAATTAAATTTTTGTCACCTACACCTAATTGTTAAAACTAGGGTCACTTTTTTTTAATTTCCAAAGAAAGTTGTCACCCTTAATTAAATGCCCCCTGTATCTATATAAAAGCCCAAATAATGCCGGTTCAAATGTGGAAAATAACATTTGTATAAAAAAAAATGAAAACTATTTACAACAGTTAATCTTTTCTTTCCATATCCTTATTTTAATTATTATTGCGTGTTTTAGGGGTGGGATCGGTTTTTGCCTAAAATTAAAGACAGAACAAAAGGTAATTTGACGGTTCAGTTCGGTTCGGTTTTACCAAAAAAAAAAGTAAACCACTGGTTTTTCGGTTCAATCTTCGGTTTTTTTCGATTTTTAAAAATAATTTTTTAAAGTAAAATAATATGTTGGGTAAAGACATATTATTGTATAGATATGCTAAACAATTGGTAAAGAGTAAAGTTTGGATTAGTATAATTATCACAATATAAGAACTAAAATTATCACTAAGAAATTGCAAACATATGTTCTAGAAAAACAAATATCAAATACTCCTTGGAAGGTTCAAGTTAATTGTGTATAGCCAAAAGAAATTATCAAAGGATTATCAAATACTCCTTGAAGTATCAATTATTTGCAGGTGACAGTAGCCAAAAGACTTCTCCTTAGAAGCTTCAAATCTATGTCTCTTTCGTGCAACAAGAAAGACTTTCCTTCTTAGCCATGTAGCCTATAAAGTATAAACGACGTAGTATAGCAAAATCAATTTTTGACGGTTTGGTTCGGTTTTAGAAGACCAAAACCGAAACCGAAACCGCACAAAATCGGTTCGGTTTTTTGTGTTCGGTTTCGATTTTTTACGGTGCATTTTTTTTTTGGTATTTTTCGATCGATTTCGGTTCGGTTTTCGGTTTTTGGTTTTATGGACCCACCCCTAGCGTGTTTGATGCTCTGGAATTATATATATACTTTACAGTGTAAAAAAAAAAAGAAACAGAGCTTTCGAATAGTATTAAAAAGGAAGAAGAAGTGTTTTCGTGAAAACACTATTCCATTACTTCTTGTTATCATTAGAATATACTAGTTTGTAAACATGACAGATCTTGTATTGATTAATGTGTTTATATATATATTTTTAGCATTGCATAAAGAAAAGAGAAATTATTTCAAATATAAAAGTTATTTCAAATATAATCTCCTACACGAAAATATAACATATGTTTCTCTATGCAAATACAACAATGTCAACTAATTCTTTTCATTTAACTTTAAGTTATTTGTTTGCAAAGTAGGAAATGTTAAACTGAGTAAAATAACTTAAGATAATATAACATCTAATAGAATGTAACATATCGATGAACTCTTGCTCTAATTTAAGAAATGCACATAAATATTTTTAACAAAACTAACAAAGACAAAGGGAAAATATATATTTTCACCAAACCTCCAACTTTATAAAATTTCTCTGTCAACCACCTTCCACCTTCGGTATTCAACATCTTGCAGTCTTCATTTATAGTTTTGTACATCTGCACACATAGGAAATACAACTATTCAATAGACAAAATATAGAGTATAAATTACATATATATCTATGATATTATGATAAAGAATGTTTTTCAATAGTTTAATAGAAGGGGGTTGTCACTTTCCTTTTCCTCAAATTCTTTTTCGTTCACCTACACCTTATAAATCTTATAAAAGTCATTCACAGAAAATGACTCAAATTGTCAAGCAAGTTTAATAGATAAGTGCAAGTTTTGAACCAAAAAAGAAGAAACTAGTCTGCTAACCTCAAATAAATTACAGCACCCCGCCTACAAATAATGACGAATAACCTACTGACTATATATTTCACTTCAATGACAACAATGGAATCCCATAAGTGGAGTCTGCGGAGGGTAGAATGTACGCAAACCTTACCACTACCTCACTAGGCAGAGAGATTATTTCCTGGAAACCCTCGTCTCAAAAATCCATAATCAGAATAAACTAGATATAGATAAAAGGGAAAGGAAAGAAAGGAAACAGAAAAAACGACTAACAACGAAAAATACATAATAGTGTGTAAATAACATACATATGATGGATAATGACAACACAAGATATAAAACACGACTAATCCTACTACCCTACTATACCCCAAGGCCAAATCTATTAGCCTACTACTCTAATCCGTGACCTCCACTCCTTTCTATCTAAGACCATGTCCTCGGTGAGATCAAGTTTCGCCATATCCTGTCTGGTCACCTCCCCTCAATATTTCTTTGGTCTACCTCTACTCCTCCGTGTAACTCCCAAATCCAACCTCTCGCACCTCCTAACAGGAGTATCGGTACTCCTTCATTGCACATGTCCAAACCATCGCAATCTCGCTTCCCTCATTTTATCGTCCACAAGGGTCACCTCTAGTTTCTCCTGAATAGTCGCATTCCTAATCTTATCACTCCCGGTATGACCACAAATCTATCTCAACATCCTCATGTTTGCAACCTGCATCTTTTGGACATGTCCATTTTTGATTGGACAACACTCCACCCCATACAACAGAGACGGTCTAACCACCATTTTGTAAAACTTACCTTTGAGTTTAGGTGGTATCTTCTTATCACATAATACTCCAGAGGCAAGCCTTCATTTTGTCCATGCCTCCCCAATATGATTTGTGACATCATCGTTGATATCGCCCCAATATATTTCACTTCAAAGAATTTAAATAGTACAAAGAATCTGGGTAGACAAAGATCCCCTTGCTCCATTTATCAAGAGGACCTTCATTTTTGTGTTGCTTCTCTTGATCATGATCTCATCCATTTTTGTGGAATAAACTACACTTTACCACCAAAACTTTGCTTCTTGTGGGTATTTGAAACTAATAGTTGGATGAAAAATAAATTGGATGTTATTGTAACACCCCCAAATTCATTCCACCTAGTTTGAGTATATGCCCTGAGAGAACTGAGAAATGATGCAGGAAAATCACTAGAAGAAACCATGAAGGCCATCTACGGCTCATAGAGTGATCTACGACCAGTAGAAGAGGCCTCATAGATGCCCAAGTGACTTGATGAAATTTTCTAAGTTTGAGGTCCATGTACGAGATTTCATATAGATCGTACAAAATTCTACGGGCCGTGAAATTGGATTTGTGACTTGATGATCTAAGAATCAACTTTTCAGTATATTGAGTTACGAGTTGTCAGAAAGTCTATAGAAGGATTTACAGCCCATAAAAAGAGGTTTCATAGGTCCCATTTCGGATTTCAGTAACTCAACCTTTGGACACCCTCACCTACAAGAGGCCACTTACAGCCCGTAAGTGGAACCACGACTCGTAGACAGTGTTTCATGGTTCCTGTCGGCAATTTTAGGAGGGGTAGTTTTGTCTATTCATGTCCCCTCTAATTGAATCTCATGATGTTTTGTAATTAATTTAGGTCCTCTATCATAACCCTAAGTGTAATATCCCCTAACACACACTTAGAAAACTTCTTGAGAGCATCGGAGGAAGAGAGTGAGGGTTTCAAGTTCAAATGCGAGGATCGACAGAGGGTAGACTGTTATTCCAATTTTCAGGTACGTAAGTCTCCTTAAAGAGTAGGACTAAGTCCTTCCACATGTCCTTTCGTCTACTTGAGTAGAGTGACGCTTAAGAATTGAGAAGGGAAAGTTTCATGATCCTAATCTTTGTTATTTGCACTTATTTTGAGTCGTCATGCATATTTTATGAATGAGTAACGAAGTTACTTTCTGGTTACATGAGATTTTTAAACATAAAATTTTCATTCATTACTATGAGCTCTGAGTTGCTATTGTTCTATATAACTTTTATTGCTTTGATCGTATTGAGGCTACAACTGTGATTGTCCGAGTTGAATAAATTGAGCATGCTTGAGTATGAGGAGCATATTATTTGTATACATGCATATATAATAAGTATCTTACTTGTTGTATTTGAGGAGTATGATTGAGTGGAGTCTAAATGACCGTTTGAGTTGAATTTGAGTCGTGATATATCTTCCTGATTTACTGAATTACTGATTGAGTTGAGTTGAGTTGTTTGAGATAGACCAATGAGATGAGTTTGAGTTAAGTTGCATGAGCATATTTTCATCTTGGAAGGAGTATTGAGCACCAAGTTAGGTAAGAGGATAGCGCCCTAGAACTACGTTGCCAACGCAGGATAGTTGTACAGTTAACTCTTGTGGCTCATGTCCCAAAAGATGGGCATTCTCTTTAGATCCGAGAGAGAGAGGTTGATGTCTTTTACCTTGGAAAGTTTAGGATGGGCGCGACAATGATGTCGACTTTGTTGTGCATCACCAAACTTATGGTGGTGGGAGTTATGTCAGTTAGAGAAACTTCCAAGAAACATTTAACTAAGCATATTATGTTTTAAATTGAGTTGCATAGAAATTAAGTCTCTTTTCAAAGCATGATTTTAAAGTTTAAACTTGCATTACTTATTAGAGCTGAGTTATGAGTTGAAGTTGAGTCCATAGTCGAGTCGATTGGTTGAGTCTAAGCCTTATCTGTTTCATTAAGCTATTTTACCTACCATTATATTCCATGTACTGACGTCCATTTGGGCCTGCATCGTTAATGATGCAGATACAGGTGATAGAAGACTTCAACAGGCACACCATTGAGGTTCAGTTTCCTTGCTTCTAGAGTTGGTGAACCCTCCTTGATATCTGGAGGAGCCTTTCTTTCTATTTTCTATTAGTAATTTCTATTTTCTTTGAGTTGGGTAGCCGTGGCCTGTCATGGTACTGGACGTTTAGAGATAGAGGCTTCATAGCTATTGAGTAGAGGATTGTTGAGCACCTTATTTTCTAAACATGGTCATTAAAGATTATTTTAGAATAGCTTTATTTCTTTATTGATGTCTTTTTCTTGAGTACTTTTCCGATGTTGAGTAAGATGTGAATGAGGCTAAGTCGTCCTCTTGGGGAATCAACAATGGTTCTTCAAGTGCTAGTCATGCCGAGGGTACCCGCCCAGGGCGTGACAAAGATGGTATCAAAGCACAATATTCAAGAGTTCTAGGGAGCCTATGAAGCCATGTCTAGTTGGGTCTTGTTAATGGTTTTGTTGTACACCACACTTTATAAGCACGAGGCTATAAGTCATTAGGAATGGTTATATTTTTGTTCTATTCTGAGTCGCGCGATAAAGTTTAACTTTATAAAGCTCCTTTCTGATTCGTGCGTCACACATTTGTAGGTCAAGCCTCCTAAGCATACCACCACCCAGTGAGATGCTTCAGCTTTTAATGCTAAGAATTCCCTGCCAAAGGTGCCTGCTCAAATGGAGATGAGGGGTCGGGGTCAACCAACTTGAGCTATCAGAGTCCCACAAACACCTATTGCTCCACTTGCTCCTACTACAAAGGCTAACTTTAGAGGGGCTATCATTATGCTCACCCAACTAGTAGCTGCTTAGAGTGGGAGTCGGAGTTCACAGGCTCCCAATTCCAATTCCCAAGAGCAAACGACTACAACCATGCTTAAGGACTTTCTCTGGATGAATCCACCAGTCTTCACAGGGTCAAATGTTGAGAAGGACCCTCAGAATTTCATTGATAAGATGTGGAAAGTCTTGAAAGCCATCAATTGAAAGATGTGGCAACCATTTGGTACAATCAATGGGAAAAGGGTCGAGGTGAGGATGCCGAGCCTGATGAGTGGAGTGAATTTGAGAGAGCCTTCCTTGATCATTTCTTTCCCCAGGAGTTAAGGGAGGAGAAGATTGAGGAGTTCATTAACCTGAAGAAAGAAGGGTTGACTGTCAAAGAGTACATCCTTAAGTTTATCCAGCTATCCAGGTATGCTCCAGAGATAGTCCAGGACATGAGGGTGAGCATGAGGAAGTTTGTATCTGGCCTGCGTAAACAGGTGAAGAAAGAGTTCAAGGTAACATTGCTAATCCCAGGTATGTATATTTCTAGGGTCATGGTCTATGCACAAAAACTTGAGGAGGATAAGAAGAAAGATAGAGTAAGGGAGATAAGTCTTACTTCCAGAAAAGACCTTTGGGTTATGCACCCTCTTTAACCCGTGCACCATCTCCAAATAACAGGTACAAACAAAAGTCTCAAGGTCAGCAAAACTTCAGAGCGCAGGGTTCTCAGGCTAATGTGACCCTTGGCTCGAAAGGGAAACCACCTTGTGGAAAATATGGTAGGATGAATTTGGGAGAGTGCAAAGAGAGAGGGAATGGTTGCTACAAGTGTGACCACACGAGTCATTTTCAGAGAGAGCGTCCGTTATGGAGCAATAAAGCTTAGTCTTCTATTACAGCACACCAGCCAAAGGTAATTCGAGAGGTGCTGCACCAGGGGTAGGCAGTGGGACAAACCATCTGTATGCGATAGAGAACCGATAGGACCAAGAGGATGCATCAGATGTTGTGATGGGTATGCTTCGAGTATTTTCCTTTGGTTGTTATGCATTGCTTGATCCAAGTACAACTCTGTCATTTGTGACACCATATGTGGCTAGTAAATTTGGGATTCTTCTTGAGTGCTTGTTTGAGCCATTTTCTGTTTCTACACCTGCTGGTGAGTCTATCATGGCTGAGAGAATCTATAGTGATTTCCTAGTGTCCATCCATCATGGGGATACTCTTGCTGATTTGATAAAGTTGGAAATGATTGACTTTGATGTAATTCTTGGCATGGACTAGCTCCACGCCTATTATGCCTCTGTCAATTGTAGAACCCAGACTATCGAATTCCAGTTTCCAAATGAGCCTATCATAGAGTGGAAAAGAGATTTTGTTACACCTAAGAGTAGGTTTATTTCTTACCTTAAGGGTAGAAATCTAATTTATCTATCACCTCATGCAAGTTAAGTCTGGCGATGTTGAACCTTCAACCCTCAAGTCCATCTTGATTGTGAATGAATTTCCTGAAGTATTTCCTGAGGATCTGCCAAGAGTTCCTCTTGATAGGGAGATCAATTTTGGGATTGATGTTCTCTCTGACACCCAACCTATCTCTATTCCGTCGTATAGAATAGCCCCTGTTGAGTTGAAAGAGCAGTTGAGAATTTTCCTAAAGAAAGGATTTATAAGGCTGAGTGTCTCTCCTTGGGGTGCTCCAATTCTATTGATGGTTCACTTAGAATGTATATTGACTATGGCCAATTGAATAAGGTGATGGTCAAGAATATATATCCCCTTCCAAGGATCAACGACTTGTTTAACCAACTTCAGGATGCCACCGTTTTCTCCAAAACAGACCTAAGATCAACCTATCAGCAGTTGAAAGTGAGAGTATGTGAAATCCCGAAGATGACTTTTCGAACCGAGATGGTCACTTCAAATTCTTGGTGATGTCCTTTGGGTTGACGAATGCACCTGCAACCTTCATAGACCTGATGAATAGAGTATTCAGAAAAAGCTTTGACATGTTCATGATCATGTTTATTGATGATATTTTTGTGTATTCCAGAGATGAGGAGGAGCATGCTAATCACCTTAGAATCCCTTTGTAGATGCTCAAGGATAATGAGTTATGTGAGAAGTTTTTGAAATGTGAGTTTTGGCTCAAATCTGTGGCATTCCTAGGCGATATGGTTTCGGGAGAGAACACTCGAGTTGATATTCAATAAGATTGAGGCAGTTAAAAACTGACCTAGACCAACCTCTCTAACAGATATAAGGAGTTCTCTAGGATTGGCCGGCTCCTACCAGCAAGTTCATTGATGGATTCTCTTCCATATACGCACTGTTGACTAGACTGATCTAGAAGAGGGTCAAGTTGCAATGGTCTGATAAGTGTGAGAGGGGTTTCCAAGAGTTGAAGATGAGGTTGACTACTGCACTAGTGTTGACCTTGCCCAAAGTGACAGATGGATTTGTCATCTATTACGATGCTTTGAGAGTAGGATTGGGGTGCGTATTGATGCAGAAGGGTAAAGTTGTTACTTATGCTTCTAGACAACTCAAGGTGCATGAGAAAAATTATCCCACCCTTGACTTACAATTGGCAGTAGTGGTATTTGCTCTCAAGCTATGGCGCCACTAATGAGTCCATATTTCGGACTCATTTTGGGCCTAGCTTGCAAAGAAACATTACCCTTAGTTTGTTACTAATTCTAATTTTTAACAATGTACATGTGCTATGACGGGAAATAAGATTAAAAGTGCACAATTGGATAATACTTGATAAAATCTTGGAAAGGGAGGAAAAAGAGGAGAAAGGCGGAGAAAAGCGATATCGTCAACATACTCAGTGATCCGCCAAACACCCACGGAGATCACCTATCATTGCAGTAACAAAAATTCCAGGTCAAGTGAAGAAGGCAGTCCGATTCGGTATTGCAAAGGATGTTCGACGCACTGCTGAATCGCACAAGAGATCACCTAAAGTTGCAACGCTCAATGCCCCAAAACACTGATAGAAAGTTTATATGATGAATACTTTGGTGCATCGCTGAATTAGATCAGTGGAATAAAGAGTCATCACCTGATGTTGCAGGAGGAAGCCTTATAAGGTGGCATAGGAAAGTGGTCAAGTGCACATTCAGCGCATCGCCGGGATGCTCGGCGATGGTTGGCCTTGATCACCGAGTGACATTTCACAGTACAAACTTTCACATATTTGCACGGAGTATATAAGCAATTTTAGAAAGGACATTGTACATATGAGCTCGTACCATATCAGAATAATTAATCTGTAGTAGTAGTATATAGAACTTTCCTCTTAGAGTACAAAGAGGAGTTAGGGGTTTGAAGCTTTTAGGAAGCAAAATGGAGAAGATTGGCTGGTGATAATCAACTAATTTGTATTCAATCTTGTTACCCATGTCTGTTCTGCTACGTATGGTATCAAATCTTTGATTTCTAGCATGTGTGGCTAAAATTTCCATGTTGGGAGTGTGCTATTGATATGGGTTTTTGATTTATCTACTGGTTCTTTGATATCTTGACTTATTTGTAGTTGATTTTAATGAATTTATATCCGTTACTATGTTTAATCTATAATTTCAAGGTTTCAAACTTGGGGTTTTACTTAAGATCTCTGATTGTTGCCTTAGACGGAATGATTAGAGTGTGGAATGGGTATAATGGCTGGAAACCTCTTGGGGATTCAGTTGAAGTCCACGTCTATGGATACAAGGACCAAGGTATTAGGGGTTTTGATGAGACTTCTTAGGCCAAGCGTGTCCTAGGCAGTCCATGTATGATTTATTAGTTGATTCATGCGAAACACCCTTGTATCATAGATGATATGGGTTACAAGCAACCTAACCTATTCACTCAACATCAACTCATTTAGTCAAGTATCAAGACCAAGCTAGTCGATCGATTCCCATATTTGCACATCCCCAACATCTTTTCGTAACAGCTGTTTAGTTTGATATTTAGAACTTGTTAGCTAAATCATTAATTTGATTATTGACCCCCCCGATCCTGCAAGTACATGGTACAACGAATCACTTTCGCCTTGAACAATGATTCCCTATGGGATCGATCCCAACCTCTAAAGTTGGGTTATTATGCTGATGATGACCACCCCTGCTTCCTTTGAGTAGCCAGGTTAAGCGACATAAAAAATGGCGTCGTTTCTGGGGAATGGGCGTGTTTATATTGGAAGTGTTTGTTGAGCTTTGTTCTTGTAGTTAGAATTGAGTTTTACAATTTTTTTGTTGTTTTTGCTAGTGAAAAATAGGTGTTAAAATGGAGGATGATGAGAATGTCCATTGCAGGAATGTTGGAGACATGAACGATATGCATGACGTGAACTGGGATCAAGTGGGGAGCACCAGTGCTATTTGACTACCCCCATTGGTCGGAGGAGTTAATTTTCATGTAACGACCACTAAGTTGCAACTCCTCCAACTGAAGGGATTGTTCAGAGGGCTCGGCCACGAAGATCCTCATGAACACTTAAGGAACTTTGTTAATGTATGTCTCACATTCATCTTCAGGCGAGTGAGTCAGGAAGCCATTCAATTATGGGTATTTCCTTTTTCCATCACCGGAGAGCCATTGAGGTGGCTAGCAGAGCTACCTCATGATTCTATTACTTAATGGGAGGCGCTACAAAATGCATTCCTTGAAAGGTTCTTGTGAGACCCCATGTTTCTCGTCTTCCATTATTTAAATAGTGTGTTATATAAGGCACATGTGATTTTTGCTACCACCTAAGGATAATAAGGCTGAACATAAGTGGTAATATCAAGGACCTCAAGTTTTAAGCCAAAGGAATACCCTAAATGCACGTTCGGGATTAAAGAAATGACCAGAGTGGCACCTCGCCCTTTTCGGAAGGTTTAAGTTAGGTTTCACTTTTTGGATGGGACTAGAAGCTTATAATTTTCTAATAATGAATTTTTTAAGTTATTTTAATAGCACAAAGGTCATACATTAAGTTTTTAATCAAGAAATTTGCAAAATAAAGGTTGGCTAAAGTTACCTTAAGTTTCTTTAAGAAATCCTTCTTAAATTTGGGTCAAATGTATCAGGGCATATCTCCCAAAATACAAGAAGATCCATGACCTATCAAATTGAAGATCTCTGAGTCTAGTTTGCAACGCACAAAACCGAGCATCAAACTGGCCTAAGAATAAGGAGTTATGACTATTTTACCGAGACTGCCTGAGCTGGAAATCGGGTCATGGGTCGGGTCGGGTTGACCCAACTTAATGTCTGCTATTTTGACATTTTAAAGCTAAAAAATGAGCCATTTTCATCCCAAACCAGTATGAAACTGAAGAGAAAGCTCCCAAAAGTTCTGTAAGTTATTTAGGTAAGTTTTTCGCATTTTTACCGTTAAAATTCGTCCCCGTGCCTAGAAATGTGTGCCTTACGCTTTGCAATTGTTTTCCCCTCGTATTAGCTGTGTTTGGAGCTGTTTTTGGAGTGTAAAAAATGGTGTTCTTGCTGGTTATTGTTGGTTTGCAGTTGGTGTGTGCAGGTAATAATTTTGGGGCTCTGTTACGGTCATTTTTATGAAGTTTTATGGACATTTCCTCGCATAAATACTCCTTGCCGAATCTGGTCATTAATGTTAAATTTTTGACTGTTTATAGGTGTTTTTAAGATGCATATATATAGTCGTTTTGAAACTTAGGACGTAAGGAACAACTTTCGTGAGGAACTTTTGGCAATTGGACGTTTGTTGGAGAGATATGTTAAGGCTAAGCTCCGTCCCTCCTTTTAGCACGAAATCCGGGAAGTTTCCCAAAACGTCAAATGTGATATCTTAATATTCAGTTGCTAGAAACACCTTCTATGAAAGGCATTGGGATTGCAGCAGAGTTATATTCACGATGGTATTATATTAAAATTCCATTCATTCGCTTAAACAGGACATTCAATTTCTATATATCATTTTGTCGGTTCCTCGGCTACCTTTATATGTTCGAGGAGTTTCTCTTCTTGGTGTAGTGCCATTAAAATAAATGTAGAATGCAAAGAGAATGTAGTATTAAAAATCAGTCCTTCTTCCATACAAAAATATAATTGAAGAATTTAACAAGTAACACGTTGGTTTCCAAAACTACTAAGGCACTTGATCTTGTTTAAATACATTCTTTTACTAATCGACATGGGACCAAATATAATCATTATGTAAAACACCTTTATGAACATTTTCAAAGTTAAGGCTTCACTCTAAATGTTGGGTTAAGTTCCCACACATGTTAAAAAGGACATGTATGATCCCACGAGCCATATGTATATGCTATAACAACGACTATGATGCTATGAGAATAAGTGTACCAATGAGCCAAGATTGGCTAAATGGCAATGACTGCTATGAGAATAAGTGTACCAATGAGCCAAGATTAGCTAAGTTCTTGCAATGGCTTACTATGTGCATTCAACATTCATATCATATATTGCACGTTATGCATGGACTTCGAGCTATAATCAAAGGTATGGTGCCTATTTGCCTAAATATATATATGTATATGGTACAGATGGCCATAGGTTGGCAGATATAATGCCAGTTAGCTACCGAAAAGGACCACCAGTGCTAGCATCTGGTTGGGTATGTCATGCATTTGCATCTATATATATGTATTCACGACATACGATACTCGAGCATACCATGCATATTTGATCACTAGGAAGTTGCTTATTTGCCATTAAGGCTACTTGAGTTTTGGTTACAGGTGGTATTTCTATTAACCTTTTTACTACAGTTATCTATGATTTTACTTCCTGAATTACATACTAGTACATGTTTATTCGTACTGACGTCCCTTTGCCTGGGGACGCTACATTTTATTTCGTGCGTGCAGGTTCAGGTAGGGGTTCTGATTTACCCCTTCACTAGGATTCCCATTCAGCTATGAGTTGGTAAGCTCCACCTCTTCCTGGAGCTTGCATAGGATGTTTACTTTTTATTATATAGTTGGGTATGTCGGGGCCTTGTCCCGACAGTGTTAGTGATTCTCATAGAGGCTATTGTGGACATGTTATTGTGGGTTGGTCCTTTGGTGTCTTTCAGTCTCCAGTCATAAGATTGGCATGTATATATGGTGTGTGCCTGTACCTCTGTGGTGGCAGCATTGTCGGCTAGCTAGTACTTTATCGTTTGGATTTACGTATCTTGATGTACCTGATTAACTGTTGACTAAGTCATGACCTAAAATGTCCAGGCTTAGTCTTTTAGATGTTATGCTGCCTGATTTTCTTCTGGTCCCTAGTTAGTTCACTAGCATGTTTAGTGGCTTACCCGGCCAATAATGGTATCGGATGCCAGTCGCGCCTCCCCTCTCTTTTGGGTGTGACAGTTTTTCCCTCCCTCGAAATGATAAAGTTGAGAAAAAGTATTGAGAACTTCAAGCAGCCAGAAAGTGAGCCGTTGCATGAAACATGGCTTCGGTTTCAAAAACTCTTACTCTAATGTCCTAACCATAGAGTTTCACACCATATGCTGTTGTAATACTTTTATGTGAGTCTTGACGCTGCGAACAAAGGGGTAACTGATTAGTTCATGAGAGGAGGCTTAATGATACAAACATTCACTAAAGCTTGTAACCTCTTGGAGTGCATGATAGAGATTAACCAAACGTGATACACAAGAGATGACATCGTACCTTCGAGCTACATAGGTCTAACCAAGGAGCAGCTTGCTATAGACTAAGAAAGGGATGATAACATGGCTAAAATGTTAACGCAACTTGATCTTTTGACTAAGAACGTCATGGGAGGAAATCATAAAAGTGTGAATGCTATGGGAGACACCGGAGATGTGATGATTGAGGGTAGACCATTTGAAGGAGGTTACAATGAAGAAGTGTATTACATGGGAAACCAAATGGTGGGTTCTTGACCGGATTTTCCAAGGGCACCTAGGAATCAAGGTTGGAACAAAAACTTGGGATAGCGAGATCATGCATGGACTGACCAACCTCAAGTTGGGGGTTGGAGAAATTGTGATGGAGTTAGGTATATTCCACCTCATGATAGGGTGAAGGCTGCTGAACCAGTGGTTAATTAAGAGAATCCTCGGACCGAAGACATGCTCTGCCAAATCTTGAGTAAGGTGGAATCCTCTAATAAAGTCCTAAAGAAGATGAAATCCGACTTTTCTCAGCCGAGTCAAACTGTGACATTTCATTCGACGTCTATTAAGCATTTGGAGACTCAAATTGGGAATATCTTAGCTCATCTAAATCAGTGTCCAAAAGGAGGTCTACCTAGTGACATGGTGGCTAACCCAAAAGGGAATTATCAGTAGTGTTTAGCCATAACCACTCATAGTGGGAAAGTGGTTGAAGACACTAAACCATCGGTTGTTTGTGAAGAAGGATTGAATGAGGTAGAAGAAAAAGAAGGTGTGGTTGTTGTTGAAACTGATTAGTATGAAGCTCACATTAAAGATGGTGAAGTTCTCACCAATCCTCAGAGTAATAAGCAAGAGAAGTGTGGGGATGATGTTGCAAATGCGAAGAAAGCTTTCCTAAAAAATTCAAGTCCAGTTGTGAGGTTAAAAACACCTTAAGTTAAGGTTGATCCTCCATTTTCACAAAGGTTGAAGAAGAAAGAGGAGGATGCTAAGTTTCCAAAATTCCTCTCTATGTTCAATTCATTGTCAAAAAAATGTTCCACTTGTGGAAGCATTGATTAAAATGCCAGGTTATGCTAGGTTCATGAAAGAATTGGTGACAAATAATAGAACTCCTGAGTGTGAGATAATTGAAGTGTCTCACAACTGCAGTGCAATCTTGATAGAAAAATTGGTAGCACAGAAAGAAGAACCAGGTGTATTTACCATTCCATGCACCATAGAAGCCTCAAAATTTAGTAAAGCACTACGTGACTTGGGGGCAAGTATAAACCTTATGCTCGTAGCCATATTTGAGGAATTGGGATAGGAGACACCTTCACCGACCACAATGCAGCTACTCATGGCTGATCAGTTTATCAAATGACCAGTAGGGATTTTACACGATGTGCTGGTGAAAGTGGACAAATTCATTCTTTTTAAAAAATTGTGATTTTGGATTGCAAGGTCGATATGGACGTGGCAACAATCTTGGGTAGGCTATGTTTAGCCACCAGATGAGTTGTAGTAGGTGTTGAGAGTGGAGATCTTAAGTTCAGAGTGAATGATGAGGAGCTTGTTTTCAACATATGCAAAGCTTTGAAGCCGGGAGATGATCCTGAGGTATTGTCATTAATGGTCCAATCGATGGTGACTTGATGAAAAGAGGAATTACGTCATGCCATGACGTTAACAAAGACGTTGCTTGGGAGACAACCCAAGGTGAGTATTTACTACTTTCTACTTTGACTAATGGGTGTTGAATTGTGCAGGGTCGAAAAAGAAAAATTAGAATGGAGAGTTGAGATAGGCGACCAAGTGGAACTACTCAGCGTATCACCGAGTCAAATTGGCGACCATCAGTCTAAATTCCTTTCGAGTCAATTTGTGACTCTTGAGGTGATGTCGAATTTGGTGAACAATGTGTCAATTTTATGAATCGTCGAAACCAATTAGCGATGGTCAATTTCATCACACTTCAAGGCTGAAGGAAAGGTATGCAAACTGTAAAAAAGGGCAGTCCCTAGCACACTTGGCGCAATGCTAACTTTGCTTGGCAATGTGGTTCGGTGACGCTGAACATGCACGCTCACCAACCTACTTAAGGCCTTTCAAATGCCTTTGCCCGTTCATTTTCCATCTTCCCTCCTTTTACTTACCTTGCACGCCAAAACCCCTCTCTTTGCTTTTCTTTGAAATATTTTCACAAAAAAGGTTGAGGATATCCATCACAAGGGAATCTTTGCAGATTTCATTGTGTCTTACTATAAGACCCCACTTATGGTGGTAGAAGAGATGTACGAAATAAGCTTGGAAATCTGAAACTATTGATGTTTACAAAGGGGTATTATGACTCGTAAGATGGATTATCTCGTAAAGTGAGTTCGTAGAACCTGACAGACTTCATGAAATTTGGGATCTTTCTGAAGTCCAATCAACAACTTATCAGATGACTAGTAAAGTCCTCTATGAGTTGTAGATAGTCTTGTAGAATGAGGATCAGTGAAAATGAAGTCTCTGAATTTTGGAAAAAGGCCATCAAACGAAACCCATCTATGGCCCGTAGAATGTTCTACAACCCGTAGACGGGGTCACATAGAGCTGTCTGGATAGGACTTTAATAGTGGTAGATTTGACCTTTCCTTATTTTTTCTAAGTCTAAGCCACGTCGTTTTGACCCCATCTATGTCCCCTATCAGCTTATACAACCCTAATCCATCTCATTCTTCCTCATTGCAAGATACTCAAAGTCTCAAAACAATCTCAAGCTCTTCAATCCTCTCAAGTAAAGGGTGCAAGCTAGGGTTTCAAATCTTCCATCTCAAAATCAAGTTTCCTCCGCCATAATCACTAAGGTATGTGGGTATGATTGTGGGAACCTTCCTTCCCACAAGTCCAACCAATCTTCTTCTCAAACTACATGGACTTATGGATTACTTTATGGGTATTTATGAACTCTTACTTATGGTGATATCATTATGCATTATACATATGGTGTTTTTTTGGATTCTTCAAGTAATGGTTTTATTATGCTAAAATTATTATTGGGGTTTGATATTGTGATGGATTTTATGATATTAAAGTCACTTGCTCTATGATGCTATGAAAAGCTATAGAAGCACTTATGGGTTTTAGTTGGTGTTCATGATACCAAAATAAGGGTTTTACTATAATAAAGGTGGGGTGATTCGAATAACTTTAAATGAAGTGATTCTTACTTCTCTCTTGTTTCATACTCTTGATTGCATGATTTTAGTTACATGTGCATACCCCTACCATGTTAGACTAAATCTACTTGACAAAGGTTTTTATGTTGATGAAAGATTATTACATGAATTACAAGACAAGTATGTTATGATAAATTTATGGGCTCCCAAGCATGTATTAAACTCATGAAAAGTTTCTATGATTTGCAAGTAAAATGTTGAGACCTTATTCTATATATTCTACCCTCTTGTGATTAATTAATGTCTATGTGAAGGGGTCAAGCATGATAACTATTTTACCTTCATGTACTAACTAAGCTCACTAGACGGGGCCAAGCATATCAATATCCACCCTCATGTGCAGTGCAATGCCTACAAACAGGGGCCAAGTCTATGCTATATTTTACCCTCTAGTATAAGGTATATGCCCAAGTGTAGGGGTCAAGTATTTGAATGAGGTACTCATGTTATGTTATCATGTTTTTGCAAGTAATTCATGTTATGATTAAATTTATGATTATTTCAAGTATCCCATGGGATTAGACTTAGCATCGAAAGAGGCTTAAGGTGGGGGCTCGGCCCAAGGGGTCCTTATATAAAGTCTTGGTCTCTTAACTATGCTCCGCCATAGGTTTATACTATTTCCTTAAATGGGCTTTACTAGTGGATCCATCTAGGAGAAGTTACCCACTATGTGAGGTCAAGCTTGGTCTACCTTAGCAAGTATACCACTCCTTTATTCGGTGTGGAGTGAACTTCGAGATTCCAAGTAGAAGTTCACTTGGTCTCATATGTCAGTTAGGGTCTCTTCCCACATATGTATGATATAGCATGCAAGTTTGATTATCTTCATGCACGTTTTAACTTAAACATTGATTATACATGTCATATTGAGTTTATGTCTTTTGATTATGATCAAGCATCTTGATTATTATGTCTTATGATCCTTGTTGCATGCACCTTGCATACTTAGTACATTGCAAGTACTAATGCATACTTTTTGCCTACATGATCTAACCATGTACGGACCAGAGCTCCTATTCATCTTCTCCCTCCGCGTGGCTAGCCGGTATCCATTAAAGACTACTATTGGTGAGTCCAACATTGTGGGGATGACATCCACTTTATTTTCATGCTTTTTCTAAGAATTACCTATTTGAGACTTTCTTTTATCTTTTGAGGGTGATCCCGGGAAATGTCTTCGCCCCCATTACACTCATATTAGAGGTGTTGTTGGATTTGGAGGTTTATGTATCAAGCTTAACTCCTATTATCTTTATGTAATTGTGAAGACTTCCCTTGGACCCTTTTCCCTTTTATGCTTAGTGTATGCTCATGGATGTGATGGAAGCCCCAAGTCCCTAAATGGCCCCCCATAGCATGAGTCATACTTACCCGTCCCTTAGACTTATTTGCTATGTGGTTCATGCAAATCCTTTTCCCTACATTATCCCCTAAGCATGAGTCCAAAGCCCTGTTTCCCTTAGATATTATGTATTATGTGCTCATTTCTCTTTTATGTTTCCGCTAAAGCCAAGGTTGTGCTATACATGTTTGAGAGGCTTGTTTGGGAATCCTCTTGAGTTCCCATTTTCTGTGTTACGTCCGGTCCTCAGGCTTGGGTCATTAAAAACTTGGTATTAGAGCATTAGGTTTATAAATGGTCCTCAAATATCCAACACACTGCGTCAAGTAGAGTTCTGTTCATGGTTGTGAAACATGCCACAACTATAAATGGGAGGCCATGAGGCGTTCTAGGAAATGATTCACTTCTTCATGATTTGTGTCATGCCTTAGATTTAAAATAAGATTTCCTTCCCTAACGGGTGGCCTTTTGATCTTATAGATCATACCAAAACAAAGGGGAATGGCTCAAAGAGCTCCCACACCAAAGGAGGGACCGACCCATCCGGCTCCTCAAGCTCCCCAAGAGGAAGGGGGTTACACATGCTGAATACTGAAATGTCATCTCTATGTTGGGACAAGCTATGACCAACCAATTGAAGCAAGGACCCCAATTCCTCATGCTCCCACCCCGACTTCAAGGGTTAGGGATTTCACAAGGATGAACCTGTTGGAGTTCCATGGCTCCAAAATGGAGTAGGACCCCCAAGAATTCATTGATGAGATATACAAACTGCTTGCTATTATGGGGGTAAGTTTGCATGATAGGGCGGAACTTATGGATTATCAACTCAAGAGTGTTGCACAAGTTTGGTTCACTCAATGGAAACTTGAGCGCCAGAATGATGATCCTACCCCATGGGAGGAATTTAAAGATGCCTTCCTCAACAAAATTTTCCCTACTGAATTAAGAGAAGCAAAGATGATAGAGTTCATGAAACTCAAGCAAGGCTCTAAAAGTGTGAGAGAGTATTCCCTTAATTTCAACAAGGTCTCCAAATATGCTCCTCAGTTGGTCGCCAAATCTAGGGCAAGGATGAAAAAGCTTACGTCGGGGGTATCCGACTTGGTGAATGAAGAATGTCGCACAACTATGCTTGTAGGTGATATGGACTTTTCTCGGCTCATTACGTATGCCGAGCAACTTAAAAGGGATAAGCTCAGGGAGAGAAGCAGTGGGGAGTCCAAGAGGGGTTAGTGTGATGGTGGTTTTCAAGGTGCTAAGGGTGTCCGGTTCCAACAAGGTCACAAATTCAAAGGACAAGGATCCTTCAACTCTCAAACAAAAGGTTTGCTAATGATAGGGTGCCTAACTGTGACACCCGATAAAATTACAAAAATACCCTTAGAGGAGCGGTATGATGCGTAACGCATCTTCTGATGCTTGTACGAAAAATCCAAGACTGGATTTGTGATCATCACAAAACATTGAGTGGAAAAATGGTCTCGGTCAATTTTTAGAGAGACCAGATCAAAAGATAATTTTTTGACCCCAAAACCAAAACAATGTCGGTGCGCCACGGAGGCGCGTCGTGCCTCTGTAGCGGACTTACACTTATATTTTTTCCAAAAATTTTCAATGAGGTTGTGAAAACTCATTAAAAAATTTTCAGAAAAAATACACTGTACGCGGCCAGTTCGCGTCGCGGACTGGGTTATTTCGAAGCTGAAAATTTCTAAATTTTATAAGGGCATTTTGGTCAATTTCCAACCCTCCTAAACTCAATACATGATCTAATTAGGTCGTTTTGACGTAAAAAGGGTCTAACACCCCATTCGAAGTCCTTTTCTAATAATCTAACAAGACTAGGGCTTGAGGAAAGAGGAGAAGAGCTTGACATTGAGGAATTCAAGAGGAAATTCTTGAAGGTGATTGTTGATAGCTTCATCCCAGGTATTTAAGGCTAAGCTAAATGCATGAGATTATCCTCTCATGTTCCCCATAAATGGTCAGAGTTGAGTGTTCGTGAGTCCCCATACATGTTTCTTAAATTGATTCTTGAATGTTTTCTTACTAATTAAGTCTAATTACATGTATTCCTGTATGTTGATGATCATCATAAACTTATTTTCTTGAATTGGATATTTTCATGAGAAATTGCATAACCCTACATGTTAACTTTCGAAATTATGCATGAATGGGTCTAGGGGTTGAGTCTAGAGCCTTAACGTAAGATTGTTGATTATGATTGTGAATGATGATGAGTTGATAGAGATTGATAGCCCTAAGAGTCTCCTTAAATGAACTCTAATAATTGTCTAATAGATTGTTCCCTAAAGATTGTTTCAAGCCTTGAGCTATTGATTGAGATGTTCTTGATGAGAGGGTTAAAGTCCCTATGAGTTTGATCGATGAAAGGGTTAAAGTCCCTATGAGTTGATCGATGAAAGGGTTAAAGTCCCTATAAGTTTTATTGATGAAAGTGTTAAAGTCCCTATGAGATACTGATCGATGACGGGGTTAAAGTCCCTATGAGATTGGTTGAGATGGAGGTCTTATGAGAATTGAGTCTTGGGAGGAATATTGAGTATTGAAAGAGTGAGATATAGTTCAACTTGAACTCGCCAAACTACGTCGCCAAACGTAGGTGAGGATTAGAACTATCACATTACATTGTGGTTCCCTTTTGAGTTGAGTTTATGTCCCTGAAACAATAGAGGACTTGTAGAGGTTGTTTCCCTAAGGGGATTCAATTTGTTCAGTACCTTGCAAGTACGGAACGGCCGTGGCAACACCGGCGGGATGTTGTACATTCACTAGTTCATAAGTGATTATTGTCGGATAAAAGAAACTCCCAAAAGTTCCCAACTTGAGTACTTTGAGTTGAGTTGAGTTCAATTCCATTGAGTTGAGTTGAGTTCCCTTGAGATGTGTCTGATTTGATTGATGAGGTTGAAGTGTTGATGGGTTACTTGTCTACTCTTTATTCTTGATTTATAATAGACACTTGACATGTCCATTGTTTACTATTCTAAGTCAATGTTGTATCATATTATTCTACCTGTTTCTATTTCATTCAACTATTTTACATACCGTACATTCCATGTATTGACGCCACTCGCCGCTGCCTCATTTATGATGCAGATACTATGATTAGCGATCGTCAACAAGCGCACCATTGAGGATCCGAGACATTCGGATTGCCAAGCCTCCCCTACTCCAGAGGATCCACTCTAATTTATTTCATCATGCTTTTGAGTTAGACTAGACTAGTCTTATATTTTGATTTCGGTAGCAATGGATCTGTCATTAGCACCACTTGATTGGTAATAGAGGCTTCATAGATGATAGTCGGATGTTGATGTTGAGATTGTGAGCTAGTTCTTCTTACTAACCTTTATTATTAATCTATTATTCTTTGAGACGGTAGATGAGATGATCCCATTAACTTTCATTTACTTCGGCTGATCTGTAGAGTTGTTGGATTGAACGGATGTGATAAGGCCAAGTGGTTCGCTTGGGGACTAGCAGTAGTCTCTGGGTGTCGGACATGTCTTAGGTTTCCTCTTAGGGCGTGGCAAACTTGGTATCAGAGTATAGGGTTCAAGAGTCCTAAGGAGTCTATGAAGCCATGTCTAGTAGAGTCCTTATTATTGGTATGAAGAGATCCACATCCATAATTTGGAGGCTATAGGACATCTAGGAACTGTTTCACTTCTTTCATTTTCTAAATCGTGCGATAGAGCATAACTTTATGAAAAGTTCTTCTCTAATTCGTGCTCTACGCATTGCAGACTGCCACGCAAAATATTAACCCACCTGAGCCTCAAGGATATGAGGAGCTTGCGGACCAAGCTTTCCCTGTTGAGCAGCCCTTGCAATATGAGGTGTCTAATGCTGAACTACACCGGGCTATTAAAAGTCCAGCCCAGGCTACCACAACACCTATATAAGTCAAGGAGTGGGTAGATAGGATCCCCATGACAATATAGAGTTCGGGAATTCTTGAGTATGAATCCACCTGAGTTGAAAGGGCCTGCATCCACTGAAGATCCTGAGAACTATATGGAAGAACTTTAGAAGGTATTCTAAGTGATGCATCTAGATGATGCTGACAGGGTTGAACTGACTGCTTACCAACTCAAGGGTGTGGCCAGACTATGGTTCTACGAATAGAAGAAAGGTAGAGGTGATGATGCTCCATTGTTGACTTGGGAAATATTCGAGGAAGTCTTCTCGGGAAGCTTCTTCCTATGAGAACAAAGAGAGGCTAAGGTGAGAGAGTTCTTGAATCTAGAACAAGGCTCTATGACTATGCAAGAGTACGAGTTGAAGTTCACGCAACTATCTCGCTATGCTCCGGACATGGTTGCTGATATGGAGAAAGAATGGGGATGTATGTTGATGGGTTAAATAGAGGACCCAATAGAGATGAGAGGGGAGAAATACTTGTGAGCGATATGGACATTGGGCGATTGATGACATTTGTGCAACAAGTTAATGAGGAGAGATTACAGGATAGAGAAGAGTTCAGACGTAAGAAAGCTAAGACATTCAGCTATGAGGTTGGAAGGAAAGGGAATGGTAATCGATTTCAAGCACTATCATTTGCTAGTGCACCTGTGCCTAGGGGTATGTATGATCAGAGAACTCAGAATGTTGGAACCCAAGGACCTCAGTCATAAGCTAGTGTGGCTCAAGGTTCACAGGGTAAGCCATTGTGTGGTAAGTGTAACAGATTGCACTTGGGGAGATGTTGTGAGGGGGATGATGTATGCTTTAAATGTGGCCAAGCAGGTCATTGCCAGCAAAACTGTCCAAACTACACCGATCGGGCTCAATCTTCTACACTAGCTCTGCCAGCTAGACGAATCAAGAGGGGCGCTACATCAGACCTAAGTGGAGCAACAAACAGTTTGTATGCCATAGGTAGTCGCCAAGATCAGGAAAACTCCCCAGATGTTGTGACGGGTATGATTTGAGTCTTTACTTTTGATTTTATGTTTTGACGGATTTAGGTGCCACATTGTCATTTATAACTCTTTATGTGGCCAGTAGATTTGATAGAACTCCTGAGAGTCTTCTTGAACCCTTTGATGTTTCTACCTTAGTGGGTAAGTCCATTAGAGCTAAGAGAATCTATAGAGCTTGTGGGGGTGTCCATCTATTGTAGGGATACTCTTGTTGCTTTGGTTGAGTTAGAAATGATTGGTTTTGATGTGATCCTTGGTATTGATTGGCTTCATGCCTGTTATGCCTATGTTGATTTTAGAGCCCGGACTGTTAAGTTCTAATCCCCGAATGAACCGATTCTTGATTAGAAGGGTGATTCTATTGCACCTAGGGGAAAGTTTATCTCACAGCTTAGGGACAGAAAGATGATTTCCAAAGGTTATATCTATTACCTTGTGTGAGTTAAATCTGATGATGTTGAGTCTCCCACTTTTGAGTCAATCCTGATTATGAATGAGTTTCCTAAAGTGTTTCGTGAGGATCTTCCTGGAGTCCCTCCTTAGGGAGAGATTGACTTTTGGATTGATGTTCTTCCCGATACCCAGCCTATCTCAAGTCCACCTTATAGGATGGACCCCGCTGAGTTGAAAGACTTGAAAGAACAATTGAAAGATCTGTTAGCGAAGGGCTTTATAAGGCCAAGTATTTCTCCTTGGGGTTCCCCTATCCTATTCGTGTGAAAGAAAAATGGATCCCTTAGAATGTGTATTAATTACAGGCAATTGAATAAGGTCACCATAAAGAATAAATATCCTCTTTCAAGGATAGATGATCTGTTTGACCAACTTCAGAGTGCCTCTTGTTTCTCAAAGATAGACCTCAGATCCGTCTACCATCAGTTCTAAGTGAGGGAATGTGATATCCCAAAGACAACCTTTAGGACTAGATATGACCATTTTGAGTTCTTGGTCATGTCCTTTGGGTTGAAGAATGCACCTGCAACCTTCATGGACTTGATGAATAGAATATTCAGACAATATCTTGATATGTTTGTGATTGTGTTCATCGACGACATTTTGGTGTATTCTTTTTATGAGGAGGAACATGCTAATCACCTCATAGTTGTCTTCCAAACACTTAAGGACTATGAGTTATATGCAAAATTCTAGAAATGTGAATTTTGGCTTAAGTCAGTGGCTTTTCTAGGCCACATGGTTTCTGGTGATGGTATTTGAGTAGATGCTCAAAAGATTGAAGCAATTAAGAACTGGTGACCGACCTCTCTGACTGACATAAGAAGTTTCTTGGGGTTGGCAGGCTACTCCAGAAGATTTGTTGATAGATTCTCTTTGTCCGCACCATTGACTAAATTGAGTCAGAAAAAGGCCAAGTTTCAGTGGTCCAACGAATGTGAGAAGAGTTTCCAAGAGTTGAAGACGAAATTGAATACTGCATCGGTTCTAACCTTGCCCGATAGGATTGAGGACTTTGTAATTTATTTTGATGCTTCGATGGTTGGATTGGGATATGTGCTGACGCAGAAGGGGAAAGTGATAGCCTATGCTTCCAGGAAACTCATGGTTCATGAGAGGAACTCTCCAACCTATGAGCTCAAGTTGGCAGCAGTGGTGTTTACACTTCAAATCTGGAGCCACTACTTATATGTAGTGCATGAGGATGTGTTCACTGACCAGAAGAGCTTGCAGTATGTCTTTAGTCAGAAAGATCTCAACCTGCGGTAGAGGAGATGGTTCGAGTTTCTCAAGGATTATGACATGAGCATTCTCTACCACCCATGTAGAGCTAACGTTGTTGTTGACGCTCTTAGCAGGTTGTCAATGAGTAGCACAACCCATGTTGAGAAAGGAAAGCAGGAGTTAGCCAAAGAAGTGTATCGATTGGCTTGATTGGGAGTTCAACTTGAGAAGAATGATGAAGGAGGATTCAATCTTCAGAATGGGTCTGTTTCATCCTTAGTGGCAAAGGTGAAAGAAAAGAAAGACCAAGATCTTATCATACTCTAATTGAAGGAGGCTGTCCACAAAATTTTTTTTGATGGTTTTCTCCAAAGGGGGAGAAGGAGTGTTGAGATACCAAAATAGATTGTGTGTTCCAGATTGGATGACATTCGAGATACAATCATGGCTGAAGCCCATAGCTCTAGATATTCCATCCATCCTAGCTTTACTAGGATGTACCACGACTTGAGAGAAGTCTATTGGTGGAGTGGAATGAAAAGGGATATTGCTGAGTTCGTTTCAATATGCCCCAATCGCTAGCAAGTGAAAGTTGAGCTTCAACGACCATGTGGATTGTCTCAAATTTGAGATTCCTGAATGAAGGTGGGAGATGATTAATATGGACTTTATTACTAGTAAACCAAGGTCTCGAAAGCAACATGATTCGATATGGGTGATTGTAGACAGGATGACTAAATCGGCTCACTTCTTAGCAGTCAAGACAACCAACACTGCGGAGGAGTACACCAAGTTGTACATCCAGGAGATTGTGAGGTTGCATGGAGTTCGCTTGTCCATCATCTTAGATAGAGGAGCTCAATTCACCTCCCAATTTTGGAGATCGTTCTAGAAAGGATTGGGTACTAAAGTGAACCTGAGTACAACCTTTCATCCACTAACAGATGGTTAGGCAGAGTGCACAATTCGGACATTAGGGGATATGTTGAGAGCCTGTGTTCTTGATTTCAAGGGAAATTGGGATGATCACCTACCATTGATTGAATTTACATATAACAATAGTTATCATGCAAGCATTCAAATGGCTCCCTATGAAGCCTTGTATGGAAGGAGATGTAGATCACCAATTAGGTGCTTTAAGGTTGGAGAAGTGGAATTGATTGGGCCTGATCTTTTCCACCAATCTATGGAGAAGGTTAAGTTCATTAGAGAGAGATTGAAGACTGCCCAGAGTTGCTAGAAATCTTGTACCGACATGAGGAGAAGAGACTTAGAGTTCGAGGTAAATGATTAGGTGTACTTGAAAGTGTCACCTATGAAGGGTGTCATGAGATTTCAAAAGAAGGGAAAGTTGAGTCCATGCTATGTGGGACCATATCAGATTGTGAAGGTTGCTTATGAGTTAGAGTTGCCTTCCGAGTTAGATGAAATTCATTCGATATTCCATGTGTCGATGTTGAAAAAGTGCTTGGAAGATCCTACCTTTGTTGAGAGTATTAGAGTCAAGGATAGCTTGTCTTACGTAGAGGTTCCGGGCCGAATCCTTGAATGTCAGATTCGTAAGTCGAGAAACAAAGAGACAACCTCAGTTAAAGTCCTATTGGAAAATCAATTCATTGAGGAAGCCACATGTGAAGCTGAGGAATAGATAAAGGCCAAATATCCATACCTATTCGTGCCAAATTATAAAAACATCGAATGTAAATTTCTTACCCTCGACTAAATTGATTGATCCATTCTTGAGTTGATTGTCTATTCTTGAGTCCGAGTAGAGTTGATTGAGGTTGAGGAGGAGTCAAGAGTTTGATTTGTTGAGGTGAGTCTTGAGATGAGTCTTGAGTCTATTCATGCATTGAGACCCATCTTTACTCATCATTTGAGGATGAATGATCCCAAGAGGGAGATGGTGACGCCCGGTAAAATTACCAAAATACCCATAGAGGAGGGGTATGCACGTAACACATCTTTCAATGCTCGTATGGAAAATCCAAAACTGGATTTGTGATCATCACAAAAAATTGAGTGGGAAAATGATCTCGGCGATATTTAGAGTGACCAGATTAAAGGATAATTTTTTGACCCAAAAACCAAAACAGTGTCGGTGCGTGACCGAGGCGTGTCCTGCCTCTGTAGAAGACCCACACTTATTTTGTTTTTCAAATTTTTTTGACAGGATTGGGTAAACTCGTTCAAAAACGTTTCAGAGAAAAATACACTGTATGCAACTAGTCTGCATTGCAGACTGGGTTATTTCGAAATAAAATAATTTCTAAATTTTGTGAGAGGCATTCTGGTCAATTCCCAACCCCTCCTAAACTTAACACATGAGCTAATTTTGTTGTGTTGACGTAAAAAGGGTCTAAAACTCCATTCTAAGTCCTTTTTCTAACGATTTAACAAGACTAAGGCTTGAGAAAAGAGGAGAAGAGCTTGAGATTGAGAAATTCGAGAGGGATTATTGAAGGTGATTGTTGATAGCTTTATCCCAGGTATGTAAGGCTAAACTAATTGAATGAGATCGTCCTCTCATGTGCCCCATAGATGGTCATAGAAGAGTTGAGTGTTCATGAGTCCCCATACATGTTTCTTAAATTGATTCTTGAATGTTTTCTAACAAATTATATGTATTACATGTATTCCCCTATGTTGATGATCATCATAAACTTATTTTCTTGAATTAGATATTCTCATGAGAAATTGCATAACCCTACATATTAACTTTTGAAAGCATGCATGAATGAGTCTAGGGGTTGAGTCTAGAGCCTTAACGTGAGATTGTTGATTGTGATTGCGAATGATGATGAGTTGATAGAGCTTGATAGCGTTAAGAGTCTCCTTAAATGAACTCTAATGATTGTCTATTCGATTGTTCCATGCCTTAAGCTATTGATTGAGTTGTTTCTTGATGAGAGGGTTAAAGTCCATTTGAGTTCTATTAATAAAAGGGTTAAAGTCCCTACGAGTTGATTGATGAAAGGGTGAAAGTCCCTGTGAGTTTAATTGATGATAGGGTTAGGGTCCCTATGAGATACTAATCGATGAGGGGCTTAAAGTCCCTATGGGATTGGTTGAGATGGAGGTCTTATGAGCATTAAGTCTTGGGAGGAGTATCAAGCATCGAAAGAGTGAGAGTTAGTCCAACTAGAACTCATCAAACTACGTCGCCAGATGTAGGTGAGAATTAGAACCATCACATTACATTATTGTTCCTCTTGAGTTAGGTTTATGTCCATGAAATAATAGAGTACTTGTTGAGGCTGTTTCCCTTAGAGGATTCGATTCGTTCCCTACCTGGAAAGTGCGGAACGACTGAGGCAACACCGGCAGGATGTCGTACATTCACTGGCTCATATGTGATTGTTTTCGGATAAGAGAAACTCCCTAAAGTTCCCACCTTGGGTACTCCGAGTTGAGTTGAGTTCCATTGAGTTGACTTAAGTTGAGTTCTCTTTAGATGAGTCTGATTTGATTGATGAGGTTGAGGTGTTGATGGGTCACTTGTCTACTCTTTGTTCTTGCTTTAAAATAGACACTTGACATGTTGATTGCTTACTATTCTAAGTAGATGTTGTATCAATTATTCTAGCTATTTCTGTTTCATTAAGCTATTTTACATACCGTACATTCCACGTACTGATGCCACTCGGCGCTGCACATTTTATGTTGCAGATACAGGGATTATATATCGTTAACAGGTGCACCGTTGAGGATCCGAGACATTCATTTGATTGGTGAGCCTCCTTTACTCCGGAGGATCCACTATTATTTATTTTATTAAGCTTTTGAGTTAGACTAGACTAGTCTTATATTTTGATTTCGGTAGCCACGAGTCTGTCATTGGCACCACTTGATTAGTGATAGAGGCTTTATAGATAATAGTCGGACGTTGATGTTGAGATTGTGAGCTAGTTCTTCCTACTAGCCTCTATTATTAATCTATTTCTATTTGAGACATTAGATGAGATGAGCCCATTTACTTTCATTTACTTCTGCTTATCTGTAGGGTTGTTGGATTTAATGGATATGATGAGGCCAAGTGGTTCTCTTAGGGACTAACAATATTCTCTAGGTGCCGGCCACGTCTTGGGTACCCTATCGCGGCATGACACTAACCCTAAGTATCAAGGACTTAATGGTGCGATGACTCTTCTAAGGTGCCCAAGGTGTGGAAGAAATCATGGTGGAAAATTCTTGGGGGATTCAAATGCTTGCTATAGGTATGGAAGAGTAGGACACAAGATTGTTGATTTCCCCTATGCTCAAAATAATGGAAAGGATGGACATCCCCAAGGACAAGGTGCTCAAGTTGATCAAAGGGCACAAGGAGGCCAACAAGGGGGTGCTCCATGTCACAATCGGTTCTATACCCTTCAAGGGAGGCAAGGAGTGGAGGAGGTTCCCAATGTTGTTACTGTTATGTTAAAGGTTTATTATCATGATGTGTATGCTTTATTGGATCTGGGTGCTACACTCTCTTTCATTACTTCTTTTGTTTCTAATAAGCTTCATGTTTGTCCCGAGTTGTTGTATGAACCCATTGAGGTATCTACCCCCGTTGGTGAGTCCATTATTGCTAGAAGGGTCTATAAGGGTTGTCTCATGTCTATATTGCATAAAGTGTTGCCTTGTGATTTTGTTGAACTTGACATGGTGGTTTTTGATGTCATTCTTGAGAATGATTGGTTACATGCATATAATGCTTCCATTGATTGTAGAACTCATAGGGTTAAGTTCCAAATTCCTAATGAGCCCATCTTCGAAAGGGAAGGTCATAATTCGACGGTTAAGGGTAGGTTTATTTCTCATCTTAAGGCCCAAAATTGATTTCTAAGGGTTGTATTTACCATCTTATAAGGGTTTCGGATATTGAGTCTAAAGTCCCTCCCATTGAGTTGGTTCCAGTTTTCAATGAGTTTCTTGATTTCTTTCCCGATGAACTTCCCGGTATAGCTCCCGAAAGGGAGATAGATTTGGTATAGATCTTCTTTTCGATACGCAACTAATTTCCATTCCTCCTTATCATATGGCCCTGGCGGAGTTAAACGAGTTAAAGTATCAATGGAAGGATTTGTTGGAAAAGGGTTTTATAAGGCCTAGTAAGTCACCTTGCGGTGCATTGGTGTTGTTTATAAAGAAGAAAGATGGCTCACTTAGAATGTGCATCGACTACGACAACTCAATAAGGTCATAATAAAGAACAATTATCTCTTACCAAGGATAGATGACCTATTTAATCAACTACAAGGGGTAGTCATTTTCCTATGATTGATCTTCGATCTGAAACCACCAAATGAAGGTAAGGGAATGTGATATTCCCAAGACAACCTTTTGGACTAGATATGGGCATTTTGAGTTTGTAGCGATGTCATTTGGCTTAACTAATGCACCAACAATATTTATAGATCTCATGAATAGAATTTTAAACCCTACCTTGACATGTTCATGGTGGTCTTTATAGATGACATATTGATTTACTCCCGGAGTGAAGAAGAGCATGTGAAACATTTGAGAGTAGTGTTGGAAATGTTGAGAGGTGAGAAGTTGTTTGCTAAATTCGCTAAATGTAAATTTTGGTTGAAGGAAGTTGCATTCTTAGGGCATGTGGTGTTGGGCAATGGAATAAAAGTGGACCCTAAGAAAACGGAAGTGATAAGAAATTGGCCTAGGCCCTTGACTCCAATGGATATTAGGAATTTCTTGGGCTTAGTGGGGTATTACCGGAGGTTTGTGAATGGTTCTCCTCAATTGCTTCCCCTTTGACAAATTTTACTCAAAAGAAGGCATAATTCGTGTGGACCAATGAATGTGAAACGAGTTTTCAAACTTTGAAAGATAAGCTTACATTCACTCCTGTTTTGGCTCTATCGAAAGTGCTAGATGGGTTTGCGATTTATTGTGATGCTTCAAGGATTGGTTTGGGGTGTGTGTTAATGCAAAATGGCAAAGTCATAGCATATGCTTCTCAAGAATTGAAGGTGGATGAGCGTAAGTATCCTACCCATGATCTTGAGTTAGTGGTCGTGGTATTTTCTTTGAAAATATGACATCATTATTTGTTGGGGTTCGTGTAGATGTGTTCATCAACCACAAAGTCTCCAATATGTGTTCACACAAAGGGATCTCAATTTAGGCAAATGATATGGTTATAACTCTTCAAGGACTACGACATGAGTGTGCACTATAATCTTGGTAAAGCTAATGTTGTGGCTGATGCTCTAAGTAGAGTCTCCATTGGACGTATAGCTTATATTGGTGATGGTAGTAAGGAAGTGGCTAGAGAAGTTTACCGGTTAGCTAGGTTGGGAGTTAGGTCGAATGAAGTTGAAAATGGAGGTGTGGTGGTAATTGATGTTTCCAAATCCTCTTTGGTTGAAGAGGTCAAGTTCAAGAAAGACCTTGACCTTGCCTTACTAGAATTGAAAGCTTTGGTGAAGGATGGTAAAGTGGAGGTTTTCTCCAAAGGGGAAGATGGTGTCCTTAGATACTAAGGTAGGTTGTGTGTGCCTAATGTTGATGGGATAAGGTATTTGATCTTGCAAGAGGCAGATAATGCATCACACTCTATTCATCCCAGTTTAATAAAGATGTATGGAGATTTGAGGGAGGTTTATTGGTGGGGTGGTATGAAGAGAGATATTGCTAAGTTTGTAGCCAGTTGTAACAATTGCCAACAAGTCAAAGCTGAACATCAAAGGCCGGAGGTGGCCTAGCCCAATACATAGAAATTACCACTTGGAAGTGGGCAGAGATCAATATGGATTTTGTGATTGGATTGCCAAAAACTAGGAAACACTTTGATTCTATATGGGTTTTTGTTGATAGAATGAAAAAACCGGCTCACTTTCTGCCGGTCAAAATAACTTATGGTGCCAAATATTATGCCAAGATATACATTCATGAGTTGGTCAAGTTGCGTGTGGTGCCATTGTCTATTATTTCGGATCGTGGTGCTCAATTCACTTCTCACTTTTGGAGATCCTTCCAAAAGGGTCTTGGTACCAAAGTCAAGCTTAGTACGATTTTTCATCCTCAAACGGACATCCAAGCCCAAAGGACAAATCAAACTCTTGAGGATATGCTTAGGTCTTGTGTTTTGGAGTTCAAGGGCAGTTAGGACGAATATCCTCCATGTGTTTAGTTTTCTTACAACAGTAGCTATCACTCTAGCATTGGTATGGATCCCTTTGAAGCCCTATATAGAAGGCGGTGTAGGTCCCTGATTGGGTGGTTTGATGTGGGAAAAATGCTTTATTGGGACCGAACTTCGTCATGGAGGCATTGGAAAAAGTGAGGTTGATACTGGAGAGATTAAAGACAGCTCAAAGTAGGCGAAATTCCTACTCAAACACAAGAAAGAGAGAACCTGAGTTTGACGTTTGGGATTGGGTGTACTTAAAGGTCTCACCAATGAAGGGTGTGGTCCGGTTTGGCAAGAAGAGAAAGTCAAGCCCAACATTTTTAGGGCCTTATAGAATTTTGAAGAAAATTGGTAAGGTTGCTATGAATTAGAGCTGCCTACGGAGATGAGTATGGTTCATCTGATCTTCCATGTGTCTATGTTGAGAAAGTGTGTAGGTGACCTAAGTTTGATAGTACCCTTGGATGTCGTGGGTGTTGTAGAAGATATGTTTACTTATGAGGAAGTCCCGGTGGAAATACTTGATAGACAAGTGAGGAGATTGAGGAACAAAGATGTGGCATCCGTCAAAGTCCCTTGGAGGAACCAAGAAGTTAAAAGTGCCACATGGGAAGTCGAAGCCAATATGAAGAAGCGATATCCCTATCATTTCCATTCCAATCAAGCTTGAGGTGATAGGATTTTTCCATCTTAGGATCTCCTCTTCTTGCATGCGTTTTTCTTGACATTCATGCATGTCTATGTGCATTTGATGGTTGGATTATAAGTGCTATTTGAAACATGGTTTAAAGATTTTAAATGGTGCATGTGTTGCATTTTGTATATGTGCATTGGCATATGGTGCATGAATCTATTCCTTAGAGCTTGTCTTAGCACATTCGGGGACGAATGCTCCCAAGGGGGAGATAATGTAAGACTCCACTTATGGGGGTTAGAAGAGATGCAACAAATAAGTTTGGAAATCTGAAACTATTGATGTTTACGAAGGGGTCTTACAACTCTTAAGATAGATTATGACTCGTAAAGTGAGTTCGTAGAACTTGGGAGACTTGATGAAATTTGGGATCTTTCTGAAGTTCAATCTACGACTTATTGGATGACCCGTAAAGTCCTCTATGAGTCATAGATGGTCTCATAGAATGAGAATCAGTGAAAATATAGTCTCTGAAGTTTTGAAAAAGGCCATTAGACGAAGCCCATCTATGGCCTGTAGATGGGGTCTCGTAGACTTGTCCGGTTAGGAGTTTAATAGGGGTAAATTTGACCTTTCCTCTTTTTTCTAAGTCTAAGCTATGTTGTTTTGATCCCTATCTATGTCCCTTATCATCTTATACAATCCTAATTTATCTTATTCTTCCTCATTCCTAGATACTCTAAGTCTCAAAACTCTCTCAAGCTCTTGAAGGCTTTCAAGTAAAGGGTGCAAGCTAGGTTTTCAAATCTTCCATCTCTAAATCAAGTTTCCTCCATTATAATCACTTAGGTATGTGGGTTTGATTGTGGGAACCTTGCTTCCCACAAGTTCAACCAATCTTCTTCTCAAACTACATGGGTTTATGGATTACTTTATGGAAATTTATGAACTCTTACTCATGGTGATATCATTATGCATTATACATATGGTCTCTATTTGGGTTCTTCAAGTAATGGTTTTATTATGCTAAGAATATTGTTGGGGCTTTATATTGTGATGGATTTTATGATATTAAAGTCACTTACTCTATGATGCTATGAAAAGCTATGGAAGGACTTATGGGTTTTAGTTGGTTTTCATGATACCAAAACAAGGGTTTTACTATAATAAAGGTGGGGTGATTTGAATAACTTTAAATAAAGTGATTTTTACTTCTCTCTTGTTTCATACTCTTGAATTGCATGATTTAAATTACATGTGCATACCCTCACCATGTTTCAGTTAATCTACTTGAACAGGGTTTTTATGTTGATGAAAGATTATTGCACGAATTACAAGACAAGAATGCTATGATAAATTTATGGGATCCCAAATATGTATTAAACTCATGAAAAGTTTCTATGATTTGCAAGTAAAATGTTGAGCCATTATTCTATATATTCTACCCTCTTGTGAGTAATTAATGTCAATGTGAAGGGGTTAAGCATGATAACTATTTTACCCTCATGTACTAACTAGAGCTCACTAGAAGGGGTCAAGCATATCAATCTCCACCCTCATGTGCAATGCAATGCCTACTAGAAGGGGTCAAGTCTATGCTATGTTTTTAACCTCTAGTATAAGGTATATGCTCATGTGTAGGGGTTAAGTATTTGAATGACCTACTCATACCTTGTTATCATGTTTTTGCAAGTCATTCATGTTATGATTAAATTTATGATTATTTCAAGTATCCCATAAGATTAGACTTAGCACGAAAGAGGCTTAAGGTGGGGGCCCAATCCAAGGGGTCCTTATATAAAGTATTGGTATCTTATGTATGTGCCACCATAGGTTTATACTCTTTCCCTAAATGGGTTTACTAGTGGATCCATCTAGGACAAGTTACCCACTATGTGGGGTCAAACTTGGTCTACCTTGGGAAGTGGACCACTATTTTATTCAGTGTGGAGTGAACATCAGGATTCCAAGTAGTAGCTCACTTGGTCTTATATATCAGTTAGGGTCTTCTCCCACATATGTATGATATAGTATGCAAGTTTTATTATCTTCATGTATGTTTTAATTTAAGAAATGATTATACATGTCATATTGAGCTTATGTCTATTTATTTTGATTAAGCATCTTGATTATTATAGCTTATGATCCTTGTTGCATTGCACCTTGCATACTTAGTACATTCCAAGTACTAACTCATACTTTTTTCCTACATGATCTAACCATGTAGGGATTGAAGCTCCTATTCATCTTTTCCCTTCGTGTGGCTTGCCAGTATCTATTGAAGACTACTATTGGTGAGTCCAACATTGTGGGGATGACATCCACTTTATTTCCATGCTATTGCTAAGACTTACCTATTTGAGACTTTCTTTTATCTTTTGAGGGTGAGCCTGGAGATGTCTTGGCCCCCGTTCCACTCTTATTAGAGGTGTTATTGGATATGGAAGTTTATGTGTCGAGCTTGAATCCTATTATCTTTATGTCATTGTGAAAACTTGCCTTAGACCCTTTTCCCTTTTATGCTTATTGTATGCTCATGGATGTGATGGAAGTCCCAAATCCCTAAATGCCCCCCATAACATGAGTCATACTTACCTGTCCTTTAGACTTATTTGCTATGTATTCATGCAAATCCTCTTCCCCACATTATCCCCATAGCGTGAGTCCAAAGCCCTGTCTACCTTAGATATTATGTGTTATGTGCTCATTTCTTTTTTATATTTCTACTAAAGCCAATGATGTGCTATGCATGCTTGAGAGGATTGTTTGGGGATCCTCTCGTGTTCCCATTCGCCGTGCCATGTCCCGAAACTAGGCTTGGGTTATGACATTCACCACTGAAGAGGTATGTTTTTTGCCCTTGTTTTAGTTTTTTTTTTGTAAAGGTCATTGTTTATGAAGTTGATCAGGGTTTGTAATGTGATAATCATGTTTTAAGTCTTGAAAATCTTGTCGAAAATTTAGTGGATCTTTGGAGTTATTCTTAAACCCTATGTTGCATGAATGTATGATTTACTGTGGGTTTTTAATCCTTTTATGAATTTTGAAATTGGTGATCTCTATGAGTAGGGTTAAGTTTATGAATGAAGTATTTCTCGCCCAATAGTGGATTGTTTTTGGGTATTGCATCAATTTGATACTTGTTATTATGCTTGAACGTTTTCGATTGAGAAGATGCCATGATCATATGAGTGTGTTATTGAAAATGCTTACTTGTTTTGATTAATTGTTCCTTTGAGTTATGGGTGAAGTATGAGTAACTCTTAATCTTCTTTGAGCGTTTGCACTTGCCCTATGATAGATTTGATGACATCATTCTTAAGCGTAAATCGTCGATTGATTGAGTATATAGCCATGGAAACCTAGTGGTTAGTGATAATCAATACCTAAGCATGCATTGATGTGTTGTGGTGGGTTAGTATGTGACTTCCATCCATGTGATCTGTAGAAATTGTTTTGAATTTTGATTGAATAAATGAATGCCTTGCCAGTCAACTTAGGTGATGGTCATTTTGACTGCCTAAGTGCACTTGGCGATACGCCTAGTTATCACATGTACCACCTCAATTGACTGATTTACTTGAGTAATTGCTGCAACTTTCACCGATGAACCTTTTGCACCGTCAAACCAATTCACCATATCACTGAATCTGCATAAGTATCGCCAAAAGTAGCAGTGGCGTTAGATTTGAAATCTGTGCAAAAAAGAGATGGTATTTTCGACCGAAAAATCAATTTGGTGAATTGCCGAGCATGATCTGTGGTCAAATTGGCCTATTTACTTTGAATGTTTCTCATATGATCAATTTATGGACCTAATTGTTTTATCATTGCCTATAACAAGATATTTGGAGTTTATTAAGGTGCAGGAATGAGTAAATCCGAGGAGTAGGACACTCGAGGTGGATCTTGAGTAGCTAGGGGAGTTGTCATAGCTCCCGATAGAGTAGAACGAAGGTCTAGCGTCCTCTAAAAGAGGTTCAAGGAAAGGGTAAAAAGGAAAGTAGTTGAACATCGAGAAACCACCAGTGAAGAGGATGAACCACTCAGTATAACCTGGACCAGCTCAGAGGAGGAAGAACAAAGATCTAGACCTTTTAAGAGGCCTACTTTGGAGCCTAGTAAAAAAAGGCACTAGAGTGAGGCTAGGTCAAACGCCATTCATGATGCTCTACTCTAGACATCCCAAAAGATCAAAAAAATAATATCCCTATAACTCTTGAACAAACTCAGGGCATAGGGAAAGTGAACGATCCTGGGGGAGAAACAATTGTCCACTGATGAAGTGATTGACCGATATTCAGAGGTTTAGGAGACTCTTAAGTTTCACAACTTCCAATTGTTCACCAAACCTCGTGTTCCATATGTTCCTACCTCAATCCGTTAATTTCATAAGGCCTATGACAAGGCCATTCCAAAGAACAAAAGCAGGGTGAAGTCGATGCTCAAACCCCTTGATGCTGTGGAAGTGCGTGGTATGCAAGTCCCATACAGTCAGGCTGAGATCAATGATATCCTGGGATGTGTACACAGGGATAAAAATGACATAGAAGAGATGATGAAGGTTAAAACACTTGATGATATGAAAGCTCAGTTGGCTCCAATGATTGGGATTCTATCTCCCTCATGGTTAGAGGAGGGAGACATTATTGAAAAGAAAGAGATGAATATTCTTGCAATATTCTAGTTTGGGTTTATCAACAACGATTTGATGCCGTCACAAAATGAATCTGTGCTTCGACAGACTAAAGCGGCATTGGTTGAGAGCATCATGGATCGCTAGAGACTGAATCTTGGTGCTCTCATTGCTCCTAAAATCCTCATGAGGGCAAAGCAAGTCCAGACCTTACTACCTTTTCCCAGTCTCATCAATATGTTGTGAAAAGGGCTGGAGTCCTAAGGAACAAACATATCAACATGGAGGTAACTCCATCAGAATCAACTGACATTCGGGGGATTGAGGCTGAGTATTTGAGAGATGAAGAGGACAGGGCTGGGAAAAAGCTAGCTGACAAAATGCTAGTTGTAGATGCCGAGGCCCTCGAGTTTGGCGCTACAGAGCCAGGCACCGAGGATGGCATACCTTTTTTCTCTCCTACTTTACGCTCTTGTTCTGCTCCTACTCCATCCACAGAGGCAGAGGACACAAATGACAAACGCCTACTCATTAGGGCCACTATTTTTGCATTTAGCTGGCTGGCCAAAGTAGCTGATCTTCAGGCCACTAGGGTTGCGTCATTTGTGCCTAAGTTAGTTGAGGCAGCCATATCCACGGCTTTGAGGCCATAAGTTGAGGCTGAGGCAAAACAACATGAGTTGATGGAAGCTCACTAGTTGAGGATGGATAAGCTCGAGTCTATGCTTGATGACCATGGGAAAGAGTTCGCCAGCTTGAAAAATAAAGTGGAGGTTCAGAAAGACGGTGGTGGCATTGTAGACACATCGCCTTCAAAAGCCGATTTTGATGTGTTAAAGAAGGAGGTGACAACCCTCCAGTCCACTGATTTGAGTACATTCTTCGATTGGCTAGAAGATCCACCGCTCAAGGTGGATGTTGCTGTAATCCCAGATGAGGGGCTAACTGTGAATGTCCTGTGTAATGGCGATGACGAGAACTAGGAGGTAAGCACCCCAGTGACTATGATGAGAGTTTGGGAGCAGATCAGAGTCTAGAGTACCAGAAGGAGCAAGATTGGTTGGTGAGCAAGATCTCGGATATAACAAATAAAGCATCTGTCCTGAATCAATCTATGATAGGAACATCTAGTGTGCGTCACCTTGAGCGTGAGCCTGCAGGGCCTGAGATTGATCTCGAGAGCACACCGATAGATGAGGATATTGATGCCCCCATGACCACTTCTCGAGCTTTACCACCACCACAACAGGATTGATATGACATGGGGATTCTCATACTCACTACTTTTTCTTATGCTTACTCTTTGTTGTCCCTTGCACATTGAGGAAAATGTTCATTCTTGTAGGAGGGTTTGAGCTTGAGGAATTTCATATCTTCTGGATTATTGATATTCTTATTTTGGATGAAACAATGGTGTGTTATTTTGATGCTGATGCATTGACAGATATTTAGACAATTTTTAACTTTTTGGATTGTAAATAAAATTTAATTTGGGTTTTCATATAGTAGTGTTTATTTTTGCTATTTAAACTTTTTTATGTTGAATGGATGAATGATTGCAAATAATGTCCTTGATTTAAACTTTTGGCAAACCTCGTGCATATATAACAAGCCCTGTGAATGTAATATCGTGTCCCAGTCAGTAATCCGAGCATTGATATTGCATATCTTTGAATTGGATGGTGTCATGGATGAGGAGCATGTACTTACTAATTATTCTTTTGTGGATAAATCATCTCTGAATGGATTTGAGGAATCTTGGGTTCACTATGTGAGCAACTGAGCTTGGATATCGATGATCGCAAAATTGCAAGTGTGTTGCCATTGTTTAAATGCAAAGCCATTTTCACAGTATAGGATTAGTTATCTTGTTGAAATGCTTATTTTGCAACATCTAGAACTTGTCTAATTTGTTTTGAGGAGTGTCTTGGCCAATTCCAGATTAGGAGAGGACCTTAGTCCTTCTTTGGTTCCAATAGTCCAAGTTGACCATAGTGACACCCCTTGAGAGTAGAATGAATCCTTAGTGAATCCCGTTTGATCCTTAATCCCTTCTTTGGTAGCTTTGTAGCCTTGATTCATGTTAGTGAAAGAGAATTGTTTCTTGTTTCTTACCAATCCCTCCTCGAGCTTGATATATTGAGGAGTGGTCAAAGGCTAAGTTAGGGGTATTAGTGGAAAGAAGGAAATAATTCCCATGAAAGAGTTGGAAAAAGAGGGAAAGGAATGAAAGACATTGAACAAGCCTAGAAATGAATGAAAAAAAAGTGAAAGACAATGCTTGAAAATTGAGGACCCTCCAAAAATTGTGACAAAGAGAGACACTTATGATGATAAATCAAAAGCAAAAGAGATGTAAAAAATGAGCTGAATGAAAAAAGGGACCAAAAAGAACCTTTGAGCCTTAAAAGAACATGTAGAGTTTGAGGAGGGATAAGCCACCATTGACCATATGCCATCCTACCTAACCTTTATCCAACATTACAATCCTAGAAAATTCCTTTAGGATCCTAGTCTAGAAGAAAGCCAAGTGAACTCCAATTGAGAATAAGGGAAAGCCTATGGGTTGAAGCTGGCATGCTATTTCTCATTTGGGAGAGTAAGAGCTGAAGAGATACTTTCATAGCAATGTCATAATCTTGAGTGGTTAGGATCTTCTTTGGTGTGAGGGAAAATGGTGAAGCTTTAGGGGAGTGATTAGCAGTTACGTGAGCAATTGTGAGCATAGCAATGTAATGATTACTCCTTAGTCATCTCTTGAAGCTTTAAAGTCACGTAAGTGGTTTGCCGAAGTTCGAGAAGGGATGAAAAAGGTTAAGATGTATGTGTTGCTCCTTGTGGCCCTGTTTGCAAGCTCTGAATTTTATAGATTGATGTTTGATTTTTCTTGAGGGCAAGCAAAGGGTTAAGTTGGGGGGTTGATGAGAACATATTTTGGAATTTTGAGGCTAGCTTGCAAAGGAACATTGCATTTAATGTGCTATTAATTCCAATTTCTAACAATATACATGTGCTATGACAGGAAATGAGACTAAAAGTGCGCAATTGGAGAATACTTGACGAAATCTTGGAAAGGGAGCAAAAAGTGCAGAAAGGAGGAGAAAAGTGGTATTGCTAACATACTTGGTGATCCGCCAAACACTCAGGGAGATCGCCTATCATTGTAGCAACAAAGGTTCCTGGTCAAGTCAAGAAGGTGGTCCGATTTGGTATCGTAAAGCATGTTGGGCGCACTGCTGAATGGCACAAGAGATTGCCTAAAGTTGCAGGCGCTCAAATCCCCAGAACACTGACAAGAAGGTGATATGATGAATACTTTGGCGCATCTCCTAATTTGATCGGCGGAATAAAGAGTCATTGCCTAATTTTTCAGATGAGGAAGCCTTGTGAGGTCACACAAGGAAGCGGTCAAGTGCACATTCAGTGGATCGCTCGATTGCTCGGCGATGGTCGGCCTTGACTGCCAAATGGCATTTCACTGTACAAACTTTCACACATTTGCATGGAGTATATAAGAAATTTTAGAAAGGACATTGTACATGCCAATTCATACCATATCGGAAACATTAGTCTGTAGTAGTAGGATATAGAACTTTCCTTTTAGAGCACAAAGGGGAGTTAGGATTTTGAAGCTTTTGGGAAGCAAATTACAGAAGATTGGCTGGTGATAATCAACTAATTTGTATTCAATCTTGTTACCCATGACTGCCGCTGCTATGTACGGTATCAAATCTGTAATTTCTAGCATGTGTGGCTAAAACCCCCATGTTAAATGGGGTGTGCTAATGATATAGGTTTTTGATTTATCTATTGGATCTTTGATATCTTGACTTATTTGTAGTTGATTTGAGTGAATTTATATTCATTCCTATGTTTAATCTATAATTTCAAGGTTTCAAACTTGGGGTTCTACTTTAGATCTCTGATTGTTGCCTTAGCCGGAATGATTAGAGTGTTGAATGGGTATAATGGCTGGAAACCTCTTTGGGTTTCAATTGCAATCCACATCCATGGATTCAATGGCCAAGCTATTAGGGGTTTGCTAAGACTTATTAGGCCAAGCGTGTCATCGGTGGTCCGCATATGATTTCTTAATTGATTCATGCGAAACACACTTGTATCAAAGATGATATGGGTTACAAGCAATCTAGACTATTCACTCAACATCAACTCATTTAGTCAAGTATCTAGACCCAATTGGTAGAGCGATTCCTATATTTGCACATCCCAAACATCTTCCCTTAATAGCTGTTTAGTTTGATATTTAGAACTTGTTAGCTGAATAATTAATTTGATTAATACAACCCCCTGGATCCTACAATTACTTGGTCCAACGAATCACCTCCACCTTGAACAACGATTTCTTATGGGATCGACCCCAATATCTTAAGTTGGGTTATTATGTTGATGATGACTACCCATGCTTTCGTTAAGTAACTGGGTTGAGCGACATCAACCACTACTTATATGGAGCACATGTCGATGTCTTCACAGACCACAAGAGACTGCAGTATGTCTTCATCCAAAAAGAGCTTCAGCTGAGGAAGAGAAGGTGGCTTTAGTTGCTCAAGGACTATTACATGAGCTTCCTCTACCACTGAGGTAAACCTAACATGGTTGATGATGCTCTTAGCAGGTTGTTTATGGGAAGCATCGCCCATTTGGAGGAAGAGAAGAGAGAGTTAGCTAAAGAGATTCATAGACTTGCATAATTAGGAGTTCAACTAGATGAATCTAGTGAAGATGGAGTTCTTCTGCACAATGGGTCTGCGCCACCACTAGTAGTGGAGGTGAAGGAGAAACAAGATCAAGACCCTATCTTGCTGCAGTTGAAGGCAGATGTGCATAAATAGAAGGTAATGGTTTTTGCCAAAGGGGGAGATGGAGTATTGAGATACAAAGGTAGATTGTGCGTTCCAGATATTGATGGTATTCAAGGAAGGATCATGCCAGAAGCCCATAACTCCAAATATTCTATCCATCCAAGCTAAGCGAAGACGTACCATGACTTGAGAGAAATCTACTGGTGGAGTGGTATGAAGAGGGACATTGCCGAGTTCATCTCCAAATGCCTAAATTGCCAACAAGTTAAGGGTGGGCATTAGAAGCCATGTAGAGTAGCTCACAACTTTGAAATCCTGGAATGGAAATGGGAAACGGTCAACATTAACTTCGTCACAGGCTTACCAAGCTCCCCCAAACATCATGATTCAATTTGGGTGATAGTAGATCGAATGAAGAAATCTGCACATTTCTTAGTAGTAAAGACGAATGAGACTATGGAGGAGTATGCTAGATTATATATAAAAGAGATTATGAGACTGCATAGAGTTCTTTTATCTATTATCTTAGACAGAGGATCCTAATTCACTGCTCAGTTTTGGATGACCTTTTAGAAAGATTTGGGTTCGAAGATGAACCTCAGTTCTGCTTTTCACCCGCAGACTGATGGCAAGGAAGAGCGTACAGTTCCGACCTTGAAGGATATGTGGAGAGCCTGTGTCATCGACTTTAAAGAAAATTGGGATGACTATTTTCCTCTGATTGAGTTTTCATACAATAAAAACTTTCATTTGAGCATCTAGATGGCCCCATACGAGGCACTTTATGGGAGGAGATGCAGATCGCTGATTGGTTAGTTCGAGGTGGATGAGACAACTTTATTGGACCAAACTTGTTCACCAAGACATAGAGAAAGTGAAGATCATCTAAGAAAGATTAAAGACTTCACAGAGTTGATAGAAAACCTGCACCGATGTTAGGAGGAGAGACTTGGAGTTCGAGGTCAACGTTGGGTGTATTTGAAGATATTACCTATGAAGGATGTGATGTGACTTGGAAAGAAAGGGAAGTTGAGTCTGAGGTAAATTGTTCCTTACAGATTATGAAAAGAATAGGCAATGTAACTTACTCGTTGTAGCTACTACTAGAGTTAGTAGCCATCCATCTAGTCTTCCACATTTCCATCCTGAAGAAGTGTTTGGGAGATCCGTAGTTGGTTGTGCCTGTTAAAAGTATTGGAGCAAATGATAGTTTGAGATATGAGGAGATCCCTATACAAATCCTTGATCGTTAGGTTCACAAGTTGAGAATGAAAGAGATTGTATCTGTCAAGGTGTTGTGAAGAAATCAATTTGTAAAAAAAGCCACTTGGGAAGCAGAGGAGGTTATGAAGGTGAGGTACTTGCATTTATTCCTACTTGCTAAAGATGAGAGAATCGATGGTAATGATCTCTTCCAATTCCTTGAATTTTGGTTGATGATAGAGTCATAAAGCCCAAGTGATGATTGAGTTGTTTTGTCGACTACGTACTTGCTTTATTTATGAATTGCATGAGTAGATTCTGAGTTAGTTGATTTTTAGAGTCCATGATAGCATTCGTGTCTTGACCAGGTTCCTAGATGTCTATTCAGATTGTAGGTGGGAGATAATGTAACACCTCTAAATTCATTCCACCTAGTTTAAGTATATGCCCTAAGAGAACTAAGAAAATGATGCAGGAAAATCACCAGAAGAAATTACGAAGACCATCTACGGCCCATAGAGTGATCTAGGGCCCGTACATGAGACCTCGTAGATGCCTAGGTGACTTGGTGAAATTTTTTACGTTTGAAGTCCAGTACAAGTTGAAATACTGATCATACAAAATTCTACGACCTATGGAATTAGTATTGGTGAGTTGATGATCTAAAAATCAACTTTTCAATATATTGAGTTACGAGTTACCAGATGACCCGTCAGAAGGATCTACTACTTGTAGAAAGAGATTTTGTAGGTCCCATGTCAGATTCTAGTAACTCAAATTTTGGTCACACTCACCTACGAGAGGCCACTTATAGCCCGTAAGTAGAACCACGACCCGTAGATGGTGTTTTGTGGTTCCCATTGGCAATTTTAAGTGGGTTAGTTTCATCTATTCCTATCCCCTCTAATTGAATCCCATTGAATTTTTGGACTTAATTTTGGTCGTTTATCATAACCCTAAGTGTATTATCCCCTAACACACACTTAGAAAATTTCTTGAGAGCATCGAAGAAGGAGGAGAACGAGGGTTCCAAGTTCAAAAGCAAGGATCGATAGAGGGTAGACTGTTTTGCCGATTTCTAGTTTTGTAAGGCTCCCTAAAGTGTAGGACTGAGTCCGTCCACGTGCCCTTTCATCAACTTGAGTCGAGTAATGCTTAAAACTTGAGAAGGGAAAGTTTCATTATCCTAATCTTCGTTATTTCCACTTAAATTTGAGTCTTCGTGCATATTTTATGAATGAGTCACTGAGTTACTTACTGGTTACATGAGATTTTGAAGCATAAAATTTGCATTCATTTCTAGGAGCTCTAAGTTGCAATTGTTCTATATAACTTTTATTGCTTTGATCATAGTAAGGCCACAATTGTGATTGTCTGAGTTGAATAAATTATGCATGCTTAAGTATGAGGAGCATATTATTTGTATACGTGCATATTTAATGAGAATCTTACTTGTATTTGAGGAGTATGATTGGGTGTAGTCTAAATGACTGTATGAGTTGAAATTTGAGTCATGATCTATATTCTTGATTTACGGAGTTATTGATTGAGTTGAGTTGAGTTGTTTGAGATGAACCAATAAGATGAGTTTGAGTTGAGTTTCATGAGCATGTTTTAGTCTTAAAAGAAGTATTGAGCACCGAGTTAGGTGAGAGGATAGCACCCTAGAACAACGTTGCTTGCATAGGATAGTCGTTCAGTTAACTCTGGCAGCTCATGTCCCAAAAGATGGACATTTGCGTTGGATTTCGAGAGAGAAGGGTTGATATCCTTTACCTTGGCAAGTTTAGGCCGGGCATGATAATGATGTCGGCTTCGTTGTGCATCACCAAACTCATGGTGGTGGGAGTTATGTCGGTTAGAGAAACTTCCAAGCAACATTTAACTAAGCATATTATGTTTTCAACTGAGTTACATGTAAATTAAGTCTCTTTTCAAAGCACAATTTTAAAGTTTAAACTTGCATTATTTATTTGAGCTGAGTTATGAGTTGAGTCCTGAGTCAAGTTGTTTGGTTGAGTCTGAGTCTTACATGTTTCCTTGATGTATTTTACATACTAGTATATTTTGCACTAACGTCCGTTTGGGCCTGCATCGTTAATGATACAGATACATCCATACAGGTGATAGAGGACTTCAACAGGCACAACATTGAGGTTCAGTTTCCTTGCTTCCAGAGTTGGTAAGCGCTCCTTGCTATCCAGAGGAGCCTTTATTTTTATTTTCTATTGGTAATTTTTATTTTTTTTGAGTTGGGTAGTCGTGGCCTGTTATAGTACACCATATGGACGTTTAGAGATAGAGACTTCATAGATATTGAGTGGAGAATTGTTGAGTACCTATTTTCCAAACCTGGTCATTGGAGATTATTTCACAAGAGCTTTAAATCTTTGTTGATGTGTTTTATTTGAGTACTCTTCCGCTTTTGAGTAAGATGCGACGATGAGGTCACGTGGTTCTCTTGGGGAATCAATAATGGTTCTTCAAGTGCCGGCCATGCCAAGGTTATACATTTGGGGCATGACAATAATATTATATAATATAAGTGAAGAAACATAATTATTGGAGAGTGGAGTACAAAATGATGAATATAAAAAGTAAAATCGTTGGTAAACTAAAATGGAAAGCAAAGAATAAATTTGATTCCTATGTATTGCGTCTTATCAAATTATTTGTTGATGTTCATTTACAATGTCATACTACAAAATAAAAAAAGTTGTTCATTAGTAACATTAGAAATAATTAGAAAATTACTAAGGGAATTTATAATGTTATAACTAACAAATATTCAATTGAAGTAACTGACTAATTGGAAGTTCAATCATTTTCATTTCTATTAATTATTGTGATCCGACATTTCGTCAACTTTTTATCATTTTATAATTTATTTTTTAATTAATTAGATTGTTTTAAGTATTTTAATTTAGTGTAGGGGTAAAATATTAATTCAACTTTTCATGTTTGGAGCTTCCCACTTTTAGTAATATATGATAAACTACTATGACATTAAGGAGAAATGTGCATTACCTCAATATAATGATTGTTCAATTGCAGCTTGATACTATTAGAGTATATATATATACTCTGATGATAATAAGGATGAAGATGCAGTCATTTAGTGAAATCACTACTCATTTACTCTGGTAGTATTGGAGTAAATTATCTTTGATAGAATCAAGGAGTAACATGTAGGGCTTCAGTAAAAACACTGTTCAATTATTGTTTGATACTTGGAGTTTATGGATATCTTCAGAGTGAGAGTTTAATAAATATGTTTGTGACTTTAATAATTTTCTCTTATTTATTTTTTTAAAATGAACTTAATCCAAATAAGATGCTGATAGAGTATCAATATACTGATAGAATATCACATAGGATTAAATTTAATTCTATATAATAGCGATATAGTAATAATATACCGATAGGGTATCACATAAAACTAATTCATGGTATTGATGTTGATATCATTCTAACATTATGCAAAAGATAAGAAAGGAGAAAGTGGGTAAATATTTTATGTTGGATCCAATTTGGATAGTTTCCCCAAAATAAAATAATAAAGGTCACTCCCAGGTTAAGTTCACAAATTGTAACACCAGTAAACTTATGAAAATATTCTAGAAGAGGGGTATGTGCGTAATGCATCTTCCAATTATCGTATGGCAATTTCAAGACCGGATATGTGATCAGCATAAAAATTGAGTGGAAAAATAATCTCGGTCGATTTTTAGACTGATCCGATCGAAAGATAATTTTTCGAGCCAAAAATCGAAATAGTATCAGTGCGCGATGGAGGCGCATACGCCTCTGTAGCGGACCCACACTTATAATGTTTTTCAAATTTTTTTGACAGGTTTGAGAAAACTCGTTCAGAAATTTTTCAGAGAAAAATACACTATACGTGACCAGTCCACGACGTGGACTGGATTACTCTGAAGCAAAAAGATTTCTGGATTTCTTGAGGGGCATTCCTGTAAGGACCTAGATTCTCGAACGTCTTTATCGAACCTCTTAGTGTTGTCCGAAACAAAAATTTACCAAGTGTCGCTCCATGGAAGGCCCACACGGCCCGTGTGAAGCCACACAGATTGTGTGGCCTCCAGTAGAGGGGTACTTGGCCAAGTTTTCGATGGCGAGGACTCGATGGGGGAATTTTAGGGCAAGTATGGGTGCACGGTCACCCACACGGGCCGTGTGGTGTCTCACGGGCCATGTGGCCTACCGTGGGGCTCACGACTTGAAAATTATTCTAAGTATGAAATCACCATCTCGTAACATTTTAGTGCGTAATTTTTCTAAGTAATGTTTTACGGCTTTTGGAATGATCCGGGTGGCATTACATGGGCCGTGCGGTCGCCCGTATAGAGCCCCTTAACCTAGGAGAAATTCTAAGTGCTGGCACCGTGGAATCCGTCTATGTACCACCTCATGGGCACTGTTCATGGTCCGTGTGATAGCTCACGGACTGTGCAGGCATCCGTGTGGTCCTGACGGTTCATTTCCCTACCCATTTCTTTAATGGCTATTACGTAAATATGAATCACTTTAAGTGTGTTTAAGGCATTTCTACCCAGCTTAAAACCCTAAATCAGTTGAGGCAAGTCCATCCTTATTCATTCTGTTTAGAACATTCACCTCCTAAGAAACAAATTCCTAAACCTCCTCTCCAAGCTTTCTTCTCAAGACTCAAACTAGGGATTCATTGGGAATCTTCTTCAAGCTAATTTCCTCTCAAGATCATCCTCTAGTACTAAGGTATGTGGGGTTGACCCTTGGTCCCGAACCGATGATATGGTTTTGATCACTACGAGGCTTGTTTGGGGACTCTCAGGTCCCCATTCACCGTGTCACATCTAGGCCCTGGATCCAGGTCGTGGCAATTCCAATCAATTCCCAATCCTTCCTAAAATCAATACACGATCTAATTAGGTTGTTTTGACATTAAAAAAGGGTCTAAAACCCTATTCTTAGTCCCTTTCTAATAATCTAAAAATACTAGCGCTTGAGAAAAGAGGAGAAGAGCTTGAGATTGAGGAATTCAAGAGGAAATCCTTGAAGTGAGAGCTTCATCCCAGGTATGTAAGGCTAAACTAAAAGCATGAAATTGTCCTCTCATGTGCCCCATAAATGGTCATAGAGGAGTTGAGTGTCCATGAGTCCCCATACATGTTTCTTAAATTGATTGTTGAATGTTTTCTTACAAATTATATCTTATAACATGTATTTTCGTATGTTGATGATCATCATAAACTTAATTTCTTGAATTGGATATTTTCATGAGAAATTGTAGAATCCTACATGCTAACTTTTGAAAGCATGCATGAATGAATCTGGGGGTGGAGTCTAGAGCTTTGACATGAGATTGTTGATTGTGATTGTGATTGTGGTGAGAGAATGATGATGAGTTGATACAACTCGATAGTTCTATGAGTCTCCATAAATGAACTCTATGATGGTTTATTGGATTGTTCCTTAATGATTGTTCCAAGCCTTGAGCTTTTGATTAAGCTTGATTGATGAAAGGGTTAAAGTCCATATGAATTTGATTGATGAAAGGGTTAAAGTTCCTATGAGTTTGATTGATGATAGAGTTAAAGTCCATATGAGATACGGATCGATGACGGGGTTGAAGTCCCTATGAGATATTGATCGATGACAGGGTTAAAGTCCCTATGAGATTGGTTGAGATGGAGGTCTTATGAGCATCAGGTCTTGGGAGAAGTATCGAGCACCAAAAGAAAGAGAGTTAGTCTAATTCAAACTAGTCAAACTACGTCGCCAAACGTAGGTGAGGATTAGAACCATCACATTACATTGTGGTCCCCTCTTGAGAGAGTCCCTGAAACAATAGAGGATTTGTTGATTGTAGTTTTCCTAGTGGATTCGATTCCTTCTCTACCTGAACAGCCGTGGAAACACCGGCAGGATGTTGTACAATCACTGGCTCATAAGTGATTATTTTTGGATAAGAGAAACTCCTAGAAAGTTCCAACCTTGAGTACTTTGAGTCGAGATGAGATGAGATGAAATTTGATTAGATGAGTTCCTTTGAGACGAGTCTGATTGATTGATGAGGTTGATTGGTCACTTTTCTACTCTTTATTCTTGCTTTAGAATAGACACTTGACATGTTGATTGTTTACTATTCTGAGTCAATGTTGTATCATATTATTCTACGTGTTTCTATTTCATTCAACTATTTTACATACCGTACATTCCACGTACTGACACTACTCGGCGCTGCATCATTTTTTGATGCAGATACAGGGATTAGGGATCGTCAACAGGCGCATCGTTGAAGATCTAGGACGTTCAGCTTATTGGTGAGCCTCCCCTACTCCGGAGGATCAATTGTTATTTATTTCATTATGTCTTTGAGTTAGACTAGACTAGTCTTATATTTTTATGCCGGTAGCCATGAGTCTGTCATTATTACCACTTTTTTAGTGATAGAGGCTTCATAGATGACAGTCGGACGTTGATGTATAGACGGTGAGATAGTTCCACGTACTAGCCTTTATTATTAATCTATTATTATTTGAGACATTAGATGAGATGAACCCATTTACTTTCATTTACTTCCGTTGATCAATAGAGTTGTTGGATTGAATGGAAGTGATGAGGCCACGTGGTTCGCTTGGGGACCAGCCATAGTCTCTAGGTGCCAGTCATGTCTTGGGTACCCTCCTGGGGCATGACACAAATGAACTAAAAAGAGCTAGTCTTTGTATTTTATCTTGACCCAAATGTTTGTTGAGGTGAAATTTTAATCTAGAATCTTGCTCAAATGTTTGTTGAGGCAAAATTTTGAGCAATATTTAATATGTAAAAAATTTAGGCTTTCTTTGATACAATTGTGATTTGTAAGCCTACCAAATAACATGTGACTGCTAGTGTTTTCCTTTTGAGCCAAAAACATTTTTATTTCGATAACTATATCTTAACTTATATCCTTTTGAGTGCACAAATGTGCTACCTTTATTTTCTCCATCTTCGTGAGATGCACTGATAAAGATTTTAGTATGCCAAAGTGGAAGATAAAAAATGTAATAATAAAAAAAACTCCAAAAAAAGAAGAAAAATTCAAGAAAATAATAGGAGAAAGTAATAAAAAACAGAAACCAAGCAAATGAAGATCAAATGCGAAAATGAAGAAAATAAACTTAGAGCACAGTGCAATGCAAAGGGGCGAAATAGTCACTTTATCCAGAAAAGATTAACTTACCTATTCCAGTCCTATATTTTATGTTGATAGCAAGTCGTACTTGATCCCTTTTTCGGTATTCTCACATTAGTGGATCTTTATATGAGGGCCTAGGTATATGGTATCACAATCTCATGAATTGAACATCTCTCTTAATGAGTGACTCTTAAAATATCCTATGATGTATGTTCTTCTATCTTTTATGAATAAAGATTTTTATTTCGGTAAACGCACTTGAAGCATGATGATATGAATAATTTTAACACCTTATTTGATGCAAGATGAACATATTTTCTCAATACTTAAGTATGTTTGAGGTATCATTTGAAACTATAGGGATTACTTCAAAGTGGACCTCAAATTTGTCTAGAAGTAGTTGAAGGTGATACATATGCATAATATTAATTGTTGGTACCAGTCAAAGTCAAGACATTATCAATCAACAATTAATTTTTTTCTATCCAACACTTTTTTCAAAAGATGCCATTTTTTGATTAAAAAGAACAAGAAAAAAATATCTTTGATTTATATGAACTATGTTGGACATGATTCTTGTTATGTGAGATATGTAGGTAGTTCTATAAAGGGGCTTGGACTCAAAAAATACTTATATTCCTGACAAACACACACTAAATGTTTTTTCAAAATAGAAATAAAATGGTGATAACCTAGAGTATCAAAATTTCTTAGTTTCAAAATTAGGGCATATTTTATTTATTTTTTATAAAAAACAAAATAAATTAAAATAACTCTCATCCTTCATAGGGAACCATAACTCCTACTTTATTTTCATGTCTACACAGATCACAACAACTCCTCATTGCATTTAGGTAATAATAACTCCTACTTCATCTTTCGTGTCCTTAAAAGGGAACGATAACCCCTGGTCGCATTTAGGGTACTTTCATTTTCATATCTTCAAAATGTACAATAACCCCTGGTTGTATTTATGGCACAATAATCTCTATTTTACTCTTTCATATCTTCACAGGATACAATAACCTTTGGTCACATTTAGAATACTATCAGAGTATATAAGCACCCTAATGGTATTAAGGATGAAGAAGCAGTTGTTCAGTGAAAACACTACTCATTTAATCACCATTATAGTATATTATCTTTAATGGAATCAAGGATTAACATGCAGAGATTCAGTAAAAAGACTTCTCAATTATTGTTTGATACTATTAGAGTATATAAATATCATCAGAGTTAAGAGTTTAACAAATAAAATTGTGAATTTAATAAATATGATTGTGACTTTAATAATTTTCTCTTAATTGTTTGTTATTTAATTTTTTAAAAAGAGAATAATTATATATTGTAACGCCCTACATGTTGTTAGCCTGGAAAATGGAAAGTTAAGGAATTTCTGGAATGATTTGATCCGACGAGCCAGTCTACAGCTCGTGGAGGCAAGCACGGGTCATAGATGTGTTCGTGGACTTGAGTCCAGAAAGATGGAAAATTTGGGAGTTTTTGAAAGTTGATTCACGATGAACAGGACAAACCATATATGGAAGCATGACCCGTCAAAGGTGTGGTAGAAATGGGTCTAGAAGGGCCTAAATTTTTCTATGTTCAGAACCACTCTACGAGATGACCTACGAACTGTAAATGGATTGATGAGTCATCTTGAATGTTTGTGGTTTAAAAGGTGCAAATTCCAGTAACAACTTTTGTGACATGAAGTTCTACAAGCCAAAGTATGAAGCGTAGGTTGAACCACAACTCGTGGATGTGGTCTCATGGTTGGCTTCGACAATTTTTAATGAAGGGCCTTTTGATATTTCTAATTCATTTAACTCCTAAACTACAGTTTTTGGCTCTCCGAACTACCTTAAACGACCTAGCCTCTATAAGTTCTATTCGTGATTCATTCATAGTCATTCATCCTCATAATTCTCTTAAGGGTTTTCAAATATTTCTCCCTCTAGAAGAAGGACCCCATTGAAGCTAGGGATTGATGGTTTGGCGAAAGTTTTCCATATTTTCCTCTTCAATTCTAAGGTTTCTTATTGGAGGTATGTAGGGCTTCATTCATGGATTGGTTTCATCTATGAAGCCCAATCCAAATTCTTTTTTTCGTTAAAGTTTCATGATGATTTACTATGGACTTTTTTGCTATGATTACAAATGCATGGATTATGATTTCTACATGGCGATTATATCTAATTACACATGAATCATGAAGAATTACATGATTTTAACGAAAAAGTATGCGATTTCAAGTAATCATATTTAGGGCTTAATGAGTTTATCTGGGTTCCTTTTCTAATGATCCAAATTGGTTTTAATTGCATATTTCCTTTATGAACGCCATTCAATTGCATGATTTTGACGTAATTGTTCACGGACCCACACTTATCCCTAGTTTCTTATGATAAAGCTATGGATTTTCATGATTATGAACATAAGTACTTAAAAGCATATTTTATGATAATAATGACGTTATGACAATGATAATAATGCTATGTTAAGAAGAGTGATTAAGACCCTAATGTTAATGATGATGACGTTATGTCTACCCACACTCCATGAAAGTTAGAGTAGATGGACTATTCTTATGATACGAGATATTTTCATGAAAGGTTATGGTGAATAATTTACAAGCTATAAAAGTATGATTTTAATAAAGTAAGAACTCTGTGAAAGCAATGTATATGTATGATTTATATATTTTATGGGATTTGACTTAGCACCAAATGAGATTAGGGGTGGGGACTCAACCTAATGGGTCCCTAATGTAAAGCCTATCTTTCTCATAACTACGTGCCACCATACATAATGATGATTATGTGCCTATATGGTATTATGTTAGTGGATCCACATAAGTAAATCCTACACCGAAAGGGGAAGGTCCCCATAAGGTTCATGTTAAAGCACTTACCGAAATGGAAAAGATTTTGTAAGGTAAGGTATAGTCTACCCTAGCAAAGTAGACTACTCTTTTACTCGGTGTAGAGGCAACATCGTAATTCCGTGTAATAGTATACATGGTCTTGTATGTCGGTTATAATATTATTCCCACATATGTATGTTAGGGATTATGAAGGATTTTAATGATGTCTCTTCTCATGGATTTTAAACTTGCATTGCTCATGCATGTCCTATCCTTATCCTATTAATTATGATTATGCATATTAATATTATATTTTGATGTCATTTGATTTATATCATACCTACATATTTAGATTCAAATTCCAAGGTTAAAGATTGTTGGTAAGTTCCTATGCTTCGGGAACAAGCCCCCTTATGATGTTCCGATATGTTGATCCTTTATCATTTTCATTTGATGTATATTTTGATGGTGGGTTAGTAAGCTATGTTCTAGATCCGACCAATATCCGATGATGTAGAGACACATTTTTGACAAAATGGATTGATGTTTATTCTCCTAAGGGAACCTATGATGTTCTTAGTCTTATGCATTTTTTCTTGCTTATTCTCTTATGTATTGTTATTTTACCTTATAAATATGAATTCTTATGATATGAATACGAGGCTTGGTTGGGATGCCTTCGAGTATCATATTCGCTGTATCACTGCTAGGCCCTAGGTCCGGGTCATGACAAAAGTGGTATCAGAGCACAAGGTTTGAAAGCATCCTAGGGAGCCTAACATGCCGCTTCTAGTAGACTCTTTTCCATTGGTGTGAAGCGTGCCACATCCATGAATAGGATGTTGTGAGACGTTTAGGAAAAACTTTGCTTCTTTTGAGATCTATGTCGTGCCTTTAAAGCTTCTATGTCCTAATGCTTGTCCTTTGGCCTATTCAAAAATGGATTCGCGATGTGTTCATTTACCTAATGGAAACAATGCCAATGAAGACCAGATTCCCTTGGCTCCTCAAGTCCCTTAAGCAGACTAAGTCTCCAATGATGAGTTTAGAGCTGATATTACTATGTTGTCGCAAGTCGTTGCTTTTCCAAAGAATCCTACTCCAGCTTCAAGAATAAGAGATTTTACTAGGATGAATCCCTTAGAGTTTCGTGGTACGAAGGTGGATAAGGATGCACAAGATTTCATCAATGAAATCTACAAGGTAGTAGAGATATGAGGTATCTTATGAGGAAATGGCCGAATTGGTGGCGTATCAACCTAACAGAGTGCTCAAGTTTGGTTCATTCAAGAGAAGTCCGAAAGGGTTGAAGAAGGGCCTATTTGTTGGGAGATGTTTAAATCTGCCTTCCTTGATCGTATTTTCCCACTTGAACTAAGAAAATCCAAAGTGATGCAGTTTATGAACTTAAATCAAGGTGCCATAAGTGTGGGGGGGAGTATGCCCTCAAGTTTACTAAGTTGTCAGAATTCGCTCCCTTTGGTCGACGACTGTAGGCCCACATGAATAAATTAACTTTGGGTGTGTTTGACTTGGTGAATATGGAGTGCAAGTCTGTGATGCTCATTACAGAAATTGATATCTCTAAACTCATGACATATGCCGAACAAGTAGAGAGTGAGAAACTTCAAAAAATGAGGACAAGGGATTCCAAGAGGGATATTTATGATGGTGGATTTTCTTATGGTAAGTCTAGTGGTGGCCGTTTTCAAGAAGGCCAAGGGTCTTCCAAAGATGCTTCTCAACGGTTTGAAAAAGAGAAAGGGGCCAATCCTAAGGCTGAAGGTGATGTTATTAACGGTGGTGCTACTCCTCCTAGATGTCCTAGTTGTGGAAAGAATCATGCGGGAGAATGCTTGAGAGAAACAAATAGTTGCTTTGCTTTAGGAAGATGAGACACAAGATTGCCGAGTACCCTAATGTTGCTAATAAAGGTAAAAAAAAGGGCGTCCACAGGGTCAAGTAGCTCAAAGAGGGAAAGTTAAACAAGGTGCCTAAGCTCAAGGTTGTGGTCCGCGTGGTAATCGGTTCTATGCTTCGCATACTAGGCACGTGGTTGATGAGTCTCCTGATGTGGTTACTGGTATGTTAAGAGTATTTGATCATGATGTGTATGCTTTTCTTGACCCTAGTGCTAATATGTATTTTTTTACTCCTTACCTTACCATAAAGTTTATGTGTCTCCAGAAATCTTGTTAGAACCTTATTCGGTCTATACTTCTATTGGTAAGTTAATTCTAGCCAAGAAAGTCTATAGAAATTGTCTAGTGTCAGTCATACATAATGTCGATTCTCAAGCCTAGGGCCTAGACATGACATAACAAATGGAAAACTCGAAGGCAACCCAAACAACCTCTTAGCATATCATTTGCACATCTTTGGTTGCGAAAACATAAATAAGCATCAAGTAAATAATTCCTAAGTGACTATGGCTTTAGACTCATGCTATGGGACAGATATGGAAAGGGATTCACATGAATCATATAGCAAGCAATAACTAAGAGGAGGATAAGTATGACTCAAGCTATTGGGAAGTAGGGACTTAAGAATTTCATCATCACATCATCATAACATGGAACATACACCTAGTCTCCATAACATCAAACATACCAAACTCATAGATAGAGTTTGCATGATGTCCGACAATGCCTCTAAGTCATAGATAGGGACCGGGGTCAAGACATGTCCCAGGCTAACCCTCAAAATTAATGACATAAGAAGGCGATAACATAAGTAGGTAGATAGAAGGTGGGTCTTGTCCTATGAATAAAGAACTCACCATAAGTAAATCTCATAAATTTGATCTAGACATGAAGAGGCGGATGAGGATAGTCTCCGGTCCCTATATGGTTAGATCAAGTAGGTAAAAACTATGCATTAGTACATTTGAATGTACAAAGTATGTGGGCATACAAATGTTTATGAACATAATAACCTGCAAATCAATGTTAGATGACAAGGTACACATATATAGAAAGAAGTATATAAGAAAGAATACTATATCAATATGCCTTAAAATTCATGATGCATGAATGCCATAATATTAAAACATATGGGGATGTAACTTTAACTGACATATAAGACCATTTGAGTTATTACATGAATCTCCCGATGTATGCCTCCGAACTGGAATGAGAGTACCATACTTGCCAAAGATAGCCTACACCACATCTTACGACCCAACCGTTTCAGTGTGGTGGGAACCTTGCCTCATGGGCCTTGCCCATTTTGAAAAGGATTTTTAATAAACATAATCATTCCTTAAAGGGGCATAAACATGAACCTACGTTGGCACATATTTATGAGAAAGGAGACTTTACTTTAGGACCCCTTGGATCGAGCCTCCACCTCCCAATCCCCTTTGATGCTAAGTCCTTATCCCATGGGAATACATGTACATATAAATACTTGAAATCAAAACATAAGATTTTTCAAAATCATAATTATGTATATTTAGGCATAAAGGCCAAGTCATACTTCATAGTCATGCATGCTTAGGCTTAAAATCCAAATCAAATTATACATGCTTAGACACAAAGGCCAAATCATACTTCATTTCATACTTTTATTCATAGGAATAACTCATTCATACTTGTACATGATGGTGTATACACGCCCATAATTTCTTAAAGAAATATCATAGACATTATGTAATCACATGTCATGCCATAACCATACTTGTTTTGAAATCATAGTCATAATAATAATTGGGTAATAACCCACATCATAAATCTCATGAAAATCCTTGTTCATGCATGCACATGCCATGAGAAATGAAAAAATAACATGAGTACTTATAATTCATTATTAAAATATCATAATAAGATGAAATCAAACTAAATCCATAAAGAAATCCACAATTGAAACATACTTGAAATTATCCATGCATAAGTTCATAAATTAAAGGGTCATGCATTTTTAAATTCTCATAAAATTCATGAAAATCATCATAACAAGGCTGAATTCATCATAAAATCAATAATAATGTTCAGCCCATAGATCAATTTCAACAAATTAACACGAATTTATGAGACTCATTAGCAAACTATACTTAGAATATGAAATTAAGAAAATAATATTTTTAGGTCTTCATGATTGGAGGGGAATCATGAATCAATAACACATATCTTGCTTAGGAAGATGAGTTTGATAAGAATTTATCTTGAAATTTAAATCCCAATTGAATCCTAGCTTGAATCTTGAAGATTATACTTGGAGAGTATTTTGAGAGTTTTAATTCTAGATTCTAAGTGTTTGTCTTGAATGAGGTGTTATGAAATACATAGGGGTGGTTTAGGAGTGTAAAGGGGGCCATAAAGGTCATAAAAAGCCTCAGGGATGGACCAAATTATCAAAAATACCTCAATAAAATGAGCCTTAAAATTTTATCCAAAAATTACCACGGATGACTTCATTGGCCGTGAAGCTTTTCACGGTTAGTGAAAAACCCCTGACCCAACATTGAAAGGTTATACAAAAATAGGCATAACTTCTTTTGTAGGTCGTGGGTCACTAGATTATATTTTTTTAAGAGATATGGCCATTTGAATTTGACCCTTATATTGGTTCATGCGAAAAACATAGCCAATGAAATTCTTTAGGAGTTGGTTTGAGGTAAGAGCTCTATAATGACTATAAACCACATACATAAGGTTGGATTGAAGTCTTAAAGGTGAATTTATCTTGGTCTTGAGGGTTCTATGAAGATCCTCCAATTAGAGCTTGAAAAGAGGATTCGAAAATCATTTAAGGGAGTGAATGAAAGGCTGTGTTTTATGGAGTGCATGGAGGTGGTATGGAAAGCATGGAACTTATTTGGGAGGATAAAGTACTAGACCCAATCAAATGGACCTTGAATGGTCAGCTGTATCTCTACGAAGGCACTTCACGAGTTGTGAAGTGCACCATGGCTCATGGTATGAATCCTCCACTGGACAACCCCTTTTTTGTCCTAAGGCAGACTTTATGAGCCCTTTCACGGCCTTACGGTGCCTTCTGCGGCTCATGAAGTGCTCCTTGTAAGGTACCCTTGGCCAAAATCCTTGGAAAAACCATGTACAATCTTGTTTCATCCTCACGAAGTCCAGATACTTGCAAAATATTTCCCACACACAAAATTTCAAGCCTTGATCCGATCTTACAACTTGTGGGGTAGTACACATAAAACTTTCCCATATGATCTAGCTGCGCTTGATATGACTAATTTTGATGTTATTCTTGGTATGGACTAGTTGCATGTGTCTTACGTTTCTATTGATTGTAGGACCCATAAGGTCATATTCCAAGTCCCTAATAAGCCTATTCTAGAATGGAAGGGAACCAATTCGATATTCAAGGGAAAGTTTGTTTCTTATATGAAAGCAATGAAAATGATCTCTAAAGGTTGCCTATATCATATTTTCTGTCATGACTAAAAACATATCACAATTAAATAAATATAAATAAAGCGGAAGTGATCTCATAAGATACAAGAAATCTCCCAAAACATGGATTCATAAGTACAATAGCATCTAAAAGTTCTAAAGAGTAGATACAATGGGCTCAAAAGAAAATACAAAGTTGTGTCAAAATATCTGATACACAGTCTAAGAGAAAAAAGATAAAAGAGGATCCAAAGATCTATGATGAATCGGAGTCGGAGCCTCACCACTATGATCTCGATGGTAATGATAGCACTTGGATGAAATCAACTACCCTGTTCTCTATCCCATTCACAATCTGTATGGAGAAAACAAAGTAGGGGTGAGTACCTAAAAATGTACTCAGTAGGTTCAACCAACTGGGTAAGAGAAATCGAGAAAGTATGCAATAATGAAGAACTCTATACCTGCATCGAAAAAAGTTAGAACAAAATGATAATATATATATATATATATATATATATATATATATATATATATGTGTGTGTGTATATATATATATATATATATATATATATATATATATATATATATATATATATATATATATATATACACACATATATATATATATATATCATAGTAATTAGCTAAAATGTCCTCAAGAATCCATGATGTCATATAACAACAATCAGAAATAAAAGCACAACTAATCATGCCAAATACCAAGGGTGTTACAGCCTTGCCACCTGCCCTTGGTCAAGTAATATTAGTATACCACATTCTTGCCACCTGCACGTGGCCAAGTAATAATATGATGCCAAATCCTTGGCACTTGCTCATGGTCAAGATATGAGAAGTATAAGTCTCACCCTTGCCTCCTGCCCGGGTCAAGGGGGTGGTTCCAATGTGAATCATGATGCCCTTGCCTCCTACTAGGGTCAAGGGGTATCACAAGCCACACACAGTAGACATAAATTAACAACGCAACTCAAATATGTATGTAGACATATAATTAGCATTAAAAAAAGGGATACTAAGGCATGAATGTCATACGAATCATATGCTCTCAAGGAATAATATCATGTGTCATGGCTAACACCCATACCATCATAATATTTTAGATCATTATAATTATATCAATAATCACGAATGCCAACCATATCAGACCTAACTCGTCCCAGGTATGCAAGAATAAAAATATTATAGGACTAACCTATCCCAAATATTTAAGTATGACCATGATACCAGACTTGTCTTGTCCCAAATATACAAATATCACAATGATACTGATCCAATCTCGACCCAACAATACAAGTATATCATTAATACCGGACCTTGTCCCAACTGGTTTCACAAGGCTCATTTAGTCAAATTCTATATCAAATCCTTATCAACTCATCATAATTCAAGTCAATTTATCAATATGATCAAGATTATTCCACAATTCGATTCAATCTTTATTTCTTTCTGTCATCATTTTAATCACAAAAACTAAATTGCATAATTATCCATCTAAATCTCATAATTATCACACGATAAGAACAATAACTCAAATCTAGTCCCAAAAGGTTAACCGAACCTACCTCGATGCCGAAACTGCACTCGGATAAGCTTTCAGTCAACTCAAATCCTTAAATCAAGCCTCCAATCGGATCAACCACTATCAACAATAAGTACTACTAATCAAAAGAAGCATTTCGATACCCATATTGGCATTGTTTAGGCTTAGGGGCAAAATAGTCAAAATTAGGGCTAAAATTCAAAAGTCTCAAATCTGAAATTGGATTTTGGATTCATATTCTACTGGAAAAATAGAGTTTATGGGTGAAAATACCATTAAAATCAAACTTAAATTGAATAAGAAATCAATTGTTAAAGTTTGGAAAACTTAGTCCAAAACCCACCAATTTTGAGTGATTAAATTCATGAAATCAAAGCTAATTAAAATCAAGATAAAATTCATAAATAATGCTTAATAGAGTTAGAAAAACTTACCCAACACTATTCTTTGAAAACCGTTCTTCAAAATGCCTCACAAAATTTAGAAGTTCGAAAATGGATTGAAAATGGTGTTTCACGAATTAAAACTATTGAGATACGTAAAGTTCTTCACGAATGTAGAGCCCATCCAGCCATCACAAAGTGAGAATTTCAAAGATCCGCAAACACGGAGGCTCCTCCATGTATGCGGAGAAGAGAGCGACCCTGCACCAGATACCAGCAAAATCAACAACCTAGGTCCAATTTTCCTACTCGGAATGGGCCTCCGAAACTCAGAATTTCACAAACTTTATATGTACCCGAAAAAGCGATCCAGACTCAACAGAATCATCAAAAATCAGTTTTAGGGCCTTCTCACTACATTTACCAGTTAAAGTCAATAAAACTAGTATAAGGCAACAAAATACCAAAATTACCCTCGGAAACTCCAGAAATTATGATGAGACCATTTTCAGCGTTACTTTCACCATCTGGAACTATTGGAACTGTCAAAATTTTGATTCGAGTTTTCGAGCATCAAATGTTGACCAAAGTTAAACTTTGATTTCGAAAACGACTAAAACAACAAATTTGCACCTAAAAACCTCATTTTAACTCCAAGTTCACTCTGCATATTCCTGTAGTTCAGTTTCGACATTCTGAGGATAATGGAATTGACATATTTCCGATTTGAACACCGAAACTTAGAATGACACAAAAGCTCATCTTTTCAACAACTTAAGCTTTAAAAAAAACCAAAACTCATATTTTCAACTTTTAAAACTCGAGAATTCAGTTCAAGCCATTCAAATAGTTCAAAGTAGGCCGAACACAACTTATGAAAGGGTAAAATAGTAAATTTTATAGATAATGCCAAAAATGTCCAGCGAGGTTATTACACCATTCACCTGTAAAAACAATGTTCGTCCTCGAACATAAGAAAAAGAGGAGTACTTGAAGCCTACAAAAGGCTAGGATAGCTGGCCCACATATCAGACTCAATCTCCCACGTGGCCTCATCAATAGAATGGTGCCACCATTGAACCTTACTAAAGGTATATCTTTGGATCTCAATCTCAGGACCTACCTATCCAATATAGCTCTATGTTCTTCTTCAAAGGACAAATCTGCACCCAACTCAACAAAATCATAAGAAATTACATGGGACTCATCTGGAATGTACCGGCGGAGCATAGAAACATGAAAAATAGGATGAAAAGAAGATAGTCTCGGTGGCAAAGACAAATCATAGGCTACCTCACCAACTCTTCTCAAAATCTCAAAAGAGCCACTGAATCTGGGCTAAGCTTGCCCCTCTTCCCAAAACTCACACACCCTTCATGGGTGAAACTTTAGCCAAATGCTGTCACCAATAGAGAACTCTAGAGGCCTAACCCTTTTATCAGCATAACTCTTCTGGCAACGCTACGCTGTCAAAAGGCTATTCCAAATTAGTCGGACCCGGTCCATGGCATTCCAAAGAAAATCAACACCCAACACCTCAGTCGAACCTGAATCAAACTAACCAATATGTGATCTACATCTCCGGCCACACAAGGCCTCAAACGATGCCATCTAGATGTTGGAATGGTAACTATTGTTGTATGCAAACTCTGCCAAAGGCAACCGCTGGTCCTCCCATGCCCCAAAATCAATAACACAGGCCCTAACCATGTCCTGTAACACCTGAATGGTGCGCTCTGATTGACCATCAGTCTGAGGGTGAAAAGGTGAACCCAAATCCACTCTAGTACCCAAACCATGTTGTAAAGCCCACCAAAATTAAGAAGTAAACGCAGAACTTCTATCTGATATAATAGACACTGGCACACCATGCAATCTGACAATGTCCTGGATATACAATATAGAAACTGCTCTGCACTGTTGGTGGTCTTCACCAGTATGAAGTGTGCAGACTTGGTCAATCGATAAACAACCACCCAAACTGAATCAAACTTGCCCAAGGACATGGGCGAACCTGTGACAAAATCCATGGTCACTCTCTCCCATTTCCACTCGGGAATGGACATCCTTTACATCTATCTATCGGGTTTTTGATGCTTATACTTCACCTGTTGGCAATTCAAACTTTTGGCCACAAACTCATCTATGTCTCTCCTTATGCCAAACAACTAATAATGTTGTTTGAGATGATGATACATCTTAGCCACTCCCAGGTGAATGGAATATCTAGCATAATGGGACTCCTATAATATCAATCTCACCCAATCACCAACCTTTGGCACATAAACTTTACCATTAACCCTCAATACACCATTAGCATCAATAATAGCCATCTTGGCTTCACCTCTTAACACTTTATCATGAATCATGGATAATCTGGGGTCCTCGAACTGGTGAGCACATATTTAATCAAGTAAAGAAGATCTAGCCTCAACAAATGCCAAAATACTCCGAGGAGGATAAATGGCCAAATGGGCCATCTGCCTAGCAAATGCCTGAACCTCCTTCAAGAATGTCAAACACCCCATACTAGTAGACTTCCGGCTCAAAGCATCTGCCACCACATTAACCTTCCTTGGGTCATAGAGAATACAGATATCATAGTGCTTAAGCAACTCCAACTACCTATGTTATCTTATGTTCAGAATAGGCTGAGTAAAGATGTATTTGAAACTCCAATGATCGGCAAAGATCTCACAATGCACCCCATAAAGATAATATCGCCATAATTTCAACATAAACACAACTGCAGCCAACTCCAAGTCATGGGTAGGGTAGTTCTTCTCATAAACCTTCAATTGTCTAGAAGCATAGGCTATTACTCTCCTCCTTCGCATCAATACATCACCCAGACCCACTCCTTAAGCATCACAATATACCACAAACATAACTCCCTCCTTGGGTAAAACAAGAATAGGTGCCGAACTCAACAAATCCTTGAGCTTTTGGAAGCTCAACTCACAATCATCCAACCATTGGAATGCTACAGACTTTTCAGTAAATCTTTTCATTGGGAATGCTATAAATGAGAAACCCTAAACAAAACACTGATAGTACCGTGCTAAACCAAGGAAACTCCAGATTTCAGTCACTGATGTGGGCCTAGCCCACTCACGAACAACTGCTACCTTGGCCAGATACACCATAATACCTTCTTGACATAATATGGTCAAGAAATGAACAGACTGAAGCCAAAACTTGCATTTTGAGAACTTAGCATACAACTTCTCTTCTCTCAATCTCTGAAGTACAGTCCTTAGGTGTTGCACATGATCTGCCTCACTCTTTGAATAAACCAAGATATCATCTATGAATATAGTCACAAAGATGTCCAAATAGGTCCTGATCACTCATTTCAGTAACTCCATAAACGCAACCAGGACATTAGTCAACCTGAATGACATAACCATAAAGTTATAATGCCAAAAATAAGTCTTAAAAGCTGTCTTCAGGATATCAGACTTCTGAACTCTCAGCTAATAGTAATCGAACGTCAATATTGGACAACACCGAGGCACCCTACAACTGGTCAAAGAGATCATCAATGTGAGGTAAGGGATATTTGTTATTGATTGTCACTTTGTTAAGCTGACGATAGTCAATACACATACACATAGTGTCGTCCTTCTTCTTCTTAAATAATCTAGGAGCAACCTAGGGAGATACACTCAGACGGATAAAACCCTTGTTCAATAGATCTTCCAACTGTTCCTTCAACTCCTTTGATTCAGCCGGAGCCATCCGATAAGGACCAATAGATATGGGCTTAGTGCCCAACTCTACATCCATAACAAAGCCCATATTACAATCCGAAGGAACACCAAAACAATTAGTAGGAAATACATCCATAAACTCTCTAGCAACCTTGGTAGTCTCCAATGATGAGGACTCTTGAGAAATAGCCTGAACATGACCTAAATATGTCAAACACCCTTTCCCCATCAGCCGACAAGCATGCATATAAGAAATAATACACTTAGGATAGGAACTAGGTGTTCTGGTCCACATCAACTGAGGCAAATCGAGGCAAGATAAGGCCACGGTCTATGCATGGTAGTCAAGAATAGCATGATAAGGCGACAACCAGTCCATACCCAATATCACATCAAAATCGACCATGTCCAACAATAACAGATTAACAATTGTACCTCTCCCCGTAAAAGTCATAACATAACCCTGATAAACCTGATTCACCACTAAAAATTCACCTACCGAGGTGAAAACACAAATAGGCTCCGTATGCAACTCACACATAATATGAATATCAGAAGCAAAATATGCTGACACATATGAATAAGTAGAGCCTAGATCAAATAAAATTGAAGTTGAACGGTGGCATACCGGAACTATAACTATGATAACTACATTAGAAGCCTCTGCCTCGGCCCTATCAGGAACAACATAGAAAACTTTACGACCACCACTAGCCTATAAGCCTCCATGGGTAGCACCTCTCCCTATACCACGACCTCTTTTAACACCACCCCTCATGTCCAAATAAGTGTCTTTGGCCGTTGCTTGAGGTCCTAAAGCCTGAGTAGGAAACACCTGATATGGAAAATGGTTGGCGAAGTGCCCAACCTTATCACAAACATAACAAGCCTTGGGGTCTAGCCTCTGAGATGAATGTGCCGAAGAACCACCACGCCTGGGTGCGCTACCCACCTAAGTTGATCTGGATCTGTCAGCATTATCTGATGCTAAGAGAGCTACCTGAACTGCCCATCCCTTATAGATCTGTCTATGAATCTCTCGATCCTATGGCAGGTGTCCACTAAATTGTCCATGTCGATGGAACCTCTTCCCGCCACCCTGTCTATCCTACCTGATACACTATATCATATGAGCATAATCCACAACACTCTAGAAAGTACCACCAACTAACACCAAGGAAGTTGTAGCCTACTGAAGATACTCCGCCAAGCCCTTGGTGAACCATCGGATCCTCTCAAATTCAGTAGGAATGCTAGACAAGGCATATCAGGATAAGACATAAAACCTAGCCCCGTAGTCAGAAACATACATAAATCCCTATTATAGCTTTTCAAACCCATCTCGGCGGCTATCTCGGAGGCTGTAAGGTATGAATATCTCAACATACTGCCACCAGGTCATAGCTAGTGATCCAACATGTCGATGAGCTACCACTGACCTCCACTACTCCTTGGCAAGGCTGGTGAACAGATATGAAGTGTAGGCAACTCCATGCGACTCAAGAATAACTAGGTTACATGATTGATCCTGACACTCTAATAGAAAAATATAAGCTCTTTCTCCAGGAGTGCCATCAAACGCTATGGAGGCAACCACAAAAACCTCTCAAAATTCTTCTGCTCTACTGTAGACATGGCTAGGCTGGTAGAAGATGGTGGCATCATAAACAAGGGAGGTGCAATAGATGGAGCAACAACCAAACTCTGAAGTTGAGTACCTGAACTCGTTCTAGATACCTGAAGTGGAGTAATACCAATCGCAGGAGGGTCTGCAAGAGCTAAAAAAGGACCCACATGAATCATAGCTGGCTCTAGTGGAGCACTAGAAGGACCAACTGGTGTGATAGAAATTGGTACCCCAACAGTAGCTGGGGCTAGAGAAGCTCCCTCTAATATGGCCAATAGCCTTATAAGTAGCCTACAATGACGGTGTAGGGGATGGAGCTGAAAGAGCTGGAATAGGATCAGAAGGCCTCTTTGGCACCATAGTAGGATCTAGAGAAGCTGATCGGGTCTTTCCCCTAAATGCAGCTACCCCTAGTAATCCTTCGTCCTCTTGCCTTACCACAAACTCTGCCTCGACCTTGAGTGGGAGCCATATCAGTTACCTCAGCCTCTCCCACTGAGCGAAGGGATTGAGTAATTGGCATCTGTGTAGAAGGAGTAGATTAGACACTTTCAAAATGGAAAATATAAAGAAAAACACGAATTGAAGAAAGATGTGCCTCCTGAAGATGGTTGCAGACATCTACACATTGATCTGCAAGACTCTATTAGACACCATGCTCTTGACTCATGAGCCCAATGAACCTAGAGCTCTAATACCAAACTTATCACGACCCAAAATAGATCGCAACTAAAGAAATATAAATAAAGAAAAAACAATCTCATAAGATACTAAAAATCTCCCAAAACATGGATTAATGAGTACATGAGCATCTAATATAGTTCTAAAGAGTAAATACAATAGCCTCGAAAGTAAATACAAAGTTGTCTCAAAATATCTGATACATAGTTTAAGAGAAAAGAGATAAAATAGGATCCAAAGATCTACGACGACTTAGAGTCTAAGACTCATCACTGTAATCTGGATAGTAATGTAGCACTCGAATGAAAGGATCAACGACCCTATCTTGTACCCTGTGCACGATCCACAAAGAAGAAACAAATAGGGGTAAGTACACCAAAATGTACTTAGCAGGTTAAACCGAAAAGTATGTTATAATGAAAAACCCTATACCTGCATCCAAACATTTATATATAACAAGGGTTTTACAGCCTTGCCACCAGCCCATGGTCAAGTAATATCAACATGCCACAATTTTTCCACCTTGCCATGATCAAGTAATAATATAATTCCAAGTCCTTTCCACCTGCTCGTGGTCAAGATATAAGAAGTATACGTCTCACCCTTGCCTCCTGTCTGGTCGAGGGGGTGGTTTCAATGTGAATCATAATGCCCTTGCCTCCTACTCGAGTCAAGGGGTGTCATAAGCCACACACAATAGATATAAATCAATAGCAAAACTAAAAGATGCATGTTGACATATAATTAGAATTACAATAGGGATGCTAAGCCAGGAATCTCATACAGATCATAAGCACCCAAGGAACAATATCACGTGTCACGGCTAATGCCCAAACCTTCATCATATTTTAGATCATCAAAATTATATTAATAATGAAGAATGTCAACTATATCGGACCTGACTCGTCCCAGGTATATAAGAATATCAATATATGGACCTAACCCATCATAAATATGCAAGTATGACCATGATACTACACCTGATTCGTCCCAAATATACAAATATAACAATAATACCAATTTATCTCCGCCCAACAATACAATTATATCATTAATACCCGACCTTACTCATCCCAACTGGTCTCACAAGACTCATTTAGTAAAATTCTATCTTAAATCTTCATCAACTAATCATAAGTTAACTTAGTTCATCAATATGATCAAGATTATATTACAATTCGGCTCAACCAAAATTTCTTTCCATCATTATTTCAATCACAACAACTTAATTGCACAATTATCCATATATATCTCACAATTCTCAAATGACAAGATCAAATAACTCAAATCTAGTCCCAAAAGTTCAGCCGAACCTACCTCGATGCCGAAACCGTACTCAGACAAGATTTCAATCAACTCAAATCCTCAAATTAAGCTCCAGTTGGATCAACCACCATAAACAATAGTTAGTACTCATCAAGAGAAGCATTTTGATACCCATATTGGCATAGTTTAAGCTTAGGGGAAAAATAGTCAAAATTAGGGCTAAATTCTGAAAGTTTCAAAATTTGGAAATTGATTTTGAATTCATATTTTACTCAAAAAATAGAGTTCATGGACAAAAATTCCAATGAAATCAAGATTAAATTGAATAAGAAATCAATGGTCAAAATTTGGAAAACTTAGTCGAAAACCCCCTAATTTTGAGTGATTAAATTCTTGAAATCAAAGCTAATATCCAGATAAAACTCATAGATAATGTTTAGTTTAGGGTTAGAAACACTTACCTAACAAAATACTTCGAAAAACCTTCTTCAAAATTGCCCCAAAAAGCTTAGAGGTTCTAAAATGCCCCAAAAAGCTTAGAGGTTCAAAAATGGATTAAAAATGGTATTTCCTGATTTAAAAGTTGTTCAGGTATGTAAAGTGCTCTGCAAACGCGGAGCTCATCCCGCGATCATGAAGTGAGAACTTCCAAGACCTCCACAAACATGGAGTCTCCTCCACGAATGCGGAGGAGAGATGGGCCCTCCACCAGATACCAACAAAATCAGCAACCTAGGTCTAGTTTTCCTACTCGTAATGGACCCTCGAAACTCATCTGAACTCAGAATTTCACAAACTTTATATATATCCATCCAGAAAAAGCTATCCGGACTCAACAAAATCATCCAAAATTTGTTTTAGGGTCTTCTTGCCCCATTTACCAATCCAAGTCAATAAAACTAGTATAAGACACAAAAATACCAAAATTGCCCTTGAAAACTCCAAAAACTTATAATGAGACCATTTTTAGCGTTAGTTTTAACATCTAAACCATTAGAACTATTGGAATTTCAATCTGATCTTCCGAGCTCTGAATGTTGATCAAAGTCAAACTTTGGTTCTAAAACAACTAAAGCCACAACTTTGGGCTTTAAAACCTCATTTCACTCCAAATTCAGTTCTACAACTTCATATAGTTCAGTTTCAACATTCTGAAGCTGATGGAGTCGTCAAATCCCTGATGTGACCTCCAAAACTCAGAATGACACTAAAACTCACTTTTTCAACAACTTAAGTTTTAAAAAAGACCGAAACTCATATTTTCAACTTTTAAAACTTGGGATTTCAGCTCTAACCATTAAAATAGTTCAAAGTAGGCCTAAGATAACTTACGAAAGGGTAAAATAGTAAATTTCACAAATAATACCAAAAATGACCAACCAGGTCAGTACATTTTCCGAGTCATAGATGTTGAGTTTCATGTTCCTACTCTTGATTCGGTCCCTATAGTTAATGAGTTCCCCGATGTCGTTCCTAATGATTTGCCCAATATTCCTCCCATAAGGGAAATTGATTTTGGTATTGATTTTATGACCCACACCCAACTTATCTTTGTACCTCCATACTGAAGGGCTCGGCGGAGTTGGAAGAATTGAAGTAACAACTAAAGGAATTTCTTGATAAGGGATTTATAAGGCCTAGTATGTCACCATGGGGTGCTCTCGTATTGTTTGTAAGGAAGAAGGATAGTTCTCTTCGGATGTGTTTGATTATCGACAATTGAATAAGGTCACCATAAAAACCAGTACTGCTTCTAAGGATCGATAATCGATTTGATCAATTATAAGGTGCAAGCTATTTCTCTAAGATTGATCTCTCGTACAAATATCACCAATTGAGGTTTAAGTAAGTTGACATTACAAAGACACTGTTTAGAACCCGAGATAGTCATTTTGAATTCTTGTTTATATTATTTGGACTGCAAATACCCCTGCCGTTTTCATTGATTTGATGAACAAGATTTTCAAACCATATTTAGACATGTTTGTGGTGGTATTCATAGATGACATATTATTTTACTCATGGGATGTGAAGCATTGTGAGAATCATTTGAGGATTTTATTGCAAACATTAAGAGATAGACGACCCTTTGCCAAGTTTAGCAAGATTTAGTTTTGGCTAAGAGAGGTGGCGTTTCCTGAATTATTTTGGGTAATGGTATTAATGTTGATCCAAAGAAGACAGAGGCAGTGAAAAATTTGCCTAGACTATTATCTCCATCCGACATGAGGAGCGTTTTAGGTTTGGACAGATATTATAGGAGGTTTGTTGAAGGAATTTCCTCCGTTGCTTCTCTTTTGATGAGGTTGGCCAAAAAGAAGGTAAGATTTCAATGGTCCAATGATTGTGGAAAGAGTTATCAATTGTTAAATGATTGTCTTACATCAACTCCTATTTTTACATTGCCCAAAGGTTTGGATGGTTTTATTGTATATTATGATGCCTCACATATAGTCGTGGGTTGTGTGTTGATGCAACATAGAAAGTCATTACCTATGAATCATGGAAATTGAAAGTGCATGAAAAGAATCATCTAACACATGATCTTGAGTTGTTGACCATTATGTTTGTATTTAAGATTTGGTGACATTACCTATATGGGGTACATGTTGATATATTCACCAACCACAAGATCTTGCAGCATGTGTTTAACCAAAAGGATTTGAGTCTAAGGCAAATAAGGTGGTTGGAACTATTGAAGAATTATGACATGAGTATGATGTATCACCCTGGCAAGGCTAATGTTGTAGCCGACACTTTGAGTAGAGTTTCTATGGGTAACATTGCACATGTTGAGAATGGGAAGAATAAGTTGGTAAAAGAATTGCATTGATTGGCTCGTTTGGGTGTGAGATTGATTATCTAGTGCAAGGGTGGTGTGTTAGTGTCAAATGGGACGGAATCATCCTTAATGGAGGAAGTTAAAGTAAAGTAAGACATGGATCCTACTTTGGTTCAGTTAAAGAAGTTGGTCGTGGATAAAAAGATTGAAGTCTTCTCACTAGGGGGAGATGCAGTGTTACGTTACCAAGGACGATTGTGTGTGCCCAAAGTGGATGGCCTAAGGGAGAAGATACTTGATGTAGCTCATAATTCCAAGTACTTTATTCATCTAGGATCCACCAAAATGTATAGAGATTTGAGAGAAGTGTATTGGTGGAATGGCATGAAGAAAGACATAGGAAAGTGTGTGATAGAGTGTGCTAATTGTAAACAAGTGAAAGTGAAATATCAAAAAAGATTTGGTGATGTGAGTCAAGATATTAAGATACCAACTTGGAAATAGAAGGAGGCAAATATGGATTTCATCATTGTTTTGCCAAAGACTAGAAAGCATTTTGACTTAATATGGGTGGTTGTGGACAGAATGATGAAAATAATCCACTTTTTACCGGTGAAGATTTCTTATGTTGTCAAAGACTATGCTAAGTTTACATAGAAGAATTGGTAAGGTCGCATAGGGTACCATTGTCCATTATATTGGATAGAAGTGTTCAATTTACTTTTAATTTTGGAAAGTCATTCAAAATGAATCTTGGTACGAAGGTGAAGCTAAATAATGCATTTCATCCTCAAATGGATGGGCAAGTCAAAAAAAAAATACAAACATTGGAAGATATGTTGAGGACTTGTGTACTTGATGTCAAAGGAAGTTGGGATGATCACTTACCCCTTATTGAAGTTTCTTATAACAAAAGCTTTAACTCAAGTATTGAAATGATGTCATTTGAAGCATTGTATAGTAAAAGGTGTAGATCATGGTGTAATGGTTTGAGATTGGAGAAATGTCTTTGATCGGACCAAATTTGGTACTTGATGCTATGAAGAAGGTGAAAGAAATACGGGAAAAGTTTAGGGATGCCGAAAGTTGTCAAAAGTCATATGCTGATGTTAGAAGAAAAGAACTAAAGTTTGATGAAGGTGATTGGGTGTATTCAAAGGTTTCACCAATGAAAGGAGTAGCGTATTTTGGCAAGAAAGGCAAATTGAGTCCTATATATGTAGGACCTTACGAGATAGTAAAAAGGATAGGAAGGTAGCTCATGAGCTAGATTTGCCTATGGAGTTAGCTATGTTTCATCTGGTGTTGCATATCGATGCTAAGGAAATGCTTGGGTGATCCTAATTATATTGTTCCATTAAAGGATGTATCTACTGAGGAGGATTTGTCTTATGAAGAAGTACCGATTGAAATTTTAGAGAGGTTGAGAAATAAAGAGGTTGCTTCCATCAAAGTGTTATGGAAACACCAACAAGTTTAAAGTGCTACTTGGGAGGATGACGTGCACATTATGGAATGATATCCTTACCTTTCCCCTTCTATTCAAGACTAAGGTACTTAATATGATCTATTCCTCCAACGTTCTAATGAATATGTGGTTCTTTTTACGTTGCACGCATGTATGATGATGAAGCTATTTTTGAATGATATTTGATGCATACGTTTGATGATTTTATAAAAATGATTATTAAGTTGCATTTTTGCGTATATGTTATGATGATGGCTATGTTTCTACTCTATTCAAGTGTATTTCTATCTCATTCGAGGATGAATTATTTCAAAGGGGAAATATTATAACACCCCGAATGTTGTTAGCCTGGAAAATGGAAAGTTAAGGAATTTCTAGAATGATTTGATCCTACGAGCTAGTCTACCAGTCGTGGAGGCAAGAACGAGTCGTAGGTGGGTTGGTGGACTTGAGTCCATATACATGGAAAATTTGGGAGCTTCTGGAAGTTGATTCATGATTAACAGGACAAAACATATACGGAAGCACAACCCTTCAAAGTTGTCATAGAAAGGGGTCCTGAAGGGCCTTAATATTTCTTTGTCCGGAACCACTCCGCGAGATGACCTACAAATCATAGATGGATTGGCTAGTTGTCTTACATGTTCATGGTTTAAAAGATATAATTTATAGTAGCTCATGTAACATGAAGTTCTACGAGCCAAAGTATGAACCGTAGGTTGAACCACAACTTGTGGACATGGTCTCGTAATTCGCGCTGATAGTTTTTAATGAAGGGAATTTTTGGCATTTCTAATTTGTTTGAGTCCTAAATTACATCATTTAGGCTCTCCTAACTACCTTAACCGACCTAGCCCCTTTAAGTTCTATTCATAATTCATCCAAAGTCATTCATTCTCATAATTCTCTCAAAGGTTCTCAATATTTCTCTCTCTGGAAGAAGGATTCCATTGAAGCTAGGGCTTGAAGGTTTGGCAAACGTTTTCCTGATTTTCCTCTTCAATTCTAATGATTCTCACTTAAGGTATGTAGGGCTTCATTCATGGATAAATTTCATCCATGAACCCAACACAAAATCTTCTTTGCATCAAAGTTTCATGATGATTTTCTATGGACTTTTATGCGATGATTCCAAATGCATGGACTATGAATCCTACATGATGATTATATCTAGTCACACCTAAATTATGAAGAATTACATGATTTACTTTATTTTCAAGCAAAATCATGTGATTTCAAGTATGCATGTTTAAGGTTTAATGATTTGATGTGGGTTCCTTTACTAATAGTCCAAATTGGTTTTAATTACGTATTTCCTCTATGAATTCCATTCAGTTGCATGATTTTGATATAATTATTCATGGACCCATACTTAGCCCTATTTTCTTATGATAAAGTTATGAATTTTCATGATTATGAACACAAATATGTAAAAGCATATGTTATGATAATAATGACGTTATGAAAATGATAATGATGCTATGATAAGAAGAGTTATTAAGACCCTAATATTTATGATGATGATGTTAAGGTGGGAATGCCTACCCATACTCCATGAAAGTCAAGATAGATGGACTATTCTTATGGCATGAGATATTTTCATGAAAGGTTATGACGATTACTTTACAAGCTATAAAAATATGATTTTTAATGAAGTATGAATTATGTTGAAAGCTATGTATATGCATAATTTATGTATTTTGTGGGATACAACTTAGTACTGAATGAGACTCGGTGTGGAGACTCGACCTAAGGGGTCCTTAATGTAAAACCTACCTTTCTCATAACTACACGCCGCCGTAGGTGATAATGATTTTATGCCTACATAGTATTATATTAGTTAATCCACATAAGTAAAACATATGCCGAAATAGGAAGGTTCTCGTAAGGTTCAAATTACAACACTTACTGAAATGGGAAGGATCCCGTAAGGTAAGGTATAGTCTATCCTGACAAAGTAGATTACTCGTTTACTCGGTTTAGAAGCAATATCGGGATTCCATGGAATAGTTCGCATGGCCTTATATGTTGATTATATTTTTATTTCCACATTTGTATGCTAGGGATTATGAAGGAATTTGATGATGTCTCTTCTCATGGATTATGAACTTGCATTGCTCATGCATATTATGTCCTTATCGTATTGATTATGATTATGCATATTGATATTATATTGTGATGCCCTTCGATTTATGTCATACCTACAAATTTAGTGCATTCCATGAACTAATGCATACTTCTTTTCCTACATGATCTAACCATGTAGGGACGGATGACAAGGCAACTATTCCATTACGTGGCTAGATTCGAATTTCAATCTTGGAGATTGTTGGTGAGTTCCCATGCTTCGAGAACAAGGCCGCTTATGATATTCCTATATGTTGAGCAATTTATCATTTTCATTTGATATATATCTTGAGGGTGAGCTAGTAAGCTATAATCTAGACCTCGCCAAGATCTTATGATTTAGAGGCATGTCTTAGACATTATGGATTGATGTATATTCCCCTAATCGAAACCTATGATGTTCTTAGATTTATACATTTCTGCTTGCTTATTCTCTTATGTATGCTTATTTTACCTTATGAATGCTTATGATATGAACACGATGCTTGGATGGGATGCCTTCGAGTGTTACATTCGTCGTGTCATGGCTAGACCCTAGATTTGGATCGTCACATGAATGATACTGATAGAATATCAATATAACGATAAAGTATCACACAAGATTAAGTTTAATTCTTTATGATATCGATGTAGTATTGATATACCGATAAAGTATCACATAGTACTATGCATAATAGTGATATTGATGGTATTCTCATATTATGCGCAAAATCATACAGAAGAATGTGAGCTAAGGGGGTAAATATTTTATTTTGGATCCAATTTAGATAGTTTTTCCAAAATAAAATAAGAAAAGTCACTCCCAGGTTAAGTTCACAAATGAACTAATAAGAGCTAGTCTTTGTGTTTTATCTTTTCATAAGAAAAGTATCATAAAAATAACGTACATTCTCTTAATGAAAAGTTTTACGAAAAATTATCATCCAAACAACCAACCCTAACAAAATAAAGGAAGCTTGTATTTGATAACTAGAAAAACTAAACCCTAGATATGACATAGTGAATAGAATCTCAAAATACCCCAAACAAGCCTCTCACCATAAACATGATGTTAGATAACATAAGAATCTTACAAGAGAATAAAATACAAAATATAAATCTTAAAACTCATTTTAGATAGCAACTTAACAAGTAAAAGTCTATTGAACATACACTAAGTCTTGCATAGCCTTTACTACCAAGATAGGGAGAGGAGTAGTCCTAGCATACCAACAAAATGAATATGACATAAGTTTGACGGTAAATTTGAAACAAAGACTACAAAAACTCATAGATAGTTGTGCCCTCGAAGCATGAGGACTTACCCTCGACGTTAGGCTGAGTGGAGTTTGTACTAGACATGGGCATGAGTAAAAGCATCGTGACCAATTTTATAAAATAATATAGGCAAAAAATATGCAGTTAATAATATGAAAAATACTGAGTGTAGAGAATATGCACTAACTTCAGGAGCGAACCCACATGGAGTCCATCAGGTTCTTGAGCACCCATTAACGTAGTACCAGATATTATATATCTATTCAAGAAATTAAAAGAATTGGAATAAATATAACATGAGAACCCACTAAACAATCAGTTTGATTGGTCCAATGGTTCTTGGTCAATGCTTATAATTTTTTCAGTGTCGCTGGGTCTGAGTTCAAATCTCACTCTCAACTCTTTTCTTTTTAATTTTCAAAACACACTCTTCTTTACTTATAAATAGTAATATATAAATACTGCCACCTTTTTGTTGCTTTTCCTATTTTTTCCTTATTTATAGATTCTCTTTTACTATTTTTCCTAAAAAAGAGGATATACATATAAATACTTTTCCTTTCTTCTTTATTCAAGATAATACATACTATTCTCTTCATTCCTAATAATTGACATATTTCACATTGCAAAAATCAATTTAGGATTTTCAGAGCTAAATTAGATTTGAATAATTCAATATTTTAAAAATAAAATTTCGTTGTTCAAAAGCTATACTAAAAATGCTAAAATTTATATTTTTTCTATATCGAAATAATAAAAAATTATATCTTAAAATGTTACTCACGATTGATATTGTTTCACTCTTTATATCTTAAGAGTGGCGTCACCCGGTCTATCATAGGGAATTTCGCACTAAAGAGGCCGATGAGACTTGAGGAAAGTAAATACAAGGACGTCTAAAAAAATAAGGGGGCGTAGACGGGGGCCCTGCACGGGCCGTGTAAAGGGGCACGGGCCGTGTAGAGGCCCGTGTGAACGCCTAAGGGGCGCAGGCGTCCAAGGACACGGGACGGGCCGCCACACGGACCGTGAAAGGTCAGACGGTCCGTGTAACGGACCGTGTGGCGTGCCTTGGCAGACAGTGGGATGTGTGACACGGACGGGCCGTGACACGGCCCGTGTGATGTCACACGGTCCGTGTAACGGACCGTGACACGGTCATCGTCCCCAGTCAGCCCCAATACGGATTTTGAAGTTCATACACGCCATAAGTCACAAAAAAAATGCCGGATCGGGTACTCAAACTAAGCAAGACTACGTTCAACAACACAAACCCAATTTGTAACCACCCAAGAAGCCCAAATACCCTATGTGTCAAGAGTTCAAGAAAGCAATAATGGTGGCTATGACTACCCATTGACAAAACTTCAAGGAATCATGCCCCTAGAGAGTTATAGATGTCATAATCACAAGGTATATGCAAAAACTCGCTCACAAGAACAAAACTAAAAACAAAATGTCAAGAAACAAACTAAAGAACAACCAATCTAGGCTTAACAGCAAAATATATCAAAGAAACTTACTTGAATGAGGAAAGTAGACTTGAGACTTGAAAAAGTTTCCTAAGGATGGTGTGACGGATCGTGAGTAGAGTGCACAATCCGTGTGAGAAGAGTGAGGCGTGTGGGGTGTTTGCTTAGAGAGAGTGAGTGGGAGGTGAAGGCAAAATGTGAAAAGAGGGTATAAATACCCAAATTTTCGTGCCCCAAGACGGGTGGGAAAACGGGTGGCACGATCCGTATGGCGGTCCGTGGGTGGCGGACGCATGGTCCCGAGGTAGACGCCCAAACGGTCCGTTAGACGGACCGTTTCATGTGGGACGGGCCGTGTTGTGGGCCGTGTGGCGACGCGCGTGGCGTCTGACGCTGCATGCTCCCACACGGTCCGTGTGACGGACCGTGTAAGCTGACACAGCCCGTGTGGTGTGGCCGTGTGAGTTGCCTTGGGGAATTTCACTTACCGGAGGGGGACGCTCCAACAGGCCGTTACACGGTCCGTCTAGGGTCAGACGATCCGTGTAAACGGGCCGTGCGTCACTCCTTTGGGGAATTTTTGTTCTTCCTTTGCCCGTACGCCTAATTGGCTTTCCCTGTCACCATGTGCATCCTTCCCTGAGACAAAATATAGGCCAAGAAAAGCAGAAGTCAGTGTACTTTACGTTACTTCTTCTAGTTTTTTTTTTTTTGATGGGTTGCCTCCCATTTAGCGCTTGGTTTAACGTCACGGCTCGACGTGAAGCTCTTGACTACTCAGACTTCGTCGAGATGGAGAACCTCTATCACCGAGGATTCCTCTGCAGCGCCCAAGTACTTTTTCACGCGCTGCCCATTGACCTTGAAGCGGTGCCCCTCATTCGTCTCTAACTCAACTGCTCCATTAGTCAGCACTAGTGTGATCTTGTACGGGCCAGACCATCTTGATTTTAGCTTCCCTGGAAATAGCCTCAATCTGGAGTTGTAGAGTAGCACTCTATCACCAACATCAAAGCTTCGTGGGGTAATGAGCTTATCATGGTAAGCCTTCATCTTATTCTTGTACAGAGCAGCACTCTCGTAAGCCTGTAGACGAAACTCATCCAGCTCATTCATCTGGTCCAACCTCATGTTGGCTGCTTCCTTCCAATTCATGTTCAGGGCCTTGAGGGCCCACAGTGCCTTGTGCTCCAACTCAATTGGTAGATGACAGGCTTTACCGAACACTAGCTGATATGGAGACATACCAATGGGCGTCTTATAAGCTGCCCTATAGGCCCACAATGCATCATCTAACTTCCTAGCCCAGTCCGTTCTTGTGGCGTTGACAGACTTGGCCAGGATCTCCTTAATTTCCCTGTTGGATACTTCGACCTGTCCACTTGTCTGTGGGTGATAGGGCGTGGCCACCTTGTGTTGGCGTACCCCATATTTCGCCAGTACAGCCCGAAAGGACGTGTTGCAGAAGTGGGAGCCCCCATCACTAATGATAGTTCGGGGTGTCCCAAATCTAGCAAAGATGTTCCGCCTCAGGAACTGTACCACACTCTTACTTTCGTTGTTAGGCAGCGCTATTGCCTCCACCCATTTGGAGACGTAGTCCACAGCCACCAAGATATACTTCATCCCATACGAGCTCACGAACGGGCCCATGAAGTCGATGCCCCACACATCAAACAGTTCCACCTCCAAAATGGGGGTCATGGGCAACTCTTGACGCCTTGAAATGTTCCCTTGGCGCTGACACTGGTCGCACCCCTGCACCAAGTCATGGGCATCTTTATAGATGGTGGGCCAGTAGTACCCACACTGCAGGATCTTCTTGGCAGTTCTGGCACCACCATGATGGCCCCCCACTGGAGAGGAGTGGCAGGCTTCCAGGATGCTCAACATTTCTGCCTCAGGGACACATCGTCGGATGACCCCATCTGCGCATGTTCTGAATAGATATGGATCATCCCAAAAGTACCTGCGCACATCATGAAAAAACTTTTTTCTCTGGTGAGGGTTAAGGCCTTCCGGCATAATATCGCTCACCAGGAAGTTAGCAAAATCAGCATACCAAGGGACTAGGTCCGCAGAAGCGGCTAATACCTGCTCATCGGGAAACGAGTCATCGATGTCCACCCACTCATTGGCCCGGGCTGCGTCCTCTAACCTGGAGAGATGGTCCGCGACTTGATTCTCCGTGCCTTTACCATCCTGGACTTCGAAGTCGAACTCCTGTAGCAAGAGCACCCATCTGATTAAGCGAGGCTTAGCGTCCTTCTTGGCCATGAGATACCGGAGTGCGGCATGGTCAGTGTGGACGATCACCCTCGTGCCCAGTAAATATGCTCGAAACTTGTCAAAGGCATACACCACGGCTAGCAACTCCTGCTCTGTGACAGTGTAATTCCTTTGAGCCTCATTCAGCGTCTTACTGGCATAGTAGATAGGATGGAAAATTTTGTTCCGCTTCTGCCCCAGCACAACACCCACAGCAACTCCGCTCGCATCACACATAACCTCAAACGGAGCGTCCCAGTCCGGAGCAACCACGACAGGCGCTGAAATGAGCTTGAGTTTTAAGGTCTCAAACGCTTGTCGACACGCATCGTCAAAGTGGAACTTGACATCCTTCTCCAACAGTTTGCACAATGGATGTGCAATCTTAGAGAAGTCCTTAATAAATCGGCGATAGAATCCAGCATGCCCAAGGAAACTCCGGACCCCTTTGACCGAGATAGGAGGCGGCAATTTCTCAATGACCTCAATCTTTGCCTTGTCCACCTCTATCCCCTTTTCTGACACCTTATGACCAAGGACTATGCCCTCCTTGACCATGAAATGACACTTCTCCCAATTCAGAACCAACTGGGCCGCTTCACAACGCTGCAGTGCCTTGCTTAGGTTCTGCAAACAATCATCAAAAGAATCACCCACTACTGAAAAATCGTCCATAAATACCTCAAGGGTGTCTTCGACCATGTCTGAAAAGATGGACATCATGCAGCGCTGAAAAGTGGCTGGGGTATTGCAGAGCCCAAACGGCATCCTCCTGAAAGCAAACGTCCCATACGGACACGTGAAGGTGGTCTTCTCCTGATCTTCTGGGGCTATTGAGATCTGGTTGTACCCCGAGTATCCGTCGAGGAAGCAATACCATCCTCGCCCTGCTAGCCTGTCTAGCATCTGATCCATGAACGGCATGGGGAAGTGGTCCTTTAGAGTCCATTTGTTCAACTTCCTGTAGTCCATGCACACTCGCCATCCGGTGACAGGTCTCAGTGGAACGAGCTCGTTCTTGTCATTAACGACCACCGTCATGCCCCCCTATTTGGGGACGCACTGTACTGGGCTCACCCACTTGCTGTCCGAGATTGGATACACCACCCCAGCATCCAGCCACTTAATGATCTCCTTCTTCACCACCTCCTGCATGGGTGGGTTAAGCCTTCGCTGATGCTCAATGCTAGGCACGCAGTCATCCTCGAGCTTGATTTTATGAGTGCAGATGCCTGGAGGGATGCCAATTATGTCAGCAATGGTCCATCCAATGGCGCGCTTGAACTTCTGTAGGACCCCCAACAATGCCTCCACCTGATGTTCCTGAAGATCTGCAGCCACAATCACAGGAAGAGTGTTATTAGTACCTAAAAATGCATACCTGAGGTGTTGCGGCAACTCCTTGAGCTCCATAGCGGGCGGTTCCTCGATAGAGGGTTTCGCCGGAGGTGTTGGCCTATTTTGCAAATCCAAGTCCAACTTTCTTGGCACGAACGGTCTGGTCCCCATGCCCTGCAAGGCATAGATGGTGTCGTTGTACCCCTCAACACCATCTTTTGGGAAGTTCATCAGCACTGCTGCCAATGTGTCAACAGTCATCTTTTCCTCCAACGAGGCTTCAGAAACATTTTCGTCATCAATATCCAGGATGGACATCACAGCTAACTCCGTAGGCCTTTTCATGGAAGCACACACACTGAATTTCGCCTCTTCGGTGTTTAACCGGAATGTGAGTTCACCTCGCTCGACGTCCACCAGTGCCCTGCTAGTTGCCAAAAATGGCCTTCCAAGAATGATTGGTACCTCAAAGTCCACTTTACAGTCAAGGATGACAAAGTCGGCAGGGAAGATGAACCTTCCCACTCGAACAAGGACATCATACAGGATTCCTACGGGCCTCTTTACTGATCTATCTGCCATCAACAGCCGCATGGTCGTGGGTGTGGGGGCTCCCAAGCCCAATTGCTGGTAAACTGCCAACGACATCAAATTAATGCTGGCACCAAGGTCACAAAGAGCCCGTGCGAAGTCATAAGCACCAATGGTGCATGGGATGGTGAACGCCCCCAGATCTCCCTTCTTTTCTACTAAAGATCTCGTAGCGATGGCGCTACAGTGGTGTAAATTATCGACTGGCTCGATCGTGGCTGTCCTCTTCTTAGTGATTAAGTCCTTCATGAACTTAGCATAGCCAGACATTTGTTCAAGTGCTTCCACCAGAGGTATGTTCACAGACAGCTCCTTCAACATGGATAGGAACTTCTGGAATTTGCCATCCTCTGCCTTCTTTTGTAGCCTTTGGGAAAATGGCGGCCTTGGTTTTGGGATGGCTGGCAGACTTGGGCCACTGGGGGAGTCTGTCACTACTGCCTCCTTGGTCACCTCGGGCTCTGCCACCACCGCCTCAGGTTCATTACTCTCAATGTCAACCTGACCCTCCATAGGGCCAGGCATGTTGTCATCGACTTTCACCTGACCTGCATTAGGAACAGCAACTGGGTTAGCAAGTACCTGACCACTTCTCGTGGTGATCGCCATACAGTGGCCATCGTTCTTCGGGTTTTGCACTGTGTCACTCGGGAGTGACCCAACTTTCCTCTGATTAAACGCCGCCGAAAGCTGCCCCATCTGCTGCTCTAACTGCTTGATTGAGGTGGAGTGCGAATCTACCAGCTGCCTGACATTGGAAATTTCGCTCTTGACATCTCGCACCCCTGCCTCAGTGGCCTCCACTTTGCTTAGGACTTTTGTCATCATATCCTCTAGCTTGGAGTTGCTGCCACCCTCGTTCTGGCAATCGCGGGTTCTGTAGCCATCCCTGTTCTGCCAGTTCCCTTGGTAATTCTCCCGATTGAAGTTCCGACCTTGGTTACCGGAGTTGAAACCTCGGTAACCCCCCTGACTACCAAGAAACTGTGCTTCCTCATCATATTCGCTGCCTTGATCGTCATACCTGGGTAGTGCTTCCATTGCTTTGACTTTCTCAGTGCTCCCACCAAGGAACTTCTTAGACAGCAAATCAATTTGTGTCCGCATATGGGCCATGTCCTGGTCCCGTTCTTCCTCCTTCTTGCGCTGCGCCTCACTCATCTCAAATACCATCCCTGAGCAGTCTGCCTCTCTAGTATACCATGCCCTGTTGTTCTTTGCCACTTGGTCTAAGATGACCACGATGTCCGGGAAAGTCCTGGACATATATGACCCTCCACAAGCTGCATCAATGATAGGCTTGGTAACGAAGTTGCAGGACCTGTAGAAGACTGCCTTCAAGTGTTCATCAGTGAGATGGTGATTTGGGCACTGTTTGAGCTTTTGCCTAAATCTTTCCCAAGACTGATACAGCGCTTCATTCGGCATTTGTTTATGGGATCCGATCTCATCTTTGAGTTTCAATTGCCGTGAAGCAGGGAAGAATCGTTCCAGAAAGGCCTCCTTTAGTTCCCCCCATGTGCGGATGGAATCGTGGGGGAGCTCGTTTAGCCACCTTATTGCCTCACCAGACAGAGACAATGGAAATAACCTCAGCCTCAACGCTTGCTGGCTCACTCCTGGAATTTCGGAGGACTGACAGGTCGCTAAGAAGTTAATCAAGTGTTGATTTGCATCCTCTGTGGCCGCTCTAGTAAACATCCCTTTCAACTGCAACATCTGCAGCATGGTGCTGGTGATCGTGAATTTGATCCCAGCAGGCAGTGGTGGGAGCACTATCGCCCCAGTTGACCCGGCATCATCATCATCATCTTGCACAACTGGCGGGTACTGAGGGCCTTGAGGTCTCACCGGGGGTTGGTGTTGCTGAGGTGGTACAAGTGGTACCTGGCGAAGTGGCGCTGCTAGTGGTACCACATTACCAGCCAGATCATCCATACCCAACCCATCCTGACCTCCACCTGCAGGATTCACTGCCAACTCCCTCTGCCTTGCTGCTTCACGATCTTGGGCGTTCATTCTGCGAATTGACTTGGTAAGCTCCGGATCGTAGGGAATAAGTGTTGCACCCTTGCTTCGGGTACTTGGCATACAATGCTGAACCCCTACGAGGACAAAAACAAGAAACAAAGTAAAATCAGGGACTAGACTTACAAGCTGAAAGTAGCAACTAATAGACTAGTTCCTTGCCGCGTTCCCCGGCAACGGCGCCAAAATTTGATACGCCCAAATTACACTCCAAATAGAAGAGTAAAGCGGTCGTTGGTCAAATATAGAACCCAACCAGAGTTGAGGTCGATCCCGCAGGGAACACGTAAGAATTACTCTATTAGTACCAGCTTTCAGTCGTAAATGCTATTCCCAAGATAAACGTACATAAAATAAATGGGGGTTGCGTTATTTAGTTTAACTAATTTCTTAAAGTAATTAATAAGAATGTTCCGATTCTTAGACAGATAGAGAGAGGCTAGGGTTGTGTTCCTCATGACATACAATTACGACAACTAAACTGGATCTGTGAATTCGTTCCTAATGATGCATGCAAAATCTACAACTTAATTAATACCTAGGTCACCTTTCGGTCCTTTTCCTAGGTATATCTCATTCCTCTCCTCTCGGTCTCCGAGTGTATGCAATGCTAACCGTTGTTTCTGATCTCAGAATACCTTCACCTTTCGGTCTCAGGCACTTAGACTAGGTTCATGACCCTGAATCTCTGTTGTTAGACTCTTTTCCTAATCACTACATCCCTTTCGGGCATGTAACGAATACAGGCTTACCCTAATGTGTCGACTCATTAAGGAGAAGTTAAAACGAAGAATTTAACAATACATGCACTGTTTATGTGAACGAATTACCCCCAGTTTGCGTTATCTTAATTGGGTCGTCATGGTTTCCACAACCCTAGTTGTGGGTTTAGCCTAGCATACTATTGATAATTTGCCCACAACGAGTAGAAGAAAACATAAAGATGGACTTACGATTTAAGAACAAGAATCCGTGTTACAAGCTTTGAACAATAATCACAAACGTGATTCTCACGAATTACAAAAGCCAAACTAATGTTTTTCTCCTTGTTCTCCCTAGTTTCTGTCGTCAAAAAACGAAGGTCCCTAATAAAATAAAATAACATCCTATTTATACAAAGTAAAACTAAGTCGATATAATTTAGGAAAATAATTTCGGCACGGGGCACGGTCCGTTACACGGACCGTCTAAGGTGAGATGGTCCGTGTGAACGGATCGTATGGCGGTCGACTGTGCCCACACGGTCCGTGACACGGCCCGTGTGGCGTGAGACGGGCCGTGTAGCTCTTCCGTGTCGATCCACTTGCACGAATTCTGATATTTTCGACGAAGGCCTTTCGAGCTACGTCAGTTACACGGCCCGTTACACGATCCGTGTGGAGTAAGACGGACCGTGTGGTTCCTCCGTGTGAATCTCCTTGCACGATTTCTTTAATTTTCGACGGGTTGTCTTCCGAGCTACGTCAAGTACACGGTCCGTCACACGGTCCGTCTGGTGTCAGACGGGCCGTGTGGCCTGACCGTGTGACTCGTGTCGTGCCACTGACGGTCACACGGACCGTCTGGAGTGAGACGGCCCGTGTGGGCCTTCCGAGGTCCGGCACTTGGCTTTGTTTTTCACCCGTTCCTTGTACTTTCCGCCATTTCCCATGCCTTAGTCATTTTCCTGCACAATATCAAAACATACCCATTAAACCAATAACACCGCTCGAGAACACCCATTAGTTCTATGTTTTAAGCGTCGTAAAAGTCGTATTTTCATGACTCATCAGTTGCCTATACTTTATACCAATTCACTAGCTTCGTCAAAGAGTGGTGGAGGTTTGTTTTAGCTCATTGATATATTAGATCTCTAGCTATGGTATGGGAGCAATTTATAGGGGTAATTCTAGAGAGGTTCATACCATATAGCGTTCAAGAAAGCCACAAGGATAAGTTTGGTAGACTTCAGTAGGGTTCTATGTCCCTTTCTAACTATGAGCCCATATCTCATAAATTATTCAGATATGCTTTGTCCAGAATCCCTACTGAGTTTTAGAGGATTCAGTGCTTTGCCAAGGGATTGTCAAGGTATCTTTAGGAGGTGAAAGCTTCCTTGGTTCTTAGTGGAGGCATTTCCCATAGTATGGTGGATCACACCCGCATGATAGAGAACATTAGACATGATAGATAGGGTGGCAAAAGAGCTACCATCAGCATGGGTAGTTTAATAGACCCCTGCCACATGATAGAGTTTTATTAGATGCAGGGTTGTTAGGGCCGTGTAGTTCAGGGAACTCTTCCAGCATCTGACAGTGGTGACAGGACTAGGCATACTCAAATAGGCCATGATAGCTCTCTTGGTTCGGCCAGACATGGTGATTCTTCGACACCGTCATCTCAGAGGCAAGACCCCAAGGCTTGTTATGTTTTTAATGAGCGTAGGCCCTTCACCAACCATTGTCCACATTAGGTGTTTACTAATCAGACTTCAGGACCTTAGACAGCAGGCAAAGACACCTCTTAGGGCATGTGGGGTGTACTAGAAAAGCTCATGGTACCGAGAGAGGTGGAGTCCGTAGAGGCCTATAGGCTGATAGTTGTCGTAGAGTTTTATGCTGTCCCAGATAGAGCTGAGGTAAAGGCCTCAATTGCTATCATCACAGGTATGGATTTTAGTGTGCCATCATTTAGCTTTAATTTTATTGATCCAAGCTCTACTTGTTCCTATGTGTCAACCTATTTTGTTTTTGGTATTGATATTATGCGTGAGCCGCTTGCCGAGCCTATTTGTGTTTCCACCTCGATAGGTGAATCATTAATGATAAATTGGGTGTATCGGGGTTGTGTTATGACTTTTTTGGGGAGATATAATATTGTTGATTTGATATTGTTAGATATGGTGGACTTTCATGTGATATTGGGCATGGATTGGTTGTCACCTTATCATGTTATTCTTGATTGTCACGTAAAGATAGTGACCTTATCTTGCCCAGAGTTGCCTGAGTTGGTGCGGACTGAACCACCTACCTCATATCCTAAGGGTGTTATTTCTTATAGACATGCTTGTTGGCTGATGGAGAATAGATGCTTGGCATATTTGCCTCATGTTCGGGCCTGTTCTCAGGAGCCACCTTTTTTGGAGACTACTTGGGTTGATAGAGAGTTTATGGATGTATTCTCGACTGACTTACTTGGTGTTCCTCTGGACTATGATATTTGTTATTGATGTAGAGCCGGGCACTAAGCCCATATCCATTGCTCCTTATTGAATGGATCTAGCTGAATTGAAGGAGTTGAAAAAACAATGGAAGATTTGTTAAAGAAGGGATTTATTCGTGAGTTTATCTCCTAAGGGAGCTCCAGTATTTTTGTGAAGAATAAGAATAGTAGTATGCGTAAGTGTATTGATTATCGTCAGCTTAAAAAAGGTTACCATCAAGAACAAATATCCTTTTCCCGCATTGATGATCTTTTTTACTAGTTGTAAGGTTCCTCGATATTCTCTAAGATTGACTTGAGGTCTAGCTATCATCAGTTGAGATTTTAGGAGTTTAATATCCCGAAGATAGCTTTTATGACTCATTACGGGCATTATGAGTTCATGGTTCTGTCATTCGGGTTGACTAATATTTGAATGTTTTTATGGAGTTGATGAACCGGGTGTTCAAGCCATATTTTGACATCCTTGGGATTATGATTATAGATGATATCTTGGTTTATTCTAAGAGGGAGGCCTATCATGTTCATTACTTGAGGACCTTACTTAAAGGATTAAGAGAAAAGAAGTTGTATGCAAAGTTCTTAAAGTGTGCGTTTTGGCTCAAGTAAGTTGCATTCCTCGAGCATGTGGTGACCAATGATGGTATTATGTTGATCTGGCCAAGGTAGCAACTGGTCATGAGTGGGCTACGCCTAATTCTATAACTAAGATTCGGAGTTTCCTTACTTTGGCAGGGTATTATCAGATTTTTGTCCAAGGATTTTCCTTTATACTAACCCCGTTGACTAGATTAACTCAGAATGCTATGGCATTTTAGTGGTTGGATTATTGTGAGGCGAGCTTCCAAAAGCGCAAAGATCTATTGACTTCAACACCTATTCTTTCTTTACCTGAGGAGGGAGTTCCATTTGTAGTGTATTGTGATGCTTCTAGTATGGGATTGGATGGTGTATTGATGCAAAAGGGGAACTACCCTTGTAAGGATCCAAACACTGTATGATCTCATTGGAGCTTGAAATTTTCAATGTCGGGAAGTTTTGGACCAAGGTGATACTCCATGGGAGCCCTCATGGTCTGTCTGGGGTCACATGGCTTGTGTGGAGCCTCCATGGAGTGGACCTTGGCCTTATGAAGAGTGTTGGCCCTTAATTGTGGAGTTTTAAGCTAAGGCACACCACATATGGACCCCACACAGGCTGTGTGACACCTCACGGACCATGTGGTGGCCTTAGTGTTGAAATCTTATGATTTGGGCCAAGTATAGGGGTACGACCAAGTATACGGTCTGTACAAGGTGGTACAGTTCATACGGTCTCCCGTATGGCATCCAGAGGGAAATTTTTCTAAGTATGGAATCAACATCTCGAAATATTATCATGGAAGAGTTTTCCAAGGAAGGTGGTATGGGCAGTGGTATGGCTCGTGTGGCTTTGTAGGGTCTATGTGGCCTTCCGTGAGCATGATTTCACTGAAAGTTCTAAGTATGGTTTTACAATTTTGGACCTTAAGTGAAATGTTTTCTAAGCATCGGATCACAGACCATTCATATGGTTCGTATGACATTGCACGGCCCGCATGGTTGCCCTTGAGACGGAAATATTCAATTTTTCAACTCGTTTCATTAATGGCATTTTTGTAAGTATGATTTACCCTAAGGGACTTTTGTGACTTTCTGTGCTACCTAAAGACTGCCTAATGACCTAATCTTTCTTCCTTTCATTCAAATTCATTCCTCACATTTGAATATTCTCTCAAGTCTCTCTCAAAGAACTCTGGTGTGACTTAATCTTGGGGACCACAAAAGGACTCTTTCTTCACCAAATTTCTTCTTGAATCTTCTTTATTAGCTAATGTATGTGGGATTAATTCTTTGTCCCATTCAACGAAGAAGACCCAAACACTTTCTACTTGATTTTTTAAGAAATTTTGCTTACTTTAAATATGGGCTTCAAATATCATTGATTATTAAATTCAATTGAAGTATGGACTATGCTTATATGATGAATTTAAGTTGATTTAAGCCCTAATATGATGAATGATATTGAATTAATGAAGTTATGAATGTTCATGTCCTTTTTTAAGCTTGATTTATACATGGGTAATCTATATTATGATTTAAATATAAATTTTACGTATATCTTTACTTGAATTTCATAATGTATTGTTGATTTAAGTTTGATTTTCTATTACCCATGCTAATCTCATCTTATTTTTAGCATATGCATTCATGAGCATTGAGTTTTATGAAAATTATGAAGTGGATTAAGCCCAATTATGTTCATATATATGATTTTGATAAGATATGAGTTATGAAAAAAAATGTGATCACATAAATGTCTATGATATTTGGCTCATTGAGCATATTGGGTGTGTACACCTCATTTGGATATTGTGATTGAGCTATTCCTATGCATAAGTATCATGATTATGAACTATGATTTGACTTTTGAGCCCAAGTACAAATGATTATGAATGATGTTTGGCTTACAAGCCCAATCATACATTGAAGCAATTTGAAATGACTTGCATCTCTTTGGAAATCACGTATTTATATATGTATTCTTGTGGGATGACGAATTAGCACCGATGGATTGGGCGCGTCAGGGCTATCCCCAAGGGTCCGCTCCCTTTCCTTGAACTATGTGCCAACATAGGTATATGTATAGGGTAACCCTCATTAAAATTGGAGGCATGTAAGGTGTGGTTACAAAATTGATATGATATGATATGATAAAATTGTGAAAGCCCTATCCAAAATGTGAGACCCATAAGGAAGGCCACTTCTCAGAAATGAGAGGTTTGTAAGAAGAAGTGAGGTTTACCTTTGGCAAGCAGACCACCTCTTTTCCAATATGGGGATAACATCGGGATTCCAAGTAATAACTCGCTTGGTCTTATATGTCAGTTGAGGTCTCATCCCCTTTTAAATAAGCATTTGTGCCTTTCATGCATCATGGATTTCATGGCATATTGTTATACTATACTTCTTTGTATATATATATATATATGTCTTTCTATATTATGTGCCCTTTCCATCTCATATCTAATACAGGTTTGGTAAGTAATATGCATTACATTCCCGCATACTTAGTATATACAAACATACTAACGCATACTTTTTTCTACATGATCTAACCATGTAGGGACCGAGGACTACTTTCATCCACCGTATGATGGCTAGCTTAGATCTTATGATTTTCTTGTTGTGGTGAGTCTTATCTTTCAAGGACAAACCACTATTCCTTTACCTTTGGTGCTTTTGTTTATGTTATTTACACTTGAGGGTGAGCTCGGGGTATATTTTGGCCCCCGTCCTATCGTTTGACTAGAGGCATTGTTGGACATATTGTAAACCTCTTTATGTTTATATGCTAAGTGTTGTATTCTGATATTATGCTTATGGGTATGTCTACCTATTAAATTTCATTATGTGAATTGGTTATGAGCTTTATGATATGGTTATATGTTATGATGTGAAAGATCCTCAATCTCGAATTTCCCCCATTAAGAGAGTCATACTTACCCTCTCCTTAGTATTTATGTGCTATATGTTATTTGGATCCATGATACTCCCTTTCCCTATGACATCCCTATAGCATGAATCCTACTTTCCCGTCCCATAGAACTATATGTCTACTATTCCATTACGCTTCCAAACTAATGATGTGAATATGGATACTTTGAGGCTTGTTTGGGGACTCTCAGGTTCCCATTCGTCATGTCGCTCCTAGGACCTAGGTTCGGGTCATGAAAAGCTTGGTAGTAGAGCACTAGGTTTGTAAATGATCCTTAGAGTCCAACATGCCGTGTCGAGTAGAGTCCTATTCATAGGTGTGAAGTGCACCATGGCGATAAGTGGGAGGCTATGATGGCATTCTAAGAATTGTCTCACTTCTTCATCCCTTATGTCATACTATGGATCGTATATCTGGTTTCCATATGTTGTTGGTGTCCTTGCTGCATTATAGAAGATGCCTCGAGGAAACGCTCCCCTACAAAGACCGGCCCCGACGAATGAGGGTCAAGCACCTCAAAGGCCTATGGAAGAGCCTTTCTCTAATAGCAAATTTCGTATGGCCTTTTCTATGCTTTTCTAGGTGATGACTTCTCACACTACGCAGGCTAAACTTCCTCAGGATCCCACTCCAGTCTCTAGGGTGAGAGATTTCACCCAAATGAATCCTCTGGAGATCTATAAGTCAAAAGCTAATAAGGATGCTCAAGAGTTCATTGATGAGCTCACTAAGGTGTTGACCGTTATGGTCACTGCTGAAGAGATGGATGAGTTGGCCACTTATCTGTTGAAGGATGTGGCTCAAGTGTGGTACACTCAATGGTTGATAAAGAGAGTTGGTGTTGATGCTGTTAATTGGGAAGAGTCCAAGTTTGCATTTTTTTATTTTTTTCCCTCTTGTACTTAGGGAAGCCAAGATGACTGACTTTATCAATCTCAATCAGGGTGGTATGAGTGTGAGGGACTATGCCCTCAAATTCACCAAGCTCTCTAAGTATACTCCTATGCTTGTGGCTAACCCCCGTGAAAGAATAGATAAGTTCATTTCTGGTATCTCTAACTTGGTTGTGAAGGAATGTCGTATGACTATGCTTATTCAGGACATGGATATCTCTAGGATCACGACATATGCTCAACAAATTGAGGGAAAAAGCTTAAGGAAAAGAGGGTACATGATTCTAAGAGGGCCTATTATGATGGTAGGTTCTCTAACTTCAGGAGTGGTGGTTATGGTCACTTCCAACAGGCCAAGGTTCTAATACTCGGGCTGCTAATGCTAGAGTGCCTCCTCCCTGCGCCCAAGTTAGGGGTGGGCTAATGCCTCCCCCGTGTATTACCTGTCGGAAGAATTATTCCAGTACTTGTTGGAGGAATTTGGGTGCATGCTATGGTTGCGATGATAAGAACCACATGATTTTTTATTATCCTAAGGTTTCTCAGAAGGGTCAAGGTCAAGTGTCTCAAGGTGCTCAAGGCAAACCAAGATCTCCTTAAGGTGATGCCCCAAGGAACAACAGGTTTTATGCTTTCCATGTCCGTCAGGAAGTTGAGGAGGCTCCGAATGTTGTGACTGGTATGTTAAAGTCTTTAATTTTGATGCTTATGCTTTGCTTGATCCGGGTAAAAATTTATCTTGGTGACTCCTCTGTTGTCTTTTAAGTTTGGTTTGAGTCCAGAAATTTTAAGGGAGACCATTTCAGTATATACTCTCGTGGGTGAATCAGTTGTTGCTCATTGAGTTTATTGAGGTTGTCCCATTTCTGTGTTTCATAAAGTCTTATCGTGTGATCTTGTGGAACTTGAGATGTTTGATTTTTATTTGATTCTTGTGATGGATTGGGGCATGCATCATATGCCTCTATGGATTGTAGAACCCGGAAGATCAGGTTCTAGCTTCTAGATGAACCCATTCTTAAATGGAAGGATAGCGACTCCTCTATTAAAGGTTGGTTTATTTCCTACCTTAAGGCTCGAAAGATGATCTCCAAGGGGTGTATTTACCATATTGTGAGGGTCGAGGATGTGGAGTTTGAGTCACCTACTATTGAATTGGTCCTGGTAGTGAATGAGTTTTCGGATGTGTTCCTTGAAGGCTTTTTCGGTATTCCACTCGAAAAGGAAGTCGACTTTAGCATAGATCTTCTCTCGAATACTCAACCTATCTCTATCCCTCCTTATGATATGGCACCGGCTGAGTTGAAGGAGTTGAAGGATCAGTTGGAGAAAGGTTTCATTAGGTCAAGTATATCTCCATGAGGTGCTCTACCGTTATTTGTAAGAAAAAAAGATAGATCTCTTCGGATGTGCATTGATTATAGGCAACTGAATAAGGTACCATCAAGAATAAGTATCCATTGCCTAGAATCAATGAATTGTTTGATCAACTTCAAAGGGCTACCCATTCCGTAAATATTGACCTTCATTCGAGTTATCACCAGCTGAATGTTAGGGAATGTGATATTCCCAAGATGACTTTTTGGACTAGGTATGGGCACTTTGAATTTGTGGTGATATCATTTGGTTTAACTAATTCTCCGACCGTGTTTATGGATCTTATGAATCGAGTATTCAAGCAATTCCTTGATAGTTTTGTTATTATCTTCATTGATGATATTCTTATTTATTCCCGAAGTGAGTGGGAGCATATGGATCATTTGAGATTGGTTCTTCAAACTTTGAGTAAGAAGAAATTGTATGCTATGTTTAGAAAACATGAGTTTTGGTTGGGTGAAGTAACGTTTCTTGGTCATGTGGTGTCTAGTGATAGTATAAAAGTTGACCCGACGAAGACTGAGGCCGTGAAGAATTTGCCTAGGCCATTAACTCCTTCGGATATTAGGAGTTTTCTTGGATTGGCTGGCTATTATAGGAGGTTTCTTGAAGGGTTCTCATCTAATGAATCTCCGTTGACTAAGTTGACCTAAAATAAGGTTAAGTTTGTGTGGTTGGATGAGTGTGAGAGGAGTTTTCAGACTTTGAAGGATCAGTTTACATCGGCTCTTTTTTTGACTTTATCGAATGGCTTGGATAGGTTTGTGCTATATTGTGATGCTTCTCAAATATGGTTGGGACATGTGCTTATGCAACATGGTAAGGTGATAGCTTATGCATCAAGGCTATTGAAGGTGTATGAGCATGATTACCCAACTCATGATCTTGAGTTAGTGGTAGTGGTATTTTTTTTGAAAATTTGGAGACACTATTCATATAGGGTGCATGTTGATGTTTTGACCGATCATAATAGTTTGCATATGTGTTCACTCAAAGGGATCTTAACTTGAGGAGATGGATGTAGTTGGAACTCCTTAAGGACTACAACATGAGTATACAATACCATCTCGACAAGGCAAATATTTTAATCGATGCTCTTAATCGACTATCTATGGGAAGTGCGGACTATGTCTAGTGGGTATGTGATCTCTACATGGCTCACTGAAGCTGAATTATCTAGCATTGTGATGGCTTTCAAATCCTCATATGCAGCAGGCAGCTTCATAGCTTTGTAGATTTCGAACACCTCAACCTTATCATAGGCTCTCATGGTAAGCCTCCTTGCTGTCGCATCAATCAATGCCCCTCTTGTTGCTAGGAATGGGCGTCCAAGTATAAATAAAACCTCTGGGTTAGGTTCAAAATCCAAGATGAAGAAGTCCACGAGGAAGATGAGAGATTTCACTTAGACTAGGACATCTTAATAACCCCATCTGGCCTTGCTACAAAACAATCAGCTAATTCTAATACGATGGTGGTGGGCTTTGGGTTTCCAAGCCCCAACTTTAAGAACATGAAGCTGGGCATAAGATTGATACTTGCGCCAAGATCACATAAACCTCTTGCAATCAAACAACTACTAATGGTTACTTGCACAATAAAGCTCCTAGGATCCTTTAACTTAGTTGGAAATTGTGATCTTTTGAGAATCTTAGAGCTACTAGTTCTTGTTGGCCACAATGTCCTTCACAAATTTTGCATACTTCAGGATCCCCTTCAGAACATCAATAAGAGGTAAGTTAAATTGTACCTAATATAGGATCCCAATGAACTTTTGGAAGCAATCGTCCTCCTTCTTTTTCAGCTTTTGAGGGAACGAGGGAGGAGGTTTAGGCATGGGAGTTGCCTCATCAGTAGTTGGGCTAGGATCGCTAGCCTCATTATGCTATGCAATGCTTGGTTCAGCCCCATCTTTCCTCATTGGGACCAACTCAGTCAGTGGTCTTCCACTCCTAGTGCTGACTGCATTCACCTACTTTGGTTTGGGGTCAGTGTTACCTGGAAAGCCTCCTTGAGGTCTAGAATTCACAGTGCTTGCCAATTGCCCCAACTGTTTTTTGCATACATTAGAGACCCTTCTTGTTACGTTGAGTCTCTTTCTCTTGTCTATTCTAGTTTTCCAGAATTTGCCTCAGCACCTCACTGTCAGTTATGTTATTTGTGTTGGCTTGCTTTGCAGGCTACTGCATCTGTTTATTGTAGTAATCATTGCCACCCTGTGGTCTCTACAGAGGTTGCCCCTAGTTTTGTTGATTTCCACACCAAGAGAAGTTAGAGTGGTTCCTCTAATTTGGGTTGTATGAGTCCCCCAAACCTTTATATCCACCTCTATTGACATTGCCCACAAAGTTTGCCACTTCTGGATTAGCTCCACAAAACTCAGTAGTGTGGTCTCCTCCCCCATAATTATCACACCAGCCATTTCGCTGTTGTTGTACCATATTTACTGGGGCTAGTTGTTGACCCATAGCCACCCGCACTTGCTGCTATTGACCCAATGCAAGGTTGAAGTGGGTGGTCAACATGTTTTATATGGCTGACATTTGAGCCTGCAGGGTAGTTATAACATCAATCTTTAACATATCGGACAACCTTTAGACTACCAGCTGGCTTGATCCTCCATTCCACTCTGGATTGCCTTTTGTGATCTGATTGAGAAGTATATAAAACACATCGTATGTCTTCTCCAATGCCTGTCCACCTGCAGCAGAATTAAGAAGAATCTTCGTGGTGGGTTCTAAACCTTCAATCAAGGTATGGACCAACACCTCGTTAGTCTGACAATGATTTAGGACAATTAATTAGAAGAGTTTTAAACATGTCCCAAGCCTGATATAAATTTTCTCCAAGCTTTTGCTTGAAGCTCAAAATCTCACTCCTGAGTTTAGCTGTCTTGCTACATCTGTAGCCATCTTCAAGCTTCCCCCAATAGTGAGAAGGGAAACAAGGTCATTCTCATGTAATTTTTGTTCACCCTATGGGGATGGAAGTATCAGCGATCTCCAAGAAGTTCTAAAGATAGACCTGTGGGTGTTCATGTGGCAACCTGGTGAACTGTCCAGTAGAGTGTAGCAACTAGACCATGTACTATTTGAGCTCCCATCGACCACTAGGCTTCATCTTTAGAAAGCAACTAGTGAAATTGGTGGTTCGCGGGATTACCACATCCCGAATTTGCCTAGGTGCCCGTGGTCTAGGTGTTGGTGGTGCAAGCAGATTCGCTTCCGCCATTTTCTCTCCAGCAGGATCAAGTTCTTCTTTGTTATCCTCTAGATCCTCCTGTTCAACGAGTTCAATTAGTGGAGTTTTAAACAAGACACCTGTTCTCCTCTGAGATTGACGAAAGTAAGCATCCTAGTCTTCAAATTTAGCAACCGACTACCTGCAAAATAGCCCAACGAAGATCAAATATAGTGAACGCCACAAAACAAAATGACAACCAACTTAAACTTTAAATCCCTGGCAATGACACCAAAAACGTGTTGCTCCTCAACGCACGCAAGTGTACGTGGTCTAAACAAGTAATAAAGTGGCCTTGATTAAGGGGCCGGGATATCGAACCCAAAGGATTTAAAAGAAGTGGTAAACTATCTAAGATATCAAATTTAGAGTGTTTAATCAAAATAGTGAAAACATTTCTGGAAAAATTGAATAACTAATTAAAATACTACACTAGATTGGTTTCTTGTTAACTATCAAATTAAGAGCAATTCCGGGATTGTAACCTATTCAATGTTGTTCTAGTCTCAAAGTTTGCATGTATGTCTTGGTTCTTGATTACTAATTTACAGGGTTAAAATTAGATAAACAGGGTTGCACGCCTCTGTTTGCCTACAGTTATTGATTGCCTAACTACATCGTTGAGTGGTGATAGATAAATCAATAAAAGTGCTTTAACATTATCTTCCTGTATTATAAACCAAGCGAGGTGTAAGGGTAGTTGTCACGGGTCTCCCTTACACGAATCAATCTAGTTTTCTACTCGAACAAGATCCCTATACTATTATGTTCTATCCATTCAACATCTCTCGAATCCAGAATGAACAGCAAGTTTACTCTCTAGTTGATGAGGCTCTGAAGTATAGATTTAAGTAGTATAAGAGTAGTCTAAACAAACCTATTCATATATGTCAAAAATCAAGAATTAAAACATTGTCTAGTGCTACAATCCTAGAATAGGGGAGAATTAGCCACTCATCATAGATTCGTACCTCAAGAATAGGCTAAAAATTAGTAACAACCAAGAAACTAAGATGAAGACTAACCAAAATAGACCTAGAAAAGAGTCTTCAGTCATCTCATCTCAGTTCTGTCAAGAAGCGGTTCTGAAACCTAAAGCTTCATAGAAAATTTAACTTAAAAATCCATTTTTGGACACACATTCCCAAAGAGTGTGATGCGAACCAGCATATTTTGAGATGGTTTTCGCTTTATTTGTTTACTGGACCATTTTGCACTATTTTTACACAAGTTTGAGATGCGGAATGTGGATTTTTTCCGACTTTACACCTTTTTCACCTCTTTTTCAGCTAGCACAACTCTTCCTCGGGTCTGCGACAAACCCTTGAGTATGTTTGTTGAGTTAACTGACTTTTATCCTTCAACTTCTGTAGTTGTGCTCTTCCTTCTGATCTGGGTGTGACTCCAGACTAGCATAATCTGATCAAATCCTGCAAAAACACAACCAAACGATTGGCCCCTAATTATAAAAATAAACGGAATCATACTAAATGCACTAGACTCTATGGATTTACCCTCCAACTAGACTCTATTTATGGGTATTTCTTGCAAGTTCAGCGTATAAATATGCCTAAGATAATGTAACCGATCCAATGATGCAATGCAATGCTATTTATGAATGCAATGGCATCGTAGGCTATGAATGAGTTGAAAACATGACGGTCGTGAGGACGATATACACATCTATCGAGCCGAAGCTACAAGATAGAACCCGAGGGTGTCGCAAGCCATATACTTGGATATATATAATAAGGCATTGTAGGCCATATTCAGAAGTATCTCAAGGAATCACAGGCCAAAACCACTAACTGACTATATACCATAATATCTCAAATAATGTAAATGTAGTGATAGATATGCGTGACAATGCGTCTAATCATGCATCAAATGTGTACATACTAATGCAATTAGTCATATATATAACATGTGTTCCTATCAATGCAACCCAATCAGAAATAAAATATGTACATACCAATGCACCCAGTCTAATATAAGCCATGTGCATAACAATGCCACAACGGAGCATAAGATCTGTGCATACCAATGCAACTAGTCAATATATGAAAGGTGCATATCAAGGCAACAGTGGAGTATTAACTTTATGCGGTTATACCATTTCTCATCTCATCACCACTCACAAATAACCATATGTCATTAAAATAAGCTCCACAAGTATCCCAATTGACACTGATCATACCCAACATCAATTAGTCACAACATTAACCAAGAACTATTTCAAGTCTCATATTATCATAATGATATTAATGATCTCAAACAGAAAACAAGAATTCATCTTAATTAGTTAATAGGATTTCCATTTACTCAATACTCGGCATAACCGACCTCATTTTCCCATCAAATGCAGGCATATCATTATTCTTACAATTATAAAATAAGTACGCACAATAGCTCAAATCCAGTCCTAAAAATGTTAGTCGAACCTACCTCGATGCAACTGCGGTTGGATAAGTTTTCAATCAACTCAAGCCTCCAAATGATCCTCAGATCGACCAACCACTATAAAAAATCGATACTACGCATCAAGAGGTACATTTTGATACCCATATTTGCATATTTTAGGCTTAGGGCAAAATGGTCAAATTAGGGCTAAAATTTGAAAATCTCAATTCTGAAAATTGACTTTGAAATTGGATTATGCACATATCTTATATTGACTAGTTACATTGTTATGCAAAGATATTATACCCCATTGTTTCAATGGTATGCACGTATATTATATTGACTAGCTGCATTGATATGCAAATATCTTATACTCAATTGTTGCATTGGTATGCACATATCTTATATTAACTAGTTGTATTGGTATGCACAGATCTTATACTCCCTTATTGCATTGGCATCCACAGTTTCATACTTATGTTATCGCAATGGTAGACACATACTTTATATTATATCTACTGTACTTGGGGCGGATGATGCCTCGAGACACTTCTTCTTGAGCCCTGCGATGCTTTGAGGTATTTTATCTTAACTCCTGCTATGTCTTGGGATATTTCATCACATGGCATGATCAGCCTTCAAGTTCTATCTCGTAGCTCAGCTCGACAATTGTGTACCCCAACCCTGTGATAGTTGTGATTATGAGTACATAGCTCGTAATTCACCCTGGGTTCTATCATTTAGCTTTGTCTCGATAGATATGTACATTGGCCCAACGACAGTCAATATTTCATTTCATACATAGCCTGCAACATCATTGCATTTACACATAGCATTGCATTGCATCATCAATTTGGTTCATCATTTGTACATATTATTATTCATAAACATATTGTATTGTGTCCTAACCATTTTGATGCAGGTGATAGGATTCTTCGTTATAATACTTGTTCTATTTCACTTACCTAGTTGATTGAACATACTGGGTACACTTCGGTATGCTCAACCCTACTTTGGTTCTTCCATGTAAAGTGAACATAGGGACCCGCACAAGGTAGTGAATATGCTCTTATTGGACTTTTCTATATCCATCCTGATCCTACCGGTAAGGCTCAGACTTCGAGTCACTATGGATCTTTGGGATTTTTCTTACATTATTTTTAGACTTTGTATTAGATATTATTCTATGAGACAGTTCGTACTTTATGCTAAGACAGTTGTATTTACACTTTAGTACTATATTAGATGCTCTTGTATTCATGACTCCAGGTTTAGAGAGATTTCTTATATATTATGAGTTGTTTTCGCTTTATTTATCTTTTTTTAGTTGTGATCTATTTTGGGTCATGACAACTTTGGTATAAGAGCTCTAGGTTGTTGGTCTCATGAGTCAACAGTAGGTTGTCTAGTAGAGTCTCGCGTTTCGGTGTTTAGATGTCTACACCTATCTTCAAGAGGGTACATGATACTTGATAGGAAATACTTTCACATCTTGCTTCTATTCATTCATTTCTTGTATTACCCAGTTTGCAAGTGTCTAGCCTACTCTTTTCTGCGTAGATGTAGATTATCAGATCTTGTTGATCCATGGGAGAGCCTAAGGAAGCTGATATGGCTTCCACTCGAGGTCGAGATAGGGCCGGGGCTGAGGACTTGCTAGAAGGGTAGCTCCGCCCAGAGGATAGATTAGACCGGCTTCTCTAGAGCCTGAGTGTAAGTTAGAATGGCCTATAGACTCTATTCCATCATCTCCAGACACTGATGCATTGCCCTCAATGTAGGTGATTCTTCTTCATATATTGCTTAGGCTTACGAAAGGTTCTCCGACCATCATTTTTCCGGATGCACTAACTCCTACAGTGGGTGAGTGTCCCTTCAACAACTTCATTGGATCTTGCATGTAGCCCTTCCTAGAGTGTTTTAGACTATGAACCGCATTTGTAAGAGTATTAAACATTACAGATAGGGTGGCAGGAAGAGATTTTGATAGTATGGTCAGGTTAGTGGACCCTCACCCTGAGGCAGAGAGTTTCAGGGATAGCCATCTCTGCGGCAGGAGCGTAGGATTTTGTTATAAGTATTATGAGCTGGGGCATTTGGCTAGACATTGTCCTTACCATGCACCTCCCACTTGATTATCTCGGAGGCAAGGGACCAGGGGTTGTTATCATTGTGATGTGATTGGGTACTTGGCTCATCATTGTCCTCAACATGTACTTCCTACTCAAACTTCAGGTTCTAAGCCAGCTTGTCCAACTCTACCTCCAATACCTAGGAACACACCTCAGGCTATGAGATGTGGTGCAAGAAAAGGTCATGGTATAATGAGAGGTGGTGCCCGTGGAGGCCCACAGGTTACTGGTGGCCGTAGAGTTTGCGATGTTGTTACAGAAAGAGCCGAGGCAGAGGTTTGTGATGCAATTGTCACAGGTATGGTTCTAGTGTGCTACCATTGAGCTTTCTATTTATTTGATCCAAGCTCTACTTATTCTTATGTGTTGACTTATTTTGCTTCAAATATGGATATTATATGTGAGTCATTTGCCTAATCTATTTGTGTTTCCACCCCGGTAGGTGAATCCTTAGTGAAGAATCAGGTGTACTGGGGTTATGTTATGGCTTTTATGGTGAGAGACATTGTTGCAGATTTGATCTTGTTGGATATGGTTGACTTTTTGTGATATTGGGTATGGATTCGTTATCGCCACATCATGCTATGCACGATTTCCGTGTAAAGACTGTGACTTTATCTTTCCAAGAGTCACCTCAATTGGTTTAGACTAGAGCACCTAGCTCCTATCCAAAGGGGGTTATTTCTTATTTTCATGCGTGCCAACAGATGGATAAGGGTTGCCTGTTATTTTTAGCTCATATTCTGGTTGTTCTTAAGAGTTCCCATCATTCGACTTGATGAACCGAGTATTCAAGCCCAATTTAGACATCTTTGTGATTGCGTTCATATATGATATCTTGGTTTATTCCAAGAGTGAGGAAGACCATGTTCAGCACCTGAGGACTGTACTTCAGAGATTGAGGGAAGAGAAGTTATAGGCTATGTTCTCAAAGTATGTGTTTTGTCTTGAGTACATTCTTTTTCTTGGCCATATTGTGTCAAAAGAGGGTATTATTGTAAATCTGGCTAAGGTAGCAGTTGTTCGTCAGTGAGCTAGGCCTACTTCAGGGATGGAGATTCGGAGGATACTTGGTTTAGGTGGTATTATCAGTTTTTTATTTAGGGTTATTCATCTATAGCAGCCCCATTGACCAGATTAACTCAAAAGGTTGTAGCATTCCAGTAGTCGAATGATTATGACTTGAGCTTCCATAACCTCAAATATTTGTTGACCTCAACACCTATTCTTGCTTTACCCAATGAGAGAGTTCCATTTATGGTACATTGTGATGCTTCAAGTATGAGTTTAGGTGGTGTATTGATGCAAAAGGGGAAAGTAATGGCCTATATTTCTACAAAATTGAAGTTTCATAGAAGAACTACCCTAGCCATGATTGGAGTGGAAGCAGTTGTGTTTGTGTTGAAATTGCGGCGACATTGTCTTTATGGGGTGCATTGTGAGATCTTTACCGATTACTAGAGTCTCAAATACATCTTTACTCAGCCTAATGTAAACATGAGACAGCGTAGGTGGTTCGAGTTGCTTAATGACTATGATATCTATCTTCTTTATCACCTTGGGAAGGCAAATACGGTGGCAGATGTTTTGAGCCTAAAGGCTACTAGTATGGGGAGTTTGGAATTCTTTAGAGCTAACGAGAGTCCCTTAGCTTTGGAGGTTCAGTCACTTGCTAGGTAGATGGTCCATTTAGCCATTTCTCCTCCTCAGGGTATTTTGACATTTGTTGAGGCAAGATCTTCTTTGCTTGGTCAGGTTTGTGCTCACTAGTTCGAGGACCCCAAATTATTCATGATTTATGATGAAGTGTTGAGAGGTGAAGCCAAGATGGTTATTATTGATGCTAATGGTGTATTGAGGTTTAATGGCAGAGTTTGTGTGCCTAATATTGGGATTGGGTGAGATTGATATTGGAGGAGAGCCATTGTGCTAGATATTCTATCCATCTGGGTATGGCTAAAATGTAACATGATCTCAAATAGCATTATTGGTAGTTTGACATGAGGAGAGACATAACTGAGTTTGTGGCCAAGTGTTTGAATTGCCAACAGGTGAAATATGAGCATCAAAAGCCCAATGGATAGATGCAAAGGATGCCCATTCCTGAGTGGAAGTGGGAGAGAGTGACTATGGATTTTTTTGCAGGTTTTCCCATGGCTCTAGACAAGTTTGATTTAGTTTGGGTGGTTGTAGATCAATTGGCCAAGTTGGCACACTTCATACCAGTGAAGACTAGCTACAGCGGGGAGCAGTTTTCTAGATCATATATCCCAGTCATTGTTAGGTTGCATGCTGTGCCAGTGTTTATAGTATCAGACAAGGGGTCTTTGTTTACTTCTCACTTTTGGCGGGCTTTATAGCATGGTTTGGGTACTAGAGAAGATTTAGGTTCACCTTTTTACCCTTATACTGATGGTTAGTTGGAGCGCACCATTCAGGTGTTGAGAGCATTCTTAGGGCCTATGTCATCAATTTTTAGGCCCGATGGGACCACCACTTACCTTTAGCAAAGTTTGCATATAACAACAGTTACAATTCCACCATCCAGATGGCACCTTTTGAGGCCTTGTATAGCAGTATGTGTAGATTACCCATTGGATGGTTCGATTAGGTTTGCCTGAGGTGTTGGGTGTTGATTTACTTTAAGATGCCATGGATGGGGTCCAACTGATTCAGAGTAGACTTTTGACAGCCTAGAGTCGCCAGAAGAGTTATGCTGATAAGAGGGTTAGGCCTCTTGAGTTCTCAGTTGGTGATAGTGTTTGGCTAAAGATTTCACCCATGAAGGGTATGATCAGATTCAGAAAGAGAGCCAAGCTTAGTCCTAGATTCATTTGCCATTTTGAGATTTTGAGGAGAACTGGTGAGCTAGCTTATGAGTTAGATTTACCATCGAGATTATCTTCTGTTCATCCTATTTTTCATGTTTCTATGCTCCGCCGGTACACTCCAGATGAGTCCCATGTGATTTCGTGTAGTTTGTCCTTTGAAGAGGAACCTATAGCTATATTGGACAGGCAAGCCCGGAGTTTGAGGTTCAAAGATATACCTTTAGTGAAAGTTCTGTGGTGGCACCGTTTTATTGATGAAGCCACTTGGGAGTTAGAGTCTGACTTGCGGGCCAGATATCCTAACATTTTGAGGCTTCAAGTATTCCTCTTTTCCTTATGTTCAAGGATGAACATTCTTTTTAGTAGTGAATGATATAATGACCTGGTTGATTATTTTTTGCATTATCTGTGCAATTTGCTATTTTACCCTTTCGTAAGTTTCTTTGGGCCTACTTTTAACTATTTGGATGGTTGGAATTGAAATCCCACAGTTTTAAAAGTTGAAAATATGAGTTTTGGTCATTTTGAAAGCTTAAATCGTTTAAAAAGTATGTTTTGTGTCATTTTGAGTTTCAGAGATCGGATCGTTGATCCATCGATTCGATTAGCTCCAAAATGTCGAAACTGAACTACTGGAAGTTGCATAACCGAATTTGGAGTTAAAAAGAGGTTTTTTAGGCCCAAAGTTGTGATTTTAGTCGTTTTTGGAACATTCGGAGTTAACAAGCTTGGATAAAAATTCCAATAGTTCCTGATAGTGATATTAACGCTAAAAATGCTCTCGCCATAATGTTATTGAGTTTCTGAGGGTAGCTTTGGTATTTTGAGTTTTAAACTAGTTTTATTGGCTTGCATTGGTAAATATGTCATGGAGACCTCGGAAATGAATTTCGATGATTCCGTTGAGTCTGGATCGTTGTTTCTGGTATGGATACAAATAAATTTTATAAAATTCTACGTTCTGTGTCCGTTTTGAGTTTTGGCAATGGCTGGTGTGAGGGGTATCTGGTGCAACCCAAATTATACTCCGCCTTTGTGCAGTTCTAGAAACTCTTGTGCTCCACGATCGCAGACAAGGTTCTGCCTTCGCGGAATTCATTTTTGTTGTGGCATTTTTAAAGATGTAAAACACCCATTTTTACTTCATTTTCAATATTTCAAGCTTTGGGGGATGCTTTTTGATAAGGGTCTTCAGAGAAATCTTTTGGGTAAGTGTTCCTAACATCGTTTTGATTAATTTTCATGGTTATTATCCTGATTTTGACTTGAATTTCGTGATTTTAAATGTCCAAATTAGAGATTTTTGGTCTGTGATTTTCAAACTTTAAATGTGGATTTCTCCATCGATTTGAACACAATTTCAGTGGAATTATCTCCCATGAACTTTATTTTTCGTGTAGAATTTGATTTTGAAATCAATGTCTAAATTTGAGACTTTCGAAATTTAGGCATAATTTTGACCATTTTGCCCATCAGCCTAAAATATGCCAATATAGGTATCAACATGTACCTCTTCATCCGTAGTATCAATTTTTGATAGTGGTTGATCGATCGGTGGATAGTTTAGAGACTTGAGTTTATTGAAAGCTTATCTGAGTGCGGTTTCGATATCGATGTAGGTTCGGGTAACATTTTTGTGATTGGATTTGAGTTATTGAGCATGCTTATGTGATAATTGTGAGATGTGGATTGAATTATGAGCCGATAGCATTATATGATTGAAATTGATGGGAATGTGATGTTTTTTATGTCGAATATTGAGTGAATAGTGATCCTTTCCATTAATTGAGATGAAATCATGTGATTTGACATAATATTGATATCATTATATATGAGACTTGAGAAAGTTCTTGGTTAATGTTGTTAATAATGGATGATGAGTTCGTTAAGTTTAAAGGTTATGAGCCCATTTGGGGTACTTGTTGAGCTTGTTTCATTAACATCTTATTATTTGTGAGTTAGTGATGAGATGGGATAATGTTGGCCCTATGGTACTAGTTGGTATACATGGCATAGCCCATTTAACATGATGGTTATTGTACATATTCTATCTTACATGGATTAGATGTATTGGTATCCACATAACTTACATTGAGTAGTTGCATTGATATGCAATGATCTTATACTCCGTTGTTGCATTGATATGCATTAATCTTATATTGACTAGTTGCATTGGTATGCGTAGATCTTATACTCCATTGTTGCATTGGTATGCACTTATCTTATATTGACTAGCTACTGCATTGGTATGCACAGATCTTATACTCCATTGCTGCATTTGGTATGCACATATCTTATATGGACTAGTTGCATTGGTATGCAGAGGTCTTATACTCCATTGTTGCATTGATATGCACATATCTTATATTGACTAACTACATTGGTATGCACGTATCTTATACTCCATTGTTGCATTAGTACGCACATATCTTATATTGACTAGTTGCATTGGTATGCACAAATCTTATACTCTTTTGTTGCATTGGCACGCAAATTTCATAATTGTACCGTCGCATTGGGATGCACATACTTTATATTATATCTACTCCACTTAGGGCCCGCGTGCCTCCAGACACTTCCTCTTGAGGCCTGCGACGCTTCGAGGTATTTTATCTTAAGGCCTGCAATGTCTTGAGATATTTTAGTATATGGCCTGATCAGCACTCGGGTTCTATCTCATAGCTCAACTCAGTAGATATGTATCACGGTCCTACAATGGTCATGATTATATGTACATGGCTCGTGACGCCCTCAAGTTCTATCTTGTAGCTTCGTCTCGATAGATGTGTACATCGGCCCAGAGACAGTCGATATTTCATTTCATATATGGCTTGCAACGCCATTGCATTTATACATAGGATTGCATTGCGTCATTGATTTCGTTCATTATCTCTCCATGTTATTATTCGTGATCATATTGAATTGTATCCTAACCATTTTGATATAGGTGATAGGATTCTTCATTATTACATACTTATTCGAATTTTCTTACCCTGTCAATTAAACCTACTGGGTACACTTCGGTGTGCTCTCCCCTTCTCTATTTCGTCCCTATATATCAAGCACAGGGACCCGTATAGGGTAGCTGATTCACTCTTGTTGGTCTTTTTTACATCCATCCTGATCCTACCGGTGAGGCTCAGACTTTAAGTCATTGTGGATCTTTGGGATTTCCTTTACTTTATGTTCAAACCTTGTATCAGATATTATTCTATGAGACAACATGTACTTTATGCTATGATAGTTATATTTACACTTAAGTACTATATTTGATTCTCTTGTACTCATGAATCCAGGTTTCGGGAGATTTCTTATATCTTATGAGTTGTTTCCCCTTTTCATTTATTTTTCTTTAGTTATGATCCATTTTGGGTCGTGACAAGCCTCTTCCTCGCCCTCCAACTCTATCTATATATGTACGTCTAACCGGGGCCTCAATAATATTCTCAGGGGATGCCACTCCCCTAGCAGAAGCTAATGCTTTAGTCCTTACCATCTATCAAATGAACACGCGAAACTCCACACTAATACAAGAATCCACACATGACTAAATTGAAAGAAGTAAAAGAGAATTTTCATAATAGTCTACATAGTCTCTAAAAGATAAGCGACGAATGTCTCGGTGCCGATCCTTGAGACTCTATTCGACTGGACTTGTACACATGTGAAACCTATGAACTTGGAGCTCTGATACCAAATTCCCACGACCTGAAATTGAGTCTAATGATGCTTGACTTTATCCATTGAGACAAGTCAGTTTAAACATGCCACAACAACATAACACAAGATAATGCAAAGAGTCTACATTATCCATGCACTCAACAATCACGCCAAATCAATCTCATTATCACCTAGATGGAGCAATTACCCTTAGAGTTTTCATCATCATTGGGATATTAAATTTGTAGATGTCATTACAACACAATAATTACTTTCACAAGTATAAGAATATACAAGATGTCAACATATATCATTTGTTCAATAATCATCAATCATTTTCATTGTTCATTCAACACTTGCCTCATCTTCAAAACTTCACATAGCAATCATATCATATCATAGTTCAAGTTTTTTAATAATCATTTTCATTATAACTTGGGACTATCACTGTTTAGTCCACATTTCACAACACTTGACTCAACAAGTTCAACACTATGCCAAGTATGCATTTAGCTAATCATTTTAAATAAAGTACTTCATCGAAAAATTTCATGTAACATGAATCAAAGTTCAATATGTAGAACAACATGACTACTTTTGCATTCTCATCACTTAGCATTACAAGCCAATTCAGAATATCAAGTGACAAGTCTTAATTAATTACAATTAGTAATAGATTCCTGAATCATTCCATAACTTCCACATTCCCATTACCCAATCATGTCCACTAGAATAATTCATTAATCTGCAAGTTTACATTAAAAGAAAATACTAAGTTCAATTAAACTCAACAAAGGTTAGAATTCACTTGCCTCAAATTAGCAAATCAATCACTCCAATGACAATGCCTTACCCTTCTAAATCAAATTCAAAGCACCACAATCTACTCCAAAATAAATTCACAATAACAATACCAAACTAATGACACCAAAGTCAAGCAATTTAAGGAAAGCGGCAAACATGCCCAAGAATTCACTACCAGAAATCAATGTCAAAATATGAAATTTTTTAGATGCAAGTGTTTCTCTCATGAGTAGGAATCTATCAGTGAAAACCAATTTGAAAATACAGTTGAAATGAATTCACAACCATCAATTTGTGAAAATTCCAAAGTTCATGAAAATCCCCAATTTTCTCAATTAAACTTTAAAATTTGATGTTAACATTGAGTGATAATTAACCGGTAATAATAAGAAAAGTAGAAAATACCTTTTACAATAAAAAGTCTTTGAAAAATTAATCAAAAGTCATCGAAACCAAGCTCTCAAAATTTAAAAATGGAGAAAAAGTTCATAAATAGGTACACAATGATCTGAAAATCCTTTTCTGGTGTCTCTATAGCAACACCCACACTTGCCAGAAGGCTTCGGTATAGCTGGGTCGCTACAGTGGCGTTGCTATTATGATGTCACTATTGTGACGTCGCTATAGCAACTAGGATTTTGCTAAAAGCATGCACCTGATCATAGGAAAAACCATTTCAAATAATTTCAGGACTCGAAATCAACCCTAGAAAATTCATTAAGAACCCCGTACATACAAATCATATATGAAACCCCACTAATTTTAATGGTTCGAACTTAATGAAATTATCAAAAATTCAATTCGAGGTCTCCTTGATCAAGAACATAATTAAGCGCCTTAAATCAAACTTAGGCCAATTTAAACACCAAATCGATATCGGGGCGCTCAAAAATTAAGCGAAAGCTATTTTTAGCACTAAATCACCCATCAGATCATTTGAACAATCAGTAAAACAATCTGAGCATCGGAACTTGAAACGTTGTCCATATCAACCCAAACTCAAAATTTAACTCAATTTTCAACGTCGGACCTAAAATCAATGTAATAAATGCAAATCTTATTTTAATAAATTTCCTAGGCCAATTTTCATATTTCAAAACTAATGGAATCCATGAAATTTTATTCCGAGACTCGAATGACTCAAAATTTCAAGGTTAGGTAATTCAAAACTCAAAAATCTACTCTTTAGAGAAAATTTCAACTTTCACAATTTTTTTTAAAACCAACATTTAAAATTAATGAAACATGACTCGTGGGCCTCTAATGGGAGGGGTAAAATGGAATTGTTTTTTTAGAAAACTCAAAAATGACCTTAGGATTCATTAAAAATTCAAATGAATCACAAGATGACAATCCATTGTCGAGAAGAAATCCATGACCTACTCAATACACAAATCATCTCTCCTAGCAAATCTCCTTTTATTTGTGTTGCCTTCTATGTCAACAAAAACTTGAAGATTGATCTAGAAATTCATGGATTTAAACATTATTTCTTGAACGATATTATTATGAATGTTGGTCCACGGAGGAGTGTTATTTTCGTTCTATGATGAAGAGGCTTTAAAATATTTTTTTAATTTCAAAATAAATATGCTATATGTCACACATCCTAAGAACATCTAGAGTTGAGTTTTGTCTAAAATTTGATTAGAAAATTTATTAGAAAATTGAATAGATCACTAGAAAGGGACAACAGTGCCTTGTTGTATATTACACCCCAAAAATCCGATATTAACTTAGAAATTGAAGAACACTCTCAGATGTTAAAAATGTTGGTTGATGCTTGTAGAAAATACTAAGACATCGTCATATATAGACTATAATTGTAAGACCCCACCTTTGAGAAGTAGAAGAAAACGCAAGAAATAATCTTCAGAAAATTTAGACTATTATCTTCTATGGAACATTTTACGAGTCGTAAGTCGAAGTACGACCTGTATGTTGGATCGTGAAATCTAGGAAAACTTGGTGAAATTTGGGATCTTTTAGGAATTCAATCTATGATTCCTCATATGGCCTGTAAAATCTTTTATGAGCCGTAGATTGTGTCGTGGAATGTAAATTAGAGAAAGGACTCTGAAAGTGAAGAGGGCTATTAGACGAAACCTCTATCTACGACTCGTACAATGGAACATGACCCATAAACGGGGTCTCGTGCTCCTATCCAGTGAATTTTTATAAGGGGCAGTTCCAACCTTTCCTATCCCCTTAACAGCCTCATCTAGCCCCTATATTACGCCTCATGCAATTCCAAGCCCCTCTCTTATCATGTCAAGTTCTAGAATGAGTTCATATATATGTCTCCTTTTATGATCATATCTCTTAGAACACTATGAGTTAGACGCTATGTTACCCACCAAATGAAAGCTCTTTCAATCATCTTTTCAACACAACTGAGTTTACCTCATTTGGAGTTCGGACCAAAATGTTACGCCTATTTTAGTGAAGCACTGTCAGACTGTCAATTTATACAACCCTCCGTACAGGCCGTGAATTGACTTACATCCCCGTAAATGTACTTTTGTGAAAACTGTCCGGCTAGTTTTAAAACAGGTGTTTTTGTCCTTTCCCCATACCCTAATCCCAATGCAACGTCATTTTGGCCCCTATTACGTCCCTTATCAGCATATAAAAACCAAATTCACCTCATTCCTCCTCATCCATAAACACTCTAAGGCTCAAAACTGTCTTAAGGCATTTATGTGTGAGGGTTAGATAGGTTTTCATATTTTCCTTCTCCAAATCAGATCTCCTACCCAAAATCACATCTTATGTATCTTTATGGGTATTTTATGAACTCTTGCATATGATGTTACTAATATATATTCTATGATGATTTATTTTTGTGCATTATAATGAAGTGAAATATCATGTTAAGTTTATGAATTATATGAGTATTGAGGAACTATTAACTAAGTTTTACTTGATAAGATGAGTTTCATGTTCCTAAGTCCATGTTTTGGAAGATGATGTATATGTTTATAATGGGTTGATCAAGAAGGATTCAAACTTTTACTATGTGTCTTGAAATATGATTTCTAAATAATGAGGGTTTTTCTAAAATAATGGTGGGTTGATTTGAATGACTTTGAAATAAATTGATTTTACTCCTCTCTTGTGTTATACTCTTGAATTGCATGATTTTAAGTGTATGTACATATACCGACCATGTTTGACTAAATTTATAAGACAAGAATTTTATGTGGATGAATGATTATTGTATGAATTACAAGACAAACATGTTATGATAAATTATGGGCTCCCAAGCATGCAGTGAACTCATGAAATGTTCCTATGATTTGTAAGCAAAATACTGAGTCCTTATACTATATTCTACCCTCTTGTGAGTGAATAATGTCTACATGAAGGGATAAAGCAAGATACCTATCTTACCCTAATGTGCCACCTAAAGCTAACAAGAAGGGTTTAAGCATATTACAATTTCTACCCTTATGTTTATTGCGATGCCTACTAGAAGGGGTCGAGTCTATGCATTGTTTTTAACCTCTAGTACAAGTTATATGCCACGTGTAGGGTTATATGAATGAGCTACTCATGCCATGTTATCATGTTTTTACAAGTCATTCAAGTTATGATTATTTCAAGTATTCCGTGGGACTAGACTTAGCACTGGAAAAGGCTTAAGGTGGGGGATCGACCCAAGGGGTCCATATATAAAGTCTTGGTGTCTTAACCATGTGCTACCATAGGTTTATATTATTTTCCCTAAATGGGATTTACTAGTGGATCCAACTAGGAAAAGTTTCCCCCTTTGTGGGGTCATTCTTAGTTTACCTTTGCAAGTAAACCACTCCTTTACTCCATGTGGAGTGAACATTGGAATTCCAAGTATTATCTCTCTTGGTATTATATGTCGGTTAGGGTCTCTTCCCACATATTTATGTTACATTATGCAGGTTTGACTATCTCCATGCATGTTTTAACCTAAGGATTGATTATTCATGTCATATTGAGCTTATGTCTATTGATTATGGTTATACATCTTGATTATTATGTTTTATGTCCATTGTTTCATACCACTCCACATACTTAGTACATTACAAGTACTAATGTATACTTTGTGCTTACATGATCTAACCATGTAAGAACTGGAACTCCTTTCCGTCCTGCTCCTCGACGCGGTTTTGGTTCGGTGAAGTCTTACTATTGGTGAGTCCTCCACGTTAGATAACATCCATTTACTGTCATGATTTTATTTGGAATACTCTATTTTGGATACTATCTCTGAGGGTGAGCCTAGGAGATATCTTGGCCCCCGTTCAATTCATATTTAGAGGTGTTATTGGATACATGGGTTGTTTTTTATGAGCTTGACTCTTATTTGTTTCTATGTATTGTTGGAGTTTTCCCTTAGTCCCTTATTTCCTTTTTGTGGTGAATTTTTGTTATGTTGACAAGATGGATGTTCCAAGTTGCCTCCATAGAGTGAGTCATACTTATCCACCCTTAAGAATAATTTGCTATGTGATTCATGTTTATCCTCTTTTCTACAACATCCCCATAGCGTGAGTCTGAGCCCTGTTTCCCTTAGAAATTATATGCTATATGCTTATTGCTCTTTTATGCTTTCGCAAAACCAAGGATGTGTTATGCATGCTTGAGAGGCTTCTTAGGAATCCATTCGAGTTCCCATTCATCATGTCATGTCTAAGCCCTAGGCTTGGGTCGTGACAAGCTTGGTATCATATCACTACGTTTATTAATGGTCCCCGAAAATAAAAAACACCGCATCAAGTAGAGTCTTGTTCATGGTTATGAAGTCTGCCACAACTATGAATAGGAGGCTATGCAGCGTTCTAAGAAATGAATCACTTCTGCATGATCCATGTCATGCGGTAGAGCTAAATCTTATAAGGTTTATTTTTTATTTATATTTGTTATGTTTTAAGATGGGTCTCAAGCTATTCAGTATGGTGGACAAGATAGTAATTGTCCCTTGCTTGAGGATTAACTTCCCAAAAATGACATAAGAAATACGGAGATTCGCAATGCTCTATGGTTATTGGCGAAAGTTGTAACCGCTCAACTCAACCAATAGGTGAGTGCCCCCGAGATTTCAAATGATAATAGAAGGGAGAGGAAGGCTAAGATGGCCTGAGTGGACAGTGCTTCATCTTCTACTAGCCTTCTAGCACCCAAGTACAAAAAGGAAAGGCTCCCTTTCGCCATTTGTCAAGGGTATTGAAAGAAGCATCAAGAAAGGTGTTTGGCTGGCAAGGAGGTTGTTTCAAGTGTGGCATTATTGGGCATAAGACAAGATTTTGTCTTGTGGCCTGCGCAAAAGGGAGAAGAAGGGCTCAATTTGAAGGTAGACTCCCATATGCTATGCTTGATGTTAATAGTGCACCAAATCCTCTTAGGTGCCAAAAATGTTGAAGGAATCATGCTAGCACATATTTGACAAACACGGGTGCATGGTTTTGGTGTGGCAAGATGGGCCACAAGATTGCTGATTGTCCATATGCTCGAAGGAAAGGTAAATATGGTCGTTCTCAATGAGATGGTGCTCACGGAACTCTAAAGGAATAAGGTGGTGCCAAGGGTGGTGGTGCTACTATTCTCGAGTATCAATGCGAGGGTGTTGGTGTTCAAGCTTCTCCTACATGCCACAAGTGCGGAAAGTACCATTTGGGAGATTGTTTGGCAGTTCGAGTGCATGTATTGGTTGTGGCCCAAAGGATCATAATTTGAGACATTGTACATGGGTTACTAAAAATTATAAGGATGAGCGTCGACGATCTCAACCATACCCCTCCAAGGGTCCCTAGACTTAGTATGGTGCTTCGCCAGGTATGTTAAAGGATTTATGCTTATGATGTCTATGATTTAATGGATCCGAGTGCCACTCTCTCATTCATTACTCCATTTATTGCTAATAGATTTTGGTGTTTCCTGAAGTATTGTGTGAACCCTTTGCGTTGTCAACCTACGTTCGTGCGTTAAATATCACTAGAAGAGTCATAGGGGTTATTCCGTGTCTATATTGCATAGAGTCTTGCCTTATGATTTTTTTGAGCTTGACCTGGTAGATTTCGATATCATTCTTGGGATAGATTGGTTACATTCATATCATGCTTCCGTTGATTGTTGAACACGTAAGGTTTAGTTCCAAATTCCCAATGAGCCCATCATTTGATGGGAAGGTCATAATATGGTGGTGAAGGGTAGATTCATCTCTTGTCTTAAGGTCCAGAAATTGATTTCTAAGGGTTGCGTTTACCATCTTATAAGGGTTAGGGACGTTGAGTCTAAAGTTCCTCCTATTAAGTCGCTATCTGTGGTCAACCAGTTTCATGATATCTTTCCCAATGAGCATCCTAGTGTTGCTCCTGAAAGAGAAATAGATTTTTGTGTAGACTTTCTTCCTGGTACACGAACCATTTTCGTTCCCCCTTATCGTACGACCCTCGCAAGGTTATAGGAGTTGAAGGATCACTTGAAGAATTCATTGGAAAAGGGTTTTATAAGGTGTAGCAAGTCACTAGGGGGTGTACTGGTGTTGTTTGTAAGAAAGAAAGATGCATTTTTGACATTTTGATTTATTCCCAAAGTGAAGAGGAGCATGTGAGGCTTTTGAGTGTAGTGTTGCAAACCTTGAAGGAACGAAAGTTGTGTGCTACGTTTGATAAATGTGGGTTATTGTTAAAAGAAGTTCTAATCATTGGGCATGAGGTGTAAGGTGAGGAAGTCAAAGTGAATCCTAAGAAAAAAGAAGTTCATTGATCGGCTAGGTTAGATGAGGCTAGAAGATAGAGGGATAATAGTTCTAGATTATTCAACCCTTCTTTGATTGAAGAGGTCAAATCTAAGTAGGACCTTGACCCTAGTTTGTTAAAGTTGAAAGCATTGGTTAAAGATAGAAAGATAGAGGTTTTCTCCCAAGGGAGAGATGGTGTCCTTAGGCACCAAGGTAGGTTGTGTGTGCCAAATGTTGATGGCTTGAAGGATTTGGTTTTTAAAGAGGCACATAACTCATCCTATTACATCCACCCCAATTCTAAAAGATGTATAGAGGTTTGAAGGAGGTATATTGGTTGGATGTTATAAAAAGAAATCTCACCCATGAAGGGTGTTATTCATTTTGGCAAGAAGGGGAAACTGAGGCCAAGGATTGTGGGTTTGTACAAATGTTGAAAATGGTTTGTAAGGTAGCTTATAGACTTAGGTTTCCTAATGAGATGAAGTTGGTTCACCCTGTAATCCATGTGTGTATGTTGAGGAAGTGTGTATGTAAACCCAAACTCCATAGTGCCTTTGAACGTTGTAGGTGTTGTGGAGAAAAACTTGACATATGAAGAAGTTCCCATAGGAATATTGAATTGACAAGTAAAGTGATTGAGGAATAGAGGTGTAGAATAAGTCAAAGTCCTTCAGAGGAAGCAATAGGTCAAAAGTGTTACTAAAGAAGTTAAAGCAAAAATGAAAAAGTGATAACCCAATCTCTTCCATTCTAATCAAGCTTGGGATACAACGGTGCTTCCTACTTTAGAACCTTGTTTCCTTGCATGCCATTCTAATTTTATTCATTCATGGTTATGTGATTTTGATGTTGCATTGTAAATTTTATTTGAGACATAATTCAAAGGTTTTCATGGTGCATATGCTGCATTTGGTATATAGTGCATCTATTTCGTTCCTTAGACTTGCCTTAGCACATTCAGGGACGAATGTTCCCAAGGGGGATATATCGTAAGACCCCACCTATGAGGAGTAGAAAAAATGCAAGAAATAATCCTTGGAAAATTTTGACTGTCAGCTTGTACAAAAAGGTTTTACGAGTCATAAGTCGAAGTATGGCCCGTATTTTGGTTCATGAAACCTAAGCGGACTTGATGAAATTCGAGATCTTTCAGGAATTCAATCTATGAATCATCAGACGGCCTATAAAATCTTTTACGAGTCGTAGATCGTATTGTGGAATGTAAATTAGAGAAAGGTCTCTGAAAGTCTTAAGGGCTATTAGACGAAACCCCTATCTACGGCCAATAGAATTGACCACGACACATAAATGGGGTCTCGTGGTTCTGTCCGGTGAATCATTATAAGCGGAAGTGCCAACCTTTCCTATCCTCTTAAAAGGGTCATATAGCCCTTCCATGACCCCTCATCCCATTCCAAGCCCCTCTCTCATCAAGTCAAGTGCAAATGATTCCGATCGCCTAAGTTCTAGCACGAGTTCATATATGTGTCTAATTTAAATGATCATATCTCTTAGTACACAATGAGTTAGACACTGAATAACCCACCAAATGAATGCACTTCGACTTATCTTTTCAATGCAACTGGTTTCACCCCATTCAGAGTTCGGACCAAAAGGTTACGCCCACTTTAGTGAAGCGCTGTCAGACTGTCAGTTTATACGACCCTCCTTACGGGCCGTGGATTGACTTATGGCCCGTAAATGGGCTTTCGTGAAAACTATACGGCCAGTTTTAAAAGGGGTGTTTTGGTCCTTCCTTCACACCCTAAGCCCAATGCAATGTAGTTTTGACCCCTATTATGCCCCTTATCAACACATACAACCCTAATTCACCTCATTCTTCCTCATTCCAAAAACACTCTAAGTATCAAAACTCTCTCAAGGCATTCAAGTGAGAGGGTAAGCAGGTTTCAAATTTTTCTTCTCCAAATCATATCTCCTCCACCAAAATCACACCAAGGTTTATGGGTTTTATTGCGGGAACCTTCCTTCCTACAAGTCCAACCATTCTTCTTCTCCAACTACATGAAATTTATGGATCTTTATGGGTATTTTATGAACTCTTGCATATGATGTTACTATCATGCATTCTATGATGGTTTATTGTTGTGCATTATCTTGACGTAAAATATCATGTGCAATTTGTGAATTTATATGAGTATTGAGGAATTCTTAACTAGGTTTCACTTGATAATATGAGTTTCATGTTCCCATGTCCATGTTTTGGAAGATGATGTATATGATTATAATTGGTTGATTAAGAAGGATTCAAGCTAATCATTTTTCACTATTTGTCTTGAAATATGATTTCTGAATAATGAGGGGTTTTCTACAATGATGATGGGCTGATTTAAATGACTTTGAAATGAATTGATTTTACTCCTCTCTTGTCTTATACTCTTGAATTTCATGATTTTAAGACTATGTACATGCACCAACCACGTTTGACTAAATTTACATGACACAATTTTTATGGGGATGAATGATTATTGCATGAATGACAAGACAAGCATGTTATGATAAATTAGGGATTCCCAAGCATGCATTGAACTCATGAAAAGTTCCTGTGATTTGTAAGTAAAATATTGAGCCCTTATATTATATTCTACCCTCTTTTGAGTGAATAATGCTTACATGAAGGGGTCAAGCGTGATAATTATCTTACCCTCATTTACCAAATAAAGCTCACTAGAAGGTGTCAAGTATATTACAATCTCTACCCTCATGTGTATTGTGATGCCTAGTAAAAGGGATCAAGTCTATGCATTGATTTTATCCTCTAGTACAAGGTACACGCCACATGTAGGGGTCAAGTATATGCATGAGCTACTCATACCATGTTATCATGTTTTTACAAGTCATTCAAGTTATGATCAAATTTATGATTATTTCAAGTATTATGCGGGAATAGACTTAGCACCGAAAGTGGCTTAAGGTGGGGGCCGACCCAAGGGGTCCTTATATAAAGTCTTGGTTGCTTAACTTTGTGCCACTATAGGTTTATATTATTTTCCTTAAACTAGATTTACCAGTGGATTCAACTAGGACAAGTTTCCCACTTTGTGGGGTCATGCTTGGTTTACCTTTGCAAGTAGACCACTCCTTTTTCAATGTGGAGTGAACATCGGGATTCCAAGTAGTAGCTCTCTTGGTATTATAAGTCGGTTAGGGGCTCCTCCCATATATGTATGATATATTATGCAAGTTTGACTATCTCCATGCATGTTTTAAACTAAGCATTGATTATACATGTCATATTGAGCTTATGTCTATTGGTTATGGTTATACATCTTGATTATTATGGCTTATTTCCTTTGCTGAATTGCACCCCGCATACTTAGTACATTCCAAGTACTAACACATACTTTTTTCCTGCATGATCTAATCATGTAGGAACTAGATGTCCTTTCCATCCTCCTCCTCCATGCGGTTAATCGGTTCGATGAAGACTTGCTATTCATGAGTCCTCCATATTCGGGGACAACATCCATTTACTTTCATGATTTCATTTGGACTACCTTATTTTTGGATACTATATTTGAAGGTGAGCCCGGGAGATATCTTGGCCCTTGTTTCATTCATATTTAGAGGTGTTGTTGGATACATGGGTTGTATGCTATAAGCTTGACGCTTATTATGTCTGTGTATTATTGGAGTTTTCTCTTATCCCCTTTTTGTGGTGAATTTTTGTTATGTTGACAAGATGGAAGTCCCAAGTCTCTACGTGCCCCTATAGCATGAGTCATACTTACCCACCCCTTAGACTTATTTGCTATGTGACTCATGTTTATCCTCTTCCCTACAACATCCCCAGAGCATGAGTCCAAAGCCCTTTTTCCCTTAGAGATTCTGTGCTATAGGTTTATTTCTTGTAACGCTCGGTAAAATTATTGAAATACCTCTAGAGAAGGGGTATACGCGTAAAGCATCTTCCAATGCTCGTATGAAAAATCCGAGGTTGCATTTGTGATTAGCACGAAGAATTCAGAGGAAAAATGGTCTCGCTCAATTTCCAGAGCAATCGGATCAAAAGATAATTTTTCAAACCAAAAAACAAAAGAGTGGCGGTGCTCGATGGAGGCACGCCGCTCCTTTGTAGCAGACCCACCCTTATATATTTTCAAATTTTTTTGACGAGATTAGGAAAACTCGTTCAGAAACGTTTTGGAGAAAAATACAATACACCCGACTAGTCCGCATCGAGAACTAGGTTATTCGGATGCTGAAAGATTTCTAAATTTTGTGAGGGGTATTTCGATCAATTCTCAATCCTTCCTAAACTCAATACATGATCTGATCAGGTCATTTTGACTTAAAAAGGGTTCTAAAACCCTACTTTAGTTCCTTTTCTAACAAACTAAAAAGACTAGGTCTTGAGGAAAGAGGAAAAGAGCTTGAGATTGAGTAATTCAAGAGGAAATTCTTGAAGTGATTGTTTGGAGCTTCATCCCAGGTATGTAAGCCAAAACCAAAAGCATGAGATTGTTCTCTCATGTGCCCCATAGATGGTCATTGAGGGGTTGAGCGTCCATGAGTCCCCATACATGTTTCATAAATTGATTCTTGAATGTTTTCTCATAAATTATATCTAATGACATGTATTTCCATATGTTGATGATCATCATAAAATTATTTTCTTGAATTAGGATATTTTCATGAGACATTGCATAACCTTACATGTTAACTTTTGAAAGCATGCATGAATGAATCTAGGGGTAGAGTCTAGAGCTTTGACGTAAGATTGTTGATTATGATTGTGATTGTGGTGAGATAATGGTGATGTGTTCATAGAGCTAGATAGTCATATGAGTCTCCATAAATGAACTATAATGATGGTCTATTCTATTGTTCCCTAACGATTGTTCCCAAACCTTGAGCTATTGATTGAGATTGATTGATGAAAGGGTTAAATCCCTATGAGTTTGATTGATGATAGGGTTAGAGTCCCTATGAGATACTGATCGATGACAGGGTTACAGTCCCTATGATATTAGTTGAGATGAAGTTCTTATGAGCATTGCGTCTTGGGAGAAGTATCGAGCATCGAAAGAGTGAGAGTTAGTCCAACTCAAACTTATCAAACTAATTCTCCAAACATTGGTGAGGATTAGAACCATCACATTACATTGTGGTTCTCTCTTGAGAGAGTCCTCGAAACAATAGAGGACTTGTTGATTGTAGTTTCCCTAGTGGATTTGATTCATTCTTTACCTGGCAAGTATAGAACAACCGTGGCAACACCAGTAGGATGTTACACAATCAATGGCTGATAAGTGATTATTGTCAGATAAGAGAACTCCCAGAAATTTTCTAGCTTGAGTACTATGAGTCGAGATGAGATGAAATATTATGAGATGAGTTCCTTTGAGACGAGTCTGATTGATTGATGTGGTTGATTGGTTAGTGGGTGAATTGTCTATTCTTTATTCTTATTTTAGAAGAGACACTTGACATGTTGATTGTTTACTATTCGGAGTCGATGTCATATCATATTATTCTACCATTTCTATTTCATTAAGTTATTTTACATACCGTATATTCATCGTAAAGATGCCACTCGGTGCTGTGTTTTTTTAGGATGTAGATATAGGGATTTGGGGTTGTCAACAGGCGCATCGTTGAAGATCCAAGACGTTCAGCTTATTAGTGAGCCTCCCCAACTCCGGAGGACCCACCATTATTTATTTCATCATGCTTTTGAGTTACACTAGACTGGTCTTATATTTTGATTCCGGTAGCCATGAGTATGTCATTGGCACCACTTGATTAGTGATAGAGACTTCATAGATGATAGTTGAATGTTGATCTTAAGATTGTGAGCTAGTTCTTCTTACTAGCCTTTATCATTAATCCATTATCATTTGAGACATTAGATGAGATGAACCCATTTATTTTCCCTTATTTCCGTTGATCCCTAGAGGTGTTAGATTGAATGGATGTTATAAGGTCAAGTGGTTCGCTTGGGGACTAGCAATAGTCTCTAGGTGCCAGCCATGTCTTAGGTACTCTCTTGGGGCGTGACAAACTTGGTATCAGAGTTTCGAGTTCAAGTTTCTTAGGGAGTCTATGAAGCCGTCTCTAGTAGAGTCCTTATTATTGGTATGAAGAGCTCCACATCCATAATAGGGAGGCTATAGAACATTTAGGAACTATTTCACTTCTTTCATGTTCTAAATTGTGCGATAGAGCATAAATCTATGAAAAAATCTTCTCTAATTTGTGCTCTACGCATTGCAGAGTTGCGATCATGCCTCCCAGAATAGCCATCAGAGGTAGGGGACATCCCACCAAGCAAAAGGTTAACCCACTTGATCCTCAAGGACACTAGAGGCCTGCGAACCAAGCTTTCCCTATTGAGCATCCCCCGGAAGATGAGGTCTCTAATGCTGAGCTACGCCAGGCTATTCAAACTCTAGGCCAGGCTTTCACAGCAATGTTACAAGATAAGGAGTGGGTAGACAAGATTCCCATGACACATCTAGAGTCCGAGAATTCTTAAGGATGAATCCGCCTGAGTTCACAGGGTCTACGTCCACTAAATATCCTGAGAACTATGTGGAGGAACTTCATAAAGTGTTCCTAGTGATGCATGTGGTTGATGTTGATAGGGTTGAACTGGCTACTGACCAACTCAAGGGTGTGGCCAGACTATGGTTCGACCAATGGAAGAAAGGTAAAGGAGATAATGCTCCATTGTTGACTTAGGCAATGTTCGAGGAAGCCTTCTTGGGACGCTTCTTTCTAAGGTAACGAAGAGAGACCAAGGTGTGAGAGTCCTTGAATGTGAAACAGGGCTCTATGACTGTGCAAGAGTATGGGTTGAAACTCAGGCAGCTATTTCGCTATGCTCCAGACATGGTTGCTAATATGAGGGGAAGATTAGGGATGTATGTTGATGGGTTAAATAGAGGGCCCAAGAGAGATGGGAGGGGAGCAATATTCATAAGTGATATGGATATTGGGAGATCGATGATGTTTGTGTAAAAGGCTGCTAAGAAAAGGCAACATGATAGGGAAGGGTTCAGAAATAAGAAGGCTAAGACATCTATTCATAAGGTTTGAAGGAAATGGAATGGTAACCGATTTCCAGAACCATTATCTACTACTGCACCTATGCCTAAAGGTAGGAATGATCAGAGGTCTCAGAATGTTGGAACTCAAGAATCTCAGTCAAAAGCTAGTGTGGCTCAAGGTTCAAAAGGTAAACCACCATGTGGTAAATGTAGCAAATTGCACTTGGGGAGATGTCTTAAAGGGGATAATGTATGATACAAATATGGCCAAGCAGGTCATTACTAGAGAGACTGTCCAAATTGGCCTGACCAGGCTCAATCTTCTGCACCAACCCCGCCAGCTAGAGGAACCAGAAGGTCACTACGTAAGGCGCAAAAGGAGCAACAAACCGTTTGTACTTCATGAGTAGTCGCCAAGATGAGCAGAACTCCCCAAATATTGCGACGGGCATGATTTTAGTCATTACTTTTGATTGTTATGTTTTGATGGATACAGGTGCCACATTGTCATTTGTAACTCCTTATGCAGTAGATTTGATAGAATCCCTAAGAGTCCTTTTGAAACCTTTGATATTTCTACTCCAATAGGTGAGTTTATTTGAGCAGAGAGAATCTATAGAGTTTGTGTAGTGTCCATCCATCATAAGGATACTCTTGTTGATTTGGTTGAGTTGGAGATGATTGATTTTGATGTGATCCTTTGCATGGATTGGCTTCACGCTTGTTATGCCTTCGTTGATTATAAATCCCAAACCGTGAAGTTCAAATTTTTGACTGAACCAGTTCTTTAGTGGAAGGGTGATTCTGTTGCACTTAGGGGAAAGTTTATCTCATACCTTAGGGCCAGAAAGATGATTTCCAAAGGTTGTATCTATCACCTCGTGCAAGTTTAATTTGATGATATTGAGTCTCCTACTGTTCAGTCCATCCCAATTGTGAATGAGTTTTCTGAGGGTCTGCCTGGAGACCATCTTGATAGGGAGATTTACTTTGGGATTGATGTCATTCCCGATACCCATCCTATTTAGATTCCTCCTTATAGGATGGCCCCTGCTGAATTGAAATAGTTGAAAGAACAATTGAAAGATCTATTAGAGAAGGGTTTCATTAGGTCGAGTGTTTCTCCCTGGGGTGCCTCTGTCCTATTTGGGCGAAAGAAAGATAGATCCCCAGAATGTATTTTGACTATAGGCAACTGAACAAGGTCATGACAAAGAATAAATATCCTCTTCCAAGGATAGATGATTTGTGTGACCAACTTCAAGGTGCCTCTTGTTTCTTAAAGATAGACCTTAGATCTGGCTACCACTAGTTGAAAGTGAGGGAATGTGATATCCCAAAGATAGGCTTTAGGATTAGATATGGACATTTTGAGTTCTTGGTCATATCTGTTGGGTTGACGAATGCACTTGCAGCCTTTATGGACTTGATGAATAGAGTATTCAGAAAATATGTCGATATGTTTGTGATTATGTTCATCGATGACATTTCGGTGTATTCGAAAAATGAGGAGGAGCATGCTATTCATCTCAAAGTTGTCCTCTAAACCCTTAAGGACCATGAGTTGTATGCAAAATTCTCGAAGTGTGAATTCTGGCTTAAATTAGCATCTTTCCTAGGCCACGTGGTCTTTGGTTATGATATTCGAGTGGATGCCCAAAATATTGATGTGGTTAAGAACTGACCCAGACCGACCTCTCTGACTGACATAAGAAGCTTCTTGGGGTTAGCAGACTACTATCGCAAATTTGTTGATGGATTTTCTTCCTTATCTGCACCATTGACTAAATTGAGTCAGAAGAAAGTCAAGTTTCAGTGGTTTGACGAATGTGAGAAGAGTTTCCATGAGTTGAAGGCGAGATTGACTATTGCACTGGTCCTAGCTTTACCCGATGGGATAAAGGACTTTGTAATTTATTGTGATGCTTCAAGGTTGGATTGGGATGTGTGCTGATGCAGATGGGGAAAAGAGATAGCTTATGCTTCCAGGCAACTCAAGGTTCATGAGAAGAACTACCGAACCCATGATCTCGAGTTGGCAGTATTGGTGTTTGCACTTAAATTCTGGCACCACTACTTGAATAGAGTGCATGTGTATTTGTTCACTCACCGCTAGAGCTTACAATATGTCTTCAGTCTGAACGAGCTCAACCTGCGACAGAGGAAATGGTTGGAGTTGCTCAAGGATTATGACATGAACATTCTCTACCACATAGGTAAAGCTAATGTTGTTGTTGACTCTCTTAGTAGGTTGTCAATGGGTAGCACAACCAATGTTGAGGAAGGAAAGAAGTAGTTGGCCAAACAAGTGCATCAATTGGCTCGATTAGGAGTAAAACTTGAGGAAAATAATGAGGGAGGAGTTGATGTTCATAATGGGTCTGTTTCATCCTTAGTGGTTGAGGTAAAAGAAAAGCAAGATCAAGATCCTGTCATACTCCAATTGAAGGAGGTTGTTCATAAATAGAAAGTGATGGTTTTCTCCAAAGGGGGAGATGGAGTGTTGAAATACCAAAGTAGATTGCGTGTTCCGGATGTGGATGGCATTTGAGATAGAATCATGGCTAAAGCCCATTGAACTAGATATTCCATCCATCCATGCTCTACGAATATGTACCACGACTTGAGAGAAGTCTATTGGTGGAGTGGAATGAAGAGGGATATTGTTGTCATTTCAAAGTGCCCAAATTGCCAGCAAGTGAAAGTTGAGCATCAAAGGTGATGTGGATTGTCTCAGAACTTTGAGATTCCTTAATGGAAATGGGAGATAATCAATATGGACTTCATTACTGGTCTACCGAGGTCTCAAAAGCAACATGATTTGATATGGGTGATTGTATACCGGATGACATAATCGGCTCACTTCTTAGAAGTCAAGACAACCAACACTGCAAAGGAGTACACCATGTTGTACATTAAGGAGATTGTGAGGTTGCACGGAGTTCCCTTTTCCATCATCTCAGATAGAGGAGCTTAATTCACCTCCCAATTTTGGAGATCGTTCCAGAAAGGATTGGTACTAAAGTGAACGTAAGTACAATCTTTTATTCCCAGACAAACGGTCAGGTAAAGCGCACAATCAAAACATTAGAGAATATATTCAGAGCTTATGTTCTTAATTTCAAGGGTCAGGATTATCAGCTACCATTGATTGATTTGCGTATAACAATAGTTATCATGCAAGCGTTCAAATGGTTTCGTATGAAGCCTTGTACGGAAGGAAATATAGATCACCATTTAAGTGGTTTGAGGTTGGAGAAACTGAATTTATTGGGCCTGATCTTGTCCACCAATTGATGGAGAAGGTTAAGTTCATTAAAGAGAGATTGAAGACTGCCCAGAGTCTCTAGAAATCTTATACTGATGTGAGGAGAAGAAACTTAGAGTTCGAGGTAAATGATTGGGTGTACTTGAAAGTGTAACCTATGAAGGGTGTCAAGGGATTTGGGAAGAAGGGAAAGTTGAGTCCACGCTATGTGGGACAATATCAGATTGTGAAGAGGATATAATTTAGATGGAATTCATCCGGTATTACGTGTGTTGATGTTGAAGAAGTACTTGGGAGATCCTACTTGGGTGATCCCTATTTAGAGCATTGGAGTGAAGGATAACTTTTCCTACAAAGAGATTCCGTTCCAAATCCTTGATCGTTAGATTCGTGAGTTGAGAAACAAAGAGATATCCTCAGTCAAAGTCTTGTGGAGAAATCAATTCGTTGAGGAAGCCACATGGGAAGCTAAGCAAGAGATTAAGGCCAAATATCCACACCTATTCGTGCCAAATGATGAGAACGTCGAAGTTAAATTTCTTACCCTTGACTAAATTGATTGATCTTTTCTTGAGTTGATTTTCTATTCTTGAGTCCGAGTAGAGTTGATTGATGTTGAAAAAGAGTCGAGAGTTTGATTGGTTGAGGTGAGTGTTGAGAGAGCTCTTGAGTCTATTCGTGCCTTTATATCCACCTTTACTCATCATTTGAGGATCAATGATCCCAAGGGGGAGATGATATAATGCTCGTAAAATTACCGAAATACTCCTAGAAGAGGGGTATGCGCATAACGAAACTTTCAATGCTCGTATGGCAAACTTGCGGCCAGATTTGTGATCAACATGAAAGATTCAGTGGGAAAATGGTCACGGTCGGATTTTAGAGTGAGTAGATCAAAAGCGATTTTTTCGACCCAAGAACCAAAATAGTGTTGATGTGCGACAAAGGCGCGTCGCGCCTCTGTAGCGGACCCACAATTATATTTTTTAAAAATATTTTGACAGGATTGGGAAAACTTGTTCAGAAACGTTTTGGAGAAAAATACACTATATGCGACCAATTCGCATCGCAGAGTGGGTTATTCCGAAGCTGAAAGATTTTTAAATTTTGTGAGGGGCATTTCAGTAAATTCTCAACCCCTCCTGAAAATCAATATATGATCTGATTAGGTCGTTTTGATGTAAAAAGGGGTCTAAAACCCCTTTCAAAGTCCTTTTCTAACAATCTAAAAAGACTAGGGCTTGAGGAAAGAGGAAAAGAGCTTGAGATTGAGGAATTCAAGAGAAAATTCTTGAAGTGATTGTTGAGAGCTTCATCCTAGGTATGTAACGCTAAACCAAAAGCATGATCTTGTCCTCTTATTTTTCCCATTGATCGTCATGGAGGAGTTGAGCATGCATGAGTCCCCATACATGTTCCTTAAATTGATTCTTGAATGTTTTCTCACAAATTATATCTAATTACATATATTTCTGTATGTTGATGATCATCATAAACTTATTTTCGTGAATTAGATATTTTCATGAGAAATTGCGTAACCTTATATGTTAACTTTTTAAAACATGCATGAATTAATCTAGGGGTGGGGTCTAGAGCTTTAACGTAAGATTGTTGATTGTGATTGTGATTATGGTGAGAGAATGATGATGAGTTGATAGAGCTTGATAGTCCTATGATCCTCTATAAATGAACTCTAGTGATGGTCTATTTGATTGTTTCCTAACGATATTTTTATGGAAACAAACCTATGCCAAAGGGTCCCCACTGCTTTGGACGATCAGGGGTTGAGCAACACCCCCAAGCTTTATTATAAATAGAAACAAAAAACAAAAGTGCAATGGAGGGGGACATAAACCTTACCTCTGACCTATGATGGTTCATAAGTCGTCCAATCATCTACGATCGACCAACTCATCCCCAATACTAAAAAGAAAAGCAAACCTAGCATCGACATACCTATGAGAGAACTCCTCTCAATACAAAAGATCTAGGAAAGCAATAAATAAGGGAGACTCTCCCGTTACAAAATAATCCTATAGCGCCACCTAGATCTTCTAACAGGCTATGACTAAACCTAGACATACCCTATGAAAGGATCGGGAGAGGCAATAGGATCAAGTTTCTTTAAGGAGTCTTTTTAATTCTCTACAATTTTCTTCTCCTAAAGCTGGTCATACCAAATTTATCAAGCTCATGATAGGCCTTGGACTCTCTAGGAAGCTGTAGATCTATGAAAAACATTTTAAGAATGGTAATAGTGTAGCTATATTTGGATAAAGAATCAGCAACATAATTTGTTTTCTTGTAAGTGTGACAACAGTTAAACTCATGGAATCAAATAATGATATTATAAATCTTGCTAAGTAAATGACTGTTATGCCAAGATTTTCGAGATTGATTTTTAATCCAATTCACAGAGAGTTTAGAATCCATCTCAAGAATGACCTTCCTGTGTCTTATGTGACGTCCCGCTCAAATTCCGCCTAAAAATCTGTTAAGAGACAATCTAGAATTTTCTGGGAAATTCTAGAAGCATCTGGAAGGCTCTGGAACTCTCTAGAAGCATCTGGAAGGCTCTGGAACTCTCTAGAAGCTTGTGGAGCTTGGAGGAACAACCTGGAAGGTTCTAGAACCTTGTGGACCAATCTTAAGAAAAGTTGGCTTGTAAAATATCTTGGATATTTTAGGTGGATTGTAAATATCTTAGATATTTTTGGAGGAAGGTTCTAGGTCTTTAATTATAGCCATTGGATCAAATAGATCCTGGCCGTCCATTGAGGAGGTGGAGTAGTATAAATACCTCTCCAACCCTCCCATTTGGAACCAAGCAAGCAAACAAGCAATTTAAGCATTGTAAAGCCTTTGTAAGCAATACAAATTTCTTTCTTTGTTCCTCAAGAGTCTCAAGTTCCTTCTCTAGTCCTTTCACTTATAATTTCTATCTTCTGCTAAGCGTTAGGAGTAAGGCTGACTAGCAACTTATAGAAGAAAGTTTGCTAGGCCGCACGGTTCGTTGGAATAGCGACCAAGTCCGTGACAGTTGGTATCAGAGCGTAAGGTTAAATATTGTCGGAACATCCAGGGGAAATGGAAGGCGGAAGCGAGATTACCCAAGTCGGAAAGGTAGCCGACAAGAAGGCCAAAGGCCACAGATCTCGATCAAGGGAACCCATGGGAGATTTCGAGGCACGGCTTGCTCGAGTGGAGCTTGCGGTGGCCGACGGGCAGGAGAAGTTCGAGGAGGTCGAACAGAGCATGGAGGAGTTGCGGGAGGAGATGCAGTCCGCCATGAACCAGGTCCTGGCCCAATGTCTCGACGGTATGAAGGCCATGGAGGAATCCCACAAGGCAGAGATCACGTCGTTTCGGGAAGAGCTAGGGATGCTTTTGCGCAAACTGGAGAGCACCGAGGAAGAACTCAGCTTGTGCAAGAGGGCTCTTGCCCAGGGTACTCCGTCAATGTCCGAGGTAAGGACTGCCCCTTCTAGAATGGACGTTCCACGCCCCAAGACTTTCAAAGGGTCTAGGAATGCGAAGGAACTAGACAACTTCTTATGGAGTATGGAACAATACTTTCGGGCGCTCGCCATCACCGACGAAGCGTCGAAGGTAGATATGGCTTGCCTCTACCTCGAGGATACCGCGATGGTATGGTGGAGAAGGAGACAGGGGGACATTGAAAGAGGCACCTGCTCGATAGGCACTTGGGCCGAGTTCAAGAGTGAACTCAAAAAGCAATTCTATCCGAGCAACGTTAAAGAGGAGGCTCGCGGCAAGCTAAGGCGTCTTCAACACAAAGGAAGCATACGAGAGTACGTAAAGGAATTCACAGAGGTACTTCTCGAAATCCCTGATTATCCTGATAAGGAAGCTTTCTTTGCCTTCATGGATGGGATACAACAGTGGGCTAGACTCAAGATCCAGAGACGAGGAGCCCAAGACTTGACAACCGCTATTTCCATTGCCGAATCCCTTATCGAGTTCAAGAAACCGGAGAAGCTTAAATCCAAGGATAAGGGCGGCAAGGGAAAGAGCAAGGGAGAACATCGAGGCAAGGAGATGACCGACATGGCGAAGGGACCCAAGGTACCCAAGGCTGGCGAGAAACCCCCGCTTAAATGCTTCTTTTGTGAAGGACCACACAAAGCAAGGGAATGCCCTAAGAGGGCCAAACTTCCAGTGTTGATTGAGGAACGAGAACGGGAAGAGGAGAAAGTAGGAGCCCTACAACTCCTCAATGCAATCAAGGCAAAAGTGGAGGTGCCCAAGACTGAGAAGAAAGGGAGGCTGTAAGTGGAAGCCACGGTCGGAGAACACACCGTAAAGGCACTCGTTCACACGGGGGCTGACCACAACTACCTCCGAGTTGAAGAAGCAAAAAGATTGGGCATCCGGTATGAGAAAGGATGCGGTTGGCTCAAAGGGGTCAATGCTGAACCCACAACCACCTTTGGAGTTGCCCGAGATGTAAGGGTTTGCTTAGGTGACTGGAACGGCCTCATTGATTTCTCTATCGTCACCATGGACGATTATCCAATTGTTTTGGGTATTGAGTTCATGGACAAAGTTAAGGCCGTCCCCGTCCCCTTTGCAAACACCATGTGGATCTTGGAGGAAGGCAACACTCATCTAGTGCCGCTAGAACGAGAAGCCAAACTCCGAGAGAAGCAAATTTCAGCACTGCAACTCTCCAAAGGAGTCAAGAAGAGGGAGCCAACCTACCTGGTTGCCTTGAAGGAGGAAGCATCAATTCCTCCCACCGGAGACCTTTCTAGAGGAATTGTTCCTGTTCTGGAGGAATTCAAGGATGTGATGCCGCCCGAGCTGTCGAAGAAGTTACCACCAAAGAGGGAGGTGGATCACAAAATCGAGCTTGTACCTGGTGCCACCCCGCCAGCGGCTGTGCCATACCGCATGGTGCCTCCGGATCTTGAAGAATTAAGGAGGCAACTAAAGGAGCTGATGGACATGGGGTATATTCGTCCATTAAAAGCACCATACGGCGCCCCGGTGTTGTTTCAGAAGAAGCACGATGGATCACTTCGATTGTGCATAGATTACCAGGAGCTCAACAAGATCACGGTGAAGAACAAGTACCCAATTCCGCTGATTGCTGATCTCTTCGATCAACTTGGCCAAGCCCGATGGTTTACCAAGTTGGATCTACGGTCCGGATACTACCAAGTAAGAATCGCCGAGGGAGACGAATCGAAGACCACCTGTGTCACGAGGTATGGTTCGTATGAATTTCTGGTGATGCCATTCGGACTCACAAATGCACCTGCAACATTTTGCACCCTCATGAATAGAGTCCTACAACCGTTCTTGGACAAATTCGTGGTGGTGTACTTGGACGACATTGTCATATACAGCAACACCTTGAAAGATCATATCAATCATTTGAGACAAGTCTTCCAGGTACTTCGGGAGAACGAGTTGTATGTTAAAAAGGAGAAATGTGCCTTTGCTCAGCAGGAAGTCACCTTCTTGGGGCACATCGTCGGAGGGGGCAAACTACGAATGGACGAGTCCAAGGTCCGTGCTATACAAGAATGGGAGCCGCCAAAGAAGGTGCCAGAACTCCATTCCTTCCTTGGATTGGCCAACTACTACCGGAAATTCATTAAGGGATATTCAACAATAGCCACTCCCCTCACCGACCTTTTGAAGAAAAACCGGACGTGGGATTGGGACGAGATGTGCCAGACAGCATTTGAGAAACTCAAGGAAACCGTGATCCAGGAGCCGGTGTTGGCCTTACCAGACCACACCAAACCATACGAGGTGCAAACCGATGCCTCAGACTTCGCCTTAGGTGGAGTCTTGATGCAAGAAGGTCACCCAGTGGCTTACGAGAGCCGTAAGCTCAACGATGCAGAGAAACGGTACACGGTCCAAGAAAAGGAGATGACGGCCGTGGTACACTGTCTGAGAACATGGAGACATTATCTGTTGGGCACAAAGTTCGTGGTAAAAACCGATAATATCGCCACCAGTTACTTCCTTAAGCAGAAGAAGCTGACACCAAAGCAGGTAAGGTGGCAGGCTTTCTTGGCTGAATTTGACTTTGTGATGGAGTACAAGCCAGGCAAGGGTAACGTTGTGGCCGACGCTTTGAGCAGAAAGGCCGAACTTGCCTCCATCACCAGTCCAAGTTTCCCTTTGGTGGATCGCATCAAGGAGGGACTAGAGCAAGACCCGCAAGCCAAGAGTTTGATGAATTTGGCAAGTCAAGGGAAGACACGCCGATTTTGGCTTGAGGACGGGGTGCTCGTAACCAAGGGAAATCGGGTATACGTGCCGAGATGGCAGGGCTTAAGGAAGGAGATCATCAAAGAGTGCCATGATTCAAGGTGGGCAGGTCACCCCGGAGTCCGACGAACAATGGCACTCATCGAGCGAGCTTACTATTGGCCCCAAATGAGAGACGATGTAGAGCTCTATGTGAAGACTTGTCTTGTGTGCCAACAAGACAAGGTAGAGCAGCGTCCCACCCCTGGTCTGTTGGAGCCATTGCCGATCCCGGAGAGACCTTGGGAAAGCATCTCCATGGATTTCATCACGTGTCTGCCAAAGTCCGAGGGATGCAGCAACATTATGGTCGTCGTGGATAGATTCAGCAAATACGGAGTTTTCATACCATTCCCGACCAAGTTCAACGCTGAAGATGCTGCAAAATAGTTCTTCAAACATGTGGTGAAATACTGGGGCATACCGAAGAGTATAGTCAGCGACCGAGACACTCGCTTTACAGGAAGGTTCTGGTTGGAGCTCTTTAAAATAATGGGGTCCGAGCTCAACTTCTCAACTAGCTTTCACCCGCAAACTGATGGCCAAACCGAACGGGTGAATGCTTTGCTTGAGCTATACTTGAGGCACTATGTCAGTGCCAACCAGAAGGATTGGGCCAAGCTTCTCAACATCGCCCAATTTTCATACAACCTGTAGAAAAGTGAATCAACTGGGGCGAGTCCATTTGAGTTAGCAACAGGGCAACAACCAATGACGCCACAAACTATGGCCATTGGTTACAAAGGGCCAAATCCTGCAGCGTATAAGTTTGCCAAGGGATGGCACGAGAAGACCGACTTGGCAAAAGCATACTTCGCAAAGGCCGCGAAGAAAATGAAGAAGTGGGCCGATGCTAAGCGGAGGCATTTGGAATTTGAGGAAGGCAACTTGGTCATGGTGAAGCTCCTTCCACATCAAAGCCGGAGGTTTGCAAAGGTGCACAAAGGGCTAGTACGACGCTATGAAGGACCATTTCCCATCGAGAAACGCATTGGTAAGCTAGCCTATCGCTTGACTTTGCCATCTCACTTGGAAATGCATCCTGTTTTTCATGTGAGCCTGCTGAAGCCGTACCATCAAGATAAGGATGATCCAAGCCGAGGCGAGTCAAAAAGAGCTCCCACAGCCATCACAACGGTGCCAGAACGGGAAGTCGAAGAAATTCTTGCGCACCAATTAATTTCGAGACGAGGGACTCATCCAAGCTATACAGAGTACTTTGTTCGATGGAAAGGGTCTCCCGACAGTGAGGCAAGTTGGGAACATGAACTTGCTTTGTGGAACCACCAGGCTTTGATCGAGACATACAAGAGAGATGCGCCGAGGACGTCGCCACATTGAGTGGGGGAGATTGTGACGTCCCGCTCAGATTCCGCCTAAAAATCTGTTAAGAGACAATCTAGAATTTTCTGGGAAATTCTAGAAGCATCTGGAAGGCTCTGGAACTCTCTAGAAGCATCTGGAAGGCTCTGGAACTCTCTAGAAGCTTGTGGAGCTTGGAGGAACAACCTGGAAGGTTCTAGAACCTTGTGGACCAATCTTAAGAAAAGTTGGCTTGTAAAATATCTTAGATATTTTAGGTGGATTGTAAATATCTTAGATATTTTTGGAGGAAGGTTCTAGGTCTTTAATTATAGCCATTGGATCAAATAGATCCTGGCCGTCCATTGAGGAGATGGAGTAGTATAAATACCTCTCCAACCCTCCCATTTAGAACCAAGCAAGCAAACAAGCAATTTAAGCATTGTAAAGCCTTTGTAAGCAATACAAATTTCTTTCTTTGTTCCTCAAGAGTCTTAAGTTCCTTCTCTAGTCCTTTCACTTATAATTTCTATCTTCTGCTAAGCGTTAGGAGTAAGGCTGACTAGCAACTTATAGAAGAAAGTTTGCTAGGCCGCACGGTTCGTTGGAATAGCGACCAAGTCCGTGACACCTAGCTGCAGGCACCAGCACAAACCAAAATAAGCTGCTTCAAGTTCTGCTTGGTTGTTAGTACCAACTCCAATAGGAGAATCGTAAGCAAAGACAAGATCACCAAACTGATTTCTTTAGATTCCTGCCACACCACTTTTACCAGTGGAGATTAGAGCACTTCCATCTGTATTTAATTTCACATGATCAGCAGCTGGTTTTTGCAAATGTACTGATCACTTTCATGTCATGTATGTAACCCTCAAGTATATGAATCAAACTTCTCCAATTAGATGGCCATATAGTATATGGGAAAGCAGTGGTGAGAAAAAAGAAGGTGTTTTTAAACACTTCATATTTAACTCTGGAGGTATTTGAAACTTTGTCACCATATTTACTTGCACATCTATTCTTCCACAAACACCAAGAAACAAAAAGAAGAGTGGGCTGCAACACCAACTTATAAGCATTATTATGGGGCTTTGTTGACCACCATCTCATAATCATATTTCTCAATGGAATGTAACTTTTGTTAATGCCAAACAAATCAGCAAAGTAGCCCCAAATATACTTTGCAAACCTTCCAGCCAATAAAATATGGTCAATGGTATCTTGGGCAGTCACCCTGCAGCAATAGCAGTCATATGGTTATTGATCAAATGAAATGAGCATCTCATTGGTAGGGAGCTTCCCTCTTAGTGTTCTCCATAAATAAAAAGAGCTCTTAAAAGGAATATTTTTATTCCAGGTCATAGTATTAATAGCAGTCTTGTCCCTCCTTACTCTAATCAGATCCCAACCTGAAGAGCAAGTAAAATTACCATCCAGAGTAGGCTTCCATATAGCCAAATCAGCAATGTTTTCCTAGAATTGAATCTGATGGTTAAGAATAAGAGCAACTACCAGAGGAGGAGCAACCTGGATGATTTTATCAACATCCCAGTAGCCTTGATTAATAAAAGCTGACACCATGATATTGTTAAATCTTGTGACCCTTTCTCTGTGATGAACTAGAGGACCAACTCCAAGCTAATCATCCCATAAGAAATAAGAGGTACCAGAAATGGTCTTCCATTGAATATAAGGTTCGACCCTTTTAGCACGAAATCCGGGAAGTTTCTCAAAACGTCAAATGTGATATCTTACTATTTTGTTGCTAGAAAGACCTTCTGTGAAAGGCATTGGGATTGCAGCTAAGTTATATTCACGATGATATTAGGTTGAAATTCCATTCATTCTCTTAAACTGTACATTCAATTTCTATATATCATTTTGTCAGTTCCCGACCACCTATTCATATGTTCAAGGAGTTTCTCTTCTTGGTGTAGTGCCATTAAAATAAATGTAGAATGCAAAGGGAATTTAGTATTTAGAGTCAGTCCTTCTTCCATACAAAATATAATTGAAGAATTTAACAAGTAATGCGTTGGTTTCCAATATTCTCAAGTGAAATGCTCCTGTCTAAACTACTAAGGCACTTGATCCTGTTTAAATACATTCTTTTACCAATTAACATGGGACCAAATATAATCATTATGTAAAGCATCTTTATGAACATTTTCAAAGTTAAGGCTTCACTCTAAATGTTGGCTTAAATTCCCAAACTTGTTTAAAAGACATGTATGATCCCACAAGCCATATGTATATGCAATGACAATGATTATGATGCTATGAGAATAAGTGTACCAACGAGCCAAGATTGGTTGAGTGACAATGATTATGATGCTATGAGAATAAGTGTACCGATGAGCCAAGATTGGCTAAGTTCTTGCTATGGCTTACTATGTGCATTCAACATTCATATCATACATTGCACGTTATGCATGGACTTCGAGCTATAATCGAAGGTATGGGGCCTATTTGCCAACTATATATGTATATGGTACAGATGGCCATAGGTTGGCAGATATGATGCTGGTTAGCTACCGGAAAGGACCACCAGTGCTAGCATTTGGTTGGGTATGTCATGCATTTGCATCTATATATATGTATTCACGACATGCGATACTCGAGCATACCATGCATTTTTTTATCACTACAAGATGGCTTATTGGCCATTAAGGCTACTTGAGTTTTGGTTACAGGTGGTATTTCGATTAACCTTTTTACTACGGTTATCTATGATTTTACTTCCTACCTTACATGCCAATACATGTTTATTTGTACTGATGTCCCTTTGCCTGGGGATGCTGCATTTTATTTCGTGCATGCAGTTTCAGGTAGGGTTTTTGATTTACCCCTCAACTAGGAGCCCATTCAGCTATGAGTTGGTAAGCTCCACTTCTTCCTGGAGATTTCACAGGATGTTTACTTTTTGTTGTACAGTTGGGTATGTTGGGGCCCTGTCCCGACAGTGTTAGTGATTCTCATAGAGGCTATTGTGGACATGTTTTTGTGGGTTGGTCCTTTTGTGTCTTTCAGTCTCCAATCATAAGATTGGCATGTATATATGGTGTGTGCCTGTACCTCTGTGGTGGCAGCCTTGTCGGCTAGCTAGTACTTTATCGTTTGGGTTTACTTATCTGGATGTACGTGATTTACTGTTGACCAGGTCATGACCTAAAATGTCCTGGCTTAGTCTTTTAGACGTTATGCTGCTCGATTTTCTTCTGGTCCCTAGTTTAGTTAACTAGCATGTTTAGTGGCTTACTCGGCCAATAATGGTATCGGGTGCCAATCGTGCCTTCCCTCACTTTGGGGCGTGACGTTCTCATTCGTTTGGGATTATGCCTTATTTAAAATTTTGATGTCTTTTTTTGTTTGAATTTGCTAGTCATCATTATAGACCTCAACGTTTTCCTCATTTCCAGTATGTTGAGTACCTGTCTGACCTGTACCACTAGAAACTACATTAGCATCAACAATTTGAGAGGAATTAGAAGTAAAATGTACATGATGATGCTAAATAGATTTAGATTTTCTCTCATTTTCTTAATCCATTCTTCTCTTCTCTTCTTCAATTCTTCTTGATAATACAAACCTTAGTCAAATGTCCTTGGTGCTTACAGTATATGCCATAGTTTGGGTTTCCTTCATACTGAATAGCGTGTCACCTTCATATGGTAAAATCATTCTCATTTGTACCCATCCATACATGTGGTGGCCTCTCCTTTGTTATATCCACTTGTATCCTAACTTTTGCAACACTACCCTTGGTTTTTTGAATAGAAGTTGCATCCAGGTAGAGAGTATTGCTAATGGGAGCTAGTAAAGCAGAGATGAACTCTATGTTATAACAATTCCATGGCAACTCGGGTCGAATAACCCACACGGGAACAATAGGTGTCTCTTTATCAGGTGTGAAGGTTGGAGTCCAAAGTAGAAGTCTCATGATTTGACGTTCAATGTACGTTTTCTACTTGTTCCATATAGTGATGTGATCTTCGTCATATCCAAATCAGTATAGATATGTTTAGCATTGCAGTGGGCAATTTTAATAGCTCCTATTAACTGAGTTTGCTGAATAAAGCTCCTTCTGATCAAATCAATTTTAGGCATGGTGTTAGAAAATTTTCCAATCAAAGTATACCTACACTTTTCAGCCAACTTAACCATATAATCTTGCTTTTTAAAGATAACAGCTGGAAGTCCTTGTCTTGTTGTAAAGATGGGAGGACTGATATCCACAATGCTTTCATTTTTAGCTTGATTAGCCCTTAACTTGGAAGCATAAGAATGAACAATGGCAAAATGAGTTGATTCAGGTATTTGGTTATTTTTAGGGAATTTGCTGACTATGGAGGGGTTATTTTTTGTAGCATCGTCAAGAATGACATGATGATTAGGAGCTTTGTTTGGTTTTGATTGTTTATGAAATTTGGAGGTTAAGTTGGCTAAGTCATAAGGTTAGGGAGTGTGAAATTTCACTTGTTAAGTGTCAGATTTCCTGTTGTTTTTTTCACTACTCTTGGGTTGTTGGGCATCATTTTTTTCATCAACCTCCTTAGTACCAGGTTCAACACAGAGCCCTTTCCCCACCTTCAGACCAGTACTCACATAAGTAAGTCCAATAGGATCAGTCCTTCTTACATACAATTGGGAATCCTTATCACTAGGAAAAGTTTCCAAATTAACTTGACTATAGTGCTGAGAATTATGAGCCAGTAAAGCACCTTGTTGACTGTTATGCTGAGAATTATGTTGATTCTCAGCTATATCATGCATCTGATCTACCCTAACCAATTAAAGAATTTTTTGGTTATCAACTTCAACATGTTGTAAATTAGAAAATCCAAGTTGACCCCCCTCCTAAAAATTCTCTTTATTTTTGCCATCATCAGTAGAAACATTAACATTAGGAGTGCTTAAATTTGAAACCTTACCTCCTAAGGATGTTATATCCTTAGTTATTTCTTCTTGAGCTTGGGTGACCATCATTGAGTGTTCAGCAGGTATTGTCAATGGAAATTGGTCGTGAATTAGTGTAGGATGATCAACGTTGCCATTTTTTGATCCCCAATTATTCGAGATTGACTTCAAGTGGCCTATTTGAGATTGGGAATAATTACAACTCTTTAACTGATCCACCAAAGCACTTCCAGTAGTGAGATTGTTACTCTCAATACCAATTTCAAAGTTGGGAACATTTTGTTCAGCCAAAAACCTAGTTACTAAATTCGAATTGATAGGATCATTGGCATTTGGGGCTTTTGGGTCTGTGAGATGTTCCACCATCTCAGGGTCATTTTGCTCTATTTCCCGACCTCCATATCTCATCGGGGCTTTTTGGCCTAGGAGATTCTCCATGTTCCCAAGATCATTTTGATATAATGGTAGACCTTCGAATTTTGCCGGAGCATTACCGTCATCACCAGAACTTGCAATCGCATTCGAATTAGTCTTCAATTAAAGTATTTGAGATTGAGAACAACTATGGGTATCCAATTGATCACTTTGGATACTCCTAATTGGAGGATTTTTGGTTGGATCAGAATTCAATTAAATTGAATCATTGCCCATGTTCCCAAGATCAATTTGGTATAATTTTTGGACTTCAAATGTCTCCGGAACACAGTCATTGTTGCCGGAACTTGCACCGCTGCGAATTTCATCGGTAGACCTTCCTCCAATTTCACCTGAAGGCGTTTCACGACATGCGAAATCCATTTTAGTAGGTCCCTTACCATGAATATCGTCAGAGGGTGCTCGAATTTAAAGGTGCATTTCTGGTGATTGTCGCGAACATCACCTCATAAGAACTCGAAATTGGCAGATTGAAATGTTCTGATTTTTTGGTCCCTAGGTAGATCCTGAGATGTAGATTCACTTCCAATACTTGGAATCACATGAATCTGACCGGAATTCATTAGAGACATGATTTATTGAAGCTTCGATAGTTCTGCCTCTGAAATTGCTACAGTGATCGTCGGATTATTGATGATAGGGTTAGAGTCCTTATGAGGTTGATTGATGAAAGGGTTGAAGTTCCTATGAGTTTGATTGATCAAAGGACTGAAGTCCTATGAGTTTGATTGATGATAGGGTTAGAGTCACTATAAGATCTGATCGATGACGGGGTTAAAGTCCCTATGAGATTGGTAAATATGGAGGTCTTATGAGCATTGAGTCTTGGGAGAAGTATCGAGCACCGAAAGAGTTAGAGTTAGTCCAACTCAAACTCATCCAATTAGGTCGCCAATGTAGGTGAGGATTAGAACCATCACATTACATTACGGTTCCCTCTTGAGATAGTCCCTGAAAAAATAGAGGACTTGTTGATTGCAGTTTCCCTAGTGGATTCGATTAGTTCTTTACCTTGAAAGTATAGACCGGTCTTGGAAACACCAGCGGGATGTTGTACAATCACTGGCTCATAAGTGATTGTTGTCGAATAAGAGAAACTCCTAGAAAGTTTCTACCATGAGTACTCTGAGTCGAGATGTGATGAGATGAGTTCCTTTGAGATGAGTCTGATTGATTGATGACTTTTTTTGGTTGATGGGTCACTTATCTACTCTTTATTCTTTCTTTAGAATAGACACTTGACATGTTGATTGTTTACTATTCTGAATCGATGTTGTATCATATTATTCTATCTGTTTTTGTTTCATTCAACTATTTTACATATCGTATATTCCACGTACTACCCCCACTCAGCACTATATCATTTTATGATACAGATATTGGGATTAGAGATCGTGAATAGGCGCATCGTTGAAGATCTAGTTAAGCTTATTGGTGAGCCTCCCGTACTCTGGAGGACCCACAATTAGTTATGTCATCATGCTTTTGAGTTAGACTAGACTAGTCTTATATTTTTATTCCGGTAGCCATGTGTTTGTCATTGGCACCACTTTATTAGTGATAGAGGCTTCATAGATGATAGCCGGACATTGATGTTCAGATTTTGAGCTAGTTCTTCCTACTAACCTTTATCATTAATCTATTATTATTTAAAATATTAGATGAGATGAGCCCATTTATTTTCATTTACTTTCGCTGATGTGTAGAGTTGTTGGATTGAATGGATGTGATGACGCCAAGTGGTTCGCTTGGGGACTAGCAAAAGTCTATAGGTGCTGGCCACGTCTTGGATACCCTCTCGTGGTGTGACATTTCTCTTTTATGCTTCCGTGAAACCAAGGATGTGCTATGTATGCATAAGAGGCTTGTTCGGGATCCCTTCAGGTTCCATTCGCAGTGTCACGTCTAGGCCCTAAGCTTGGGTCATGACAATAACGAATTTTAAAAAAGAGTTGAAAACATCATTTACTATTTCTTGTAATTTAGAAAGCGTGTTTTAGCCCAAAGGGGATACCATTCCATTCATATTGTCCAAATGACACCGCAAAAGAAGTTTTTTAGAAATCTCTAGGGTCAATTATTTACAGAAATTTGAATTTGAGTTAAATTTTGAAAGAATCACAACAACATGAAGTAATTGGAGAAGATCATTGTTATTTGGACTAAAATATCTGGTCCAATAAAGGATAGAATTTAAAGGCTTGTATTGATGGCTAAACAAGACTAATTATCGTGACCCTTAAGGTTATTTTAATAATTTTTACAAAATACAATTTTATCCACATCAATATCTGCTTTGAGTCATCTTTGATCCGTTTATGGACTTGATTTAGGAAATTTATTGAAAATTTAAGAGGCATTGAAGTTTTTGAGTTTTGCTAAGTTGTTCAAATTTGGCTTTTGGTACCAACTGAAGTTATGAGTCTCAAGATAGAATTTGATCAATTCCATTAGCTCCAGTATTTGGAAATAGCTCTATTGTTTTATAGTTTGGAGTTATTTTGGTGACTTGAGGTCTTAAGTTGAAAGTTCGAGTTAAATTAGATTAAGAGTTGACTTTGATCAATGTTTTGAGACCGAATGTTCGAATTGAATTTTCGATCATTTTGTTAGAGTTAGGAGATGAATTTTGATCTAGAAAGTGCTTTGTTATATTTTTTGAGTGTTATGAGGGGGATTTGATCTTTTTAGAGTCTTAAATTAGCATAGTTACTTGGATTAAGAAGACCTTGAATCTTTATTCTAACAATTTTGTTGTATTCGAAGCATTAAATTTTATAGTATAGCATATATGATTTGTGTATACGAGATTCTAAATGAATTTCGAGGATTGATTTTGAGTCATTGAATTGCTTGAATTTTTTTCCTGATTTTTCATCTCTATCATTATGATTATGATGGGTTGGCTGTGATCGTGGCCATCGCTTAAGTGAAGGACCCATTGTTTTCACAGAGGTATGGATGAGGGTTTGGACCGCTTTGATGGCCAAGCATCACAATCGTGGTGTTCTTAAAAGCTACCCTGGCATGCGAAAATAAGGTTGCCTAATTCATGGGTATTGCAAAAGCCACCCCAAGCTGCTTAAGCAATATCAGAAGGATCTTTTGTGGGCCGATTTTTGAATTATTTTTCTCTATTTTCTATTTTTTGAACTTTGGAAACTACAATATGGTGATTTTAAAGTGAATTTTCAAGACTAACCCATAAGTTTAGTGTTTTTTAACTTAGAACCTTTGATTTCTGTCAGTTATTTCATGATAAGCTTAAATTTTAAATAAATTGAGGATTATGGATTGCTTCCAACTTCTTTTCTGAAATAGTTTTTACCAAAGATTTTTAAATGCTTTGAGTAACATAATTATGCATTAATTTTCAAACGTACCCCTATTTTTCCAGAATGAAATTTTTACTCATTTTGAAAATAATTTCTAAAATCGATGAATTTGGTGTCGTTGATTGTTTTTGTATTCTTATTGTGATTCCATATTTGAATAGAATTTGGTGAATCGAAGGCCCGTCAAAAAGAAAATGTAAATGTTCCGGAGTACTTACTTGATTGAATTAAGGCAATTGAATTTATAAACCTTATTTGAGGATATTGAACCCTATATTTCCTTTTATGTGTTGAGAAGTAATCAAAATTGGCTATAGGATGAATAATTCAATGAAATGACCCAACAAGATAAGACGGAGCAATAAAATTACTACGTGATTATGTGTACTTATGTGATTCTTGAATTGAAAGACTTGATTGATGATGTTGATTTTATTATGAGAAGACTTGATTGTGGATGTTGATCGTAGTGTGAGAAGGGTACCATGATTGTTGACTTGATAACTCATGTATTCGATCTATACTCTTATTTGCATGTGATTCTTTGTTAATTTTCCTTCTTATGATTTTGCAAGGTTGGATTCGAGGACAATCCTTTTCAAGAAGGGGAGAATGATAATGGTGTTGATAGCATGAATCATATTAAAGCTTAGGAGAGATTTATAGACACAATATAAAGACATAAAATGTGTGTAAGGTCCATCAAAAAGAAGAGAAAAAAGGAGGAGGCCATTTGTACAAATAGCCATCTAAAAAATTCAAAAATTTACATAAAAAGACAACGAAATAAGTCTCTAATCTCATTAAGGATAAAATAATAAAGAAAGTGTCTTCTTTATTTTGTTTGTTTGAATAGTAGTTTTTTGTCTTTTGGAAGACTAATGGTTAATTTAATATTTGAGAACTTGTAGCTTGTAGTTTTAAGTTGAACCCTAGCATTAGTATAGTTCATAGTTGGTAATTTTAGTCGAGTGAATAGGATGAAACCCTGATATTACTTTTGTTAACTTTTTCTAGCTTAATCAATCTCTTTCTGGATTCAATTTGATTTTTTTTATTATAGAGGAAGGTACAAAATCATTTGTTGCTCATAAATTTGGTTAATTTCCATATACCTTTTTGTTTATTTCAATTTTTCACTTTTTGATTCTAGTTTTGTTGGTTGATTCGTTATCATTCTAATAATTGATTGAGATCCACAGTTACTTTAAAGCTCAAAGAAAATGGTTCTCACTACACACAAATTATGCCAAAAAGATATGGTTCCAGGGAGATACTTTAAAATTGAAGAGAAATAGTTTTGGCAAGACAAAAATTATGCCGAAGGAAAATAATTTCAGTGTATATATGGACCATGCATATCTCCCATTAGTTTTGATCTAAGTTTATCAGTGGATGTGTATTGTAAGAAAAATATGAATCATAATATTTTGCAGTGCATTTGCTTGTTATAGTTGTGAATATCTATATTCGTAACTCTACTTTAAAAAATAGTGATTAGCTGTGTTGGTGAATTGCTTAAACCTTGTGCTACTTAATTTATGAATTGTCCAAGTTTAGCTGATTTAATTGCAGGTCCCAATTTATGGGGTTTGGCGGGGATATAAGGACTTGTGTTTTTCATTTTTTTACTTAATGTTTTTGTTCACTTTGTTGAGTACTAGGTTGTTTGGTACTCACTCCTTGCATATACACTTGTGTAGATTGTGAGCCCAAATCCACTTGATTATTCTCTTTCTATATTTGTTGTGCGCTTTATTAGGATTTACTTGAAAGGTAGAGGCTTGTCTCTTTGGCACAGACCCTAAAGATTCCTTCATTGCATTGTTTTTTTCTATTTAAGAACCAAGGACATTAAAACTTATTTTTTCAATCTTATATAAAGTTTCGTGGCTTGTATATATGACACTATGTCTTTGAGTGCTTCTAGAGTTGTGATTAATTTACCCTTTTTTTAACTATTCGATGAATTGTGATATTCCGCTTTTATTTTTTCTTGACTTTTTAAAATTGGTTACTTAGGTTATATTATTTTTGTAGGTTAAAGCAAGTGTTTTTACACCCGATATGGGTCATGACAATATATATGTAATACCCTGCAAGTCATATAATTGGATAAAGACTAGAAGTTTTGTTTTCAAATGATATTTTCCAAGTATCTGAATTTCGTTAGGTTAAAACAAGGTTGGACATGATTTTTCCAAGGATTTTTCCCAAGGGTACCTTCAAAGGAACCGTTCACAAGACGCTGAAGGTACCATTAGTTGTGAAAGGGCTCATGGAGGTTTTTCTTTAAGAGGGTTTTAAAGTTGAGGGCGCACAACACAAGCTACTTCACGGGCTATGGTCCAGACCATGCCATGAAGGCTTCTGTGGTGAGCCTTTTTCCTTGAAACAGTGGTCATTTCATTGCGTGGAGGGCACCACAACACTTCACCGCCTTTTTTTTGAGTGGGTCTAGTCCTTTAACATCCCAAATCAGTTCTAAGATATTAATATAATGGTACAGTCCTTTAACCTCCCAAATCAGTTCTAAGCTATTAGTATCACCTCATATCACTCCATAACACTTAGCCTCTCATTCGCTCACTCAAAATGCTTTCTAAATCTGTCTTTCAAGCTCTAGTAAAAGGATCTCCATAAAAGCTTCAAGACCAAGATAAATTCACTTTCCAAGCTTATGTATGTGGTTTATGGTCATTATGGAGATCTTATATCAAGCCAAGTCCAAAAGAATTCCATTGGCTAAGTTTTTCACATGCATCGGTATACAGTCAGATTCAAATGATCATATCTCCTTTCACAAATATAAGTAGGTGCCCCATGACCTACCAAATAAAATAAATTTGAATAATCTTTCCAACGCATTTGGTTTCACTTAATTCTGAGTTCGGAGCAAGAGGTTATGCCTATTTTTGTAAATCTTATCAGTGTTGGGTCGCTTTCACGGATCATGAAAAGGTTCATGGCTAGTGAAGCCATCCATGGTGCTTTGTGGTGCTACATTTAAGGCTCATTTTATTAAGGTCTTTTTGATAATTTGGCCTTTCCCTAAGACCTTTATTATCCTCTTTATACTCCTACACAACTCCTATAATAATTCTAACACCTCATTCAAGCTTTACGCTTAGTTTATTTCATTAACTCCTTAGTTTATTTCATTAACTCCTAAGAATTTATCTCCAAGTTAATTATTCAAGGAATTCAAGCTAGGGTGGGCTGCCAAGATAAATTTTAATCCATCTTATTCTTTCTAAATTTTTCAATGTATGTGTGGTTTCATTCATGATTATCTTTCAATCATGAAGCCCGAAAATGTATTTCTTCAATTTCATGATTTCTAAGTATGATTTACAAGTGGAATTTTGTGACTTAGCTTCAAATTGATGAAATTAAGTTATGGTTTGATGTCAATTGATGATTTCAACATGATTTTATGTCTTATTATGCCAATTTACATGGATTTTGTGAGAATTGTAAATGCATATCCCTTGCTATGATGAATTTATGCGTGGGTAATTTCAAGTATGTTTCAATTGTTGATTTCTTTATGGATTAAGTATGATTTCATATAATTATGATATTTTAAGAATGAATTTCAAGTACCCATGTTATTCATTCATTTCTCAGGGCATAAACATGTATGAACAACGATTTTCATGAGATTTATGATGTGGGTTATTACCCAGTTATGATTATGACTATAACTGCAAGGCAAGTATGGTTATGACATAAAATGTGATCATATAATGCTATGATATGACCTTAAGCCCCATGGGTGTGCCTACACAACTATGTACAAGTATGAATGAGTTATTCCAATATATAAAAGTATTAAATGAAGTATGATTTGGCCTTTGAGCCAAAGCATGTATAATTATGATTTTATTTGTCTTTAAACTCCAAGTATGCATGATTATGAAGTAGGATTTGTCTCCCAAGCCCAAGTATGGATGATTATGATTTGAAAATACTTATGCTCCTATTTTAAGCATATATATGTACATGTATTCCCGTGGGATGATGACTTAACACTGAATGAGATTGGAGGCGGGGGCCTATTCTCAAGGGTCTTTTGGGATGATGACTTAACACTGAATGAGATTAGAGGCGGGGGACTATTCTCAAGGGTCCTTATATTAAATCTACCTTTCTCATAACTACGTGCCACCATAGGTTCATATTTATGCCATTTTAAGGGTTGATGATGATGAAATATATATGTACCACCATCCATCGAAGTGGGAATGGCCTGTAAGGTGAGGGTATAGGCTGTCTTTGGAAAGTAGTCTACTATTTCTTAGGTGTAGAGACAACATCAGGGTTCCATGCAATAGCTCGCATGGTCTTACATGTAAGTTGAGGTCCCATCTCAACTATGTTTATGTATTATTGTATTCATGCATCATGGATTTAAGGCAAATTGTTATGACATGCTTTCCTATATACTTCTTTCTATATATATATGCGCTTGTTATCTATCACTGAAATGGAGGTTATTATGTTCATATGCATTGCATACCCGCTTACTTATTACATTCCAACACACTAACGCATACTTTTGGCTACATGATCTAACCATGTTGAGATCGGAGAGTTTCCTCATCTACCTCTTCACAGCCAAATTTAATTTATGGGAGTTTGCTTATGGCGCGTCCTTTATTCCAAGGACAATACCCACCTTCTATCTACCTATGCTATGTTATGATTATCTTATGTCTTTTACTTTTAGGGTGAGCCTGAGACATGTCTTGTCCCCTATCCTTTCTATGACTTATAGGTATTGTTGGACGTCATGAAACTCTAGGTATGAGCCTTGTTATGTTTGATGCTTATGGAGGCTAACCTTATGCCCTATCTTATGTTGATATGGATATGATGTGTTGATGAGATGGTGAAATTCCTAAGTCTCCACTCCCATAAATTGATTCCTATGATCTCGTCCCTTAGACTTTCTTGTTGAAGTTATGTGATGGCAATTCCATGCCCCTATTTTCATAGATTGTGCCCTACTTTCCTAGCCCTTAGTATTGATTGTTAATGTTTTTTCCGCACTACCAAATCGATGATGTTCTTAAGTATGCTATGAGGCTTTTTCGGGGACTTTTGGGTTCTCATTGGCCATGCTACACCTAGGCCCTAGGCTTGGGTCGTGACAATATATGAAGTTAGAAATGAGAAAGATAATAGAATTTTCACATAATATGAATGAAATTTAAATTTAATTTTCAGTTAATGATTCATTAAATTTATTTCATACATAGTCTTAAAAAGTTTTAATGCCCAAAAGTAAACTTAATCATTTTGTGGAATATCGACCTTAACCTACTATAAAACCATGCGAGTTATAACAAGACGTCTGATGTAACTCCCACATTGAGAACGGAGAGGCTACTTTGCAAGGTAAACTTCGTGAGAACCTTTAACATCATTAGCTTTAAGTGGATACACTAGCTAGGCCAATAAGGAAATCTATGGAGGCATGTATTGTTGGATAAGAGGTTGCTACTAGAATTTTCTCGAGAAGATAATCATACATCTTACTGATCAAACTCCACCTTAAGCTTCTCGGTGCTAAGTCAAATCCATATGAAATTATTACTTGAGTAATTAAAATCATCATTCATATAGAGTGGCGTATTCAAAATCTTAGTGATTTAAGAAATGTGATAATTGACATTATCACACCTTGAGTCCATGATTAGGTGAGAATTATTTTTACCAACATTCATTCATTCTTCAACAGACTTTCATAAATCATAATTTACAGGTTTTCTTAAACTTGGATGAAACACTTATTCATTCATGATCATAGTTCATAAAAACTGTAAGGCAACTTGTTTGGGTTCATCTTAAATAAACGTTAAAACATGTAATTCAATAAAATTATGCGTAGCCATGGAGAATCATAATAGTTGAAGTTATAATTAAATTAACCCATGATGAGAATCATGAACCTTAGATAGCCTTATACAGAACTTGCTTATAAATCGTCGAAAATCATGTAATTTACAAAAATTCATACTAATTCGGTAATTGGATGAAAAATCATGAAAACCCATTGAAAAAGTGAAGAATTCTTTTGGCTTCATGGGTGAAAGTGACTAATGCATGACTACTTATATACCTTGAGTAGAAATCTAACTTGAAACCTGAAGTTTGATAGAGAAATTTGCAAGAAACTCTAACTTGACCTTCCTTGAGCTTGAGAGAATTTTGGAGAAGAAGACTTAGGAGATATTTTTGAAATTGAAGAAATATTCTGGATTTGGATGAAATAATAGTAGAAAAATGGTTATAGGTATAAATAGAGCAAAAATAACATAGTTTATGAGTTAGGAAGGTAAGAAAAGACCAAAATACCCTCATTTAAAAGTTGTTGCACAGGGTCTAAGAGACTCATCTATGTGTTGCAGACCTTTCTATGACTTGTACAAGTGTTTTCTAGTTCCTGGGTCAGTTTCCCTATATCAAGATCTTGAACTAAGAGATCATTCTACGACTTGTAAAGCTTACTACAAACTCGTCTGGTCCTTAGAAAAAGTTCTACAACTATGTAAACTAGGACCCAAAATGCCGAATCACTTCTATGACCCATATTCCACTTGACGATGCATATATACCTTTCGTGGAACCCCTCCATACTTAGTCAATTTTATTCTCATCAATATCTTATCTATGAGTTCAAGGTATGACTCATGCATTCTTTTACCGATCTCAAAGACCTTTTTTCAAACTGACTCTCTTTTTCCCCAAATCTTTTGTAATTGTAGGGGCATTCCACAAGCCCTAGCAATGACCTATATTTCCTTTTATAGGCTTATCCTGTTCATTCACAGAACTGACACTCGTCTTTCATCCCAATTCCTCAACTCCATTCTTGATCATTTTCGATGGGTCATAGACCAAATTACAACCCTTAAAAGCCCCTAGATGTTTCATCAGAATTTTCCTAAAATCTCCTTCAAGTACCAGTTTCATCTACAAGGCCCATCTACAACCCTTAAAATGGTCTACGAGTTGTAGATGGTGCTCGTATAACCTGTACCAGTCCTTTTTTTACATTTTCTTTCTTATTCTAACTTTTCAATTTATTGAGTATTACAATATCGCCCACTTGGGAACATTCATCCTCTAATAAGATAAATTCTAGCTGGAAAAGAGTAGAATGAATATCTAAAAACCTAACATAAATGCAATAATGCAATTTAAACATCAAAATCATGAAATTATTACACTTTTGCATAAAACATCACTTAAAATATGTTTCATGAACATGCATGCATTGGATATGATATGGTAAAACTGAAATATAGGAACTTGAGGGATTAGGCCATAAATAACTACGTACTTTCATATGACAAATGGAAGGAAATAAAAAAAGATAAAGCTTCGTCGTGTCCGCTTTCACTTCTCATGTAGTGCTTTCCACTTCTTGATTCCTCCGTAAGACTTTGACAAATGCTATGTCTTTATTTCTCAACCTTCTAACTTGTTAATCTAGGATTTTGACTGAAACCTCCTCATAAATAAAACTTTCTTTAATACCCACACTTTCTATTGGCGCTATGGAACTAGGATCACCAACACATTTTCTCAACAAGGGACATGGAACACTAGATGTACCATTGCCAATTTTTTAGTTAAATCCAATTCATACACTACCCTGCTAATATGATTCAAAATCTAATACGGGCCTATATATAAGGGACTATGCTTTGCTTTCTTATTAAAATGTATTACACACTTTATAGGTGAGATTTTTAAGTTGAGCCAATCATTGATTGCAAATTCAAGCTCCCTTCTCCTCATATATGAATATGACTTTTGGTGACTTTGAGTAGCCATTAGCCTTTCCATAATGAGTCTCACCTTCTCCATAGCCTCAAACACCAACTAGGATCCTATAAAGGCTACTTCCCCTATTTCAAAACACCCAACAAGAGATCTACATCTCCTACCATAAAAAGTTTCAAAATAAGGCATTTGGATTTCAGCATTGTAACTATTATTATATGCATATTCAATCAACGGTAGGTCATCATCTCAATTCCCTTTGAAGTAAACTAGGCATGTTCTCACATGTCTCCCAATGTTTGAATTATTCTCTTGACTTGTCCATCACTTTAAAAGTGAAAACCGACGCTTAGCTCAACATTAGAACCAAGACATTTTTCAAATGACTTCCAACAAAGAGAAGTGAAATAGATTCCATGATCCAAATAATCGAAAAAAGAACCCCATGAAGCTTTACCAACTCTCAAATATACATCCTTGCATAATATTTTTCACCGTGAAATTAGAAAATTTGGTCATTTGATAAACAGTCACCCAAATATAATCACTTTGCCTACGAGTATAAGACATCCCTATTGTATATCTTCCCACTTTCAAGCAGAAATTTAAATGTGTTTGATAGTCCACTTTCACGTGTTGTAAATTAGGGCATTCCACCAAAAACATTTCTATATCCTTCTTCAAAACATACAACCAATACACTTTCCTCAAATTTCTATATATTTTGGCGAATCTCAGATGAATATAATACCAAGAACGGTGGTCTTCACTCATTCTCATCTCCCTAAAGTCATTAACATTAGGAGTACATAGGCTATCTTGGTAACAAAGTACCTCATCTCCCCTTGGGAGAAAATCTCAATCCTCTTTTAGGCAACTGGCTTCTTTGACTCAACCAAATATGGATCCATATCTTCCTTTGCCTTTAACATGCCACTAGAGAAGACTTTGAACCATTATGGACAAGTAAGTCATCCTCACTTGAATCACTCAACCTTATACTCAATCAAGCAAATAAGTGCAAATCCTTCACCAATTCATTCCTTTCATCCCTTATATGAGCAACATTATTAATAGGCCTGTGTCTTAATGCATCATTAACATCATTATGGGAAATAGAGATAGGCTAAGTATCAGGAAGGAGATCTAAGCTGAAGTCAAGTTTCCTTTTGGAAGAAATGTTAGGCAAGTCATTGAAAAACTCATTGACAATGGGCACTAGCTTAAGAGTGGGCACTTCAGAATTTTTATCCCTAACCCAAATTAGATGGTAAATGCAATTCTTGAAAATTATTTTTTGAGTTTTAAGGCACAATATGAATTGACATTTGAAAAAGGAATCAATACCCTTCCACTTAAGACGGCTCATTTGGGAATTAGAACTATACCAATCGTGTTCTACAATCGATCGAGGATGACAAGCATGGAACCAATCCATACCAAGCATGTCATCAAAGTCAGTCATTTCAAGTTCTATGAGGTCACATCAAGTAACTTTATTGAGTGCAGAAACTGGCAATTTCTATAGACTCTCTTTGCCAAAATATAATCACCAACAAAGGTATAAAGAAAACAAATTCTAACAAGACCTGAGAATACACATCAAATCTCATAAGAAGGTAAGTAGTAATAAAAGGAAAAGTGGCTGCAAGATCAAGCAAAACATACACATCTAAGTCAAACACTCATAACATACCTATTACCATATTGGGGGACTCCTTCACATCTTGTCTAACCTGAAGTGCATAAAACCTATTGTGGAGTTGTCCACCACCATCCGATCCTGAAGCACCACCTGACTGAATTTGTCAACTGGTCGTAGTTTGAGTCTAAGGTTCTGTCTGCGTTTGTCAAGTAGTTTTAGTACATCAATAAGGATAAATAAAGAAACATCATAAATCATCTAATATGATACAAAAGAGAAGTCTCAGCATGAAAGTCTAATGAGAAAGAACAAGTTTAGTTGGAAAACATAAGGACTACATATACTCCATACAATCCAGCATGCCACTACTAAACAAGGGCGGAGGCTTGGGACAAGTTCCTAGTTCACCCTCAATGAAGGAAATACACATTCTTAAAGTGTCAACATAAACCAAAGGTCGCAAGAAATAAAATACGATAGGCTTACCCTTGAAACCTTATGACTCAATAAGTATTCTTCAATCGTAGTCCAAAGTTAGCCATGATTATGGGATGTAGGGAGAAAGTCCTCTCCTACATTATAAAATAATATAGACAATGAAGTATGTATTAGTATTTTAAATGTACTAAGTATGTGAGTAATATACATACCGGTAATATAGAATGTTTCATGGAATGCAAGACCATAATAAAGAAATCATGAGATAAAATCTAACTAAAACATGTGGTCAATACATCAAAATCATAGTAAAACTTCAAAGTAAACTTAATCATTTTGCACGATATCGATCTTAACCGATAATAAGGTCATGCGAGGTATAACATAGAATCCGATGTAACTTCCATATTGAGAACAAAGAGGCTAATTTGTCAAGGTACACTGCCTGAGAACCTTTAACTTAACGATCTATATGTGGATCAACTAGCTAGGCCAAAGCGGCAACCTATTGGGACACATAGTTTTGGACAAGACATTGCTACTAGTGTATCCTTGGGAAGATAAAGTTAAGATTTCTCCGTGCTAAGCCAAATTCCAATGGAATTTTAAAGTATGAGTGAATGAAACATAACACAACTTGAGTCATTAAAATCATCACTTATATAGAGTAGCTCATTAATACCTCGGTGATTCGTGCAATATGAGAATTTTCCTTATCACACCTTGAATCCATGATTAGGTGAAACATTCTTTTACCAATATTTATTCATTCTATAAGGGACTTTAATAAATCATAATTTTTATGCTTTCTTAAACTTGGATGAAAACTTTGTTCATTCATGATCATAGTTCATAGAAAACTAAGGTAACTTGGTTGGATTATCTCAAATCTACTTTAGAGAATATGTAATTCAATAAATGCATGTGTAATCATAGAGAATCATAACAATTAAAGTCATGAGTGAAAGAACCCATAATTAGAACCATGAACCCTATATAGTATTATAAAGAATTTGCTTATAAATCATTAAAAGTCATACAATTGATAGTTTTCATACATAATTAGATCAATAATCATCATATATAACACAATTCATGTAGTTGGATGAAGAATTTTAAAAATTCATAAAATCTCATACTTGAAATTCATTAAAAATATGAAGAATTCATCGGACTCCATGTGTGAAAGGGACACATAGAATAATACCCGCATACCTTAAGTAGAAATCTAACTTGAAACCTGAAGTTTGATGGAGAAATTTGCAGGAAACCCAAACTTAACTTTCCGTAAGCTTGAGAGAAATTTTGAGAAGAAGACTTAGCAGATTTTGTGAAATTGGAGAAATATTTAATTAGGATGAATATACAAGTACAAAAATGATTATAGGGTAGAAATAGGGCCAAACCGACCTAGTTCAGAGATTAGGAGGATAGGACAGGACAAAAATTTCCCTAATAAAAAATCGTCGAACAAGGTCTGTTAGACCTACCTATGGATTGTGGACCTTTCGACGAGACTATTATACGACTTGTAAAGACAACTATGGACTCATAATGTTAGTCCGTAGAAAAAGTTCTGCAACAATGTAAACTTGGACTAAAAACCATGAACCGCAAACTACTTTCACTACTCGTATTCCACTTGACGAAGCATAGATACATTTCGTGAAACCCCTCCATCCATAGTCAAATTTTAATCTTTCAGGATCCTATCTATGAGCTCAAGGTACGGCACACACTTTCTTTTTTAGGTCATAAAGACCCTTTCTCAAACTACCTCCCATTTCCTAAATCATTTCTAAGTGTTGGGACATTCCATGAGCCCTAGCCACGATCCACATTTTCTTTTACGGACTCTTCCTTTTTATTCATAAACAAAATTCTAATACCCCTTTTTCTTCCTAATTCCTTACCTCCATCCACGACCATATCTTTGGATCATGAATCACATTACAACCCATGCAAGCACCTCGTAGATTCATCATTTTTTTCAAAATCTTCCCCTAGTACCAGTTCCATCTACGAAGGCTCATCTACGACTGGTAAAGTGGTCCACGAATCGTAGATGGTGCTTGTACAACCTGCACCAATTCACTTTTCTGTATTTTTCCTCTTGTTTTGGTTTTTCAACGTACGGGGCATTACATTATTATTCCTTATATAGATATATATACACACAAACACACTACACTAAAATTTTCTCTTTCCTCATTATTACTACACTATTTATGTCCTCACAAAATTCTTACTATTGCATTCTTTATATTTTGATTTTTTTTAAAAAAAATTATGCCCACTTAAATTTTCTCGTTCCTCATTGTTACTGTACTATTTTTATCTTCTCAAAATTCTTCCTTTTGCCTTCTTTGATTTTTTTATTTTTATTTTTTGAAAAAATGTTACGCTTTGAGGAAACTTCAAAAAATATGAATATATTTACATTTTCTCTTTCCTCATTATTACTATCCTACACTATTTATATCTTCGCAATTCCTCTCTGTGTTTTGTTTTTTGTTTAGATAAAAATTTTATGGTGTCTTTTTCTCTTCTTTATTCAGTTTAAAATGTTTACAAATACAATCACCATAAAATATTCACAACGGTAACTGTAATTAATGCATTAACAACCATTTTAATCTGATTAAATCGAACGAAGAATTCATATAATACAATTATGCGTTTAATTTTCTTTCAAATGTGTTATCTCTCATCAAATTTTCTATTAATGTGTCGTCATGATGCCATTATCTTTTATCACAAAAGTTTTGTTTTCTCTCTTTGTATAAACAAAGTAGATTATATATGGCCACTTAAATGGTTTATTTAATTTGCATTAGTTATTTTGTGTCAAATTGGGATAGAAGCTATTTTAACTTTATAATTTGGTGACTTAAATATAATTTTTCTTATTAAGATATAAATTTTATTAAGGATCACTTCTTCTGTTTGAGTATATCTCCTTTCGTTGAAATCAAGTCTTAGGTGATGAAAAGATAGATAAAATATAATAAAAAATTAATAATTAGATGGATTAAAACTTAAAATATAATTCTTCTGGTTTGAAGACTATAATATTGTCACGATAAAAAACTAAGATCATAATGGCATACATCTCTCAACCCAACCTGATGTGTAAACTGAAAAGTAGACACCTTTGAGACTCGCAAAAGAGAAGTCAAGGCACAAATGAAGGAGATGAAATGAAATAAATCACAACCCCAAAACTTGTGTCATAGGTATATAGGGCATTTAATATAATATCTGAGTTAGTACATACAACTCAACCTTTGACAAAAAATAAAGACTATAAAGTTAATATAGTATCTACTGGCCGGTAGCCTAGATCCCTGAATCTTACCACCAGATCTTAAATAGACAACTATTGGAGTGCTCAATCGCCACATGAATGACCCTGAAAGAAATCTGCATCCAAGGGGACACGAAGGTAAGGGTGAGTACAATTCACACGTAACCAATATGATTTATCGATAGAGTATTAGAAATTGATTAAACTATGCAATAAACTAAGAACGCTTTCACCTGCATACAGGAAAGATAGTCAACCATCGGTGCCACCAATCTACATAGAATGGTGCGAATAAAGTAAACACACAAGTACAGGCACACAAAACACTATCAATAACTTAAACACAAGGCACTTAAATATGTCATGCAATAGAATGGAATGTATGCAATGCATGGGTTGTAATGATGGTAGTGGTGATATTAATGTGTATCAACTACCCTGCCACCTTGGGGACTCATAATACAGGTATAAATCACAATGTATCCACTACCAAACCACCTGAGGGGATCAAGATACACGTATAAATCACAATGTATCCACTACTCTACTACCTATGGGAATCAAGAAACTGTTATCAATAAACATGTATCTATTATCCTATCACCTCAACGACTCAAATACTAGTGTCTATCACAATATACCCGCTATCTTGCTATCTAACTCGTAGGTAGGGACTCAAGATACAAAAGTTAAAGATGTCTCTTTTTTTTTTTGAGAAAAGTGTTGCCACAATGTCATTTCTCATGTTTCATGTTATGCATATATGAGGATGAATGAATGTCAATATCACAAATAGAGGAGCATAATCAACTCAATACAAGTCTCAAATTAATAAAATTCTCAAAACTCAAATTTTATGATAAATACCCTATTCAAAATCAATTGGTAAAAACCCCCCTTTTAAAATAATCAACAATCCTTTGAAAACTTTTTAGTTCTCAAAATATGCCACAAACAATAAATATTTCTCAAGTGTTTAATTTCTTAACTCATCTCATGCCTCAACGCATTTCACTCTACAAATGTATTTTATTCCTCAAATCATTTCATACTTCAGTGTATTCAACTTTAAGAAATATCTCATTTTTTAAATCATTTCACAAAGTATCTCATCTTATAAATCATTTCACGAGTATATCATTTCTCAAATCATTTCACAATGTGTAACATTTCACTAATCATTTCACAAGTATCTCATTTCTCAAATCATTTCACAAAGTATCTCATTTCGCAAATTATTTCACAAGTATCTCATTTTTCAAATTATTTCACTAGGTATCTATCACGATCCGATTTTGGGAGTGATGGTACTTGTCTTTATTTCACCAAGACAAGTTTGACTAAGAATATCATATTAACATGATACAAGACAATGCAAAAACAAAATCAAGATAACTATATGAGTAACAAGACTTTGAGTCATAAATGCATAATCCAAACTAGATCACATCCCAGAAATGGTTGTCACAAGGTACAAGTCTCTATTATATAAAAATAAGAAAGAAAAGATACAAGTCTCAATAGCATTTATCTCTCAAATAGAAAAAAACTAGTAGTAATATATGACAGTCTTAAGAGTATGTTGAAACTACAAGCAACTAACTCGCAACTATCAATAGTTCAGTCCCCAAGAAGGAGATGAAGAAGAACGCCAACAAGATCTAAGCTCTCTACCTACACACATGTGTAAAAAAACAAGGGGAGTACCAATTATCCAACAAGCATACCTAATCACAAGTAGTAAATAAAGAACTAAGCACCCCTTCCATTCCAACTGCATACCTTCGAACTACAAAACATGGACATAAGAAAGGTCAACATATACAATATATGCAATATGGTAGTTACAAACTCATATCACAACATCTCAAAAGTCAAAACTTCACAATATACCAGTCTTAATTTATTAAACATATATCACAATCTTTCAAAAGTTCAATCTCAATTACTTACAAGGTTCACATCATTCAATACATCACATTCAAAACATATACCAATTCCAAGAAAGGAGTGATATGAAATGGAATAAATGTTATGAAATTTCAGCAATGTGATGCTAAGTTAATTAGCTATGATGCATGTCTTTCCTATGATACACATCCCTTGATGTAATCAGACTGAAAAACATGAAGGCCATACATAGATCATATTTTCGTCGAAAATGACCTCGGCATAACAATCAAGTTAGCAATGACCTCGGCATAACAATCACACACTGGAAATGACCTCGACAAAACAATCACATATCGAAAATAACCTCGACATATATCACGATTAGTAGAAACCTCAACCCCGTGTATCAATATCTCTTTCAACAACCTCGACCAGTAGCAGGGTCGGTCTCATACATCAATATTTCTTTTTCATTATCAACAAGCTAGAACAATTTTCCTTTGGTTTTTCATTACCAATAGGATATCAAGCGTGTGTGCGCGCACACACATATATATAATCAAAACACAAGTACCACTTTCATAATAATGAGGTGCATACAAGATGTCCAGAAAGTTCGTTTGCTCATAATCAAGTACTCAATCTCATTATCAAATAGTCGGAACCACTTTCCATCGACTTTTCATAAGAAATGGATCATCAAACAACTCATGTCATCATGGCACAATAATCACTTTCACAAGTACAAAATAGGCAAGATGTCCATATGTGTTCATTTGTTCATAATTCATCAATCATTGTCATTGCCTTTCAATATTTGAGTCGTCATCAACATATTATGTAATAATCAAAATAGAAAAGAAAGCCTAAAATGTCCTCGAACTAATGAAAATGGTACAGAAATACTCTCCATCCACCTATTGGGCCTAAAGTGCCCTTATCATCCACCTTTTGGTCCAAAAATGGTTTTTTCTTTAACAGAATATTTTTGGGTCCAAAATGCCCTTCATTCATCTTTTTTGCTCACTTAAGTCATTGAAACTAACAACCCTCTCCTTCTTTTATTTTTTAAATATTTATTATATTTTATTTTCTTATGGAATAAAATAAATTCCCATCTCTACTAGATTTCTTTTCATAATTTTTCCAAATCAAAATAATGTATCTCGTTAAGGATCAAAGTGATTTTTTAAAAAAGTAATCAATGTGATTTACTAAAATAATTAACTGATTTAGCTTTCTTAAAAAGAAAACTTTTTAGAAATATGTAAAGTTAATGAAAATGTAACTCTTTAATCTATCGAAAGATAAGTTTTTATTTTTTTAAATGTTATAATAAAAAAAATTCAAAAACTATTCAAATTTTATTAAATAAAAAATTAATAAAGCTAAATCGATTTTAATAAATCACTTTGATCCTTAAAAGGATAATTATATTTTCTAAATAAAATACAAGTATGTGCATAAGTTTTTTAAAAATCTCAAAATATGTATTGTTATAGCTTTAGATTTTTTAAGAGTTTTTTTTAAATATTCTTTCCCCATAACTTATTAAATACAAAAAACACACTTTCTTCATGGCCTTAGAAAAAATTAAAACTACTAGTTTATTTTTTGTGGTTATATTTTTTTATATATTTGTCTAAACCAAAACAATATCTTTCTTTATAACCCCTAAACTAACTTTAAAAAAATATTAGATTTTTTTTTTGTAAAAAGAAAAAATTGAGGATGGGGATTTACTTTATTCCAGAAGAAAATAAAACATAATAAATATTTACAAAAGGAAAAAGAAGAAAGATAGTATTGTTAGTATCAAGGGTAAAAGTGAGTCAAAAAAGTGAACGAAGGACGTTTTTGGTCCCAAAAATATTCCGTTAAAGAAAAGGGCATTTTTTGACCCAAAGATGGATGACAAGGGCATTTTAGGCCCAATATTCCATCATAGCTTAGGACAATTCATCTTTTAAGTCCTTATTTCACAAACATTTAGTTTTACAATTTTCAACACTATCTTAAAATAAGCATTTTTTAGCTCTACATTTCACATAATGAGATTCAATAGATAATTTCATGTAGGATGCTTCAAAGTTCAACAATTTTGAGATTTTTAAGCAATAATGGCATCACAAGTCCATTTTACAATAGCATCTCACTAGTCCAAATCAACAACAATAGACATTGTCTCATAATTTAAGTCATACAAGTCATCATTTTCACCTTCTCATTACTCAAATCATATCAACTAGAATAGTTCACTAACCTACAAGTTTCACATTGAAAGAAAATACTAAGTTCAATAAACTCAACAAAGTTTAGAGTTCACTTGCCTTAATTTAGCTAATGAATCACTCCAATGACAAAGTCTTCCCCTTCCGAATAGAATCTAAATCATCACAACCTGACTGAAAATGAATTTACAATCACAATACAAAACTAACAACATCAAAATTAAACAATTCAGAGAAAAAAACAATCGTTCAAAATTTCACTATAGAAAATCAATGAAAAAATCTGGAATTTTTTAGATGAAAATGTTCCTCTCATGATTAGAAAATCACTGGTGAAAACCAACTTAAAAACATAGTTAAAATGAAATCATAATCATCAATTTCATAAAAATCTCAAAGTTCATCAAAATTCTCAATTTTATTAACTGATTCTTCCAAATTTAATGTTAAAATCAAGGGGTAATTAATAGGTAAAGATAAAGGAAGTGGAAAAATACCTTTCTCAATTAAAAGCATCCAAAGAATCAATCACAAGTCATCCTATCCAAGCTACCAAGATTTGGAAATGGAGGAAATGCTCAAAATGGGAATGCAGGGGTCTAAAACAACCCGTGTGATGCCACTATAGTGGCATAAGTGTCAATATTGTGACACCCGATAAAATCTTGTCCTTCACAATAGGGAAGGTCACTTTAGTATAGCGGCTTTGATATAGCCAAGGCCACCTCACTATAGCAAGGTCGCTACAGCGACCAGGCCATTTGCTATAGCAAGACCTACGCCATAACACAACAAAAACACATTCAAGAAATTTTAAGTCTTGAAGTCTACCCTCGAGATTCAATTAGAACCCTCGAATTCAATGGAATTGTCAAAATATCAAATTTGAGGCCTCCTTGACCAAGAACCCGATTAAGCACCTTAATCTAACTTAGGCTACTTGGAAACATCAAAATGATATTGGGGTACTCAAAAATTATGGAAAAGCTACTTTATGCAATAAAATCACTTTCCAAGACCATTGGAACAATTAGAAAATGATCCGAGCACCAGAACTCAAAATGTTGACCGAAGTCAAATCAAACTCAAACTTTCACTTTCCACCTCCGGACATAAAATCCTCATAATAACACCAAATTTGACTCTAAAAACTCTCCTAATTTTCATATTCTAGAACTAATGGAATCAACAAAACTTCATTTTGGTACCAGATCTCTGAATGACTCAAAATTCAAATTTAGGCAATTTAAACCTCAAAAATCCAATCTTTGGGTAAAATCTCAACTTTACACAAATTTTTCAAAACCATTTGAATATGACTCGGATTAGTTGTCGGGAGAGGTAAATCAATAATTTTTCCAAAAAAGTCAAAAATGACTTTCAGGGTCATTACATCATCCACCACTAAAAACGATGTCCGTCCTCAAACATAACGTAAAGAACATAGATAAAGCCTCGAAGAGATGAGGATAGTGGGGTTGCATGTTAGACTGCATCTCCTAAGTAGCCTCTCCCTCAGCTTGGTGTCTCCACTGGACCTTTATCAAAGCAATCTCTTTGGTTCTCAAATTCAAGACATGCCTTTCTAAATTAGTAACTGGATCTTCCTCATAATCCAAGTACGGACCTAACACAATTGAATCACTATGTACTACATGAAACTCATCGAGGATATACCTCCACAGCATAGACACATGGAATACTGGATGGACAAAAGTCAAACTTGGTAGCAAGGCAAGTTTGTAGGCCTCCTCACCCACTCCCTCTAAAATCTCATAAGGACTTATAAATCTAGGGCGGAGCTTACCCTTCTTCCTGAACATCATGAAACCCTTCATGGGTGAGATCCTCAACCAAAGTTGGTCACCTTCTATGAACTTTATGGGTAAAACACCCCTATAGTCATAACTTTTCTAGTGACTCTAGGTAGTCAGTAACAACCACTGAATCAACCGAACCTACTCGATGACATCTCTAAGCAAGTTCGTGTCATGTCTATCCACCGTAATAGAACTAAACCAACTTATGGGTGATCTACATCTTTGGCTATACAAGGCCTCAAAAGGAGCCATGTGGATGTTGAAAGGATAACTGTTATTGTAAGCAAACTTCGACAAAGGTAAATGTTGATCCCATCTAGCACTGTAATCAATGACATATGCTTGAAGCATATCCTCTAGCACCTGAATGGTCTTCTCAAAGTACCCATCTATCAGATGATAAAATGTTGTACTCAAGTGTTATTGAGTGCCCAAATCATGTTTTGGGGCCTTTTAGAAGTGGGCAGCGAATAAAGAATCTCAGCCCGATTCTATAAAAACTAGTACACGATAAAGTCTCATAATTTGGCTGATTTATAACTGAGCCAACTTCTCCACTGTAAACATGACTCAGACTAGAATGAAGTGCATAGATTTCGTCAAGCGGTCCACAATTAAAAATACACAGTCATACACCTCTAAAGTAGTAGGTAAATGATATGCTGTCAAAATACAACACTTTTGATGCTTAAAACTTGTAATTTTGTGTGTTCTCAAAGCGATATTAATGGGTTTGATGTGTTTTGATGTTTATTTTGCAGGATTACATGATTTGGCAGGACTTTGGAAAACGTTCTACAGAAGTTAAGTTTTTGAGGACTTACGGGCTATTCTACAGGTCATGGTTACTTCCATAAGCCATAGAGAGGTTTCTTGAGTGAGATCCAGTGAAGGGCCTTGTAATTCCCTTATTATTAGATCATGTATTCACTTTCAAAAAGATATTCCCTTGAGATGAAATCAACCCCTACCTCACAACTCTTTGACTCAAATTTGTATCATTAGAGGAATTAATTTTCTTAAATCGTCGAAAAGGAAAGAGGGAGGGGTTTGTCTTAGTATAATATATTTACTTTTATGAAAGTATATACATTCCACAAGCCTTAATAGTAGAGGTTAAGGTGTGAGGAAACAAATAAGGAATGAAAAAAGAAGTTTGGGCAGCCACCTTTTATTTTGGGCAGCCTTCTTATTTACTTTTAGTATAATATATAATTCCCCCTTTATTAAGTCAGTTCCAACACTGAGACACCTTATAAGCTCCCCCATAACTTTATATATACAAAACGCATGAAAATAATCAGTTCCTTTGAGCAAAAAATCAAGAAACACCCTACCTTTTGGGAATTGTTTGAAGAAACTGATATCGTGTTGATCCACGACTTGAACTCGGTAGGTTTGTTATGTGCTAAAAGGTTAAGCTTCGTGTAAAAAATTATTCTTGTGCTCTTGTTACCTGCTGGTATATTTGGATTTTATCTTGGTATCTCGGCTATGTTCTTATCATTTTATCTGGTGGTGTTGATATCTTTTGAGACTTGCAAGGAACACGCTTAATTCGCATATGTGTACGGATTGCTTGATCACTTGACATCCTTGTGGATTTGTCCTTCTTGTGGCTGTAACTTTGTCACTATTAGCATGCCTCTTGTTCAGATAAATGGCCATCTTGACTGTTGATTTTTTGTTCGTCCTAACTATAGAAGCGGTCCATTTTTAGCACGAACTAGAAAGCCACTCTTAATATGATTCTTGGTTCTCTTGATTATTGGATTTTAGATCTTCATGATATAGGGCCTTGGCCCTTCTTGATACTTGATTATATTTGATTTGAAGGCATGATATACATATTGGGGGAACTTGTTATCTGAATGGCTTGTAAAAATGCTTCCAGGAACTCTCGATTTTAAACATCATACTTAATACTATTGATTTATTTGATCACTTAGTCTACTTATTATATTGCAATTGTGTTGCCCTTGACTTAGTAAAGGTAAATTGATGAAGCTAAAGGTCCCAACTTGTAACTTTTACACCACTAAGCTATTAACCGTGGTTGTTTCTATCACAGGGAATGTCCGAGATGATGCTTGAGGATGGCCAATGGAGATAAATTTTGGGAGCTATGAAGAGGATCACATTTGCATCGAGACATATGTATTGTAGTAGTTTTCGGACATGTACATGATTCTCCTGTTGAATATGTTTATGTGAATTTTTAAGGCTAGTGTAACTTATGAAACTATAATTTCTAACTTAAAGTTTTGGCATGCTTAGTTGGTTTGGAGCCGGCGAACGTGTTTTTTTTTTTACTATATTACTAACTATTTTGAGTTTATTGTATGAAACTAAAACTAGTACATTTATACTATCTAACGGCTAGCTACTTTCTCTCGCTAAAATTCTCCCAAAAGAATCCTACACTGCCAGCCCCACCGGAATGGCGCGTGAGTCGCCACCGGAGGGACAATGGCTACCGAACCAAGACCACTAGGTGCACCTTGACATGGTGCACCTCCTACAACAAGAAATGCGCACAGACTCCACCCACAGCTCTATGAAATCGCTCAACAATCCGGCAGTCACAGTAGCGATTTCGGAGGCAGAACTATTGAGGGTTCAACAAATCATGTCTCTAATGAATTCGGGTCAGATTCGTGTGATTCCAAGTACTGGAGGTGAATGTATATCTCGGGATCTACCTAGGGACTAAAAATCAGAACATTTCAATCTACCAATTTCAAATTGTGATGAGACGAGTTTCGCGACAATCGCCTAAAAATCGCTAGAAATGCGCCTTCAAATTCGAGCACCCTTTGATGACATTTTTTGTAAAGGACCTACTAAAAAGGATTCCTCATGTCATGAAGCAACTTCAGGTAAAGTGGTAGCCAAGTCTACCGGTGAAATTCGCAGCAACGTAAATTTTGGCAACAACGACAGTGCTCCGGTGACATTTGAAGGTTGACAAGTATACAAAGTTGATCCTTGTAACATGTGGAACTTCCTAGGCCAAAAGGCCCCAAAAGTAAATGATTCAATTCAATCAAATTTGGGAATTGGGGTTTTGGATCTCCGCAGTACTCCTAAGTTCGACAAATCTGATCTAACCAAAAATCCTTAGGAGTATCCAAAGTGATTAATTGGATACCCATTGTTGTTCTCAATCTCAAATACCTCAATTGAAGGCTAATTTGAATGCAATTGCAAGTTCTGGCGACGGGGACAGTTCTCCGGTTAAATTCGAGGGTCAGCAATTATATCAAATTGATCCTAGGAACATGGAGAATCTCTTAGGCCAAAAATCCCCAAAAGTTAATGACTCGCTTTTGTCGAATTTGAAAATTAGGGTTTTGGGGTCTAAGAGTGATGAAGCTCCGATGAGATTCGAAGGTCGGAAAATAGGAAAAAATGACCCTGAGATGGGGGCACACCTCACAGACCCAAAAGCCTCAAAAGTTAATGATTCCATCAATTCGAATTCGGGAACTACGTTTTTGACTGAACAAAATGTTCCTAATTTCTGAATTGTTACTCAGAGAAACAATCTCACTATTGGAAGTGCTTTGGTGAATCAGTTGAAGAGTTGTAATTATTCCAATCTCAAATAGGCCACTTGAAGTCAATTTTGAATAATTGGGGATCACAATGTCACGCCCCAAAGAGAGAGGAGACGCGACTGGCACCCGATACCACTATTGGTCGAGTAAGCCACCAAATATGCTAGTGAACTAACTAGGGACCAGAAGAAAATCGGGCAGCATAACATTTGAAAGTCTAAGCCTAGATATTTTAGGTCATGACCTGGTAAACAGTAAATCACGTACATCAAGATAAGTAAACCCAAATGATAATGTACTAACTAGCCGACGAGGCTGCCACCACAGAGGTGCAGGCACACAACATATATACATACCAATCTTATGACTGGAGACTGAAAGACACAAAAAGACCAACCCACAATAACATGTCCACAATAGCCTCTATGAGAATCACTAATACTATCGGGACAAGGCCCCGACATACCTAACTGTACAACAAAAAGTAAACATCATGTGAAAGCTCCAGGAAGAGATGGAGCTTACCAACTCATAGCTGATTGGGGCTCCTAGTGGAGGGGTAAATCAGAATCCCTACCTGAACCTACACGCACGAAATAAAATGCAGCGTCCCTAGGCAAAGGGACGTCAGTACGATAAACATGTACTGGTATGTAAGGCAGGAAGGAAAATCATAGATAACCGTAATAAAAAGGTTAATAGAAATACCATCTGTAACCAAGACTCAAGTAGCCTTAATGGCCAATAAGCCACCTCTTGGTGATAAAGAAAATGCATGGTATTCTCGAGTATCGCATGTCGTGAATACATATGTATAGATGCAAATGCATGACATACCCAACCAAATGCTAGCACTGGTGGACCTTTTCGGTAGCTAACCGACATCATATCTGCCAACCTGTGGCCATTTGTACTATATATATATATATATATATATATATTTGGGCAAATAGGCCCCATACCTTCGACTATAGCTCAAAGTCCACGCATAACGTGCAATGTATGATATGAATGTTGAATGCACATAGTAAACCATAACAAGAACTTAGTCAATCTTGGCTCATCGGTACACTTATTCTCATAGCATCATAATCATTGTCATTTAGCCAATCTTGGTTCATTGGTACACTTATTCTCATAGCATCATAATCATTATCATTTAGCCAATCTTGGCCCATTGGTACACTTATTCTCTAGCATCATAATCATTGACGTTTAGCCAATCTTGGCTCATTGGTACACTTATTCTCATAAAATCATAATCATTGTCATAACATATACATATGGCTCGTGGGATCATACATGTCCTTTTTTAACAAGTTTTGGGAACTTAACCCAACATTTACAGTGAAGCCTTAACTTTGAAAAATTTTCATAAAGGTGATTTACATAATGATTATATTTGGTCGCATGTCAATTAGTAAAAGAATGTATTTAAACAGGATCAAGTGCCTTATTAGTTTAGACAGGAGCATTTCACTTGAGAATATTGGAAACCAACGCGTTACTTGTTAAATTCTTCAATTATACTTTTGCATGGAAGAAGGACTGATTTTGAATACTACATTCCTTTGCATTCTACATTTATTTTAATGGTACTACACCAAGAAGAGAAACGCCTCGAACATATGAATAGGTAGCCGAGAAACCGACAAAATAATATATAGAAATTGAATGTCCAGTTTAAACGAATGAATGGAATTTCAACCTAATACCATCGTGAATATAACTCAGCTGCAACCCCAATGCCTTTCACAAAAGGGATTTCTAGCAACACAATAGTAAGATATCACCTTTGATGTTTTGGAAACTTCCCGGATTTCGTGCTAAAAGGAAGGACGGAGCTTAGCCTTAACATACCTCTCCAACGAACGTTCGATTGCCAAAAGTTCCTTCACAAAAGTTGTTCCTTACGTCCTAAGCTTCACAACGGCTATGTATACGCATCTTAAAGACACCTATAAACAATAAAAAATTTAATATTAATGACAAGATTCGGCAAGGAGCATTTACGCAAGGAAATGTTCGTAAAACATTGTAAAAATGACCGTAAAAGACCCCCAAAATTATTACCTGAACATACATCCTGAAAACAAACAATAACTAGCAAAAACACCATTTGTTTTACACTCCAAAAACAGCTCCAAACACAGCTAATACGAGGGGAAAACAATTGCAAAGCGTAAGGCACACATTTCTAGGCACGGAGACGAATTTTAACGGTAAAAATGCGAAAAACTTACCTAAATCACTTAGAGAGCTTTTGGGAGCTTTCCCTTTAGTTTCATACTGGTTTGGGACGAAAATGGCTCATTTTTGAGCTTTAAAATGTCAAAATAGCCGACATTAAGTTGGGTCAACCCGACCCGACCCATGACCCGGTTTTCAGCTCGCGCAGTCTTGGTAAAACGGTCATAACTCTTTATTATGAGGCTGGTTTGATGCGCGGTTTTTTGCGTTGTAAACTAGACTCATAGATCTGCAATTCGATAGTCATGAACCTTCAAACACTTTGTACTTTGGGATATATGGCCTGATACATTTGACCCAAAGTTAAGAAGGATTTCTTAAAGAAACTTACGGTAACTTTGGCCAACCTTTATCTTGCAAATTTCTTGATTCAAAAACTTAATGTATGACCTTTGTGACATTAAAATAAATTTTAAAAATCCATTATTAGCAAATTATACACTTTTAGTCCCATCCGAAAAGTGAAACCTAGTTTAAACCTTCCAAAAAGGGCGAGGCGCCACTCGGGCCATTTCTTTAACCCCGAATGTGTATTCAGGGTATTCCTTTGGCTTAAAACTTTAGGTCCTTGATATTACCACTTATTGGCAGCCTTATTATTGCAAGGTGCTAACAAAAACCGCATGTGCCTTATATAACATCACACTATTTATATAATGGAAGATGAGAAACACGGGGTCTCACAGTCCTCCCCCCTTAAGAACATTCGTCCGTGAATGTGTCAAGACAGCTCCTTGGTTGAATTACCATCTACTAAAATGTTATTTTATTTGGATACATCTATTACCCTTTCAAACCATAAACCAACTTAAAAAAACTCTAATTACTAAGCTTTGTATAGCTATCCCGCGACAAAACATACAAGTTACACCTCTAAATCCTTTAAAACTTAAGTTACTAAAAAACAGAGAACTGCCAGTTTTGGAACACAACCCACCTTAAGTTATAAATAGCTGGGGGTGATTCCTCATCATTTGTTTCTTTGGATTCCCAAGTTATTTCCTCAATATTTTTTTCGCCACAACACTTTCATGAAGGCCACTTTTCATTCCGAAGCTTTCTTATTTGTCAATCTAAAACAGCCATTGGTACCTCATCATAAGTTAAGTCTTCAGCAGTGGGGATATCCTTAGTGTGAGTAATACACGAAGGATCCCTAATGTACTTCCGCAACATAGATACATGAGATACTAGATGGCCTTCCCTTAATTCTAAAGGAAAATTTAACTCGTATGTTACCTTGCTAATTTCTCTAATAACCTTATAAGGTCCAACATATCTATGACTGAACTTTCCTGTCATTCCAAACCGCCTGATTCCCTTCATAGGTGATACCTTTAAGAAGACCCAATCTTCTACATCAAACTCTAAGTCTCGTCGTCGAACATCTGTGTAAGACTTCTCCTTATTTTGGGCCATTTGCGATAAGTCTCTAATAAGTTTCATTTTTTTTGTTGCTTGTCGAACTAGATTAGGGTCTAGCAATTTTGCCTCCACAACCTCAAACCAATCGATCGACGACCTACATCTTCGCCCGTATAGGGCTTCATAGGAAATCATTTGAATACTAGCATGGAAGCTATTATTATAAGGAAACTCAATAAGAGGTAGATGAGCATCCCAGCTTCCTCTAAAGTGCAACACACAAGCATGCAACCTATCCTCAATGGTCTGGATGGTACACTCTGCTTGCCCATCAGTTTGTGGATGAAAAGCGGTCTTGAGATTCACCTGAGTGCCCAGACCATTCTGAAAAGACTTCCAAAAATATACGATTAATTGAGCCACTCGATTAGAGATAATAGATAATGGAACTCTATGAAGGCAAACAATCTCTTGAATGTAAAGCTTAGCATAATCCTCCGCTGAATATGTCATTTTTACTGGCAAGAAATATGCAGATTTTATAAACTTATCTATGATTATCCAAATAGAGTCACACCTGCGTGGAGTGCGAGGCAACCTAGTGATGAATCCCATAGTTATCATGTCCCATTTTCCTAAATGGAAAATCAGTATACTTAGCTAGGCCTCTAGGTTCTAATGTTCTGTTTTAACATGCTGGTAGTTGGGGCATTGGCCACCATCTTTGGAACATCTTTTTCATGCCATTCCACCAATAAATCCGTCATAGGTCTCAATACCCCCTTTTTTTGTTGCCCTAGGTTGAGTCAAATATCTAGGATAATGAGCCTCAAAATGAACCTTGGCATGGAGCCCTCCGATGTTTGGCACACATGAACGGCCTTGGTACCTAAGGACTCCGTCTCCAGTCAGCTCAAATGAAGAATGTTGTCGTAGTGAAATGCTCTGCTTTAGTGTCCTATGCTTAGGATCCTCGCGTTGTCGCTCTTTTACTTCATTAACAATGGAAGATTCTATTGTATTTTGAACAATCACACCACCACCTTTCGCATCTTCTAATCACACCTGCAAACTAGTCAGCTGAAGTAAATCTTTGTCATTTGAATCTTATCATCTTCAACATGAGTTAGACTTCCCATGGACTTTCGACTAAGTGCATCAGCAACAAGATTAGCTTTACCAGATGGTACAAAATGTCAACATCATAATCTTTTAGTAATTCTAGCAATCTTCTTTGTCATAGGTTCAACTCATTCTGCTTGAATAAATATTGGAGGCGCTGGTAGTCGGTAAAATCATCGATATGAACTCCGTATAGATAATGCGACCAAATCTTTAGGGCAAAAACAATTGCGACAAACTCAAGATCATGGGTAGGATAGTTTTGTTCATGTTTAAATAACTTTCTGGAAGCATATGCAATAACCCGACCATGTTGCATAGGAACACAACCTAGGCCAATTATCAAGGTATTACAATATACAATGTAGCCTTTGGTTCCATTTGGAAGAGTCAGACTAGGTGCGGTGGTAAGCCTTTTCTTTATCTCTTAAAAACACTGTTCAGATGATTCAGTCTACTGAAACTTAGTTGCTTTATACGTCAACCTCGTTAGTGGTGTATAGGTAGTGGAGAATCCCTCAACAAACCTCCTATAATATCCTTCCAAGCCCATAAAGCTATGGACCTTTGTCGGATTCAAGGGTCTCGGCCAGGCTATTACTGCTTCAATTTTCTAGCCATCGACCTTGATAGTATCGCTAGTAATAACATGGCCACGAAAAGCTGTAGAAGTTAATCAAAATTCACATTTGGAGAATTCAGCATATAACTTGTTGTCCTGGAGAGTCTGTAATATAAATCGCAAATGGTCTGCATGCTCAATTCCTGACTCAAATTGAAATATTTCCTTTCGAATATCAACATCCTTGATTCGCAGTTGGTAGTACCGGGGTCACAAGTCAATCTTTCAAAAACCATCAATCCACATAAAAATATACTTATTCTTGATAGTGAATTTTTAGCTATCTATAACCGATACACATCCGTAAAGAGCCATCTTTCTTTCAAGCAAAGAGCATTGGAGCACCACATGGAGATGAGCTTGGCCTAATAAGGTCTTTATCAAGTAAGCCCTTCAGTTATTCCTTCGAGTCTCTTAGCTCTACGGGAGCCATTATGTTTTTGAGAGGAATGGGTATACGTTGCATATCAGGGAGAAAATCTGAAGAAAAATTGATATCCCTTTCGCGGGATCCTGGGAAGCTCATCGGGGAATATTATCATGAATTCATTCACAGTAGGGACTGACTAAAGGGCCAGTTGCTAATAAAATATCCTATCTTCCCATAATGGTAACATGCACGAGAACCCTTTCTACACTGCCTAGTATAAAGCTTACCGCATTGTGTACATGGGGGACTAAGTTGTCTCATTTGTGCATAACGCTCCCGTTGACAGCTATCAGGCTGATCTAAATTCTGCCGTGGCCTTGACTAAATATAATAATCAAATCGCTACCTTGCATCTGTGGTAGGAAACTACATACTGGCGGAGGTGGATATCAGTGAAATGGGAGCCTAAAATCACCTTGTGGCTCCCTATAAGAGCTCATATACAAGCCCTCTTATTCTTTTCCCTATCTCTACAGGTATCCCGAATTCGACGAGAAAGATCCTCTGTAGTCTGAGAAAAAGCCTGAATACAAGAAATATCTACACCATCTTGTAAAGAGGCTATCCTGTAGTCTCTGATCAAATGATCCCCCAAACCATCCAAGTAACGATGAACTCTAGCACTCATGGTATATACAATATATGGTGCATACCTAGCCAAAGAATTAAACCTAAGGCTATACTCCCTTACTCTCAAATACCCTGCTTCAATTTGATAAACTGGTCAAGACTGGCCTCCCGCACCTCCCGTGGTACGTAATGGGCTAAAATGCCTTAGAAAAGTCCTCCCACTCTATTGGCAGAGCATCAGGCCCTGGATATCTCCCACTCCTCGTACCACAAGATGGCAACATCACGTAGTTGAAAAGAAGCCAACTCCACTACTTCGGTGACTGAGGCATGCATCACCCTCAATACTCTATACATATGGTCTGTAAAGTCCTGCAGATCCTCAGTGGGACTGGACCTTGTAAATACTGGAGGGGCCAATTGATGAAACTCTCATACTTTTGAGTTTTCTATTTTATCCATTCTGGTGTCAGCTCTCACCTTTAGTTGTCTCTCATGAATAGAAACCATCATAGTTAGTAGCTGAATAGCCTCTTTCATCCCCTGATCTCCAGTCTTTAATAGGGCTTGGGGTACTAGATCTCCTTGGGCCCCAACAGATGGTGGTGAATCTGGTACTGTGGGCATTGGAGACTCCCTATGTGTCTCAATAGGGAATATATCTGCCTCACCAGGCAAAACATGATTGGTACCTTCTCTTGGATCCATACTTATCTTATGTTGCGCTATTTCTAGAGCATAGGTAACCCATTAAATAAGAACAACATAACATGATATAGATTTCATAAGTTCTTATAGCGTTGCTCTATAGCATGCTCTATTAAGTGAAAGAAATGTAACCATCCCTAAATGCCTCGTAGCCTCCTGATTATAAGTGTGGTGCACAACACACCCATATGCAAGACTCTACTAGACATAGCATTGTGGAATCCCTGGGACACGACCTGCTCTGATACCATGTTTGTCACGCCCCAAAAAGAGAAGAGGCGCGACTGGCACCCGATGCTGCTATTGGCCGGGTAAGCCACTAAATATGCTAGTGAACTAACTAGGGACTCGAAGAAAATTGAGCAGCATAACGTTTGAAAGATTAAGCCTGGATTTTTTAGGTCATGACCTGGTCAACAGTAAATCACGTACATCAAGATAAGTAAACCCAAATGATAAAGTACTTGCTAGCGGACGAGGCTGCCACCACAGAGGTACAAACACACACCATATATACATACCAATCTTATGACTGGAGACTGAAAGTCACAAAAAGACCAACCCACAATAACATGTCCACAATAGCCTCTATGAGAATCACTAACACTATCGGGATAGGGCCCCGACACACCCAACTGTACAACAAAAAGTAAACATCATGTGAAAGCCCCTGGAAGAGGTAGAGCTTACCAACTCATAGCTAATTGGGGCTCCTAGTGGAGGGGTAAATCAGAACCCCTACCTGAACCTGCACGCACGAAATAAGATGTAGCATCCCCACGCAAAGGGACGTCAGTACGAATAAACATGTACTGGTATATAAGGTAGGAAGTAAAATCATAGATAACCGAAAAAGGTTAATAGTAATACCACCTGTAACTAAGACTCAAGTAGCCTTAATGGCCAATAAGCCACCTCTTGGTGATAAAGAAAATGAATGGTATGTTCAAGTATCGCATGTCGTGAATACATATATATAGATGCAAATGCATGACATACCCAACTAAATGCTAGCACTGGTGGTCCTTTTCCGGTAGCTAACCGGCATCATATCTGCCAACCTGTGGCCATCTGTACCATATACATATACATATTTGAGAAAATAGGCCCCATACCATTGATTATAGCTCGAAGTCCATGCATAACATGCAATGCATGATATGAATATTGAATTCACATAGTAAACCATAGCAAGAACTTAGCCAATCTTGGCTCATCGGTACACTTATTCTCATAACATCATAATCATTGTCATTTAGCCAATCTTGGATCATTGGTACACTTATTCTCATAGCATCATAATCATTGTTATTTAGCCAATCTTGGCTTATTGTTACACTTATTCTCATAAAATCATAATCGTTGTCATAGCATATACATATGGCTCGTGGGATCATGCATGTCCTTTTTTAACAAGTTTTGGGAATTTAACCCAACATTTAGAGTGAAGCCTTAACTTTGAAAATGTTCATAAAGGTGCTTTACATAATGATTATATTTGGTCCCATGTCAATCAGTAAAAGAATATATTTAAATAGGATCAAGTGCCTTAGTAGTTTAGGCAGGAGCATTTCACTTGAGAATATTGGAAATCAACGCGTTACTTGTTAAATTCTTCAATTATATTTTTGTATGGAAGAAGGAATGATTTTGAATACTACATTCCCTTGGCATTGTACATTTATTTTAATGATACTACACCAAGAAGAGAAACGCCTCGAACATATGAATAGGTAGCCGGGAAACTGACAAAATGATATATAGAAATTGTATGTCCAGTTTAAGAGAATGAATGGAATTTCAATGTAATACCATCGTGAATATAACTCAGCTGCAATCTCAATGCCTTTCACAGAAGGTCTTTCTAGCAACACAATAGTAAGATATCACATTTGACGTTTTGGAAAACTTCTCGGATTTCGTGATAAAAGGAGGGACGGAGCTTAGCCTTAACATACCTCTCCAACGAACGTCCAATTGCCAAAAGTTCCTTCACAAAAGTTGTTCCTTACGTCCTAAGCTTCACAACGACTATATATACGCATCTTAAAGACACCTATAAATAGTAAAAAATTTAACATTAATGACCAGATTTGGCAAGAAGCATTTACGCGAGGAAATGTCCGTAAAACTTCATAAAAATGACCGTAAAAGAGCCCCAAAATTATTACCTGAACACACAGCCTAAAAACCAACAATAACCAGCAAGAGCACCATTTTTTTACACTCCAAACACTGCTTCAAACACAGCTAATATGAGGGGAAAACAATTGCAAAGCGTAAGGCACACATTTCTAGGAACGGGGACGAATTTTAACGGTAAAAACGCGAAAAATTTACCTAAATCACTTAGAGAATTTTTGGGAGCTTTCTCTTCAGTTTCATACTGGTTTGGGACGAAAATGGCTCATTTTAGAGCTTTAAAATGTCAAAATAGGCGACATTAAGTTGGGTCAACCTGACCCGACCCGTGACCTGGTTTCTAGCTCAGGCAGTCTTGGTAAAATGGTCATAACTCTTTATTCTGAGGTATGTTTGATACACAGTTTTGTGAGTTGTAAACTAGGCTCATAGGTCTTCAATTTGATAGGTCATGGACCTTCTAACGCCTTGTATTTTGGGAGATATGGCCTGATACATTTGACCTAAATTTAAGAAGGATTTCTTAAAGAAACTTACTGTAACTTTGGCCAACCTTTATCTTGAAAATTTCTTGATTCAAAAACTTAATGTATGGCCTTTTTGCTATTAAAATAAATTTTAAAAATCCATTATTAGTAAGATATACACTTTTAGACCCATCCGAAAAGTGAAACCTAGTTTAAACCTTTCAAAAAGGGCGAGGTGCCACTCGGGCCATTTCTTTAACCCTGAATCTGTATTAAGGGTATTCCTTTGGCTTAAAACTTTATGTCCTTGATATTACTACTTATTTGCAGCCTTATTATCCCAAGTTGCTAACAAAAATCACATGTGCCTTATATAACACCACACTATTTATATAATGGAATACGAGAATCACGGGTTCTCACCCAAGAAATGGCAGCAGTGATAATCCTACACAGATTTATGACCAATTTCAGTTGACAATACCTGCTGTACACTTAGTGATGGTCACCCTAGCTCATGAAGAAATAACTAAGGATACAACATATTTAGGAGGTAAGTTTTCGAATTTAATCACTCCTAATGTTAATGTTTCTACTTATTCAGGAGGGGGGTTGGGGTAAACTTTGAGTTTCTAATTTACAACATGTTGAAGTTGATAACCAATAGATTCTTCAATGGGTTAAGGTAAATCAGATGCATGATACAACTGATAATCACCGTAATTTTCAGCGTAACAGTCAACAAGGTGCTTTATTGACTCATACTTCTCAACATTATAGTCAAGTTAATTTGGAAACTTCTCCTGGTTATAAGGATTCCCAAAAGTATGAAAGAAGGACTGATCCTATTAGGTTTACTTCTGTGAGTACTGGTCTGAAGGTGGGGAAGGGGCTAAGTGTTTAACTTGGCATTAAGGAGGTTGATGGAAAAAATGATGCCCAACAACCCAAGAGTAGTGACAAAAACAACAAGAAATTTATCACACAACAAGTGAAATTTCACACTTCCAAACCTCATGACTTAACCAACTTAACTTCAAATTTTCATAAACAATCAAAACCAAACCAAACTCCTAATCAACATGCCATTCCTGATAATGCTACAAAAAGTAACCCCTCCACAGTCAACAAATTCCCTAAAAATAACCAAATACCTGAACCAACTCCTTTTACCATTGTTCGTTCTTATGCTTTCAAGAGGAGCAAAAGTATACATAAGGGGAGCATTCTGGGTTGGACGAGTAAATGAAGCGTTTTTAGTTGGTTAAGAAGTGGTAAAAAGATCTCCTTGACCGAGCTCATTTGAGGTTGAAAATAAGGTAACATAGGGCTATTTTGGCGAGTATCAGGAGGTAGATTATGAAAAGCAACTTGATATTTGTGTCACCATGGGACTTAGTTTAGTGAGTTGTTGCTCTAGACTGGCAATGACTTTGATTGTGATTTAATTCCTGTCGAGGTACCAAGATTGGCCGCGACAATTATAACAAGGAATGATTTAGATTAAGTGACTATGTTAATTGACCTAGAGTCCATTTTGAACAAGTCTTTTTAGTAGACCAAGTATGAAATGATGAGTTTTTAGGAACTTTCTAGGCCTTAGATCATGTAAAATATGAATGTTCTGCCAGGGGATATTGAGAATTGTTTTACAATGTTTACGAATATATTTAATGGGGATACATAATATGGGAAAGGGGAATACAAAATCAGTCCCGTATAGGGGTACAATACTAAACTAGGCCTTCAAATAAATATATCTTCTTAAACTTCTCAACATTTCTACAAGTCTTTCTTTGTCTTCAAACAACAAATTGCCTAAAAAAAGATAAATACCAAACTGAATAGAAAATAGTTCCTCAAATAGCGTATATACTACTCTCAAATTTTGAACACATAAACATGATCGTCCATTTGGGCAGGGGGACACTTTGTACTCAAGGTGGTCTTTCTAATGGGTCTGACACGTCTTACACATTGGGTCGTCTTAGTTTAATGCTCCTATTAAGGTTTCGTTTTGCTCTCCTCTAGGTAGAATAAGAGTGGGTTTTGAGAAGATTGCGGAACCAGGAGCACAATTTGTGCTGGAAATTATGACAATCATTGGATGCATCATGAACTAATAAATCGCCCCTTTCTACTTTTCTTCCACTGGTCGAACCACTATTTGGCCACACCCCTAAGTTGGCTCGTAGCCTGTTTAACCCTATCACCATCAGCCACATGCATCACTTTGAACACCTTCAAAAGTACCTCCACATAGTTCTCAGGATCTTCAGTGGATGCAAACTCCGTGAACTCAGGCGGATTCATCCTAAAAAATTCTCGGACTCTGGAGGTATAATGAGAATTTGGTATACCCGCTCCGTGACTCACATCAGGTGCTGTGACAGCTAGGCTAGAGCTTGAATAACCCAATATAGCTCAGCATTGGAGACCTCATCTTGAGGGGATTGCTCAACAGGAAAAGCTTGATCCATAGGCTCCTCAGGTACTTGAGGCTCAGGTGGATTAATAGCTTACCTGGCAGGACGTCCCCTTCATCCGACGGCTCTTCTTGAGAGGCATGTTATCAATTCTGCATGCGTAGAGAATGAATTAGCAAAGAGCTTTAATAGAGTTTAACTCTATCGCCAGAATTGGGATAAGAAGATAAGTGCAACCATTCCTAATGTCTTATAGCCTCCTACTTATGAAATATGGTCCACAACACACCCATAAACAAGACTCTACTAGACACGACTTCATAGACTCCATAAGACACTTGAAATTTGTGTACTGATACCAAGTTTGGCACGCCCTGAGGGGTACCCTTTGCGTGGCCAGCAGCCGGAGACTACTCCTAATTCCCAGGCGAACCACGTAGCCTCATCACATTCATTCAATCATATAACTCTACTGAATAGAAGAATTTAATAGTAGTAACTGGGAACATCTCACCCAATGTCTCAAAATGATATAGATAATAGTAAGGCTAGTAGAAAGAAATTAGGTCACAACCTCAACATCAACGTTCAAGAATCATCAATGAAACCTCTATCACTAATCATGTGGTGCCAATGACGAACCCATGGCTACCCAAATCAAAATTAAAAAATATTCCAAAATCTAACTTTAAAGCAAGATGAAATAAATCATACTAGATTCTCTAGAGTAGGGGAGGCTCACCAAATCAACTACGAAACTCAAATGTTCAACGGAGCACCTGTTGACTATCTCTAGTACCTGCCTCTGCATTATAAAATAATGCAGTCCAAAAGGGACATCGGTACTTGGAATGTACTGGTATGTCAAATAGCAGAGTGAAACAGAAACAAGTGGAATAATATGGAAACCACATCAACTCAAAGTACTCATCAAATAGGATCAAATCGCCAAATGTCTATCTATACAAGAATAAAGAGTAGACAAGTGACCAGTCAACAACTAAAACTCATCAATCATCTCAGACTCTTCTCAAAAGAGATAACCTCCTTTCATCTCATCTCAACTCAGAGTACTCATGGTAGGATATTTATGGGAGTTTCTCTTATCCAACAACAATCACTTATGAGCCAGTAAATGTATAACAATCTCGCTGATGTTGCAATAGCCATTCCAAACTTTCTAGGTAGGGAACGAATCGAAACCATATTAGCTCACTTAATATGGAGTCAGTCATCAACAAGTCTATTGTTTCAGGGACTTCTAATCAAGAGGGAACAACAGAATATGTGATGGTTCTAAGCCTCACCGACGTTTGGCGACGTAGTTTGACGAGTTCAAGTAGGACTAACTCTTAATCTTTCGGTGCTCGATACTCCTCCCATAAATCAATTCTAATAAAACCTCCATCTCAAACAATCTCATATGGACTCGAACCCCGTCATCGATCGGTATTGGATAGGGACTCGAACTCCATCTTCATTCAACTCATAGGGACTCTAACCCTTTCATCAATCAAGCTCATTGGGACTCTAACTCTTTCATCAATCAACTCATAGGGACTCTAGCACTTTCATCAATCAATCTCATCAATGACTCAAGATGTTGAACAATAATTAGGAAGCAATAGAATAGACACATCGGTAGAGTTCATTTATAGAGACTCATAAGACAATCAAATTCTATCAACTCATCATCATTCTCTCATCACAATCAAAAATCTCAGCTCAAGGCTGTAAACTCAATTCTCAAGTTCATTATGCATTTTTTTCAAATTAGTCATGTAGGTTTATGCAAATTCTCATGAAAATGTTCAATGTAAGAAAACAAATAGTATAAAGATCATCAACATAGAAAAACATGTAATTTTAGATAATATATTAAGAAAAACCATCAAGTGCACATGTATGTTGATTCTTGAACTATCAATTCATCCATGCCCATCTATAGGGCACATGAGAGAACAATCTCATGCTTTTAGTTTAGCCTTACATACCTGGGATGAAGCTATGAACCAGTTATGTCAATGATCTCTTCTCAAATCCCTCAAACTCAAGCTCTTCTCCTCTTTCCTCAAGCCCTAGCCTTGTTAGATTATGGAATAAGACTTAGAATGGAGGTTTTAAACCCTTCTTACGACCAAATAACCTTATTAGATCGTGTATAGAGTTTAGAAGGGGTTGGGAATTGATTGGAATGCTCCTCGTAAAATTTAGAATTTTCTTTAGCTCGAAAAAGGCCCAGTCTATGACACAGACTGGTCGTGCACAATGTATTTTTAGAAAAGTTTTTTGAACGGATTTTTTCTCAATGCCATAAAAAAATTTCAAAAATACGTAAGTGTTTGTCCGTGATGGAGTCGCGACGCACTCCTGTCGCACCAACATTGTTTTGCGCTTCAAATCAAAAAATTATCTTTTGATTGAGTCACTATAAAAATTGACCGAGACTATTTCCCGCTCAATTCTTTGTGCTGATAAGAAATCCAGCATCAGATTTGCCATACAAGCATTGGAATATGCGTTACATACATACCCTCACTCTAGGGTTATTTTGGTAATTTTACCGGGCGTTATAAAAAAATGGATTCAGTAATGGTACTTTGGAGGAACTAACAAGTAGGAGAGATAACAAGGGAGGCTAAGGAAGCAGTGAGATCTAAGTACTCTTATTTATTTGAAGCTAAAGAGGAAGTCAAAGATGCAGAGTTGGGGAATTAAGAGGTACGTGTCTTTGAATGCTTAATGTGTTGTCCAAATTTCGTTTAACTGAAGGTTTAAACTAGCTTAACCTATCAAATTATGCTAACATTCAGAGATGAATGTTCCTAAAGGGGGAGGATGTAACACCCCACGTCTTAGGTATACTAGTCCTACTTATACGGAACATGATATGATTTAGTAAAAGGAGCACCAACTTTAAAAGTGCCTAATTTCTAGATTGGAGAGCTATATTTACGTCTAATACTTAAGACGAGTTAGTGTATATAAGTTTTAAGCCAAATTGAGGACATCACAGCTTAAACAAAGTAAAATAAATTGTGGTGATTGTAGGACTTAGGAAGCTAACAGGAGAGTCACCTACATGCTTAGCTTAAATAGGTTAGGTAGACGGAGTCGAGGCCCAACAGTGAATCTGGTCAAGTCATATAATTAGTAAAGCCCAAGTTGTAGGGTGTAATTTTAGCCCATTCTTTAGCATTATAAAGGGACAATATTTTTCAGCTCAAGATAAATAGAAAAAAGGTCAAAGTACATTCACAACCACTTGACGATTTGGGCCCAAACTAAGTGAAGGGAAAAGAGAAAAATGGGCAGCCAAGGCCCATCAAATTGGAGCCCAATAAGGCCCAAGTGAAAGGGCCAGAAAGGTGCATCACCACCTTGATAAAATGTGGCTTAAAACACAAGAGAAAGTAGGCCACAAATGGCTCTTTAAAAGGGGGTAAAACAAGCCTCTTCAAGTCATTTTAACAAAGCCAAAAATCAGACTTTCTTCCAAAGTTTCTCCTTGCTCTCTCTTGCTTTTACAAATCATCCTCAACAAAACTTTAGGGTTCTTGGAGAATCCCTACTCCTTGGAGGTTAATGTAAATAAGAATATCTATGTATTTAGTGAAATATTTCCATGAAAGACAAGAGAAGTAAGCCGGTGGTGCTTGTGCAAAATATTGGGCAGCATGTGTTCCAAGAGTTGCTGCTCACTTTCCTTATATTTTTAGAGACTTTCCTCTTCTGGGTTTGCTTGATTATGAAGGGAGGTTGATGTTTTCAGTGATTTTTAGATCAGTATTGATGTAGCCAAATGGCTGAACAATTTTTATTTTTCTTCTAAATGAGTTCTTGCATGATATTTTAATTGCGCATTATGTAGGAACTTGTGGGCTCGTAATTGGATATTGTTATTTCACGTCCTCCATCTACTTTGGGACTGTTTTTGGACTGTTTTTATGCATTAATATATTGGAGACATTTTGGTTAAAGTTCAAATAGGTTTGGGATTGTTGACCTCGAGATGTAGCGAGAAGACGTAATGTTATGCTGCCAACTTGTGTGTAGTGTAGAATTGTTATATGTTGTGCTTTGTGAGATATTGTATGACTGTTATGGGACTAAAACAATATAGATGTGATATGTACATGAGAATGTGTATTAGAAACTATGATTAGAAGTGGAAAGGTTAAAACACTACTCTTTGGTTGATAACTACAAGCTTACTGCCCGGTTGTTATTTTTCTATGAGATTGGACTGCTAAGACGTGTTTATTAGCTGCTAATACCAGCTTTATCACCTTCTCTGTTGTGGATAAATATTTGGGGGAAAAGGAGGTTACTTTTAGGTAATAACGACGTAGTACATCGAGGTATGTAAGGCTACTCGATTTCTTATTATTTGGTATGAAGTCTAGGTTCTTCCTTGGCACATAAAGGCACTTACGAACTCCAGCATAACTAATAAGTCTTTACTCTTTAGCATGTTCATATGCTCCCTAACATAGTCATTGTTAAATCTGCATGCATACTTGGATACTAAAGATACATGAGTTCCTTTTTGCTAAATAGAGTCTACGTGGTGTTTCATCTCCTACGTAATTCATTAATTGTGTAACTTACTTTTTTCATTGTGGTATTGTCTAGCATGATTGTTTATGTGCCACATGTTATAACTATAATCCTACAGCTCCAAAATGTTATGACCACCAAAAGAATCATGTCAAAAGTAAGTAAAAGATAAGTCAGAGTTATTTGTTGATGGGTGGTATCCCACGGGTGGAAGAATCACCTAGCATAGGTCGATCCTATATCACAGGGGGTATCCCAGGGGTGAAAGGAAAGCCTAGCATGGGTCGATCCCGATAATGATTTACCACTGATTAGCTTGTCATTTATATGATATGCTGCACCCAAGTTGCACATTACAGAAATGTAAAGTAATAAAAAGGACATAATGTATATTATCCCACACTGTGATTAAAGGTGGTCTTTTATCCTTACACACCAGTGTATGATTTCATTTGAGTTCTTATTTCATATACAATACTTCTTGCCTTACATATTCAGTATATTATCTCGTACTGACATCCCTTATAGGGGACTTGCATTTCATGTTGTAGGTATAGGAGCTAGTAGATCTCCCAAGTAGGAGTACAGGATATCCAACTACTGTTAGTAAGCTCCAGGTTGCTTTGGGGCTTTGTATCTAGAGCTTATATTTTTGTATTGTATAGTTAGTCATGAGGTGGGGCTTGTCCTGACCCTTAATAGATATTGTCCCTTATCTAGAGGCTTTGTAGACTATGTAATGTATAGTGTGGTAAGGTATCATACTTAGACATCCTGGCTCCAATGGCCTAGTAATATGCATTTCCTTTTGACTTGTTATTACTGTCTACTTTCTTGAAAGCATTTGGAATGTGGAAACTTAGTCCATATAAAGTGTATGGTTTTATGTTGGTTTTCCCGAGCCTTGTCCGCAACGGGTGCCAGTCCGCCTTAATGGGACTTTGGGCATGACATAAACAACATAAGAAGGTTCCTAAAAATCTCGTAGCCTATTCGAGATAAGCCACGAAAGTTTTTGCACCCATCCGAAGGACTTTAATAGACAGTAACTTTGTACAACTGAGACCAGTGAACCTTAAGCTCTGATACTTACTTGACACGACTCGATCCTAGTTATAATAGCACCTGTTGGACACCGCCTACTTGCAAGCTAATTACCTAATTCCCGGGGTACTTGTCCAAATCATAACCAACACGACAATAAAATAACACCAAAATGCTACACAGAACGTAGAAGCCAACTCTACCGAGCAAAAATAGACATGAGTGCATACTGGTATACATATATATTAGAACCATAATATAATATAGCCCAGGTCCTACAAACACAAGATACTGCTGTACAAGACCAATGTTTGAAAGCAAAAGATGGCCATCAAAAGAAGGAGACTGCAAACTGTCTGAAACCTATCGGTATTAACAAAAAAGAAGTCTCTTGCACACTCCCAAATCCCTTGAAATTAGTGCCCCAGCTATGACCAAGACCTGCACAACTGAAGGATGTAGAAGTAGGGGTAAGTACCAGAATAAGGCACCTAGTAGGAATTATCAGTCGACTAAGTGAAATATCGTACATAAAGAAACTCAAATGTAGATAAACATAGCAATCCAGTAGACCAACCCCATAACTTCAACTGAGCCAAAACATCTAATTGTACATAGGTGTAAGGCCTTAGTACTACGCCTGTGCACCATTTGAGCTCCTATAAGCCTGGAAGGTACACCTACATACAATCTAGCAAACAGACCTATCACGGCCCGAGCCTAGGGCCTAATAGCAACCCAACGCATGTGATACCTGAAGGCATCCTATCTAAACCTTGTATTTATATCATAAGTATTGAAAAGGTAACACAATCATACATAAGAGAATAAGCAAGCAGAAGTGTATAGAAATAAAATATAATAGTTTCCCTTAGGCGAACATACATCAAGCCATAGTCCAAACATGCCTCAACATTATAAGATCTTTGAGGGGTCTAGAATATAGCACACTAGCTCACCCTCAAGATATACATCAAGGAACTAACAATGTCTCAAATGAAAAGCAACATACAGGGCTTATTCCCGATGCAATAGGAACTCACCGATAAGTCTTTAAGCTCTATAATCCAAATCTCATCACGAAATAGAATAGTCACCTCATCATCTGTCCCGACATGATTAGATCATGTAGGCAAAAACCGTTTGTGTTAGCACATAGAATGCACTAAGTATGTAGGTATGTTATGAATCAAGGAACATCACAATAATATCGATATGCATAATCATAAGTAATATGGTAATGACACAATATGCTTGAGCATACAAGTTTTAAGATCATGAGAAGAAGTATCATAAAATCCGTTCATAACCATAACATACCTATGTAGGAATAAGACTATGCCCGACATATAAGACCATGTGGACTATTACATGAAATCTTGATATTCACACTATATCAAGCTAATAGGAATCTACTTTGCAAATGTGGACTCAATCCTCACCCTATAAGCTCTACCTAGCACAGAGAGAACCATCATTGGACCCTACCTTTTAGACTCTATCCTAGCACGGTGAGTGTCTATAATATAAGCTAATTGGATCGAATAGTATATCTTTAAGGAATAAAACATGAACATCATTCCTATGGTGGCACATAGTCATGGTACTTGAGGATTTATATAAGAACCCTTGGAGATAGTCCCCCCCACACAAGTCCACTTAGTGCAAATTCATATCCCACGGAATACATAAATCATGCATATACATAGCTTTCAACATTGTTCATACTTCATTAAAATCATACGTTCATAGTTTTCATAATAATCATCAGTCTTTCATGAAACCTCATGTCATAAGAATAGTCCATCTACTTTACTTTCTTCATAGTTTTGGAAGACATTCCCACCTTAATATCATCATAAACATTTGGATTTTCATCACCCTTTTTCTCATAACATAATCATAGCTTTTATAACATCTTCATGGTTATAATATCAATGTCATAATCATTTAAAACATGCTTTTAATACTTGAGATCATAGAGAAAGAAGTTAATAGCTTAATCATAGGAGACTATGGCTAAGTATGGGTTTATGGGCATTTGAGTCAAAATCATGCAATTTAATAGGAATTGTAGAGAACATATGCAATTGAAATCAAATTAGATCATTGATAAAGGAACCCACATCAAGTAAATCCGTAATCGTTAATATTTTAAAATCGCATATTTTTGCTCAAAAATCATATACATCATGAAATTCATTATAATTCATACATAATTAGTCATAATCATCATATAGTAATCATAATTCATGCATTAGGAATCACAACTTAAAATCCCATAAGAATTCATCATGAAATTTTGATTAAAAGAAGGTTTTGGATTAGGCTTCATGGATGAAACTAATCCATGAATGAAGCCCTACATACCTCAAGTAGAATCCTTAGAGTTGAGGAAGAAAATCTGGAAAACTTCATCAAACCATCAAACTTCAGCTTCAATGGAACCCTTGACTTAGAGAGAGAAATGTTGAGAACCTATGAGAGAAATATTGAGAACCTATGACAGAAATATTTAGAACCTATGAGTGAAATATTGAAAACTAAAAGCTTTGAATGAATTAGGAATAGAGTTTTGTGGAGGTTAGGTCAGTTAAGGTAGTTAGGAGAGCCAAAATAACGTAGTTAGGACGTAGATGAATTGGTAAAGTAAAAAACACTCTTCATTAAAAACTGATGGAACCATCTACGAAACCCCTCTTATGGGTCGTGGATGTACCTACATTCGTACCTTGCCTTGTGGGACTAAGTGTAAGAAAAGTCGAGCCACGGGAATTGTATCTTCTGACCCACAAACATGCAGCACAACTCATGGATGAACTTGTGGGCCATAGAACACTTTGTAGTGAGACTCTGGACTTGGATAGATTTTTTGTTCCTTATGGCCTCAACCTACGAGATCTATTGACAGGTCGTGGGTCTTTATATGGTCTATCTGCTAACACATAACTCCACTTCAAAATTTATTCAATTTTCTAATTTCACTAGACACTTTTCATGAGTGCACCTATGACCCATGCTTTTTTCTACGGGGCATATAGTGCTTGTAAAATCAACCTGTTAGCAAAAATCTTAACTCCCAGTTTCCCAAGCTTGTATATATGAGAGGTATCACAGGACCATCACTGAACCCGATAGAATTTTTGTAGAGGCCAACTCTCAACATCACAGGATCAAGGTCAAGTTGTATGTAGGTGTAAAGGCCTTAGTATCTATGCTTGATCACCCATTGATCCCCCAAAAGCCTAAAGGGTACACCCATGCTCAATCAGATGTGTATAGGTATGTGGATCCATGTCTAACCAATCTTCCCTCGAGCCTAAAATCCACATAAAATTCAAGTCCTCGACCCATCAAAGAACTAGCATGACATAGGGCCTTGAACCCCCTAGTCCTCCGACATAGCCTCCAATCGGGCAATTAGCTAGTGACAGATGGTATGACAATATACATAATGGTGGGATGTATCCCCTATAGGAGAAGAATCCCACTAGCATAATCAGTAGTGTCTCAACTCAGAATGTCAATCATGAGGTCTCACCCCAAAAGGGAAATATACGGGGTCCTCGACCTAATCTCAGTAGATGCTCAACCCTCCGAAACGGCATCTGGGACTTGAAACTCTCAAAAATGGCCATGGGAATTTTTACCATGGGCTGCATAACCTGAGGACTCAGATATGTGGCCAGGGAGCATCATCCAGGATTCGAGGTATCAAAACAGTTACTCACTCAGCAATCTATTCATATGAAGAATTTCAAAGTCATATCATGCCCAGAGTCAATGTAGGCGATGACGCTCATAGCATATGTATCTCGCACGAACGAACCACCACAATCGTAACCACCACCATCTCTAAGATGAAAATGACTTATCCTAACCCTAGCTAAGAAGGACCCTTACCCAATAACTAGCGATAGTACAAAAGAGTGTATGTATCCGTAATCGTGTAAAATTAAGTCTAATAGGCCAAATATGGTATAATTCAGTCAATAACAGGTAATGGGAATAAATCACAATGACAACAGTGATATCATAAGCATCCATAATAGCTAGGCCCAAAAAAAACATATTTAAGTCAACAATCGAATCACAGAACGATAAGTATTCAGCAAGTAGTTTTACAGGCATCATATCCGAATAACATCCAAGGACAACAATTTAATTCTAAAAATGTACCTGCCCCACAACATCAGCCCATTTATGACCCTTCTCAGGCCCCTCTATTAGTAATAGTGTTAGATTATAACGCAATTACAGTATTCATAGCCACCAACGCAAGGTGAAATCCCACAACTGTATATTCTACACATACAATGCACACCTAGCATCTCATATATATCGTTGTTCAACATGCATATAGTTTCCCTTAGTCTATGTTTTAAGGAAAGCTTATCCTACGTAGCAATTGATCCCTCAAACTCCATATTAACTCCATCGAGTTTTCCCCCTCCTGATAGTACCCTGACGCTGCTTAGCTATTTAAAATATAGTTTGACATGTTGACACGATCGAATTTGTTGTACAAACTTGAAGAATGAGCGAAATTAGACCTAATGTATCTAAAATGGCAAAAATATGGGCCACTCCTAAAATCCCAAAAACAATCCCATAAAATGACCCCCACGACAACCTGGCTCTACAGCAAAAAATATGGCCCAAAATAAATCCCACAAAATTGAGAAAAGGCCCAAAAACAAAAATGAAAATTTTATTGGGAAAACATTTTTTTGAAAATTTTCTTGGTCAAAGTTTATAAAAAATGGTCAATTTTAGCTAACACCCAGCATAACACAACATTCCTCACAAAACGTAGAACAAATTAGACTCAAGTTTCACTAATTTCGTCAAGAGTCAATTAAGAAATCAACACACAAAGTTTTAACATATTTTGAGAAGATAATCAGCTAAATTAGTGAATTTTGCCTTAAAATATGCGCCAAATCCGACTTCACCACTTCATTCCTTGCAAAATTCTGAGGCATGTGTGTCACGCCCAAAAGAGAGGGGAGGAGCGACTAGCACCTGATACCGTTATTTGCCGGGTAAGCCACTAAAAATGCTAGTTAACTAAACTAGGGACCAAAAGGAAATCAGGCAACATAATGTTAAGAAATTAAACACTAAGCAAGGACCATTTAGGTCATGACCTCGTCTATAGCAAATCAAGTACGTCAACATAAGTAAACCAAAACAAAAAAGTACTAGCTAGCCGAGAAGGCTGCAACAACAGAGGTACAAGCACACACATACATGCCAACCTTATGAATGGAGACTAAAAGGTACAAAGGAACCAACCCACAATGACATGTCTACAATAGCCTATAAGAGAATCACTAACACAGGCTGGAAAGGGAACCGACTATACCCAATTGTACAACAAAAAGTAAGCATCATGTGAAAGCTCGAGGAAGAGGTAGAGCTTATGTACTCACAGCTAAACAAGGCTCCTAGTGAAGGGATAAATAAGAACCCCTACCTAAACCTGCACGCACAAAATAAAATACAGCGTCCCCAGGCAAAGGGACGTCAGTACTAATAAACATGTACTCGAATGTAAAGCATGAAGTAAAATTGTAGATAACCATAGTAAAAAGGTCAATGGAAATACCACCTGTAACCAAAACTCAAGTAGCATTAATGGCCAATAAAAAACCTCCTAGTGATCTAATATGGATAGTATGCTCGAGTATTGCATGTTGTGAATATATATATATATACATGCAAATGCATGACATACCCAACAAAGTGCTAGCAATGGTGGTCATTTCCATTAGTTATCCAACATTAAATATGCCAACCTGTGGCCATCTGTACCATATATATATATATATAATCATCTTTACCATACCTCCAATTATAGATCGAAGTCCATGCATAACGTGCAATGTATGATATGAATATTGAATACACATAGTAGGCCATATCAAAAACTTAGCTAATCTTGGCTCATTGGTACACTTATTCTCATAGCATCATAATTATTCTCATTTAGCCAATCTTGGCTCATTGGTACACTTATTCTCATAACATTGCAATCGTTGTCATAGCATATACATATGATTCATGGGATCTTATATGTCTTTTTTACAAGTTTGAGAACTTAATCCAACATTTAGAGTGAAGCCTTAACTTTGAAAATCTTTAGCAAGGTGATTTACATAATGCTTATACTTAGTCTCATGTCAATTAGTAAAAGAAAGTATTTAAACAGGATGAAGTGCTTTAGTCGTTTAAATAGGGCCATTACGTTAGACATTATTGGAAATCAATGTGTTACATGTTAAGTGCTTCAATTATATTTTCGTATGAAAAAAGGACTGATTATGAATATTACATTCCCTTCGCATTCTACATTTATTTTAATGGCACTACACCAAGAAGAGAAACACCTCGAACATAGGAATAGGTAGCCGGGAAAACCGACAAATTGATATATAGATATTGAATGTCCAGATTAAGATAACGAATAGAATTTCAACCTAATACCATCATAAAAAAACTTAGATACAATCCCAATATCATTCACAGAAAGTCTTTCTAGCAATAGAATAGTAAGATATTGCATTCTACGTTTTGGGAAACTTTCCGGATTCGTGCGAACAAGAGGGACAGAGCTTAGCCTTAACATACCTTCCCAACGGACATCATATTGCTGAAAGTTTCTTCATGAGAGTTGTTCCTTACGTCCTAAGATTTGCAACAACTATATATACACAGCTTATAGGCACGTATAAACAGTCCAAAATTTAGCATTAATGACCAGACTAAGCAAAGAGCATTTACGCGAGGAAATGTCTATAAAACTTCATAAAAATTACCGTAAAAGAGCCCCAAAATTATCACCTGAACACACCAACTACAAACTAACAATAACCAGAAAGAACACTACTTTTTTTACAGCCAAAGAACAGCCCCAAATACAGGTATTGCGAGGGGGAAACAATTATAAGGCGTAAGGCACGCATGTCTAGGCACACAGACAAATTTTAATGGTAAAAATGCAAAAAACTTACTCAAATCCCTTTGGTGCCTTGAGGGAACTTTACCTTCAGTTTATGAACTTTTTAGGGATCCAATGACGCTGATTTGAGCTTCCAAAATCTCAAATTAGCCGAAATTAAAGTGGGTCGACCGACCTGGCCCATGACTGGTTTCTTGCTCAGGCAGTCTCACTAAAACTATCATAACTTTTTATTCCGAGTTCGATTTGATGCGCGGTTTTGTGCATTGCAAACTAGGCTCATAGGTCTTCAATATTATATGTCATGGACCTTTTAACTCTTTATATGTTGGGAGATATGGCCTGTTACTTTTAACCCAAATTTAAGAAGGATTTTTTTAAGAAACTTAGGGTAACCTTGGCCAACCTTAATCTTGCAGCTTTGTTGATTACAAAACTTAATGTATGACTTTTGTGATATTAAAACAACTTTTGAAAATCAATTATTAGCAAATTATACACTTTTATTCCCATTTTAAATGTGAAACCTAATTTAAACCTTCAAAAAAGGGAAAGGTGCCACTCAGGCCATTTTTTTAGTCCTGAATGTGTATTTAGGGGATTCCTTTGACTTGAAACATTAAGTACTTGATATTACCTCCTATTGTCAGTCTTATTATCCCTAGGTACTAGCAAAAATAACATATGCCTTATATAAAGCAAAAATATTTATATAATGGAAGACGCGAAACGCGGGATCTCACAGACTTCCCCCCCCCCCCCCCAAACCCCCAAGAATATTCGTCCGTGATTATGTCAAGAGAGCCCCTTGGTTGCATTAACATTTACTAAAATGCTATTTTTTGGATACATCTATTACTCTTACAAACCATAAATCAACTCCCAAAAACTCCAATTACTAAACTTTGTATAGATATCCCGCGACAAAACATACAAGTTACACTTCTAAATCCTTTAAAACTTAAGTTACTAAATAAAAGAAAACTTCCAATTACGGAATGAGACCCAACATAAGTTATAAATAACTAGGGATGGTTCCTCATCATTTCTTCTTTGGCTTCCCAAGTTATTTCCTCAATATTTTTGCTCCACCACAACTTTTTCATGAAGTCCACTTCTCATTTCGAAGCTTTCTTATTTGTCTATCTAAAATAGCCACTAGTACCTCATCATAAGTAAAGTCTTCGGCAATGGGGGTAATGTAATACACGAAGGATCTCTAATGTAATTCCAAAACATCGATACATGAGACACTGGATGGACTGCTCCCAATTATGAATGAAAATTAAGCTCGTATGTTAGCTTGCTAATTTTTTTTGAATAATCCTATACAACCCAACATACCTAGGGCTGAGTTTCCCTTTCTTTCCTAATGAAATGATACCTTTCATAGGTGATACTTTCAACAAAACTCAATCTTCTACATCAATCTCTAAGTCTCCTCATCAAACATCTGTATAAGACTACTGTTGATTTTGGGCCATTTGCAGTAAGTCTCTAATAAGTTTCACTTTTTCCGTTGCTTGTTAAACTAGATTAAGGTTTAGCAACTTTTCCTCCCTAACTGTAAACTAATCAATCGATGACCTACATCTTCGCCCGTATAGTGCTTCATAAGGTGCCATTTGGATACTAGCTTGGAAGCTATTATTATAAACAAACTCAATATGAGTTAGGTGATCATCCCACCTTCTTTTAAAGTCCAGTACATAGGTACGTAAGATATCCTCAACGGTCTAGATGGTAAGCTCTGCTTGCCCATCAGTTTATGGATGAAAAGTGGTGCTGAGATTCACCTGATTGCCCAAACCCTTCTGAAAAGACTTCCAAAAATGTGCAGTAAATTGAGCATCTCAATCTGAAATAATATGTAATTGAGCTCCATAAAGGAAAACAATCTCCTAATTGTTAAGCTTAGCATAATCATCTATTGATATTTTTACTGGCAAGAAATGAGCAGATTTTGTTAGCCTATCAATGATTACCCAAATAGAATCATACCTACGTGGAGTACGAGGCAACCTAGTGATGAAGTCCATATCTATCATGGCCCCATTTTCGTAACAAAAGATCAGTATACTTTGCTAGGCCTCCAAGTCTCTGATGATTCTTTTTAACATGCTGACAGTTGGGTTATTGGGCTACCATCTCTGTAATATCCTTTTTTATGCCATTCCACCAATAGATTTGTTGAAGGTCCCGATACATTTTTGTTTCTCTAGGGTGGGTCTAATATCTAGAATAATGGGCTTCAGAAAGAATCTTGGCACAGGGTCCTTCGATATCTGGCACATATAAGCGGCCTTGGTACCTAAGGACTCCATCTACAGTTATCTCAAACATAGGATGTTGTTGTTGTGGAACACTTTCCCTCGATATCATAAGCTCAGGATCCTCATGTTGTTGCTCTTTCACTTTAGTAACAATGGAAGATTCTGCTGTATTTTGAACAATCACATCTCCACCTTTCGCATATGCTAATCGCACTTGCAAACTGGCTAGCTAACATAAATCTTTTGTCATTTCAATCTTATTAGCTTCAACATGACTTAGATTTCCCATGGACTTTTGGCTAAGTGCATCAACAACAACACTAGCTTTACCGGGATGGTACAAAATGTCAACATCATAATCTTTTAGTATTCTCTCAACCTCTTTTGTCGTAAGTTCAACTCCTTCTGCTTGAATAAATATTGGAGTCTCTGGTAGTTAGTAAAAACATCAATATGAACTCTGTATAAATAATGCCACCAAATCTTTAGGGCAAAAACAACTGCGGCGAACTCAAGATCATGAGTATGATAGTTTTGTTCATGTTTTAGTAACTTTTTGGAAGCATATGCAATAACTGTAACATGCTACATAGGAACAAAACCTAGGCCAATTCTAGAGGCATCACAATATACAATGTAGCCTTTGGTTTCATCCGGAAGAGCCATAATAGGTGCAGTGGTAAGCCTTTTCTTTAGCTCTAGAAAACTCTATTCACATGATTCAGTCTACTAAAACTTAGTTGATTTATGCGTCAACCTCGTTAGTGGTGTAGAGGCAGTCGAGAAACCCTTGACAGACCTCCTATAATATCTTCCCAAGCCCAAAAAACTATGGACCTTGCAAATAACTTGTTGTCCTGGAGAGTCTGTAATATAACTTGCAAATGGTCTGCATGCTCAACTCCTGACTCAAAATGAAATATTTCCTTTCGAATATCAACATCCTTGACTCGTAGCTGATAGTGCCTGGGTCACAAGTCAATCTTTGAAAAACCATCAATCCACATAAAAAAATACTTATTCTTGATAGTGAATTTTTAGCTATCTATAACCGATACACATCCGTAAAGAGCCATCTTTCTTTCAAGCAAAGAGCATTGGAGCACCCCATGGAGATGTGCTTCGCCTTATAAGGTCTTTACAAAGTAAGCCCTTCAGTTATTCCTTCGAGTCTCTTAGCTCTACAGGAGCCATTGTGTTTTTGAGAGGAATGGTTATACGTTGCATATCAGGGAGAAAATCTAGAGAAAAATTGATATCCCTTTCGGGGGATCCTGGGAAGCTCATCGGGGAATATTATCATGAATTCTTTCACAGTAGGGACTGACTAAAGGGCCAGTTGCTAATAAAATATCCTATCTTCCCATAACGGTAACATGCACTAGAACCCTTTCTAAACTGCCTAGTATAAAGCTTACCACATTGTGAACATAGGGGACTAAGTTGTCTCATTTGTGCATAACGCTCCTGTTGACAGCTATCAGGCTGATCTAAATTCTGCCTTGGCCTTGACTGAATATAATAATCAAATCGCTACCCTTGCATCTGTTGTAGGAAACTACCTACTGACGGAGGTGGATATCAGTGAAATGGGGGCCTATAATCACCTTGTGGCTCCCTATGAGAGCTCATAGTACAAGCCCTCTTATTCTTCTCCTTATCTCTACGTGTACCCCGAATTCTACGAGAAAGATCCTCTGTAGTCTGAGAAAAAGCCTGAATACAAGAAATATCTATACCATCTTGTAAAGAGGCTATCATGTAGTCTCTGATCAAATGATCCCCCAAACCATCCAAGTAACAATGAACTCTAGCACTCATGGTACATACAATATCTGGTGCATACCTAGCCAAAGAATTAAACCTAAGGCTATACTCCCTTACTCTCAAATCCCCCTGCTTCAATCTGATAAACTGGTCAAGATGGGCCTCCCGCACCTCCCGTGGTACGTAATGCGCTAAAAATGCCTTAGAAAAGTCCTCACACTCTGTTGGCGGAGCATCAGGCCCCCTGGATCTCTCCCACTCCTCGTACCACAAGATGGCAACATCACATAGTTGAAAAGAAGCCAACTCCACTACTTCGGTGACTGAGGCATGCATCACCCTCAATACTCTATACATATGGTCTGTAAAGTCCTGCAGATCCTCAGTGGGACTGGACCTTGTAAATACTGGAGGGGCCAATTGATGAAACTCTCATACCTTTGAGTTTTCTGTTTTATCCACTCTGGTGTCAGCTCTCACCTTTAGTTGTCTTTCATGAATAGAAACCATCATAGTTAGTAGCTGAATAGCCTCCTTCATCCCCTGATCTCCAGTCTTTAATAGGGCTTGGGGTACTAGATCTCCTTGGGCCCCAACAGGTAGTGGTGAATCTGGTACTGTGGGTATTGGAGACTCCCTATGTGTCTCAATAGGGAATATATCTACCTCACCAGGCAAGACATGATTGGTACCTTCTCTTGGATCCATACTTATCTTATGTTGTGCCATCTCTTGAGCATAGGTAACCCATTAAATAAGAACAACATAACATGATATAGATTTCATATGTTCCTATAGCTTTGCTCTATAGCATGATCTATTAAGTGAAAGAAATGTAACCATCCCTAAATTCCTCGTAGCCTCCTTATTATAAGTGTGGTGCACAACACACCCATAAGCAAGACTCTACTAGACACGGCATTGTGGACTCCTTGGACACGACCTGTTCTGATAACATGTTTGTCACGCCCCAAAAAGAGAGGAGGCGCGACTGGAGCCGGATACTGCTATTGGCCGAGTAAGCCACTAAATATGCTAGTGAACTAACTAGGGACTAGAAGAAAATCGAGCAACATAACGTCTAAAAGTCTAAGCCTGGATATTTTAGGTCATGACCTGGTCAACAGTAAATCACATACATCAAGATAAGTAAACCCAAATGATAAAGTACTTGCTAGCCGACGAGCCTGCCACCACTTAGGTACAAACACACACCATATATACATACCAATCTTATGACTGGAGACTGAAAGACACAAAAAGACTAACCCACAATAACATGTCCACAATAGCCTCTATGAGAATCACTAACGCTGTCGGGACAGGGCCCCGACACACCCAACTGTACAACAAAAAGTAAACATCATGTGAAAGCTCCAGGAAGAGGTAGAGCTTACTAACTCATAGATAATTGGGGCTCCTAGTGGAGGGGTAAATCAGAACCCCTACCTGAACCTGCACGCACGAAATAAAATGCAGCATCCCCAGGATAAGGGACGTCAGTACGAATAAACATGTACTGGTATGTAAGGCAGGAAGTAAAATCACAGATAACCGAAAATGGTTAATAGAAATACCACCTGTAACTAAGACTCAAGTAGCCTTAATGGCCAATAAGCCACCTCTTGGAGATAAAGAAAATGCATGGTATGTTCGAGTATCGCATGTCGTGAATACATATATGTAGATGCAAATGCATGACATACCCAACCAAATGCTAGCACTGGTGGTCCTTTTCGGTAGCTAACCGACATCATATCTGCCAACCTGTGGCCATCTGTACCATATACATATACATATTTGGGAAAATAGGCCCCATACCTTCGATTATAGCTTGAAGTCCATGCATAACGTGCAATGCATGATATGAATATTGAATGCACATAGTAAACCATATCAAGAACTTGGCCAATCTTGGCTTATCAGTACACTTATTCTCATAGCATCATAATCATTGTCATTTAGCCAATCTTGGCTCATTGGTACACTTATTCTCATAGCATCATAATCATTGTTATTTAGCCAATCTTGGCTTATTGTTACACTTATTCTCATAAAATCATAATCGTTGTCATAGCATATACATATGGCTTGTGGGATCATACATGTCCTTTTTTAACAAGTTTTGGGAACTTAACCCAACATTTAGAGTAAAGCCTTAACTTTGAAAATGTTCATAAAGGTTCTTTACATAATGATTATAATTGGTCCCATGTCAATTAGTAAAAGAATATAGTTAAATAGGATCAAGTGCCATAGTAGTTTAGACATGAGCATTTCACTTGAGAATATTGGAAATCAATGCGTTACTTGTTAAATTCTTCAATTATATTTTTGTATGGAAGAAGGAATGATTTTGAATACTACATTCCCTTGTCATTGTACATTTATTTAATGATACTACACCAAGAAGAGAAACGCCTCGAACATATGAATAGGTAGCCGGGAAACTGACAAAATGATATATAGAAATTGTATGTCCAGTTTAAGCGAATGAATGGAATTTCAATGTAATACCATCATGAATATAACTCAGCTGCAATCCCAATGCCTTTCACAGAAGGTCTTTCTAGCAACACAATAGTAAGATATCACATTTGACGTTTTGGGAAACTTCTCGGATTTCGTGCTAAAAGGAGGGACGGAGCTTAGCCTTAACATACCTCTCCAACGAACATCCAATTGCCGAAAGTTCCTTCACAAAAGTTGTTCCTTACGTCCTAAGCTTCGCAACGACTATATATACGCATCTTAAAGACACCTATAAATAGTCACAAACTTACCATTAATGACCAGATTTGGCAAGAAGCATTTACGCGAGGAAATGTCCATAAAACTTCGTAAAAATGACCGTAAAAGAGCCCCAAAATTATTACCTGAACACACAGCCTAAAAACCAACAATAAGCAGCAAGAGCACCATTTTTACACTCCAAACACAGCTTCAAACACAGCTAATACGAGGGGAAAACAATTGCAAAGCGTAAGGCACACATTTCTAGGAACAGGGACGAATTTTAACGGTAAAAACGTACCTAAATCACTTAGAGAACTTTTGGGAGCTTTCTCTTAAGCTTCATACTGGTTTGGGAAGAAAATGGCTCATTTTTGAGCTTTAAAATGTCAAAATAGGCGACATTAAGTTGGGTCAACCTGACCCGACCCATGACCCAGTTTCCAGCTCGGGCAGTCTTGGTAAAATGGTCATAACTCTTTATTCTGAGGTATGTTTGACACACAATTTTGTGAGTTTTAACTAGACTCATAGGTCTTCAATTTGATAGGTCATGGACCTTCTAACACCTTGTATTTTGGGAGATATGGCCTGATACATTTGACCTAAATTTAAGAAGGATTTCTTAAAGAAACTTACTGTAACTTTGGCCAACCTTTATCTTGAAAATTTCTTGATTCAAAAATTTAATGTATGACCTTTGTGCTATTAAAATAAATTTTAAAAATCCACTATTAGTAAATTATATACTTTTAGTCTCATCCAAAAAGTGAAACCTAGTTTAAACCTTCCAAAAAGGGCGAGGTGCCACTCGGGTCATTTCTTTAACCCCGAATCTGTATTAAGGGTATTCCTTTGGCTTAAAACTTTAGTTCCTTGATATTACCACTTATTTGCAGCCTTATTATCCCAAGGTGCAAACAAAAATCACATGTGCCTTATATAACACCATACTATTTATATAATGGAATATGAGAAATACGAGTTCTCACACAAAAACTAGCAGCAGTGATAATCCTACACAGATTCATGACCAATTTCAGTTGACAATACCTGCTGAACACTTAGTGATTGTCACCCAAGCTCATGAAGAAATAACTAAGGATACAACATATTTAGGAGGTAAGTTTTCGAATGTAATCACTCCTAATGTTAATGTTTCTACTGATGGTGGTAAAAATAAAGAGAATATTCAAGAAGGGGGTGGGGGTAAACTTTGAGTTTCTAATTTACAACATGTTTAAGTTGATAACCAATAGATTCTTCAATGGGTTAAGGTAGATCAGATGCATGATACAACTGATAATCACCATAATTCTCAGCGTAACAGTCAACAAGGTGCTTTATTGAATCATAATTCTCAGCATTATAGTCAAGTTAATTTGGAAACTTCTCCCGGTTATAAGGATTCCCAAAAGTATGAAAGAAGGACTGATCCTATTAGGTTTACTTCTGTGAGCACTGGTCTGAAGGTAGGGAAGGGGCTAAGTGTTTAACCTAGCATTAAGGAGGTTGATGGAAAAAATGATGCCCAACAACCCCAGAGTAGTGACAAAAACAACAAGAAATCTATCACACAACAAGTGAAATTTCACACTTCCAAACCTCATGACTTAACCAACTTAACTTCAAATTTTCAAAAACAATCAAAACCAAACCAAACTCCTAATCAACATGCCATTCCTGATAATGCTACCAAAAATAACCCCTCCACATTCAACAAATTCCCTAAAAATAACAAAATACCTGAACCAACTCCTTTTACCATTGTTCATTCTTATGCTTCCAAGAGGAGCAAAAGTATACATAATGGGAGCATTCTGGGTTGGACGAGTAAATGAAGCATTTTGAGTTTGTTAAGAAGTGGTAAAAAGATCTCCTTGACCAAGCTCATTTGAGGTTGAAAATAAGGTAACATAAATCTATTTTGGCGAGTATCAGGAGGTAGATTCTTAAAAGCAGCTTTGTATTGTGTCACCATGGGACTTAGTTTAATGAGTTGTTGCTCTAGACCGGCAATGACTTTGATTGTGATTCAATTCCTGTTGAGGTACCAAGATTGGCCGCGACAATTATAGCAAGGAACGATATAGATTAAGTGACTATGTTAATTGACCTAGAGTCCATTTTTGAACAAGTCTTTTTAGTAGACCAAGTATGAAATGATGAGTTTTTAGGATCTTTCTAGGCCTTAGATCATGTAAAATATGAATGTTCTGCCATGGGATATTGAGAATTGTTTTACAATGTTTACGAATATGTTTAATGGGGATACATAATATGGGAAAAGGGAATACAAAATAAGTCCTGTACAGGGGTACAATACTAAACTACGCCTTCAAATAAATATTTCTTCTTAAACTTCTCAACATTTCTGCAAGTCTTTCTTTGTCTTCAAACAACAAATTGCCTAAAAAAAGATAAATACCCAATCGAATAGACAATAGTTCCTCAAATAGCGTATATACTACCCTCAAATTTTGAACACATAAACATGATCGTCCATTTGGGCAGGGGGACGCTTTGTACTCAAGGTAGTCTTTCTAATGGGTCTGACACGTCTTACACATTGGGTCGTCTTATTTAATGCTCCTATTGACGTTTTGTTTTGCTCTCCTCTAGGTAGAATAAGAGTGGGTTTTGAGAAGATTGCGGAACCAGGAACACAACTTGAGTTGGAAATTATGACAATCATTGGATGCATCATGAACCAATAAATCACCCCTTTCTACTTTTCTTCCACTGGTCAAACCACTATTTGGCCACACCCCTAAGTTGGCCACACCCCTAATGGGTCTGACACGTCTTACACATTGGGTCGTCTTATTTAATGCTCCTATTGAGGTTTTGTTTTGCTCTCCTCTAGGTAGAATAAGAGTGGGTTTTGAGAAGATTGCGGAACCAGGAGCATAACTTGAGTTGAAAATTATGACAATCATTAGATGCATTATGAACCAATAAATCACCCCTTTCTACTTTTCTTCCATTTGTCGAACCACTATTTGGCTACACCCCTAAGTTGGCTCGTAGGCAGTTCAACCCTATCACCATCAGCCACATGCATCACTTAGAACACCTTCAAGTACCTCCACATAGTTCTCAGGATCTTCAGTGGATGCAAACCCCGTGAACTCAGTCGGATTCATCCTAAAAAATTCTCGGACTCTGGAGGTGTAATGAGAATCAGGTATACCCGCTCCATGTCTCACATCAGGTGTTGTGACAACTAGGCTAGAGCTTGAATAACCCAACATAGCTCAGCATTGGAGACCTCATCTTGAGGGGATTGCTTAACAGGAAAAGCTTGATCCATAGGCTCCTCTGGTACTTGAGGCTCAGGTGGATTAATAGCTTACTTGGCAGGACGTCCCCTTCATCTGGCGGCTCTTCTGGAGAGGCATGTTATCAATTCTGCATGTATAGAGAATGAATTAGCAAAGAGCTTTAATAGAGTTTAACTCTATCGCCAGAATTGGGATAGGAAGATAAGTGCAACCATTCCTAATGTCCTATAGCCTCCTACTTATGAAATGTGGTCCACAACACATCCATAAACAAGACTCTATTAGACACGACATCATAGACTCCGTAAGACACTTGAAATTTGTGTACTGATACCAAATTTGGCACGCCCTGGGGGGTACCCTTTGCGTGGCCAGTAGCCAGAGACTATTTCTAGTCCCCAGGCGAACCACTTAGCCCCATCACATTCATTCAATCATATAACTCTACTGAATAGAAAAATTTAATAGTAATAACTGGGCACATCTCACCCGAAGTCTCAAAATGATATAGATAATAATAAGGCTAGTAGAAAGAAACTAGCTCACAATCTCAACATCAACGTTCAACCATCATCTATGAAACCTCTATCAATAATCATGTGGTGCCAATGACAAACCCATGGCTACCCAAATCAAAATAAAAAAATATTCCAAAATCTAACTTTAAAGCAAGATGAAATAAATCATAGTGGATTCTCTAGAGTAGGGGAGGCTCACCAAATCAACTATGAAGCTCAGATCTTCAACAGAGCACTTGTTGACTATCTCTAGTACCTCCCTCTGCATCATAAAATAATACCATCCAAAAGGGACATCAGTACTTGGAATGTACTGGTATGTCAAATAGCAGAGTGAAACAGAAACAAGTAGAATAATATAGAAACTACATCAACTCAAAGTACTCATCAAATAGGATCAAATCGCCAAATGTCTATCTATGCAAGAATAAAGAGTAGACAAGTGACCAGTCAACAACTAAAACTCATCAATCATCTCAGACTCTTCTCAAAAGAGATAACCTCCTTTCATCTCATCTCAACTCAGAGTACTCATGGTAGGAAATTTATGGGAGTTTCTCTTATCCAACAACAATCACTTATGAGCCAGTAAATGTACAACAATCTTGCTGATGTTGCCATAGCCATTCCAAACTTTCTAGGTAGGGAACGAATCGAAACCATATTAGCTCACCCAATATGGAGTCAGTCATCAAGAAGTCCACTATTGTTTCAGGGACTTCTAATCAAGAGGGAACAACAGAATATATGATGGTTCTAAGCCTCACCGATGTTTGGCGACGTAGTTTGACGAGTTCAAGTAGGACTAACTCTTAATATTTCGGTCCTCGATACTCCTCCCATAAATCAATTCTCATAAAACCTCCATCTCAAACAATCTCATATGGACTCGAACCCCATCATTGATCGGTATCGGATAGGGACTCGAATCCCATCTTCATTCAACTCATACGGACTCTAACCCTTTCATCAATCAAGCTCATTGGGACTCTAACTCTTTGATCAATCAACTTATAGGGACTCTAACACTTTCATCAATCAATCTCATCAATGACTCAAGATGTTGAACAATAATTAGGAAGCAATAGAATAGACACATCGGTAGAGTTTATTTATAGAGACACATAAGACAATCAAATTCTATCAACTCATCATCATTCTCTCATCACAATCAAAAATCTCAGCTCAAGGCTGTAAACTTAATTCTCAAGTTCATTATGCATTTCTTTTCAAATTAGTCATGTAGGTTTATGCAAATTCTCATGAAAATGTTCAATGTAAGAAAACAAAGAGTATGAAGATCATCAACATAGAAAAACATGTAATTTTAGATAAGATATTAAGAAAAACCATCAAGTGTACATGTATGTTGATTCTTGAACTATCAATTCATCCGTGCCCGTCTATAAGGCACATGAAAGAACAATCTCATGCTTTTAGTTTAGCCTTACGTACCTGGGATGAAGCTATGAACCGGTCATGTCAACGATTTATTCTCAAATCCCTAAAACTCAAGCTCTTCTCCTCTTTCCTCAAGCCCTAGCCTTGTTAGATTATGGAATAAGACTTAGAATGGAGGTTTTAAACCCTTCTTACGTCAAAATGACCTAATTAGATCATGTATAGAGTTTAGAAGGGGTTGGGAATTGAATGGAATGCTCCTCGTAAAATTTAGAATTTGTTTTAGCTCGAAAAAGGCCTAGTCTACAACACAGACTGGTCGTGCACAATGTATTTTTAGAAAAGTTTTTTGAACGGATTTTTTCTCAATACCGTAAAAAAATTACAAAAATACGTAAGTGTTGGTCCGTGATGGAGTCGCGACACACTCTTGTTGCACCAACATTGTTTTGCGCTTCGAATAAAAAAATTATCTTTTGATTGAGTCACTATATAAATTGACCGAGACTATTTCCCGCTCAATTATTTGTGCTGATAAGAAATCCGGCCTCAGATTTGCCATACAAGCATTGGAATATGCGTTACACATATCCTCACTCTAGGGTTATTTTGGTAATTTTATCGGGTGTTATAAAAGAAATGGATTCAGTAATGGTAATTTGGAGGAACTAACAAGTAGGAGAGATAACAAGGGAGGCTAAGGAAGCAATGAGATCTAAGTACTCTTATTTATTTGAAGCTAAAGAGGAAGTCAAAGATGCAGAGTTGGGGAATTAAGAGGTACGTGTCTTTGAATTCTTAATGTGTTGTCCAAATTTTGTTTAACTGAAGGTTTAAACTAGTTTAACCTATCAAATTATGCTAACATTTGGAAATGAATGTTCCTAAAGGGGGAGGATGTAACACCCCACGTCTTAGGTATACTACTCCTACTTATACGGAAAATGATATGATTTAGTAAAAGGAGAACCAACTTTAAAAGTGCCTAATTTCTTGATTGGAGAGCTATATTTACGTCTAATGCTTAAGACGAGTAAGTGTATATAAGTTTTAAGCCAAATTGAGGACATCACAGCTTAAACAAAGTGAAATAAATTGTGGTGATTGTAGGACTTAGGAAGCTAACAGGCGAGTCACCTACATGCTTAGCTTAAATATGTTAGGTAGACAGAGTCGAGGCCCAACACCGAATCTGGTCAAGTCAGATAATTAGTAAAGCCCAAGTCAAGGGTGTAAATTTTCTCCCATTCTTTAGCATTATAAAGGGACAATATTTTTAGCTCAAGATGAATAGAAAAAAGGTCAAAGTACATTCACAACCACTTGACGATTTGGGTCCAAACTAAGTGAAGGGAAAAGAGAAAAATGGCCAGCCAAGGCCCATCAAATTGGAGCCCAATAAGGCCGAAGTAAAAGGGCCAGAAAGGTGCATCACCACCTTGATAAAATGTGGCTTAAAACACATGAGAAAGTAGGCCACGAGTGTCTCTTTAAAAGGGGGTAAAACAAGCCTCTTCAAGTCATTTTAACAAAGCCAAAAATCAGACTTTCTTCCAAAGTTTCTCCTTGCTCTCTCTTGCTTTTACAAATCATCCTCAACAAAACTTTAGGGTTCTTGGAGAATCCTTACTCCTTGGAGGTTAATGTTAATAAGAATGTCTAGGTATTTAGTGAAATATTTCCATGAAAGACAAGAGAAGTAAGCCAGTGGTGCTTGTGCAAAATATTGGGCAGCATGTGTTCCAAGAGTTGCTGCTAACTTTCCTTATATTTTTAGACACTTTCCTCTTCTTGGTTTTCTTGATTATGAAGGGAGGTTGATGTTTTCAGTGATTTTTAGATCAGTATTGATGTAGCCAAATTGCTGCACAATTTTTATTTTCCTTCCAAATGAGTTATTGCATGATATTTTAATTGCACATTATGTAGGAACTTCTGGGCTCGTAATTGGATATTGTTATTTCACGTCCTCCATCTACTTTGGGACTGTTTTTGGACTGTTTTTATGCATTAATAAATTGGAGACAGTTTGCTTAAAGTTGAAATAGGTTTGGGATTGTTGACCTCGAGATGTAGCGAGAAGACGTAATATTATGCTGCCTACTTGTGTAGTGTAGAATTGTTATATGTTGTGCTTTGTGAGATATTATATGGCTGTTATGTGACTAAAACAATATAGATGTGACATGTACATGAGAATGTGTATTAGAAACTATGATTAGAAGTGGAAAGGTTAAAACACTACTCTTTGGTTGATAAGTACAAGCTTGCTGCCCGGTTGCTATTTTTTTATGAGATTGGACTGCCAAGACGTGTTTATTAGATGCTAATACCAGCTTTATCACCTTCTCTATTGTAGATAAATATTTGGGGGAAAAGGAGGTTACTTTTAGGTAATAACGACGTAGTACATCGAGGTATGTAAGGCTATTCGATTTCTTATTATTTTGCATGAAGTCTAGGTTCTTCCTTGGCACATAGAGGCACTTACGAACTCCAGCATAACTAATAAGTCTTCTCTCCTTAGCATGTTCATATGCTCCCAAACATAGTCATTGTTAAATCTGCATGCATACTTGGATACTAAAGATACATGAGTTCCTTTTTGCTAAATAGAGTCTACGTGGTGTTTCATCTCCTACGTAATTCATTAATTGTGTAACTTACTCTTTTCATTGTGGTATTGTCTAGCATGATTGTTTATGTGCCACGTGTTATATCTATAATCCTACAGCTCCAAAATGTTATGACCACAAAAAGAATCATGTCAAAAGTAAATAAAAGATAAGTCATGAGTTATTTGTTGATGGGTGGTATCCCAGGGGTGGAAGAATCACCTAGCATAGGTCGATCCCATATCACAGGGGGTATCTCAGGGGTGAAAGGAAAGCCTAGCATGGATCGATCCCGATAGTGATTTGCCACTGATTAGCTTGTCATTTATATGATATACTACACACAAGTTGTACAGTACAGAAATGTAAAGTAATAAAAAGGACATAATGTATATTATCCCACACTGTGACTAAAGGTGGTCTTTTATCCTTACATACCAGTGTATGATTTCATTTGAGTTCTTATGTCATTTACAATACTTCTTGCCTTACATATTCAGTATATTATCTTGTATTGACGTCCCTTATCGGGGACTTGCATTTCATGTTGTAGGTACAGGAGCTAGTAGATCTCCCATGTTGGAGTACAAGATATCCAACTACTATTAGTAAGCTCCAGGTTGCTTTGGGGCTTTGTGTGTCTAGAGCTTATATTTTTGTATGGTATAGTTAGTCATGAGGTGGGGCTTGTCCCAACCCTTAATAGATATTGTCCCTTATCTAGAGGCTTTGTAGACTATGTAAAGTATAGTGTGGTAACATATCATACTTAGACATCGTGGCTCCAACGGCCTAGTAATATGCATTTCCTTTTGACTTGTTATTACTGTCAACTTTCTTGAAAGCATTTGGAATGTGGAAACTTAGTCCATATAAAGTGTATAGTTTTATGTTGGTTTTCCCGAGCCTTGTCCACAATGGGTGCCAGTCCGCCTTAATGGGACTTTGGGCATGACATAAACAACATAAGAAGGTTCCTAAAAATCTCGTAGCCTAGTCGAGATAAGCCACGAAAGTTTCTGCACCCATCCAAAGGAATTTAATAGACAGTAACTTTGTACAACTGAGACCAGTGAACCTTAGGCTCTGATACTTACTTGACACAACTCAGTCCTGGTTATGATAGCACCTGTTGGACACCACCTACTTGCAAGCTAATGACCTAATCCCCAGGGTACTTGTCCCAATCATAACCAACACGACAATAAAATAACACCTAAATGCTACACAGAACGTAGAAGCCAACTCTACCGAGCAAAAATAGACATTAGTGCATACTGGTATACATATATATTAGAACCATAATATAATATAGCCCAAGTCCTAAAAATACAAGATACTACTGTACAAGACCAATGTTTGAAAGCAAAAGATGGCCATCAAAAGAAGGAGACCACAAACTGTCTGAAACTATCGGTATTAACAAAAAAGAAGTCTCTTGCGCACTCCCAAATCCCTTGAAATTAGTGCCCCAGCTATGACCAAGACCTGCACCATCGAAGGATGTAGAAGTAGGGGTGAGTACCAGAATAAGAAACCTAGTAGGAATTATCAGTCGACTAAGTGAAATATCGTACATAAAGAAACTCAAATTTAGATAAACATAAAAATCCAGTAGACCAACCCCATAACTTCAACTGAGCCAAAACATCTAATTGTACATAGGTTTAAGGCCTTAGTATTTACCCTGTGCACCATTGGAGCCCCTATAAGCCCCGAAGGTACACCTACATACAATCTAGCAAACAAACCTATCACGACCCGATCCTAGGGCCTAATAGCAACCCAACACATGTGATACCTGAAGGCATCCTATCTAAACCTTGTATTTATATCATAAGTATTGAAAAGGTAACACAATCATACATAAGAGAATAAGCAAGCAGAAGCGTATAGAAATAAAATATAATAGTTTCCCTTAGGCGAACATACATCAAGCCATAGTCCAAACATGCCTCAACATTATAAGATTTTTGCGGGGTCTAGAACATAGCACACTAGCTCACCCTCAAGATATACATCAAGGAAATAACAATGTCACAAAGGAAAAGCAACATACAGGGCTTATTCCCAATGCATAGGAACTCACCAATAAGTCTTTAAGCTCTATAATCCAAATCTCATCACGAAATAGAATAGTCACCTTATCATTTGGCCCGACATGATTAGATAATGTAGGCAAAAACATTTGTGTTAGCACATAGAATGCACTAAGTATGTAGGTATGTCATGAATCAAGGAACATCACAATAATATCGATATGCATAATCATAAGTAATATGGTAAGGACACAATATGCTTGAGCATACAAGTTTTAAGATCACGAGAAGAAGTATCATAAAATCCATTCAAAACCTTAACATACCCTATGTGGGAATAAGACTATGCCCGACATATAAGACCATGTGGACTATTACATGAAATCTTGATATTCACTCTATATCAAGCTAAGAGGAATCTACTTTGCAATCGTGGACTCAATCCTCACCCTATAAGCTCTACCTAGCACAGTGAGAACCATCATTGGACCCTACCTTTTAGACTCTATCCTAGCACGGTGAGTGTCCATAATATAAGCTAATTGGATCCAATACTATATATCTTTAAGGAATAAAACATGAACATCATTCCTATGGTGGCACATAGTCATTGTACTTGAGGATTTATATAAGGACCCTTGGAGATAGCCCCCCCACACAAGTCCACTTGGTGCAAATTCATATCCCACGAAATACATAAATCATGCATATACATAGCTTTCAACATTGTTCGTACTTCATTAAAATCATACGTTCATAGTTTTCATAATAATCATCAGTCTTTCATGAAACCTAATGTCATAAGAATAGTCCATCTACTTTACTTTCATCATACTATGGGAAGACATTCCCACCTTAATATCATCATAAACATTTGGGTTTTCATCACCCTTTTTCTCATAACATAATCATAGCTTTTATAACATCTTCATGGTTATAATATCAATGTCATAATAATTTAAAACATGCTTTTAATACTTGAGATCATAGACGAAGAAGTTAATAGCTTAATCATAGGAGACTATGGCTAAGTATGGGTTTATGGACATTTGAGTCAAAATCATGCAATTTAGTAGGAATTGTAGAGAAAATATGCAATTGAAATCAAATTAGATCATTGATAAAGGAACCCACATCAAGTAAATTCGTAATCGTTAATATTTTAAAATCACATGTTTTTGCTCAAAAATCATATACATCATGAAATTCATTATAATTCATACATAATTAGTCATAATCATATAGTAATCATAATTCATGCATTAGGAATCACAACTTAAAATCCCATAAGAATTTATCATGAAATTTTGATTAAAATAAGGTTTTGGATTAGGCTTCATGGATGAAACTAATCCATGAATGAAGCCCTACATACCTCAAGTAGAATCCTTAATAGAGGAAGAAAATCTGGAAAACTTCATCAAACTTTCAAACTTTAGCTTCAATGGAACCGTTGACTTAGAGAGAGAAATATTGAGAACCTATGAGAGAAATATTGAGAACCTATGACAGAAATATTTAGAACCTATGAGAGAAATATTGAAAACTAAAAGCTTTGAATGAATTAGGAATAGACTTTTGTGGAGGTTAGGTCAGTTAAGGTAGTTAGGAGAGCCAAAATAACATAGTTAGGACATAGATAAATTGGAAAAGTAAAAAATACTCTTCATTAAAAACTGATGGAACCATCCACGGAACCCTTCTTATGGGTCATGGATATACCTACATTCGTACCTTGCCTTGTGGGACTAAGTGTAAGAAAAGTCGAGCCACGGGAATTGTAGCTTCTGACCCACGAACATGCATCACAACTCATGGATGAACTTATGGGCCATAGAACACTTCTGAGACCCTAGACTTGGATAGATTTTTTGTTTCCCATGGCCTCAACCTACGAGATCTATTAACAGGTCGTGGGTCTTTATATGGTCTATCTGCTAACACATAACTCCACTTCAAAATTTATTCAATTTTCTAATTTCACTAGACACTTTTCATGAGTGCACCTATGACCCATGCTTTTTTCTACGGGCCATAGAGTGCTTGTAAAATCAACATGTTAGCAAAAATCTTAACTCCTAGTTTCCCAAGCCTATAAATATGAGAGGTATCATAGGACCATCACCGAACCCGATAGAATTTTTGTAGAGGCCAACTCTCAACATCACAGGATCAAGGTCAAGTTGTATGTAGGTGTAAAGGCCTTAGTATATATGCTTGATCACCCATTGAGCCCCCAAAAGCCCAAAGGGTACACCCATGCTTAATCAGGTGCGTATAGGTATGTGGATCCATGTGTAACCAATCTGTCCCTTAAGCCTAAAATCCACATAAAATTCAAGTCCTCGACCTATCAAAGAACTAGCATGATATAGGGCCTTGAACTCCCAGTCCTCCAACCTAGCCTCCAATTGGCCAATTAGCCAGGGACATATGGTATGACAATATACATAATAGTGGGATGTATCCCCCATAGGAGAAGAATCCCACTAGCATAATCAGTAGTGTCTCAACTCAGAATGTCAATCATGAGGCCTCACCCCAAAAGGGAAATCAATGGGGTCCTCGACCTAATCTCAGTAGATGCTCAACCCTCCGAAACGGCATCTGGGACTTGAAACTCTCAAAATATGGCCATGGAAATTTTGACCATGGGCGGCGTAACCTGGGGACTCAGATATGTGGATATGGCCATCGGGTCTCAGAGGCCAGGGAGCATCACCCAGGACTCAAGGTATTAAAACAGTTACTCACTCAGTTATCCATTCATATCAAGAATTTCAAAATCATATCATGCCCAGAGTCAATGTAGGCGATGACGCTCATAGCATATGTATCTCGCACGAACGAACCACCACAATCTTAACCACCACCATCCCTAAGATGAAAATGACTTATCCTAACCCTAGGTAAGAAGGACCCTTAACCAATAACTAGCGATAGTACAAAAGAGTGTATGTATTCGTAATCGTGTAAAATTTTGTCTAATAGGCCAAACATGGTATTATTCAGTCAACAACAGGTAATGGGAATAAATCACAATGACAATAGTGATATCATAAGCATCCATAATTGCCAGGCCCAAAAAATTAATATTTAAGTCAACAATCGAATCACAGAACGATAAGTATTCAGCAAGTAGTTTTACTGGCATCATATCCGAATAACATCCAAGGGCAACAATTTAATTCTAAAAATGTACCTGCCCCACTACATCAGCCCATATACGACCCTTCTCAGGCCCCTCTATTAGCAATAGTGTTAGAATATAACGCAATTACAGTATTCACAGCCACCAAAGCAAGGTGAAATCCCACATCTGTATATTCTACACATACAATGCACACCTAGCAGCTCATATATATCGTTTTTCAACATACATATATTTTCCCTTAGTCTAAGTTTTAAGGAAAGCTTATCCTACGTAGCAATTGATACCTCAAACTCCATATTAACTCCGTCGAGTTTTCCGCCTCCTGATAGTACCCTGACGCTGCTTAGCTATTTAAAATATAGTTTAACATGTTAACACGATCGAATTGGTTGTACAAACTTGAAGAATGAGAGAAATTAGACCTAATGTATCTAAAATGGCAAAAATATGGGCCACTCCTAAAATCCCAAAAACAATCCCAAAAAATGACCCCCATGATAACCTGGCAAAATAATTTGGCCCAAAATGGATCCCACAAAATTGAGAAAAGGCCCAAAAACAAAAATGAAAATTTTACCGGTAAAACATTTTTTTAAAAATTTTCTTGGTCAAAGTTTACAAAAAAATGGTCAATTTTAGTAACACCCAGTAGAACACAACATTCCTCACAAAACGTAGAACAAATTAGACTCAAGTTTCACTAATTTCATCAAGAGTCGATTAAGAAATCAACACGCAAAGTTTTAACATATTTTGAGAAGATAATCAGCTAAATTAGTGAATTTACCTAAAAATATGCGCCAAATCCGACTTCACCACTTCATTCCTTACAAAATTCTAAGGCATGTGTGTCACGCCCAAAAGAGAGGGGAGGCGCGACTAGCACCCGATACCGTTATTTTCCGGGTACGTCATTAAAAATGCTAGTTAACTAAACTAGGGACCAAAAGGAAATCAGGCAACATAATGTTAAGAAAATAAACACTTAGCAAGGACCGTTTAGGTCATGACCTGGTCTATAGCAAATCAAGTACGTCAATATAAGTAAACCAAAACAAAAAAGTACTAGCTAGACGAGAAGACTGCAACAATAGAGGTACAGGCACACACATACATGCCAACCTTATGAATGGAGACTAAAAGGTACAAAGGAACCAACCCACAATGACATGTCTACAATAGCCTCTAAGAGAATCACTAACACAGGCTAGAAAGGGAACCGACTATACCCAACTGTACAACAAAAAGTAAGCATCATGTGAAAGCTCGAGGAAGAGGTAGAGCTTATGCACTCACAGCTAAACAAAGCTCCTAGTGGAGGGATAAATCAGAACCCCTACCTGAACCTGCACGCACAAAATAAAATGCAGCATCCCCAGGCAAAGGGACGTCAGTACTAATAAACATGTACTCGAATGTAAAGCATGAAGTAAAATCGTAGATAACCATAGTAAAAAGATCAATAGAAATACCACCTGTAACCAAAACTCAAGTAGCCTTAATGGCCAATAAAAAACCTCCTAGTGATCAAATATGGATAGTATGCTCGAGTATTGCATGTTGTGAATACATATATATACATGCAAATGCATGACATGCCCAACAAAATGCTAGCAATGGTGGTCATTTCCATTAGTTAACGACATTAAATATGCCAACCTGTGGCCATCTGTACCGTATATATATATATATAATCATCTTTACCATACCTCCAATTATAGATTGAAGTCAATGCATAACATGCAATGTATGATATGAATATTGAATGCACATAGTAGGCCATAGATAAAACTTAGCCAATCTTGGCTCATTGGTACACTTACTCTCATAGCATCATAATTATTCTCATTTAGCCAATCTTGGCTCATTGGTACACTTATTCTCATAACATTGCAATCGTTGTCATAGCATATACATATGACTCATGGGATCTTATATGTCTTTTTAACAAGTTTAGGAACTTAATCCAACATTTAGAGTGAAGCCTTAACTTTGAAAATCTTTATCAAGGTGATTTACATAATGCTTATACTTAGTCTCATGTCAATTAGTAAAAAAAAGTGTTTAAACAGGATCACGTGCCTTAGTCGTTTAAATAGCGCCATTACGTTAGACATTATTAGAAATCAATGTGTTACTTGTTAAGTGCATCAGTTATAGTTTCGTATCGAAAAAGGACTAATTATAAATATTACATTCCCTTCGCATTCTACACTTATTTTAATGGCACTACACCAAGAAGAGAAACATCTCGAACATAGGAATAGGTAGCCGGGAAAACCGACAAATTGATATATAGATATTGAATGTCCAGATTAAGATAATGAATAGAATTTCAACCTAATACCATCATAAAAAAACTAAGCTAGAATCCCAATATCATTCAAAGAAGGTCTTTCTAGCAATAGAATAGTAAGATATTGCATTCGACGTTTTGGAAAACTTTCCGGATTCGTGCTAACAAGAGGGACAAAGCTTAGCCTTAACATACCTTCCCAACGGATGTCCTATTGCCGAAAGTTTCTTCATGAGAGTTGTTCCTTACATCCTAAGATTTGCAACAACTATATATACGCAGCTTAAAGACACATATAAACAGTCCAAAATTTAGCATTAATGACCAGACTAAGCAAAGGGCATTTACGCGAGGAAATGTCTATAAAACTTCATAAAAATTACCGTAAAAGAGCCCCAAAATTATCACCTGAACACACAAACTACAAACTAACAATAACCAGAAAGAACACTACTTTTTTACAGCCAAAGAACAGCCCCAAATACAGGTATTGTAAGGGGGAAACAATTATAAGGCGTAAGGCACGCATGTCTAGGCACATAAACAAATTTTAATGGTAAAAATGCAAAAAACTTACTCAAATCCCTTTAGTGCCTTGAGGGAACTTTACCTTCAGTTTATGAACTTTTTGGGGATGAAATGACGCTGATTTGAGCTTCAAAAATCTCAAATTAGCCGAAATTAAAGTGGGTCGACCCGACCTGGCCCATGACTGGGTTTCCTGCTCAGGCAGTCTCAGTAAAACTATCATAACTTTTTATTTCGAGTTCGGTTTGGTGCGCGGTTTTGTGCGTTGCAAACTAGGCTCATAGGTCTTCAATATTATATGTCATGGACCTTTTAACTCGTTATATGTTGGGAGATATGGCCTGTTACATTTAACCCAAATTTAAGAAGGATTTCTTTAAGAAACTTAGGGTAACCTTGGCCAACCTTTATCTTGCAGCTTTCTTGATTACAAAACATAATGTATGACTTTTCTGATATTAAAACAACTTTTGAAAATCAATTATTAGAAAATTATACACTTTTAGTTCCATTGTAAATGTGAAACTTAATTTAAACTTTCAAAAAAGGGAAAGGTGCCACTCTGGCCATTTCTTTAGTCCTGAATGTGTATTTAGGGGATTCCTTTGACTTGAAACATTAAGTACTTGATATTACCTCCTGTTCTCAGTCTTATTATCCCTAGGTACTAGCGAAAATAACATATGCCTTATATAAAGCAAAAATATTTATATAACGGAAGACGAGAAACACGGGATCTCACAGACTCTCCCCCCCCCCCCCCAAGAACATTCGTCCGTGAATATGTCAAGAGAGCCCCTTGGTTGCATTAACATTTACTAAAATGCTATTAGTTGGATACATCTATTAATCTTACAAACCATAAATCAACTCCCAAAAACTCCAATTACTAAGCTTTGTATAGATATCCCGCGACAAAACATATAAGTTACACTTCTAAATCCTTTAAAACTTAAGTTACTAAATAAAAGAAAACTGCCAATTACGGAATGAGACCCAGCTTAAGTTATAAATAACTAGGGATGGTTCCTCATCATTTCTTCTTTGGATTCCCAAGTTACTTCCTCAATATGTTTGTTCCACCACAACCTTTTCACGAAGGCCACTTCTCATTTCGAAGCTTTCTTATTTGTCGATCTAAAATAGCCACTAGTACCTCATCATAAGTTAAGTCTTCGGCAATGGGGGTACTGTAATACACGAAGGATCTCTAATGTAATTCCGAAACATAGATACATGTGACACTAGATGGACTACCCCCAATTCTGAACGAAAATTAAGCTCGTATGTTAGCTTGCTAATTTTTTTGAATAATCCTATACAACCCAACATACCTAGGACTGAGTTTCCCTTTCTTTCCTAATGAAATGATAACTTTCATAGGTGATACTTTCAACAAAACTCAATCTTCTACATCAATCTCTAAGTCTCCTCATCAAACATCTATATAAGACTACTGCTGATTCTGGGCCATTTGCAGTAAGTCTCTAATAAGTTTCACTTTTTCCTTTGCTTGTTGAACTAGATTAAGGTTTAGTAACTTTTCCTCCCTAACTATAAACTAATCAATCGGTGACCTACATCTTCGCCCGTATAGTGCTTCATAAGGCACCATTTGGATACTATCTTGGAAGCTATTATTATAAACAACCTCAATACGAGTTATATGATCATCCCAGCTTCTTTTAAAGTCCAGTACGTAGGCACATAAGATATCCTCAACGATCTAGATGGTACGCTCTGCTTGCCTATCAGTTTGTGGATGAAAAGTGGTGCTGAGATTCACCTGAGTGCCCCAAACCCTTCTGAAAAGACTTCCAACAATGTGCAGTAAATTGAGCATCTCAATCTGAAATAATATGTAATGGAGCTCCATGAAGGAAAACAATCTCCTAATTGTTAAGCTTAGCATAATCCTTTGTTGATGTTTTTACGGCAAGAAATGAACAGATTTTGTTAGCCTATCAATGATTACCCAAATAGAATTATACCTACGTGGAGTACGAGGAACCTAGTGATGAAGTCCATATCTATCATTGCCCCATTTCCGTAACAAAAGATCAGTATATTTTTCTAGGACTCCAAGTCTCTTATGTTTTCTTTTAACATGCTGGTAGTTGGGTTATTGGGCTACCATCTCTGTAATATCCTTTTTCATGCCATTCCACCAACAGATTTGTTGAAGGTCCCGATACATTTTTGTTTCTCTAGGGTGGGTTGAATATCTAGAATAATGGGCTTCAGAAAGAATCTTGGCACGGAGTCCTCCGATATCTGGCACACATAAGCGGCCTTGGTACCTAAGGACTCCATCTACAATTATCTCAAACATAGGATGTTGTTGTTGTGGAACACTTTCCATCGATATCATAAGCTCAGAATCCTCATGTTGTTGCTCTTTCACTTTAGTAATAATGGAAGATTCTGCTGTATTTTGAACAATCATATCTCCACCTTTCGTATATGCTAATCGCACTTGCAAACTAGCTAGCTGACGTAAATCTTTTGTCATTTCAATCTTATTAGCTTCAACATGACTTAGACTTCCCATGGACTTTTGGCTAAGTGCATCAGCAACAACGCTAGCTTTACCGGGATGGTAAAAAATGTCAACATCATAATCTTTTAGTATTCTCGCCACCTCTTTTGTCGTAAGTTCAACTCCTTCTGCTTGAATAAATATTGGAGGCTCTGGTAGTTGGTAAAAACATCAATATGAACTCTATATAAATAATTCCACCAAATCTTTAGGGCAAAAACAACTACGGCGAACTCAAGATCATGAGTATGATAGTTTTGTTCATGTTTTAGTAACTTTTTGGAAGCATATGCAATAACTGTACCATTTTACACAGGAACAAAACCTAGGCCAATTCTAGAGGCATCACAATATACAATGTAGCCTTTGGTTTCATCCGGAAGAGCCAGAATAGGTGCGGTGGTAAGCCTTTTCTTTAGCTCTAGAAAACTCTGTTCACATGATTCAGTCTACTAAAACTTAGTTGCTTTATGCGTCAACCTCATTAGTGGTGTAGAGGCAGTCGAGAAACCCTTGAAAAACCTCCTATAATATCTTGCCAAGCCCAAAAAACTATGGACCTCGCAAATAACTTGTTGTCCTGGAGAGTCTGTAATATAACTCGCAAATGGTCTGCATGCTCAACTCCTGACTCAAATTGAAATATTTCCTTTCGAATATCAACATCCTTGACTCGTAGCTGGTAGTGCCTGGGTCACAAGTCAATCTTTAAAAAACCATCAATCCACATAAAAAAATAATTATTCTTGATAGTGAATTTTTAGCTATCTATAATTGATACACATCCGTAAAGAGCCATCTTTCTTTCAAGCAAAGAGCATTGGAGCACCCCATGGAAATGTGCTTGGCTTAATAAGGTCTTTATCAAGTAAGCCCTTCAGTTATTCCTTCGAGTCTCTTAGCTCTACAGGAGCCATTGTGTTTTTGAGAGGAATGGGTATACGTTGCATATCAGGGAGAAAATCTAAAGAAAAATTGATATCCCTTTCGGGGGATCCCGGGAAGCTCATCGGGGAATATTATCATGAATTCTTTCACAGTAAGGACTGACTAAAGGGCCAGTTGCTAATAAAATATCCTATCTTCCCATAATGGTAACAAGCACTAGAACCCTTTCTACACTGCCTAGTATAAAGCTTACCGCATTGTGTACATGGGGGACTAAGTTGTCTCATTTATGCATAACGCTCCCGTTGACAACTATCACACTGATCTAAATTCTGCCTTGGCCTTGACTGAATATAATAATCAAATTGCTACCCTTACATCTGTGGTAGGAAACTACCTACTGGCGGAGGTGGATATCAGTGAAATGGGGGCCTAAAACCACCTTGTGGCTCCCTATAAGAGCTCATAGTACAAGCCCTCTTATTCTTCTCTCTATCTCTCCGGATATCCCAAATTCGACGAGAAACATCCTCTGTAGTCTGAGAAAAAGCCTGAATACAAGAAATATCTACACCATCTTGTAAAGAGGCTATCTTGTAGTCTCTGATCAAATGATCCCCTAAACCATTATTTCTTCAATTTTCTTTCTGTCGACCTTGATACTATCGCCTGTAATAACATGGCCATGAAAAGCTATAGAAGTTAACCAAAATTCACATTTGGAGGATTTGACATATAACGTGTTCTCCCGAAGAGTATGTAATATAACTCATAAGTGGTCTGTGTGCTCAGCTTTTGACTCATCCTAAACATTGCCTTTTGAAATTCAACATCCTTGACTCATAGCTGGTAGTACCTGGGTCAAAAGTCAATCCTTGAAAAGATATCAATCCACAAAAAAGGAAACTTATTTTTGATAGTGACATTATTTAGCTGTTTGTAACCGATACACATCTGTAAGGAGCCATCATTCTTTAAGCAAAGAACACTAGAGGACCCCATGGAGATGTGCTTGGCCTAATAAAGTCTTTATCCAACAAGCTCTTCAGTTGTTCCTTCAAGTCTCTTATCTTTACAAAAGTCATTCCATAGGGAGAAATGGATATAGATCGCATATCACGAAGAACATCTATAACAAAATTTAGATCGCTTTCAGGGGATCCCTGGAAGCTTATCGAGGAATATTATGGGGAATTCATTCACAGAAGGGACTGACTAAAGGCCAGTTGCTAATAAAGTATCTAGTCTTCCCATAATGGTAACATGCACTTGAACCCTTTCTACACTGCCTAGTATGAAGCTTACTGCATTGTTTACATGGTGGAGTAGGTTGTCTCATTTATGTAGAACACTTCTATCGATGGCTATCAAGCTGGCCTAAACTATGCCCCGAACCTGACTTAATATAACGATCAAATCGCTGGCCCTACATCTGTGATGGGAAACTACCTACTGACGGAGGTGGATATCAGTGAAATGGGGGGCCTAAAATCACCTTGTGGTTCCCTATAAGACCTCATAGTATGAGCCTTCTTATTCTTATCCCTATCTCTATGGGTATCCCAAATTCGACGAGAAAGGTCTTATGTAATCTGAGCAAAAGCCTGAATACGAGAAATATCTATACCATCCTGTAAAGAGGCTATCCTGCAACCCATGATCAAGTGATCCCCCAAACCATCCATATAAAGATGAACTCTAGCACTCATGGTACGTACAATATCTGGTGTATACCTAGCAAAAGAATTAAACCAAAGGCTATACTCCCTTACACTCATATCCCTCTGCCTCAAACTGACAAACTGGTCAAGACGGGGCTCCCACACCTCCTATGGTAAGTAATGGTCTAAAATTGCGTCAGAGAAGTCGTCCCACTCTGCTGGCGGAGCATACGACCCTTTGGATCTCTCCCACGCCTCGTACCATAGGATGGCGACATCACGTAGTTGAAAAGAAGCCAACTCCACTGCCTTGGTGATAGAGGCATGTATCACCCTCAATACTCTATACATATGGTCTATAAAGTCCTTTGGATTCTCAATGGAACTGGATTCTGTAAAAACTGGAGGGGCCAAGTGAAGAAACTCTCGTACGTTTGAGCATTCTGATTGATCGCTTTTGGTGTTTGCTCTCGCCTCTAGTTGTCTCTCATAGGTAGAAATCATCCTACTTAGTAGTTGAATAGCCTCCTTCTCTAGGATCCATACTTATCTCATGTTGTGCCATCTCCTAAGCATAGGTAGCCCATTAAATAAGAACAACATAATATGATATACATTTAATATGTTCCTATAGCTTTTCTCTATAGCACGATCTATTATGTGAAAGAAATGTAACAATCCCTAAATACCTCGAAACCTCCTATTTATAAGTGTGGTGCACAACACGCCCATAAGCAAGACTCTACTAGACATGGCATTGTGGATTCCTTGGGACATGACCTGCTCTGATACCATGTTTGTCATGCCCCAAAGATAGGGGAGGCGCGACTAGCACCCAATACCGTTATTGGCCAGGTAATCCACTAACCATGCTAGTTAGCTAAACTAGGGACAAGAAGGAAATGGGGCAACATAATGTTTAGAAAAAAAACTAAGTCGGTAACATTTAGGTTATCATCAGGTCAATAGAAAATCATGTACATTAGGATAAGTAAACCAAAATGGCAATGTAATAGTTAGACGACAAGGTTGCAACAACAAAGGTACATCCACACACTATATATACATGACAATCTTATGACTGGAGACTGAAAGGCATAAAAGAACCGACCAACAATGACATATCCACAATAGCCTCTAAGAGGATCACTAACAGTGTTGGGGCCCTGACTATACCGAAATGTACAACAAAAACTAAGCATCCTATGAAAGCTCCAGGAAGAGGTGGAGCTTACCAACTTATAGCTGAATGGGGGCTTATGGTGGAGGGGTAAATCAGAACCCCTACCTGAACCTGCACGCACGAAATAAATTACAGCATCCCTAGGTAAAAGGACGTCTGTACGAATAAACATGTACTGGTATGTTAGGCAGGAAGTAAAATCATAGATAACCGTAATAAAAAGGTTAATAGAAATACCACCTGTAACAAGAACCTAAGTATCCTTAATGGACAATACGGAACCTCCTAGTGATCAAACATGCATGGTATGCTCGAGTATCGCATGTCATGAATACATATATATAGATGCAAATGCCCGACATACCCAACTAAATGCTAGCAATGGTGATCCTTTTCGATAGCCAACCGATATCATATCTGCCAACTTGTGGCCATATGTACCATATATATATATATATATATATATAATCATTTGGGCAAATAGGCACCATACCTTAAATTATAGTTCAAAGTCCACACAAGATGTGCAATGTATGATATGAATATTATGCACATAGTAAGCCATACCAAGAACCTAGCCAATCTTGGCTCATTGGTACACTTATTCTCATAGCATCATAATCATTGTCATTTAGACAATCTTTGCTCATTGGTACACTTATTCTCATAACATCATAATCATTTCCATAGCATATACACATGACTCGTGGTATCTTATATGTCCTTTTAACAAGTTTGGGAACTTAACCCAACATGTGGAGTGAAGCTTTAACTTTAATAATGTTCATAAAGGTGCTTTACATAATTCTTATAATTGGTCCCATGTCTATTAGTAAAAGAAATTATTTAAACAGGATTAAGTGCGTTAGTCGTTTAAAGAGGGGCATTACGTTAGACATTAATGGAAATAACGCGTTACTTGTTAAGTGCATCAGTTATAGTTTTGTATGGAAGAAAGACTGATTATGAATACTACATTCCCTTTGCATTCTGCATTTATTTTAATGGCACTACACCTAAAGGAGAAACACCTCGAACATATGAATAGGTAGCCAGGAAAACCGACAAAATGATATATAGATATTGAATGTCTAGTTTAAGCGAACGAATGGAATTTCAACTTAATAACATCAGGAAAATAACTTAGTTGCAATCCCAATGCCTTTCATAGAAGGTCTTTCTAGTAACAGAATAGTAATATATCGCATTTGATGTTTTGGGAAACTTCTCGGATTCGTGCTAACGGGAGGGACAGAGCTTAGCCTTAACATACCTTCACAGTGGACGTCCTATTGCCCAAAGTTTCTTCACAAGATTTGTTCTTTACGTCCTAAGTTTCACAAAAACTATATATATGCAGCTTAAAGACACCTATAAATAGTCCGAAATTTAGCATTAATGACCGGATTCAGCAAAGAGCATTTACGCGAGGAAATGTCCATAAAACTTCATAAAACTTATCGTAAAAGATCCCTAAAATTATTACCTGAACACACTAGCTTCAAACTAACAATAACCATAAAGAACACAACTCTACTTTTACAGCCCAAAAATAGCCCCAAATACAACTAATACGAGGGGAAACAATTGCAAGGCATAAGGCACTCATTTTTAGGCACACAGATAAATTTTAACGGTAAAAATGCAAAAAACTTACCCAAATCCCTTTGGTGCCTTGAAAGAATATTTCCTTCAGTTTATAAACTCTTTGGCATTGGAAGGGCGCTTATTTGGGTCTTTAAAAAACTCAAATTAGCCAACATTAAGGTGGGTCAACCCAACCCGGCCCATAACCCGGTTTCCTGCTTGGGCAGTCTCAGTAAAATTGTCATGACTTTTCATTCTGAGTCCGGTTTGCTGTGCGATTTTATGCATTGCAAACTAGACTCATATGTATTAAATTTGATAGGTCATTCACCTTCTAACTCCTTATATTTTGGGAGATATGGCCTGTTACATTCTTGATTCAAAAAATTAATGTATGACCTTTGTGCTATTAAATTAACTTTCAAAAATCCATTATTCGCAAATTATACACTTTTAGCCCATCTAAAATGTGAAGCCTAATCTAAACCTTCAAAAAAGGGTGAGGTGTCACTCTAGCCATTTCTTTAGTCCCGAATGTCTATTTAGGGGATTCCTTTAACTTGAAACATTATGTCCTTGATATTATATCCTATTGTCAGCCTTATTATCCCTAGGTGCTAGCAAAAATCACATGTGCCTTGTATAATGCAACACTATTTATATAATGGAAGAGGTGAAACACGGGGTCTCACAATGCGGACCTTTGAATCATAAAAAATGGACTTATAAATCATATTTTATGAGCTTGGGAAGGTTTGGAAGTTAGTTGTTCGCAAAGGGTGAAGGACAATGTATAGTCCACTCACAAGCCTCCATGGACACGGACAAGGCTTTCGCGAATGCAGTGGTGTAGGGGACCTTCCCTACTCCTCGAACGTGGGATAGCCTCTGGGAACACGGAGCTTTACCGCCTGCCACTCTGCTAATACACCAGGACCCTCTACAAATGAGAGGGTTAATTTACCTGGTGCTACACCAGTAATTTCTAACACTTCCCCGAGTTATTCCCGGGGCATCCGATGTTTGTTTTATGCAATTAAATAGTGAAACTATATGGATTTTGATGTTTCGGACCCAATGATGTTGTCAAAAATCTTGACGGAGCATCGTACAGAAAAATAAGGGTCCAACTTCTTTTCGACTAATTTTAGCGAAAAGAACATAAGGAATCAAAATGCAGCTAGATGTCCTCATCAACTAAACAAGGGTTATTTAAAATTTTTATTCGATATTCTAGAGTTGACCGTGCTATCAGATTTCCATTTCAAGCTCCTTTAACTGGGTTTTTACTAAGATGAACCTTTTGGCTTCCAGTTGAACTCATTTTGCAACTTCTATTTCAAGATCATTTTGAGACCTTCCATCCTTGGACCAACCACCCTCCTAGATTAATCAGCCATTCCAGAACTGATGGAACCGTCAGAATACCACTCCAAGGTTGTTTGCAAGGGTTTTGGTAGAAATCTCACTTTTGTAGTTTTAATTCTCGCTTACTCGCAAACTCGCACAATTCTCAACCAAAACTATCCACTACCATTCCAACAGTCCCAATAAGCCATAACTTTTACTATACAGAAGCTCAAAATAATAAAAATATGACAAAAACACAGAATTAACCTAGAATGTCATTATAAATCTGACAGACATATGTAGTTTTTAGGCTTGGCATGATATTTTAGAAGGTTTGGTGACGGATTCTCCTCAATCTTTGCACCACTGATGATATTGACACATAAAGCAACAACGTTTCATTAGACTGAAGCATGTGAAAAGAGTTTTTAGGAGCTAAAGAAAAGGCTCACCACCGTACCTATCTTGGCTTTTCTAAATAGCACCAAAGGTTACATTTATATTGTGATGCCTCGAGTACAGGCATAGGTTGTGTTCTTATGCAATATTGTAGGGTTATCACATGCGCTTTTAGATAGTTGTGGAAATATGAACAAAACTATCCTACACATGATCTTGAGCTTTCAATTGTTGTCTTTGCCCTAAAGATTTTGTTGCATTATATATACGGGGTTCATATTAATGTTTTTACTAAACTTTAGACCCTCTAATATTTATTTAAGCAAAAGGAGTTGAACCTACAAAAAAGGAGATGGCTAGAATTACATAAGGACTATGATGTTGAGATTTTATATTATCTCAGCAAAGCTAATGTTGTTGCTGATGCTCTTAGCCAAAAGTCCGTACACAATCTAAGCCATGTTGAAGCTGGCAATGTTAAAATGAGAAAGATATGTGTTAGCTATCTAGGTTTTAGGTGCGACTAATTGATGCGGAGGGTGGAGGTGTACTGGTTCAAAATACAAAAAATCTTTCGTTTTTACTGAAGTAAAAGAGAGACAACACAAGGATTTTGATAGGGTATGCACTTAACAAATCTTTCGATGTTTGTATGAAAAATTCGACGCCGGATATGTGACCACCATGAAAAATTGAGTGGAAAAATAATCTCGGTCGATTTTTAGAGCAACCCGATCCAAAGTTAATTTTTCAATCTGAAACACAAAATAGTGCTAGTACGTGATAGGAGTGCATCATGCAACCATCGCGTCGCAGCACTTGTATTCTTTTTGAAATTTTCAACGAGATTGAGAAAACTCATCCAAAACCTTTTCTAAAAATACACAGTATGCGATTAGTACACGTCGCGGACTGGTTCTTTTTCGAGTTGGAAATTTCTAAACTATTATGAGGGGCATTCTAGTCAATTTTTCACCCCTCCTAAATTCTCTCCACGATCTAATAAGGTAATTTTTACATAAAAAGGGTCTAAAAACCCTCATTCTAAATCTTTTTCCATAATCTAACAAGGCTGGGGCTTAAGGAGAGAAGAGAAGAGCTTGAGCTTGAGCTTGAGAGATTCAAGAAGAAATTCTTTACGTTCTTGATTGATAGTTGCATCCCAGGTATGTAAGGCTAAACTAAAAGAATAAGATTGTTCTCTCATTTCCCTGTCGAGGTCATAGATGAGTAGATGGTTCAAGAGTCTACATGCATGAATTTTTTATGGTGTTTCTTGAAAAACAGATTTTGAATTACATGTTTTCCTATGTTGATGATCATCATATTATTTGTTTTCGTGAATCGAACGTTTCAATGAAGAACTTACAGAACCCTACATGAGTAATTTGAAAAGCATGCATAATGAACTTGAGAATTGAGTCTAGAGCCTTGAGTTGAGATTGTTGAGCATGATGAGAGAATGATGATGAGTTGATAGCATTTGATTGTCTTATGAGTCTCTATAAACGAACTTTACCAATGTGTCTATTCAATTTCTTCCTAATGATTGTTTTAAATCTTGAGTCATTGATGAGATTGATTGATGAGAGGGTTAAAGCCCCTATAAAATATCGGTCGTTGACGGGGAGTGAGTCCCTATGAGATTGGTTGAGGTAGAGGTTTTATGAGTATTGAGTCATGGGAGGCGTATCGAGCAACGAAAGAGTAAGGTCAAACTACATCGCCAAATGTAGAAAATGCATAGAACCATCATACATATTATGGTTCCCTCGAGAATAATGGTCCCTGAAAGCAATGGAGGACCTATTGATTTTGACTCCATATTGGGGGAGCTGATATGGTTTTTGTACGTTCCCTACCTAGAAAGTTTATAACCACTGTGGCAACATCAGGGTGATTATTGTACATTCACTGGCTTATAAGTGAGTGTTGTCGGATAAGAGAAACTTCCATATGTTTCCTACCTTGAGTATTCCGAGTTGACATGAGATGAGATGAGAGGAGGTGAGCTCCTCTGAGATGAGATGAGACGAGATGAGATGAGGTGAGCTCCTATGAGATGAGTTTGAGACTATTGATGAGTTTGAGTTATTGATTTGCCACTTGTCTACTCTTTATTCTTGCATAGATAGACATTTGATGATTTGATGTTATTTTGATGATTACATTGAGTTGATGTTGTTTCCACACTATTCTACCCATTTCTATTTCATTCAGCTATTTTATATACCAATACATTACAAGTACTGATTTCCACTCTAGACTGCATCATTTTATTATGTAAAGGCAGGTACGAGAGATCGTCAAATAGACGTATGTTTTTAACTATTTCTACCCTTTAAGTTTGCACCCATCCCTAGAAATGCACTCCTTACACTTTGCAATTGTTTTCCCTCCTATTAGCTGTGGTAGGAGCTATTATTGGAAGATAGAAAATTATTGTTCTTATAGTTTCTTCTATCTTTACCACTGTTTTGCCATGGTAACAATCTTGAGGTTCGTTTATGATCATTTTTAAGAAGTTATACGGACGTTTCATTACATTAAGGTCCCACGTCAAATCTACTGATTTATGCTCCATTATGGACTGTTTATAGGTGTTCATGTATTTGCAAAGCTTAGGGTGTAAGGAATAACTTTTGTAAGGAAATTTCAAGCATTTGAACGTTCGTTGGATAGGTATGTTAAGGCTAATGCTTTTTACCTCCTTTTAGCATGAAATATAAGAAATTCCCAAAGCGTCAAATGAGATATTTTACTGTTCTATTGGTAGAAATAACTTTAGTAAAGGACATTGGGATCACAACTAAATTATTTTCATGGTGATATTAGATTTATATTTCATTCATTCGATTAAACTAGACATTCAATAACTTTATATCAAATTATCAGCTTTCCTGACTACCAGTCCATGTGTTTGAAGTGTTACTCATTTTTTGTGGTGTCACTAAAAAAAACAGAAGATTATGAGGGGAACTTAGTAATCATAATCAGTCCCACATCCTCACTAACATTGTATTTGAAGAACTTTAAAAGTACTACATTGATTTCTAATAATTTCAATTATAATGCTCCTGTTTAATATTCTAAGGCACTTGATTGTTTTTATATACATTCATTTACTAATCAGCAAACAATCATGTATAAGCATTATTTAAGCACCTTAAGCTCCTTATAAGCATCTTCAAAGTTAATGCATCATTCTAAATATTGAATAAAGTTTTCAAACATTATTGAAAGACATATAATATTCCCTGAGTCATTGGTAAATGCTACAATAGTGATTACGACATTATAAGAATAAGAGTACTAATGATCATAGATTTACTAAATTCTTTCTATGGCCTACTATGTGCATTCAATATAGTCATGACTCCACTTTTCAAGTCATTATGGGGCCTGTCAAACCTCGCCTACTAGCAAGCCAACCCAATATCAAAGGTACCTTACCAATAACTATATAGAATGGTAGCTAGTAACATACAATACAAGCCAAGGGTAACCTATCCAAGGACCTTGAAGTCACCTATATAGAGCTACCGTAGACTTAGATAAAAATATATACAAAATTATAGTAATGCAACACAAATACAAGCAAAAACTATGTGTATACTAGGATAGTTTCTGAATACGAAGGTGGCCAAATAGATAGAAGGAGACTGCAAAAGACCCAAAAGCCGCTTGATACTCACCAAAAGTCTCTTGGAATAGTTTTGAAAGGTCGAAGCCAGCAATGGCAACTCATACTTGAACGTGTACCATGAGTAGATGCAAAAATGTAGGGGTGAGCACCAATGTAAGGTACATAGCAGGCATCATCAGCCGACTAAGTGAAATATAGTAAATGTCGTAAGAATGACTACACTTGTGAGACCCCATGTTTCTCGTCCTCCATTATATAAATAGTGTGGCATTATATAAGGCATATGTGATTTTTGTTAGCACCTAGGGATAATAAGGCTAACAATAAGAGGTATTATCAACGACTTAATGTTTCAAGTCAAAAGAATCCCCTAAATACACATTCAGGATTAAAGAAACGACCCGAGTAGCACCTCGTCCTTTTTGAAGCTTTAAATTAGGTTTCACATTTCAGATGGGACTAAAGTGTATAACTTTCTAATAATGATTTTTAAAAGTTATTTTAATAGCACAAAGGTCATACATTAAGTTTTGGAATCAAGAAAGTTGCAAGATAAGGGATGGCCAAAGTTACCATAAGTTTCTTTAAGAAATTGTTACTAAGTTTGGGTGAACTATATCAGCCCATATCACCCAAAATACAAGTAGTTAGACGGTCCATGACCTATAACATTGAAGATCTATGAAGCTAGTTTGCAACGCACAAAATCGTGCATCAAACTGACCTCAAAATAAGAAGTTATGATAATTTTACCGAGACTGGCCGAGCAGGAAATCGGGTCATGGGCCGGGTCGGGTCAACCGCAACTATAAGTTGGCTATTGTGACATTTTAAAGCTAAAAATGAACTATTTTCGACCCAAAATAGTAAGAAACTGAAGAGAATGATCCCACAAGTTCTCTAAGTGATTTAGGTATGTTTTTTGCGTTTTTATCGTTAAAATTTATCCCCATGCCTAGAAATGTGTATCTTACGCTTTGCAATTGTTTTCCCCTCCTATTAGCTGTGTTTGGGGCTATTTTGTGGCTTTAAAACAGGTGGTGTTCCTTTTTGTTATTCTTGGTTTGCAGTTGATGTGTTCAGGTAATAACATTGAGGCTGCTTTACGGTCATTAATGCTAAATTTTTGAGTGCTTATAGGTGTCTTTAAGATGCGTATATATTGTTGTTACAAAGCTTAGGACGTAAGGAACAACTTTTGTGAAGAAACTTTAGGCAGTGGGACGTTTGTTGGGAAGGTATGTTAAGTCTAAGCTCCATCCCTTTTTTTAGCACGAAATTTGGGAAGTTTCCCAAAACATCAAATGCGACATCTTACTATTCTGTTGTTCGATAGACCTTCTGTGAAAGACATGGGATTGTAGCTGAGTTACTTTCCTAATGGTATTAGGTTGAAATTTTATTCATTCGCTTAAACTTGACATTCAATATCTATATTTCATTTTGTCGGTTTTCCCAGCTACGTATTCATTTGTTCGAGGTGTTTTTCTTCTTGGTGTAGTGCTATTAAAATAAATCTAGAATGCTGATGGAATGTAGTATTCACAATCTGTCCTTCTACTATACAAAAATATAATTGAAGCATTTAACAAGTACCCCGTTGGTTTCCAATATTCTCCAGTGAAATGCTCCTATTTAAATTACTAAAGGCATTTGATCCTATTTAAATACTTTCTTTTACTAATTGACATGGGACCAAGTATATGCATTATGTAAAGCACCTTTATGAGCACTTTCAAAGTTAAGACTTCATTCTAAATATTGAGTCAAGTTGTCAAACTTTTTTAAAAGACATCTGAGATTCCTTAAATCTGGTCTATATGCTACGACAATGATTATGATGTTATGAAAATAAGCATACCAATGAACCAAGATTGGCTAAATTTATGCTATGGCCTACTATGTGCATTTAATATTCATATCATACATTGCATGTTATGCATGGACTTCGAGCTATAATCAGAAGTATGGGGCCTATTTGCCCAAATGATTATATATATATACATACATACATACATACATATATATATATATATATATATATATATATATATGAATGTATGAATGTATATGATACAGATAGCCACAGGTTGGCAAATATGATGCCAGTTAGCTACTGGAAAGGACCACCATTGATAGCATTTGGTTGTGTATGCCATGCATTTGCATCTATATATATATATATGTTTTCACAACATGCGATACTCGAGCATACCATGCATATTTGATCACTAGAAGGTTGCTTATTGGCCATTAAGGCTACTTGAGTTTTGGTTACAAGTGGTATTTCTATTAACCTTTTTACTACATTTATCTATGATTTTACTTCCTATCTTACATACCAATACATGATTATTCGTACAAACATCTCTTTGCCAGGGGACGCTGCATTTTATTTTGTGTGTGCAGGTTTAGGTAGGGGTTCTTATTTACCCCTCCCTAGGATCCCCATTCCACTGTGAGTTGGTAAGATCCACCTCTTCCTGGAGCGTTCACAAGATGCTTACTTTTTGTTGTACAGTTGGGTATAGTCGGGCCCCTGTACCGGCAGTGTTAGTGATTCTCTTAGAGGCTATTGTTGACATGTTATTGTGGGTTCATTCTTTTGTTCCTTTCATTCTCCAGTCATAAGATTGTCATGTATATATTGTGTGTGCTTGTACCTCTGTTGTTGCAGCCTTGTGGGCTAGCTAGTACTTCATCGTTTTGGTTTACTTATCTTGATATACATGATTTGTTTTTGACCTGGTCATGACCTAAACGATCCCTACTTGTTTTTTTTTAATTGTTATGTTGTCTTATTTTCTTCTCGTCCTTAGTTTAGTTAACTAATATGTTTAGTTGCTTACCCGAAAAATAATGGTATCGAGTGCCAGTTATGCCTCCCCTCTCTTTGCGGCGTGACAAACATAGTATCAGAGTAAGTCGTGTCCAGGGAGTCCACGATGTCATGTGTAGTAGAGTGTTGTTTATGGGTGTGTTGTGCACCATACTTATAATCAGGAGGTACGAGGCATTTAGGGATGGTCACATTTCCTTCACGTAATAGATCGTTCCATAGAGCAAAGCTATAGGAACATATGAAATCTATATCGTGTTATATTGTTCTTATTTAATGGGCTACCTACGCTGAGGAGATAGGACAACATGAGATAAGTATGGATTCCGAGAGGAGGTACCAATCGTGTCTTACCTTGTGAGATGGATATATTCCCTATTGAGGCACATAGGGAGTCTCAAATGCCCATAGTACCAGATTCACCAGCACTTGTTGGCGCCCAAGGAGATCTAGTACCCCAAGACCTATGTGAGACTGGGGAGCAAGGGATGTAGGAGGCTATTCAATTACTAACTTGGATGGTTTCTATTCATAAGAGACAACTAGAGGCGAGAGCAGACACCAGAAGGGATAAAAAAAAGCTTAAAGGTACGAGAGTTTCTTCATTTGGCCCCTCTAGTATTTATAGCGTCTAATCCCACTAAGTTTCCACAGGACTTTATAGACCAAATGTATAGAATATTAAGGGTTATGCATGCCTCTGTCACCGAGGCAGTGGAGTTTCCTTCTTTTCAAATACGTGATGTCGCCATCTTGTGGTATGAGGCATGGGAGAGATCCAGAGGGCATGATGCTTCGCCAATAGAGTGGGAGGACTTCTCTGAGGTATTTTTAGCCTATTACTTACAATGGGAGGTGCGGGAGGCCCTTCTTGACCAGTTTATAAGTTTGAGGTAGGGGGGTATGAGTGTAAGGGAGTATAGCCTTAGGTTTAATTCTTTGGCTAGGTATGCACCAGATATTGTGCGTACCATGAGTGCTAAAGTTCATCATTATGTGGATAGTTTTGGGGATCATTTGATCAGATACTGCAGGATAGCCTCTTTACAAGATGGTGTAGATATTTCTCATATTCAGGCTTTTGCTCAGACTATAGAGGACCTTTCTCGTCGAAACCAGGATGCCCATAGATATAGGGATAATAATAAGATGGCTTGTACTATGAGGTCTTATAAGGAGCCATAATATGATTATAGGCCCCCATTTTACGGATTTCCACCTTCGTTAGTAGGTAGTTTCCCACCATAGATGCAGGCCAGCGATTTGATTGTTATATTCAGTCATGGCTGGGGAAGAGTTTAGGCTAGCTTGATAGCCACAGACAGAAGCTTTCTACCCAAATGAGATAACGTACTCACCCATGTACAGAATGCGGTAAGCTTCGTACTAGGTAGTGTAGAAAGGGTTTAAGTACATGTTACAATTATGGGAAGACACGATATTTTATTAACAACTGGTCCTTTGGTTAGTCCCTACTGGGAATGAATTTATGATAATATTTCCTGATAAACTTCCAGGGATCCCGCGAAAGGGATCTCAATTTTGTTATAGATGTTCTTCCTGATGTGCAGTTTATATACATTCCTCTGTAAGGAATGGCTCCTATAGAGCTACGAGACTTGAAGGAACAACTGAAGGGCTTACTTTATAAAGACTTTATTAGGACAAGCACATCTCCATGGGGTGCTCCAGCGCATTTTGGTTGAAAGAAAGATGGCTCGTTACGGATATGTATCAGTTAAAGACAACTAAATAAAGTCACTATCAAGAATAAGTATCCTTTTTTGTGGATTGATGGGTTTTCAAAAATCAACTTGTTACCTAGGTACTACCAGCTACGAGTTATTCAAAACGCAATGTTTAGGATGAGTCAGAAGCTGAGCATGCAGACCACTTGTGGGTTATATTACAGACTCCCCAAGACAACAAGTTATATGCTAAATTCTACAAATTTGAATTTTGGTTAACTTCTATAGCTTTTCGTGGCCATCGTATTACTGGAGGTAGTATTAAGGTCAATGGCCATAAAATTTAAGCCATAATGGCCTGGCCGAGACCCCTGAATCCGACAGAGGTCCATAGCTTTTTGGGCTTGGCAGGACACTATAGAAGGTTTGTTGAGGGATTCTCCACTACCTCTACACCACTAACGAGGTTGACGCATAAAGCAACTAAGTTTCAGTAGACTGAATCATGTGAACAGATTTTTCAAGACCTAAAGAAAAGGCTTACTACTGCACCTATTCTGGCTCTTCCAGATGGAATCAAAGGCTACATTATACATTGTGATGCCTCGAGAATTTTCCTAGGTTGTGTTCCTATGCAGCATGGTAGGGTTATTGTATATGCTTTCGAAAATTTACTAAAACATGAACAAAACTGTCCCACCGATGATCTTGAGTTCACCGTAGTTGTTTTGCCCTAAATATTTGGTGGCATTATCTATACAGAGTTCATATTGATGTTTTAACCAGCACCCAGAGCCTCAAATATTTATTCAAGCAGAAGGAGTTGAACCTACGACAAAGGAGGTGACTAGAATTACAAAACGATTATGATGTTGACATTTTCTACCATCCCAGTAAAGCTAATGTTGTTGCTGATGCACTTAGCCGAAACTCCATGGGAAGTCTAAGCCATGTTGAAGCTGATAAGGTTGAAATGACAAAAGACCTATGTCAGCTAGCTAATTTGCAGGTGCGATTGGTTGATACAGAGGATGGAGGTGTAATTTTTCAAAATACAACAGAATCATCCATCGTTAATGAACTAAAAGAGCGACAACAAAGGAATCCTGAGCTTAGAATATTGAGGGAGAGCATTTCACAACAGCAAAATCCTTCATTTGAGCTAAATGGAGATGAAGTCCTTAGGTACCAAGGTTTCTTATGTGTGCTAGATATCGGAGGACTCTATGCCAGGATTCTTTTTGAGGCCCATTATTCTAGATATTCAACTCACCCTGGAGCAACAAAGATGTGTTGGGACCTTCGACAAATATATTAGTGGAATGGCATGAAAAAGAATATTGTAGAGATGGTAGCCTAATGACCCAACTGTCAGCATGTTAAACAGAACATCAGAGACCTGGAGACCTAGCCAATTTTACTAATCTTCTGTTATGGAAATGGGGACATGATAAATATGGACTTCACGACTAGGATGCCTCGTACCCCATGTAGGTATGATTCTATTTGGGTAATCATTGATTGGCTGACAAAATCTACTCATTTCTTGCCAGTAAGAATGTCAGCAAAGGATTATGCTAAGCTTTACATTTAGGAGATTGTATTCCTTTATGGAGCTCCACTATATATTATTTCAGATCGAGGTGCTCAATATACAACACATTTTTGGAAGTCTTTATTGGAGGGTCCGAGCACTCGAGTAAATCTTAGTATAATTTTTCATCCACAAAGTAATGGAAAGATAGAGCGTTTCCTACAGACTATCGAGGATAGCTTACATGCTTGTGTGCTGTACTTTAAAGGATGTTGAGATGTTTACCTACCTTTTATCGAGTTCGCTTATAGTAATAGCTTCCAAGCTAGAATTCAAATGGCTCCTTCGGGAGCACAAGACGAGCGAAGATGTAGGTCACCGATTGATTAGTTTTCAGTTGGGCAGGAAAAGTTTCTAGACCCTAATCTAGTTCAACAAGCAACAGAAAAAGGGAAACTTATTGGAGACTTACTATAAACGGCCCAGAATTGGCAGAAGACTTATATAGATGTTTGACGAGGAGACTTAGAGTTTGATGTAGAAGATTGAGTTTTTTTGAAAGTGTCACCCATGAAAGGTATCATTTCATTTGGAAAGAATGGTAAACTTAGTCCTAGGTATGTTGGGTTGTATAGGATTACTCAAAAACATTAGCAAGGTAACATACGACCTTAATAGTGTCTCATGTATCTATGTTGCAGAAGTACATTAGAGATCCTTCGTGTATTACTCGCATTAAGGATACCCCCCATTGTTGAAGACTTAACGTATGATGAGGTGCTAGTGGTTGTTTCAAATCGACAAATAAGAAAACTTCGAAATGAAAAGTGGCCTTCGTAAAAGTGTTGTGGTGGAACAAAATTGTTGAGGAAATAACTTGGTAAGCCAAAGAAGAGATGATGAGGAATCACCCCATATATCTATAACTTAAGGTGGGTCGCGTCCCAATACAAGAAGTTGCCTTCTTTTTAGTTACTTAAGTCTCAAAGGATTTGGAAGTGTAACTTGTATGTTTTGTCGTGGGATAGCTATACAAAGCTTAGTAATTGGAATTTTTGGGAGTTAATTTATGGTTTTCAAGGATAATAGATGTATAAAGAAATAACATTTTAGTAGATGGTAATGCAACCAAGGGGCTGCCTTGACACATTCGCGGAATGTTCTTCGGAGGGAGGGGGGAGACTGTGAGACCTCGTGTTTCTCGTCTTTCATTGTATAAATAGTGTGGCGTTATATAAGGCATATGTGATTTTTACTAGCACCTACAGATAATAAGGCTGACAATAAGAGGTAATATTAAGGTCTTAATGTTTCAAGTCAAAGGAATCCCCTAAATACACATTCGAGATTACAGAAATGGCCCGATGGCACCTCGCCCTTTTTGGAAGGTTTAAATTAGGTTTCACATTTCAGATGGGACTAAAAGTTTATAATTTGATAATAATGGATTTTGAAAATTTATTTAAATAGCACAAATGTCATACATTAAGTTTTGGAATCAACAATGTTGCAAGATAAAGGTTGGCCAAAGTTACCGTAAGTTTCTTTAAGAAATCCTTTTTAAATTAGGGTCGAATATGTTAGGACATATCTTTTCAAAAAATATAACGATTTAGAAGGTCAAAGACCTATAAAACCGAAGATCTATGAGTCTAGTTTGCAACTCACAAAACCATGCATCAAACAGACCTCAGAATAAATTGTTATGACAGTTTTACCGAGACTGCCTGAGCAGGAAATCGAGTCATTTGTTGGGTCGGGACAAGCCCAACTATAAGTGGGCTATTCGACATTTTAATGCTAAAAAATGAACCATTTTAGTCCCAAAATAGTAAGAAACTGAAAGGAAAAGCTCCCACAAGTTCTTTAAGTTATTTAGAAAAGGTTTTCGTGTTTTTACCGTTATAATTTGTCCCCGTGCCTAGAAAGGCATGCCTTACACTTTGCAATTGTTTTTCCCTCCTATTAGTTGTGTATGGGGCTGTTTTGGGTTGTAAAAAAGGTGGTGTTCCTGCTGTAGCTGATTTGTTCAGCTAATAACCTTGTGGCTCTTTTATGGTCATTTTTACAAAGTTTTACAGAAATTTCCTCTCGTAAATACTCTTTGCCGAATCTGATCATTAAAGCTTAATTTTTGACTTCTTATAGGTGTCTTTAAGATGCGTATATATAGTTTTTGCGAAGCTTAGGACGCAAGAAACAACTCTCATGAAGAAACTTTAGGCAGTAGGACGTCTGTTGGGAAGGTATGTTAAGGCTAAGCTCCATCCCTCTTTTTAGCACGAAATTTGGGAATTTTCCAAAAACGTCAAATGCGATATCTTACTATTTTGTTGCTAGAATGACCATCTGTGAAAGGCATTGGGATTGCAACCGAGTTATTTTCATGATGGTATTAGGTTGAAATTCCATTGGCTCGCTTAAACTAGACATTCAATACCTTATATCATTCTGTCGGTTTTCCCAACTACCTATTCATATGCTCGAGGTGTTTCTCTTCTTGGTGTAGTTCCATTAAAATAAATGTAGAATGCGAAGGGAATGTAGTATTCATAATCAGTTCTTCTACCACACAAAAATATAATTGAAGCATTTAACAAGTAACGCGTTGGTTTCCAATATTCTTCTGTGAAATGCGCCTATTTAAACTACTAAGATACTTGATCTTATTTAAATACTTTCTTTTACTAATTGATATGGGACCAAGTATAAGCATTATGTAAAGAACATTTATGAGCATTTTCAAAATTAAGGTTTCATTCTAAATGTTGAGTGAAGTTGTCAAACTTATTCAAAAGACATGTGAAATATGCTACGACAATGATTATGATGCTATGAGAATAAGTGTACAAATGAGCCCAGATTGGCTAAATTTATGCTATGGCCCACTGTATCTATTTAATATTTATATCATACATTGCACGTTATGTATGGACTTCGAGCTATAATCGGAGGTATGGGGCCTATTTGCCCATATGATTATCTGTGTGTGTGTATATATATATATATATATATATATGTCACACCCTTATTTTTCCCCTGCGCGGGGTGTTGAACAATAGAGTTTTTCCAATTAAAGTAAGGGATTATGTTTTTCTTTAGAGTCGCAACTTGGAATTGAGTTTTGGTGTTTCAAGTCACTTTTTTTTATCCCTAATAAAAAGGAAATGACTCTTTGTTTTGGCGAAACAAAGATCGGGTAAGGAATTCTGTTGACCGAGAGGAAGGTGTTAGGCACTCCTCGAGTCCCGTGGTTCTAGCACGGTCGCTTTATTGACTGGCTGATGGCTTAACTTAATTTTGTGTGTGTATATATATATATATATATATATATATATATATGTCACACCCTTATTTTTCCCCCGCGTGGGGTGTTGAACAATAGAGTTTTTCCAATTAAAGTAAGGGATTATGTTTTTCTTTAGAGTCGCAACTTGGAATTGAGTTTTGGTGTTTCAAGTCACCTTTTTTTTATCCCTAATAAAAAGGAAATGACTCTTTGTTTTGGCGAAACAAAGATCGGGTAAGGAATTCTGTTGACCGAGAGGAAGGTGTTAGGCACTCCTCGAGTCCCGTGGTTCTAGCACGGTCGCTTTATTGACTGGTTGATGGCTTAACTTAATTTTGCACATATTGTATTTATAAGTTTTCAAAAATGTCGTTTACCCGCCATCTTTTATTTATTTGAAACTAGTTTAAAACTATCTTATTTTATTAGTGTGGTACATCGGTAGCAGCGCTTTCCAACCTTGCCACAAATTATTTATTTATTCGTATTTTTCAATAACATTTGTTCAATGTTATTTAAATCCTAATGTTTGCTTATCTCTATTGCCAGCCTAATCATGTTCCTAACTATTCAATTTAAAAAATTTAATTACAAAAATTATTTAACGTTTGAATTTTTTTCTCAAAGTCAAAAGAATTTAATTTTTTTTGTTAAGTGTTAGTCATTATGACTTATGAAAAACATAATTCAACAATTCAATATTAATTACATCGATCAACACGAAATTGTTAATTAGTATTCTAAAAAAAATCATTACTAGAATGAGATGTAAAAAATTACAAACTTCTCATTTTTGTTTTCTTTATATATTTTTTCTAAGAAAAGGTGAGCACGGTGTTAGTAAGATCACCCAAATATATTTTTTATATAAGTTTTGCACATTTAGCATGTTAGGAATTATAAACACCCAACATTTTCTTTTCCTTATTTTACTCATAAGAATAAAAGAAGAACCTTCAAACTGAAAGCAATATTTTATATAAAGAATTTATAGCATTAATTAGTTTTGTCATTTAATTTATTAAATTGTAAATGCACACATCATCATAATTGGACAATGAATTTACTCAACATGAAATAAGTTATTTAACATTTTTATACTAAATTTAACAATATAAAATATCTAAACGAAAATTGATATGAAAGATTTGAACGTAATTCATATTACAATGTTAAAGAATAGCACTAGGTCAAACACATACGAAATTTGATAACTTTCATATAGTGTAACATATTAAATTGGAAAAGAAAGATAAGTGTTACCTCTTATGAAGAATTTACAAAGGATAGACCACAATAGGAACCATGAACTTGAACTGAAAAAGCAAACCTCTAACTCACTTTTTTTGTTGATGTGTTTTTTTGAGAGTTTTTTTTTGTTTGAGTGTTTGTGCAGATTTTTTCTCTCTTGTTTTTGAAGTGTGTGTGAAAAAGAAATGTAGTATTTTTTTCTACTGTATTTGTGTATGTGGGAAAAAGAAAAGAATGTGGTGTAGGATTTGTTTTTTTGTGTGTGTAGAATGTCTTGTCTTTTTTGTGCTTTTATAGAATATAAAGAAAGAAGAAGAAAAGAAATGTGTTGTGTGTGTGCCGTGTATTTTAAGAATATCAGGGAATAGTTGTGTGGGTGTATTGTTGGGGTAGTTTAGGTGAGTAGGGGAGGAGTTGGAATTAATGGGTAGTTTTAGGATTATTTAATTTTCCTTTTTATTTCATTTTGTTTTGAAAAGAAAAGAAAGATAGAAAAAATAAAAATGTTAGAAAACTATTTCCAATTAAAAAATAAATAGAAAAGTTAACTAGCTAAAACTAATATATAATCATAAAAATACTAGGATTATTTATTAGAATCAAAATTAAAAGAAAAACATATATTATGATAAATTTTCTCTTCTTTAAAACAAAACTTACATTAAAATGTAATTCTTTTTTTGTTGTTTTCAAATTATTCTGAATAAGATAAAAATATCTAATTTAGATCAAAAATAAATATTTAAATACTAAAGAGTAAATAACTTAAGTTTGGTAAAAATTTAGGTGCTAATAGTATATGGAATAGATGTCCACACGTTGGTAAATATGATGCTAGATAGCTACTGGAAAGGACCACATTTGCTTGCATTTGGTTGGGTATGTCATGCTTTTGCATATATATATATATATATATATATATATATATATATATATATATATATATATATATATATATTCACGACATGTAATACTCGAGCATACCATCCATATTTGATACTAGGAGGTTGCTGATTGGCCATTGAGGCTACTTGAGTTTTGGTTACAGATGGTATTTCTATTAAACCTTTTACTACGGTTATCTATGATTTTACTTCCTATCTTACATACTAGTGCATGTTTATTCGTACAAACATCCCTTTGCCGGGGGACGCTGCATTTTATTTTGTGCGTGCAGGTTTAGATAGGGGTTCTGATTTACCCCTCCACTAGGAGCCCCGTTCAACTATGTGTTGGTAAGCTCTACCTCTTCTTGGAGCTTTCACAAGATGCTTACTTTTTGTTGTACAGTTGGGTATAGTCGGGCCCCTGTCCCAGCAGTGCTTGTGATTCTCTTAGAGGCTAATGTGGACATATGTTATTGTGGGTTCATTCTTTTGTGCCTTTCAGTCTCCAGTCATAAGATTGGCATGTATATATTGTGTGTGCTTCCATCTCTGTTGGTGCAGCCTTATCGGCTAGCCAGTACTTCATCGTTATGGTTTACTTATCTTGATATACATGATTTGTTGTTGACTGGGTCATGACCTAAACGGTCCCTACTTGGTTTTTTTATTGTTAAGTTGTCTGATTTTCTTCTAGTCCCTAGTTTAGTTGACTAGTATGTTTAGTTGCTTACCCTGCAAGTAACGGTATCGATTGCTAGTCACGCCTCCCCTCTCTTTGGGGCATGACAAAGATAGTATTAGAGTAGGTCGTGTCCCATGGAGTCCATGATGTCATGTGTAGTAGAGTCTTTATTATGGGTGTGTTGTGCACCATACTTATAATCAGGAGTTATGAGGCATTTAGGGATTGTCACATTTCTTTCACTTAATAGATCGTTCCATAGAGCAAAGCAATAGGAACATAGGAAATCAATATCGTGTTATGTTGTTCTTATTTAATGGTCTACCTACGCTCAGGAGATGGGACAACATGAGATAAGTATGGATCCTAGAGAAGGTACCAATCGTGTCTTACCTTGTGAGGTGGATATATTCCCTATTGAGGCACATAGGGAGTCTCAAATTCCCATAGTACCAGATTCACCAGCACCTATTGGCGCCCAAGGAGATCTAGTACCCCAATCCCCATCAGAGACTGGGGAGCAAGGGGTGTAGGAGGCTATTCAACTACTAACTAGGATGGTTTCTATTCATGAGAGACAACTAGAGGCGAGAGCAGACACCAGTAGGGATCAAAAAGAAACCTCAAAGGTATGAGAGTTTCTTCACAGGGTCTAATTTATAGACCATATGTATAGAGTATTGAGGGTGATGCATGCCTCTGTCACCGAGGGAGTGGGGTTTCCTTCTTTTCGACTACGTGATGTTGCCATCTTGTGGTATGAGGCGTGGGGTTTCCACAGGGCCTGATGCTCCGCCAGCAGAGTGGGAGGACTTCTATGAGGCATATTTACCCCCATTACTTAACAAGGGAGATGCGGGAGGCCCTTTTTGACCAGTTTATAAGTTTAAGGCAGGGGGATATGAGTGTGAGGGAGTATAGCCTTATGTTTAATTCTTTCGCTAGGTATGCACCAGAAATTGTACGTACCATGAGTGCTAGAGTTCATCGTTATGTGGATGGTTTTGGGGATCATTTGATCAGATACTGCAGGATAGCCTCTTTACAAGATGGTGTAGATATTTCTCGTATTCAGGCTTTTGCTCAGACACCAGAGGACCTTTCTCGTCGGAATCAGGATAACCGAAGATATAGGGATAATAATAAGAGGGCTTGTACTATGAGGTCTTATAAGGAGCCACAAGGTGATTATAGGCCCCATTTCACTGATTTCCACCTCCGTTAGTAGGTAGTTTCCCACCATAGATACAGGGCCAACGATTTGATTGTTATATTCAGTCATAGCTGGGGAAGAGTTTAGGCTAGCTTGATAGCCACAGACAAAAACGTTCTTCACAAATAAGACAACCTACTCCCCCATGTACAGAATACGCTAAGCTTCATACTTGGCATTGTAGAAAGGGTTTAAGTGCATGTTACCATTATGGGATGATAAGATATTTTATTAGCAACTGGCCCTTTAGTCAATCCCTACTGGGAATGAATTCGTGTTAATATTCCCCGATAAACTTCCAGGGATCCCGCGAAAGGGATCTCAATTTTGTTATAGATGTTCTCATGATATGCAGTTTATATACATTCCTCCGTAAGGAATGGCATTTATAGAGCTAAGAGACTTGAAGGAACAACTGAAGGGCTTTCTTTAAAAAGACTTTATTTGGACAAGCACATCTCTTTGGGGTTCTCCGGTGCATTTTGCTTGAAAGAAAGATAGCTCGTTACGGATGTGTATCGGTTAAAGACATCTAAATAAAGTCACTCTCAAGAATAAGTATCCTTTTTAGTGGATTGATGGGTTTTCAAAACAGTCGACTTGTTACCTAGGTACTACCAGCTACGAGTCAGGGATGTTGATATTCCAAACGCAATGTTTAGGATGAGTCAGAAGCTGAGCATGCAGACCATTTGTGAGCATATTACAGACTCTCCAAGACAACAAGTTATATGCTAAATTCTCCAAATGTGAATTTTGGTTAACTTCTATAGCTTTTCGTGGCCATCGTATTACTGGCGATAGTATTAAGGTCAATGTCCATAATATTTAAGCCGTAATGGCCTGGCAAAGATCCCTGAATCCGACAGAGGTCCATAGCCTTTTGGGCTTGGCAGGATACTATAGGAGGTTTGTTGAGGGATTCTCCACTACCTCTACACCACTAACGAGGTTGACGCATAAAGCAACTAAGTTTCAGTAGACTGAATCATGTGAACAGAGTTTTCAAAAGCTAAAGAAAAGGCTTACTACTGCACCTATTCTGGCTCTTCCAGATGGAACCAAAGGCTACATTGTATATTGTCATGCCTCGAGAATTTGCTTAGGTTGTGTTCCTATGAAGCATGGTAGGGTTATTGCATATGCTTCCCTAAAGTTACTGAAACATGAACAAAACTGACCCATGATCTTGAGTTCACCGCAGTTGGTTTTCCCTAATTATTTGGTGGCATTATATATACGGAGTTCCTATTGATGTTTTTACCAACCACCTGAGCCTCCAATATTTATTCAAGCAGAAGGAGTTGAACCTACGACAAAGGAGGTGACTAGAATTACAAAAAGATTATGATGTTGACATTTTGTACCATCCCGGTAAAGCTAATGTTATTGCTGATGCACTTAGCCGAAACTCCATGGGAAGTCTAAGCCATGTTGAAGCTGACAAGGTTGAAATGACAAAAGACCTATGTCAGCTAGCTAGTTTGCAGGTGTGACTGGTAGATACTGAGGATGGAGGTGTAATTTTTCAAAATACAACAGAATCATCCATTGTTAATGAAGTAAAAGAGCGATGGCGCGAGGATCCTGAGCTTAGAACACTGAGGGAGAGCATTTCACAATAGAAAAATCCTTTATTTGAGCTAATTGGAGATGAAGTCCTTAGGTACCAAGAACGCTTATGTGTGCTAGACATCGGAGGACTCTATTCCAGGATTCTTTCTGAGGCCTATTTTTCTAGATATTCAACTCACCCTGGAGCAACAAAGATGCGTCGGGACCTTCGACAAATTTATTAGTAGAATGGCATGAAAAAGGATATTGTAGAGATGGTAGCCAATGACCCAACTGCCAGCATGTTAAAACAGAACATTAGAGACTTGGAGGCCTAGCCAATTATACTGCTCTTCTATTATAGAAATGGGGACATGATAAATATGGACTTCATGATTAGGTTTCCTCGTACCCCATGTAGGTATGATTCTATTTGGGTAATCATTGATTGGCTGACAAAATCTGCTCATTTCTTGCCTGTAAGAACGTCAGCAGAGGATTATGCTAAGCTTTACATATAGGAGATTGTATTCGTTTACGGAGCTCCATTATATATTATTTCAGATCGAGATGTTCAATATACAACACATTTTTGGAAGTCATTATAGGAGGGTCTGGGCACTCGAGTAAATCTTAGTATAATTTTTCAACCACAAATTAATGGAAAGGTAGAGCTTACCTTACAGACTATCGAGGATAGGTTACATGCTTGTGAGCTGGACTTTAAAGGAAGCTGGGATATTTACGTACCTTTTATCGAGTTCGCTTATATTAATAGCTTCCAAGCTAGAATTCAAATGGCTCCTTAGGGAGCACTAAACGGGAGAAGATGTAGGTCACTGATTGATTAGTTTGCAGTTGGGGAGGAAAAGTTTCTAGACCCTAATCTAGTTTAACAAGCAACAGAAAAAGTGAAACTTATTGGAGACTTACTACAAACGGCCCAGAATCGGCAGAAGTCTTATGCAGATGTTTGACGAGGAGGCTTAGAGTTTGATGTAGAAGATTGAGTTTTCTTGAAAGTGTCATGTATGAAAGGTATCATGTCATTTGGAAACAAAGGTAAACTCATTCCTAGGTATGTTGAGTAGTATAGGATTACTCAAAAAAATTAACAAGGTAACGTACGAGTTTAACAGTGTCTCATGTATCTATGTTGTGGAAGTACATTAGAGATCCTTTGTGTATTACTCGCATTAAGGTACCCCCCATTGCTAAAGACTTAACGTATGATGAGGTGCTATTGGTTGTTTTAGATCAACAAATAAGAAGATTTTGAAATGAAAAGTGGACTTCGTAAAAGTGTTATGGCGGAACAAAATTATTGAGGAAATAACTTGGTAAGCCAAAGAAGAAAGTATGAGGAATCCGCCCATCTATTTATAACTTAAGGTGACCCGCATTCCAATACTGGAAGTTTTCGTTTGTTTTTTAGTTACTTAAGTTTCAAAGGATTTGAAAGTTTAACGTGTATGTTTTATCGCGGGATAGCTATACAAGGCTTAGTCATTGGAGTTTTTGGGAGTTGAATTATGGTTTTCAAGGATAATAGATATATCCAAAAAAAATATTTTAGTAGATGGTAATGCAACCAAGGGGCTGCCTTGACACATTCGCGGACGAATGTTCTTAAGGGGGAAGACGATGAGACCCCGTGTTTCTCGTCTTCCATTATATAAATAGTGTGGTGTTATATCAGGCATATGTGATTTTTACTAGCACCTACGGAAAATAAAGTTGAAAATAAGAGGTAATATTGAGGACTTAATGTTTCAAGTCAAAGGAATCCCCTAAATACACATTCGGGATTAAAGAAATAGTCTGATGGCACCTCGCCCTTTTTGGAAGGTTTAAATTAGGTTTCACATTTCAGATGGGACTAGAAGTGTATAATTTGATAATAATGGATTTTGAAAATTTATTTTAATAGCACAAATGTCATACATTAAGTTTTGGAATCAAGAAAGTTACAAGATAAAGGTATGCCAAAGTTACCGTAAGTTTCTTTAAGAAATCCTTTTTAAATTTGGGTTAAATATGTCAAGACATATCTTCAAAAATATAACGAGTTAGAAGGTTCAAGACCTATAAAACTGAAGATCTATGAGTCTAGTTTGCAACTTACAAAACCGCACATCAAACAGACCTTAGAATAAATTGTTATGACAGTTTTACCTAGACTGCCCGAGCAAGAAACCAAGTCATGCGCAAGGTCGGGTCAATCCCAACTATAAGTGGACTATTTTTGCATTTTAAAGCTCAAAAATGAACAATGTTTGTCCCAAAACAGTAAGAAACTGAAGAAAAATCTCCCACAAGTTCTTTAAGTGATTTAGATAAGTTTTTTATGTTTTTACCGTTATACTTCGTCCCTGTGCCTAGAAAGGTGTGCCTTCGCTTTGAAATAGTTTTTCCCTCCTATTAGTTGTGTCTGGGGCTGTTTTTGGCTTATTAAAATGGTGCTGTTCCTGATGTTTATTCTTGGTTTGCAGCTGATGTGTTCAGTTAATAACCTTTGGGCTCTTTTACGGATATTTCCTCGCGTAAATACTCTTTTCCGAATCTAGTCATTAAAGAAAATTTTGGACTGCTTATAGGTGTCATTAGATACGTATATATAGTTGTTGCGAAGCTTAGGATGCAAGGAAAAACTCTCGTGAAGAATCTTTAGGCAGTAGAACGTCTGTTGGGAAGGTATATTAAGCCTAAGCTCCGTCCCTCTTTTTAGCACGAAATTCGAGAAGTTTCCAATAACGTCAAATGCGATATCTTAATATTTTGTTGCTAGAAAGACCATTTGTGAAAGGCATTGGGATTGCAACTGAGTTAGTTTCATGATGGTATTAGGTTGAAATTCCATTGGTTCGCTTAAAATGGACATTCAAAATATATATATCATTTTGTCAGTTTTCCCAGCTACCTATTCATATGCTCGAGATATTTCTCTTCTTGGTGTAGTTCCATTAAAAAAATGTAGAATGTGAAGCGAATGTAGTATTCATAATCAATCCTTCTACCATACAAAAATATAATTGAACCATTTAACAAGTAACGCGTTGGTTTCAAATATTCTTCCGTGAAATGCTCCTATTTAAACTACTAAGGTACTTGATCTTGTTTAAATATTTTCTTTTACTAATTGACATGGGACCAAGTATAAGCATTATGTAAAGCACATTTATGAGCATTTTCAAAGTTAAGGTTTTATTCTAAATGTTGAGTGAAGTTTTCAATCTTATTCAAAAGACATGTGAAATATGCTACGACAATGATTATGATGCTATGAGAATAAGTGTACAAATGAGCCAAGATTGGCTAAATTTATGCTATGGCCAACTATGTGCATTTAATATTTATATCATACATTGCACGTTATGCATGGACTTTGAGCTACAATCGGAGGTATGGGGCCTATTTGCCCATATGATTATATATATATATATATATATATATATATATATATATACACACACACACACACACACACATATATATGGTATAAAAATGTCCACAGGTTGGTAAATATGATGTCAGATTGCTACCGGAAAGGACCACCATTGCTTGCATTTGGTTGGGTATGTCATGCATTTGCATCAATATATATATATATATTCACGACATGCAATACTAGAGCATACCATGCATATTTGATCACTAGGAGGTTGCTTATTGGCCATCAAGGCTACTTGAGTTTTGGTTACAGGTGGTATTTCTATTAACCTTTTCACTATGGTTATCTATGATTTTATTTCTTGCCTTACATACCAGTACATGTTTATTTTTACTGACGTACCTTTGCCTAGGTATGCTGCATTTTTTTTGTGTGTTCAGGTTCATGTAGGGGTTCTGATTTACCGCTCTACTAGGAGCCGTTCAGTGTTGGTTGGTAAGCTCCACCTCTTCATGAAGCTTTAAAAGGGTGCTTACATTTTGTTGTACAGTTGGGAATGGTCGGGGCCCTATCCTGGCCATGTTAGTGATTCTCTTAGAGTCTATTGTGAACATGTTATTGTAGGTTAGTTCTTTTGTGCCTTTTAGTCTCCAATCATAAAATTGGCATGTATCTATAGTGCTTGCCTGTACCTCTATTGCTGCAGCCTTGTCGGCTAGCTAGTTGTTCATCATTTTGGTTTACTTATCTCAATGTACATGATTTGTTGTTGACAAGGTCATAACCTTAACGGTCCCTGCTTAATTTTTTTTAAAATGTTATGTTGTCGAATTTTCTTCTGGTCCCTAGTTTAGTTAACTAGCATGATTGGTGGCTTACCCGACCAATAACGGTATCAGGTGCTAGTCGCGCCTCCATTCTCTTTGGGGCGTGACAATATTATACATTTTAAAAACTATCTATTGAGCCAAAACCCAAGTTTTAATAGTTTTTTCATTCAAGCAACTCAACTATTGACCCAGGCGATTTATGTGTATACCACGGAACCAAAAGCCATATGATAACTACTTGGGGATTCATGCAACCCAACTACCAAACAAGGTGACATATGTGTGTAGCACTGACGCAACAAGGACAAGGTGAAGGTATAGAAATGTACATAGGTGTATGGCCCTAATGACTATTCTCATACGCCAACTAGGCACCCATAAGCCTAGTAGGTACACCTATACACAAAAATAGGGTATATGGATGTATCGGTAATAAAATATACAAGATCTCACACAGAACATAACTCCCAAGTCATACCAAGCCTCTAACTCCCAAACTATTCCTAGCATTTACTAGACATCTTCCTAACCTGGCCACAAGTCGGGGAAGTTAGCCAGGGCCAAGTGGTTTAACAATCAACTGGGACTTTAACTCAGGAATAATCAACTGAGCCTTTTACTCATGAACAATCCACTGACTCTCTAGCTAACTCAGGAACAATCTATTGAGCCTCTAACTCAAGAGCAATCAACTAAGATTTTACTCTATCAAACTCCAGTATGCTAAGCTGGTATATAAGGATCTACGCCTCTCAAATCACACCATGTGTATTTGTAACAATTACAGCTCTGAATAACACAAGTCTAGGGAATCACTAGGCTAAGGACCAATAAGTCAATCTGTAAAACCAGGAATACAACATACAAGTAAGATACCACATAGAATCTCAATAGGTGGTCAACAGCATAACAAACAACCAAATTCTGAAGGTAATAGTTTTTCACAGTCACCATATTCAACAATTTGTAATCAATACACATCAGGAGAGTCGCATCTTTCTTTTTCATGAATAGAATAGTAATTCCCTAGGGAAAAACACTCGTCCAAATAAAACCAAGTCTAGAAGATGCTGAAGTTGAATACTGAGCTCTTTAAGCCAAGCAATAGCCATCCGGTAAGGGGGAATGGGTATTGGCTCAGTATTTGGCTCAACCTCTATAGAAAAATCAACCTTCTAGACTGAATATATGAAATAGTACCAATTGAAGCATAGTTAACAGATCCCTATCACACTACTAGTGATATGCCAAGTATAGCCAAGGTAACAGTCTTGGCGTAACAATCTAACATAGCATAATTAAGAGCTAACTCGTCCTTACCTAGACTAACATTGAAATCTAGCATATCTAGCAATATCAAATCTGCTCGAGTATCAAAACACTGACTAGTATCTACAGATGACCTTCATACTTGATACTCAACTAATGAATCTCCTAGTGGAGTCAATATAAGAATTCGGGATAGAAGAGGTTCGGGTTCACACCCAAACGAAAAGTAAAGTAAACAGATACATATGAAAATATAGAGCAATGATAAAATAAAGCCAAAGCTAGCTGCTGGCAGAAAGTAATAGTACTTGCGATAGCCGAATCTGATGTTGTGACGCCCAGTACAATTACCGAAATACCCTTGAAGTGAGGGTATACATGTAACACATCTTTCGATGCTTGTATGGCGAATCTGAGGCACGATTTGTTATCAGCATGAAAAATTAAATGGGAAAATGGTCTCGATCAATTTTTAGAGCGACTCGACAAAAAGATAATTTTTCGATCCGAAGTGCAAAATAGTGTTAGTATGCGACAGGGCGCGTCGCACGCCCATCGCGGACCGGCACTTATATGCTTTTCAAAATTTTCGATGGGGTGGAGAAAATTCATTCAAAACCTCTTCTTTGAAAATACATTGTTTGCGATCAGTCCGCGTCGCGGACTGTGTCTTTTTCGAGTAGAGAATTTTTAAATAATTACGATGGGCACTCCGGTCAATTTCCCACCCCTCCTAAACTCTATACACGATCTTATAAGATCATTTTGACATAAAAAGGGTCTAAAACCTAAGTCTTATTCCAATATTCTATCAAGGCTAGGGCTTGAGGAGAGGAGAGAAGAGCTTAAGTTGAGAAATTCAAGAAGAAATCCTTGACTTGCTTTGGTGGATAGTTGCATCCTAGGTATGTAAGGCTAAACTTAAAACATGGGATTGTTCTCTCATGTGCTCCATAAAGTTCATATATGAGTTGATGGTTGAAGAGTCTACATGCATGAATACAAGAGGGTATTTCTTGAAAAACTGATTTGAAATTACATGTTTTCTATGTTGATGATCATCATACTATTTGTTTTCTTAAATTGAATATTTTCATGAGAATTTGCATAACCCTACATGAATAATTTGAAAAGCATGCATATTGAACTTGAGAATTGAGTCTAGAGCCTTGAATTGAGATTGTTGATTTTGATGAGAGGATGATGATGAGTTGATAGAAATTGATTGTCTTATGAGTCTCTATAAATGAACTCTACCGATGTGTCGATTAATTTGATTCCTAATGATTGTTCTAAATCTTGAGTCATTGATAAGATTGATTGATAAAAGGGTTAGAGTCATTATGAGCTTGATTGATGAAAGAGTTAGAATCCCTATGAGCTTGATTCATGATAGGGTTAGAGTCCCTATGTGATATCAATCGTTGATGGGGTTAAAGTACCTATTAGATTGGTTGAAATGAGGAGTCTTATGAGCATTGAGTCATGGGAGGATTATCGAGCACCGAGTTGGGTGATTGAGGAGCACCCAAAACTATGTCACTAAGTGTGGAAGTGGTTTTCCTCTTGAGTTTATGTCCCTGAAACAATAGAGGACTTATTGAGTTTTTTGTCTCCAATTTGGATTATCCATTATGGTTTCAATTTTTTCTCTACCTGGCAAGTATGGAGCGGTCGTGGCAACACTGACGGGATGTTGTACAATCACTGGCTCATGAGTGATTGTTGTCGGATAAGAGAAACTCCTATAAATTTCCTATCCTGAGTACTCTGAGTCTAAGATAAGATGAGATGAGATGAGATGAAATGAAATAATTTGAGAGGAGGTGAGCTCTTTTGAGATGTGTCTGAGGTGATTGATAGGTTGGAGTTGTTGATGTATCACTTGTCTACACTTTATTCTTTTATAGATGGACATTTGACTATTTTGATGTGAATTGATGTTTATATTAAGTTGATGTTGTTTCCATACTATTCTACCGGTTTCAGTTTCAGTTTCATTTAACTATTTCACATACAAAGTACATTCTAAGTACTGATGCCCACTTTGGACTAGATATCGTCAACAGGCGCTCCATTGAAGATCTGAGATTCGTAGCTGATTTGGTGAGCCTCCCCTACTTTGGTGGATCCATCATGATTTATTCATCTTGCTTTAGAGTTAGAGTTTTGGACTATTTCCTTATTTTTATTTTGGGTAGCCATGGGTCTTTTATTGGCACCACATGGTTAGTAATAAAGGTTTCTTAGATGATGGTTGAGCATTAATGTTGATACTTGTGAGCTAGTTCTATCTACTAGCATTTATTCCTGTATATTTCTTTGAAACTTTAGATGAGATATGCCCATTTACGTACTTATACTTTTTGATGTATAGAAGAGTGTATTGATTGAATGATGTGATGAGGCTAAGTGGTTCGCTTGGGGACTAGCAATAGTCTCTGAGTGCCGGCCACGCCAAGGGTGCCCTCCTGCGGCGTGACAAACTTGGTATCGGAGCACAAAGTTCAAGTGTCTTAGGAAGTTAATGAAGTCGTGTCTAGTAGAGTCTTATTTATGGGTGTGTTGTCGACCACATTTCATAAGTAGGAGGCTATAGGACATTAGGAATGGTTACACTTCATTCTTATTGCATTTAATGCGATATATTTAAACTCTATGAAAACTCGCTTCTAATTCGTGCTCTACGCTTGTAGAATTGATAACATGCCTCCGTAAGAGCTATCAGAGGGAGGGGACGTCCTGCCAGACAAGCTGTTAATCCACCTGAGCCTCAAGTACCTGAGGAGCCTATAGATAAAGTTATCCCTGTTAAGCGACCCCCTCAAGATGAGGTCTCCAATGTTGAGCTATGCCAGGCTATTCGAGCTTTAGCCCAGGCTGTCGCTGCACCTGCTGTGAGATAAGGTGCAGGTAGACCAGATTCTCTTGACACCTCTAGAATTCGAGAATTCTTTTGAATGAATCCTCCTGAGTTCATGGTTCTGTATCTACGAAATATCCTGAGAACTATATGGAGGAACTTGAGAAGGTGTTCCAAGTGATGCACATAGCCAATGCTGATAGGGTTGAGCTGGCTGCATACTAACTTAAAGGTGTTGCTAGATCGTGGTTCGACCAATGGAAGAAAGGTAGAAGGGATGATGTTTCATGTTTGACTTGGGCAGTGTTTGAGGAGGCCTTCTTGGGACGCTTCTTCCCAAGAGAGAAAAGAGATGCTAAGGTGAGAGAGTTCTTGAATTTAAAATAGGGCTACATGACCGTGCAAGAGTATGGTTTAAAGTGTACGCAACTATCTCACTATACACCGGACATGGTTGCAGATGTGCAGGAAAGGATGGGAATGTATGTTGATGGGTTAAATAGAGGACTGAAGAGGGATAGTAGGGGAGACATGATTGTAAGTGATATGGATATCAGGTGACTGATGACATTCATGCTACAAGCTGATAAGGAGAGACAGCATGACAGGGGAAAATTCAAGCGTAAGAAAGCAAAGACATCCAGCCATGAGGTTGGGAGGGAGGGCAATGGCAACCAATTTCAAGCACCATCATCTGCTAATGCACCTGTGCCTAGAGGCAGGTATGACTAAAGGCTCCAGAAATATTGGGACCCATGGGTCCCAGTCACAAGCTAGTGTGGCTCAAGGTTCACGAGGTAAACCTCCATGTGGTAAGTGTAGGAAATTTCACTTTGGGAGATGTCATGAAGGAGATAATGGATGCTACAAATGTGGCCAAGTAGGTCACTATCAGAGAGAATGTCAAAAGTGGGTTGACTAGGCTTAGTTTACTACACCGGCCCTACTAGCCTAAAGAAACCAGAGGGCCACTACGTTAGGCACAAGCGGAGCTACAAACCGTTTGTATGCCATGGGTAGTCGCCAAGATCAGGAGAACTCCTCAGATATTTTGACGGGGTATGATTCGAGTCTTTACTTTTGATTGTTATGTTTTGATGGATTCTGGTTCAACATTGTCATTTGTAACTCCTTATGTGGCCAGTAGATTTGATGGAACCCTTGAGAGTTTTCTTGAACCCTTTGATGTTTCTACTCTAGTGGGTGAGTCTATTCGAGCTGAAAAATCTTTATATCATGTGTAGTGTCCATCTATTATTGGGATACTCTTTTTCATTTGATTGAGTTGGAGATGGTTGATTTTGATTTGATCCTTGACATGGATTGGCTTCACGCCTGTTATGCCTCTGTTGATTGTAGATACCGAACCATTAAGTTCCAATTTCCTAATAAACCAGTTCTAGAGTGGAAGGGTGATTCTATTACACCTAGAGGGATGTTTATCTCATATCTTAGAGCTAGAAAGTTCATTTCCAAAGGTTGTATTTATAACCTTGTGCGAGTGAAATCTAATGATGTTGAGTCCCCAACTCTTGAGTCAGTTCCGATTGTTAATGAGTTTTCGAAAGTATTTCCTAATGATCTGTCGAGAGTCCCTCCTGATAAGGAGCTTGACTTTGGGATTGATGTTCTTCCTGATACCCAACCTATTTCGATCCCACCTTATAGGATGGCCCCCGCTAAGTTAAAAGAACAACAGATAGATTTGCAAGAGAAGGGCTTCATTAGGCCAAGTGTTTCACCTTGGGGTGCTCCTGTCCTATTTGTGTGGAAGAAAGATGGGTCCCTCATAATGTGTATTGATTATAGGAAACTGAACAAGGCCATGATAAATAACAAGTATCCTCTCCCAAGTATAGATGATTTGTTTGACAAACTTCAGGGCGTCTCTTGTTTCTCAGATATAGACCTTCGATCTGGATACCACCAGTTGAAGGTGAGAGAATATGACATTCATAAAATAGCCTTTAGGACTAGATATGGCCATCTTGAGTTCTTGGTCATGTCCTTTGAGTTGACGAATGCACCTGCCGCCTTGATTGACTTGATGAATAGAGTATTCAGATAATATCTCGATATGTTTGTGATTGTTTTCATCGATGAAATTTTGGTGTATTCGAGAAGTGAGGAGGAGCATGATAACTAGCTCAAAGTTGTCCTCCGAACCCTTAAGGACCATGAGTTGTATGCAAAATTCTCAAAGTGTGAGTTTTGGCTTAAGTCAGCAGCCTTTAGAGGCTATGTTGCTTGCAATGATGGTATTCGAGTGGATGCCCAAAAGATTGAAGAGTTTAAGAACTGGCCCAGACCGACCACTCCGACTCACATAAGACGTTTCTTGGGGTTGGTAGGCTACTACCGCAGCTTTTTTGAAGGATTTTCTTCCTTATCCGGACCATTGACTAAACTGACTCAGAAAAAGGTCAAGTTTTAGTGGTCCAATGAATATGAAAAGAGTTTCCAAGAGTTGAAGACAAGGTTGACTACTACACCGGTCCTTACCTTGCCCGACAGGACAGAGGACTTTGTAATTTACTATGATGCCTCATATGTGGGATTGGGATATGTACTGATGCGGAGAGGGAAGGTGATAATCTATGTTTCTAGATAACCTAAGGTTCATGAAAGGAACTATCCAACCCATGATCTCGAGTTGGCTGCAGTGGTGTTTGCACCTAAAAATCTTGCGCTACTAATTGTATGGAGTGCATGTGGATGTGTACACTGACCACAAGAGCTTGTAATATGTTTTCAGTCAGAAAGAGCTCAACCTGCGATAAAGGAGATGGTTGGAATTGCTCAAGGATTATGGCATGAGCATTCATTACCACCCAGGTAAAGCTAACATTTTTTAAGACGCTCTTAGCAGGTTGTCAATGGGTAGTAAGGCCTATGTGGAGGAAGGAAGGAAGGAGCTAGTCAAGGAAGTGCATCGGTTGGCTCGGTTGGAAGTTTAACTTGAGGAAAATGATGAAGTGTGAGTTAATGTGCAGATGGCTCTGCTTCATCCTTAGTTGCAGAGGTGAAAGAAAAGTAAGACCAAGATCATGTCATACTCCAACTTAAAGAGGGTGTCCACAAATAGAAGGTGATGGTCTTCTCCAAAGGGTGAGATGCCGTTTTGAGGTCTCAAAGTAGATTGTGTGTTCTCGATGTTGATGGCATTCGAGGCAGAATCATGGTGGAAGCCCACAACACTAGATATTCCATTCATCCAGGCTCTACAAGATGTACCATGACTTGAGAGAAGCCTATTGGTGTAGCGGGATGAAGAGGGATGTTGTTGAATGTGTTTCGAAATGCCCAAATTGTCAGCAAGTGAAGCTGATAATCAAAGGCCATGTGGATTTGCTCAGAACTTTGAGATTCCAGAATGGAAGTGCGAGATGATTAATATGGACTTTATTATTGGTCTACAAAAGTCTCGAAAACAACATAATTCGATATAAGTGATTTTAGATAGAATGGCTAAATCGGCTCACTTCTTGGTAGTTAAGACAACTAACACTACGGAGAAGTATGCCAAGTTGTACATCTAGGAGATTGTGAGGTTGCATGGGGTTCCCTTGTCCATCATATCAGAAAGAGGAGCTTTATTTACTTCCTTGTTTTGGAGAACGTTCCAAAAAGGATTGAGTACTTAGGTGAGCCTGAGCACAACCTTTCATCCACAGATAAATGGACAGGCAGAGCGTACAATCCAAATGTTAGAGGATATGTTGAGAGCTTGTCGGCTTGATTTCAAAGGAACTTGGGATGATCACCTACCATTGGTTGAATTTGCATATAATAATATTTATCATGCAAGCATTCAAATGGCTCCCTATAAGCCTTGTATAGGAGGAGATGTAGATCACCGATTGGGTGGTTTGAGGTAGGAGAAGCGGAGCTAATTAGGCCTGATCTTGTCCAGTAATCGATGGAGGAGGTCAAGGTCCTTAGAGAGAGATTTAAAACCGCCCAGTGTCGCTAAAAATCTTATACTAACGTGAGGAGAAGAGACTTAGAGTTTGAGGCAGATGATTGGGTGTATTTGAAAGTGCCATCTATGAAGAGGATTGGGAAAATTGTTTTTGAGTTAGAGTTTCCTTCCAAATTAGATGGAATACATCAGGTATTCCATGTCTCGATGTTGAAGAAATGCTTGGGAGATCCTGCCTTGGTGATCCTTGTTGGTATCATTGGAGTGAAAGATAGCCTATCTTACGAAGAGGTTCCAGTGCAAATCCTTGATCGTCAGATTCGTAAGTTAAGGAACAAAGAGATAGCCTTAGTCAAAGTCCTGTGAAGGAATCAATTTGTTGAGGAAGACACATTAGAAGCTGAGGAAGAGATGAGAGTCAAATATCTGCACCTATTCGTGCCAAATGATGAGAGTGTTGAAGGTAGATTTCTTACCATTCACTAGATTGATGTATCTACTATTGATATAACTTTCTATTCTTAAGTCAAGAGTTTGATTGATAGAGTTGAGTATGGAGATGGGTCTTGAGTCTATTATGCCTTTATGTCCACCTTTACTCATCATTCGAGGACGAATGATCCTAAGGGTGAGATGATGTGATGCTCGATAAAATTACCAAAATACCCTAGATTGACGGTATGCATGTAACACATTTTCCAATGCTCATATGTCAAATCTGAGATCGGATTTGTGATCAGCATGAAAAATTGAGTGGGAAAATGGTCTCGATCAAAAGATAATTTTTCGATCTGTAGTGCAAAACAGTGTTAGTACGCGACAGGGGCGCGACGTGCACCCATCACAGACCAGCGCTTGTATTCTTTTGAAAATTTTCAACGGGATGGAGAAAACTCGTTCAAATAACTCTTTTTAAAAAATACATTGTTCGCAACCAGTTCGCGTCGCTGTCTGTGTCTTTTCCGAGTTGAGAATTTCTAAATTATTATGAAGGGAATTTCGATCAATTCCCTACCCCTCCTAAACTCTATACACAATCTAATAAGGTCGTTTTGACGTAAAAGGGGTCTAAAACCCCCATTCTAAGTCATATTCCAATATTCTATCAAGGCTAGGGTTTGAGGAGAGGAGAGAAGAGCTTGAGTTGAGAAATTTGAGAAGAAATCCTTGGCGTGCTTGGTTGATAGCTGCATCCCAGGTATGTAAGGCTAAACTAAAAACATGGGATTCTTCTCTCATGTGCCTCATAGAGGTCATAGATGAGTTGATGGTTGAAGAGTCTACATGTATGAATACTTGAGGGTTTTACTTGAAAATCTGATTTGAAATTACGTGTTTTCTATGTTGATGATCGTCATACTATTTGTTTTCTTAAATTGAATATTTTCATAAGAATTTGCATAAACCTACATTAGTAATTTGAAAAACATGCATATTGAACTTGAGAATTGAGTCTAATTGTTGATTGTGATGAGAGGATGATGATGAGTTGATAGAAATTGATTGTCTTTTGAGTCTCCATAAATGAACTCTACCGATGTGTCTATTCACTTGATTCCTAATGATTGTTCTAAATCTTGAGTCAATGATGAAATTGATTGATGAAAGTGTTAGAGTCCCTATGAGCTTGATTGATGAAAGGGTTAGAGTCTCTAAGCTTGATTGATGATAGGGTTAGAGTCCCTATGAGATACCGATCATTGATAGGGTTGAAGTCCCTATTAGATTAGTTGAGATGAGGAGTCTTATGAACATTGAATCATGGGAGGAGGATCGAGCATTGAGTTAGATGATTAAGGAGCACCCCAGAACAATGTCGCCAAGCGTAGAAGAGGTTTTCCTCTTGAGTTTATGTCCCTAAACCAATAGAGGACATGTTGAGTTTTCTGTCTCCATTTTGGATTATCCATTATGATTTTGATTCAATCTCTACCTGGTAAGTATAGAACGACCGTGGCAACACCGACCGGATGTTGTACACTTACTGGCTTATAAGTGATTGTTGTCGGATAAGAGAAACTTCCAAAAATTTCCTATCCTAAGTACTCTAAGTCAAAGATGAGATGAGATGAGATGAGAGGAGGTGAGCTTCTCTGAGATGAGAGGAGATGAGAGGAGGCGAGCTCCTTTGAGATGAGTCTGAGGTGATTGATGAGTTTGAGTTGCTGACGTGTCACTTGTCTACTCTTTATTCTTTCATAGATGGACATTTGACAATTTTGATGTGATTTGATCTTTATTTGTAGTTGAAGGTGTTTCCATACTATTCTACTGGTTTATATTTCATTTAGCTATTTTACATACCAGTACATTCCAAGTACTGATGTCCACTTTGGACTACATTATTTTATAATGCAGAGGCAGGTACTAGAGATTGTCAACAGGTGCTCCGTTGAAGATTTAAGATTTGCAGCTGATTTGGTGATCCTCTCCTACTTTGGAGGATCCATCATGATGTATTCATCTTGCTTTAGATTTAGATTTTTGGACTATTTCCTTATTTTGATTTTGGGTAGCCAAGGGTCTGCCATTGGCACCACATGATTAGTAATAGAGGCTTCAAAGATGATGGTTAATCGCTAATGTTGAGATTTGTGAGCTAGTTCTTTCTACTAGCATTTATTCCTATATATTTCTTTGAGACTTTAGATGAGATGTGCCCATTTACGTACTTATACTTTTCGTTGTTCAGAAAATTTTATTGATTGAATGATGTGACGAGGCTAAGTTGTTTGCTTGGGGAGTAGCAATAGTCTCTGAGTATCGGCCACACCAAGGGTACCCTTCCGGGGCGTGACATAAGCCTCGACCTCTAATAGAGCTACAATTGCGTAGAAGTGGCCTTGATGGTTTCCACCTCTACTGCCAACCTTTTTGCCTCTAACAGGATCCTTAAAACACTGATGGTCTTTTTGAGAACAATGTTGATCATTCTGATGCACATACTTGTTGCATCTATGACCCTGGTCCTACCCTCTACCTATAACAGTGGGTGGGGGGGCTGATCTGGTAGCCCTAAGCTTTGGACAATCTCTAGATTAGTGATATAGTGCACTGTGGTAATAAAAACCCTGAGAGGCTCAATTTTCGCTAGCTCGACCACGCTGACCTATCCTAAAAGCCCCGGAACTTTGACGGGCAGAATTAGCTGACCCATCTTATCCTGATGTTAAATTGTCTCTCTATCTTAGTCTGGGAGGATAGGAAGAACTACCCTTGCTAATAGTATCCAGACTCTGATGACCGCTATTCGTAGTCTGCAAGGATGCCTGTAATGGTTGGCTAGAGTGACCTTACTAAAGTCTCGAATGGTTTGTCACCCTTTCCCTTGAATCTAGATCGGGATCTGCTAAAATCTCTCTCACACCGAGCACGTTTGTCGCGATCTCCTTGGACCTCACGATTGAACCGGTCGATAGAATGTGCATGATCAACAATATCTAATTATGATCGACTCAATATAACAACAGAATGTGTGCCAATCCTCAGTTGTGGTCTTAAGCCATGTACAAAGCAACAAATTTTCTCCCCCTCTATTGGTAAAATAGTTGTGACGTACTTGGAGAGCTCTTGGAACCTCGCATCATGCTGGGACACTGTCACCGTGCCGTATGGCAGAAGAGTGAACTAGTCTCGAATTCATTAGAAAACTTAGCCCAAGACATAGGTGGTCCATTTACTAGCCTAATATCTCTGAAAGTCTTCCACCACTATTTGATTTGCCCATCAAACTGATAGGCTATAACCTCTGCGCTCTGGACTACAATAGCCTTATTGTCTGTAACCTCTCCAACATGGGACTCTTGGGATTGAGGAGCAACTTTCACCTCAGTCAAGGAACTCCTATTGAAGGTCATATGTTTGGCCTGAATAGGTTCGTCAATTTTCCTTTGTCCACAATCTCTTTCATTGATCATATCCAAAGAAAGGGACAGTTGTTGATACCCAAGTTTATACTTTTATATTATTTCTTAATAGTTTAAAATACCTTTTGACAATTTTAGATTAATATTTTGATAATTATTCTTATTTTTAAAATATTAGTATTTTAATTAGTTTAATTTTAAATTTTCATGCAGTCTAATAATTCTTTTTTACACAAATAAAAGTTGTACAAATGTATTTAATTGGCCTACAATTTAGGCCCTTATTTTTAGTCCATTTGGTTTTGAAGTGTTTATATAACTTTTATATTCTTACAAAAATAGCTGATGGTGAAATTTTTTTAGATTAGGATTAAGAATTTTAGATTGTTCACAAGAAAGGGGGTTTTCCTTGTTCATTATTTTGCCGATGATCTCCCTGGAGCTCCGACCATCGGAACACCACCCCAAAACCCTTACACTCCCAACTAGTTGCTCTTCTTCTCCGATGCATTCATTTTCGAAATAACAGTAAACAACAATCAACCAACCAGTATCTCCAAACAGTTGTGAGCCACCACAAACCCCACCTCAAATGAGCCTTGCTGGTGACTCTAGAAACCTTTCACACCACCCATTTTTTCTCCTGTTCTCTTCGAGCTAGTGAACCCAACCGCCGGCTAAAACCATACCACCAATGACCCCAAAATTTCCATCATTTTGTGTTTTTAAATGCTAGTACTTTTGTTATCTTGTTTTTTTCTAAGGTGTCATCAAATTCATTGTATATTAAAAAATGGCCAATGAAAAAACTATTCGTAGGATTTCGAGGCTTCTACATTTAAAAGACGAAAACAAGTTAGTTTATATTCATATTTATCGCATATTAGAATTCAGAATATTTTAGTTTAAGTTCACATACACATTAGATGTTAAAATTGCCAATGAAAAATCTATCAGTTGGATTACGTTGCCTCTCTATTTAAAAATTCAGAAATATTTAATTTAGATTAATATTCATCGCATGTTAAAATTAGAAAAAATTTAGTTGAAGTTCACATATATATTAAATGTAAAAATTGGTCGATGAAGAAATTACCATCAATTTCCAAGGCCTTCCACGTATATAAGATGAATTTTATTTTTTTGTTATTATTTTTATTCATATTTATTCACTACTAACACTTTTACTGAGTGTTTTTACCGGTAAACGGAGTTATTTTTATTGATTTATTTGCTCATTTATTTACTCATTGTTGCATATATTATTGACATTAAGCAAATACTAGACCTTTTTTTCATATTATTATTTACTTCATTATTTGTGTATATTTCTTGATTATTATACTTGCATTCTATCGTATATCCCCTGCTCAATTTGAAAAAATGAGTTTAGTCAGGACTCACAATTGTGGATTCTAAAGGGTGTTAATACCTTCCCTTCTGAATGACTTGAACCTTTACTTGGAGTCTAATTGATTTGGTAGACCTTTTTATAAATAATTAATTGGTTTCCTAATTATCCTTAAATTTAGGTGGCGACTCCAAAACCAAATAAATTTTTTCTGAAAATTCGTTTAAATTCTTTAATTTAATTCAATTTTTTTCTTTGCGAGTCACCACGGCGTTGCACCTTCAGGATGTCAACAGAATGGCGACTCCATTGGGGATTTTTAAGGTTCTAACCATTATGAATTTATTTTTTCAAATTGAGGGGACTTTGTTTTTATGTCATCGATCTTATCTTGTATATTATGTTGATTATTCTTGTGTGGTATTGTATTTATATATTTATTTATTCATTCATTATTCATTTGATACGTTTTCATTTGCATTTCATGAAATAATTTTGCCAACCGGCAGACTTGTTTGCATTAGGATAAGGGGCAATTATGTGGTTATCCACGACTGTCCCTTCAATAAACATTCTTTATATTTTTTGGAAGTGGTAAGTGCATAGTTAGCTTGTGGTCATCCAACCCATTTACTATTTCACTTCGTAGTTTGTCCAACTTGGGTGTCAGGTCTTTCGAAACCAACTCTTAGTAAACCTAGGTTAGAGCAGAACTAAATGTCTTATTTAAGTGCATTTATCTAGGTTGACCTTATCTTTATTGTGTATTGGGTCCATTAGAAGACCACCTTGTATCTAATTGCCCTATGGTCAAAAGGACAATCATCTATTATTTGATGAAATATAAGACTATGTATGTCGCGTTATATGTACTATTGCCCTTCGGATTTGGAATTTTTTTTTAGTATTTATAGTTTAGTTTATTTTATTGTAAATAAATAGTTTAGAGTTGTACCATAATCTTTATTTGTATAGTATTTCCCTTCATATTGTATGCCCATTCATTTTATTTGTATAATGTATATATTTGTTCGTGTAAATATTGCATAATTTCTTTTCTCCATATTTATTCGATTTTATGTATATACATATATTTTGCTGGAAACGTATTTTTGCAAGTTACAATATGTTTGAACTACGATTGACCTGATTCCCACTTTAACGGGATACATAGGCGCCAAAATGGCTTAGTCATATTTCTCGTAAATTTTTCTATTAATCACAATAAAAATGAGTGCAAATCTTTTTCAGACAGTCAAAAAATAGAAAAAAAGAGAGATTTCGTGTGTAAATACATATATTTTGTTTGGAATATGATTTTGCCAGTTATAATCTGTTTGAACTATGATTAACCTGCTTCCCACTTTAACGGGATACGTTGGCGCCAAAGTAATCAGTCATATTCCTCGTAAATTTTTCTACTTATCACAATAAAAATGGGAGCAAATTCTTTTTGAATGTTAAAAATAAAGAGAGAGATTTCTTGTGTAAATACATATATTTTGTTTGAAATTTGATTTTCCCAATTATAATCTATTTGAACTATGATTGACCTGATTCTCACTACAACGGGATATGTAGGAACCACAGTGACTCGGTCGTATTCCCCATAAATTTTCCTATCCATCACAATAAAAACGGGGACAATTATTTTTAGAATGGCTCAAAAAAATACAAATTTTGTGTATTGTTTAATTTTTGTATATTATCTTATATTCAATAAATGTCTTTGATTTTGTTTACTTTACATGTTTTATAAAAAAAATGATTTTGTTTGATATTTTTTACTAATGTGAATATTTTGTCCTTAAATATACTCATTCATTTTTTTTCATTCATGATTTTTTCTTAAAAATATGCATTTTATACCATATTCGTCAGAAATATGCAAGTCTGATTCTTACCATATTGTGTGATACGTAGGTAGCGTTTATAGGGTTCAACTCCACAAAAATACATGTGACTACTTGATTTTTAAAATTAGTTTATCGTTTCATGCAATAAATTATTCTTATTTTTGTGACACTTTCTTTTAGAATAAATTGTTCTAATTTTTCAGAGGCATATTTTATACTACTTTTTCACGAACTACGTGTACCTGATTCTCATCTCCAAGAGATACGTAGGCAACCCTTCTTGGGTTCGGTACTCTCCTTTTTCAATTTTCAAAAGAAAGAACAAATTATGTTCATATTTTATACCATATCTTCATGAACTACGCGTGTTTGATTCTCATCTTCATGAGATATGTAGGTATCCCTTTTTGGGTTCGGTGCTCTTCTTTTTCAATTCTAAAAAAATTAAATATATAAACTCAAATTATGTACATATTTTATACTATATCTTTACGAACTACGTGTATCTGATTCTCAGTTCTTTTAGATACGTAGGCAATCCTTGTTGGGTTTGATTTCATTTTTTACAAAATTTTAAAAAATTAATTGTATACACATTTTTTAAAAGTTAAAATAATTGTATACACATTTTTTAAAAGTCGCATCTTCAACTCAATTGGGACCATTACAGTTATGAGTCTGTAAAATATTTGATATCATGGAAAGAATTGGTTTTCTGGTAAGCTATAGATTCTTTTTGGTACCTCTCATTATATTTTTGTGATATTAAAACCAACCTCATAGTTTCAAGTACATTGTGTGTAGAACTTTAGATCAAAATTCGATTGCATTGTATAGTTGATCTAGAACATGGTCTGGATGTTTGTTGAGGCAAAACCCTAAGTAATGTTTGGTTTGAGAAAGGATCATAGGCCTTCTTTGACACGATTATACATGTCAAAGCCTACCAAATGACATTAATCCTTAATTCTTTTCCATTTTGAGCCTGAATCTTTTTCTTTGGATAACCACATTGTCACGCCCCAGAAGGATACCTTTGGCATGACCGGCACTCAAAGACTATTGCTAGTCCCCGAGCGAACCACTTGGCCTCATCGTCACCTCATGCTCAACAGCGGAAGAAAAATCCTCAAGGAAAAGATTTTAATGTAATTCAAGTAATCGAGTCTTTATATAAAAGTTAATTTCCAGTAAAGAAGAGTTGAAAAAACAACAACAATACATAACATCCTCTACTCAATATCTATGAAGCCTCTACCTCTAACATCTAGATGGTACGACGACAGGCCATGGATACCCAACTCAAGGAAAATAAAGTACTACTCAAGATAGATGATAATAATATGAAAATCCTCCGAAAACAAAGAGGTCTCACCGATCAGCTGAATGCGAATAAATCCTAAACGAAGCGTCTGTTGATGATCTCTAATACCTGCCTCTGCATCATAAAACGATGCATCCCCAGAAGGGGACATCAGTACGTGGAATGTACTGGTATGTAAAATAGCTGAGTGAAACAGACACATGTACAATAATATAGGCATAACATCAACTCAACCTCATACTCCATTAGAATGTCAAATGTCTATCTAAAGAAAGAAAGTAGACAAATGACCCATCAACATCTCATCAATACATCTGACTCACCTCAAGGAAACTCGACTCGACTCAACACTGAAGGAAACTCGACTAAACACAACTTAAGGAAACTCGACTCAAATCAAATCAAGGAAATTGGCTCACTCAACTCAAGGAAACTCGACTCACCTATGAGCCACATCCATCTAGTACCCCACAAGAAAGGAGCCAATGATCATACAATGAAGCAATGATGTTGCCACATCCATCCAGTACCCCACCCGGGGTAAAGGACATCAACCTCAGTGTATCCACAAGAAAAAAACCTTAGTCATTTATTGGGACAAGAAAGGAGCCATCCGCATTATGGTTCAATCCTCTGTTTCGACGCGGGCCACGTAGTTAATGGGTTCAAGTGGGACTCACTCTCACCCATTTCATTGTTCAATACTCCTCCCAGAACTCGACATGCTCATAAAATATCATCATCATCAGTCCCATAGGGACATAATACATCATCATTAGTCCCATAGTGACATAATACATCATCATCAGTCCCATAGGGACATAGTACCTTAAGATAAACATCAACTCGTCTCATCAACATCAACATCATGGACTCGAAACACTCTTTATAGAATTTAGTTTAAAGTTTTAAGACTCATGAACATCATTCTCATCAATATCACTCTCATCAATTTGAAACACAATCACAACATCATAGACATGATCATCGTCAAGGCTCTAGACTCATCCCCCTAAGTTTATTATGCATGCTTTTCAAATAATTATGTAGGGTTATGCAAAATATCATGAAAAATGTTAGCTTCAAGAAAACAAGTAGTATGATGATCATCAACATAGAAACCATGTTTGAAGGGCTTCTCTTAGAGTGAAAGATCTTGAAAAGACATTATTTGAAGGGCTTCTCTTTGATTCTTTTTGTCTTAGAATCTTTAGAGTTCTTGATGAAGAACCCTAATTCATGAAAAGAATAATCAAGAAATCCTTTCTTGGGATTATTGAATTCGTTTTCTTGAAACCCTAGGTTATGATTTAAGATTCTATTAGGGATTCATGAATAGATAAAAAAATTTAGGTTGGGTAGCTTAAAGTTTTTGAAGAATAACTCACCTTGATTATGAATCTTGAAAGTTAATCCCAACTTGATGATTCCTGAGCGTTTATGTTTAGGAGTGAAGGAGAGGGTTTTAACTCTGAAAATGTTTTATGCGTTTTGGGACCTTAAATAGACTCCCAAAGGTTTTAGGATAAAAGTACCCTCAAAATAAAATAAAGGGACATCGCTTAGCTTATCCAGAAATGTTTTGCAATAGATCCACGACGTGGCGATGTTGCGGTTCTTCAGACAACTCTGGAGGTCTCTAGTGAAATGGTCATAACTTTCTACTCCGAACTCTGATTAAGGCGAAATAACATGTGTTGGAAAGCTAATTCAAAGTTCTTTAACTCTATTTATTATTGGTCACCTAACACATTATACTTTAGGAGATATGGTCAGTTGAAGTTGACCCTTCCATCAACTCATACGAAAACATAGTCGGTTGAAATATTTTGGACTTGACTTGATGTAAAAGATCCTTCTATTATCTTCGATTCTACTCTTGCTCTAAGAAATTAACTCTAACATCTATTCTCAATTAAGAATTATTAGTTAAGATTGTATATCATATGAAGGATCGCTCAATCCTAAAAAAAATAAAAGTCTGGGTGTTACATTATCTCCCCCTTTGGATCATTCGTCCTCGAATGATGAGTAAAGGTAGACATCAAGGCACGAATAAAAAATCCGAACTCTTCTCAAAACTCACTCAACCAATCAAACTCTCGACTCCTCATCATTCTCAAACCATCTCTATTAAGACTCAAGAATTGAGACATCAACTCAGAAATAGACAACTTAATTTAGATCAAGAGTTAGGAAATTACATCCTACATTCTCTTCATCAGGCACGAATGGAACGTCGAAACTCAATCAACTCGAATCATTTAGAGACCTTGTCAATCAACCTTTGGAACTCAGGAAGGAAGCCATCAACTCTAATCGAGAATAGGACCATCGTATAAACAAGACTCTGAGGACACTCTCATGCTCAAGTCCCCATCTCAATTGTTCTCCTTTTCATGGCACTTTACTCCATCAATGCAAACTCATAGCTCTTATTCAAACCTCCACCTAACCACCTCTTCTTCTTCCATTCAAGCCTAGTTCTAAGCATCAAGATACTATTCTTAAGATGATCATATTCATACAAATCTAATCCTCAATACTCAACTCTATACCCGAAACCCTTATTATGAAGTCTTTAATAGTCTATAGTCTATACTCGCACAATAACCACACATTCAAGCTTATCCCCCTAACCACTTTAACTATGTATTAGAATTTTTTCAAGCCTACTTGTCACTTCTGCCTCCGCCATTCAATGAGCTCTCACTCAAAGTCACATCAACATACTCTTACCTATCTATTGTGCAACGTACGATCTCATCTTTTTCCTCGTCCCTATATCTATCCCTACGTGACACAAGTTTAACACCAATATCACAATAAGGATACATTCACTCCTCCTCATCTATCCTCACTCTCAGTCTACTATTATCAGCTCAGCATCACTATTTGGACATGGAGGAACTCATCATCTCCCCCTTTGACGAAACCCTCAAACTACTACCTCTCTATGCAAAATAAGCACGATTATACCTCTACTACTTGATACTCTACATCATACCATCAACAATGGCATAACAAGCCGAAGGTCAGTGCATGCGTAAGATGACATCCGAATCAAGAACTCTCACTCCATAGTAACCTGTACTTAGAGAATACTGCTCGTCCTCATCACTATAATACACTCGCATAATAGCATCCATACATTTAAGCCTACCATAGTAGCTTACACCCTCGATTGCATGATATCTTATCATGGGAGATACTAATATGATTTTACCTATCTATTAGACTCCTCACAGTTTCTCTAACTCCTCCTCCACATCTGTAACCTTAAAAGGAAATGGCATCACATCATCATCAGAATTAAGAACTCTCATTCTCTTGAATTCTTCCATCTCAAGCTCTTCTCCTCTTTTCTCAAGCCTTAGTCTTATTCAATTGTTAGAAAAGGCCTTAGAATCGAGTTTTAGACCCTTTTTAGTTCAAACGACCCAATTTGATCATGTATTGAGTTTAGGAGGGGTTGGGACTTGACCGGAATGCCCATCATAAAATTTAGAAATTTTTCAGGTTCGGAATTACCCAGTCCGTGACGCAGACTGGTTATGCACCAGTGCATTTTTCTCTGAAACTTTTATGAACAAGTTTTTCCAATCTCGTCAAAAGTTTAAAAAAAAAACGTAAGTGTCACTCCGCTACAGGTGTGCAATGCACCTATGTCGCACACCGACACTGTTTTGGTGTTCGGGTCAAAAAATTATCTTTTGATTCGGCCACTCGAAAAATTGACCAAGACCATTTTCCCACTCAATTTTTCGTGTTGATCACAAATCCGGCATCGGATTTGCAATACAAGCATTGAATGATGTATTACACGCATACCCCTCCTCTAGGAGTATTTTGGTAATTTTACCGGACATTACATCATCTCTCCTCAGCTCTCAAGCCGTTACTCTAAGTTTGTAAATCAACTTCCTCTACTAGGCTATAAGCATATATCTCCACATGGTCAAGGAATCACTATCCACAAGAATATCTTAAACACTTTTGTTATGCTATAGTCGCATACATATAACTAGCCACTTAGACTCTTTACACCGCCAACACTCTTAGCTCCTTCTTGTCTTTAAGGAAATCTCTCTATATTTGTTATTCTTATGGGGTACATAACTACTTCCCGCAACTCTTACAATCTAACCTCTTATTTTGCCTGCTCACGCTCAACGTCTACGCTCCCATAAATTTAATTGCATAAGAATTAGTCTATCAGGGAAAACTTGTCATCATCTATCGATAAGACCCAAATTAATTTAGCTACTCGTGATGATTAAGATTACTTACATCAGCCTACTCCACATCGACAACTCAAATATACTATCTAGATTCTTATAGCAGTCATAACTTAGAGCTTCTCACATCTTTACACAATCATGGATACATATCTCAAGCCTCTTCTTATCTATTGAGTTATCCTCATCTTACTTGTCTTACCTAAGGGGCACTTGTACCCTGCCCATAATATCACATCCTCGCAAATCAACACCTTCTTCTCGAAGATACACTATGGAAAGCCTCTTGGAGAAAATCTCCAACTAAGACTATCATTCTTATGATGTCTCCTCTTTACCACTACTCCTCAAAATTCAAGCTTAGGGTCTAGCACTAACATGTACATTACAAACCTCTCTAATGCTACCTTACAACTACTAGGTAAATATTTAGGGAACATAAGCGCACTAATATCTCATAACGAGTATTCGATCAATACATCCCTTCCTCATAACTCAGTACCACTAACCTATTTAATCATATCTCCTTATCTGACTAAGCTCATAACTCGAAGAGTCTCATGAACTCACAATAAAAAATCATAGGACTAATTTAGATCTATCACATTGAAAGCACTATTTTCTTCTATTCAACATCTAGACTTCACCCTCAATAGTATGAATACTACAACACATCAACATAACTTCCTTCTAGTTTGAGCATGCTCTACCACATTCTGACAATAACTCTCTCTCAATATCTCAACATGAAAATCATAGGGTATTGACGACTCTTTCATCAAACTTATGGCAATCTACTTAGCACATCATTACTTACCTAATAAATACATAATTTTAACTACAAGCCTCAATTAGCCATCACTCTTACTATTTCATCCCTTTCTTCCCTTCATTATCCTTCTAACTCTGGGATAATTCAATTCTACTCAGGGTTTATAAAACCTCACATCTCACTCTTAGGTGGTAACATTAAACTCTTTAGAGACATAAGTTCCTCTCTCATGGGTCACGTCAGAAGAATATTTTGAAAAAAAAGATTTGGGTATATCTAGAGTTAACTCAAATGCACGATTCATCTGAGTAGTAGTACACTCTTTCTAGTCAATCAACTTTGCACACTAGTTGGCTTCCCTCAATCTTAGTGCAGTCTCTCTACCATTCTGATTACATTATCTTAGAGGGTCTCATTTGTAAGAGTTTGAACATTATTGTCTCTATCGTCTCGTGGATGAGGCATAGTCGAAAATTTTTGAACAATGCACGAATCATTGTAGTTTTCTTAAGTAAAAAGCTCTATAGCACGATTCAGAATCAGATAGATGGGAAACATTTCCTAATATCCCATAGCCTCCCTATTATGTGGCGCACTTCATACCAATAATAAGGACTCTACTAGACATAGCTTCATAGACTCCCTAGGACACTTGAACTCTGCTCTGATACAAAGTTTCTCATGCCCTGGGAGGGTGCCGTTGGAGTGGTCGGCACTCAAAGACTATTGCTAGTCTCCGAGCAAACTATTTCGCCTCATCGTCACCTCATACTCAACAATGGAAAAAACATCCTCAAGGAAAAGACAATAATGTAATTAAAGTAATCGAGTCTTTATATAAAAGTTAATTTCCAATGAAGAAGAGTTGGAAAAACAACAACAACACATAACATCCTCTACTCAATGTCTGTCTAATATCTAGATTGTACCACGACAGGCCATGGTTACCCAACTCAAGGAAAATAAAGTACTACTCAAGCTAGATGATAATAATATGGAAATCCTCTGAAAACAAGAAGGTCTCACCGATCAGTTGAATGCAAATAGATCCTCAACGAAGCATATATCGATGATCTCTAATACCTGCCTCTGCATCATAAAATGATGCAGTCCCAGAAGGGGACATTAGTACGTGGAATGTACTGGTATGTAAAATAGTTGAGTGAAACAGATTCAGGTACAATAATATAGGCATAACATCAACTCAACCTCATACTCCATCAGAATGTCAAATGTCTATCTAAAGAAAGAATAAAGAGTAGACAAATGACCCATCAACATCTAATCAATACCTCATCAATGCATCAGACTCACCTTAGGGAAACTTGACTCGACTTAACTCAACTCACGGAAACTCGACTCAACTCAACTCAAGGAAACTCGACTCAACTCAACTCAAGGAAACTCGGCTCAACTCAACTCAAGGAAACTTGGCTCAACTAAACTGAAGGAAACTCGACTCAACTCAAGGGAACTTGACTCATACCATCACATCAACATCAACATCAGAGTACTACTAAGTAAGAGCTCACTGGGAGTTTCTCTAACCGACAACCATCACCTATGAGCCAGTGATGATACAATGAATCGATGTCGTTGCCACATCCATCCAGTACTCTGCCCGGGGTAAAGGACATCAACCTCATTGGATCCAAGAAAAAAACCTCAGTCATCTATTAGGACAAGAAAGGAACCATCCATATTGCGGTTCAATCCTCTCTTCCTACGGGGGCCATGTAGTTAATGGGTTCAAGTGGGGCTCAATCTCACCCATTTTGGTGTTCAATATTCTCCCAGTACTCGACATGCTCATAAAATATCATCATCATCAACCCCATAGGAACATAATACATTATCATCAGTCCCATAGGGACATAATACATCATCATCAGCCCAATAGGGACATAGTACCTCAACATCAATATCAACTCGTTTCATCAACATAAACATCAACATTATGGACTCGAAACACTTTTTTTAGAATTTAGTTTCAAGCTGTAAGACTCATGAACATCATTCTCATCACATCACTCTTATCAGTTTGCAATACAATCACAACATCACAAACATCATCATCGTCAAGGCTCAAGACTCATCCCCCTAAGTTCATTATGCATGCTTTTCAAATAATCATGTAAGGCTATGTAAAATCTCATGAAATATGTTAGCTTCAAGAAAAAAATTAGTATGATGATCATCAACATAGAAAACATGTAATTTCAAATTTATTTTTCAATGAAATCTCTCAAGTACTCATGCATATAGACTCTTCAACCATCAACTCATCTATGACCTCTATGAGGCACATGAGAGAATAGCCTCATTCTTTTAGTTTAGCCTTACATACCAAGAAAGTTGATATTATAATCAAAATTTGATTAATTCCCATTTCTTAGAGAAAATCCTCTATCTCGGTAGTTCTTTTAGAGTGGATGAACTTGGAAAGACATTGTTTGAAGGGCTTCTCTTTGATTCTTGAATTCTTGGCTTAGAATCTTCAGAGTTTGCGATGAAGAACCCTAATTCATGAAAAGAATAATCAAGAAAACTTTTCTTGAATTTGTTTTCTGAAAACCCTAGGTTATGATTTAAGATTCTATTTGGGATTCATGAAAAGATAAAGAAGTTTAGGTTGGGTAGCTTAAAATTTATGAAGAATAACTCACCTTGATGATGAATCTTGAAAGTTAATCCCAACTTGATTATTTTCTTGATGATTCTTGAGTGTTTATGTTTAGGAGTGAAGGAGAGGGTTTTAACTCTAAAAACTAACATTTTATGTGTTTTGGGACCTTAAATAGACTCCCAAAGGTTTTAGGATAAAAGTACCGCAAAATAAAATACAGGGATGTCGCTTAGCTTATCCAGAAAAGGTTCGCGATAGATCCGCGACGCAGAGCTTTCGCGGCTCTTTGCACAACTCTGTAGGTCTCCAGTAAAATGGTCATAACTTTCTTCTCCGAACTCTGGTTAAGGCGAAATAAGATGCATTGGAAAGCTAATTCAAAGATCTTTAATTTGATATATTATGGGTCACCTAACGCAATATATTTTAGGAAATATGAACATTTGAAATTGACCCTTCCATTAACTAATACGAAAACTTAGTCTGTAGAAATATTTTGGACTTGACTTGATGTAAAAGATCCTTCTATCATCTCCACTTCTATTCCCGCTCTAAGAAATTAACTCTAACATCTATGCTCAATTAAGAATTATCAATTAAGATTGTATATCATTTGAAGGATCGTTCAATCCTACAAAAAAAGTTAGGGTGTTACATACATTTTAGCTATTACCCTTTTGAGTCCTTACAAGCAATATCCCCCTTTTAGCCCAAAGCGAAGAAAAAATGTGCAGATGGAGAGAAAAGATCCAAATTTGGAATTTCTCGGACCTAAGGTCTAGGAGTGACATGGCGAACGAAAACCCGAGAGTCCCCAAACAAGCCTCAAAGTATCCCATTTCACATCATCAGTTTGGAAGCGTACTCAAATGATAAACACATAATTCTAAAGGACGGGAAAATAGGACTCACGTTACGGGGACATCATAGGGAAAGGGGATTAACATGGATTCGCGTAGCACGTAGCACATAAAGACTTAGGGGCAGATAAGTATGACTCACGCTATGGGGGCAATTTGGGACTTAGGAACTTTCGCATCATATCATACCATCAATCATAAGGCTCACAACAAAAACACAATAATAATATTCAATGAGTAATCAAGCCATAACATAATTACCAATAAAGCACTTAGCACTTAAACCGTAATGGACTTTACAAGATGTATAACAATGCCTCAAGTCATGAGATAGGATGGGGACCACGACATACCCCGGACTTACTCTCAAATATGAATATCTTAAACAAAAGCACCATAGGTAGAGTATAGGTGGCTTTTCCTTGGAAGATTGGACCCACCTTAACAACCAATACTTGAGATCTGAGCTAAACGTAGTGCGATGGATAAATGTACTCCTCGGTCCCTACATGGTAAGATCATGTAGGCCAAAGTATGCGCTATTACTTTTGAATGTGGTGAGCATGCGTGCACGCAATGCCTATGACTTATTAAACATGCATTTCAATGTTAGATGACAAAAGAACATAATATAGGAGAAGCATGTATCCAAAGAAGAATAGTATAACGATATGCCATGAAATTCATGATGCATAAAATGCAATAATGCTCATATATAGTGGGTACGTGACCTCAAATGACATGAGTAACACTAAGCGAGCTATTACTTGGAATCTCGATGAAATCCCCTCACCTATAAAGAGGCGATATACTTGCCAAAGTTAAACCGAACTTCACCTTACGGGCATCCCCATTTTGGAAAGAATTTTCACATATGGTACATCATATCATATCATGCTTCACTTTAAGGGCATCCCCATTTCGTATGAAGCAACCTTCTTTACGGGCATCCCCATTTCGGATAGGATTTTCACATAACCAATTCTAGGCACATAGTTCATGGAGATAGAGAGAGCTCTCAATCCATCGGTGCTAAGTTGGCATCCCACAAGAATACACATACGTAGATATATATATGATCTCAAAGAGGCAATAGTCATTTCAAATCCGTTCAATGCACATTTAGGCTCAAATGCCAAACCATAATTCATAATAATGATCTCATGCATAAGAATAGCTCGTTCAAATATAAAAGATGGTGCAAGCACCCAAAATGCTCAAAGAGCCATAACCATAGATATATATGTGATCACATTGTTGTCAAAGTCATAATCTTATCAAAATCATTTCATAAAATATAATTGATCTTAACCCACTTCGTAATTTCCGTAAAATCCAATGTTCATAAATGCATATGCCATGAATGATGTGGAAATAGCATGGGTAATTGAGATTCATTCTAAAATCAATAATATAATATGAAATTGAAGCAAATGCATAGTTAAATCCACATTTAAAACATAATATGAATCACTCATGCATAAATCAAGCTTTAAAGGGGACATGGATGTTCATAACTTCATAACTCTAATGTAAATCATCATAATAGGGCTTAAAGTAACTTAAAATCATAAATAAACAACCCATACATCAATTTAATTTATTAAACAATAATTCACAAAACCCATATTTAAAGTAAGAAAAATTCCATGAAAATCAATTATAAAGAGTTTGGGTCTTCTTGGTTGAAAGGGACGAAGAATCAATCTCACATACCTTAGCTAATAAAAAGATTCAACAAGAAATTTGGTGAAGGAAGAGCCCTTCCTTCATTCCCAAGCTTTTAAAGCCCACAAGAGCTCTTTGAAGGAGACTTAAGAGTGACTTGAGAGAATTCAAAAAAAATTGAGGAGTGATTTGAGTATTAGGAATAGGGTCTAAGTCATTAGGGAACCCTTAGATAGCATAGGAAGTCGTAAAAGACCATTAGGATGAACTATATTTATAAAAATGCCATTAATGAAATGGATGGAAAAATTGCACATCATCGCTTCAATGGAGAGCTACACTGCCCGTGTAATGTCACACAGTCCATGAAATGGGCCATACCCCAACACTTAAAAATATTTTTGTGATTGAGTTACGAGACAGTGATTGCACTTAGAAATATTCACCCATCGAAAGCCTTACTGCTTACCATATATCCCGTGAGCGTCCCGTGAAGGTGGCCGTGTGACCTCACTTAGCCTCAATTGTTGGTGTTCCAAGCTCAAGGCCATGACACGGTCCTTCAAACGGTCTGTGAAGTGTCCCACGGCCCATGTGGGGTCCAAATGTGACAAGTCCTAGTGCGAAACTCCACACCAAGGCCATGCACCAAGAATTAAGGCCAAGTGTCACTCGACTGGAGGCTACTCGGGCTGTATGAACTCACATGGACCGTGTAGTCTCCCTCGAGATAACACTTGGTCAAATTCTTTCCAAAATGATGTTTCCATGTTTCGATGAAGTCGTACAAAGTCCAGGTCCTTACATCATCTCCCCCTTGGGAACATTTGTTCCCGAATGTGCAAGAACAAGGCTTAACTTGGAACATGAAACTTCCAACCATATGACACCATGCATAATTCACCATTGAAAAACATAAAGTCATTAAACTGCATGCAGAAACGTATTAAAATCATTCAAAACATCATAAAAAAATCCCCTTATTTCATATGTAAGCATGTCATGTCATGAGACTCAAGAATGAAAGAGTTAGGACCATTTAGAAGAGGAAGAACCTAATACCTTAGGCTTGAGTAGATTGGAAAAGATGGGGATATCATTTCATCTTGTCCAACTCTGTATCCCATGTAGCACTCTCCACGTGTTGATTCCTCCAAAGTACCTTCACCAAAGCTACATCCTTGTTATGGAGCCGCTTCACTTGTCTATCAAAACTCTCCACCGGGACTTCCTCATAAGATAAGTTCTCCTCTACCTCCACACCTTCCAAAGGCACAATAGCTCTAGGATCACCAACTAACTTCCTCAACATGGACACAAGGAAAACCGGGTGAATGGAAGTCAAATCCAGAGGCAACTCCAACCTATAAGAGATGTTCCCAATCTGCTCAACAATCTCATAAGGGCCACATACCGAGGACATAGCTTGCCCTTCTTACCAAAATGTGTAACAGTCTTCATAGGTGAAACCTTCACAAACACCCAATCACCAACATGAAATTCAAGATCCCTCCTCCTAACATTAGAATAGGACTTTTGAAGACTTTAGGCCGTCTTCAACCTCTCCTTAATCAATTTCACCTTCTCCATAGCCTCCAACACTAAATCTAGGCCAATCAATGCCATTTCCCCAACTCAAACCACCCCACCGGTGACCTACACCTCCTCCTATACAAGGCCTCAAACAGTGTCATACCAATGCTAGCATAGAAGCTATTATTATTGGAAAACTCAATGAGTGGAAGGTGGTCATCCTAATCACCCTTGAACTCTAGCACACAAGCCCTCAACATATCTTCCAAGGTTTGAATTGTCCTCTTATCTATCCCATCATTTTTAGGATGAAAAATGGTGCTCAACTTAATCTTAGTACCAAGTCCCTTTTGAAATGACGTCCAAAAGTGAGAAGTGAATTCGGTGCCTTGATCCGATATGATATACCAAGGCACCCCATGCAACCTTACCAACTCTTGGATGTACAACCTTGCATAATCTTCAGCACCAAAAGTAGTCTTGATGGGTAGAAAATGAGCCGACTTTGTCATCCGATCAACAACAACCCAAATGGAGTCAAATTGTCTTTGGGTTCGAGGAAACCCAACCACAAAGTCCACGTTCACATCTTCCCATTTCCAAGTGGGAATCTCTATTTCTTGAGCCACACCACCGGGCCTTTGGTGATCTACCTTCACTTGTTGACTACTTGGGCACTCGGATACAAACCTGACTATGTCCTCTTCATACCATGCCACCAATACACCTCCTTCAAATCCTTATATATCTTAGTAGACCCTGGATGGATAGAGTAAAGAGAGTTGTGAGCTTCACTCATGATCACCTTTCTGACATCCACATACGGAACACATAATTGGTCTTGGTACCAAAGTACACCATATCTCCCTTGAGAGAACACCTCAATTTCCTTTTCGGTAACCAATTCCTCAATTCAACAAATGATGGATCTAATTCTTGGTTAGCTTTCACATCATCCACCACTGAAGATTCGACCCCATTTTGAACAGGGATACCACCATCATTAGAGTCGGCCAACTTAACACCCAACCTATCAAACCGGTGAACATCCATCGCCAACTCCCTCCTTTCCTCTTCAACATGAGCCACACTCCTCATAGATAGCGTACTAAGAGAATCAGCTACAACATTGGCCTTATCGGGATGATATTGAACACTCATGTTGTAGTCCTTTAGGAGTTCCAACCATCTTCCCTTCCTCAAGTTAAGATCCTTTTGAGTGAATGAATATTGCAAACTCTTGTTATCGGTGAAAATGTCAACATGTACCCCATACAAGTAGTGTCTCCAAATTTTGAAGGAAACAACCACCCCCACTACTTCAAAATCATGTGTCGGGTAATTACGCTAATGCACCTTCAATTGCCTTGATATATATACTATTACCTTACCATGTTGTATAAGTACACAACCCAACTTAATCCGTGAGGCATCACAATACACCACAAATCCCTGCAAGCCATTAGGTGAAGTTAAGATAGGAGCCGATGTAAGCCGATCCTTCAAGGTTTGAAAACACTTCCCGCATTCATCTGACCACACAAACTTAACCTTCTTTTGGGTCAATTTAGTCAATAGAGATGCAATAGATGAAAACCCTTGAATCTCCTATAATAGCCGGCCAACCCCAGAAAACTACGAATATTCGAAGGAGTCAATGGTCTAGCCTTATTCTTCACAACATCAATCTTCTTTGGATCAACCGTAATACCATCACCAGACACCATGGGACGAAGAAAAGCTATTTCACCCAACAAAAACTCGCATTTGCTAAACTTGGCATATAACTTCTTCTCCCTCAAGGTTTGTAAAACCAACCTCAAATGATCCATATGCTTCCACTCACTATGAGAATAAATGAGAATGTCTTCAATGAAGACAACCAAAACACTATCAAGAAATGGCTTGAACACCCGATTTGTAAGATCCTTGAACACGACTGGAGCATTGGTTAAGCCAAACGACATCACCACAAACTCAAAGTGCCCATACCTTGTTCGAAAAGCCATCTAGGGAATATCACACTCTCTAATCTTCAACTGATGATACCCAAAACAGAGGTCAATCTTTGAGAAGTGGGTGGCCCCTTGAAGTTGGTCGAACAAGTCATCGATCCTAGGCAACAAATACTTATTCCTAATAGTCACCTTATACAATTGCCTATAATCGATACACATCCGAAGAGATCCATCCTTCTTCCTTACAAATAACACCAGGGCACCCCATGGAGATATAATTGGCCTAATGAAACCCTTCTCAGACAAGTCTTTAAACTGATCCTTAAACTCTTTCGACTCGGTCGGTGCCATACGATAGAGAGGAATAGATATAGGTTGAGTATCTAGGAGAAGATCTATGCCAAAGTCTACTTCCCTTTTGAGAGAAATGCAGGGCATGTCCTTAGGAAACATATCCGGAAACTTATTCACTACCAAAACCGACTCAAGAGTAGGTGATTTAGACTCCATATCCTTGACCCTCACAATATGATAAATGCACCCTTTGTAGATCATCTTTCGGGCCTTGAGGTAGGAAATAAACCGACCCTTAATAGAGAAGTCACTAACTTCCCATTCAAGAACGAGCACATTGGGAGGCTGGAACTCAACCTTCCGGGTCCTAAAACCTACAGAGGCATATGATTCATGCAACCAATCCATCCCAAGAATCACGTCGTAATCAAACATCTTAAGTTCCACAGATCACACGGGAAGACTTTATGTAACATAAAATTAGGACAACCACAATAGACCCTATGTGCAACAGCAGATTCACCCACGGGAGTATAAACCGAGAAAGTATCCTTCAAAAGTTTTGGACTCAAACAAAATACAACAGACAACAGGGAAGTTACAAAAGATAAATTTGCACTCAGGTCAAGCAAAACATAAGCATTAAAATCAAAGACTTTTAACATACCAGTCACAACATCCGGAGCTTCCTCTACCTCCTGACAAGCATGAAGTGCATAAAACCTGTTGTTTCTTGGGGAAACACCTTGGGGAGCTCTTTGTTGTCCTTGACCACCTTGAGCCTCCAGACCTTGACCTCTACGAGCATTCTTATGAAAATCGGCAATCTTTTGGTTCCTATTACCACACCGAAAGAAAGCGCCATGATTCTTCAAGCAAACATACATGTGGGGCTTCCCACACTTATCATACAAAGGATATGATGGTCCACCACCAACCAGTGCCTTTGGAGGAGGCACTTTAGCATTAGAAACCCAAGAACCACTTGGCCTTGTTGAAGTGTCCAAAACCACCCCAAAAGCCGTCCCCATCAAAATAGGCCCTCTTAGGATCATATACCCTCCTCTCCTTAAGTTTCTCCCCTTCGATCTTCTCGATATATATCATGCGTATAGAAATATCCATATCTCGTATGAACATGGTTGTATGAAATTCTTTCACAAGCAAGTCAGAGATACTGGAAATGAACTTGTGCATTCTTGCACGAGGATCGACCAAAAGTATTGGTCCATACTTGGAGAGCTTAGTGAACTTGAGGGCATAGTCCCTCACACTAATACCCCCTTACTTGAGGTTGATTAATTCAGTCATCTTAGCCTCCCTAAGCTCAAGTGGAAAGAAACGATCTAGGAATAAAAGTTTGAACTCCTCCCAATTGATAGCATTACTGCAAACCCTCTCCATATACCATTAGGTGTACCACACCTGAGCCACATCTTTTAATTGATAGGCAGCCAATTCAGCCTTCTCCTCAGAAGTGACATTCGGAAGGTTCAACACCTTGGTGAGCTCATCAATGAAGTCCTATGTATCCTCATCAGGCTTTGACCCATAAAACTTAAGAGGATTCATTCGGGTAAAATCCCTCACCCTAGAGGCTGGAGTGGGATCCCGTGAAATATTAGCATGCTTAGTCTGATATGTCACCACTTGGGCAAGTATAGCGAAGGTCGTACGAAATTCATCATTAGAGATAGGCTCATCCATTGGCCCTAGAGGTGTTTGACCCTCATTAGACGAGGCTGGTCTTGGTAGGTGGGGTCTTTCTCAAGAAATCTTCGAAAATGAAGCAATGACACCGTCAAGGTAAGGAATCCAAATATCTGAACCAGAACACGACATAAGGCATGAAGAAATCAGACATTTCCTAGAACGCCTTCGTAGCCTCCCACTCATAGGCATGGTGCACTTCACACCCATGTATAGGACTCTACTTGATGCGACATATTGGACTTTGAGAACTATTTATAAAGCTAGGGCTCTAATACCTTCTTTGTCAGGACCCGGACCTAGGGTCTAGGACTGACATGGAGAATGAGGACCCGAGAGTCCCCAAAGAAGCCTCAAAGTATCTCAATTCACATCATTGATTTGTAAGCGTACTCAAATAATAGAGACATAATTCTAAGGAATGAGAAAATAGGACTCACTCTATGGGGATATCATAGGGAAAGGGGATCAACATGGATTCACATAGCGTGTAACACATAAATATTAAAGGGAGGGTATGTATGACTCACGCCATAGGGGCAATTCGGGATTTAGGATTGTTTGCATCGTATCATAACATCAGGTCATAAGGCTCACAACCAAAACACAATAACAATATTCAGTGAGTAATCAAGCCATAACATAATCTCCAACAATGCACTTAGCACTTAAATGTAATGGAGTTTACAAGATGTCCAACAATGCCTCTAGCCATAAAATAGGAGGGGAGCCACGACATACCCCGAGGTCACCCTTAAATATTAATATCCTAAACAAAAGCACCATAGGTAGAGGATAGGTGGCTAGTCCTTGGAAGATTGGACTCACCACAACAAGAAAAACTTGAGATCCTCGGTCCCTACATGGTGAGATCGTGTAGGCAAAAGTATGTATTGCTACGTTTGATTGTACTAAGTATGCGGGCATGCAATGCATATGACTTATCAAAGCTATATTTCAATGTTAGATGAAAAAGGTACATAATATAGGGGAAGCATATGTCCAAAGAAGAATAGTATAACGATATGCTTTGAAATTCATGATGCATGAAATGCAATAATGCTCATATATAGTGGGAACGTGACCTCAACCAACGTGAGTAAGACCAAGGAAGCTATTACTTGGAACTTCAATGAAATCCCCTCATCAGTAAAGAGGTGGCCTATTTGCCAAAAGTAAACCATACTTTACCTTACATTCATCCCAATTTTGTATGAAGTAACCTTCCTTACGGGCATCCCCATTTTGAATAGGATTTTCACATATGGTATATCATATCATATCATGTTTCACCTTACGGGCATCCTCATTCCGTATGAAGCGACCTTCAATATGGACATCTCTATTTCGGATAGGATTTTCACACAACTAATGTTGGGCACATAATTCAAGGAGAGAGAAAGAACTCTCAATCCATCGGTGCTAAATCGGCATCCTATAAGAATACATATACGTAAACATATACATGCTTTCAAAGAGGCAATAGTCATTTCAAATCTGTTTAATACAAATTTAGGCTCAAATTCCAAACTATAATTCATAATCATGATACTCATGCATAAGAATACCTCGTTTAAATATACAAAATGGTGCAAGCACCAAAAATGCTCAAAGAGCCATAACCATAGACATATATGTGATCACATTCTTATCATAATCATAATCTTATCAAAATCATTTCATAAAACATAATTGAGTTTACCCCACTTCATAATTTCCGTAAAATTCAATGTTCATGAATGCATATGCCAAGAATGATGTGGGAATAACATGGGTAATTGAGGTTCAATCTTAAATCAATAATATAATATGAAATTTAAGCGAATCCATAATTAAATCGACATTTAAAACACAATATAAATCACCCATGCATAAATTAAGCTTCAAAAGGGATATGGATATTCATAACCTTATAACTCCAGTGTAAATCATCATAATAGGGCTTAAAGTAACTTAAAATCTTAAATAAAGTACAGCCAATACATCAATTGAATTCATTAAACAATAGTTCACAAAACCCATAGTTAAAGTAAGCAAAATTCTATGAAAATCAATTGAAAAGAGTTTGGTTCTTCTTGGTTGAAAGGGACCAAGAATCAATCCCACATATATTAGCTAATGAAATGATTCAACAAGAAATTTGGTGAAGAAAGGCCCCTCCTTGATTTCCAAGCTTGAAGCCCACAAGAGCTCTTTGAAGGAGACTAAAGAGTGACTTGACAGAATTCAAAAAAATGTGAGGAGTGATTTGAGTCTTAGGAATAGAGTTTAAGTCATTAGGGAGCCCTTAGATAGAATAGTAAGTCTTAAAAGACCAGTAGGATGAACCATATTTACAAAAATGCCATTAATGAAACAGTTGGAAAAATTGCACGTTGTTGCTTCACTGGAGGGCTACATGGCTCGTGTTATGTCACACGGCCCGTGACATGGGCCGTACCCCAACACTTAGAAAAAATTTCCTCAATCGAGTTACGAGACTGTGATTTCACACTTAGAAAAATTTTCACGTCGAAAGCCTTACGGCTCACCATACGGCCCATGAGCCTCCACACGGTCTGTGAAGGTTGTCATACGACCTCACTCAGCCTCAATTTTTGGTGTTTAAAGCTCAAGGCCATCACAAAATCCTCTACATGGTCTATAAAGTGTCAGACAACCCGTGTAGGGTCCAAGTGTGACGTGCCTTAGTTCAAAACTCCACCCCAAGGCCACACACCAAGAATTAAGGCCAAGTGTCACTCCACTGGAGACCACACCGGAGGTTTGACCTCACATGGACCGTGTAGTCTCCCTTAAGACAACACTTGGTCCAATTCTTGCTAAAATAATGTTTTCAAGTTTCGATGAAGTCGTACATAGTCCAGGTCCTTACAGAATTATTATAGGCAAAATATGCAAATATTCAAAAGTCAAGTAAGCGAATACTTCTAGAAAGAAAAGAAAGAGACAAATAAAAAGAAGAAGAAAGGAAGGAAGGAAAAAGAGCTGGCAAAAATATGGCAAGACAAAAATACTCCTACAAGGTCAAAGAAAGAAAAGAAGAAAATTGTTCTAACAAAAGTGAAAAACTTCGAAAAGGGGATAAAATGAGAAAAATTCCCAACAAGTAAAGTCTCTATGAAGTCAAACAATAAGGAAGAGAAAGCAGAGAGGATCAAGCTCAAATGTGTATCAATCTTTAAAAGCACAAATTTAGTGTGACACTTAAGAAGGGATTAAGTCACGTTTATCCCAAATAAATATCCTACCAGCCCCTAAGCATACATTACAAACCAATAACAAACCCTCAATGATCTCATTAAAAATATTATCACATTAATGGAGATTTACATGAAGTATAAGTGTATGGTATCACAATTGCTTGCATTGAATATCCTTATAACTGTGAGCGTATATTGCAAGATGTCCTTAAATTAAATACTTCATGCATGTGTGAAACAGGACTTTCCTTGTCATGAGGGCACTTGACACATGAGGATTGGTATAATTCGACCTTTATTTGAAGTAATATGAACAAATCTTATTGATACCTAAGTATATTAAGCTATCGCTTGAATATGTAGGAATTACTTCGAATTCAATCTCAGTTGAAAAAAATGAAATACATTTTTATGCATTCATAACTGTTGGTATCAATTGTAGTCAAGATTTGACTATTTCTTCATATTCTTTTTTTTTTTTGAAAAAGAAAAAAGAAAAAAAAAGCAAAGCAAGCATCATTTAGATTTGGTCATATACCTGATGGAATTTTCATTTTTCTCCATACAGAAAATTAGGGTGGAATCTTGAAAAAATTGCAAAAGGCATAAGAAAGATGTCATTCCCAACAGGTCAAGATTGGAGATCATGTCAATACATATAACTGGGACAGAATCTTTGAGAAAATCTCAAGAATTCTATAATAATGTGAGATTCTTCCATCAACGATTTAAAATCTGTCGAAATCTAACTGTGATAGAATTTTTGAGGTCTTTAAGGAGCACCACCAAAACTTAATCAAGTACTGTCAAAAACTCTATAGTCGGCTTCAAATGGTCTCCACCATGGCCAGAAATTCAAAACTGACTTCAAAATTTCTAGCATCACTTAAAGGAAGCAGTTTCATACTATCAATGAAGTGACATCATTTTCATATTGCATTACTGAAGGTCGTAGTGCTCATTCATTTTCATTTTCATTTTCATTGCATTCATATTGCATTTTCGGAGGTGGTAATGTCACATGCATCTATTCATGTTGCAATACTAGAGGTGATAGTGTCACTCGCAAGCATTCATTCTACGTTACCAGAGGTGATAGTGTTTAGTCATTTTTGTTCCATTTACATTGCACTGCAAGAGGTGGTAGTGTTATTTGCATGCATTTTGCATTGCACTATCTGAGGTGGAAGTGCCAAATGCATTTATTTTACATCGCATTAGGAGGATGTAGTTTTTCTTCATTTTTATTACATTCACATTGCACTATCGGGGGTGATCGTGTCACATGCATTCATTTAACATTGCACTTCTGGAGATGGTAGTTTTCATTCACTGTCATTGCATTTACATTACACTATCAGAGTGTGTAGTGTTCATTCATTGTCGTTGCACTTACATTGCATTACTAGAGGTGATAGTGTTTATTCATTCACATTGCACTGCCGAAGGTGGTAGTGTCAACTTCATTCATTTTATATTGCACTGCTAGAGGTGGTAGGGCTATCTACATTCATTTACAATGTACTGACAGAGGTGGTAGCTCGTTTGCATTTATTTTAAATTGCACTACCAGAGGTGGTAGTGTCATATTCATTCATGCATATTGCATTGCTGAGAAGGTCATTTATTCATTTGACGTTTTAAATACCACACATGGGTTACTGGGCATGCGAGTTTGATATAGCCCATTTGATACCTTCGTATCCGAGAATCAACAAATTCGACTCCGCACATTGCCGAGAGGACCATTCATTCAATTTGCATTTGTCATGCCCCAAGCTAAGGTCCTAGACAAGACACGACAAACGGAAACACAAAGATCCCAAATAAGCCTCTTAAGCATACATAGCACATATTCGGTGTCGCGGAAGCATAGAAAAAATACCAAACACACATCATATTATTTCTAAGGGAAACAAGACTTTGGACTCACGCTATGCGGAAATTAGGGAATTGGGACTTTCATCTCATAACCATCATCATACAACAAACACATACAGGAATGAGGACTAAGGGAAACCTTCAATGATTACATGGCATAGCGAGTTAAGCTCGATCATTCATATCCATAACAATACCCAACAACACCTCTAATCATGAATAGAACGGTGGCTAAGACAACTCCTCGGCGCACCCTCAAAAGATAGTATCCAAAATAGACAAGATCTAAATAAGGCATGAAAGCAGGTGGATGTTGTTCCCAGAATTGGAGGACTCACCAATAGCGAATCTGCGCTCGAACTGTCTAGCCACATGGAGGAGGAGGATGGAAAGAAAATCTCGTCCCTACATGGTTAGATCATGTAGGCAAATATGTGTTAGTATTTAGAATGTACTAAATATGCGGGGTGCAAATGCAACAAAAAACATAAGCCGTAATTAAACAATATATATAATCATAATCAATGAATATAAGCTCAATATGTCATGCATGCTCAATGCGATAGTCAAATATGCATAAGGAGTCATCCAGTCATATAACATAGCATACATATATGGGAAGGGACCATATACGACATATAAGACAAAGCAAGCTACTACTTGGAATACCAATGTTCACTCCACACCGGACTAGGAGTTGTCTATTTTGTCAGGGTAAATCAAACACTCACTTTACGGGAACTCCACCCTTTTTAAAAAGTGTTGCACAAAAACCTTATGGAAAGACCATCCATTTTAATATACATATCTTATTAATGTTACGGGAACACCACCCTTTTTGGTCAATCATGTGACTTAAGCTATATGGATCCATAACCCTATAGTGGCAACATAGTTATGGGACAATGGTTATCTACCAAGGTCCGCTCGGATCTAGGTCACAATCGCAAGGAATACTCGAATTATACTTATACCCATAACATTCAAAGCATCATAATATCATCATCACTCATAGAGTATCTCATCAAAATCAAAGCTTCTTAACATCAATATAGGGCTTCATCACTTTCATAACTTTCACAATATTTTCATGTCTCATAACATGCATAATAGCCCTTTCAAAATCCATATCGTTCATACTTTCGTATAACTTTCCATAAGCCCTTCATAATCATAGAAGACTGGTATACATATTTACTCAAATCATGGTGGGTTCGTGTACACACTTTAAAATCATGCAAATCATGAGTAAATTCCATGAGACATACAAAACGAAATCACTTATTCATTATTGAAGGACTCATCAAAACACAATAAAACTTAGTTAGGGTATCATCAAACCCTCATATAAAATAATAGATTTCACATGACCTTTCAATGCTTAATCATATACAACGGTATATCACTATAAAATTCTTCATATTATCATCATATAAAAGGTTCATAAACTCACCATGCAATTTCATAACTTAGGAAATCATAAATAAGAGGAGGAATGGTTGAGCTCATGGAGGAAAGGTCCCCATAATCAAAACTCATGTACCTTGATGATTTGATGGACAAAAATTTGATTTGGAGTGAAGAATTCGAAACCCTAGCTTATTTTCTTGCTTGAGTGCCATGAAGAGCCTTGAGAGATTTTAGGACTTAGAGATATTTTGGAATGGGAGAGAATGAGTAGGTTTGGGTTCTATGGGCTGATAAGGGGTCCTTTGAGGTGTTAAACGATATAGTTTAGGTTTTCAATAATACAAAATATCAAAACTGCCCCTTTAAAAATCTTGTTAGATGGGACCACAAAACCCCGTTTACGGGCTATGGTCTAATCTATGGGTCTTAGATAGGGGTTTCATCTGATAACATTTCAGACTTTCAGAAACTCTCCTCTGATTGATATTCCATGACACGACCTACGGCTCGTAAAACATTCTATGGTTGTCTTATAAGTCATACTTCCCACTTCAAAAATTATCATTTTCACCAAGTCTGACCTTGAATCCACGAACACCACTTATGGTCCGTGAGACTCTTTGTGGCTCATAGGACCCCTCATAATAATTGACAATTAGAAAATTTTCATGACTCTTTTCTTGCACTTTTCATACTTTTCAAGGGTGGGGCCTTACAACGTTGCTCAGAGGGTTGTTCATGCATATTGCACTGCCGAGAGAGTCATTCATTCATTTTGTATATTCATTCATATTGCATTGCCGAGAGGTCCATTTATTCATCCGCATTGCCGAGAGGGCCATTCATTCATTTTGGATTTTCGAGAGAGCCATTCATTCATTTTGCATTGTGGAGGGGGCCATTCATGCGTATTGCATTACCGAGAGGGTCAGTCATTCATATTGCTTATTCATTCATTTTGCATATTAATTCATCTTGCATTGTCGAGAGGGTAATTCATATCGCATTCAATAAATTACCTTCATTCGTCCTATCAATGGACATGCATTTTATCCTATATGGATCATTTTACATTCGTCCTACCGAAGAACATACATTCATATCCTACCGATAGATCATTCTTCATTTGTCCTGTCAATGGACATGCATTCATATCCTATCAATGGATCTTATTTGTCTTTTCAAAGGACTCACACCTTGCTTCAGAAATCAGATGAAGGTTGCCGACAAGCATTGAAAGAGGATGACAAAAGTATTGAGAGTGATGCTACCTTTTTCTTTAATTTTGTCTCTACTAATAGAGTTTTATTTTAGTTTTTTCGAGAACATCCAAAAGGAAGCATTCTTGATTACACGTGTACAAAACAGGTCAACAAAGGTGCAACAATGTGGAATTCTTGGAATTAAGGAGCAACTTCCATCATAGTCAAGGCACTCCTATTGAAGGTCATATGTTTGGCGAAAATTGGGTTTGTCAATTTTCTCTGTCCACGATCTCTTTCATCGATCATATCCAAAGAAAGGAACAACTGTTGACACTCAACTTCAATAGTTTTTATGTTATTTTTTTTAAATAATTTAAAATACTTTTTTGACAATTTTAGATTAATTTTTTGATAATTACTCTTCTTTTTAAAATAGTAGGATTTTATTAGTTTAATTGTAAATGCAGTCTAATAATTTATTTATTTTACACAAATAAAAATCGTACAAAAATGTATTTAATTGGCCCACAATTTGGATCCTTATTTTTAGTCCATTAGATTTTGAAGTATTTATATAACTTTTACATTATTACAATAATAGGTGGTGGTGAAATTTCTTTTAGATTAGAATTAATAATTTTAGATTGTTTGTTCACAAAAGAGGTTTTTCCTTTTTCATTATTTTTCCAATGAGCTCCATGGAGCTCCGACCATCGGGCCATGACTCAGAACCCCATACACTCCCAACTAGTTGCTCTTCTTTTCCGATGCATTCACTGTTGGAATAACAGTAAACAACAATAAACCAAACAGTATCTTCAAACAGATGTGAGCCACCACAAACCCCACCTCAAACGAGCCTCATCGACGACTCCAGAAACCATTTACACCACCTATTGTCTCTCCCATTCTCATCCAGCTAGTAAACCTAGACGCCCGCAGAAACCACACCACCAAATGATCCCAAAATCAGCCACCAAAACCACGCCACCACCACAAGAAACATCCCTGTTTATTTATATATATATATATATATATTTTATTTGTTGGTTGCACTCTGTTACTTCATATTATTTCTTGTCTAATCTTGTTGAACTGTTTAATATGTTAAGTTTGAATATTACAATGATTATAAAAATTGTCATCATTTCGTGTCTTTAAATTCTAGTACTTTTGTTATCTGGTTTTTTTCTATGATGTCGTTAAATTTATTGTATATTAAAAAATAGTCAATAAAAAATTTATTCGTCGAACTTTGAGGCTTTTAGATTATAAAGGCCGAAAAAATTAGTTTATATTCATATTTATCACATATTAGAATTCAAAAGATTTTAGTTTATGTTCACGTACACATATTAGATGTTAAAATGGGCAAAGAAAAATCTATCCGTCATATTTCAAGGCCTCCCCATTTAAAAAAGACGAAAAAATTTAGTTTAAATTAACACTCGTTGCATGTTAAAATTAGAAAAATTTTAGTTTAAGGTCACATATATATTAGTTGTTAAAATTGCTTGATGTTGAAAATACCGTCGATTTCCAAGGCCTTTCATGTATATTTGTCTTTTTATTCATATTTATTCATTACTAACACTTTTACTAAGTGTTTTTATAGGTACGAGTTATTTTAATTTTTTATTAAATCTGTATTTATCTATTTATTTTATTCATTATTGTGTATCTTATTGATGTTAGGCAAATACTAGGCAGTTTTTCGTATTATTATTTACTTCATTCTTTGTGTATATTTCTTGATTATTACACTAGTATTATATTGTATATCTTCTCCTCAATTTAAAGAAAAATGAAATCAGTCGGGTCCCACAGTTATGGATAACGAAGACTGCTAATATCTTCCCTTCGAAATGACTTGAACCCTTACTCAGACTCCGATTGGTTTCGTAGACCTTTTTGTAATAGACCTTTTTGTAAATAATTAATTGATTTCCTAATTATCATTAAAATTAGGCGGCGACTCTTTTCTAAAAATTCTTCTAAATTTTTTAATTTTATTTTATTTTTTATTTTTTTTGCGAGTCACAACAACGTTGCGCCTTCGGAATGACAACAAAAACAACAACAATTAATTGGTTTCATAATTATCCTTAATTATTATTGTTGTTATTATTATTATTATTGTTATCATCATTATTATCGTTATTATTATTATTGTTATTATTATTGTTGTTGTTGTTGTAGTAGTAGTAGTAGTAGTTATTGTTGTTGTTGTTGTTCTTATTATTACTATTATTATTACTATTATTATTACTCTTACTATTACTATTACTATTACTATTACTATTACCATTACTATTACTATTACTACTACTATTACTATTACTACTACTACGACTACTACTACTATTACTATTACTATTGTTGTTTAAATTCTTTAATTTAATTCTTTTTTTTGGCGAGTCACAACAACGTTGTGCCTTCAGAATGGCAACAACAACAATAACAATTAATGAGCTTCTTAATTATCCTTAATTATTATTATTGTTGTTGTTGTTATTATCATCGATATTATCATTGTTGTTGTTACTATTATTTATTATTATTATTATTGTTGTTGTTGTTGTTGTTGTTATTTATTATTATTGTTGTTATTTATTATTATTATTGTTGTTGTTGTTGTTGCTATTTAACACCAGGTAAAATTACCAAAATACCCCTAGAGGAGAGAAGTGCGCATAACGCATCTTCCCAACCTCTGATGGCAAATTCAAGGCCAGAAATGCGATCAACATGAACAATTATGTGGGAAAATGGTCTTGGTTTATTTTTAGAGCAACCGGATCAAAAGATAATTTTTCAATGTGAAATATTTTTCAGAATGAGTGAATTTTTCAATGCGAAAATGATTTTCAGAATTAGTGTATGACAGGCACGCGAGGCGGACCTGCTGCAAACTTGTACGTAGATATGATCCCAATATTTTCTACGGAATTAGAAAACTCGATCGGAGAATTTTTAGTGAAAAACCCCAGAAAACATTTGGGTCTGTGATGCGAACATGGTTTAACGGGGCAAACATTTTCAAGTTTTTCGTGAGGGGCATTCTAGACTTTTTCTAACCCCTCCTGAACATAAAAACACGGTCTAAATGGATCGTTTAGAGCGTAAAAAGAGTTTTAGTCCCTATTCCTAAGTGTTTTTTAAGTTATAACAAAGACTAGGGCTAGAGAAAAGAGAAAAGGAGCGAAAACCCAAGGAAATCAAGAAGGATTCATACGAGATTGAGTGTCAAAGCTTCATACTAGTGCGTAACACTAAACTAAAACATTAGAATGTTATTCCATGTGCCCCCATTGATGGTATTAGAGGAGTTGAGAGTATAATGAGTCTACATACATGTTTCTTGAATTTTTTTTTATAAATTATATATATATATATATTACATGTATTTTTGTGTATTGATGATCATTATAAACTTGATTTACTTATTATATACTTATCATAAGTTTCTACATATATGTTATTTTATTAAAGATTACATGAATGAACCCAGGGATTGAGTCTAGAGGCTTGACTTGAGTATGTTGATGGTGATTGTAATGTGAGCATGATGATAACTTAATAGAGTTTGATGGTCCCATGAATATTCACAATTGACTCAAGAGGTATGTCTAATTGACTTCCTTCTAATGATTGATCTAAGCCTTGAGCTACTGAATGGAAATTGAGTTGATGAGATAACTTGAGATGATAGGCCGAAAGGCCTACTTGAGTTAAGTTAATGAGATTATGAAAGTCTCTACAAGACTAATTGAGATAATTGATTGAGATGAAGAGTCTTATGAGCATGGAGTCTTGGGAGAAGTATCGAGCACCAAAATGAGTAAGAGTTAATCCAACTCGCACTCATTAACTGTGTCGCCAAGCGTAGGTGAGGATTGAGCCACTACATTTGAGGTTCCTTCTTGAGTTAAAGTCCCTAAAAGTAATAGAGGACTTGATAAAGACTAGATCCTTTTGGGATCCAATTCGTTCTTTACCTGGCAAGTATGAAATGGTTGTGGCAGTATCAGTGGGATTGTTGTATAATCACTGGCTCATAAGTGATTTTGTCGAATAAGAGACACTCCTAAATAGGTCCCACACTGATAGTATTCTGAGTAGAGTTGATTGGATAATTTTGGATTGGTATTGATGAGTCATTTGTCTACTCTTTATTCCTGCTTTAGATAGACATTTGACAATCTGATTGTGTATCTTCTGAGTTGATGTTGTTCTGTATTATTTTGCCTATATCAGTTTCATTCAGCCATTTTACATACTATTACATTCCACGTACTGATGTCCATTTGGAATGCATCATTTTATGATGTAGAGGCAGGTACTAGAGATCGTCAACAGGCGCATCGTTGAGGATCTTTTGTAGTCCGCAGAGTTGGTGATCCTCCTTTACTTCAAAGGATCCTTATTTTATTTCATTTTTTATTAGAGTCGGACTTTAGATTTAGCTTTATTTTGAGTTGAGGTAGGCATGGGTCTGTCATTGGAACCAATTGATAGTGATAGAGGCTTCATAGATTAGAGTCGAGTTATTGAGTTGAGATATTGTTGAGATAGCTTCTTTCGGACTAGCCTGTTTTATTTATATATTTCATTGAGACTTAGATTGTGCATCACTATTTATCTTTAGTCTTCCACTTATTATTTAGTTATGTTGAATTAATGAATTTGATGAGACCAAATGGTTCGCTTGGGGACTAGCAATAGACTCTGAGTGTCGGTCATGTCTAGGGTACCCTCTCGGGGCATGACAAACTTTGCATCAGCGCACAGAGTTCAAGTTTCCTAGAGAATCTATGAAGTCGTGTCTAATACGGTCTTGTTTATGGGTATGTTATGCACCACACTTTATAAGCAGCAGCTTATAGGACATTAGGAATGGTTACACTTCTTTCATCATTTATTCATGTGATAGAGTTAAAACTCTATGAGAACTCCTTTCTATTTCGTGCGCTACCCTACAAGCCTCTAAGAAGAGTCGTTAGAGAAACATGACGTCCTGCTAGACAGAATGTTAATCCACTTGAGCCCCAAGGACATGATGAACCCATAAGTCAAGCTATCCTTGTTGAGCAGTCCCCACAAGCTGAAATTTCTAATGTAGAGCTTCACTAGGCTATCCATACTCTAGCCAGGAATCACAACACTTGTTGCGAGACAAGGAGCGGGTAGACAGGATACACAGAACACATATAGAGTCCGTGAATTCTTGAGGATGAACCTGCCTGAGTTCACAGGGTCTACACCTAATAAGGATCCTGAGAATTATGTTGATGAACTTTAGAAGATGTTTTAGGTGATGCATGTGGCTGAGGTGGATAGATTTGAATTGGCTGCCTAACAACTCAACGGTGTGGCCAGGCTATGGTTTGATCCGTGGAAGAAGGGTCGAGGAGAAGGAGCCCCATTTCTAACTTGGGCAGTGTTTGAGAAAGCATTGTTAGGGCATTTCTTTCACAAAGAACAGAGGGAGGCCAAGGTATGAGAGTTCTTAAATCTATAACGGGGCTCTATGACTGTGCAAGAGTATGGGCTTAAGTTCACCCACCTATCTCGCTATGCTCCGGATATGGTTGTTGATATGAGGGGGAGAATTGGGATATATGTTGATGGGCTGAATGGAGGGCCAAAGAAAAATGGGAGGGGAGCTATGCTCGTGAGTGATATGAATATTTGAAGACTGATGACTTATGTACAACAAGCTGATTAGGAGAGACAGCACAACAAGGAAGAGCTTAGAAATAAAAGGGCCAAGACATCCAGCCATAAGGTTTGAAAGAGAGGGAATGGGAATGGAAACAGGTTTCAGTCAGGGGCCACACTATCATCTGCTAGTTCACCTGTGCTTAGGAACAGGAATGATAAGAGGTCTCAAAATTTATAAACTCAGGGATCTCAGTCACAGGCTAGTATGCCTCAAGGTTCACAGGGTAAGCCAAGATGCCATAAGGGGAGTGATACATGTTTCAAGTGTGGCCAAGTGGGTCAATTCCAGAAAGATTGTCCAAAGTGGACTAACCGATATCAATCTTCTACACCAGCCCCACCAGCCAGCGGAACTCATAAAGGTGATACGTTACGTGCAAGTGGAGCTACAAATCATTTTTATACCATGGGTAGTCACCAAGATAAGGAGAAATTCCCAGATGTTGTGATGGGTATGATTCGAGTCTTTACTCTTGATTGCTATGTTTTGATGAATCCTGGTGCCACATTGTCATTTGTGTCTCCTTATGTGGCTATCAGATTTGATATAACTCCTAAGAGTCTTATTGAACCCTTACATGTTTCTACCCCAGTGGGTAAGTCTATTCTACCTGAAAGAATCTATAGAGATTGTGTAGTGTCTACCCATCATAAGGTTACCCTTGTTGATTTGATCAAGTTAGAGATGATTGATTTTAATATGATCCTTGACATGGATTGGCTTCATTCTTGCTATGCCTCCATTGATTGTTCGAACTATTAAGTTTCAGTTCCCAAATAAACCGGTCCTAGAGTTAAAGGGTGGTTCTGTTACATTTAACGGAAAAATTATTTCCTACCTTAGGACCAGAAAGCTAATCTCAAAAGTTTATATCTATCACCTTATGCGAGTTAAGTCTGATGATGTTGAGCCTTCTACTTTTGAGTTAGTCCCGATTGTGAATGAGTTTCTTGAAGTGTTTCCTGAAGATCTGCCTGGAGTCCCTCCTTTTAGGGAGATTAACTTTGGGATTGATGTTCTTCCCGACACGTATCCTATCTCAGTTCACCATATAGGATGGCCCCTGCTGAGTTGAATGAGTTGAAAGAGCAATTGAGAGATTTGTTAGAGAAGGGCTTTATTAGGCCGAGTGTTTCTCCTTGGGGTGCTCCTGTCCTAATCGCTCGAAAGAAATATGGGTCTCTCAGTTTGCATAGATTACAGAAAATTGAACAAGGTCACGACAAAGAATAAATATCCTCTCCCCAGGATAGATGATATGTTTGACCAACTTCCGGTGCCTCTTGCTTCTCAAAGATAAATCTCAGATTTGGTTACCATCATTTAAAGGTAAGGGAGTGTTATATCCAAAAGATAGCCTTTAGGACTAGATTTGGCTAATTTGAGTTTTTGGCCATGTCATTTGGGTTGACGAATTGTAAGGAACCAGATTTTCGAACAACTTTATCGAATCTCAAAACGTTGGCCCGAGAGAAAATTTGATCAAGTGTCACACCATGGGAGGCCCACACGGACTGTGTGGCCTTTACTAGAGAGATACTTGGCCATAATTTGGATTACAGAAATTCAGTAGAGAGTTTCGGACTTAGTGAGGGCACACGGCCACCCACACGGTCTATGTGGTGTGGTACGGGCCATGTGGCCCACCATATAGCTCGCAATGTGAAATTCTTCTAAGAATGAAATTACTGTCTCATAACGTTTTCATGCAAGATTTTTCTAAGTGTCGTAACACGGCTCTTGACACGACCCATGTAGCATCACATGGGTCGTGTACTTGTCTGTATGGCACCCCTTTGCTTCAAACAAATTCTAGGTGTTGAGCATCGCAAAATTTGTGTAAGTGTCACCTCATGGGAACTGTTCACGAGCCGTGAAGTGTCTCACAGACCGTGTATGCGCCCGTGTATCCTTGACAGCCCACTTTTTCATCTATTTCATTAATGGTGTTGATGTAATTACAATTCATTTTAATTGTGTTTATGACCTTTTTCCTACCCTAAACCCCCTAGATCAACTCATACCCTTCTATTCTAATTCATTCTCATTACAAACACTCTCACACTAAAATCAATTCCTAACATCCTCTCTAAGTCTTCTCTCAAGAGTCAATCCAGGGATTCAATTAGGGATTCAATGTCAAGCTAAATTCTCCTAAAATTCATTTTCCTAATCAAGGTATGTGGGATTGATTCTTGGTCCCTTAAAACAAAGAAGACATAAAAATCTTTTCAATTGATTTAATGAATCTTAACTTACTTTAAATGTGGGATTTCCTTATTTGATTCTATTAAATTTAATTGATGTATGGGTTGTACTATTTATGATTTTAAGTTATTTTAAGCCCTATTATGATGATTTACATTGAGGTTATGAAGTTATGAAGTTATGAAGATGCATGTCCCCTTTAAAGTTTGATTATGCATGGGTGATTTATATGATGATTTGAATGTGGATTTAATTATGGATTTACTTCAATTTCGTATTATATTGTTGATTTTAGCTTGAATTTATATTTCCCATGCTATTCTCACATCATGCATTGCATTTGCATTCATGAACATTTGTCTTTATTGAAATTATGAAGTGGGTTAATCCTAACTATGTTTTATGAAATGATTTTAAAAAGGCATCGGTTATGACAAGAATGTGATCACATATTTGTCAATGATTTTGGCTCTTTGAGCATCTTGGGTGTTTCACCGTCTTGTATATGTAAATGAGCTATTCTTTGCATGAGTATCATGATTTTGATTTATGGTTTGACTTTTGGGCCAATTGTGCATTAAACGGATTTGAAATGAACATTGCATCTCTTGAAGGAACGTATAAGTATAAGTATTCATGTTGGATGTTTTTACTTAGAACCGATGGATTGGGGGTGTCATGGCTATCCCCAAGGGTCCTCTCCCTTTCCTCTAACTATGTGCCTAAATAGGAATGAAAAGCCATTACCGAAATGACCAGGTCGTAAGGAATGGTTATTCGTTTTGTCTTGATATGATATGATTTTTGAAAACTCCTTCCAAAATGGTGAGTTCCATAAGGAAGGTGACCATCTACCGAAATGGTTTTCTCGTAAGGTATGATGTAGATTACCTTTGGCAAGTAATCTTCTCCCTTCCGATGGGAGGTCTTTATCGGACAAACTCATGTAACAGCTCGCATGGGTTTGATTTATCAGTTTTAGTCCATCCCCACTATATATATATATATATGCATTATTGCATTTCATGCATCACGAATTTCATGGCATATTGTATACAATTGATCTCCTTTAGATATATGGCTCTTCTATATTACGTGCTCTTGTCATCTAACATTGAAATAAAGTTTTTTAAGTCATGTGTATAGATGCCTGTATACTTAGTACATTCAAATGTAAGAACACATATTTTGTGCCCACATGATTTTACCATATAGGAATCGAGCGCCCCGACCTTCCACCCTTTGACAAATAGTTCACCTCCGGAAAGTTAACTTTGTGGTGAGTCCTATCTTCCAAGGACAAGCCACCTCCCTTCTATCCATGCTATTTATGGTTATTTGAGTAATTGAGGGTGAGCCCGGGACATGTCTTGGCCCCCGTGTAATATTTACTAGAGGCATTGTTGGACACTTTGTAGACTCTTGTGGATATATATATGTGGTGTGCGTTCGGAGTTTATGATTTTGGGTATCTATTGACTATGACTATCTTGATTGACTATGGAGATTAAGTATATTTTATGTGTTCGGCGTGGAAGGTCCCTTTCCCTTATGATACCCCCATAGCATGAGTCCTACTTACCCGCCTCTAGAATTTTTTTTTTTTGTTTCATGAATGAATTTTCAAACTGATGATGTGGCCTTGATTACTTCGAGGCTTGTTTGGGGACTTTCGAGTTCCCATTCGCTATGTCTTTTCTAGGCCCTAGATGCGGGTCGTGATAAAAGATAGTATCAGAGCCAGGTTTGTAATGACCCTCCGAGTCCAACATGCTACATCTAGTAGAATCTTGTTCATGGGTGTGAAGTGCACCATACCTATGAGTGGAAGGCTACACAGATATTCTAGGAACTTTCTGACTTCTTCATGTCATGTGTCTTGCCAATTGTTGTATAATTTGTTTTTTCCCTGATCGTGATGGTATCATTGCTCTGTTTCAGACTATGCCTCGAGGAAGGCCCCATCTACCAAGGCCAGCTCCGGCTAATGAAGACCAAGCACCTCAAGGGCCTATGGATGAACCCATCTCCAATGGTAAATTTCGTATTGCCTTTGCTATGCTTGCTAAGGTGGTGACGACTCAGGCAAGGCAGACTGATATTCCACGAACTCCTGCTCCGACCTTGAGAGTAAGGGATTTCACCCAGATGAATCCTCCCAAATTTTATGGGTCTAAGGCCGATGAAGACGCTCAAGAGTCCATTGATGAGCTCACCAAAGTACTGACAGTCATGGGTGTTACTTCTTAGGAGAGAGCTGAATTAGCTGCTTATATACTGAAGGATGTGGCTCAGGTGTGGTAAACCCAGTGGTCTACGGAGATGGTGTCTGTTGATGATGTTAATTGGGAGGAGTTCAAGTTTTCCTTCCTGGATCGTTTCTTCTCACTTGAACTTAGGGAGGCCAAGATGACTAAATTTATCAACTTCAAGCAAGGAAGTAAGAGTGTGAGGTAGTATGCTCTCAAGTTCACCAAGCTCTCCAAGTATGCTCCAACATTTGTGGCTGACCCTTGTGCAAGGATGCACAAGTTCATTTCAGGCATCTCTGATTTGCTAGTGAAGGAATATCGTACAGCCATGCTTATATGGGATATGGATATCTCCAAACTCATGGTATACGCTGAACAAATTGAAGGGGAGAAACTCAAGGAGAGAAGGATACATGATTCTAAGAAAGCCTGTTTTGATGGTGGGTTCTCCAGTTCTCGAGGTAGTGGTGGTTTTGGTCATTTCAAATAAGGCCGAGGCCAAGTTTCGGGTGCTAGGGTGCCTCCTCCTAGGGCACCGGTTTGTGGTGGACAGGGACACCCTCAATTTGCGAAGTGTGGGAAGAATCACAATGGTGCTTGTAGAAACGATTTGGGTTTGCATTACGGGTGTGGTGACAAGAGCTATAAGGTTGCCAATTATCCTAGGAACGCTCAAAAAGGTCAAGGTCAGGCGTCTCATGGTGGCCAGGGCCCGCAAAGATCTCCCCCAGGTGTTGCCCTAAGAAACAACAGATTCTATGCACTACACGCCCATAAGGATGTTGAGGAAACTCTTGGTGTCGTGACTGGTATGTTAAAAGTCTTTGATTTTGATGCTTATGTTTTGCTTGACCAGGGTGCAAATTTGTATTTTGTGACTCCTCTATTGGCTATTAAATTTGGGTTAAGTCCCAAGATGTTGAAGGATTCATTCTCAGTATATACTCCCGTGGGTGAATCTGTTATTGCACATAGAGTCTATCGTGGTTTTTCGGTTTTTATGTTGCACAAAGTTTTCTTATGTGACCTTGTGGAACTTGAGATGTTTGATTTTGACGTGATTCTTGGGGTGAATTGGTTTCATGCATCATATGCCTCTATATATTGTAGAACATGGAAGGTAAAGTTCCAACCTCCCGGTGATCCTGTTCTTGAATGGAAGGGTAGTGACTCCTTTATTAAAGGTCGGTTTATTTCCTACCTCAAGGCCCTGAAATGATTTCCAAGGGGTGCATTTATCATATTGTGAGGTTCAAGGATATGGAGTCCGAATCGCCTACTCTTGAGTCAGTTCCAGTGGTGAAGGAGTTCCCTGATGTGTTCCTCGAAGACTTGCCTCGTATTCCTCCCAAATGGGAAGTGGACTTTTGCATAGATCTTTCCCCGGATACTCAACCTATCTCTATTCCTGCTTATCGTATGGCGCCAGCGGACTTGAGAGAGTTAAAGGATCAACTAAAGGACTTGTAGGAGAAAGGTTTCATTAGGCCAAGTATATCATCATGGGGTGCTTCAGAATTATTTGTGAGAAAGAAGGATGGATCTCTTTGAATGTGTATTGATTATAGACAACTGAATAAAGTGATCTTTAAAAAAAAGTATTTGTTGCCCAGGATTGATGACTTGTTTGACCAGCTTCAAGGAGCTACTCACTTCTCGAAGAGTGATCTTCGTTTCGGGTACCATCAGTTGAAGGTTAGGGAGTGTGACATTACCAAGACAGCCTTTCAGATAAGTTATGGGCACTTTGAGTGTGTTCATGGATCTAATAAATTGGGTGTTCAAGCCATTTCTCGACAGTTTCATGGTGGTCTTCATTGATGGCATTCACATTTACTCCCTGTGAGACCCCGTGTTTCTCGTCTTCCATTATTTAATTAGTGTGGCGTTATATTAGGAACATGTGATTTTTTCTATCACCTAAGGATAATAAGGCTGCAAATAAGTGGTAATATCAAAGACCTAAAGTTTTAAGCCAAAGGAATACCCTAAATGCACATTCGGGATTAAAGAAATGACCCGAGTGGCACCTCGCCCTTTTCGGAAGGTTTAAATTAAGTTTCACTTTTCGGATGGGACTAAAAGTTTATAATTTTCTAATAATGTATTTCTTTAAGTTATTTTAATAGCACAAAGGTCATACATTAAGTTTTGGAATCGAGAAAGTTGCAACATAAAGGTTGGCCAAAGTTACCGTAAGTTTCTTTAAGAAATCCTTCTTAAATTTGGGTCAAATGTATCAGCTCGTACCTCCCAAACTATAAGGACTTAGAAGATCCATGACTATCAAATTGAAGATCTATGAGTCTAGTTTGCAACGCACAAAACTGCGCATCAAACCGACCTCAGAATAAAGAGTTATGACCGTTTTACCGAGACTGCCCAAGCTGGAAACCGGGTCATGGGTCGGGTCGGGTTGACCCGACTTAATGTCGGCTATTTTGACACTTTAAAGCTCAAAATTAAGCCATTTTCGTCCCAAACCAGTGTGGAACTGAAGAGAAGGCTCCCAAAGGGTTCTCTAAGTGATTTAGTAAGTTTTTCGCATTTTTACCGTTAAAATTCGTCCCCGTGCCTAGAAATGTGTGCCTTACGCTTTGGAATTGTTATCCCCTCGTATTACCTGTGTTTGGAGCTGTTTATCGGCTGTAACTATGTCTTAGAATTTTTCAAGCCTACTTGTCACTTCTACCTCCACCATTCTATGAGCTCTCACTCAAAGTCACACCAACATACTCTTACCTATCTTTTGCGCATCATATGATCTCATCTCTTTCCTCCTCCCCATCTCTATCCCTACATGACACAAGTTTAACACTAATATCACAATGAGGATACCTTCACTCCTCCTCATCTACCATCACTCTCAGTCTTCTATAATTAGCATCACTATTTGGACGTGGAGGAACTTATCATCTACCCCTTTGACGAAACCTCCAAACTACTACCTCTCCATGCAAAATAAGCACGATTATACCTCTAAAACTTCATACTCTGCATCATACCATCTCCAATGGAATAACAAGCCGAAGGTCAGTGCACGTGTAAGATGACATCAGAATCAAGAACTCTCACTCCATAGTAACTTGTACTTAGAGAATACTTCTCGTCCTCATCATTCTAATACACTTAATAGAAACCATACATTTAAACCTACCATAGAACCATACACCCTCGATCGCATGAACTCTTACCGTGGGAGATACTAATATGGTTTTACCTATCTATTAGACTCCTCACAATTTCTCTAACTCCTCCTCCTCATCTATAACCCTAAAAGGAAATGGTGTCACATTATCAGAATTAAGACCTCTCATTCTCTCTTGAATTCTTCCATCTCAAGATCTTCTCCTCTTCTCTCAAGTCCTATTCTTATTCAATTGTTAGAAAAGGACTTAGAATGGGGTTTTAGACCCTTTTAACGTTCAAACGACCCTGATCGTGTATTTAGTGTAGGAGGGGTAGGGAATTTACTAGAATGCCCCTCACAAAATAGAAATTTTCCAGGTTCGTAATAACCCAGTTCGAGACACAGATTGATCGCGCACCAGTGTATTTTTCTCCGAAATATTTTTGAACGAGTTTTTTCCAATCCTATCAAAACATTTAAAAGAAATATAAGTGTCACTCTGCTACAGGTATGCGACGCACCTCTGTCGCACACAAATGCTATTTTGGTGTTCGGATTGAAAAATTATCTTTTGATCCGGTCGCTCTAAAATTCGATTGAGAACATTTTCCCACTCAATTTTTCATGCTGATCACAAATCCGGCCTCGGATTTACCATACGAGCATTGGAAGATGTGTTACGTGCATACCCCTTCTCTAGGAGTATTTTGGTAATTTTACCGGGAATTACATCATCTCTTTCCTTAGCTCTCATGGTAATTACTCTAATATTGTAAATCAATTTTCTCTACTAGGCTATAAGCATATACCTCCAACCGGTCAAGGAATCACTATACACAAGAATATCTTAAACTCTTCTGTTATACTATAGTTGCATACATATAGCTAGCCACTCAGGCTCTTTTCAACGCTATCACTCTTAGCCCTTTCCAGTCTCTATGGAAATCTCTCTATATTTTCTATTCCTATGGCGTACATAACCACTTTCCACAACCTTTTACAATCTAATCTCTTTTTTTGCCTGCTAACACTAAACGTTTGTGCTCCCATAAATATAATTGCATATGAATTAATCTATCATGGAAAACACGTCATCATCTATCGATAAGCCCCAAATAAATTTAGCTACTCGTGATGACAAAGACTACCTACATTATCCTACTCCACATTGACAACTCAAAAGTACTATCTAGATTCTTATAACAATCATAACTTAGAGCTTCAAACATCTTTACACAATCATGGATACAAATCTCAAGCCTTTTATTATCTATTGAGTTATCATCCTCTCACTCGTCTTACCTAAGGGGCCATTGTACCCTACCTATAGCATCACTTCCTCATAAATCAACATCTTCATCTTCAAACAAACAATATGGCAAGCCTCTTAGAGCAAATCTCCAACTAAGACTATCATTCTCACGATGTTGTCTCCTCTTTAACACTACTCCTCAAAATTCAATCTTAGGGTCTAGCACTAACATGTACATCACACACCTCTCTAATGCTAACTTACAACTACTAGGTAAAAATTCAGAGAACATAAGCTCACTAATATCTCATAACGAGTATTCAATCAACACATCCCTTCCTCACAACTCGGTACCACTCACCTATTCAATCATATCTTCTTATCTGACTAAGCTCAGAACTCAATAAGTCTCATGAACTCTCAATTAAAAATCATAAGCCTAATTAAGATCTATCACATTGAAAGCACTCTTTTCCTCTATTCAACATCTACATTTCACCCTCATGGATACTACAACACATCAACATGACTTCCTTCTAGTTTGAGCACGCTCTACCATGTTCTGACAATAACGCTTCCTCTATACCTCATCATGAAAATCCTAGGATACTTACGACTCTTTCATCAAACGTATGGAAATTGACTCACCACCTCATTACTTACCTAATAAATACATAACTCTAACTACAAGCCTCAATCAACCATCACTCGTGCTATCTCATCCCTTTCTTTCCATCATCATCCTTGTAACTTAGCATGATTTGATTCTACTCAGGGTTTATAAGACCTCACATCTCACTCTTAGGTGGTAACATTAAACTCTTTAGAGACATAAGCTCCTCTCTCATGGGTCACGTCGGAAGCAAGTTTTGAAAAAAAAGGTCTAGGTACATCTAGAGCTAACTCAAATGCACGATTCATATGAGTAATAGTGCACTCTTTCTAGTCAATCAACTTCACACACTAGTAGGCTTCTCCCAGTCCAGGTGCACTCTCTCTACCATTCTAATTACTTTATCTCAGAGGATCTCATCTGTAAGACTTTGAAAATTATTGTCTCTATCGCCTCGTGGATGAGGCATACTCAAAAGGTTTAGAGCAACGCACGAATCATCATAGATTTCTTAGGAAATAGCTCTATTGCATGATTCAGAATCTGAAAGAAAGGGGACTTTTCCTAATGTCCTAGAGCCTCCCTATTATGAATGTGGTGCGCTTCATACAAATAATAAGGACTCTACTAGACACGGCTTCATAGACTCCCTAGGACACTTGAACTCTATGCTCTGATACCAAGTTCGTCATGCCCCGGGAGGGTACCCTTGTTGTGGCTGGCACTCGGAGACTATTGCTAGTCCCCGAGTGAACCACTTGGCCTCATGGGCACCTCATACTCAATAGTGGCAGGAACATTCTCAAGGAAAAGACTGCAATGTAATTAAAGTAATCAAGTCTTTATATAAAAAGTTAATTTCCCATAAAGAAGAGTTGGAAAAAAACAATATATAATATCCTCTACTCAATGTCTATGATGCCTCTACCTCTAACATCTAGATGGTACCACGACAGGCCATGGTTACCTAACTCAAGGAAAATAAAGTACTAACTCAAGCTAGATGATAATAATATGGAAATCCTAAGAAAAATAAGGAGGTCTCACCGATCAGCTGAATGTGAATAGATCCTCAACGAAGCGCCTGTCGATGGTCTCTAATATCTGCCTCTGCATCATAAAATGATGAAGTCCCAGACGGGGACATCAGTACATGGAATGTACTGGTATGTAAAATAGTTGAATGAAATAGAAACAGGTAGAATAATATAGAAATAACATCAACTCAACATCATACTCCATCAGAATGTCAAATGTCTATATAAAGAAAGAATAAAGAGTAAACAAATGACTCATCAACATCTCATCTCAACATCATCAATACATCAGACTCACCTCAAGAAAACTCAACTCAACTCAACTCGAAGGACGAATGCCCATCTAGGACAAGGATAAAAGTAGACAGTAAATCATCAAAATCCATCAAGACTCATACCATTACATCAAAATCAGAGTTCTATCAGTGAGGAACCTAACTAGGAGTTTCTCTAACTGACAACCATCGCCTATGAGTCGGTGATGATACAACAAAGCAATGTTGTTGCCACATCCATCCAGTACCCTGCCCAGGGTAAAGGACATCACCTTCAGTGGATCCATAAGAAATAACATTAGTCCTCTTTTGGGACAAGGAAACATCTGCATTGTGGTTTGATCCTCTCTCCAAACGTGGTCCACGTAGTTAATGAGTTCGAGTGGAACTCACCCTCACCAATTTTGGTGCTCTATACTCCTCCCAGACCTAGACATACTCATAAAATATCATCATCATTAGTTCTATAGGGACATAGTACATCAATATCATCATCATCAGTCTCATAGGGACATAGTACATCAACATCAACATCAACATCGTGGACTCGAAACATTCTTTTTAGAATTTAGTTTCAAGTTTTAAGACTCATGAACATAACTCTCATCAACATCATCATCAAGACTCTCTACAATTTGGACCACAATCACAACATCACATACATCATTATCGGCAAGGCTTTAGACTCTTTCCCCAATGTTCATTCTTTTATTCTTGAGTAAAATAAACATAGAATTTTGTAAAATCATTCATGAAAACACTTATTCAGTAAATCAGGTTTATGATGATCATCAATTTAAGAAAAATACATGCGTTAAGAAGAATCTTGGTAAAATACTCAATGATTTTCACACATAACTCATAATCTTCAATCATAGACTCAATTGACTCAAAGGGGGCACATGGGAATCCCATGCTTTAGGTTAGCCTTACTTACCTACAACGTTGATATTACAATCGAAATTTGATGAATACTAGCTTTCTTTGAGATAATCTTCGATCTCGGTAGTTCTTTTAGGGTGGAAGGACTTGGAAAGCATTGTTTGAAGGGCTTCTCTTTGATTCATGAATTCTTGACTAATAATATTTAGAGTTCTTGATGAAGAACCCTAATTCGTGAAAAGAAGAATCAAGAAATCCTTTCTCGGGGTTCTTGAATTAGTTTTCTTGAAACCCTAGGTTATGATTTTAGATTCTATCAGGGATCCATGAATAGATAAAGAAATTTAGGTTGTGTAGCTTAAAATTTATGAAGAATAACTCACCTTGGTGATGAATCTTGAAATTTAATCCTAACTTGATGACTTTCTTGATGATTCTTGAGCTTTTATGTTAGGAGTGAAGGAGAGGGTTTTACTTATGAAAACTGACGTTTTATGCGTTTTGGGACCTTAAATAGACCCCCAAAGGTTTTAGGATAAAATTACCCTCAAAATAAAATAAAAGGAAGTCACTTAGCTTATCCAGAAAGGGTTCGCGTTAGGTCCACGATGCAGAGCTATCCCAGATCTTCAGACAGCTCTACAGGTCTTCAGTAAAATGATCATAATTATCTACTCCGCACTCTGATTAAGGCGAAATAAGATGTGTTGGAAATCTAATTCAAAGATTTTTAATTTGATATATTATGGGTCACCTAACTCATTATACGTTAGGAGATATGGTCATTTGAAGTTGACCCTTCTATCAATTGATACGAAAACTTAGTCGGTAGAAATTCTTTGGACTTGACTTGATGTAAAAGACCCTTTATAACTTTAAATCACATATAATATACTTTAAGTACTTAGGAATTGATCCTGGCATGTATATACAACCTAAAAGTCATTGGTCCATCTAACTTTTATAAGATCTTACATTAGAACTGCGACCTTTAATCATCTCCAATTTTATTCCCACACTAAGAAATTAATTTTAACATCTATGCTCAATTAAAAATTATTAATTAAAATCGTATATCATATGAAGGATGACTCAATCTTAGTAGAAAAAATTGGGGTGTTACAAGATCCTTTGAAACCATATTTCCAATCTTGTGTGTACATGATCTTCTTTGGCGTGAGGGCAAATGGTGTTGCTTTTAGGCAGTGATCAGCAACAACATGAGCAATTGTGAGTGTAGCCATGTCTTGATCACTCTTTAGTCACCTCTTGATTCTTCAAAATCACGTAAGTGGTTTTTTAAAGTTCGAGGGTGAATGAAAAAGGCGGAATTGTATGTGTTGCTCTTTGTGGCCCTGTCTGTAAGCTCTGAAATGGTCGGCTTGATGTTTGATTTGCTTGAGGGAAAGCAAAAGCTTAAGTTGGGGGTGTTGATGAGTCCAATACTTGGACACATTTTAATATTATTATATAAGGAATTATAGTCCTCAATGTGCTATTAAGTCCCAATTGCTAACTAATGTGCATATATTGTGTAGGGAATGGAGCTAAAATTATACAACTGGGCGATATCCAACAAAACTTTGAAAAGGAACAAAAGAGTCAAAAAGGCGAACAAAAACGGCATCGCTAATGTATTTGGCGAACTGCCAAAGTGTCAGCAAGACCACCTAATCTTCCAACATCCAACTCCAAAGCCCATATATGAAAGGCGGTCACAATCGAAATGACCAAACCAAGTGGGCGCATTGCAAACCTGCCATTGAGACCGCCTAATGTTACAGAACGCAGGACCCCAAGTTCAAGACAGAAAGGTGATGTAGAAGGACATTCGGTGCATCGCCGAGTGTAATTTGCAGAGGAGCCATCACCCAATACTGAGAGACTCAGGCCTCCAAGGGATTGCACAGGAAAATATTCAAGTGCACATTCAGTGCATCACCGGAGTGTTTGGTAATGATCGGCCATGATCGCCGAATAACCAATCGATGCACTGAGTACCATTCTTTTTCACGGACTATTTAAACCATTTTGGAAAAGGACAACAAAAAGAGGACACACAGAGAGAGAAATAGTGATCATTCTCCTTAGTTTCAGAGAAAATAGTAGTAGTACATAGAACATTCCTCTCAAGAGTACTAGGAAAAAAAGGGTTTCAAGCTTTTGGTAGCTTAAAATTGGAGAGATTTACTGATTATAATCCACTTTTCTCTTCATATTATTGTTACCCATGAACTCCTTTGTTGATTGTGTCATGGAATCTTTATTTTCTAGCATGAGAAACTAAAACTCCCACGTTGGGAACGTGTAAATAATATGGGTACTTGATTTATATGTTGGATCTATGATGATTTAGCTATATTGTTGTTTATTAGAGTGAATTTATATCCATTGCTAGGTTCACTTATGACTTCACGGTTGCAAACTTGAGATTTATTTCAGATCTTCCATTGTTGCTTTAATCAAAACTAGTATTTGTACCCGCGTGTTACGCGGATATTTTTACAATAATAATTTTTAAAATTAAATTTATATTTTATACTTTTTTTTGTTTTAGTTTATTTAAAATGTCTGATACTCCATATATATGTGTATCTGCCTGATTCCATTTTTTATATTGTTACATATCTTGAGATACTTGATTTTATGTTGATTAATTATTTGATATATACTGGGTAGATGTCTTATTCCCCTATTTTTATGATGTTCAATTTTTTTAAAAAAAAACTCTCTTTTGATGTTTTGATATCTGACTTGTGATACTTATTTTTTATTTTGATTTAGTGTTTTATTTTGACTTGTGATGTTTGATATCTTTCTAGTGATACATGCTTTTTATGTTTGACACTATATTGATACTTGATTTTTTATATTGATTTAGTGTTTGATACATTATAATTGTCTGTGGATGGCTGCCTCCCATTTTGGTGGATGGTTCTATGTTTCATAAAGTCTCATTTTTTTATGCTGATATCTGCTTATTGAAACCTGTTTTGTATGTTGATTTATTGTTTGATACAAAATAATTATCTGTAGATGACTGCCTCCAATTTTTTAGGATGGTCCTATGTTACACGAAGACTCTTTTTTTATTCTGATATCTGCATATTGATACTTGTTTTTCATGGTATGAGTTATATAATAAAAAAGCATCCCAAAACACCCTTTGAAGTTTGGATCTTCATACAATTGCAACTTCGCAGATGATATTAAGTTCTCTATTGGTGACGATGTTGTTGCCACGTTTCGAGAAACTATCTTTGGCCACTTTCTTTACATTCTTTGGCCACTTTGATGTCTTAGCGTTTTGTAATATGTCTTATGTTGCTTTAGGATATTTTATCTTTTTTATTTATTGATACATGTCAACAGTATTAAGTTTTAGTATATGTTTATTTTTGATACCTGACAACAGTATATGTTTTTTTTGTATTAAAACAGTGTTTTGGCATCATTTTTTCCTCCATGAACTGAATTGTTATAATTTTTTTTCTTGCAAACATTTAATTTATTTTTTATATCGTTAGACTCCAATGTCTAATTTATAATTGTATGGACTCATAAAATCATATATCAACAAATACTTTATTATTATTATCTAAAAACTTAGTTGCATTCTACACCATTTACACAATAAATTTCACACCGATACACATAAATCAATACATCTTGAAACCTCATTTTTCCAAGCACCATATTGCACAATGAATATTGTATCTAACAATTTACTTGGAATAAATAGTCATCTTTCCATAAACATATTTTATTTTCGAAATATTAGCAAAATATCATATTACTGATACCTCAAATAAACACACTTAACATTGTTATAAATTAACAGCAGTTACATTAAAATACCAAATAACACAACTCTTTTTATCCAAATCTTTAATATTCCCTACCTTTATGTTTTTCTATACCATATTTGACTTGTTCATTTATTTTATCAGAGAATTGAGTAAAGAAAGGTTTATTTTTTCTTTACACTTCATTTTTTTTAAAATTGTAGTTGATGTATATTGATCCAATCGTAAGGTTATATATTTTTTCAACTATGCATATTTATTAGATATAACTCGACATAAATATAGATCATATTCAAAAGTCATATTTTATTATATTATTTATTTATCATATCAAAATCCATATTTTATTATAGTATTTATTTATCTTATTCAAAGGTTACATATCATATTTAACCATGAACTCTAATCAAATAACCATATTTGATTTAAGTATTTTTATCTTTACTAGGTTGGGATGGCCCGTGCTCGCTGTGATATATATGTATATATAACGTTGGATAATTTTTTGTGCATTTACATATGTATATATACATATGATTGGCAAATGTTTGGTTTATAGTTGTTTACATTGTTTGTTCAAATTTTATACTATCTATATAGAGCTTCAGATTAGCTGCTTCCCAGTATTTATCAGCGCAAGACAAAAAGTATCTGTGCTGACAAGGAAAATGAATTTTAGTCTATATAGGTGGTAATTAGTTAAAATTTTATAATTGAATTTTTTTTAAGTATAATCTGAGTTGTATCTGATGTGCAGCCAAACTTTATGCTATGAACAACATCAACATCTAGTTGAGTAGACAAAAAGGTGATGCCAATCATATTTCAAAAGCATAGTACATATTTAACCGATAAGAAAAGGGAAGAATGATTAGTTAATGGAGATATTATAAATTAGATGTGATTTTTAATGGAATTAAAATGTGGTGTGTTATTCGTTATGTAAAGAATACCTCTTAATCTTCTTTTGTCATAATTTGCTTTAGCTTGCGTTTACTGCTTTCTAGAAGGACTGTTGATGTGACTGGTGATGGCTGGTTGTTAGGATTTTCTTTTTCATTGATTGACATGATCAATAATTTTGCTAAAGGTGTATCCTGACTTTTTGCAAATAGCTTCTTTATTTGAACAATTAACGTTTTTCCTAGAAGATTGTGGTGTACTGCTAGGAGTGGTAGTGCTTGTTTCTGAAAGATAAAAAGAAAATTATGAGAGAGAGATTTTTTAAGGCAGTACAAGAGGTTATGATGCAGTATTTTGATGAAAATTAAGTATCTGCAGAATGTTTTACCTTAACACAACGAATGTCATTGATTTCTACTGTTGTGAGAGATAATATTTCTTCTCCAATTTTGTCTGATATTATAACTGTTGCTGAACCAGTGTCATCTTGGATAGTAACTTCAAAGTGACATCTATTATGTAGATAAAATTTATAAAGTATCAACAACTAAGGAACAGAAAGGGAGAAACAAATTTGAATGTTGAGTGTTATCGAAAGAAAATGGCTCTGTAAATAAAATAGTACAGATCTTATGGTCTCCTTTTATACTGTCTATAAACCAATCAATTCGACAATTATTTGCAGGCCTTAACAAATATGACTCAATATACAAATAAAAGAATAAAAAATACCGAGCATGCAAATAAACCTCAAAGCACAATCAGAGAAATCTGCAAAGAAGCATACTTGCTAGAACAAAAAATAAAATCTACATCACCATAAACAAAAAAATCACCAATGCAAACAAAAAGCATAAAAATGAGGTAGAGAATAATTTCTTTTGTTGGAAAACAAAGAAGAGAGACAGTTAGCACATAAAGGAGGGAACAAAGTTCGACATTTTGTTTCTGTTGTTTGCTAAAGGGGAGGAGCAGCATCACCTATTCAAATAGTTGATTTCCCATTTAATAGGTTCAGTAACTTAGGGTCTGTTCAGAAGGGAAGAACTTGCATCAGTATCTCAACTCTTAACCTTTCACATAATGATATCAAGATGTTGATAATGGTAATCCAGAACGTATTTCACATATCAACGCCAATTGTCATTCATTTAATATTTATCTCATGTCCTTCACTGGATTGTTGCAGGTGATGCTAATACTATATTGCCTCTATCTCTTGGTTATTCTTTTTAGATAGTTTCATCTAGTTACTATCTTACTAATCTTTTTCTTGCGAAAATAACATTAAGGGCTTTCAGGTATGTCACATTGCATTACAGTTGTTTTCAGTATTAGCTAAATATATAAAGAAGACCTCAATAGTATTACAACATTTTCTGTTACAACATTATAGATCAAAATCAGGAAGGAGAATTTATAGAGATGGAGAGGTAAGCATGTAGATGTGAACTAAACAAGTAGGTGTTGGGAAAAACTATATCTACATTCTTTGCTCTTATAATTAAACTACTACCACCAAGTTTTATGTTATGCACTTCATTGACCAAATTAGTGACTAAGACATACTTAAGAAAAAAGATATTGGCACATAATTTAAGCATCTGGCAATCTGTATCTCAAAATTTTACATTAAGCATGATTACCTTAACAAAATCTGTTTGGGTTCTAATATATAATCAGTCATAGTCACTTAACTTTGATTAGGGCATATAGTGAATAAAAATACTTTCTTTTACCATTTAGAGTTGTTTGAAATTCATTAGGAAAAGAGATTTATTAAGCTATACCTGGGCATAAGATGTGTTGATCAATGACAGGTTGCATAATAGAATCTTCTTTGACACCAACTTCGTGGAAAGAGTAACTTGCAATCAGAGCAAAATAAAATGCAGAATCATTGATTTTCATTTGGTATTGACAATTGAATCTGCACGTGAAATGTGTTTCCTTTCACAAATACATGGAATGGTTAATTTAATTTAGAGTTTAATTCATAAATTAGATTTTTAGATTTAAGTAATATATGTATCGAAGCTTGCTGCTGGATATTTGCGACACGTATGATGTCTTCTTCAAATGGAATAAACAAAAGAGATCATGTGGTTGTGGTGCTTTTTTCGCGTATGAATTGAGCTGTGGTTTTATTTCGTTGCACCTGTATATAAATAGAAAATGTTAACTTTTTTTTGTAAAGAATTTATTTATAGAAAGAAATCTATTTTGAATACCATCTTTTTAGTTTAATGGTCTGTGGGTATGGAGGATTGACGTTAATTGTTGTGCCAAATCTATTTGACAGGCCTACATATAGTTAAATAGTTGGTGTTAGTTTGTGTAGAATGTGTTGTTTGGATGAAAAATATTATAAATATATGCGTAGTTTACCTGAAGCTGATTTTGATTTGACTACTTTTCTGGCGAGGATTACTGGAAAATCTTCATGATCATTGACATCGCTAAGAAGTTTGTTTCCAAATAGGTCGATGAATTCTTCCCTAAGGATGAGCTTCGTTGGATTTTTCCTTTATATATATTAAAAAGATATTCAAGATAATAATAATAAGAATACAAGACAAGTTGATATGACATGTAATAGATTTAGATGTTTCACTAACAGAATGGAACAACAGATTAAAGAAGTGTTTGTATAGCATATTTTTAGGTTTATGATTTAAAATGAAATCTTTATTTTTAAAGAAGAATTAAAAAATAAATTGTAATTACTGATGGTCAATGATGATGAACTCTTGAATTCTATTTCCATTTGTAGCATATGATGGAGGACTTCCATTAACAACAATGAAAAGAATATCTTATAGCAAATATATAGTTGTTAGTAAGTTGGAATATTCATTTAAAAAACATTATGTATTCATGATAAGCATAATGTAGTAAGTACAAAATTCGAAGCCTATCAGTTGGTAGTCAAAGCTGTCAAATGATGCAAGCTTTAAGTGTGTTGAAGGTGACAATGGTTGTTCAGCAGGTATCACCTCTTTTATTGGTTCAACAATTGTATTATTATCAACAGTCCAAAAGAACTGATGAAGAGGTTCGCCATATGTTGTGATTGATTCGCGGACAAATGATGTAGATACCAAATATATTTGGAAAGGAACAAATGCCTCTTCAAAACGTGTGATATTTGAATCGTACATGACAACTTGTATTTGAGTTTCCTGTAGAAAATTTAATAAAGTTTTAATAGAGTACATACACACATAGATATTATATATATGACTATGTGAAATAGAATGACACCTAAAATGTCATTCATGTAACTGATCTAAATAATGGAGTTGAAATATCAGATGAACAACTTAAACATTTATCCAACATTTTGTTTCAATTCAAGTAGTATAACTTGACTCACAGAATCATTAATAATAGAAGAATACTACATTTATTAGGTCTTATATGGAAAAAAAATCAAGAATTTCAAAATCAGGGAAGAAGTTACTGGTATTCAAAGAATTTAATACATATTGAATATCAAGGTTTAAAATCATTAGTAAGGTTAAAAAGATGGCCTTAAGGCGGTTAGTACAGAGAAGTGTGCAAGATGATGAAATAATCATTCACAGAGATATTGTAACATTACAAATTAAAATTTAAGTTTCAATATGCAATCAATGTAAGCTTCTTGCTCTTGTTTAGATTTATTAATCTATATGACCAATTCAGCATTTCCTGATCTAATATGCCAAGTTCAGTACACATATATATGAGCAGCAATATAATTGTCCAGTGAGTTACAGAACCATTAAAAATAGTAGAATACTTCAATCATTAATTCTCAAATAGGAACTAAAAAAGCAGCTACGTGTCATTTATTATCAATGAATCATGACTCTATTATATTATTGATTATAAAAGTATACATAAGTTAAAATGGAATAAAAAGTACCTCTTCATCTTGTAATATCATGAGTTGATATCTTTTGGTTCCCTCTTTGTTATTTCGTGGATGACCTTTATCTACCACCTCAACTTTGCAAGTCCATTCTTCTGAGCTCGGAGTGATTTTGTTGATATTAAGTCTTTCTATCATAGCTGAAACTGGGAATCAAAACAAATAAATATAGAACATAATTTAATATCATTTACAAAGAGAATGGTATAAAGTAAAATAATGTAAGATTAAATGAAGTATAATATTCGATCTACCTATGGAGAGTGGTAAGATAATTTTAACCAAAAGTTTTTTGTCATAATTTCATCGTAAACAATGTTATATGTAGATTTGTCATCATTATTATCACCTGTGGGTGGTCTTATTAGTATTTTAACATTGTTGGAACTTTTAGCTCTTGATAAAGCAACGTATAATTTCCCGTGGGAGAAGACAGGTTCACACAAATAAATACCAACAAAATCTAACGTCTAGCCCTGTGTTTATTGATTGTCATTACAAAGCATAATCGTATTGGAAATTGTATCCGTTTAAATGGAAGGGGTAGTTTTTCATCTTCTGATGTTAGTAGTGGTATTCTTGGAATGTATACATGTGTATTTTTAAAATAACCATTGGATATTGTGACGCTGATAATGTGTGATTTGAAATCATTATATATTAAGCGGGTACCATTGCATAAACCTTCGTAAAGATTCAAATTTCGTAGTAACACAATTGGACAATTTATTTTTTAAAATTAATTTGTAAGGAGGTAAACCAACAGGGTTCAAAGTGTGTAGCAAGTCTTCATATTCACTTTGATCCTTTGGATCGATAGTTTCATCAGTAGCTAGATATATTTATTCTGTAGTTGGAAATTGAGTAATCAAAATGTTATTTATTTCATCGACAAAGTCATTTTTTGTTGTTAAAATAGCACGAGAAGTGATAAAAGAAATATTTTATTAAGAGGTTTGTAAACTTGGATAAGTTACTTCAAATAAAAGGTTTAATGAATCTGTCACGCCCCGGGAGGGTACCCTTGGCATGGCCGGCACTCAGAGGCTATTGCTAGTCCCCAAGCGAATCACTTGGACTCATCATCACACCATACTCGACAGCGGAAGAATAATACTCAAGAAAAGACTATAAAGTATGTAAAGCAAGTCTTTAATAAAAAGGGAATTTCCAATAAACAAGAGTTTTGTAAAAACAATACTCAACATCCTCTACTCAATGTCTATGAAGCCTCTACCTCTAACATCTAGATGGTACCATGACAAGCCATGGCTACCCAACTCAAAGAAAACATATTTGACTACTCAAATAAAATAAAGGCTTCTCCGGATAGGATGGAGGGCTTACCAACTATGCGCCTGCTGAAGTTCTCTAATACCTGTATCTGCATCATAAAACGATGCAGCGCCGAGTGGCATCAGTACGTGAAATGTACGGTATGTAAGATGGCTCAAGCATTAAGTAAGGCCCAGACTCAATCAATTGACTCGACTCAAGACTCAACTCCTCATCTCATGTCTCATCTCAAATAAATAATGCAAGTTTAAAGTTTAAAATCATGTTTTCCTCATCTCATATCTCAACTCAAATAAATGATGCAAGTTTATGGTTTAAAATCATGTTCTAAAATTTGACTCAGTGTTTGATGCAACTCAGTTAGAAAATCATGATAGGCCCAACTCAAGTGTTGCTTGGAAGTTTCTCTAACCGACAAACTCTCCACCCCACCATAAATTTGGTGATGTACAAGGAAATGTCGTCGTTTCCCACGCCCGCCCTAAACTTGCCACGGAATAAGGCGTCAACCTCAAACTCAAACTCTAACTCACTCTTGGATCCAAAGAGAAAATGTCCATCTATTGGGACATAAGTTGCCAGAACGTGCTGCACAACTATCCTACGCTGGCAACATAGTTCTGTGGTGCTCCTCTATCACCCAACTCGGTGCTCAATACTCCTTCCAAGACTAAAATATGCTCATAAAAATAACTCAAACTCATCTCTTTGACTCATCTCAATCAAGTCAACTCAGTGCTCAATAGCTCAACTCAATTTCTCAATAACTCAATAACACGGGGCAATCATACATGCAATGCAACTCATGACTCTAACACATACCATGTAAGACTCTCAATGATTTCAGTCAAAAACATCATATTATCGAGACTTAACTCATAAGATAAAATAGGTATTCTCTATATACATATATGAAATAAGAAAATATACTTTTCGGGTTCAATTCATGGGTTTAGAAAGTTTAAATTCAAGCTTCCCAAATCAGTACATTAGTAAGAAACTAAATTTAGGACTAGAGTATCAGCAGTCAAATAAAATTCATATTTTATGGTAGTAGTGATGCAACTCATAAATTGACTCAAGTAAATTCATGAAAAACTCCATCATATACAAGAGTTTAAAACTCAAGAAAATCACATGATTTAAAACATGCGATTTATACTCATAATCTTTGATTCAAGAAACGAAGGGGCGCATGGATGAACATAGTCCAACGCTTTAGGTAACCTTACATACATGGGATAATGCTAACAACAATCACCCTCGAAAATCTTCTCTTGAACTCCTCTATGTTAAGCTCTCCTCTACCTTCCTAAATCCCTAGTCTTGATGGTTTGTTTGAAAAGGATATAGAATAGGGTTTTAGGTCCTTATCACGTTAAAACAACTTATATTGGTTGTGTATTGAGTTTAGGAAGTATTAGGAATGGACCCTAATGCCCCACAAAAATTTTAAAAAAATTTCAAACTCGGAATGACCCCGTCCGCAAAGCGGACAGATCGCGTACCAGTACATTTCCTCCAAAAGATTTCTGAGCGAGTTTTCTCAATCCCATCAAATATTTTGATAAAACACAAGTGTCTCTCCGTGACAGGTGCGCGACGCACCTCTGTCGCGCACCGCCACTGTTTTTCGTTTCGGATCATAAAATTATCTTTTGATCCGATCGCTCTAAAAATCGACCAAGACCATTTTCCCGCTCAATTTTTTAGTTGATTGCAATTCTGGCCTCAGATTTGTCATCCGAGCATGGGAATATACATTATGTGCACATCTCTTTTCTAGGGTTATTTTGGTAATTTTGTAGGATGTTACAGAATCTTTTTCGTTAATGAACGAAACGATAAAAGAACGAGGAATTTCAATTTTACCATTATTTATTTTTTTCTGTTCCATTACCAATTCTCATTAAGTATTTAAAAAATGTTGGATATGTCTTTGCATGCATATTTTCTAATAGTTGTAGTTTTTCAAGTTGATTCCAAATGTGAGACTAAAGTAAACTTTCACGAATAAAATCTTCTCTTTTTCCACTACGAACAACAGGAAGAGTTTGTCTAAAATGACCACTGAAAACAACCACCTTCCCACCAGATAATATTATTGTTTCCATTATATCTTTCAAAAGTAAGTCGAAAGCTTCAATTCTTGTTTTTTGTCAATTGAAATCTCATCCCATACTATAAGTTTAGCATCACAAATTAAGGATGCTAAAGAACTTTGTTTACTTATGTTACAACTAAATTTTTCATCAATATTGATTGGAAATTTAAAACGAGAATGAGCAGTTTGACCACCCGGAAGAAGTGAAGCTGCAACACCTGAACTTGCAGTTGCTAAGGCTATAAATCCTCTATATCTTACAGTTGCTAATAAAGAACAATATAAAAAGCGTTTAGTAGTTCCTCCAGGACCATCTAAGAAAAATGCACCAGATTTATTTGTAAATATTCTATCTAAAATTATATTATAAGCACTTTTTTGTGCAGCATTTAATTTGTTTTGTAGTAGTAGATCATCTTCATTGACAATAATGTTTCTTTCAAAATAAACATCTTTAGCTTCTTTTGCTAGTGCAAATGCTTTAATTAATTCTGAATTAGTTTATATTCGTTAATATCGCGGCCAACTGAATGAAGAATATTATTAATATGTGTTAACACTTTATAACGAATTTCATTTTTATTGATATTTCGAATTTTCACAAAATCTTCTGACAAGGAAGTTTCAAATTTTTCCCATAGTTCTTTTGGATTACTTGGGTTACAGTAGACTAATAACATAGCAAATAAATGTCTGAGACTTGCTGGCATTTGATAATTTATTGCTTCGGACATACATTCTATTAAATTATTAGCTGAAAGTAATAATCCTCTTTTTTCAGCTATTTTCTAAATGTTCTACAAAGTTTATTATTTACAGTTAGCAAATCTTCATATGACTTTGGCCCTCTTATATTTATTAGAAGTAATCTAAGATAATATCTTTCTCCTTCGGTAGGATGACAGGTTACAACACATCCAATAGCATATACACGTCTACGAAGTGTCCACATTTTGTCTGTTGTTGACCAAACAAAATATTCAGGAAATTTTCGATATAGTAAGTTTAATCTTTTAGTTGTGTCATTCATTCTGTTCATTACAAAAATTCAGTTAACATTGTTTTTTGAATCATTGGATTGTTTATAATTTTATTAATATTATCAGTATTTTTTAATGAAACAAGTTGTTGTACATCAAGATGTAATTGAAGATGGTATACATTTGGAGACATTACATTGATGTTGAAAGCAAAGATACACCATGCTGCTTCAGGCGCAGAAACCCATCTAGCTGATTGATATTCTTTTATCTCATCAATTTCTGTATTTGTATCAGTAGTATGAATTTTGAATGCGATTTTATCATGTCCTTTGCATACATATATTTATAAATATATTTAACTACTTTAATATCTGAACAAATCTATATGTTTCTATGACAATTATATTTAGATAATAAAAAAGGATTATAAGGGAAAACCCATAAATTGTCAAGAAGATGTTTTCTTATCTCTACGTAGTTTCCTATGTTGCGTCTTCTATAAATAGGGCATGCACTTTTGCCTTTTGTTGTTTCCTTAGAATACTCTTTTGGATATTTAAATTTACAATAACCTTTTTTCATACAAGGGCTTGCTGAATTTAATTTACCGCAGGGAATGCCATAGCTTGACATGAGGTGTTACTGCATTTGCAACTATCCTTCTTGAATTATTGTTGTCCTCCTTCATCTTCTTTATTCCAAACTCACTTCTGAATATGTATAGTCCACCATCCTGCATACCAATCTCCTTCACCCTGCCACTAAAGAGGTGTTGAAAGACACAAAAATCAGGATAAAAAGATACAAACACATGACAATTCCCTTGTGATCTTTGAGACTGACAACAAGTTGAACTTGAAACAAATAAGACATTCTTCACAACTTCATTATCAAAAATATAAGCTTCACCAATGTGTGTGATTTCCACCTTAGCTCCTATAGGTAAATGCACTTGATCTTTCTATGATTTAGTTAAGTCATGAATACTTTTCAACTAGCATTTATTTGATGTTACATGGTGAGAAACACTTGAATTTACTATCCAGTCCTGCGTAAAAACGTGGGACATTAGGCAAGTAGTGATTCCTGGCATGTCTTCCTCTTTAGTCTCCTTCACATCCTTATTCGACATGCTTAGAATTTGTTTGTATTCTTCTTTGGTAAATGCCTGCCCTTTTGCGAACAGAGCAATGTTGGCTTCATGACTAGTTGATGCCAAGTGAGTATGATTAGGTCCACTAGAGATGTTATTTGCAGTAAGTTGGTCTCAAATCCACCTTGACTTGCATTACTATGATTACCATGTCCATGTATTGCATTATAACAAGACCTAGAATGACCTATTGTGCCTCTAAAATTACCATTTCCATGACCAAGCTTTTTCCTTAGCTTCTAATACACTAGATAACCAATCAATTTGTAGCAAATTTCCTTGGTATGACCAGTGCATGACAAAATTCACATTTCCTTCTTTTATAATGCTCTCTTCCTTGGTTTCTGTTAACATTTATTGCAATTTGATCTGGTTTATTGACTACCATAACCATATATGATACATTTCATATCTCATCCTCTATAATCATGTTATATGCTTGATTTATAGATGAAGTTACTCCCTTCAGCAAAACTTGTCTTCGTGCTTGATCATAAGACTCATTCAAGCCACTCAGAAACTTAATTACCCTCATTTGAGACAAATGATCTGCATATTCCTTTTATTCGGAAAAGTACAACAAGGTGATGGTATGACAACATCATATTCACTCCAAAATATTTTCAGTTTACTGAAGTAGTGAGAGATGGAATCAGTATCTTCTGAAAGTGTAGTTATTTCTTGGAATAATTAATAGATACACATTACATTTTCCTTATCAAACCTTTCCTTCAAATCTGCCTATACTGCAAAGGTACTCGTAGCATATACAACTCCATTGAGAAGCTCTTCACTGAGTGTGTTCATCAACCATGATAATACAATTGCATCACATATTTCCTACTGCTCATGTAAATGTCTTTCCATAAACCCTTGGTGCATGCTCTTGTAACAAAATCATATTTCCTTTTCCCTAATAGGACTATTGTCATTGACCTACTCCATATCCCATAGTTTTCAAATCCTATTAACTTGATCGGAAACAAAACTGCTCTTGTAACATCCGAGGGACCAATGTACAGAGGATAATTTTGATCAATTTTCAAGGGTGCCATTGTTAAGAAGAAATGCAATAGAATGATAAAAGTACCTTGAATTGAGTAACAACATCTGTTTCTGAATACGAAAAGTATGCACTTTATCATAGTCCACTCGATCAAAATAAACGTCCTTTCTAATTTGCTCACAAAGCTCTTCATCACGGCTACCTGAAAAATGAAATAAATAATTATAGTCAAAAGTTTTCTAAGTAGAAAGACACGAAAAGGGATAGAGACAAAAAGGTTGAAAGAAACCTTGATCATTGTGTAGAGATAAGCCTTTGCTTTCTCCGTTATCTTTTGTACCTTTTCTTCTTTCTCTTTCTTCACTCTTGCCTGAAATTTTAGTAAGAAGTGTTATTGCTTTTACTAGAATTTCAGGCAAGAGTGAAGAAAGAACAAGAAGAAAGGGTACAAAAGAGAACGGAGAAAGCAGAGGCTTGTCTCGACACAATGATCAATGTTTCTTTCAAGCTTTTTGTCTCTATCCCTTTTTTTGTCTTTATACTTGGAAGACATTTGATTGTAATTAGTCATTTCAATTGTCAACTAGCCTGTGATGAAGACCTCTGTGAGCGAATTTGAAAGGAGATTTATTTTTATCTAGTGGACCATGATAAAGTGCATACTTTTCGTATTCAGAAATAGATGTTGTTACTCAATTAAAAGATACTTTTATCATTCTATTGCAGTTCTACTTAACAATGGCACCCTTGAAAATTGATCAAAATGACCCTTTGTACATTGGTCCCTCAAATGTACGAAAGCAGTTTTGATTCCTATCAAGTTAACAAGATCTAAAAACTTTGGGATATGGAGTAGGAGAATGAGAATTTCCCTATTACGGGAATGGAGATATGGTTTTGTTACAAGAGCATGCACCAAGGGTTTATATAAAGATCATTCACATGAGCAGTGGGAAATATGTAATACATTTGTATTATCATGGTTGATGAAGACAATCAGTGAAGAGCTTCTTAGTGGAGTTGTATTTGTTACGAGTGCCTTTGCAGTATGAGAAGATTTAAAGGAAAGGTTTGAAAAGGTAAATTGAATGCACATCTATCAATTACACCCAAAAATTACTACACTTTCACAAGGTATTGATTCCGTCTCTCACAACTTCACTAAACTTAAAACATTATAGAGTGAACATGATGCTATCAGACCATCACCTTATTGTACTTGCCCGAAATCAAAGGAATATATTGATCATTTGTCTCAAATGAGGGTAATTCAGTTTTGAGTGGCTTGAATGAGTCTTACTGTGGACACATGTGCTCAATCCAGTCATGACTCTTCCCCTTCAACTGGTTATGAACTTTTTGAGAGCTGATAGTTATCTTATTTAATGTGAAGATTCCTTGCATGTTCTGTAGATAGTTATGTGTCTGAATATGGCCCATCTGTACTTAGATCTAAAAAAATATGTTTTTTTGTTGTTACTCCTTGATCTAATTCATATGGAGGGAAGCATGTACTTGTTTGAATTTTAGAGTTTTCTTGCCATGCTTGGTAACTGCTGAAAACTTGTGTAAATCTGCTTTGTTTCTGACTGGGTAGCCGTACTTGCTATATAATCCGCCAGTTGATTTGCTTCCCTGAATGTATGCGTGATTTATATACTGCATGTCTCTATCATGTTAATTATGTGCTCAACTAAATCAACTATTTCCCAAGGAATTTTCCAGTTTTTGACTAGTATGTTCCTTAGGCATATTGAATCAGTTTCTAGGGCTATGTAGTGATATACCTAAGAGGTGGCATATGCTAAAGCCTCTTTGATGACTCTAGCTTCCACTATTATGTTCATCCCCACACCATGTAGTTTGATTCTTCATACAATAGATCTCCCAGGGAATCCCTATAACAAAACCCATAGTAACTCTTACTGGGTTTCCTTTGCTTGCCTTGTCAGTATTATACTTCACCCAGCCTAGTTGGGGGGCTTCCAAGTCACCAAGGTTGACTACAATGTAGGTCTATACTTCTGTAGCATGTCAAAGCACTGTGTCCACTCCATGGGTAATATTCTACATCCTGGGAAATATTCCCTTATAAATTGTTGGATTGATTTAAGGCAATTCTTCTACAGTTGCCAATAGAATGTCCATTTATTATGCCTCATTCCATTTCTTCTTTCCATAGATCCCAAATTAAATAGCTAGAATTGATTTTAGGATCCTTTTGGCCCTCAGGTTGGTTGTGAATTTACATTAGTCACCTCTTTCAATAAATAGGTTCCTTCCTTCCACCTTGAAACTTGCACATGAAACAAAATGCATCCATAGCTTTTGGGCTATAAGGGCTGTTAGGAATAAATGATGCAGGATTTCCTCAATCTTATCTTCACAACAACCACATTTTGAGACTATTGAAATTCTTATATTTTTTAAAATATCATCCATAGGGATTCTCCTTTTAAAAGTTCTCCACATGAAGAAAGCAATTTTGTTTGGTTGTCCTTTCACCCAGACATAATTGGCCCATTCCACAACCCCCCCCCCCCTTTTGTGTCTCAGCAGTTCATATGTTGATTTTACTGTGAAATTACCATCAGGATTAATCATCCACCAAGATTTATCATTGACTGCCATATCCCAAGGCTTAAAATCAGTAATGATGTGATCAACCATCTCCACTGATAGACTTTGCTTTAATAAAGTTTCATTCTACGACTAATCATTGATGAAATGCCTCATTTCCACTTCTTCCTCTCGTGCTAAGGCCCGTTCCTAGTAGTATAAAGCCCCACACATGGTCCAGTTATCAAACCAAAAACTTGAATTTCCACCTTTTACTTGTCACCAGATGAAAGGTTCTTTCTCTTCCCTGATATGAAGCATGTTTTTTCAGGCTTGAGAGGCCCCTCTGCTGATCACAAAACTAGGGTGCATTTTCTTGCAGTATTTGTTCCCCATGTAGATACACCAAAGTGACCCTATAGAGGATCTAAAGTTCCATCAAAAGTTAGCTATCAAAGCCTTATTAATATCATATACGGATCTGAAGCCTAACCTACCCTCACTTACTGACAAGCACATAGCATCCCAAGCTGACCATTGCTTTCTCCTTTTAGTCCAAAAGCTACCCCAGAAAAATCTTTAAAAATTTGATACATAAGATTTATCACATTTTGGGGGGCTCATGGCAGATAATAGGTGAATGGGGATAGATTCAAGGACATTCTTAATGAGAATAATCTTCCTCCCATATGAAAGGAATCTGTTTTGCCAGAAAAACAAATCCTTCTGGATATTTTCCTTATAATTTCCTCAAAATAATCCATTCTACTTCTACCATAGAATACAGGGCAACCAAGATAGGTAAAGGAGAAGTTACTTGCCTGATTTCTATCAACTTTCTCAATTTGATAGTATAAATGAAAGGAGTTTTTTCATGAAGATAGAAAAAACTCTTAGATTTATTTATCAACTAACCAGAGACCTCTTCATAGCTCCTCAGTACTTTCATCATTTTGATGATGGATGCTCCATCCCCAGAATAGAAAAAAATGGTGTCATCTGCATAGGATAACTTGTTTATCTCCGAACTCCATTTTGGCATTCCATACCCTTTAAACTCCCTATCCCTATATAGATTATTCAATCCTCTTGAGAAGACCTCAACTGCTATAATGAAAAGGGTTGGGGATAAGGGGTCTCCTTGTTTTAATCCTCTAATTGACTGGAATAGCCCATAAGACTGCCAATTGACTAGTACTGAATACCAATTATTTGATATTACTCTTCATACCATGTCAATTATCACTTTAGAGAAACCACAGTTTCTCATCACCTTTGTCAAGAAAATCCAAGACACCCTGTCATATGCCTTAGTCATGTCAAGTATAACCACCACATTGACTAGCTTGTTCATTCTATTTGTCTTGGATTATTTCCTGAGCCAACAACACATTTTCCACAATATTCCTACCCTTCACAAATCCGGATATATTTGAAGATATGATTTTAGGCAAAACCATCAGAAGCCTTACATGTAGTACCCTTGATATTATTTTGTTTATGAAATAACTTAGACTGATGGACCTTAAATTTGAGAGTGTTTTTTGGCATCTCCTTTTTAGGGATTAGCACCAGATTGGTATGAGTAACTGTCCTGGGGAGTTCATGTCCACAAAAGAAAACTTTCACTGCTCTTAGCAAGTCTTCTGCCATGATTTCCCAGCACCACCTAGAGAAATTTCCTGTGAAACAATCTGGTCTTGTAGCACTGTCTCCACTAAGGTCAAACACTGCCTTCTTTACTTCACTCATTTTTGGCATCCTCCCTATTGCTTTGGTTTCATTTTCAGTAATTAACTTGGGAATGTGTTCCAGCATGGCCCAATCTTGGGTGATATTCTCTTCCCTGAATTGAGTTTTAAAAAACTCCACTGCTCTCATTCCAATGTCTCGTGGAGAACTGATATTCATACCCTAGTCATCTTGATCTCCTCTAGATGTAATTTCTTCCTTCTTCCCTAGACATATAAATGGAAAAACTTGGTATTCCTATTCCCAAGAACAACCAGTTCATCCCAAAATTCTATTTCCAGAAATCTTCTTCCAGTTTTAGATATCTCCTAAATTATGCCTCCACTCCTATTCCCAAGAACAACCAATTCATCCCACAATTCTATTTCCAGAAATCTTCTTCCAGTTTTAGATATCTCCTAAATTATGCCTCCACCTTGTGCTATTGGGCCCTGTTTTTGGGTCCAGCTCCAATTGGGTTTCTTGCACACGTAAAATATCCTTTTTATAAAGATATTACCAAATTTAGCTTTGCTCCATTCCCTCAGTCCCATCTTCACTTTCTTGAGTTTTGCATGTAATTTCAAAAAAGGATCTCCCATGAAATCCACAGTTCAACACCTTCTTATCAATGATGTGATTTGTGTTCGCACCAAAAATTTTGGAATCTGAATGGTATGATGATATTATCCTCCTGTGATTTACATACCAAATGCAGGGGTGCATGATCTGACCCCTATCGAAACATGTGTCGTACTTCAGTGCTTGGAAAAAGCTCTAAAAATTTAGAGTTTACTAACACTCTATCCAATATGTTAAAGATGCATGCCTCATTTATTCTTCCATTTCACCACGTGAATTTACTCCCTGTGAAGTTAACCTTGGAAAGTGCACAATTATTAATGCATTGCACAAAATCCAAGGCTTATTAATGTGTAAATTATAAGGCCCCCCCTCTCCATCTTCTCCTCCTCATGGAGGATTACATTGAGATCTCTCCCCACTAACCTAATTCGAAACCTCAATAGGGCTAACATATCGGGCTCACACTCACCTCACCTTCCAACCCACATGACTTCTCTCAGGGGTGATATCCTTAGAACCGCTCTGTCCCAAATCTCAAACTATAAAAATCGACGTCTATGGTTGGCACAACCCAAGGTGCTGACTCAAAGCTATCCTCAATCTACCTTGCACACATCAAACCTTGGCTAAGGCCTCCTGTAACAAGTCTATACCATACGGTCTCGGCTCTGTACATCTAAGATCAGTGAACCTTAAGCTCCGGTACCACCCTGTCATGACCTGGTCCCGGTTATGATAGCGCCTGTCGGTCCCACCTACAGGCAAGCTAATTCCAAACCCAAGGATACTTTTCCTTGTGCTCTAGTCTAGACAAAATTAATACAACAATAGTATATATGTTGAAACCTACCTAAAACCTGGAAATCAACTGTACAGAGCTACAATAGACAGAAGGACATGTCGTATACATATATCAATAATCATAATAATATACAAAACCAGGAGTGCACCTACAAATACCAAACTCTACGCCACAAGGGTGATGTCTGGATGCAAAAGATAGCCACCAATAGAAAGGAGACTGGGAAAAAGCCAGAGCTGCCAGTGCTCACCAAAAGCCTCCTAAGTGCTCCCAAAGTTCCCCAACTCAACTATCATGGCCTGTACCTCGACTTGTACCATGGGAAGATGCAGAAGTAGGGGTGAGTACTAGTGAAGATGTTTGGGAACCCTCAAACCACTACTGAACCATTCTAGGTGAAGAACAATACTAACCTGAACCAACCCAAGTACCGATCATCATTACAGATTGAGGAAGACTGCGTAGGCCAATACCACAACTGCCTCCAACTAAGATATAGTGTTGTATGCGGGTGCAAGGCCCTAGTATCTATCCCTGCACGACATTGAATCCCCATATGCTTAGAAGGTACACCCGCGCATAATAATAATGCTGATAAAAAATCACAAAATCCCATAGAAACATCATAGAATCCCATAGAACCATCATAAAGCCTAACACTCCATATCATCATAATAAGGGTCAGCTATATGTGGGTGTAAGGCCCTAGTGTCTAAGCCTGAACACCCCTTGAGCCCCCATGCGCCCAGAGGGTACACCCACGCACAATCATGGTGTCAATAGATGAGTGGATCCACGGGTAATAAATCACAGGCCTTGCTCCAACTATCACAAATCAATCGGGTCCTTGACACTATGTTAACATATGGCACCCGATCCATAGTCCTCTGACCTAGCCGCTGGTCAAGCAGTCAACTAGGGGCAGATGGTCTGACACTCAATATAACAGCGAAATGTATCCCCCAGGGGTGAAAAATCCCCCTAACAAAAATAATAGTGTCTCATCTCAAGATGTGAACCACGGGGCCCAGCACCACAAAATATCAATCACTGTCCTCGACCCAAATCTCAGCCAGCGCTCGATCTGTAATCGGTATCTATTGCCCGACGCTCAAGCCCCACCACTAGAACTCAAAACACGGGGCACGTAACCCATGAACTCGATTACTCGAGCATGGCCGTCAGTGCTCGAGCAATAATGGGGAACGTCATCTGGGACTAGAGATATCAATCAATTACATACTGAACCAATCCATCCAGATCTGGAACTTCAAAGACATATCGTGCCCAAAGTGAACGTAGGCGACGATAATGGCATCGTGCCCAGTGTGAATGTTGGCGGCCACACTCTCAACCTAGGTACCCCCAGAATCTCAATCCAACACAAATAATCATAATTACTACCTCTTTAAATACAATAGATACCCCAGAATTGAATGGAAAGAACCACTATACAACAATTATCAGCAGTACATCGGAGAGTATAAACATTACAAAACGCCATAAGTCCATGCCTAGCTAAGGGCAAATATGCCACAACCTCATCAATCCCCAGTGCCCAAAGAAAACATAGACAATCACGGTACATCATAGGTATCCTTGGCAACCAAACTTTGCAGAGTTATGTTTATACCAGAACTAGGCCATAGTACGACATATAATTAATACGCGGTCTCCTAATCAGTATATCTTTGTAGCAACAGGTGGTGCACGATCATACCAGTGAAAGTCAAGTTATTATGCATGCCTGCCCTAGGCATTAGCTCATATTCAGCCCTCACCAGGCCCCCTTCTGTGTAAAATAACTCTTAGGGGAGCGTTAGTTTAACCTAAGCTAAGGCCTAAGAGGCTAGATAATCAGAAGGATGACACCCACCAGGATCATATCATAGCTCAGCAGCCACAAAGAATATCGCCTAAGGCAACCATGTGTCGGTCCACTGAAAATGTGCCCCTCTCAACTAGATGCCGATTCCCAAGACAAACCCATATAACTAGGGTCTCATTGCAGATCATCTGAAACACTTGTAAGATACAACCAATACGTTGCTGATAGGGTCACACTCCCATCACTTACACGCTAGTGGCTTAGTGTCAACACATCTTGTATTATAGTTCACAATGATTCTTTAAGGGTACAACTATGGTCATCTCCAGAATATGGTGTATCTCTAGTCACTAACTAGTGACACAAGTACATAACAGATAACAGTAGTATACATAATCATATAAACCACAGGGCAAGATAACAACAGTATACTAAATCATATAAATCTCAGGGAAACATAATATCATGTTTAATCAGGGAATTCTACGAAAAGTACTTAGTAAACATATAGATAACGCAGCCACATCATGCATGTACATACCAACAAGATATACATATTAGATTGAGCACACAGGGTAGCATGTAAGTACAGGTCTACCTCAATAGCCTGTATATTTTGGTAGCCTCAGACCACACACACATACAAGCAAGAGTCAAGCGCAGTGTACATACCTATCACATGTTCAAAGCTCCAACCAACTACTTTCAGGCCCTTTCGTAGTCATATAATATAAGAATTCAGGTGATACAACAACTATAATTGACACATCCCTCAATATAAAACCTACCATCCCATAACATTATATACACAAAACACTCAGGTCACATCCATTCATATATAACATATATTGTAACACTTGGTAAAATTACAAAAATACCCCTAGAGGAGAGGTGTGCACAAAATGCATCTTTCGATGCTCGGATTGAAAATTCAAGAAGTGATTCGTGATCAGCACAAAAAATTGAGTGGGAGGAGGGTCTCAGTCGATTTTTAAAGCGATCGAGTCAAAAGATAATTTTTCGTTCTAAAATGAAAAATAGTGTGAGTCAAAGATAGAGCCGCGTCGCGGACCTATCGCATTGACACTTATATTTTTCTGTAATTTTTTGACGGAGTTGAATGTTGTCGAAGTGCACTATCCAAGACAGCTCCACATCGCGGACTGTGTTATATCAAGTCTGAGAATTTTTCTTTAAAATTTTGAGAGGTATTCTTGTCCATTTTTAATACTTCCTAAATCTCCTATATGACGAATATATGTTGTTTCCTCTGAGAAAGGGTTCCAAAAACCCATCCAAAAACCTTTTTCCTAGCAAAATCACTAAGCCAGAGCTTGAGGAGAGTTGAGATTGAGGAATTCAAGAGGAGTTTGTTCAAGGAATTGTTGTTAGCAATCATCCTAGGGATGTAAGGCTAACCTAAAGCATGGTATTTCCCTCCCATATGCCCCTTTGAGTAAATTGTGTCATTGATTGAAGATAATGAGTTTGATGTGAAGATTTTCGAGTATTATACTGAGTTTTTCTTAATTCATATATTTTACATGAATGGATGATCATCATAAACTTGATTTATTGCATAATTTAATTGCATGAGTGTTTTTCACAAAACCCTTAGATTATTTTATTAAAAAAATGCAAGAATGAACTTAAGGGATGAGTCCAGATCCTTAACGATGATGATGTTTGTGATGTTGTGATTGTGCTTCAAATTTGATGAGAGTCTTGATGATGATGTTGATGAGAATGATGTTCATGAATCTTAAAACTTGAAACTAAAATCTAAAACAAGTATTTTGAGTCCTTGATGTTGATTTTGATGTTGATGAGATGAGTTGATGTTGATGCTGAGGTAATACATCCCTATGTGACTGATGTTGAGGTAATATGTCCCCTATGGGACTGATGTTGAGGTACTATGTCCTTATAGGACTGATAATGATGCATTATGTCCCTATGGGACTGATGATGATGATGTTTTATGAGAATGTCGAGTTCTGGGAGGAGTATTGAGCACCAAAATAGGTGAGAGTGAGTCCCACTTGAACCCATTAACTACGTGGCCCGCATAGGAAGAGAGGATTGAACCGCAATGCAGATGGCTCCTGTTTTGTCCCAATAGAGGATTCAGGTTTTTTTCTTGTGGATCCACTCAGCTTGATGTCCTTTACCCCGGGTAGGATACTGGATGGATGTGGCAACAACATCGCTTCGTTGTATCATCACTGCCTCATAGGTGATGGTTGTCGGTTAGAGAAACTCCCAGTAAGGTCTTACTTCGATAGTACTCTGATGTTGAATGTTGATATAATGTTTTGAGTCGAGTTCCTTGAGTTGAGTTGAGTTGAGTCGAGTCGACGTTCCTTGAAATGAGTCTGATGTATTGATGATGAGGTGACGAGATGTTGATGAACCAATTGTCTACTCTAACTTCTTGCCTTAGATAGACATTTGATATTTTGATGGAATATGATGTTGAGTTAATGTTATCCCTTTACTGTTTTACTTGTACTGTGATATTCAGCTATTTTACATACCAGTACATTCCACGTACTGACGCCACTCGGCGCTGCATTGTTTCATGATGTAGATACAGGAGTTAGAGGACTTCAGCAGACGCATCGTTGAGGTCAGAGATTCCAAGTTCAGTCGCTGGGGAGCCTCCTTGTTATCCGAAGGAGACCTATTGTCACAACCCAAAAATAGACGTGATGGCACTCTTCTTATCCTACCAAGACAAGTTAGCCTAATACCCAGTTATAACCATAAAATGTGGAAGGATAATACAAAGTGAAAATTTTAACTACCGACAATAAGTCAACTTAATTAAAATTCCCCAAGACCTGGTTGTCATGTGCACAAGCCTCTAATGTGTTGCAATGGATTTGAAAAAAATATAAGTCACAAATGATGTTGTCTCTAAAGTAGAACAAGATCATAAACAGGAGGATGAGGCTCACTGAGATGATAAATAGCTACCTCACTAATCTCCAAGAAGCCTCGGATAAAAAAAAAGAAGAGAGAGTATCAAAAAGATCCGAGCGCATAACCTACAATAATGTAGAAGCAAGGGGTGAGTCCCAACCACACGGTACCCAACAAGTCAACTAACAAAAACAAAGCAAGTCCAATAGAATACGCAAACTCCTTTCATCCCAACCGACCTCCACAACTATAACCTCCACAGAAAATCTATCCAACCAGCAATACATAATACATAATAAAGATAATCTTCACAGTGTCACAATTCAACATCGCCACCACAACTCACCAGTGATAACATAGTCAAATACAGGAATAACATCATGTCACACAAGAATATGCAAGGATGAAATGCAATGCTTATGCAATAATCGCCGGTAATGACCTCGGCATCATAATATCACTGAAAAGTACCTCAACATCAGTACATCGCTGGTAAAGACCTCGGCATATTATCATCGCCGGCAAAGACCTCAGCATATTATCATTACCGGCAAAGACCTCGGCATATTATCATCGCCGGCAAAGACCTCATCATCATATCTCGACCGGTAAAGACCTCGACCCCAATTTTTACCATCTCACTCATAACAATATCCATAACCAATGCAAAAATGTGTGACATAGAATGAATGAACATAAGATGAAGTCCACAAACAAATCCACTCATAATCACCAACCACAACCACGTATCTCAATATAGATTTCATGCCACTTAACAACATTTTCAATTCAGGTGTTACAACACCACACATAACCAACCACAACAATATATCTCAATAATAGAATTCACACCACTTAGCCACATTTTCAATTTAAGCGTTACAACATCCCCCAATTCACATTTACATCTAATCACCCCATATTTATAATATTAAAAATATTTCATGAATCACACATAGGAGAAAGGAAAATTTGAGAATTTTATGAGCATTACAAAGTTTTGAAAGTTCACTTGCCTCAATTAATAGAATAACACTCCAAATCTTGAGTCTTTTGTAACGCTTTCAAATGATCAAAATCTGTTCAAATACATAATCAATATAAGAATACGAATCTAATGACACCCATATTGCTATATTTATTTTTTTGCTCAAAAATCGGGTCAAGATGTCACCCCGAGCCCTTAAATTCGAATCTGAAATTTTCTTTCAAATTATGTTTACCCATCAGAAAATAAACTCATATGTTAAATTTCAGCTAAAACGGATCATTATTTGACCCCCAAATAAAAATTTTATTCTAAGAACCCTAGGGCTATATTTTTCTTAATTTCACATAAATTATACACGTTTCTACCCTAAATATTTATTCATAATCTCTTGAAAACTGAATAGAAAGGATGAGAATAATTACCTTAATGATTTAGGACAAAAATCCTAATTTTTTTTTCTCCTCTTTTTCTTTCTTTTTCCTTCCCGCATCAATTTTTTTCTTTCTGCAGTGTGTGTGTCAAATTCTTTTTTTTGCTTTCTGCTTGTACTGTTTCATAGGGCTGCTGCTGTGCAGCCCTTTTCATCTTTATTCTTTTTCTTATTTACTTATTTTAATATACTAAAAGTGATAAATTTTATTAGCCTATTTTTGATAAATATGGAATAAATAGTATAGGATATTAATTAAAATATTATTTTAATCTACCAACTAAATTAATTATCTAAAATTATCCGTCAACTAAATTACCGTAATTATCGAATAGTTCCAAATTACACATAAAAAATTTACAAGAATGATCTTTTATAAAAGAGGGAGGATTTATTTTTAAAATGACCTAACGGGTTATTACACCCTTTTATTGTTGCTTTCTTCACTTATTGAGTTGGGTAGCCATGGCTTGTCATGGTACCATCTTAGATGGTAGAGTCAAGTTAGAGGCTTCATAGACATGAGTCGAGATTTGATGTTGAGGTTTTTTCCTTATGAGTTGAGTTAACATTTGCATTTTCTTATTCTGATGTTGAGAATGATGTTGGCCATTGGCCCTTCTTATTAAGGTAGCTCACTACATTACATCTATTATTCCACTATACTGATTTTAAGCGACTGTCTTGAGAATTAGTGGTTCGCTTGGGGACTAGCAATAGTCTCTGGGTGCCGGCCACACTTAAGGTACCTTCCCGGGTGTGACATATGCTCCACAACTCAACCCATAGACAGTACCTTCCTACAAATTCCAACTCAAATATGCAGATATTTCAACTCAGTCTAGGGTTTAGAGAAAGCCTAGTCTACCTGGTATCCAACATCTCTTGCTCTGAGTCAATCCAACCATGTTTTTTCCCTCCAAATTACTTCTCGATGTTGCTCTGCTATTCAAAGATAAGTCACAAGATTATTACAGCTGATTTGACTATAAAATCTCAAGAAACAGGTGAAATTACATCAGTTACAACTAAAATAAAAAAAAATCAAGTCCCAAACTCGAAATATTGAACCAATCCTTGTAAAATAATCCTCACATCACCCTGAGTCTATATCCATAACTTCGGCCCAAAACGGACCACAGAAGACCAAGAAAAGGCCCAAAACAAAAGTTAAAAACTTTATCGAAAAAACATTCTTTTCAAAACATTCTCGGTCAAAATGCTCAAAAATCAGACAATATCAGAAAACATCCAGTGTCCCACAGCATTCCTCTCGGAATGTAGAACAAATTAGACATAAATTTCTCTTTAAGAATTGACCGAGATATTGCAATGTAATTTTTTCACTAATTCCCGATATATCAATGAAGAAAAAGCAGAGATATACCTAAAACTACATGCCAAATCATGAATTCAACTTTATCACAACATTCCTTGTGAAAAATCAATTCACGTAGCATTTTGAATCACTCAAATCGGATGAAAAATAAGCTCGGAATCGCAATGCGAAGTTGAAAACATAACTATACATATATATGTATAATTCTATATATACATACATACATACATACATATATATATATATATATATATATATATAGGCTTAACTCATAAACAAACACCTAAACTTGTCCTCATTTTTCACTTAGACACCTAAACTAAGACAAGTTTCTAATAGACACCTCAACTGCTAAGATTTGATCCCATTAAACACTTTTATCCTACTTGGCACTCTCCGCAGTCCTTTTTCATGTTAATTGTACTTTTTTTTATTTTTCAGCCAAAAATAAATAGCTGTGATTTTCTTTTTATGATTTTCTTTTTTTGGACCACAACTGTTTATTTTTGGCTAAAAATTTTAAAAAACAGTACAATTAATATGAAAAAGTACTATGGAGAATGCCAAGTAGGATAAAAGTGTTTAATGAGATCAAATCTTAGCAATTAAGGTGTCTATTAGGAACTTGTCTTAGTTTAGGTTTCTAAGTGAAAAATGAAGACAAGTTTAGATGTCTGTTTATGAGTTAAGTCATATATATATAAATATATTTATATATGCAGCTTGCCTTCTGTCACCTAACCTCTATGTGGCAGCATCAAATCATGCCACGTGGCAGTCTCAAAGCATGCCAACACTTACCCTCCTTCAATAACCCTCCAATTCTCTTTTTTATCGTTTCGGGCTCGTTTGAACATCAATTTTCGTAAAGGAATTGTGTGATCCTGTGATTTTTGATGTTTCGAACCCAATGATGCAATCAGAATTAAAAATGGAGTTTTCAGCAATAAAGTGGGGGTCCCACTTCTTTATACGCAACTTTTACCTGAAAGCCCCTAGGGTCAAATCACATCCAGACATCCCCAGTATCAAATAAGGGGTCTCCCAAGACAAACATTGATATTCTGGAGCTAACCGCGCTATCAGAATTCTCATCTGGGGCATGGTTCCCAAGAGCATTGACTGGGTCAACTGTTAATTGGTTCCGACGGTCAAAATTGTAATCAATGATATAGTTACACCGGACATGCACCTAGCCTAATTCAACCATTACAGAGTTAATGGAATCGCCAGAATTCTATTCCGAGGTCTTTTACTAGGACTTTACCCGAAAATTCATTTTACGGGTATAACTTCCCGATTAACTCAAAAATCCACATAACTCCCGAATAATCCGACTAATAATCACCCCAATTGTCCCGAGATCACTATATACATGCTCAAGTAAACATAATAATAGCAAAATCATATAAATGACGCGAAGAGTCATTACATTTTGATTTTTCACATCACAAGCTTACCATTCAAGTTTTGAAATTTTCTTTGTGCACAAAGAGAATTTCACTAGTTCAATGTAAACATTTCATAGATAATATGCTACGAAGAATATGGTCATCGACCACTAAAATCTTCGATTCATAAAGCCAGTCTGTAACTCTATTTAAGTATTTTAGTGTGGGTTTTTGTTATGCCAAAAAATTGATTAAGACCGCTTACAAAAGTTTTTTATGAAAGTAAATGTAATAGCATTCAAAAAGTGATTAATTGTTGAGACAGATTGTATTATATATCTCAAGCTAATTGAATAACTTAGTATAATTTGATATAAATATGTAAAATTTATTAGTCATATGTAAGCGCTTATGAAATTTATGCTAGACGAAGAATAATATATGCGTATGATGAATGTACTTTTATTATGGATAATATAATTCTGTATGGAGTACAACCTATCTATGCTTCTTGGATAGTTAAAAAAAATCTTATAAGCTAATACATATTTGAATGCGTCGAATATCTAAAAATCAATGAGGTAAACAAGAATCAATTCCCTTTCAAATAAATTTACTTATAGCTTAAAAGGACTTACCAAGAATCACTTTGAGGAAATAAGTGTATATCTATATTATATTAAAAGCGTGAAAGCTCTTCGAATATTTTTTTGAATTATTTACTCTTCATTAAATGTCTTCGCTTTAGATAGAATCATATTTTCACTATTTATCTTCAATTAATATATTATTATTTTAATAATATTTAATATTGAATATAATTAATAAACATATTAAACATTAAATATGTCCCCCATTTTAAAGCTTAGAATTCATAGAGTAAAATTTGTATTATATTTTCCATTAGGTTTCATTCATATTTGAGGATTAGAATTTATCTATGGTAGAACTCATCAAGACAAGGAAAAAAATAAGAAACTACAATTGCCCATCATCAAAAAGACTCTGTAATAGATAAAATTATCATTTACTATTTTTCTAAAATGATTTTCATTTAAATTTAGGACTTCAAAACTAATTAAAATTGTAATTTTCATTTAACTTAGGACTTTAAAATTAATTAACTTTATAATTACAGAATAGGGTCAAATATGCCCTTGTACTAATAGAAAAAGTTTAAATATACCTTTCGTTATACTTTTGGTTCAAATAAACCTGTCCCATTATAATTTCGGGTCAAATATACCCCTCTTATTATACATTCACATAAATTTACCCTTAATTTTGACAAATGCTCAAATGATAGACTATTTTCTTCTTCTTTTGGATATGTTATTTTCTCTTTTGATGTTACTTAAATATTGATGAGTTTAAATTATATATTGTGGATTAGAGTACTTTATATGATGAAAATGGATAAATAAACACTTTGCATTGATGAGTTTGATTAAAAAAATATACACATAAATAGTTTTTACAAATTTTATGACTATAATATTGTGAATTGTTTTGTAAAAAAAAATTAATTTAAAAGTACTTGTATAAAAGAAAAAAGTGTGTGTGTGTGTGGGGGGGGGGGGGGGGAGGAGGAACAACAAATCTAATTTTAAAAAAAGTTAAGCATAAAAAAGCAAAATATTTAGTCAAACGAAGGGTTTTTATAAGCTGAAAAGTCATATAGAATGATTAGTTTAATCAACATTTTTTGTAATCTTTACATATGCTTTTTTTTACCAATCATTAAAATTAAGGATAAATTTGTGTCAAAATATAATGAGAGGGGTATATTAGGTCAAAAAGTATAATTGGAGTGGTATATTTAAACTGTAAGTATAACGAAGGGTATTTTGAACTATTTCTAATAGTACAACGGTATATTTGACCCTTCTCCATTATAATTATAATAATTAATAAGAGGTAAGAAATAATAATATTCAGTAATTTTAAGTTGACAAAAATGTCCTTAATTTTTTGAAGTTGCACCTTTTTTGTTTAGAAAAGAAATCGGGATTGAGAGAAATCTATTACCATGATAAATGTGAAAAAAAGTCAATTTTAATTAAAAGGGGGGGGGGGAGTTCTTTTCTATAAGGTATTTGATTTTACTTTTGATTTATTTTAATCTGAGGTAGTTTATTTGTTGATCAGTGATAGACATAAATTTGTTTGTTGTCTATATTCTTTTGATTAAACTTTCTTGCTCCTTAGTTGCTAAAAATATTTAGCCCAATATATATTGCAATCATGTAGTAGATATATTACCTTTATAATTTAACTACTAAAAGGTATTTTCAATATAATAATGATGAAAGTCAATATCGTACAAAAGTTAAAAGTGTTATCTTACATTAATAAATTAAACATTAACTGTTATTTTCAAAAAAAATAAAACTGTTTGACAAAAAGTTTCTTTTTAAAATTGGTACATTTATAATTTTGGTCAAATAGAGTACTTTTTTTGTTTGGATTTGTTTGTTATAGTTTGACTAGACACGAAAATTAAGAAAGTAAGACCCCATTTATTTTTATTAAGATTAAGACGTCTAAATCTGAATGCTCATTTGAAAATTAAGATTTAAAGGTACGATGAATGCTAAGATGTTGCATTAAGATCTGAATACTACATCGTTAAGACTATTTGTTTGCTCAATATTTTTTAATGTATAAAATTTCTCTTTGTTTTAAAAATATGATAAACATTAAATTCAAAGAAAACACTAAAGTGATTAAATGTTATATTAATAAGATATTTTAAAACATTTATATGACAATTAGTGATGGTGACAACTAATGATGGTGATTGTACGTATTGTAGTGGAATGATGTTGACTAATGATAATGATTGTGGGTAGTATCTAACGATATATTGGTTGATAATAGTGATTAACCATGATTTTTGGTGGTGGTGACTAATAATTAGTAGCGGAATAAGATAGCTACTGACTGTGGTGAACAATATTGATAGTTAGTTTCACGCTTCGGGAGGGTACCCTTGGCGCGACCATCACTCAAAGACTATTGCTAGTCTCCAAGGGAACCACTTAGCTTCATCACATCATTCAATCAAATAACTCTACTGAATAGCGGAAAATATAAGTAAGTAGTGGACACATCTCATCTAAAGTTTCAAAGGAATTTATGTAAAATAATAAGGCTAGTAGAAGAACTAGCTCACAATCTTAACATCAATGCATGACCATCATCTAAGAATTCTATATCATTAATCATGTGGTGCCAATGACAGATCCATGGCTACCCCAATAAAATAAACAAAAAATCTAACTCTAATGCAAGGTAAAATAATAATACTGGATCCTCCGGAGTAGTGGAGGCTCACCAAATCAGCTTCGAGCCTCAGATCTTCAACGGAGTGCCTATTGATGACCTTTAGTACCTGCCTCTGCACCATAAAACGAAGCAGTCCAGAGTTGACGTCAGTACTTCGAATGTACTGGTATGTAAAATAGCTGAGTGAGAAACCGGTAGAATAGTATGGAAACAATATCAATTCGAAATAAAAATCAAATCACATTATTAGTCAAATGTGTATCTAAGCAAGAATAAAGAGTAGACAAGTGACCTATCAATAATTCAGAACTCATCAATAGTGTCAAACTCATCTCAAAGCTCACCTCAGAGGAGCTCACCTCTTCTCATCTCATCTCATCTCGATTGTTAACAGCATCAAAGGCATGTAAGGCTAAACTATAACATGGGATTGTTTTCTCATGTGCCCCACAGAGGTTATAGATGAGTTATTTATTGAAATGTCTACATGCATGGTTTCTTTGATGGATTTTCTTGAAAATTTTATTTGAAACTACATGTTTTCTATGTTGATGATCATCATACTATTGGTTTTCTTAAGTTGGATGTTTTCATGAGAATTTGCATAACCCTACATGATTAATTTGAACAACATGCATAATGAACTTGAGGATCGAGTCTAGAGCCTTAGATTGTGATTGTGATTGTGACGAGAGAATGGATAGTCTAGAGCCCTGAGTTAGAAGTGTGATTGTCGATTGTGATTGTGATTGTGATGAGTCTAGAGCATTGAATTAGGATTGTGATTGTTGATTGTGATTGTGATTGTGATGGGAGAATGATGATGAGTTGATAGAGTATGATTGTTTTGTGAGTCTCTATGAATGAAATCTACCGATGTGTCTATTCACTTGATTCCTAATGATTGATCTAAACCTTGAGTCATTGATGAGATTAATTGATGAGAGGGTTAAAGTCCCTATGAGATTGAATGATGAGAGGGTTAAAGTCCCTATGAGATACCAATCGTTGACGGGGTTAAATTCCCTACGAGATTGGTTTGATTGGATTGATGGTTTTATGAGCATTGAGTCGGGAGGAGTATCGAGCACCGAAATGGGTAAGAGTGAGTCCCACTTGAACTCATTAATCTATGTCGCAAAGAATAGAAGAGGTTTTCCTCTTGAGTTGATGTCCCTGAAATCAATAGCGGACTTTGTTGATTGTTTCAGTCTCCATCTTGGATTTGTCCATTATGGTTTTGATTCGTCTCTACCTGGCAAGTACGGGACGGCCGTGGAAACACAGGCGGGATTGTTGTACAATCACTGGCTCATAAGTGATTGTTGTCGGTTAAGAGAAACTCCCATAAACTTCTTACCCTATTTTGAGTCTGAAAGAGATGAGAGGAGGTGAGCTCCTCTGAGGTGAGACGAGATGAAATGAAATGTGATGAGATAAGAGGAGGTGAGCTCCTTTGAGATGAGCCTGAGATGATTGATGAGGTTTGAGTTGCTGATAGGTCACTTTCCTATTCTTTATTCTTGCATAGATAGACATTTGACTAAGGATATGATTTGATGTTTATTTTGAGTTGATATTGTTTCCATATTTTTCTACCGGTTTATGTTTCACTCAGCTATTTTACATACCAGTACATTCCAAGTACTGACGTCCACTCTGGACTATATCATTTTATGATGTAGAGGCAGGTACTAGAGATCGTCAACAGGCGCTTCGTTGAGGATTTCGAGATCGCAGCTTATTGGTGAGCCTCCCCTACTCCGAAGGATTCACTCTTTTATTTCATCATGCTTAGAGTTAGATTAGACTATTTCTTTTATTTTGGGTTGCCATGGATTTGTCATTGGCACCATATGATGATGATAGAGGCTTCATAGATGATGGTCGAGTATTAATGTTGAGACTGTGAGCTAGTTCTTCCTACTAGCCCTTATTGTTTTATGAAATCTTTTGAGACTTCAGATGATGATGTGCCTATTACTACTATATCTTTCCGCTATTCATTAGAGTTTATTTGATTGAATGATGTGATGAGGCTAAGTGGTTCGCTTGGAGACTAGCAATAGTCTTTGAGTGCCGGCCACGCCTAGGGTACCCTCCCGGGGCGTGACAAACTTGGTATCAGAGCACAGAGTTCAAGTGTCCTAGGGAGTCTATGAAGCCGTGTCTAGTAGAGTCTTGTTTATGGGTGTGTTGTCGACCCCATTTCATAAGCAGGAGGCTATGGGACATTAGGAATGGTTACAATTCTTTCTTATTCCAAATCGTGCGATAGAGTTGAACTCTATGCAAACTATCCTCTAATTCTTGCGTTACACGTGCAGAACCGATAACATGCCTCCCAGAAGAGCTGTCAGAGGAAGGGGACGTCCTGCCAGGCAAGCTTTTAACCCACCTGAGCCTCAAGTACCCGAGAGCTATATTGAGGAACTTGAGAAGGTGTTCCAAGTGATGCTTGTGGCGGATGTGGATAGAGTTGAATTGGCCGCCTACCAACTCAAAGGGGTGGCCAGGCTGTGGTTCGACCAATGGAAGAAAGGATGAGGGGATGATGCTCCATGTATGACTTGGGCAGTGTTTGAGGAGGCCTTCTTGGGACACTTTTTCCCAAGGGAGAAAAGAGAGGCTAAGGTGAGGGAGTTTCTGAATCTAAAGCAGGGCTCCATGACCGTGCAGGAGTATGGCCTGAAGTTCACACAGTTATCTCGCTATGCTCCTGACATGATTGCCGACATGAGGGGAGGATGGGAATGTATGTCGATGGGTTGAATAGAGGACCCAAGAGGGATGGCAGAGGGGCAATGCTAGTGAGTGATATGGACATTGGGCGGTTGATGACATTTGTACAACAAGCTAATAAGGAGAGGCAGCATGACAAGGAGGAATTCAGGCGCAAGAAAGCCAAAACATCTAGCTATGAGACGGGAAGGAGAGGCAATGGTAATCGGTTTCCAGCGCCATCATCTACTAGTGCACCAACGCCCAGGATCAGGGATGATCAGAGGTTCCAGAATACTAGAGCCCATGGGTCCCAGTCACAAACTAGTGTGGCTCAAGGATCACGGTGTCAACCACCGTGTAAGAATTGTGGCAAGTTGCTCCTAGGAAGATATCGTGAGGGAAATGATGGGTGCTACAAATGTGGCCAAATGGGTCACTATCAGAGAGACTGTCCTCGATGGGCTAGCCGAGCTCAATCCACTGCATCGGCCCCACCAGTAGGAGGGAACCAGAGGGCCACTATGTCAGGAACAGGCGGAGCGACAAACCGCTTGTACGCCATGGGTAGTCGCCAAGATCAGGAGAACTCCCCAGATGTTGTGACGGGTATGATTCGCGTTTTTACTTTTGATTGTTATGTCTTGATGGACCTCGGGTCCACGCTGTCATTTGTATCTCCTTATGTGGCCAGTAAATTTGATAGGACCCCTGAGAGTCTCCTTGAACCTTTTGATGTTTCCACTCCAGTGGGTGAGTCTATTCGAGCTGAGAGAGTCTATAGAGCTTGTGTAGTGTCCATCAATCATAGGGATACTCTTGTTGATTTGATTGAGCTGGAGATGATTGATTTTGACTTGATCCTTGGCATGGATTGGCTCCACGCCTGTTATGCCTCTGTTGATTGTAGATCCCGAACTGTTAAGTTCCAATTTCTAAATGAACCAGTTCTAGAGTGGAAGGGTGACTCAGTGACACTGAGGGGGAGGTTTATCTCATATCTTAAATCCCGGAAGTTAATCAAAGGCTGTATTTATCACTTGGTGAGAGTGAAATCTGATGATGTTGAGTCCCCAATTCTTGAGTCAGTTCCGATTGTCAATGAGTTTCCGGAAGTGTTTCCTGATGACCTGCCCGGAGTCCCTCCCGATAGGGAGATTGACTTTGGGATTGATGTTCTTCTAGATACCCAGCCCATTTCGATCCCACCTTACAGGATGGCCCCTGCTGAGTTGAAAGAATTGATAGAGCAATTAAAAGATTTGCTAGAGAAGGGCTTCATTAGGCCCAGTGTTTCACCATGGGGTGCTCCTGTCCTATTCATGCGAAAGAAAGATGGGTCTCTCAGAATGTGTGTTGATTATAGGCAACTGAACAAGGTCACGGTAAAGAATAAATATCCTCTCCCAAGGATAGATGATTTGTTTGACCAACTTCAGGGCGCCTCTTGTTTCTCTAAGATAGACCTCAGATCTGGCTACCATCAGATGAAGGTGAGAGAGTGCGACATTCCAAAGACAGCCTTTAGGACTAGATATGGCCATTTCGAATTCCTGGTCATGTCCTTTGGGTTGACGAATGCACCTGCTGCCTTTATGGACTTGATGAATAGGGTGTTCAAACCGTATCTTGACTTGTTTGTAATTGTATTCATCGATGATATTCTGATATATTCAAGGAGTGAGGAGGAGCATGCCAATCATCTCAGAGTTGTCCTCCAAACTCTTAGAGACCATGAGTTGTATGTAAAATTCTCAAAGTGTGAGTTCTGGCTTAAGTCAGCAGCCTTCCTGGGCCACGTTGTTTCCGGTGATGGTATTCGAGTGGACGCCCAAAAGATTGAAGCGGTAAAGAACTGGCCCCAACCCACCACTCCAACAGACATTAGAATTTTCTTGGGGTTGGCAGGCTACTACCGCAGGTTTGTGGAAGGATTTTCTTCCCTATCTGCACCATTGACCAAGTTGACCCTGAAAAAGGTCAAGTTTTAGTGGTCCGAGAAATGTGAGAAGAGTTTCCGGGAGTTGAAAACGAGATTGACTACTGCACCAGTCCTAACTTTACCCGAGGGAAACGAGGACTTTGTGATTTATTGTGATGCCTCAAGGGTCGGACTGGGATGCGTACTAATGCAAAGGGGGAAGGTGATAGCCTATGCCTCCAGGCAACTTAAGGTCCATGAAAGGAATTACCTAACCCATGACCTCGAGTTGGCAGCAGTAGTGTTCGCCCATAAGATCTGGCGTCACTACTTGTATGGAGTACATATGGATGTGTTCACAGACCACAAGAGCTTGCAGTATGTTTTCAGTCAGAAGGAGCTTAACTTGCGACAGAGGAGATGGTTAGAATTTCTCAAGGATTACGACATGAGCATTCACTATCACCCAGGTAAAGCTAACGTTGTTGCTGATGCTCTTAGCAGGTTATCAATGGGTAGCACAGCCCATGTGGAGGAAGGAAAGAGGGAATTAGCCAAGGATGTACATCAGTTGGCTCGATTAGGGGTCCGACTTGAGGAGAACAATGAAGGAGGAGTTAATGTGGAGAACGGGTCTGCTTCCACGCTAGTAGTAGAAGTGAAAGAAAAGCAAGACCAAGACCCAGTTATACTCCAATTGAAGGAGGATGTCCACAATCAGAAGGTGACGGTCTTATCCAAAGTGGGAGATGGGGTACTGAGATATTAAAGTCTATTGTGTGTTCCAAATGTTGATGGCATACGGGACAGGATCATGGCAGAAGCTCATAACACTAGATATTCCATTCACTCTGGCTCCACAAAAATGTACCATGACTTAAGAGAAGTCTATTGGTGGAATGGGATGAAGAGGGACGTTGCAGAGTTCGTCTCGAAATGCCCAAATTGCCAACAAGTGAAGGTTGAGCATCAAAGGCCATGTGGATTGGCTCAGAACTTGGAAATTCCGGAGTGGAAATGGGAGATGATCAACATGGACTTTATCACTGGCCTGCCGAAATCTCGAAAGCAACATGATTCAATATGGGTGATTGTTGATAGGATGACAAAGTCGGCTCACTTCTTGGCAGTAAAGACAACAAACACTGCGGAAGAGTATGCCAGATTGTACGTCCAGGAGATCGTGAGGTTGCATGGGTTTCCTTTGTCTATCATCTCAGACAGAGGGGCTCAATTTACCTCTCAGTTCTGGAGATCGTTTCAGAAAGGTTTGGGTACTAAGGTGAACCTGAGTACAGCTTTTCACCCGCAGACGGATGGTCAGGCAGAACGTACGATTCAAACACTCGAGGACATGTTGAGAGCTTGTGTACTTGACTTCAAAGGAAATTGGGATGATCATCTACCATTGATCGAATTCGCATATAACAATAGTTATCATACGAGCATTCAGATGGCTCCTTATGAAGCTCTGTACGGGAGAAGATGTAGATCGCCAATTGGGTGGTTTGAGGTTGGCGAAGCAGGGCTGATTGGACCTGACCTTGTTCACCAGTCGATGGAGAAGGTCAATATCATTAGAGAGAGGCTAAAGACTGCCCAGAGTGGCCAAAAATCCTACACCGACATAAGGAGAAGGGACATAGAGTTTGAGATAGATGATTGGGTGTATTTGAAGGTATCACCTATGAAGGGTGTCCTAAGGTTTGGGAAGAAGGGAAAGTTAAGCCCACGATATGTTGGGCCATATCAGATCGTAAAGAGGATTGGGAAGGTTGCTTACGAGTTGGAGCTACCTTCCGAGTTAGAGGGAGTTCATCCGGTATTCCATGTGTCGATACTGAAGAAATGCTTGGGAGATCCTGCCTTGGTGCTCCCTATCGATAGCCTTGGAGTAAAAGATAGCGTATCTTATGAAGAGGTCCCAGTTCAAATCCTTGATCGTCAAATTCGCAAGTTGAGGAACAAAGAAATAGCCTCAGTCAAATTCCTGTGGAGGAATCAATTCGTTGAAGAAGCCACATGGGAAGCTGAGGAGGAGATGAAGGCAAAATACCCGCACCTATTCGTGCCAACAGATGATGGAAACATTGAAGGTAAAAATCCTTGCTCTTCACCAAACTGATTGTTTTATTTTGATGCGACTTACTATTATCGAGTCGAGGGTGGATTGATTGAACTGAGTGGAAGATGAGTCTCGAGTCTATTCGTGCTTAGCCCCCACCTCTGCTCATCATTCGAGGACGAATGATCCCAAAGGGGAGATGATGTAACGCCCGGTAAAATTACCAAAATACCCCTAGAGTGAGGGTATGCGCGTAACGCATCTTCCGATGCTCGTATGGCAAATCCGAGATCGGATTTGTGATCAACATTGAAATTGGAGTGGAAAAATGGTCTCGGTCGAATTTTAGGGCGACCCGATTGGAAGCTAAATTTTTCGATCAAGACACAAAATAGTGGTTGTCCGCGACAGAGGCGCGTCACGGACCTGACGCGGAGTAGCAGTTGTGTGTTTTCCAAAATTTTCGACGGGATGGAGAAAACTCGTACAAAAAGTACTTTTTCCAAAATTACACAGTACGCGATAGGTCCGCGTCGCGGACCGTGTGTCTGTCCGAACTGCAAATTCCTAATTTAATTCGAGGGGAATTCTAGTCAATCCCCAGTCCCTCTTAAACACTGATACATGACTAATTAAGTCGTTTTCAACCAGAAAAGGGTCTAAAACCTCATTCTAAGTCCTATTCCTTAAACACTAACAAGGCTAGGGCTTGAGGAGAAGAGAGAAGAGCTTGTGAGAGGAATTCGAGCGGAGACCCTGAAAATACTCGATTGTTAACAAAATCACAGGTATGTAAGGCAAAACTATAACATGGGATTGTTCTCTCATGTGCCCCATAGAGGTTATAGATGAGTTGTTTATTGAAAAGTCTACATGCATGGTATCTTTGATGGATTTTCTTGAAAATTTTATTTGAAGCTACATGTCTTCTATGTTGATGATCATCATACTATTGGTTTTCTTAAGTTGGATGTTTTCATGAGAATTTGCATAACCCTACATGATTAATTTGAACAGCATGCATAATGAACTTGAGGATCGAGTCTAGAGCCTTAGATTGTGATTGTAATTGTGACGAGAGAATGGTGAGTCTAGAGCCCTGAGTTAGAAGTGTGATTGTCGATTGTGATTGTGATTGTGATTGTGATGAGTCTAGATCCTTGAATTAGGATTGTGATTATGATGGGAAAATGATGATGAGTTGATAGAGTATGATTGTTTTGTGAGTCTCTATGAATGAAATCTACCGATGTGTCTATTCACTTGATTCCTAATGATTGATCTAAACCTTGAGTCATTGATGAGAGGGTTAAATTCCCTATGAGATTAAATGATGAGAGGGTTAAAGTTCCTATGAGATACCGATCGTTGACGGGGTTAAATTCCCTACGAGATTGGTTTGATTGGATTGATTGTTTTATGAGCATTGAGTCGAGAGGAGTATCGAGCACCGAAATGGGTAAGAGTGAGTCCCACTCGAACTCATTAAACTATGTCCCCAAGCATAGAAGAGGTTTTCCACTTGAGTTAATGTCCCTGAAATCAATAGCGGACTTTGCTGATTGTTCTGTCTCCATCTTGGATTTGTCCATTATGGTTTCAATTCGTCTCTACCTGGCAAGTACGGGACGGCCATGGCAACACCGGCGGGATTGTTGTACAATCACTAGCTCATAAGTGATTGTTGTCGGTTAAGAGAAACTCCTATACACTTTTTACCCTATTCTGAGTCTGAAAGAGATGAGAGGAGGTGAGCTCCTCTGAGGTTAGACGAGATGAAATGAAATGTGATGAGATAAGAGTAGGTGAGCTCCTTTGAGATGAGCCTGAGATGATTGATGAGGTTTGAGTTGTTGATAGGTCACTTGCCTATTCTTTATTCTTGCATAGATAGACATTTGACTAAGGATATGATTTGATATTTATTTTGAGTTGATATTGTTTCCATATTTTTCTACCGGTTTATGTTTCACTCAGCTATTTTACATGCCAGTACATTCCAAGTACTGACGTCCACTCTGGACTGCATTGTGTTATGATGTAGAGGCAAGTACTAGAGATCGTCAACAGGCGCTTCGTTGAGGATTTCGAGATTGCAGCTGATTGGTGAGCCTCCCCTACTCTGGAGGATTCACTCTTTTATTTCATCATGCTTAGAGTTAGATTAGACTATTTCTTTTATTTTCGGTAGCCATGGATTTGTCATTGGCACCATATGATGATGATAGAGGCTTCTTAGATGATGGTCGAGTATTAATGTTGAGACTGTGAGCTAGTTCTTCCTACTAGCCCTTATTGTTTTATGAAATCTTTTGAGACTTCAGATGATGATGTGCCTATTACTACTATATCTTTCTGCTATTCATTAGAGTTTATTTGATTGAATGATGTGATGAGGCTAAGTGGTTCGCTTGGAGACTAGCAATAGTCTCTGAGTGCCGGCCACACCTAGGGTACCCTCCCGGGGCGTGACATTAATGCTCATAAAACCATCAATCTAATCAAACCAATCTCGTAGGGACTTTAACCCTATCAACGATCGGTATTTCATAGGGACTTTAACCCTATCATCAATCAATCTCAGAGGGACTTTAACCATCTCATAAATCAATCTTATAGGGACTTTAACCCTCTCATCAATCAATCTCATAGGGACTTTAACCCTGTCATCAATTAATTTCATCAATGACTCAAGATTTAAATCAATCATTAGGAATCGAGTAAGTAGACACATCGGTAAAGTTCATTTGTAGAGACTCATAAAGCAACTAAACTCTTTCACCTCATCATCATTATCTCATCACAATCACAATCACTATCTTTATTCAAGGCTCTAGACTCAATCCTCAAGTTCATTATGCATTCTTTTCAAATTAATCATGTAGGGTTATACAAATTCTCATGAAAATATTCAACATGAAAACAAACAGTATGATGATCATCAACATAGAAAACATGTAATTTCAAATATAGTTTTAAGAAAAACCATCAAAGTTTCATGCATGTAGATTCATCAACCATCAACTCATCTATGACCTCTATGGGGCACATGAGAGAACAATCCCATGTTTTAGTTTAGCCATACATACCTATGATGCAACTAACAACCGAGTACGCCAAGGATCTCTTCTCGAATTTCCTCAACTCAAGCTCTCCTCTTCTTTCCTCAAGCCCTAGCGTTGTTAAATTAGGGAATAGGACTTAAAATGGGGGATTTAGACCATTTTCATGTCAAAACGTCATTATTAGCTGTGTCTTAGATTTTAGGAGCGGTGGGGAATTGACCGGAATGCCCCTCATAATTATTTAGAAATTTCTAGCTCAGAAAATACACGGTCTGCGAAGTGGACCGGTTGCAAATAGTGTTTTTTTTGGAAAAGTCTTTTTGAATGAGTTTTCTCCATCCCATTGAAAATTTTGAAAAACACAGAAGTGCCTCTCCACGACAAGTGTGCGATGCGCCTTTGTCGCTCACCGTCACTATTTTCTGATTTGGATTGAAAATTTATCTTTTGATCGGATCACTCTAAAAATTTACTAGACCATTTTCCCACTCAAGTTTTCATGCGGATCACAAATCCTGTCTCGGATTTGCCATATGAGCATCGGAAGATGCGTTACACGCATACCCTCACTCTAGGGGTATTTTGATAATTTTACTGAGCGTCACATCATCTCCCTCTTGGGGTCATTCATCCTCGAATGATGAGTAAAGGTGTGGATTAAGGCACGAATATACTCAAGACTCATTTCCACACTCAATTCGATCAATCAACTCTCGACTTAATAATAGTAAGTCACATAAAAATAGAACGATCAGCTTAGTGAAGAGTAAGGATTTTTACCTTCAATATCTTCATCATCAGTTGGCACGAATAGGTGCGAATATTTTGCCTTCATCTCCTCCTCAGCTTCCCATGTGGCTTCTTCAACGAATTTATTCCTCCACAGGACTTTGCCTGAGGCTATTTCTTTGTTCCTCAACTTACGAATCTGACGATCAAGGATTTGAACCGGGTCCTCTTCGTAAGATAGGTTATCCTTCACCCCGATGCTATCAACATGGATCACTAAGGCATGGTTTCCCAAGCATTTCTTTAGCATTGACACATGGAATACCAGGTGGACCCCATCTAACTCGTAAGGAACTCTAACTCGTAAGCCACCGTCCTAATCCTCTTTATGATCTGATATGGTCCAACATAACGTGGACTTAACTTTCCCTTCTTCCCAAACCTTAGGACACCCTTCATAGGTGAGACTTTTAAATACACCCAATCATCTACTTCGAACTCTAAGTCTCTTCTCCTCACGTCGGTGTAATATTTTTGGTGACTCTTGGTAGTCTTTAACCTCTCTCTAATGGCCTTGACCTTCTCCATCGACTGGTAAAAAAGATCAGGTCCAATCAGCTCCACTTCTCCAACCTCTAACCACCCAATAGGCGGTCTATATCTACTTTTGTACAAGGCTTTATAAGGGGCCATTTGAAAGCTTGCATGATAACTATTGTTATATGCATATTCAACCAATGGTAAGTGATTATCCCAATTTCCTTCGAAGTCAAGAACACAAGATCTGAACATGTCCTCAAGTGTTTGAATTGTATGCTCTGTCTGACCATCCATCTGTTGATGGAAGGCTGTACTCAGGTTCACCTTAGTACCCAAGCCTTTCTTGAATGATCCCCAGAACTGGGAGGTAAATTGAGCTTCTCTATCCGAGATGATGGACAAGGGAACCCCATGCAACCTCACAATCTCCTAGACATACAACCTGGCATACTCTTGCGCAGTTTTTATTTTCTTAACTGCCAAGAAGTGAGCCGACTTAGTCATTCTATCCACGATCACCCATATCGAATCATGTTGCTTTTGAGATTTCGGCAGGCCGGTCATAAAGTCCATGTTAATCATCTCCCATTTCCATTCCGGAATTTAAAAGTTCTGAGCTAATCCATAGGGCCTTTGATGCTCAACCTTCACTTGTTGGCAATTTTGGCATTTTGAAATGAACCCTGCAATGTCCCTCTTCATCCCATTCCACCAATAGACTTCTCTTAAGTCGTGGTACATTTTGGTGGAGCCAGGATGAATGGAATATCTAGTGTTCTGAGCTTCTTCCATTATTCTGTCTCGTATGCCATCAACATTTGGGAAACACAATCGACTTTGTTATGTCAACACTCCATCTCCACCTTTGAGAAGACCATCACTCTCTGATTGTGGACATCCTCTTTCAATTGGATATGAAAGGGTCTTGGTATTGCTTTTCCTGCACCTCCAGCACTAACGAGGAAGCAGACCCGTTCTGAACATTAACTGCTCCTTCATTGTTCTCCTCAAGTCGGACTCCTAATCGAGCCAACCGGTGCACGTGCTTGGCTAACTCCCTCTTTCCTTCCTCCACATGGGTTGTGCTACCCATTGCTACCCATTGCTAACCTGCTAAGAGCATCATAAACAACATTAGCTTTACCTGGGTTGTAGTGAGTGCTCATGTCATAATCCTTGAGCAATTCTAACCATCTCCTCTGTCGCAAGTTGAGCTTTCCGGACTAAAAACATAATGCAAGCTCTTGTGGTCAGTGATCACATCTACATGCACTCTATACAAGTAGTGACGCCAAATTTTAAGTGCAAACACTATTGCAGCTAACTCGAGGTCATGGGTTGGGTAGTTCCTTTCATGAACCTTGAGTTGCCTAGACGCATAGGCTATCAACTTTCCCCTTTGCATTAGTACGCATCCCAATCCAACCCTAGAGGCATCACAATAAATTACAAAGTCCTCGGTTCCACCAGGTAAGGTTAGGACTGGTGCAATAGTCAACTTTGTTTTCAATTCCTGGAAACTCTTCTCACAATTTTCGGACTACTAAAACTTGACCATTTTTGAGTTAATTTGGTTAATGGCATGGATAGGGAAGAAAATCCCTCAACAAACCTGCAGTATTAGCCTGCCAACCCAAAAACTTCTAATGTAAGTCGGAGTAGTCGACCGGGGCTAGTTCTTAACCGCTTCAATCTTTTGGGTATCCACTCGAATACCATCATCGGAAAAAACTTGGCCTAGGAAGGTCGCTGGCTTAAGCCAGAACTCACATTTGGAGAATTTTGCATACAACTCATGGTCCTTAAGAGTTTGGAGGACCACTCTGAGGTTGTTAGCATGCTACTCCTCACTCCTTGAATATACCAGGATGTCGTCGATGAACACAATCACAAACAAATCAAGATATGGCTTGAACACTCTATTCATCAAGTCCATAAAGGCAATAGGTGCATTCGTCAACCCAAAGGACATGACCAAGAACTCAAAATGGCCATATCTAGTCCTAAAGGTTGTCTTTGGAATGGCGCACTCCCTCACCTTCAGCTGATGGTAGCTAGATCTAGTCTATCTTAGACAAACAAGAGGCGCCTAGAAGTTGTTCAAAAAAATCATCTACCCTAGGGAGAGGATATTTATTCTTTATCATGACCTTCTTCAGTTGCCTATAATCAATACACATTCTTAGAGACCCATTTTTCTTTCACACGAATAGAAGAGGAGCACCCCATGGTAAAGCACATGGCCTAATGAAGCCCTTTTCCAGCAAATCTTTTAGTTGCTCTTTCAACTCAGCGGGGGCCATCGTATAAGGTGGGATCAAAATAGGCTGGGTATCAGGAAGAACGTCAATCCCAAAGTCAATCTCCCTATCAGGAGGGACTCTGGGCAAATCATCAAGAAACAATTCCTAAAACTCATTAACAATCGAAACTGACTCAAGAGTTGGGGACTCAACATCATGTGATTTCACTCGCACAAGGTGGTAGACACAACGTTTAGAAATAAACTTTCTGACTCAAAGATATGAGATAAACTTTCCTCTAGGTGTAGCAGAGTCACTCTTCCACCCTAGAACCGGTTCATTTGGAAATTGGAACTTAACAGTTCGGGATGTACAATAACCAGAGGCATAACAGGTGTGAAGCCAATCCGTGCAAAGGATCAAGTCAAAGTCAAACATCTCCAACTCAATCAAATCAACAAGGTTGTCCCTATGATGGATGGACACTACACAAGCTCTATAGACCCTCTTAGTTCGAATAGACTCACCCACTAGGGTAGAAACGTCAAAGGGTTCTGAAAGACTCTCAGGGGTTCTATCAAATCTATTGGCCACATAAGGAGTTACAAATGACAAGTGGCACCCGGGTCTGTCAAAACATAACAATAAAAAGTAAAGACTCGAATCATACCCGTCACAACATCTGGAGAGTTTTCCTGATCTTGGCGACTACCCATGGCATACAAGAGGTTTGTTGCTCCGCCTGCACCCATTGTAGTGGCCCTCTGGTTTCCTCCGACTGGGGGGCTGGGGTGGAAGATTGAGCCCGTTCAGCCCACTTTGGGAAATTTCTCTGGTAGTGGCCCGCTTGGCCACACTTGTAGCACACATCATTCCCATCACGACATCTTCCCAATTGCAGCTTGCCACACTTACCACATGGTGGCCTACCCTACGGACCTTCGGCTACAATAGCTTGCGAACGAGGCCCATGACTTCCCACATTCTAAGATCTCTGGTCATACCTGCCTTTAGGCACAGGTGCACTAGCAGATGATGGTGCTGGAAATCAGTTGCCATTTCCTTTCCTTCCAACGTCATGGCTGGTTGTCTTCACTTTCTTGAGCTTGAATTCTTCCTTGTCATGCTGTCTCTCCTCATCAGCTTGTTGCACAAATGTCATCAGTCGCCCGATGTCCATGTCACTCAGAAGCATGGCTCCTCTCCTATCTCTCTTGGGTCCTCTATTCAACCTATCAACATACATCCCCATCCTCCCCCTCATGTCAGCAACCATGTTCGGAGCATAGCGAGATAATTGAGTGAACTTCAGGCCATACTCTTGCACGGTCATAGGGCCCTATTTTAGGTTCAGAAACTCCCTCACCTTAGCTTCTCTTTTCTCCCTTGGGAAGACGCGTCCCAAGAAGGCCTCCTAAAAAACTACCCAAGTCACATATGAAGCATCATCCCTTCTACCTTTCTTCCATTGGTCAAACCACAGCCTGACCATCCCCTTAAGTTGGTAGGCAGCCTGTTTTACCCTATCAGCATCAGCCACGTGCATCACTTGGAACACGTTCTCAAGCTCCTCCACATAGTTCTCGGGGTCTTCAGTAGATGCTGACCCGTGAACTCTGGCAGGTTCATCCTAAAAATATTTTGGACCCTAGAGGTGTTATGAGAATCTGTTCCACCTGCGCCTTGCCTCACATCAGATGCTGCGACAACCTGGGCTAAAGTTTTAATAGCCTGGCGCAGCTCGGCGTTGGAGACCTCATCTTGAGGGGGTTTCTAAACAGGGACAGCTGGATCTATGGGCCCCTCGGGTACTTGAGGTTTAGGCTGAGTAACAGCTTGCCTGGCAGGACGTCCCCTTCCTCTGGTAGCTCATCTAGGAGGCATATCATCGATTCTGCACGTGTAGAGCATGAATTAGAAGATAGTTTTCATAGAGCTTAACTCTATTGCACGAATTGGAATAAGAAAGAAGTGTAACCATTCCTAATGTCCTATAGCCTCCTGCTTATGAAATGTGGTCGACAACACACCCATAAACAAGACTCTACTTGACACGGCTTAATAGACTCCCTAGGACACTTGAACTCTGTGTTCTGATACCAAGTGTGTCACGCCCCGGGAGGGTACGGTTGGCGTGGCCGGCACTCAATGACTATTGCTAGTCCCCAAGCGAACCATGTAGCTTCATCACATCATTCAATCAAATAACTCTATTGAACAGCAGAAGATATAAGTAAGTACTGGACACATCTCATCTAAAGTTTCAAAGGAATTTATGTAAAATAATAAGGCTAGTAGAAGAACTAGCGAAACAGAATTTATGTAAAATAATAAGGCTAGTAGAAGAACTAGCTCACAATCTTAACATCAATGCTCGACCATCGTCTATGAAGCCTCTATCACTAATCATGTGGTGCCAATGGCAGATCCATAGCTACCCCAATAAAATAAATAAAATAGTCCAATCTAACTCTAATGCAAGATAAAATAATAATAGTGGCTCCTCCGGAGTAGGGAGGCTCCCCAAATCAGCTTCGAGTCTGAGATCTTCAACTGAGCGCCTGTTGATGACCTCTAGTACCAGCCTTTGCACCATAAAACGAATCAGTCCAGAGTTGACGTCAGTACTTCGAATGTACTGGTATGTAAAATAGCTGAGTGAAACAGAAACCAGCAGAATAATATGGAAACAATATCAATTCGAAATAAACATCAAATCACATCATTAGTCAAAAGTCTATCCATACAAGCATAAAGAGTAGACAAGTGACCTATCAATAACTCAGAACTCATCAATAGTCTTAAACTCATCTCAAAGCTTACCTCAGAGGAGCTCACCTCTTCTCATCTTATCTCAAAACTCATCTCAGAGGGGCTCACCCTCTCTCATCTCATCAAGACTCGGAGTAAGGTATGAAATTTATGGGAGTTTCTCTTATATGACGAAAATCACTTATGAGCCAATGAATGTACAACAATCACGCTGATGGTGCCACAGCCGTTCCAAACTTGCCAGGTAGGGAACGAATCGAAACCATATCAGCTCACCCAATATAGATTTAGTCGTCAATAAGTCCTCTATTATTTCAGGGACTTCTAATTAAGAGGGAATCACAAATTATGTGATGGTTCCAAGCCTCATCTACGTATGGCGACGTAGTTAATGAGTTCAAGTGGAATTATTCTTACTCATTTCGGTGCTCGATACTCCTCATGTGACTTAATGCTCATAAAACCATCAATCCAATCAAACCAATCTCGTAGGGACTTTAACGCCGTCAACGATCGGTATTTCATAGGGACTTTAACCCTATTATCAATCAATCTTAGAAGGACTTTAACTTTCTCATCAATCAATCTTATATGGACTTTAAACCTCTCATCAATCAATCTCATAGGGACTTTAACCCTCTTATCAATTAATCTCATCAATGACTCAAGATTTAGAACAATCATTAGGAATCAAGTAAGTAGACACATCGATAGACTTCATTTGTAGAGACTCATAAAAAAATTAAACTCTATCACCTCATCATCATTATCTCATCATAATCACAATCACTATCTTAATTCAAGGCTCTAGACTCAATCCACAAGTTCATTATGCATGCTTTTCAAATTAATCATGTAGGGTTATGCAAATTCTCATGAAAATATTCAACTCAAGAAAACCAATAGTATGATGATCATCAACATAGAATACATGTAATTTCAAATATAGTTTTAAGAAAAACCATCAAAGTTTTATGCATGTAGACTGCTCATCCATCAACTCATCTATGACCTCTATGGGGTACATGAGAGAATAATCCCATGTTTTAGTTTAGCCTTACATACCTGTGATGTAGCTAACAACCGAGTACGTCAAGGGTCTCTTCTCGAATTTTCTCAACTCATGCTCTCCTATTCTCTCCTCAAGCCCTAGACTAGTTAGATTAGGGAATATGACTTAGAATGGGGGTTTTAGACCCTTTTCACGTCGAAACGTCATTATTAGCCTTGTCTTAAAGTTTAGGAGGGGTGGAGAATTGACCGGAATGCCCCTCATAATTATCTAGAAATTTCAAGCTCGGAAAATACACGGTCCGTGACACGGACCGGTTGCGAACAGTGTATTTTTGGAAAAGTATTTTTGAGCGAGTTTTCTCCATCCCGTCGAAAAATTTGAAAAACACACAAGTGCCTCTCCGTGACAGGTGCGCGACTCGCCTCTATCGCACACCGTCACTATTTTCTAATTTGGATTGAAAATTTATCTTTTGATCGGGCCGCTCTAAAAATCGGTCGAGACCATTTCCCCATCAATGTTTCATGCTGATCACAAATTTGGTCTCGGATTTGCCATATGAGCATCGGAAGATGCGTTACGCGCATACCCTCACTCTAAGGGTATTTTTATAATTTTACCAAGCGTCACATCATCTCCCCCTTGGGGTAATTCGTCCTCGAATGATGAGTAAAGGTGGGGATTAAGGCACAAATAAACTCAAGACTCATTTCCGCACTGAATTCAATCAATCAACTCTCTACTTAATAATAGTAAGTCACATAAAAATAGAACAATCAGGTTAGTGAAAAGTAAGGATTTTTACCTTCAATATCTTCATCATCACTTGGCACGAATAGGTGCGGATATTTTGCCTCCATCTCCTCCTCAGCTTCCCATGTGGCTTCTTCAACAAATTTATTTCCCCACAGGACTTTGACTAACGCTATTTCTTTGTTCCTTAGCTTACGAATCTGACGATCAAGGATTTGAACTAGGACCTCTTCGTAAGATAGGTTATCCTTCACCCCAATGCTATCAAAAGGGATCACTAAGGCATGATTTCCCAAGTATTTCTTGAGCTTTGACTCATAGAATACCGGGTGGACCCATCTAACTCGGGAGGCAACTCTAACTCGTAAGACACCTTTCCAATCCTCTTTACTATCTGATATGGTCCAACATAACGTGGACTTAACTTTCCCTTCTTCCCAAAAGGACACCCTTCATAGGTAACACTTTCAAATACACCCAATCATCTACTTCGAACTCTAAGTCTCTTCTCCTCATGTTGGTGTAAGATTTTTGGCCACTTTGGGCAGTCTTTAACCTCTCTCTAATGATCTTGACCTTCTCCATCGATTGGTGAAAAAGATCAGGTCCAATCAGCTCCGATTCTCCAACCTCAAACCACCCAATAGGCGATCTACATCTCCTTACATATAAGGCTTCATAAGGGGCCATTTGAATGCTTGCGTAGTAACTATTATTATATGCATATTCAACCAATGGTAAGTGATCATCCCAATTTCCTTTATATGCAAATTCAACCAATGGTAAGTGATCATCCCAATTTCCTTTGAATTCAAGAACACAAGCTCTCAACATGTCATCAAGTGTTTGAATTTTACGCTCTGCCTGACCATCTATCGGTGGATGGAAGGCTGTACTCAGGTTCACCTTAGTACCCAAGCCTTTCTAGAACTCTAAGTCTCTTTACTATCTTCTTTACTATCTGATATGGTCCAACATAACGTGGACTTAACTTTCCCTTCTTCCCAAAAGGACACCCTTCATAGGTGACACTTTCAAATACACCCAATCATCTACTTCGAACTCTAAGTCTCTTCTCCTCATGTTGGTGTAAGATTTTTGGCGACTTTGGGCAGTCTTTAACCTCTCTCTAATGACCTTGACCTTCTCCATCGATTGGTGAAAAAGATCAGGTCCAATCAGCTCCGATTCTCCAACCTCAAACCACCCAATAGGCGATCTACATCTCCTTACATATAAGGATTCATAAGGGGCCATTTGAATGCTTGCGTAGTAACTATTATTATATGCAAATTCAACCAATGGTAAGTGATCATCCCAATTTCCTTTATATGCAAATTCAACCAATGGTAAGTGATCATCCCAATTTCCTTTGAATTCAAGAACACAAGCTCTCAACATGTCCTCAAGTGTTTGAATTTTACGCTCTGCCTGACCATCTATCGGTAGATGGAAGGATGTACTCAGGTTCACCTTAGTACCCAAGCCTTTCTAGAACGACCTCCAGAACTGGGAGGTAAATTGAGCTCCTATGTCTGAGATGATGGACAAGGGAACCCCATGCAACCTCACAATCTCCTGGACGTGCAACCTGGCATACTCCTCCGCAGCGTTTGTTGTCTTAACTATGAAGAAGTGAGCCGACTTAGTCATTGTATCCACGATCACCCATATCAAATCATGTTGCTTTCGAGATTTTGGAAGGCCGGTGATAAGGTCCATGTTAATCATCTCCCATTTCCATTCTCGAATTTAAAAGTTCTGAGCTAATCTACAGGGCCTTTGATGCTCAACCTTCACTTGTTGGCAATTCGGGCATTTTGAAACGAACCCCGCAATGTCCCTCTTCATCCCATTCCACCAATAGACTTCTCTTAAGTCGTGGCACATTTTGGTGGAGCCAGGATGAATGGAATATCTAGTGTTATGAGCTTCTGCCATTATTCTGTCTCGTATGCCATCAACATTTGAGACACACAATCAACTTTGATATCTCAACACTGCATCTCCCCCTTTGGAGAAGACCATCACTCTCTGATTGTGGACAACCTCTTTCAATTGGAGTATGACAGGGTCTTGGTCTTGCTTTTCCTTCACCTCCACCATTAACGAGGAAGCAGACCCATTGTGAACATTAACTCCTCCTTCATTGTTCTCCTCTAGTCGGACTCCTAATCGAGCCAACCGGTGCACGTCCTTGGCTAACTCCCTCTTTCCTTCCTCTACATGGGCTATGCTATCCATCGATAACCTGCTAAGAGCGTCCGCAACAACGTTAGCTTTACCTGGGTGGTAGTGAATGCTCATGTCATAATCTTTGAGCAATTCCAACCATCTCCTCTGTCGCAAGTTGAGCTCTTTCTGACTAAAAAAATACTGCAAGCTCTTGTGGTCGAGAAACACATCCACATGCACTCCATACAAGTAGTGGCACCAAATTTTAAATGCAAACACTACTGCTGCCAACTCGAGGTCATGGGTTGGGTATTTCCTTTCATGAACCTTGAATTGCCTGGAAGCATAGGCTATCACCTTCCCCCTATGCATTAGTACGCATCCCAATCCAACCCTTGAGGCATCACAATAAATTACAAAGTCCTTGGTTCCATCGGGTAAGGTTAGGACTGGTGCAGTAGTCAACCTTGTTTTCAATTCCTAGAAACTCTTCTCACATTTTTCGGACCACTAAAACTTGACCTTCTTCTGAGTCAATTTGGTCAATAGCGCGGATAGGGAAAAAAATCCCTCAACAAACTTGCAGTAGTAGCCTGCCAACCCCAAGAAACTTCTAATGTCAGTCGGAGTGGTCGGTCGGAGCTAGTTCATAACTGCTCCAATCTTTTGGGCATCTACTTGAATACCATCACCGGAAACAACATGGCCTAGGAAGGCCGCTGACTTAAACCAGAACTCACATTTGGAAAATTTTACGTACAACTCATTGTCTTTAAGAGTTTGGAGGACCATTCTGAGGTGGTTAGCATGCTCTACCTCACTCCTTGAATATACCAGGATGTTGTCGATGAACACAATCACAAACAAATCAAGATATAGCTTGAACACTCTATTCATCAAGTCCATAAAGGCGGCAGATGCATTCGATACCCAAAGGACATGACCAAGAACTAAAAATGGCCATATCTAGTCCTAAAGGCTGTCTTTGGAATGTCACACTCCCTCACCTTTAGCTGATGGTAGCCAGATCTAAGGTCTATCTTAGAGAAACAAGAGGCGCCTTAAAGTTGGTCAAACAAATTATCTTTCCTTGGGAGAGGATATTTATTCTTTATCGAGACCTTGTTCAGTAGCCAATAATCAATAGACATTCTGAGAGACCCATCTTTCTTCCTCATGAATAGAACAAGAGCACCCCATGGTGAAACACTTGGCCTAATGAAGCCCTTTTCCAGCAAATCTTTTAGTTGCTCTTTCAACTCTTTCAACTCAGCGGGGGCCATCCTATAAGGTGGGATTGAAGTAGGCTGGGTATCAGAAAGAACGTCAATCCAAAAGTCAATATCCCTATCATGAGGGACTCCGGGCAAATCATCAGGAAACACTTCCAGAAACTCATTAACAATCAAAACTTACTCAACATCATCTGATTTCACTCGCACAAGGTGGTAGACACAACCTTTAGAAATCAACTTTCTGACTCTAAAATATGAGATAAACTTTCTCTAGGTGTACCAGAGTCACCCTTCCACCCTAAAACTGGTTCATTTGGAAATCGGAACTTAACAGTTCGGGATCTACAACCAACAGAGGCATAACGGGCGTGGAGCCAATCCATGCCAAGGATTAAATCAAAGTCAACCATCTCCAACTCAATCAAATCAACAAGGGTGTCCCGATGATGGATGGACACTACACAAGCTCTATAGACCCTCTCAGATAGAATAGACTCACCCACTGGGGTAGAAACGTCAAAGGGTTCCGAAAGACTCTCAGGAGTTCTATTAAATCTATTGGCCACATAAGGAGTTACAAATGATAATGTGGAACCCGGGTCCATCAAAACATAAAAATTAAAAGTAAAGACTCGAATTATACCCGTCACAACATGTGGAGAATTTTCCTAATCTTGGCGACTACCCATGGCATACAAGCGGTTTGTTGCTCCACCTGCGGCCATTGTAGCGGCCTTCTGGTTTCCTCTGACTGGTGGGGCTGGGGTGGAAGATTGAGCCCGGTCAACCACTTTGGGCAATTTCTCTGGTAGTTTCCCGCTTGGCCAAACTTGTAGCACACATCATTCCCATCACGACATCTTCCCAAGTGTAGCTTGCCACACATACCACATGGTGGCCTACCCTGCGAACCTTGGGCCACACTAGCTTACGAATAAGCCGATGACTTCCTATATTCTGAGATCTCTGATCATACCCGCCTCTAGGAACAAGTGCACTAGAAGATGATGGTGCTGGAAATCGGTTGCCATTTCCTTTCCTTCAAATCTCATGGCTGGATGTCTTCACTTTCTTACGCTTGAATTCTTCCCTGTCATGATATCTCTCCTCATCAGCTTGTTGCACAAATGTCATCAGTCGCCCGATGTCCATGTCACTCACAAGCATGGCTCCTCTCCCATCTCTCTTGGGTCCTCTATTCAACCCATCAACATTCATCCCCATCCTTCCCCTCATGTCAGCAACTATGTCTAGAGCATAGCAAGATAATTGAGTGAACTTCATGTTATACTCTTGCATGGACATAGGGCCCTATTTTAGGTTCAGAAACTCCCTCAACATAGCTTCTCTTTTCTCCCTTGGGAAGAAAAGTCCCAAGAGAGGCCTCCTCAAACACTGCCCAAGTCACATACGAAGCATCATCCCTTCTACCTTTCTTCCATTGGTCGAACCACAGCCTAGCCACCCCCTTAAGTTTGTAGGCAGCAAGTTCCACCCTATGAGCATCAGCCACGTGCATCACTTGGTACACCTTCTCAAGCTCCTCCACATAGTTCTCAAGGTCTTCAGTAGATGCCGACCCCGTGAACTAAGGCGGGTTTATCCTAAAAAATTCTCGGACTCTAGAGGTGTCATGAGAATCTGTTCCACCTGCGCCTTGCCTCACAGCAGGTGCTGCGACAGCCTGGGCTAAAGTTTGAATAGCCTGGAGCAGCTCGGCGTTGGAGACCTCATCTTGAGGGGTTGCTCAACAGGGACAGCTGGATCCACAGGCCCCTCGGGTACTTGGGGTTCAGGTGGATTAATAGCTCGCCTGGCAGGACGTCCCCTTCCTCAGACAGCTCTTCTGGGAGGCATATTATCGATTCTACAAATATAGAGCACGAATTAGAAGATAGTTTTCTAGAGCTTAAATCTATCGCATGAATTGGAATAAGAATGAAACGTAAATATTCCTAATGTCCCATAGCCTCCTGCTTATGAAATATGGTCGACAACACACCCATAAACAAGACTCTACTAGACACAGCTTCATAGACTCTCTAGGACACTTAAACTCTGTGCTCTAATACCAAGTTTGTCACGCCCCGAGACGGTACCCTTGGTGTGGCCAGCACTCAAAGACTATTGCTAGTCCCCAAGCGAACCACTTAGCTTCAACACATCATTCAATCAAATAACTCTACTAAATAGCGGAAAATATAAGTAAGTAGTGGACACATCTCATCTAAAGTTTCAAAGGTATTTATGTAAAATAATAAGGCTAGTAGAAGAACTAGCTCACAAGCATAACATCAATGCTCGACCATCGTCTATAAAGCCTCTATCACTAATCATGTGTTGCCAATGATAGATCCATGGCTACCCCAAAAAAAAATAAACGAAATAGTCCAATCTAACTCTAATGCAAGATGAAATAATAATAGTGGTTCCTCCTGAGTAAGAGAGGCTCACCAAATCATCTTCAAGTCTCAGATCTTCAATAGAGCGCCTCTTGATGACCTCTAGTACCTGCCTCTGCACCATAAAATGATGCAGTCTAGAGTGGACGTCAGTACTTCGAATGTACTGGTATGTAAAATAGCTAAGTGAAATAGAAACCGGTAGAATAGTAAGGAAACAATATCAATTCGGAATAAACATTCATATCATTAGTCAAATATCTATCTATGCAAGAATAAAGAGTAGACAAGTGACCTATCAATAACTCAGAACTCATCAATAGTCTCAAACTCATCTCAAAGCTCACCTTAGAGGAGCTCACCTCTTCTCATCTCATCTCAAAACTCATCTCAGAGGAGCTCACCCCCTCTCATCTCATCTCGACTCGGAGTATGGTAGGAAATTTATGGGAGTTTCTCTTATCCGACGACAATCACTTATGAGCTAGTGAATGTACAACAATCACGCAGATGTTTCCATAGCCATTCCAAACTTGCCAGGTAGGGAACGAATCGAAACCATATCAGCTCACCAATATGAAGTCAGTCATCAATAAGTCCTCTATTGTTTAAGGGACTTCTAATCATGAGGGAACCACAATATATGTGATGGTTCCAAGCCTCATCTACGTAAGGCGACGTAGTTAATAAGTTTAAGTGGGACTCACTCTAACTCATTTCGGTGCTCGATACTCCTCCCGTGACTTAATGCTCTGAAAACCATCAATCCAATCAAACCAATCTCGTAGGGACTTTAACCCCGTGAATGATCTCATAGGGACTTTAACCCTATCATCAATCAATCTCAGAGGGACTTTAACCCTCTCATCAATAAATCTTATAGGGACTTTAACCCTCTCATCAATCAATCTTATAGGGACTTTAACCCTCTGATCAATTAATCTCATCTAAGACTCAAGATTTAGAACAATCATTAAGAATCAAGTAAGTAGACACATCGGTAGAGTTCATTTGTAGAGACTCATAAAAAAATTAAACTCAATCACCTCATCATCATTATCTCATCACAATCACAATCACTATCTTAATTCAAGGCTCTAGACTCAATCCTCAAGTTCATTATGCATGCTTTTCAAATTAATCATGTAGGGTTATGCAAATTCTCATGAAAATATTCAACTTAAGAAAACAAATAGTATGATGATCATCAAGATAGAAAACATGTAATTTCAAATATAGTTTTAAGAAAAACCATCAAAGTTTCATGCATGTAGACTCCTCAAACCATCAACTCATCTATGACCTCTATGGGGCACATGAGAGAATAATCCCATGTTTTTGTTTAGCCTTACATACCTGTGATGCAGCTAACACCGACTACGTCAATGATCTCTTCTCGAATTTCCTCAACTCAAGCTCTCCTGTTCTCTCCTCAAGCCCTAGCCTTGTTAGATTAGGGAATATGATTAGAATGGGGGTTTTAGACCCTTTTCATGTCGAAACGTTATTATTAGCTGTGTCTTAGAGTTTAAGAGGGGTGGAAAATTGACTGGAATGCCCCTCAAAATTATTTAGAAATTTCTAGCTCGGAAAATACACGGTCCGCAACGGGGACCGGTCACGAATAGTGTATTTTTGGAAAAGTATTTTTTAACGAGTTTTCTCCATCCCGTTGAAAATTTTGAAAAACACACAAGTGCCTCTTCGCGACAGGTGCGCGACGCACCTCTGTCGCGCACCGTCACTGTTTTCTGATTTTGATTGAAAATTTATCATTTGATCGGATCGCTCTAAAAATCGACCGAGACCATTTTTCCACTCACTTTTTAGTGCTGATTACAGATTTGGTCTTGGATTTTCCATATGTGCATCGGAAGATGCGTTACGCGCATACCCTCACTCTACGGGTATTTTGGTAATTTTACTGAGCGTCACAGTTAGTATTATATAATATTGACTAATGATGATAATTATTTGCAAGAGATTAGCAAATATAATACTAATTGGTGTTTATAATTGCAAATGATGGTTAATGACGATAACAATTTATTTGATGATAGCAGTATTGATAGTTGTGTTTGAGCTGAGGATGATGGTTGTAAATGATAGGTGGTGATGATTGACAACTGTAATTAGTGTGGCTGAAATGGTGGTTAGGGGTGTCATCTTTGTATAATTCTTTTCGTTAGACGTCTTCATGATATTAAGATTTTGTTTATCGAACTTAACCTTTTCAAACTAGTTAAATGGTTGTAAAATAAGAATAACAAAATTACTTAGTGATTAAGATTCAAACCTTGAGAACAAACATATTTAATGAGTGAGACTTGAAAATTTAAGATTAATACTTTTATAAGGTGCAAACAAAAAAGATGTAAAGAAGGCATTTGAATCTTGTAATTATAAATTAAAATGTTGATAGATTTTTTTATCTACCTAAGCTCTAAAATAAATGAAATTTATCACTTACTATTTTTCTCAAATAGTTATCATTTAATTATTATTCTAATATTTAAGACTTTGATATTGATTTAAATTACAATTATTAATTTTTACTTATTTATAATATGTAGAAATTCCAAATATTTAATACTTTTTTCCCGATCTTTTCCTCAATCTTTTTTTATTTGAACTATATTTAAAGTCCTAATATTTTGGACTTTAAAATCTATTTTTTACCTTATATAGATTTTAGATGAATATTCACTATCAACTTAATTATAAATAAATAATTATTACTTGAGAATAAATCGGTGAAGTCTATAGATTAATATTATGTGGAAGCATATACTATGGTATGAGTAGAGACAATTATTAAAATTCCAACCTTTTTTATCCTTTCCTGGCCATTAAAAAATAAGTAATGCATTGATAAAAGATTGATCAATAAACTAAATGAAAATAATAATAATGATAACAGTAAAAATATTTAATGAAAAATTAACAAAATTTTAGAATGATAAAAAGAAGAAAAGGAGACATGTCCGAACAAACAAGTGAAATTTTTGTTTTTGAAAGTAACAAATGTGGGAGAAGAAAGGTTGGAAAAGGAAAAATTCCGTTTTATTTTCAATTCTTCCATTTCTCAGTCTTGTTACATAGAAAGAATTGCCTCTCATACTATGGAAAACCTTTCTCAGAAATAAACGGCGGTGGTTCAGCAACAACAGTGTGAACAACAAATATAGATATTCTGGAACTCTAAGCTCGAGGAATTCAAGCAGCTTAGGGGTTTTACGCATCACCAATTTCCCAGTTCTCGCATGAAGAGGATCATGAAATCTAACCGGATGTCCTCAAGGTATTTGCTGAAGCACTCGCTCTGTTGGTGAAGGCATGTGAGCTCCTCATTGGGGAGCTCACCCTTCGAACTTGGCTTCACACCTAGGGTAACCAATGAGAGTTACTTTAGAAGAAAGATTACGCCGACGTGGTTAGCCAAAATGACACTTTTGATTTCCTTGTTAAAATCGTTCCTAGGGATAAGATCGAAGGGGCGATTAGTTTTGGACCTGGCATAGTGGGCTCTGCAATAAGCGGTGTTCCGAACTCTTATCCACCGATGGGGTAGCCTGTTGTGCCTGGGGTAATCATAGGAAACCCTGCTATACGTGTGGATGCTCCCTCAGTGTACGTTCACCCTTGGTTGCATGCATGGGAGGCTGTTGAGAACTATCCTTATGCTACTAGTGGGAACAATGGATAGGGCAACCTTGATCCTCCAAGGTAACTTTATCATTTCCTTGGGTACCACAAAAAATTTAAGGGGTCAAGTCCAATCACTTTATTCCATTTCCGATAACTTTCTTTTAAAAAGTGACAAATGAGATATTTACAATGGAGCGGTTTGTATCCATGGAAAAAGTATTCACTGAGTTTCCACTCAAGGGTTTGTTGTTAAAATTACAATTTTTTTGTTCTTTATTTTTATTTCACCCCATCACATAGTTGCTACAAAAAGTTTTGCTTTTTGTATGTTTGTCTTCTTGCATTTTTGCTTCTATGTTCTATGTTTTAATTTCACTCTATCAGATAATAGTAACACACATTCACCCTTTTTATATGTTTCCGTTATTTCATTTTTTTCTTTAATTTGTTTTAATTTTACTCTATCAGATAGTAGCTACAAACATTTTCTTTTTGTATATTTTTCTTCCTGCATTTAGGGAAATCTTAACTAAATTTGAGTGAAGTAGTTGTATAATTTTGTGCATTTTCTCTTTACTTATAATAACAATTTTTCCCTGCGATCACTCACTAATGTTACAACATGGTGATCAAAGTTGAATGTGCAGTCTAGACTTTTATCAATGATTCTTTTGATATTTTGCATCAGTGGAGAAAAGGGTTTAGTGTTTTGGATTTGTGATATCCAAATTTAGAGCAATTGATCGATATGCTTTCACACGATTGTTTGATACTCTTTACTTTAAAGGAGTTCATGATTGATTCTCTTAATTAGAAACTACATGTTTTCTCATAGTGGTAAACATTATTGGTATCCCTAACTTTTAGTTTCACTCTATAAGATAGTATCTACACACATTTACCCTTTTTATATGTTTTCCTTATTTCATTTTTACTTTTTTTTGTTCTTTGTTTTAGTTTTACTCTATCAGATAGTAACTACAAACATTTACCCTTTCTGTATTTTTCCTTTATTTCATTTTTACTTTTTTGTTCTTTGTTTTAGTTTCACTCTATCAGATAGTAGCTACAAACATTTTTGCTTTTATATGTTTGCTTTCTTTTATTTTTGCTTTTTTTCTTTTTTAATTTCACTCTATCAGACAATAGCTACAAACATTTTCCTTTTTTTTATATGTTTGCCTTCTTGCATTTAGGTCAATCTTAACTAAATTCGAGTGAAATACTTGCATAATTTTGTGCACTCTCCTTTTTCTTATAATGACATTTTTTTCCTGTGATCTCTCACTATTGTTGCAATGATTACACACGCATGCTTGGGATATGCCATCCATAACTATTACTCGTTGTCTTGAGAAACAATTGATATCTAATGCCTTTATTGGTACTGCAATGTACATAAGTAATTATTGTCATGCTAATTCATATTGAACACGTGGCTGGTAGGTAAAGTGGGATTCAATTCATTTCTAATTCCATTGGCTTAAGAGTATGTCTTATAGGAAAGTAAATCCAGAGCATGTCCGAAGAACTAGGATATTTGGATTTGGTTAGCCATAACCATTTTTCTCCTTTATTGTTGGTTGCATGAGTAACAAGAAAGAGAAACCAGGACAACCACAGTGCTAGATATTTGGCACTTTACATGAGCAGTTAGCACGTCAACGACTTTCCCGCATCTATACATGTCCCAAACCCATGCCAGTTGGGGTTTTCTCACTTGTTTGGTTGGTGTTCATCTTGTGAATGTGTCTTGTGCCATGCTTGTTCTTATTATTCTGTAAATTCTTGCATGACATTTTGTTATTTGATAGAGAAATGCAGAGAGAAATCTAATGTAGATTGTTTATAGTCTTGCTAGTTCGTGATGAATTTGCCATCATCCTTCTGCTTTCTTTCTTTGATGCTGAACTTACCATTGTAACCATTTCTATGCATTTCCCTATTTATTCCAATCCTCATAAATCGCTATTCATTAATCCACTTGTATTCAGGTTATTTCACACATTTTGGGCATGTCTTCATTGTTTGATATGTTGTTGGCATCTTAGATTTTTATCGATAAAACAATGTTTGCGTCTTTGATGACATGAGTGTTATGGTTAGACATGTTTTCCCTAGAGAAAAATTTCTTACTCCATGTTATCTATTGATAGGCTATAGTTTCTTGATGTCGTTGTACTTGTGAGACTAAGCAACTAATTTATCTATTTGTTATCTGTTTGTTGTAGTTTCTTAATATGGCTCTGTTTAAGGATATAAAAAACAGATTTCTCATTTATGTGCTTCAAATTATTAATTGTTTGCAATAAATTTTTTATTTGATCTTGTTGCAGTTAAAGGTCATGTTTGCTGTTGACTACGAATGCTTAGTTGTCACACCCCTATTTTACCCCCGCGTGTAGTGTTTGGAAAATAGAGTTTTTCCAACTAAAGTGACATTTTGAAAAGGGATTATTTATTTATTTAGAGTCGCCACTTGGAATTGAGTTTTGGTGTTCCAAGTCACCTTTTTTTTATCCCTAATCAAAAGGAAATGACTCTTTATTTTTTTTATTTTTGATCTGTGAAGCAGAAATTCGGGTAAGGAATTCTATTAACCGAGAGGAAGGTGTTAGGCACCCCTCGAGTCTCATGGTTCTAGCATGGTTGCTTTATTGATTTATGTATGACTTAAACTAATTTTGAAAACATTATATTTCTTGGTTTTATGGTTGCTTTATTGATTTATGTATGACTTAAACTAATTTTGAAAACATTATATTTCTTGATTTTGCAAAAATTTATTTACTTACCTTCTTCAATTTATCCGAAATTTTTTTTTAAAAAAAAAAACTATCATATTTTATTGGTTCGTGGTGTATTGATAGCAACGCTTTCCAATCTTGCCACGAATTAATTATCTCTTTGAAGTTTTCGAAAGGAAGTTTATTTAATAAAGTTTGAATCCTAATATTTGCCTATCATTATTTATCCACCCAATCATTTTCTCCTAAATACAAGTTCCAAAATTTTTATTTATTTATTTATTCTAGTCATTATGACTTATGAAAAGTATAATTTAAAAAAATTCATATTAATTAATGGACCACTCTAAACTTGTTAATCGTATTCATAAAAAAAAAATCATCACTCAAATGAAATGCAACGAAAGTTATAAATTTTGTTTATGTTTTTTTTTTAAAACAAAAAAGTGAACACAAATTTATCAGAAACACAAAATATATTTTCATACAAATTTTTTTTTTTTACATGCAACACTAGTATGAATAGGTAAATAATCATGACTAATTTTTTATGTTTTCATATAAATTTTGTACATGCAACACTATTATGAACATGTTAGGAATTATGAGTAATCTTTTTTTTTTTTAGTCATTAAAATAAAAGACAAATATATATTAATTGAAACACATATTTTACATAATGATTAGTCCTTGATTATTTTCATCATTTATTCTTACTAAATCATAAAAGTACACACAAAACCACAAAAAATTAACAAAGAAAATAATTTACCCAACATGAAATAAACTATCTAACAATTTTACACTAAATTTAACAATAAAAAAATCTAAACAGAAAGTTGATATGAAAGATTTGAACACAATGTCAAAGCATATTAATGAGTCATAAACATACAAAATTTGACAATTGATCATATTAAAGTGGACAAGAGAGATAAGTGTTACCTCTTGTGACGAATGATTTATAAAAAAAAAAAAGACTGCAATAGGAACCACGAATCTGAAACTCCCAAAAGCAAACCTTAAACTCAACTTTGTTTTTCCTCAATTGTGTTTTTTTGAGATTTTTTTTTTGTGTGTGTGTTTGTAGAAGGTGGAGAAGGAAAAAGATGGATGAAAAAAATTGTCTTGTGTGTCTTCTTTTTTTGTCCTTTTGTAGATGTAAAGAAAGAGAAAAAATATGAGTGAAGTGTGTGTGTATGTCGTGTGTTTCCAAAAATAAGGGGGCGGGGGATGTGAAGATGTGGAAAATGAGGGAGTAGTGGGGGAGGAGTTGGAAATGATGGGTAGTTTTTTTTTTTAATTTTTTTATTTTATTTTGTCTTGTTTTTATTTTGAAAGAAGAGAAAGAAAAGGAAAAAAAATATTTCAAAACTATTTTAAATTAATAAGATATAGAAAGTTTTAACTAAAATGTAATTAAGATAGTAATAACAATACTAGATTGTTTATTAGAATCAAAATTAAAAAAACATATATTTTATAAATTTTCTTTTTTAGAACAAAACTAACATTAAAATATGACTCTATTTTTGTTGTTTTCAACTTATTCTAAATAAGATAAAAATATCTAATTTAGACTCAAAACTAAATATTTAAATACTAAAAAGTAAATAACTTAAGTTTGGTCAAAAAATAGGTGCTAACAGGATGCCCCTCTTTGCTTGAGAACATGAAGAGTTCTTAAGCAAAGAAGTTAACGTGCCTAATTTTTGGCCTAACATTATTAAAAGGTAAGGGAAAAGAAGGGGGAAAAGAAAGAGTAAGCAAGAGTGACCGAGCCCTGGTTTTGGGCAGCCTACATATCTCGGGTTATAAGAGAATCAGGTCACGTGTAGTTCAAATAGTTGCAGAGATGGATGGATGGATTAGAGAGTTGAGTCTAGTCCCATCGAGATTCCGGTTCGTGATTCCTATTATTACATTGAAGAGAGTAAGACTAAAAGGAAACGATACAAGATCTATTCAATTCTACTTGGCTCGACCCTGTTTTCTTTCATGTCTTCCCTTGCATCTTCAGTTATCACCTCGCCTTTTCCTGGCGGGTATCTTGATCTCAAAATCTAATCTTGAAGTTTGTGTTTGAGGCTTGAACTTGAAATCTCAATTGAGTTACCGATGCCTCTCCAGAAGAAAGTTAGTACACTATTAGTGTGCACTTGTTTCCTGAATTGAAGTTGGGAAGCAGAATCTTGATATGTTGAGCTGCTACATGGGTCCGAATCGACTCTTAATGTCATTCTTCACTTCACAAATCGGACAAATGTCACTCTGTTATTGATGTCCAAACTTGTGGTCGCAGAGGGACCTGCTTGCAATCAAAGAAAAAAAACAAAACAAAATTTTTCTGCTCCAGTTTGTGCTAAAAACCATTTTGTGGGTTATTTTGCTTGATTTGAACATAATATTAAACAAAAATAATACATTGCTTAAAACAAAGGAAAAAAAGAAACAAATACTCTATTATTGAATGAAATTAGATTTTATGCTTTATGGAAAATAAAAATTGGGCTATCATGCCCTATGAAGATATGAATGAATATTTTGAGGGTTCGCGCCCTAGGCGAATATTATGAGGGTTCGCACCCTAAGCGAATATTATGAGGGTTCGCTCCCTAGGCAAATATTATGAGGGTTCGCTCCCTAGATGAATATTATGAGGGTTCGCACCCTAAGCGAATATTATGAGGGTTCGCTCCCTAAGCGAATATTATGAGGGTTCGCGCCCTAAGAAAATATTATGAGGGTTCGCTCCCTAAGAGAATATTATGAGGGTTCGCGCCCTAAGCGAATATTATGAGGGTTCGCTCCCTAAGCGAATATAATGAGGGTTCGCGCCTTATGCGAATATTATGAGGGTTCGCTCCCTAAGCGAATATTATGAGGGTTCGCGCCCTAAGCGAATATTATGAGGGTTCGCACCTTAAGAGAATATTATGAGGGTTCGCTCCCTAGGCGAATATTATGAGGGTTCGCTCCCTAAGCGAATATTATGAGGGTTCGCTCCCTAAGCGAATATTATGAGGGTTCGCGCCCTAAGCGAATATTATGAGGGTTCGCGCCCTAAGCGAATATTATGCAGGGTCGCTCCCTAAACGAATATTATGAGGGTTCGCTCCCTAAGGGAATATTATGAGGGTTCGCGCCCTAAACGAATGAATTATTTTTATTTTATTTTACTTCTTTTTTTTAATTTTAGTAATAAGATAAAATAAAATATGCCCTAGTTTTGAAACTGAGAAATTTTGAAACTTTTTTTTTCAGTCTTTTTAATCGTGAATTTTTATTTATTATTATTTTTTTATTTATTTTATTTTGTTTTATTTTTATTAAGAAAAAATGCCCCAGTTTCGTCTAGGAAAACAAAGGTCCTTTTTACCGATTTCTGATATGAATTAACAATAATTTTACTATGCGCATATCGGATCGCACATGAAGATTTGAGAACTTACCTTTGGTGCTCGTCTCTCAAAACAATTTACCAGATTTGCTCGTACCTGTTTAATCAAAGAACGATTTGTTAGTTTTTCTAACTAGTGGTTGATTTGTGGCCTTGATCTCGCGGGGTTAGATTTATCATGCAATCCACTCGGCTTGGAAGATTAACTTTATTGGTGATTGATCAAATTGCTTGAAAGCTCTTAAAAGTCAATCCCTATCTTTTCGAATGTGCACCATGAATGCTTCGATCCAATATTGATTTGTGCATATTGTGTGGATCCTCTTGTTTCAGCAAGCACTCCCTTGCCTTAGTGATCTTTCCCTATGGAGACTTGCCATAAAACTTTCCTTTTTTTTTTGAATTTTTCCCTTATCTTAGCTAAACTCCAAATGTGTTTCACCGGTTGTGTAAGCCCCTCGCTCTTCAACTGAAAAACTGTTAGTGAATTTTGCAACTTTTCCTTTAACACTTGACACGAGATTTTGAGAGCAGCGACTCAACACAAGTACGATGGGGTGACGCGATAGATCATAAATTACGAGAGAAGGTTATATCTTGAACAGGGGATAAGGAAAAGAAAGAAATAAAAGAATCAAAGGATTTATATGAATGTACGTACCGATTTTAAGGAATCATGACATGCATTTCGGCTCATACGTTTCGATCCATCCAAGTAGTCTAAATCTCATAAAACAATATTATGCCTTTCAATTTAGAGCTGAACTCTCTTTCATTTTCCATTATCGTCGTCTTATGGTGTCGTAGGGCTCTCACCTATAAGACTTTCACCTTTGTAAAATCACACATCTGTGACACCGTGCTTTGAAGCTTCTTGAAGAGTGATTGGGAGGTCGTTTTAAGGCATGTGGGAAAGGTTTTTAGAAAGATTTACAACTTTGAAACCAATAAAGTGTGCCTCGACTTTGAACACGCCAAAAAATAATTTTTTTTTTGGTCGGACCAAACCCCAAGATAGGGTTGCCTACGTATCCTTTTAGGAATTAGGTCGCAGTAGTTCGATCAAGGGTGGTCTTCTTCTTTTTTTTTTTTTGCTTCTTCTTCTTTTTTTTTTTTTTGCTTCTTCTTCTTTTTTTTTTTTGCTTCTTTTTTTTCGCGGTTCCAAAGAGGGAAAACTTCGAAGAGGTAGGTGGTGTTCGAACAGAGGTCATCTTATCTTGGGAACACTAGTCACACCGGTGTCAAATCAAAAGTATTAAACATAATATCTTTTGAACAAGTCTGCATTAACCATTATGTCGGCTACCTTTTCCTCCATATCTCCCAATTGCAAAACTCCTTTTGGTAACACTCGTTTAACGATATAAGGGCCTTGCCAATTTGGGGAAAATTTTCCTTTAGCTTCCTTTTGGTGGGGAAGGATGCGTTTTACAACAAGCTGACCGACCTCAAAATTTCTGGGGCATACCTTCTTATTATAGGCTCGAGCCATTTTTTGCTGGTAAAACTGGCCGAAACAGAATGCCGTCAATCGTTTTTCATCTATTAATACTAATTGCTCCAACCTTTTCTTCACCCATTCTGTATCATCAATTTCTGCTTCAACAATTATTCGAAGCTAAGGGATTTCAACTTCTGCAGGTATAACAACCTCAGTTCCATAGACTAATAAGTAAGGAGTTGCACTGATTGATGTACGGGTGGTCGTGTGATATCCCAAAAGAGCAAAAGGTAATTTCTCATGCCACTGTCTGGATCCCTGGACCATTTTCCTAAGAATCTTCTTGATATTCTTATTTGCTGCTTCTACAGCTCCATTTGCTTTGGGTCGATAAGGGGTTGAATGGTGATGAGCAATTTTAAATTGCTCACAAACCACCTTCATTTGGTCGCTATTAAGATTTGCCGCATTGTCTGTGACAATGATCTTCGGCATACCAAAATGACATATGATATTGGAATGGATAAAGTTCACCACTGCTTTCTTGGTGACTGCTTTTAAAGTAACAGCTTCTACCCACTTGGTGAAGTAGTCAATGGCGACCAGAATAAATCGATGCCTGTTAGAAGCTTTTGGCTCGATTGGCCCAATAACGTCTATGCCCCAAGCAACAAAAGGCCAAGCAGCAGACATAAAGTGTAACTCTGAAGGGGGTGAGTGAATCAAGTCACTATGGATTTGACACTGATGGCACTTTCGAACAAAACGGAAGAAATCTCTTTCCATGGTCAACCAGTAAAATCCTGCCCGAATAATCTTCTTTGCTAAAACATAACCATTCATATGCGGGCCGCATACCCCCGAATGTATTTCAACCATGATCATTTCTGCTTCTTGAGAACTCACACATCTTAATAAATTCAAGTCTGGGGTTCTTTTATATAAAACCTCCCCGCTTAGAAGGAAACCACTGGCAAGTCGCCTAATAGTCTTCTTTTGATCTCTATTTGCATGCAGTGGATATTCTCTTTCTTTTAAGAACTTTTTCTTTCTTTTAAGAACTGTTTGATGTCATGATACCATGGTTCACCATCTGGCTCTGATTCAGTTATATTACAATAACCATGCTCATCCCTGATTTGAATTTCTAGGGGATTGATATAGGTGTTGCCTGGGAATGGAAGCATTGAGGCTAAGGTGGCTAAAGCATCAGCCAACTCATTGTGGTACCTGGGGATATATCTGAACTCAATGGACTTGAACCTTTTGCTAAGGTTCTCTAAATAGTGCTTGTATGGGATGAGCTTAATATCTCGAGTTTCCCATTCGCCTTGAGCATGTCGAACAAGCAAGTCGGAGTCCCCCAAAACCACTAGCTCGTGCACATCTATATTTATTGCCATATTCAATCCCATAATGCAAGCTTCGTATTCTGCTGTATTATTGGTACAAAAGAACCGAAGGCGTGCGGTGGCAGGATAATGGTGTCCAATTGGTGAAAGAAGGACTGCTCCACTTCTTACTCCATTGACATTGACAGCTCTATCAAAATATAACTTCCATATCTGGCTATCCCTTAGCCCTTCTTTCTCAGCAACGTTAACCTCTTCATCTGGGAAGTATGTGTCTTGTGGCTGGTATTCATCATGAACTGAATTTTCTGCTAGATGGTTCGCCAATGCTTGTGCTTTCATGGCGGTACGAGTAATGTACACTATGTCAAATTCCGAAAGTAAGATCTGCCACTTTTCCAGTCTACCCGTTGGCATAGGTTTTTGAAAAATATATTTCAAAGTGTCCATTCGAGATATGAGATAAGTTGTGTATGACAAAAGGTAGTGCTTCAATTTTTGAGCCACCCAGGTTAAGGCGCAACATGTCCTCTCTAAGAGAGTGTATTTCGCCTCATACTTTGTGAACTTTTTGCTCAAATAATAAATTGCTTGCTCCCTTTTGCCTGTGGCATCATGTTGACCTAGAACACAACTGAAGGCATTATCTATCACTGAAAGATATAAGAATAAAGATCTTCTGGGCTCCGGAGGGACTAATACTGGAGGGTGCATTAGATATTCTTTGATCTTGTCAAAAGCTTCTTGACACTCACTCGTCCATTTGACAGCGGCGTCTTTTTTCAACAGCTTGAAGATTGGCTCACATGTGATGGTAAGCTGCACGATGAACCGACTGATATAATTCAGTCTCCCTAGAAGGCTCATGACTTCTGTCTTATTCCTTGGAGGAGGTAATTCTTGAATAGACTTTATCTTGGTAGGATCTAGCTCAATGCCTCTTCGGCTAACTATGAAACCCAGAAGCTTTCTTGAAGGTACTCCAAATGCGCATTTAGCTGGATTGAGCTTAAGGTTGTACTTTCATAATCTTTCAAAGAATTTCCTTAAGTCACGTACATGATCTGCTTGTGTTCTAGATTTAATAATGACATCATCGACATATACTTCAACTTCCTTGTGCATCATATCATGGAATATGGCAGTCATAGCTCTCATATAAGTTGCCCCTGCATTTTTAAGACCAAATGGCATGACCCTATAATAGTAGGTCCCCCAGGGGGTAGTGAAAGCAGTCTTCTCTGCATCATTTTCATCCATGAGGATTTGGTGATATCCAACATAACAGTCCACAAAAGATTGAATCTCATGTTTGGCACAATTATCAACTAGAATGTGAATGTTGGGTAATGGGAAGTTGTCTTTTGGACTTGCTTTGTTTAAATCCCTATAGTTGACGCAAACTCTGGTTTTCCCATCTTTCTTTTGCACTGGCACAACGTTGGCCAACCACGTAGTGTATTGCAAAACTCTAATCACATTTGCATCTAGTTGTTTCATAATTTCCTCTTTTATTTTATCACTCACGTCTGTCTTGAACTTTCTTATCTTCTATTGGACAGGTGAGAAATCCAGATATGTGGGTAGTTTGTGAACTACCAAATCAACACTCAAACCTGGCATGTCATCGTAGGACCAAGCAAAGACATCTCTATATTCAAATAGAACTTGAATTAGTTCATCTCAGATCTTTTGTTCGACATGAATACTTATTTTTGTCTCTCGAGTTTCCTCTCGAGTTCCCAAATTGACTGTCTCAGTTTCATTTAAATTGGGCTTAGGTTTATTCTCAAATTGGTCCAATCCCTTTATAATTTCTTCATATGCTCCATCTTCATCATATTCTTCAAGATCTTGATTTATTGTTTTGAGATCAGATAATTTTTCAGGATCTAGACATAAACTCCGCATGCATGTCATGTTATTAAAGTCGGTATTAACATAAATAAAATGAAAATAAAGACAAAATTAAAAAAGCGAAGAGACATGATACACTTTTACTAGGGAAATTGGAACTTCATTAAACTGGATTGAAATGATAAAGGACTAACATGGAATAAGAACAACTAAGACATTTAGAGTACAACCCTAAAAATAGTGCAAATGTAGGAAAAGCTGCAAAATAAACTACTAAAACTCCTTCTTACTAGGGAGAGGAGTGACTTCCCAATTGTTGAGTTGGACATTGGGGCCGATAAAATTGCACATTGGCATGACTGGGCCCCTCGTCCATATGAGCCATGTTAACTTCATAAAATATCTCCTTAAGACCTTGACATATTTCATCTGTATCATTTTGGACAGATGGGTTTGGACCCTCCTCACGTTGAGATTTAGTCAAAGACTCAAGAAAATGAGGGATCAGCCTTGGCAAGCTCCAAGCCTTCTTTTTGTGCTCCTTTGCCCATTTTCTGTCAACTTTAGTTGGTTCAAAACCCAACCCAAATGTTTCTTGATTGCCCATTGGATTGATAGGATCTACCTTTCCTTGCAATGACAATCCCAGTCCCTTTCCAGGCTCATAACCGTTATGTATCATTTGAGCTACCACCATGAACGAAGTAGAAGAGAGATGAGGATTGGGTATAGGCTTCCCTTCCATAAGCTGATTGACTGCTACTATCTCAAGGGCCTGATAATTGAGGAATTCATATTCTTTTTTGGCCTCTAAGCATGGTGTGGAAGGGTCTCGATACATGGGGAGGTCGTCTTCACCATGGACAATGATTTCTTGTTTGTCATGTTCAAATTTTACCATCTGATGCAAAGTAGATGGTACAGCCCTGGCCATGTGGATCCATGGCCTTCCCAAGAGTAAGTTGTAAGAGGTGTTCATGTCTATCACTTGAAAGGTAATTCCAAACTCCACCGGCCCAATTGTCATGATCAAGTAAATTTCACCAACTCTGTCTCGTTTTGCTCCATCAAATGCTCATACACACACATTATTAGTGCGAATTCTATCGGTGTTAATCTTCAAACTTTGTAATGTGGAAAGAGGACAAATGTCGACACCTGATCCCCCATCAACCAGGACCCTCTTCACATCATGTTCTTCACATTTCACGGTTAGATGTAAAGCCTTGTTGTGCCCAGACCCTTCCAAAGGCAATTCATCATCCGTGAATGCGTTTCTATTTACCTCAAATATCCTGCTGGCTATCCTTTCCACATGACTTACCGTGGTGTTTTCAGAGACGTACGCCTCGTTCAAAATTTTAATCAATACTTGACGATGCTCCTTGGAATGTAGGAGCAATGATAGCAAGGAGATTTGGGCAGGGGTTTTTCTTAACTGATCGATAATAGAATAATCCTGAGCCTTTATCTTTTTCAAGAACTCCTCAGCCTCTTCTTCAGTGATAGGCTTTTTCACAAGCAGCTGACTTTCTTTTGCGTGCTTGGCTCCTCTTAGTTCCTCTGGGACATAACACCGTCCAGAACGAGTCATACCACCTGCTTCATTAATCTCTTCAGTGAGCTTTTTCACTTTGTATGTCACAATGGTTTTGTTGTAGTTCCATGGGACAGCTTTCATGCTTGTGATTGGGAGTTGTTTTGAAAACTTTATTACAACTGGCTCCTCTGTCTTTCTTAAACTATCTTGGGTTAAATAGGCACTTGGAAATCCTCTGGGAACATATAGTTTTGGCCTATTTAATGGAACTCCTCCTTTTATAGCTCCCGGGACATATAATATAGGTTTTCTTAAGCTCTCAGGAGTTGAATTTGCACCTTTCACAATCAACGGTCCCCTTTGTATAAATTCCAAGACCATGCTTGACTCTTCCTTTGAGGGCCTACCTTCAATGTTCTCTCTATCTATTGGTTCACCTTTCATATGAGTGCTTATCATTCCAACGACATGCTCATTGTTGTGAGTTGGAAGTGGATTGTTGGTAACATTTGGTGCTTCCTCATTACGTATCACAATTACTTTGTCGTTGATTAGCTTCTCGATGACCCTCTTTAAGGTCCAACAATTTTTGGTGCTATGACCAGGGGCATTAGAGTGATACTCACACGTAACTATTGGATCAAAGCCTCTCATATTTGGGTTGACCTGATAAGGAATGATAGGTTCAACCAGTCTTAATTGCATTAATTTCCGCAATAGGGTAGTGTATGATTCTCCAATTGGGGTGAAAGTTTCCTTTTGACCTTGTTCCTTTGCATAATCTGCCCTTGGACGTGGATTATAAGGTGCCTGGAAGCTCTGTTGTTGTGGCCGAGAGCTTTGTGGGGCAGGTGCCCGCCATTGTCGGTGTTGAGGAGGTCGGACATATGCTTAAGTGTTGAAAACTGCATATGGGGGTGGATAATAGTGTTGAGGTACAACAGGTTGTCCTTGTTGGACTTGCACATGAGGGTAGTTTGTCCTCCTTTGTGTACCTTCTGATACTAACACCATCATGGACCCTTCTTCCTTCTTCTTTCGGTTCCCAAATCCACCTGATCCACTTTGTATTGCTTGTGTGGTAGCTTTGATAGTTGCTTGACTCACAATATTTCCCAACTTTATGCCATTTTCCACCATTTCTCCAATCTTAATTGCTTCAGTAAAGGGCTTTCCCATTGCGGCAAGCAAGTAGTGAAAGTAGTCAGGTTCTTGGGCCTGGAGAAAAACATCAATCAGCTCCTGATTTTTCATCGGTGAGTTGACTCTAGCTGCCTGTTCTCTCCATTTTATGGCATATTCCCTGAAACTTTCAGTTGATTTCTTTTTCAAGTTAGTGAGGGAGTTGCGATCTGGGATGATGTCAATATTATACTGAAATTGTTGAACAAAATCCTGAGCCATGTCATCCCAAACATGCCAATGAGAAATATCTTGATCAATGAACCATTCTGAGGCCAACCCCGTTAGGCTCTCTCCAAAGTAGGCCATAAGGAGTTCTTCTCTTCTTCCCACTCCCTTTAGTTGATTACAGTACTTCTTTTAGTGAGCCACGGGGTCACCATGGCCACTATACTTGTCAAATTTTAGGAGCTTAAACCCATAAGGCAAGTGAACATCAGGGAACATAGACATGTCCTTGAACGAGACACTTTTATGTCCTCCTAATCCTTGCATGTTTTTTAAGTTTTGTTCCAGACTTCTCATCTTCTTAGCCATTTCTTCATGTTCCTCATTCTTGATTGTTTTCTCAACTTCTATAGGGGAATTATACTGATGAGTTTAGTAGTAGGCATCTGGAATTTTAATAGTCATTTCAGGGGCACATCCTTGACTAGGATAGACCTTGGACAAAGGATTATCATTGAATTTGGGGACCAATTTTGGCTGAGGGACTATATTGGTTTGTGCAGCTGGCATGAAAAGTGGATTACTTATCATGGGCGTATTCAGAGGGCGCATAGTGGAAGTCTCAATAGTATTGGATGTGTTAACATATGGGCCAAACCCAGGAGGATAGAGTGGATCACTCGTTGGGGGCGGCATAGCTGTATTTAGATACTCTTGGATTGAAGGTGGGGGGGCTTGCCCGCTCATCCAAGCTTGGTACATTTCAGCCATTTGCTGCCTAAGCAACCTTACTTCCTCCACTGGTACTGATTCTTCTTGAACTATCGAATTTTGGATATCATCATTATCCGACTCTGTTCCGTGTTTACGGGTCATCTTCTTTTTTCCTTTTGACCTTGTGTTATATGGATGAGATGCCTGTTTAACCACAAAACAACATGTGTTAGGGTTTATAACTTTGCAGATATTAATCACACATTGTAAGTTATGCTCCCTAAATTATTTCTATAGTGGAGACGACTTTCATGCTTCATGCCGACTTTTAGGTGAATTTGTTTTCTTTAGAGATATTTTGATCGAACCCATTGAGGGTTGCCTACATATCATGTTGAACATGAATCAGATCATTACGTAGTTCATGAAAAAAAATTCCTTTTTTTTATAATAAAATAAAAAAACACAATTTTAATTAACTAGAAAACATCTTTTCATTCATGTCCAACAGGTTCTGAATACAAATAAACCAAAATAAAACTAAGACTTGAAGTTGCAACAGACTTGAAGAAATAAAAGAAAAGAAAGGGAAATAACGATAATGAAAATGCTTTCTTGGAATGTCTTGGATTTCAGTCACTTCTCAGGTCTGAATAAATTTTGAACAGTGCTTTCGGCAGGTGTGGTGCCAATTCCCGTGTTTGTCGGCCCAAGGTCTCATCATCTCGATGAAGATAACTGCCATATACATCAATTAGGTCTGCAGTAAGCTAAACCACGTGTCCTTTGGCTTCCTCCATGATGTCATGACAATTCTGTAGCCAGTCCTTAGTAGCATGGATCTCATGGTTCAAATTGTCTTCTTGTGCCTCAAGTTCTTCTACTTGGTTAAGAAGTCCATTCCTCTCTGCAAGCCATTGGTTCCTTTCACTCTCGACCTCTGCTTGGTAAGCCGTGAAATGCCTTGCTATGTTTTTCTCCCGCTCTATAGAGGCTTTCAACTGAGCTTGCAACCTAGTCTATGTCTATACCATTAGGGCCTTTTCCCTTTTAAATTCTTCTTCTTGTTGCTCCATGGCGCCTGTGGTAATGCCCAGATCCTCACGCGAAGACTGAATGGTGGCTTGGTGCTCTTTTTCTACCCTCTTTCGAATCAATCTCACTCAAGCCTCCAGTGTTGCCTCGTGTTGTGCCAGTTCTTCTCGGACATTCTTCAAAGCATTACTTAAGCCATCAAGTGTGGACTGATAACCCCTCTCAACTTCGAGGCGGGCTTGCTTAATTTTGACCTCGGTTTCAGCTACATAATCTATGGCTGCTCTTGCCGATCTTTCTGGCATGGCCTTAAGCGGGGGCTGATCATAAAACCATACTAAGTATGAGTGGTCCACCTCACCTTTGCTACGATCTTTCACTCTATCTTGGGAGCCCGAGAATATGCGCCCTCCCCAAATTTTGAATATCTCTGACTCCCCGAGAGGAATATCGGGATTGAACTCATACATAAACTCTCGCATGTCTTCACATCGGGGAAGACACTGTCGTCGACCCAATTGCCTCATGACCCTGAGTGGTGCATAGGGTTGGACACCACGAAGATCCATTAGGACAATGAACGGTCGAAAGGAGGACATGTATATTACCTCTTCTGACGGGAGCCAGTGATAATTCCATACAATCTTATCGGTAGTTAACTCGTTAAGATACCTTATCCAAGCTTTGATGCCCTCAGGGAAAACCTAATTTTCAATCCTTTACACTGATGTAATCATTCCATTCTACTTTGAAGTCTATTGCATAGGGGTGATATCGGATGTGTTCGAGCATCCATATTTGTAACAAGATATTACATCCCTCAAAATAGTCTTCACCATTTTTGCACCTTGTCAAGGCGCAGTAGATGTCAGCTGGAACCATTGGGACAAGGGTAATATTAGGCCTTTTCTCGAAGGCGGGAAGGACAGCGGCCAAGTTTATCTCAATCCTTCGCCCCCTTCTCTGGAATACCATAGTTCCTAAGAAGGCCACTATAAATGCCTCATAACTGTGCCTCTCCCAAGTCTAGCAGCACCTTTTCTTACAGAGTTGTTTTCCATAGATCTCAAATCCATCTTGTCGGACCTATCTTTTGTAGAGGAAATCCCTGCTTTAAACAATCCATCTCCACTTGTTTGATGTGTAACAGTTCTAAGAATCTTCTTGCACCAATATGCTTGGGCATCATAGGTTCTCCTTTGTGAAGGTCCTTGCCCGTACCCATAAATGCTCCGATTTCTTCTAGAGTTGGAGTAAGTAAGTTCGAAATCAGTAAAATGAAAGACATTATTCAATGGATCCCAGAATGAGACTAAAGCTTCTATCACATCCCTTCGCGGCTCAACATACAAGAGGCTTCGCAAGTATCCCAAACGCTTAAATACCTCTCCCTTTCCATAATTTCCCATATTTTCATACCATGCCTTTAGATATACCAGAGCCTTGTCTAACACCATAAACTGGGGTGGCTGGTCATCTCTAGGTCTCTTATCATATCTCTCCATTGAGCTCATTTTGTCCCTATAGGATGATGAAAAATTAGAATTTATCTTGGCCTTCATTGATAAGAATTGACACTTGTGACATCAAGAAAAATTATTATTGCATTCTTTTTAAAGAGAGAGAACAAAAAAAAACAGAGGACAGACTCGTCAAGAAAACGAAATGGACATGACTTTTCTTTAAGGCATTATATTTTTCTTAAAAAAAATAAAATAAAATAAAAATAATAATGAATTAATAAATAAATAAAATCTTAGAGTCTATACTTTGGGGAAAAAATCGATTTATTTTAATATTATTCATTTACTATTTTTTTTTAAAAAAAAACTAGACCTAGGTCTGACGAACATTATAATTTTAATAAAACATCAAACTAGAGTTAAAAAAAATCTATTTTCACTTTAAACCCTAAAAGAATTATTTTTATTTAATTTTTAGGTGAATTATGAAAATTAAAGCCTCTTTATTTTCTTAAAGGAAAGAAAGAAAAAAAAATGTTTTAGGTTGTTTTATTTTTTTTTTCGAAGAAAGAGTAACTTGAAATGAGAGAAAACACAAAGTTATCTTATTTTCAATTCATCTAAAAGCCGGTCAACATTTGATATAGCCCCTCTGATGATGCAACAAGTAGCATAGAGAATGTGCATGATAGTCTTAAAACTGCATGCCTGTCCTAGACGGACTCGACTTCAGTGTCGAGCCCCACTAAGTCAAATTTCATAATGCAAACAAAGCGTACCCTAAGACTGATTCAACTAGGTTTTAAACCCTAATGTACTTGGTGTCTAGACCGGCTGTGAAATGAGTGGACAACTCGAGTTTGGGAAGTAACAGCTTACCGGTAGCAGGGTTTTCCGCCCTCACTGTCTGGAACTTCCCATCCTAAAACTTCTGTAACTAAATTCCTTCCCAGGAGCGTAAACACATCTCTGGTATCTCAAAGAAAGTTTCGGGAGTGTAAATCGCATCTCCGAATAAAGTGGACTTTCAGAAAACTCAGATGGGTGCGCGAGAGAGGACAATTTATATTTTAAATAATATTAAGGCAGTAAATAAGAAGGCAAATAGCACATTAAACCAACAAATACAACATAATAAATAAATAAATAAATAAATAAAGTCACGCATAAATCAATATTCTTTAAGCCTGAATTCTGGTTATCCCCAGCAGAGTCGCCACCTGTCACACCCCTATTTTTCCCTCGCGTGTGGTGTTTGGAAAATAGAGTTTTTCCAACTAAAGTGATATTTTGAAAAGGGATTATTTATTTATTTAGAGTCGCCACTTGGAATTGAGTTTTGGTGTTCCAAGTCACCTTTTTTTTATCCCTAATCAAAAGGAAATGACTCTTTATTTATTTTTATTTTTTTTATCTGCGAACCAGAAATTCGGGTAAGAAATTCTATTGACCGAGAGGAAGGTTTAAGGTACCCCTCTAGTCCCATGGTTCTAGCATGGTTGCTTTATTGATTTATGTATGACTTAAACTAATTTTGAAAACATTATATTTTTTTGTTTTGCAAAAATTTATTTACTTACCTTCTTAAATTTCTCCGAATTGTTTTTTTAAAAAAACTATCATATTTTATTGGTTCGTGGTGTATTGATAGCAGCGCTTTCCAATCTTGCCACGAATTAATTATCTCTTTGATGTTTTCGAAAGGAAGTTTATTTAATAAAGTTTGAATCCTAATATTTGCCTATCATTATTTATCCACCCAATCATTTTCTCCTAAATACAAGATCCAAAAATTTTATTTATTTATTTATTCTAGTCATTATGACTTATGAAATGTATAATTTAAAAAAATTCATATTAATTAATGGACCACTCTAAACTTGTTAATAGTATTCATAAAGAAAAATCATCACTCAAATGAGATGCAAAGAAAGTTACAAATTTTGTTTATGTTTTTTTTTAAAACAAAAAAGTGAACACAAATTTATCAGAAACACAAAATATATTTTCATACAATTTTTTTTTTTACATGCAACACTAGTATGAACATATTAATAATCATGACTAATTTTTTATGTTTTCATATAAATTTTGTACATGCAACACTAGTATGAACATGTCAGGAATTATGAGTAATTTTTTTTTATTTTAGTCATTAAAATAAAAGACAAACATATATTAATTGAAACACATATTTTACATAATGATTAGTCTTTGATTATTTTCATCATTTATTCTTACTAAATCATTAAAGTACACACAAAACCAGAAAAAATTAACAAAGAAAATAATTTACCCAATATTAAATAAACTATCTAACAATTTTACACTAAATTTAACAATAAAAAAAATCTAAACAGAAAGTTGATATGAAAGATTTGAACACAATATCAAAGCATATTAATGAGTCATAAACATACAAAATTTGACAATTTTAATGTATTATGATCATATTGAAGTGGATAAGAGAGATAAGTGTTACCTCTTGTGACGAATGATTTACAAAAAAAAAAACTGCAGTAGGAACCACGAATCTGAAACTCCCAAAAGCAAACCTTAAACTCAACTTTGTTTTTCTTCAATTGTGTTTTTTTGAGATATTTTTTTGTGTGTGTTTGTAGAAGGTGGAGAAGGAAAAAGATGGATGAAAAAAATTGTCTTGTGTGTCTTCTTTTTTTGTCCTTTTGTAGAATGTAAAGAAAGAGAAAAAATATGAGTGAAGTGTGTGTGTGTCGTGTGTTTCAAAAAATAAGGGAGTGGGGGATGTGAAGATGTGGAAAATGAGGTAGTAGTTGGGGAGGAGTTGGAAATAATGGGTAGTTCTTTTTTTTTTTTTAAGTTTATTTATTTTATTTTTTCTTGTTTTTATTTTGAAAGAAGAGAAAGAAAAGGAAAAAAAAATATTACAAACTATTTTAAATTAATAAGATATAGAATATTTTAACTAAAATGTAATTAAGAAAGTAATAACAATACTAGATTGTTTATTAGAATCAAAATTAAAAAACATATATTTTATAAATTTTCTTTTTTAGAACAAAACTAACATTAAAATATGACTCTATTTTTGTTGTTTTCAACTTATTATAAATAAGATAAAAATGTCAAATTTAGACTCAAAACTAAATATTTAAATACTAAAAAGTAAATAACTTAAGTTTGGTCAAAAAATAGGTGCTAACATTAGTGAAGGCTACAGGCCCCCTCAGCTATGAATAAACTTATTAGTATTGTCCTTGTATTCTGTCTTAACAGTAATGTCACGCCCCGGGAGGGTACCCTAGGCGTGACCGGCACTTAGAGACTATTGCTAGCCTCCAAGCGAACCACTTAGCTTCATTACATCATTCATTTCAGACATTGCGGAAGGAAATAGTAAATAATACTTAAAAGTAGTGGGCCAATGGCCAAATATCAAAACTGTTCATTACACCAAGCAAAGGAATATTGCTCAGGTATCATAACATTCACCTTGACTACACCATTATGTCTACAAAGCCTCTAACATTCCTTAAAACGTCTAGGAAGAGGACCATGACATACCATGGCTACTCGACTCAAAAGAACAGGGTAAAATTCATAAATAAAGGTTTCCTTCGGAAGCAAGGAGGCTCACCACAGTCAGAACTTGGAAACACTTGACCTCAACGGGGCGGCTGCTGAAGTCCTCTAGCTCCTGTATCTGCATCATGAAACGATGCAGCGCCAAATGGCGTCAGTACGTGGAATGTACTGGCATGTAAAATAGCTGAAACACATTGTTAGGAATATACGAACATAACGCACATCATCATGAGACCTTAACATTTACATCAGGGAATCTTTAACATTGACCTTTTCATTAACATTGACCATTGCATTGGAGTACCCTTAGAGAACCCTTTTCAAGAAGGCCTAACTGGGAGTTTCTTTAACCGACAACCATCACTTATGAGCCAGTGACGATACAACGAAGCGATGCCGTTGCTACATCCATCCAATACCCTGCCCGGGGCAAAGGACATTACATTAGAAAACATTAGTCCTCATTGGGACAAGAAAGGTGCCATTCGCGTTGCGGTTCAATCCTCTCTTCCTACGCGGGCCACGTAGTTAATGGATTCAGGTGGGACTCACCTTTCTATCCATTTCGGTGCTCGATACTCCTCCCAGAACTCGACATGCTCATAAAACATTAACATTCATTAGTCCCATAGGGACGCATTTCATCATCATTAGTCCCCATAGGGGCATAATACATTATCATTGGCACTAACATTCATTTGTCCCATAGGGACACATTACATTATCATTAGCATCTCTTTTACAAAAATATCATCATCATCTCATTCCATTGACATTAACACCATAGACTTTAGGAATACTAGTTTAGGAACTTTGACTCTCAACTTAGAGACATCAACATCAGTCATCATAACATCAATATCATTCTTCAAGGCTCTAGACATGCCACCCTACGTTCATTATGCAAGCTTTTCCAATTATCATAATTATAAGGTTTTTAAAACATATGCACTTCACAAAAATGATTTAGGGTATATAGAGATTTTATGATGATCATCATTAATGCTGAAAATATGTAGGTTTATGCATAAAAATAATGGCAATTATTCATTACATTACATGAATTAAACATGTTTCAATTCATTACCCTAACATCATCACCATTAAACTTCAATACATTACTCATGGGCACATGAGAGGACATTCCCATGCTTTTAGGTTAGCCTTACATACCTGGAAATTTGATATTAAAATCAAAATTTGATGAATACTCATTTCTTGGAGAAAATCCTCAACCTTGATAGTCCTTTTAGAATAGAAGAACTTGGAAAGACATTGTTTTGAAGAACTTCTTTTTGATTCTTGACTTCTTGACTCAAAATCTTTAGAGTTTCTTGATAAAAGAACCCTAATCCATGGAAAGAAGAATCAAGGAATCCTTTCTTGGGATTCTTGAATTTGCTTTCTTGAAACCCTAAGTTAGAATTTAAGATTCTATTAGGGATTTCATGAATAGATAGAGAAATTAGCTTAAAGCTTATGAAGAATAACTCACCTTGATGAAGAATCTTGAAAGTTAGTCCTAACTTGATGACTTTCTTGATGATTCTTGAGCGTTTTATGTTTAGGAGTGAAAGAGAGGGTTTTGACTTATGAAACTGACGTATTATGCGTTTTGGGACCTTAAATAGACCCCCAAAGGCTTTAGGGTAAACGTACCATCAAAATAAAATAAAGAAACATCGCTTAACTTATCCAGAGAGGGTCTGCGATATGTCCGCGATGCGGAGCCGTCGCGGACCTTCAGACAGCTCTGCAGGTCTCCAATAAAATGGTCATAACTCTCTACTCCGAACTCTGTTTAACGCGAAATAAGATGAGTTGGAAAGATACTTCAAATATCTTTAATTTGATATATTATGGGTCACCTAACTCATTATACTTTAGGAGATATGGTCATTTAAAGTTGACCCTTCCATCAACTCATATGAAAACTTAGTTGCTAGAATTTCTTTGGACTTGGATTGATGTAAAAGATCAATTATAACTCTAAATCACCTCTAATATACTTTAAATACTTAGGAATTGATCCTATCATATGAAGTATGGCTCAATCTTAGAAAAAAAAAGTTGGAGTGTTACATTATCTCCCCCTTGGGATCATTCGTCCTCGAATGATGAGTAAGGTAGACATCAAGGCACGAATAAGAATCAGAACTCTTCTCAAAACTCATTCAATCAATCAAACCCTTACTTCTCATCAATTTCAAACCATCTCCATTCAGACTCAAGAATGGACACATCAGCTCAGAAATAGAGAACTCAATTTAAATCAAGAGTAAGGAAATTACATCTTACATTCTCTTTATCAAGCACGAATGGAATATCGAAACTCAATCAATTTGAATCATTTAGACACCTCGTCAATCAGTCTTTCGAACTCAGGAGGAAGCCATCAACTCAAACCGAGAATAGGAACATCGTATAAATAAGACTCTGAGGACATTCTCATGCTCAAGTCCCCACCTTAATTGTTCTCCTTATTCATGGCACTTTACCCCATCAATGCAAACTCATAGCTCTTATTCAAACCACTACTTAACCATCTCTTCTTCTTTCATTCAGGCCTAGTTCTAAGCCTCAAGGTGTCATTCTTAAGGTGATCATATTCATACAAAGCTAATCCTCAATACTCAGCTCTATACTCGAAATATTCATTATAAAGTCTTCAATAGTCTATCATTCATACTCACACAATAACAACCTCTTTAACTATGTCCCAGAATTTTTCAAGCCTACTTGTCACCTCTACCTCCACCATTCAATGAACTCTCATTCAAAGTCACATTAACATACTCTTTCCTATCAATTGCGCATCATATGGTCTCATCTCTTTCCTCATCCCTATCTCTATCCCTTCATGACACAAGTTTAATACAGATATCACAATAAGGATACATTCACTCCTTCTCATTTACTCTTACTCTCAGTCTACTATTATCAACATCACTATTTGGATGTGGAGGAACTCATCATCTCCCCCTTTGACGAAACCCCCAAACTACTACCTCTCCATTAAGATTAAGCATGATTATACCTCTAAAGCTTGATGCTCTACATCATATCATTAATAATGGCATAATAAGCCGAAGGTCAGTGCACACGTAAGATGACATCAGAATCAAGAACTCTTACTCCATAGTAACCTGTACTTAGAGAATACTGCTCGTCCTCATCACCCTAATACATTTGCATAATAACATCCATATGTTTAAGCCTATCATAGTAGCTCACACACTCGATCGGATGAACTCTTACCACGGGAGACACTAATATTAATACCTATCTATCAGACTCCTCATGATTTCTCTAACTCCTCCTCGTCATCTATAACCTTAAAAGGAAATGACATCACATCATCATCAGAATTAAGAACTCTTACTCACTCATTGAATTCTTCCATCTCAAGCTCTTCTCCTCTTCTCTCAAGCCCTAGTCCTATTTAATTGTTAGAAAAGGACTTAGAATGGGATTTTAGACCCTTTTCATGTTAAAACAACTTATATCAGTCCTACAGGGAGTTTACAAGGTGTTAGGAATGGACCAGAATGGCCCTCAATAATTTTAGAAATTTCCAGCCTCGAAGTGACTCAGTCCGCGACACGGACTGGTCGCGAACAATACATTTTCTGTAAAAAGATTCCGAACGAGTTTTCCAAATCCCGTCGAAAAGTTTGAAAAAAACATAAGTGTCACTCCGCTACAGGTGCGCGACGCGCCTCTGTCGCGCACCAACACTGTTTTGGTGTTCGGATCGAAAAATTATCTTTTCACTCGGTCGTTCTAAAAATCGACTGAAGCCTTTCCCCCACTCAAATTTTTGTGCTGATCACAAATCTAGCCTCGGATTTGCCATTCGAGCATCAGAAGACGTGTTATGCGCACATCTCTCCTTTAGGGGTACTTTGGTAATTTCACTGGGCCTTACATCAACTCTTCCTTAGCTCTCAAGGTCCTCTCTTTAGATTCATAAATCAATTTCCTCTACTAGGTTATAAGTATATACCTCCACATGGTCAAGGAATCACTATCCACAAGAATATCTTAAACTCTCCTATTATGCTATAGTCGCATACATATAGCTAGCCACTCGGACTCTTTTCAACGGTATTACTCTTAACTCATTCCAGTCTCTATGTAAATCGCTATATTTGCTATTCTTATGGCATACATAACCACCTCCCGTAACTCTCACAATCTAACCCCTTCTTTTGCCTGCTGGCGCTCAACTTCTGTGCTCCCACAAATTTAATTGCATAAGAATTAGTCTATCATGGAAACTCGTCATCATCTAGTGACAAGCCTCAAATCAACTTAGTTACTCATCATGATTAAGATTACTTACATTAGCCTACTCTACATCGATAACTCCAATATACTATCTAGATTCTTATAGCAGTCACAACTTAGAGCTTCACACATCTTTACACAATCATGGATACATATCTCAAGCCTCTTCTTATCTGTCTAACCTCATAACTCGATGAATCTCATGAACTCACAATTAAAAATCATGATCCTAATTTAGATCTATCACATTGAAAGCACTCTTTTCCTCTATTCAACATCTACACTTCACCGTCAATAGTATGAATACTACAACACATCAACATAACTTCCTTTTAGTTTGAGCACACTCTTTCACATTCTAACAACTCTTTCTCTATACCTCATCATGGAAGTCACTAGAGTACTTATGACTCTTTCATCAAACTTATGGCTATCAACTTAGCACATCATTACTTACCTAATAAATACTTAACTCTAACTACAAGCCTAAATCAGCCATCACTCTTGTCATCTCGTCCCTTTCTTTCCATCATCATCCTTCTAAATCTGGGATGATTCGACTCTACTCAGGATTTATAAGACCTCATATCTCACTCTTAGGTGGTAACATCAAACTCTTTAGAGACATAAATATTTCTCTCATGGGTCACCTCGGAAGATAGTTTTGAAAAACAAATGGGTCTAGGTACATCTAGAGTTAACTCAAATGCACGATTCATATGATTAATAGTGCACTCTTCTTAGTCAATCGACTTTGCATCTCAGTCGGCTTCTCTTAAGCCTAGACAGTCTTTCGACCATTCCAATTACTTTATCTCAAAGGATCTCATCTGTAAGAGCATGAAAATTACTATCTCTATCACCTCGTGGACGAGGCATTGTCGAAAGTTTTAGAGCAACGCACGAATCATCGCAGATTTCTTAGGAAAGAGCTCTATCGCACGATCAGAATCAGAAAGAAGGGAAACTTTTCCTAAATGTCCTATAGCCTCCCCATTATGGATGTGGCGCGCTTCACACCAATAATAAGGACTCTACTAGACACGGCTTCATAGACTCCCTAGGACACTTGAACTTTGTGCTCTGATACCAAGTTTGTCACGCCCCGGGAGGGTACCCTAGGCGTGGCCGGCACTCAGAGACTATTGCTAGCCTCCAAGCGAACCACTTAGCTTCATTACATCATTCATTTCAGACATTGCGGAAGGAAATAGTAAATAATACTTAAAAGTAGTGGGCCAATGGCCAAACATCAAAACTGTTCATTACACCAAGCAAAGGAATATTGGTCAGGTATCATAACATTCACCTTGACTACACCATTATGTCTACAAAGCCTCTAACATTCCTTAAAACGTCTAGGAAGAGGACCATGACATACCATGGCTACTCGACTCAAAAGAACAGGATAACATTCATAAATAAAGGTTTCCTCCGGAAGCAAGGAGGCTCACCACAGTCAGAACTTGGAAACACTTGACCTCAACGGGGCGGCTGCTGAAGTCCTCTAGCTCCTGTATCTGCATCATGAAACGATGCAGCGCCAAATGGCGTCAGTACGTGGAATGTACTGGCATGTAAAATAGCTGAAACACATTGTTAGGAATATACGAACATAACGCACATCATCGTGAGACCTTAACATTTACATCAGGGAAACCTTAACATTGACCTTTTCATTAACATTGACCATTGCATTGGAGTACCCTTAGAGAACCCTTTTCAAGAAGGCCTAACTGGGAGTTTCTTTAACCGACAACCATCACTTATGAGCCAGTGATGATACAACGAAGCGATGCCGTTGCTACATCCATCCAATACCCTGCCCGGGGCAAAGGACATTACATTAGAAAACATTAGTCCTCATTGGGACAAGAAAGGTGCCATCCGCGTTGCGGTTCAATCCTCTCTTCCTACGCGGGCCACGTAGTTAATGGATTCAGGTGGGACTCACCTTTCTATCCATTTTGGTGCTCGATACTCCTCCCAGAACTCGACATGCTCATAAAACATTAACATTCATTAGTCCCATAGGGACGCATTTCATCATCATTAGTCCCCATAGGGGCATAATACATTATCATTGGCACCAACATTCATTTGTCCCATAGGGACACATTACATTATCATTAGCATCTCTTTTACATAAATATCATCATCATCCCATTCCATTGACATTAACACCATAGACTTTAGGAATACTAGTTTAGGAACTTTGACTCTCAACTTAGAGACATCAACATCAGTCATCATAACATCAATATCATTCTTCAAGGCTCTAGACATGCCACCCTACGTTCATTATGCAAGCTTTTACAATTATCATAATTATAAGGTTTTTAAAACATATGCACTTCACAAAAATGATTTAGGGTATATAGAGATTTTATGATGATCATCATTAATGCAGAAAATATGTAGGTTTATGCATAAAAATAATGGCAATTATTCATTACATTACATGAATTAAACATGTTTCAATTCATTACCCTAACATCATCACCATTAAACGTCAATACATTACTCATGGGCACATGAGAGGACATTCCCATGCTTTTAGGTTAGCCTTATATACCTGGAAATTTGATATTAAAATCAAAATTTGATGAATACTCGTTTCTTGGAGAAAATCCTCAACCTTGATAGTCCTTTTAGAATGGAAGAACTTGGAAAGACATTGTTTTGAAGAACGTCTTTTTGATTCTTGACTTCTTGACTCAAAATCTTTAGAGTTTCTTGATAAAAGAACCCTAATCCATGGAAAGAAGAATCAAGGAATCCTTTCTTGGGATTCTTGAATTTGCTTTCTTGAAACCCTAAGTTAGAATTTAAGATTCTATTAGGGATTTCATGAATAGATAGAGAAATTAGCTTAAAGCTTATGAAGAATAACTCACCTTGATGAAGAATCTTGAAAGTTAGTCCTAACTTGATGACTTTCTTGATGATTCTTGAGCGTTTTATGTTTAGCAGTGAAAGAGAGGATTTTGACTTATGAAACTGACGTATTATGCGTTTTGGGACCTTAAATAGACCCCCAAAGGCTTTAGGGTAAACGTACCCTCAAAATAAAATAAAGAAACATCGCTTAACTTATCCAGAGAGGGTCTGCGACATGTCCGCGACGCGGAGCCGTCGCGGACCTTCAGACAGCTCTGCAGGTCTCCAGTAAAATGGTCATAACTCTCTACTCTGAACTCCGTTTAACGCGAAATAAGATGCTTTGGAAAGATACTTCAAAGATATTTAATTTGATATATTATGGGTCACCTAACTCATTATACTTTAGGAGATATGGTCATTTAAAGTTGACCCTTCCATCAACTCATATGAAAACTTAGTTGCTAGAATTTCTTTGGACTTGGATTGATGTAAAAGATCAATTATAACTCTAAATAACCTCTAATATACTTTAAATACTTAGGAATTGATCCTATCATATGAAGTATGGCTCAATCTTAGAAAAAAAAAAGTTGGGGTGTTACAAGTAATGACTTTGAATTCTTTTGTCGTTTTGTTTGTGTAATACTGTCTAGTTTATTGGAATATGTATAATAAACTTATCTTCTTTTTCGCATAACAATAGTTTTATGTTACTTCAATCACTTCTCTTTCTGTCCTTTTAGTGTTTTGACTATTGCTATAGGATGATTAGTAGGCTTCATGGCATTTTTTCCTAGTAGCCAATGATGTAGGTTATGAACTTGGTGACTAGGGTAGTTATGATTCCATAAATTTAGTTATATATTCTTTGTGACTATGTCTATTGAAAAAGTTAAGGTAAATGTAAACTAAGGCCTTCATTCTTGAAAAAGGAGGAAAAAGAAAAACGTCACAAATAGTATTTTCAATTGGATATTCAAAAAATAGAAACAGAACTTTGTAGATAGTGATCTGAATATTAGTATTTGCAGTTCATCCTAAAAAACCAAGTGTAGAAGTCTTTTAACATTAGATTTTTTTTGGCACAAACTTTAGGTTCTTTTTCTTTATTTGAGTAGTTTCTTAGTCATCAACTTAGTGCTAACTTTTTCATCACTTGATGAAAAAGTTAAGGTGAATATAAACTAAGGACTTCATTCTTGATAAAGGAGGAAAAAGAAATATGTTGTATATAGCATATTTAATTTGATATTCAAAAAATAGAAAAAGATGTTTGTAGATGAGGATATGAATATTACTATTTGTACCTTCACCAAAAAATTAAAAATTAAAATCTTGTAATGCTAATTTATTTTTCTTATTTACTTGTATTCTTTTAGTAAGAAAGTCAAAATTAACTAAATCTGACATAGATTTTAGATAAATATGAATTCCTATCTATTCAATGAAGTATAATTATAGTAAGATTTTCAAAACTTTTCTCAGGGTGTGATTTAAAAGGTCGAAAAAAGTATAAGAAAGAAAATTTAGCAAGTAAAATTATAGTTAATGTGTATAGCTTAACTCTCTGTTCAGCAGTAGCAAAACATGGGTAGAGAAACATTGCTAAATCATATATGTCATCGAAACCTTACGCCGAATTTTTACTTGTCCACTTAATGCAAACTTCATTGTATAGTGAGTTAAAAATTAAGGTAAATGAAAGATAAGAACTCCATTCTTAAAAAAGGAGGGAAAAAAATTCATAATTAGTATTTTTCAATTTAATATTCTAAATTAGAAAAAGAAGTTAGCAGATGGTGATTTGAATAACAGTATTTGCACCTTCATCAAAAAATCATGAGTCAAAACCTTTAAAATTAAATAGATTTTTCTTATTTAATTGTGTTATTTTTGTTAGAAAGTCAAATATAAAATAGATATAGATATTACGATGAAGTCAAATATAAATTTCTATCTATTCAAGGATGTATAATTATAGTTAAAAATTCAAAACTTTTATTAGGATGTGAATATAAAGAAGAACAATGAGTAGAATTACAATTATTATGCTGCAGGACCCCATAGTAACAACAAATGTGTTAAACTATTAGCAAGAACAGAAAACTGCGGCAATTAAGAATATAGTACAAAATAATATTTTTGAAATTATATTCTCCAAATTTAAATGGTTTAAGAACTAACTATGGTAAGGGATTGAACTCTACTAACCCGCCTCCCCTAAAATTCAAAATAAGGGATCAAGCAAAACATAGAAAAAAATACTTTACATTCAGCAAAACAAAGTTTTTCTCCTTTTCTTCACTCTTTTCGGAAAATTGTTTTTACTAACCAAAATTGCACATTCCTTTAGGGTTTGATCAACATTATATACAACTATTAGCAGATGAAACAAATTTCTTTTTCGATGGAAGTTCACCAACTATTCACTCTATGTAGTTTACCTTTTGCAGGTAAACTATTTTCTGATCAAATGCTTCTGCATTGTTTCAGTCATTGCATTCAGTCAGATTGCTGTAACTGGTTTTTCTCGTTGTTCTTATATGATAATTTATGCTTTGATTTATATATACATGTTTTCTAGAATTTGTGGTGAACGTTTTTACAAATAAGAAAAAAGTGCCTCTCTTAAAGTGACTGATAAGAAATTTTGCAAGGAAGTAAATTTTTAGAATTGTGAATTGTATCTACTACTTATCTGTTAAGAATGAATATTAAGGATGTCTCTTTGAACTATTTAATTTAACTTGGTTTCAGAGAAAATAATAAATATCAAGATTTTGTTTTTGGAAAAGCAATTAGTACAAAGAATTCATATAGCCACTCTAACTCGTTTGGCTTGAGGCTTTCCTTCCTCCCCCCTAAAAAATAGAAACAATGGGGTTATTTTTGTATTAAGGATCCAAGGGTCTTTGAAATGATACTTTTAGGAAAGTGGTTATGGAGATTTGGAGTAGAGGTAAATGCTTTATGGAGAAGGGTGATTGCGCAGAAGTATGGGGCTTGGAGGTGGGTTGGAATTCCCCACTCCCCATCGGTTGTGGGCTACGAAATATTATTTTAAAGGGATGGGGTTCAATGAGAATACATCTTTTCGAGTGAGTGAGTATTTTTTTGGGACTAGAGGTGGTGAAGGAACAATACTTTGAGACTCACTTTCCCTAACATGTATAGACATTCTTGCGTAAAGGATGTCAATTATCCAAAAAGGATGTCAATAATTGATACCTCAAAATCTAGTTTCCTCTCTCTTAACACTCAGTAGTATAACTTTTTCATCCTTTTGTCCTATCCGTCTAATTTCTCATGAATTTTCTCGGTTTCCACAATTTTCTAAAGTTTCCTCAGATGGAAACGAGTTACTGCATCTTATGGCCTGAATCCATGGGATAATTGTCTTTTTCAACTTGTAGATCAGCAGAAACGTTTCTGTACACAAAAATTTGAAAGTCCAAAAGTAAGATACCAAAAGTATTGCTTGTAGCTATTTTCCTTAACCAGTTACAAAATTTAGCAGTTGCCCATCTGAATCATATATGATGGCATTAACTATTAGAATATTCAGTAAATACTCTTTCTTAATCAAGATGATGAATTTGTTTTATCTAAATCAGTTTTTTCTAAAATAATGATAGACTGATTTGATATTTTATTCTAAAATAATGATATATAGGTTCCAAATCCTTCTGGAACCTATATATGGTCTCCAAAGATTAAAAAAAACATGTTTATTTTTAGGAGATATATTTTAAATATATCGCATGTTAATTACATCATTACCAAAAGAACTATTCTATTGATGAAGTTTGTCAAGTTTGTCGAGTGGAATCTAAAATCATTTCTTTAGAATGGTTCATCTATATATCCACAGTTAAACTACATCTCTGTTACTCCCCTTCTGAAACACAATAGTCCCTTCATCCCATTTTATGTGGCACCTTTTGACTTGGCATAGTGTTTAAGTTTCCTCTGGTCCTATCCACATTCCAGAAACTATTGCATTTTGTTGGAGACTTGGTGCATACAACTCTAGGAATAATTGTTTGAGGGTTCTTTGGGCTATCCATTTGTTCTCCTAGAATAAAACCTTCAAACCATTACCCACCTGGTAGGATTTCAGAAAGTAGCAGAGGCCTGAGGTTTCCTACTGATCTCTAGATTTGAAGCAGACCACACACAGAAGACTGTTATAATATTAAAACTCATCCTTGTTTTATCAGACCGTAAAATTAGACTATTACTTGAGTCTAAAGAGGATTAGCAAATTCCTGTGAACTCAGAAAGTCAAAGCTCAAGAGTATCTCTTATGATCTAAACTTGGAATGAGGCGATAATAAGCTCCAAAAATGTTAAACTTTGACATAGTTACAGAACTTACTGGTATATTAAGACCATTAAGTGTAATGATTTTGACAGAAGATGCATCAAAAGATTCAGGTTTTGTACCTACTAAGGAGGGAAGGTCAAAGTAATAATTATGTGAGCTGTAAGTTTTCAACATTAAAAATTTTGAGACAATGCAAAATATATACCAACTCAAGGATCCTTAACATCACAAATGTTTTGCTGAAATTCCTCGAGAGAAGATGTGAATGCAGTTATGCACGTGGTGTAGGATCTTACCAACGAAAGGATGGATAGCTGAAGTAATAATAATGTGACTATAATTTCTCAACATTAACAAACAAAAACTATGGTAAATCAACTAGTAAAACTCTTTAAACACAATATTCGGAATTATAATATAACTGACAAAAGTCAAAAAGAAAACATAAAGAAGTTCTGACACCCAAGATGTTCAAAGGATATGGTGGCAGAAATGAATGATAGCTTGCATTAGAGTTTCAAGTTTCTTCTAATCTAGGACAGCTGACTTTGAGGAAGTTTTTCGGACAACCAAAATTTGCTAGAAGTTGAAAAAATGCTCTCTAAGAAACCCGGAAAAATCTCTAAGAACCCTACATCTTATTGGCGGCCATGGCGGTAGCCACCGCCAGTGGGGGTCTCCCACCGGAGGAATTTCCACCAGTTTCAGCCAATCACCAGCCCCCGATACCGATGAAATTCTAGATAACATACTAAAAACTCCATTGATGAACCTTAGAGAAGAATGAAGAAAAGTAGAGAGAGAATTTTATTGATAACTACAATCTGAAATTTGTTACAATGAGGCGTTGTACATTAGCTTTTATAGCTTGAGGAGTAAAATATATAATTAGATTCTAGAAGTTTCTTGACAGCTCATAATATGCAACTCCTCCTTCATTCTCAACTAACTAGTAGTTATATTTAACTAACTTCATCAACTAACAGAGTAAGTAATGGAATAGTAAAACAGTAACTTGTAAAGTATGTTAACACACCCCCTCAAGCTGAAGGGTGCAGAATGTTAAGCACACCAAGTGACACAAGGGTGATTTTATTTTTCACAAATACACCACTGCTTGGCAGTCTACACAGTAAACTTCAGCCACACTTACACAGCAACACACTTAAACAGTTTGCACACTTAGGAAGATTAACACATAGAACACTTAGCCAGATCACATAAAACAATTCCCAATTTTTTATTAATATCTCAATACAAGGAAAAGGCTTCACGAAATAAGTCTAAGGCACAGAACACATTCTTCTGCCTTAGACTGATTTTCCACCCCTATTTATAGTTTCTGCACTTGGCAGTTATAACAGGATAAGGATAGTTACAAACTGCACATGCTTGACACATGGCTGCCACATCAGAATTCCACTAAGTATTACAACAATCATATTCTTACAGATAAGCCTAAATTCGAATTTAAACTATGTCCAACATGTGTCTCACACATGCCCTATGCCTTAGGCGAATTTAGCCACTGCCCACTCTTAGAATATTTCCTACCCTCTTCAAAATTTAGAATTATATTCGACTTCTTGCCAACACTTTGTCAACATGCCTATCAGTCTTGCCTTGCCATCTTCAAGTCCCACAGCCTTGCCTTGTCAAGCCAACCCACTGCCTAGCCGCGCCAAACCTTAGCCTTCTCTTAGGATCTATCCAGAGCTTCTTTTCGCTAACCAAATGCCCAGAAACTTTATCTCTTTTTGAGCGAATTCACACTTCTCCATTTCAACAAAAAGCGTTTATTCTCTCAATTTTGTTAAGACCATACTCATATGCTGCACATGCTCCTCTAACGTTCTACTATAAATAACTATGTCATCTAAGTAAACAACAATGAAGTCATCGAGATACTCAAATAACACATTATTCATTATATTGCAGAAAGTCGCCGAAGTGTTTGTCAAGCCAAAAGGCATTACAAGAAATTCATAAGAACCATATCTAGTTACACAAGTAGTATTAGGCTCATCCCCCTCCGCTATTCTAACTTGCCAGTAATCTGACCTTAAATCCAGTTTAGTGAAGTAACTTGTAAAGTATGTTAACACACCCCCCCAAGCTGAAGGGTCCAGAATGTTAAGCACACAAAGCTTGCTTAAGAGATGCAAGTCCTGGGCTTGGCCCAAACCCTTAGTTAGCAAATCAACAACTTACTGTTGAGTATGCATATAAACAACCTCAATCAACCCAACTTTGATCTTGTCTAATGAAATGACAATCTATCTCTATATGTTTGGTTCTCTCATGGAAGACTGGATTGGCTGCTAATTGAATGGCAGATTTGCTATCACCCAAGATGGTGATAGGCATTTTAATAGGAACTCCCAACTCAGTAAACAAACCTAGCAACCAAATTACTTCAGCTGTTCCAGATGCCATGCTCCTATACCCAGCTTCAACTGAGCTTCTAGAAATAGTTTGTTGTTTCTTAGACGTCCTTGAGATTAGGGATCATCGAAACTTGACTACATACTCTATGATATCGATTGATCTTCTAGTGTTGGGACAAGCAACCCAGTCTAAATCACACCAATAAGTCAACGTCTATGTTCTTTGTTTCTACGATGCCATTTTGATGTGGTGTGTGAAGGAAACTATGCTCATGTAATATACCTAAATGCTAGAACAATTTAGTGCATTAATGTCATTGTCTGACCTCCTAACCTTAATATGAGAACCAAATTGATGCTTGATCATTGACAGAAAACTCTTAATAACAACAATAATTTCAGACTTGCAGTAGATAGACCCATAGAAATCTACTATAGTCATCTACAATTGTTAGAAAATAGTATTTTTTTATCTAGAGTGGGAGTCTTGTATGGCTCCCAAAGGTCCATGTGAACAATATCAAACATCTTAATGCTCTAGAGTTACTAATGCGAAATGAGAGTCTAGTTTTCTTGGCTAATGGGGAAACCAAACATTTATTTAGTGCCTTACTATCACCACTACTTTTAGCAAACCTAGATGCCTTAAAACTTGAGAGGAAGGATGCCCAAGTCTCGAATGCCATAGCTTGACATCAGGTGTTATTACATTTGCAACCATTCTTCTTGAATTATTGTTGTCCTCCTTCAACTTCTTTATTCCAAACTCATTTCTGAATATGTATAGTCTACCATCCTCTATACAAATCTCCTTTACCCTGCCACTAAAGAGGTCCTGAAAGACACAAAAATCAGGATAAAAAGATACAAACACATGACAATTCCCTTGTGATCTTTAAGACTGACAACAAGTTGAACTTGAAACAAATAAGACATTCTTCACAACTTTATTCTAAAAAATATAAGCTTCACCAATGTGAGTGATTCCACCTTAGCTCCTGTAGGTAAATGCACTTGGTCTTTCTATGATTTAGTCAAGTCATGAATACTTTTGAACTAGCATTTATTTGATGTTACATGGTGAGAAACACTTGAATCTACAAGTAGTGATTCTTGGCATGTCTTCCAATTTAGTCTCCTTCACATCCTTATTCAACATGCTTAGAATATGGTTGTATTCTTCTTCTGTAAATGCCTGCCCTTTTGAAAACAGAGCATTGTTGGCTTCATGACTAGTTAATGCCAAGTGAGTATGATTAGGTCTACTAGAGATGTTATATGCAGTAAGTTGTCCTCCAAATCCACCTTGACTTGCATTACTATGATTACCATATCCATGTCCTGCATTATTACAAGAGCTAGAATGACCTATTGTGCCTCTAAAATTACCATTTCTATGACCAGGCTTTTTCCTCTGCTTCCAATACACTAGATAACCAATCAATTTGTAGCAATTTTCCTTTGTATGACCAGTGCATGACAAAATTAACATTTCCTTCTTTTATAAATCTCTCTTCCTTGACTTCTATTCACATTCATTGCAATTTGATATGGTTTATTGACTACCGTAGCCATATATGATGTATTTTGTATCTCATCCTTTATAATCATGCTATATGCTTGATTTATAGATGGAGTTACTCCCTTCAGCAAAATTTGTCTTCTTGCCTAATCATAAGACTCATTCAAGCCACTCAAAAACTCAATTACCCTCATTTGAGAAAAATGACCTGCATATTCCTTTGATTCGGAAAAGTACAACAAGGTGATGGTATGACAACATCATATCCACTCCATAATGTTTTCAGTTTAGTGAAGTAGTGAGAGATGGAATCGGTACCTTCTGAAAGTGTAGTGATTTCTCGAAATAATTAATAGATACGCATTTAATTTACTTTATCAAACCTTTCCTTCAAATCTGCCCATACTGCAAAGGTACTCGTAGCATATACAACTCCATTGAAAGCTCTTCACTGGGTGTGTTCATCAACCATAATAATACAATTGCATCACATATTTCCTACTGCTCATGCATATGTCTTTGCATAAACCCTTGGTGCATGCTCTTGTAACAAAATCATATTTCCTTTTCCCTATAGGACTATTCTCATTGACCTACTCCATATCCCATAGTTTTCAAATCCTATTAACTTGATCGGAATTAAAACTGCTCTTGTAACATTCGAGGGACCAATGTACAGAGGGTAATTTTGATCAATTTTCAAGGGTGCCATTTTTAAGCATAAATGCAATAGAATGATAAAAGTATGTAGAAATGAGTAACAATATCTGTTTCTGAATACGAAAATTATGCACTTTATCATAGTCCACTAGATCAAAATAAATCTCCTTTCCAATTTTCTCACAAAGCTCTTCATCACGGGCTACCTGAAAAATGGAATGAATAATGACAGTCAAAACTTTTCTAAGTAGAAAGACACGAAAAGGGATAGAGACAAAAAGGTGAAAAGAAACCTTGATCATTGTGTAGAGATAAGCCTCTGCTTCTTCGTTATCTTTTGTACCTTTTCTTCTTGCTCTTTTTTCACTCTTGCCTGAAATTTCAGTAAGAAGTGTTGCTTTTACTAGAATTTCAGGCAAGAGTGAAGAAAGAATAAGAAGAAAAGGTACAAAAGGGAATGGAGAAAACAGAGGCTTTTCCCTACACAATGATCAAGTTTTCTTTCAAGATTTTTGTCGCTATCCGTTTTTGTGTCTTGATACTTAGAAGACATTTGACTGTAATTAGTCATTTCAATTATCAACTAGCCCGTGATGAAGACCTTTGTGAGCGAATTGGAAAGGAGATTTATTTTGATCTAGTGGACCATGATAAAGTGTGTACTTTTCGTATGCAGAAATAGATGATGTTACTCAATTCAACGTACTTTTATCATTCTATTGCATTTCTACGTAACAATGGCACCCTTGAAAATTGATTAAAATGACCCTTTGTACATTGGTCCCTCAAATGTTATGAGAGCAATTTTGATTCTTATCAAGTTAACATGATCTAAAAACTATGGGATATGGAGTAGGAGAATGAGAATTTCCCTATTAGGGGAAAGGAAGTATGGTTTTGTTACAAGAGCATGCACCAAGGGTTTGTGCGAAGATCATTTAGATGAGCAGTGGGAAATATGTAATACAGTTGTACTATCATGGTTGATGAAGACAGTCAGTGAAGAGCTTCTTAGTGGAGTTGTATTTGTTACGAGTGCCTTTGCAGTATGAGAAGATTTAAAGGAAAGGTTTGATAACATAAATTAAATGCATATCTATCAACTACACCGAGAAATGACTACACTTTCACAAGGTACTGATTCCGTCTCTCACTACTTCACTAAACTTAAAACATTATAGAGTGAACATGATGCTATCAGACCATCACCTTATTGTACTTGCCCGAAATCAAAGGAATATGTAGATCATTTATCTCAGATGAGGGTAATTCAGTTTTAAGTGGCTTGAAAGAGTCTTACTGTGGACGCATGTGCTCAATCCAGTCATGACTCTTCCCCTTCAACTGGTTATGAACTTTTTGAGGGCTGATAGTTATCTTTTTTAATGTGAAGATTCCTTGCCTGTTCTGTAGATAGTTATGTGTCTGAATATGGCCCATCTGTACTTAGATCTAAAAATATATGTGTTTTTGTTATTACTCCTTGATCTAATTCATATATAGGGAAGCATGTACTTGTCTGAATTTTAAATTTTTCTTGCCATGCTTGGTAACTGCTGAAAATTTGTGTGAATCTGCTTTATTTCTGACTGGGTAGCCGTGCTTGCTATATAATCCGCCATCTGATTCGCTTCCCTGAATGTATGCGTGATTTATATACTGCATGTCTCTATCATGTTAATTATGTGCTCAACTAAATCAACTATTTCCCAAGGAATTTTCCAGTTTTTGACTAGTATGTTCCTTAGGCTTAGTGAATCCGTTTCTAGGGCTATGTAGTGATATACCTAAGAGGTGGCATATGCAAAAGCCTCTTTTATGACTCTATCTTCAACTATCATGTTCACGCCCCACGCCTATGTAGTTTGATTCTTCATACAATAGATCTCTCGAGGAATCCCTAACACAAAACCCATAGTAACTCTTACCAGGGTTTCCTTTGTTTGCCTTGTCAGTATTACACTTCACCCAGCCTTGTTGGGGGGGCTTCCAAGTCACCAAGGTTGACTATAGTGTAGGTCTATACTTCTGTAGCATGTCAAAGAACTGTGTCCACTCCATGGGCAATCTTCTCCATCCTGGGAAATATTCCCTTATAAATTGTTGGATTGATTTAAGGTAATTCTTCTAGAATTGCCAATAGAATGTCCATTTATTATGCCTCATTCCATTTCTTCTTTCCTTAGATCCCAAATTAAAATAGATGGAATTGATTTTATCTTCTTTCCTCATTACTTTCATCATTTTGATGATGGATGCTCTATCTCTAGAATAGAATAAAATGGTGTCATCTGCATAGGATAAGTTGTTTATATCTGAATTCCATTTTGGCATTCCATACCCTTTAAACTCCCTATCCCTATATAGGTTATTCAATCCTCTTGACAAGACCTCAACTGCTATAATGAAAAGGGTTGGGGATAAGGGGTCTCCTTGTTTCAATCCTCTGATTAACTGGAATAACCCATAAGACTGCCAATTGACTAGTACTGAATACCAATTATTTGATATTAGCCTTCATACCATGTCAATTATCACTTCAGAGAAAACAAAGTTTCTCATTACCTTTGTCAAGAAAATCCAAGACACCCTGTCATATGCCTTAGTCATGTCAAGAATAACCAGCACATTGACTAGCTTGTTCATTCTATTTATGTCTCTGATTATTTCCCGAGCCAACAACACATTTTTGACAATATTCTTACCCTTCACAAATCCGGATATATTTGAAGATATGATTTTAGGCAAAACCATCAGAAGCCTTTCATGTAGTACCCTAGATATTATTTTGTTTATGAAATAACTTAGACTGATGGACCTTAAATTTGAGAGTGTTTTTGGCATCTCCTTTTTAGGGATTAGCATCAGATTGGTATGAGTAACTGTCCTGGGGAGTTCATGTCCACAAAAAAAAAAAAAACTTTCACTACTCTTAGCAAGTCTTCTAGCAGCACCTCCGAGAGAAATTTCCTATGAAACCATCTGGTCTTGTATCACTGTCTCTACTAAGGCAAAACACTGCCTTCTTTACTTCACTCATTTTTGCATCCTCCCTAATGCTTTGTGTTCATTGTCAGTAATTAACTTGGGAATGTGTTCCAGCATGGCCCAATCTTGGGTGATACTCCACTGCTCTCATTCCAATGTCAGGTGGAGAACTGATAGTCATACCCTAGTCATCTTGATCTCCTTTAGATGTAATTTCTTCCTTCTTCCCAAGACATATAAATGGAAAAAATTGGTATTCCTATTACCAAGAATAAACCAGTTCATCCCAAAATTTTGTTTCCAGAAATCTTCTTCCAGTTTTAGATATCTCCTAAATTATGCCTCCACCTTGTGCAATTGGGCCCTGTTTTTGGGTCCAGCTCCAATTGGGTTTCTTGAACACTTAAAATATCCTTTTTATAAAGATATTACCAAATTTAGCTTTGCTCCATTCCCTCAGTCCCATCTTCACTTTCTTGAGTTTTGCATGTAATTTAAAAAAAGGGTCTCCCATGAAATCCACAGTCCAACACCTTCTTATAAATGATGTGATTTGTGTTCGCACCAAAAATTTTGGAATTGGAATAGTATGATAATATTATCCTCCTGTGATTTACATACCAAATGTAGGGGTGCATGATTTGACCCCTATCGAAACATGTGTCGTACTTCGGTGTTTGAAAAAACCTGTAAAAATTTAGAGTTTACCAACACTCTATCCAATCTGTTAAAGATGCATGTCTCATTTATTCTTCCATTTCACCACGTGAATTTACTCCCTGTGAAGTTAACCTTGGAAAGTGCACAATTATTAATGCATTGCACAAAATCCAAGGCTTATTAATGTGTAAATTCTAAGCCCCCCCCCCCCCCCATCTTCTCCTCCTCATGGAGGATTACATTGAGATCTCTCCCCACTAGCCTTTACACGACATCAACACGGAGAGACAAACGAAGCAAAATTCTCAAAAATTGAAGAACTATTGACAAGACGCACAACTAGAATCAATAATATAGAAAAGTTCCTAAATATCCCATAGCCTCCTGAAGATAAGCCACGGACGTCTCTAGAACCATCCACTAGACTCTACTATACGGTAGCTCTGTACAACTGACACTAGTGAACCTTAAGCTCCAAGACTACCCTGTCATGACCCGGTCCCGGTTATGATAGCGCCTGCTGGTCCCACCTACAGACAAGCTAATTCCCAACCCAAGGATACTTGTCCTGGTGCTCTGGTCAAAACAAAATTGATACAACAATAGTATATATGTTGAAACCTACCTAGAACCTGGAAGTCAACTATATAGAGCTATAATAGACAGAAGGACATATCGTATACATATATATCTAATCATAATAATATACAAAACCAGCAGTGCACCTACAAATACCAAACTCGACGCCACAAGGGTGATGTCTAGATGCAATAGAAAACCACCAATAGAAAAGAGACTGGGGAAAAGCCAGAGCTACTAGTGCACACCAAAAGCCTCCTTAGCACTCCCAAAGTTCCCCAACTTTGCTATCAAGGCCTGTACCTCGACTTGTACCATGGGAAGATGTAGAAGTAGGGGTGAGTACTAGAAAAGGCACCAAGTAGGCATCATCGGCTGACTGAGTGAAATAGTTAACATAAATAAAGCCCAAATATAGCGAGAACTGTTGCAGTGTAGTAAAATCAACTCATATCAAGGCATAGGCATGTATGGGAACCCTCAAACCACTACTGAACCATTCTAGGTGAAGAACAATAATAACCTGAACCAACCCAAGTACCGATCATCATTACTAACTGAGGCAGACTGCGTAGGCCAATACCACAACTGCCTCCAACTGAGATATAGTGTTGTATGCGGGTGCAAGGCCCTAATATCTATCCCTGTATGCCATTGAGTCCCCATACGCCTAGAAGGTACACCCGCACACAATAATAATGCTGATAGAAAATCACAAAATCCCATAGAACCATCATAGAATCCCATAGAACCATCACAGAGCCCAGCACTCCTCATCAACGTAACAAAGGTCAGTTGTATGTTGGTGTAAGGCCCGAGTGTCTAAGCCTGAACACCTCCTGAGCCCGCATAAGCCCAGAGGGTACACCCACACACAATCATGGTGTGAATAGGTGAGTGGATCCACGGGTAATCAATCACGGGCCTTGCTCCAACCATCACAAGTCAATCGGGTCCTTGACCCTATGCTAGCACATGGAACCCGATCCATAGTCCTCTGACCTGGCCGTTGGTCGAGTAGTCAACTAGGGCCAGATGATCCGACACTCAATATAACAGCGGAACATATCCCCAAGGGGTGAAAAGACCCCATAACAAAAATAATAGTGTCTCATCTCTGGATGTCAACCACCGGGCCCAGCACCATAAAATATCAATCACTGTCCTCGACCCAAATCTCAGCCAACGTTTGTTTTGTACAATTGGTATCTATTGCCCGACGCTCAAGCCCTACCTCTAGAACTCAAACCACGGGGCACGTAACCCATGAACTCGATTGCTCAAGCGTGGCCATCGGTGCTCGAGCAATAATGGGGAACGTCATCTGGGACTGGAGGAATCAATCAATTACTTACTCAACTAATTCATCCAGGTCTGGAACTTCAAAGTCATATTGTGCCTAGAGTGAACGTAGGCAACGATAATGGCATCGTGCCCAGTGTGAATGTAGGCGGCGACACTATCACCTAGGTATCCCAAAATCTCAATCCAACACAAATAATAACAATTACTACCTCTCTCAGATACAACAAATACCCTAGAATCGAATGGAAAGAACCAGTATACAATAATTATTAGCAGTACATTAGAGAGTATATGCATCACAAAACGACATAAGGCCACGCCTAGCTAAGGCCAAACATGCCACAACCTCATCAATTCCCAGTGCCCAAAGAAAACATGGACAATCACGGTACATCATAGGTATCTAGGGCAACCAGAGTCTGCAGAGTTACGTTTATATCGGAACTAGGCCATAGTACGACATATTATTAATACACGGTCTCCTAACAGGTATATCTTTGTAGCAACAGGTGAGGCGCGATCATACCAGTGAGAGTCAAGTTAGTATGCATGCCTGCCCTAGGCTCTAGCTCATATTCAGCCCTCACCAGGCCGCTTTCTGTGTAAAATAACACATAGGGCAACGTCAATTTAACCTAAGCTAAGGCCTAAGAGGCTAGATAATCAGAAGGATGACACCCACCAGGATCATATCATAGCTCAGCAGCCACAAAGAATATTGCCTAAGGCAACCATGTGTCAGGCCACTAAAAATGTGCCCCTCTCAACTAGATGCCAATTTCAAAGACAACCCCATACAACTAGGGTCTCATTGCAGATCACCCAAAACACTTGTAAAATACAACCAATATCTTGCTAATAGGGTCACACTCCCATCACTTACCCGCAAGTCGCTTAGTGTCAACGCATCTTGTATTATAGTTCACAAAGATTCTTTAGGGGTAAAACTATGGTCATCTCTAGAATATGGTGTATCTCTAGTCACTAACCAGTGACACAAGTACATAACAGATAACAATAGTATACAGAATCATATAAACCACAGGGCAAGAAAACGACAGTATACTAAATCATATAAATCACAGGGCAACATAATATCATGTTTAATCAGGGAATTCTACCAAAAGTACTTAGTAAAGATATAGATAATGCAACCACATCATGCATATACATACCAACCAGATATACATACTAGATTCAGCACACAGGGTAGCATGTAAGCACATGTCTACCTCAATAGCTAGTATATTCTGGTAGCCTCAGACCACACACACATACAAGCAAGAGTCAAGCGCAGTGTACATACCTGTCACATGTTCAAAGCTCCGACAAACTCCTTTCAGGCCCTTTCGTAGTCATATAATAAAAGAATTCAGGTTATACAACAACTACAGCTAACACATCCCTTAATATAACATCTACCATCCCATAATATTGTATATATATATAAAAAACACACATATCACATCCATTCATATATAATATATACTGTAACGCTTGGTAAAATTATCAAAATACCCCTAGAGGAGAGGTGTGCACAAAACGCATCTTTTGATGCTCGGATTGAAAATACAAGAATAGATTCGTGATCAGCACAAAAAATTGAGTGAGAGAAGTGTCTCGGTCGATTTTTAAAAGGATCAAGTCAAAAAATAATTTTTCGTTCTAAAATGAAATACAGTGTGAGTCCGAGACAAAGCCGCATCGCGGACCTATTGCAGAGACACTTATGTTTTTCTGTGATTTTTTGATAGAGTTAAATTTTGTTGAATTGCACTATCCGTGATAGGTCCGCGTCGCGTACTGTATTATTTCAAGTCTAAGAATTTTTTTTTAAAATATCAAGGGGCATTCTTGTACATTCATAATACTTTCTAAACCTCCTATACGATGAATATATGTTGTTTTCACTAAGCCAGAGCTTGAAGAGAGTTGAGATTGAGGAATTCAACAGGAGATTGTTCAAGGAATTGTTGTTAGCAATCATCCCAGGTATGTAAGGCTAACCTAAAGCATGAGATTGCCCTCTCATGTGCCCCTTTGAGTAAATTGAGTCATTGATTGAAGATAATGAGTTTGATGTAAAGATTTTTGAGTATTATACTAATTTTTCTTAATTCATATATTTTACATGAATTGATGATCAAAATAAACTTGATTTATTGCATAATTTAATTGGATGAGTGTTTTTCACAAAATCCTAAGATTATTTTATTAAAAAAATGCAAGAATGAACTTAAGGGATGAGTCTAGATCCTTAACAATGATGACGTTTGTGATGTTGTGATTGTGCTTCAAATTTGATGAGAGTCTTGATGATGATGTTGATGAGAATGATGTTCATGAGTCTTAAAACTTGAAACTAAAATCTAAAATAGTGTTTTGAGTCCTTGGTGTTGATGAGACGAGTTGATGTTTATGTTGAGGTAATACGTCCCTATTGGACTAATGTTGAGGTAATATGTCTCTATGGGACTGATGTTGAGGTACTATGTCCCTATGGGACTGATAATGATGTATTATGTCCCAATGAGACTGATGATTATGATGTTTTATGAGCATGTCGAGTTCCGGGAGGAGTATTGAGCACCAAAATAGGTGAGAGTGAGTCCCACTTGAACCCATTAACTACATGGCCCGCGTAGAAAGACAGGATTGAACCACAATGCAAAAGGCTCCTGTCTTGTCCCAATATAGGATTGAGGTTTTTTTTCTTCTGGATCCATTGATGTTAATGTCCTTTACCCCAGGCAGGGTACTGGATGGATGTGACAACGACATTGCTTTGTTGTATCATCACTGCCTCATAGGTGATGGTTGTCGGTTAGAGAAACTCCTAGTGAGGTCTTACTTCGATAGTACTCTGATGTTGAATGTTGATGTGATGTTTTGAGTCGAGTTCCTTGAGTTGAGTTGAGTCGAACTTGAGTTGAGTTGAGTCGAGGTTCCTTGAAATGAGTCTGATGTTTTGATGATGAAGAGGCGAGATGTTGATGAACCAATTGTCTACTTTAACTTCTTGCCTTAGATAGACATTTGATATTTTGCTGGAGTATGATGTTAAATTGATGTTATCCTTATACTGTTGTACTTGTACTGTGATATTCAGTTATTTTACATACTAGTACATTCCACGTATTGATGCCACTCGGCACTGCATTGTTTCATGATGCAGATGCAGGAGTTAGAGGACTCCAACAGACGCATCGTTGAGGTCAGAGATTCCCAGTTCGGTCATTGGGGAGCCTTCTTGCTATCCGGAGGAGACCTTTTTATTGTTACTTTCTTCATTTATTGAGTTGGGTAGCCATGGCCTTTCATGGTACCATCTTAGATGGCAGAGTCAAGTTATAGGCTTCATAGATATGAGTCGAGGTTTGATGCTAAGGTTTTTCCCTTATAAGTTGAGTTAACATTTGCATTTGCTTATTCTGATATTGAGAATGATGATGGCTATTGGCCCTTCTTATTGAGGTAGCTCACTACATTACATCTATTATTCCGCTATACTGATTTTTAGCGATTGTCCTGAGAATGAGTGGCTCGCTTGGGGACTAGCAATAGTCTCTGGGTGCCGGCCACGCTTAGGGTACCCTCCCGGGGTGTGACATATACTCCACAACTCAACCCATAGACAATACCTTCCTACACATTCCAACTCAAATTTACAGATATTTCAACTCAGTCTAGGGTTTAGAGAAAGCCTAGTCTACCTGGCATCCGATGTCTTTTGCTCTGAGTCAATCCGACCATGTTTTTTCCCTCCAAATTACTTCTTGATGTTGCTCTGCTATTCAAACATAAGTCACAAGATTATTACAGCTGATTTGGCTATAAAATCTCAGGAAACGGGTGAAATTACATCGATTACGACTAAAATAATGGAAATCAAGTCCCGCACTCGAAATACTGAAGCAATCCTTGTAAAATAATCCTCGCATCACCTTTAGTCCATATCCATAACTTCGGCCCAAAACGGACCCCGGAAGACCAAGAAAAGGCCCAAAACGAAGTTAAAAACTTTATTGGAAAAATATTCTTTTCAAAACATTCTTGGTCAAAATGCTCAAAAATCAAACAAAATAAAAAAAAAACATCCACTGTCCCACAACATTCCTCTCGGAATGCAGAACAAATTAGACACAAAATTCTCTTTAAGAATTGACCGAGATATTGCAATGTAAAGTTTTCACTCATTCCCGATATATCAACGAAGAAAAAGTAGAGATTTACCTAAAAATACATGCCAAATCATATATTCAACTTTATCACAACACTCCTTGCGAAAAATCGAGTCACGTAGCATTTTGAATCACTCAAATCGGATGAAAAATAAGCTCGAAATCACAGTGCGAAGTTGAAAACATAACTATACATATATATCTATAATTCTATACATACATACATGCAGCTTCCCTTTCTACCACCTAACTTCTATGTGGCAGCATCAAATCATGACACGTGGCAGTCTCAAAGCATGCCAACACTTACTCTCCTTCAATAACCCTCCAATTCTCTTTTCATCATTTTGGGCTCGTCTGAACATCGATTTTCACAAACGAACTATGTAATCCTATGATTTTTGACGTTCCGAACCCAAGGGTGCAGTCAGAATTAAAAACAGAGTTTTCAACAATAAAGTGGGGGTCCCACTCCTTTATACGCAACTTTTACCGAAGGCCTCTGGGGGTCAAATCCCATCCGGACATCCCTGATATCAAACGAGGGGTCGCCCAAGACAAACATTGATATTTTTGAGCTAACCGCGCTATCAAAATTATCATCCGGGGCATGGTTCCCAAGAGCATTAACTAGGTCAACCATTAATCGGTTCCGGTGGTCATATAGTTAATCCATGATATAATTACATCGGACATGCTCCTAGCCTAATTTGTCCGTTACGGAGTTAATGGAATCACCAGAATTTCATTCCGAGGTCGTTTACTAGGACTTTACCCGAAAATCCATTTTACGGGTATAACTTCCTAGTTAACTCAAAAATCCACATAACTCCCGAATAATCCGACTAATAATCACCCCAATTGTTCCGAGATCACTATACACATGCTCATAATAATAGTAAAATCATAGAAATGACCCAAAGTGTCATTACATTTTGATCTTTCAAATCACAAGCTTACCATTCAAGTATCTGAAATTTCCTTTGTGCACAAAGAGAATTTCACTAGTTCAATGTAAACCTTTCATAGATAATATCCTAGGAAGAATATGGTCATCGACCACTAAAATCTTCAATTCATAAAGCCAGTTTGTAACTCTATTTAAGTATCTTAGTGTGGGTGTTTTTTATGCCAAAAAATTGATTAAGACCGCCTACAAATTTTTTTATGAAAGTAAATGTAATAGTATTCAAAAAGTGATTAATTGTTGAGACAAATTATATTATATATCTCAAGCTAATTGAATGACTTAGTATAATTTCATATAAATATATGAAATTTATTAGTGATATGTAAGCCCTTATGAAATTTATGCAAGACGAAGGATAATATATGCGTATAATGAATGTACTTTTATTATGGATAATATAATTCTCTATGGAGTACAACCTATCTATGCTTCTTGGATAGTTAAAAAAAATCTTATAAGCTAATATATATTTGAATACGTTGAATATCTAAAAATCAATGAGGTAAACGAGAATCAATTCCCTTTCAAATAAATTTACTTATAGCTTAAAAGGACTTACCAAGAATCACTTTGAGGAAATAAGTGTATATCTTATACTATATTAAAAGCGTGAAAACCCTTAGAATATTTTTTGTTTGAATTATTTACTCTTCATTAAATGTCTTCGCTTTAGATAGAATGGTATTTTCACTATTTATCTTCAATTATTATATTATTATTTTAATAATATTTAATATTGAATATAATTAATAAACATATTAAACATTAAATCCATCCCCCATTTTAAAGCTTAGAATTCATAGAGTGAAATTTGTATTATATTTTCCATTAGGTTTCATTCATATTTGAGGATTAGAATTTATCTATGGGTAGAACTCATCAAGGCAAGGAAAAAGATAAGAAACTACAATTGCCCTTCATAAAAAAGACTCTGTAATAGATAAAATTATCATTTACTATTTTTCTAAAATGATTTTCATTTAAATTTAGGACTTCAAAACTAATTAAAATTGTAATTTTCATTTAACTTTAGGACTTTAAGATTAATTAAATTTATAATTCGGAAAAGGGTTAAATATGCCCTTGTACTAATAAAAAAAGTTTAAATATACCCTTCGTTATACTTTTGGTTCAAATAAACCCGTCCCATTATAATTTTGGGTCAAATATACCCCTCTTATTATACGTTAACATAAATTTACCCTTAATTTTGACAAATGCTCAAATGATAGACTATTTTCTTCTTCTTTTGGATATGTTATTTTCTCTTTTAATGTTACTTAAATATTGATGAGTTTAAATTATATATTGTTGATTAGAGTACTTTATATGATGAAAATGGATAAATAAACACTTTGTATTGATGAGTTTGATTAAAAAATAAATACATAAATATTTTTTTTTCAAATTTTATGACTATAATATTGTGAATTGTTTTGTAAAAAAAAAATTAATTTAAAGGTACTTGTATAAAAATAAAAGTGTGGGGGTGGGGGGGGGGGGGGAGAAGGAACAACAAATCTAATTTTAAAAAATAAAATTAAGCATAAAAAAGCCAAATATTTAGTCAAACGAAAGGTTTTTATAAGCTGAAAAGTCATATAGAATGATTAGTTTAATTGACTTGTTTTTCATCTTTACATATGCTTTTTTTATCCATCATTAAAATTAAGGATAAATTTGTGTCAAAATAAAATGAGAGGGGTATATTAGGTCAAAAAGTATAATTGGAGGAGTATATTTGAATTGTAAGTATAACGAAGGGTATTTTAAACTATTTCTAATAGTACAACGGTATATTTGACCCTTCTCCATTATAATTGTAATTATTAATAAGAGGTAAGAAATTATAATATTCAGTAATTTTAAGTTGACGAAAATATCTTTAAATTTTTGAAGTTGCACCTTTTTTGTTTAGAAAAGAAATCGGGATTGAGAGAAATCTATTACCATGATAAATATGAAAAAAGTCATTTTTAATTAAAAAAAAAAAAGGGGTGGGGGTGGGGCGGTGGGGGGAGTGTTATTTTAATTAAAATAAGGTATTTGATTTTACTTTATATTTATTTGTTGATCAGTGGTAGACATAAATTTGTTTGTTGTCTATATTCTTTTGATTAAACTTTCTTAGTTGCTAAAAAACTTTAGCCCAATATATATTGCAATCATGTAGTTAGATATATTACCTTTATAATTTAACTACTAAAAGGTATTTTCAATATAATGATGATGAAAGTCAATATATGACAAAGGTAAAGTGTTTTCTTACATTAATAAATTAAACATTAACTGTTATTTAAACAATTTTTTTTTAAAAATCTTTGACAAAAAGTTTTTTTAAAAAAATTAGTAGATTTATAATTTTGGCCAAATAGAGTACTTTTTAGTTTGGATTTGTTTGTTATATTTTGACTAGACACGAACATTAAGAAAGTAAGGCCTCATTTATTTTTATTAAGATTAAGACGTCTAAATCTGAATGCACATTTAAATTAAGGCACACGGACCATGTGGCCTCCCGTGAAGTGGCACCTGGGAAAGTGGGGGTTACACGGGCCACCATATGGTCCGTGTGACATTGGACGGTCCGTGTGGCCCCTCTGTCTGAAACCCTTGGTGTGGGGGTGACCTTTATACGGATGGGGTCACGGTCCATGTGACCCCAGAAAGTCCGTTTACTTGTCTGTCTCTTGACTCTTGGTCCGGAAAATCTTGCCTCTGGAAAATTTATGTCTAGGGCCAAGGCACCGTAAATGGTCTGTGTGACGCTAGACCGACCGTTTACCGATCCGTATGCCCAGACGGACCAAATTTCAGGTGCATTTCATTAATGACATTTTTGAAATATTGGTTAATTCCAACGAAAATCTTGTCTTTTCCTACCCTTCCTAAGCTTCTTACATAAAGAGGACTTCACCATTTCAGCCCATTTTCCATCCATTTCACTCCTCTCTCTAGAAATTGTTCTCTCAAGACTCCCACCTTCTCACTAGGATTCTTCAAGCTAAGGGTTGCATTTGAGTCCATTTCCTCTTCAAGTGTTGTGTTCTACCAGGTATGTGGGGTTTGATTCTTGATTCCTTTCAACCAAGAAGTCTCAAAGTCCCTTTTTAACTAGTTTATGAACTTTGTCTACTTTAAACACGTGAATTTTACTACTTGTTCTTGGTAGTTTGAGCCATGCATGTGTCACTTAAGACTCCAAATCTTGGGTTATGTTAGTTCTATCGCAATGAACTATTTGGATCATGAACTTAGAAACATGCATGTCCCCTTAAATATGTTATTAAGCATGGGTGATTTATTCTATTATTTTCATATGATTTTTATTGTGAATTTCCTAGACTTCATATTATATTGCTAATTTTACTACCATTTCTATAAATTTTATTAAATTTCCTAGTCTTACATTATATCATGTTTTGATATACTATACGTTGCCCATGCTATTCCTAAAATGTGCATTGCATCATATTTGGTGACATTGGTACATGGAAATCTTGGAATTTTTGGATTTAGCTCAATTTTGTCCTAAAAAAAGATTTATGATATGAATTTCGGAAAGACATGGGATATGATTAGAAGGTGATCATCGGTATGTTTATAATCTTAGCTCTTGGAGCATCTTGGGTGCTTGCACCATTTATACTTGTAGATGAGCTATTCCTTGCATTGACATCTTGCATATGATCTTATAATTTGGCGTTGAGCCTAAATGTGCCTTAAACGCTTTTGAAACTTGCACTTGACTCTCTTGAAAACATATGTATATATAAGTATATTCTTGTGGGATGTGTAAGACATAGCACCGATGGATTAGGGGTTCTCCTCTTTTCCTTGAATTATGTGCCAACATAGGGACGGATATTAATCATCTACTTGTTTATGATACGACATATCTTGATATGATTCTTGAAAATCCTTCCAAAATGGGGGTCCCGTAAGGAAGGTGACCATCCACCGAAATGGGGGTCCTATAAGGTGTGATGTAGATTACCCTTGGCAAGTAATCTTCTCCCTACTGGTGGGAGGTCCCAATCGGTCCAATTCGTGTAATAGGTCGCATGGATTTGGTTTGTTGGTTATAGTCCATCCCCGTTATATATATGTATATATATATAGGAAAAATCTCGCATGCATCACGCATCCCATATATATATATTGCTGAGGGTGAGCTCGGAACTTGTCTTAGCCCCCGTCCCTCCTTTAGAGGCATGTGTTGGGTGTTTTGTAAAGACTTTGTCATTTTGACCCATTTATAATATGTGCTCTCTTTTTCTTTGGCTTTAGAATTTTCCGTTTCCATAAACTTGTCTTTAAGTTCTGAAAATTTTGAGGCTTGTTTGGGGGCTTTCGGGTCCCCATTCGCCGTGTTACATCTAGGCCCCGACCCCGGGTCGTGACATTAGTGATGGTGACAACTAATGATGGTGATTGGATGTATTGTAGTGGAATGATATTGACTAATGATAATGATTGTGGGTAGTATCTTACGATATATTAATTGATAATAGTGATTAACCATGATTTTTGGTGGTGGTGACTAATAATTAGTAGAGGAATGAGATAGCTACTGACTGTGGTGAATAATATTGATAGTTAGTATTATATAATATTGACTAATGAAAATTATTTGTATTGATTAATAAATATAATACTAATTGGTGTTTATAATTGCTAATGATGGTTAATGATGATGACAATTTATTTTGATGATAGCAGTATTGATAGTTGTGTTTGAGCTGAGGATGATGGTTGTAAATGATAGGTGGTGATGATTGACAACTGTAATTAGTGTGGCTGATATGGTGGTTAGGGGTGTCATCTTTGTATATTTGTTTTTGTTAGACGTCTTTATGATATTAAGATTTTGTTATCGAACTTAGCCTTTTCAAACCAGTTAAGTGGTTGTAAAATAAGAATAACAAAATCACTTAGTGATTAAGATTCAAACCTTGAAAATAAACATATTTAATGAGTGAGATTTGAAAAATTAAGATTAAGACTTTTATTAGGTGCAAACAAAAAAAAAATGTAAAGAAGGCATGTATGATATTAAGATTTTGTTATCGAACTTAGCCTTTTCAAACCAGTTAAGTGGTTGTAAAATAAGAATAACAAAATCACTTAGTGATTAAGATTCAAACCTTGAAAATAAACATATTTAATGAGTGAGATTTGAAAAATTAAGATTAAGACTTTTATTAGGTGCAAACAAAAAAAAAATGTAAAGAAGGCATTTGAATCTTGTGATTATAAATTAAAATGTTGATAGATTATTTTATGTACATAAGCTCTAAAATAAATGAAATTTATCACTTACTATTTTTCTCAAATAATTATCATTTAATTATTATTCTAATATTTAAGACTTTGATATTGATTTAAATTATAACTATTAAATTTTTACTTATTTATAATATGTAGAAATTCCAAATATTTTGATACTTTAAAATTGACTAATTAAATTTTATTTCCTCAATCATTTTTTATTTGAACTATATTTGAAGTCCTAACATTTTGGACTTTAAAATCAATGTTTTACCTTATATAGATTTTAGGTGAATATTCACTCTCAACTTAATTCTAAATAAAAAATTATTACTTGAGAATAGATCGGTGAAGTCTATAGATTAATATTATGTGGAAGCATATACTATAGTATGAGTAGAGACAATTGTAAAAATTCCAACCTTCTTTATCCTTTCCTGGCCAAAAAAATAAGTAACGCTTTGATAAAAGATTGATCAATCAATTAATGAAAATAATAATAATGATAACAGTAAAAATATTTAATGAAAAATTAAGAAAATTTTAGAATGATAAAAAGAAGAAGGAGACGTGTCCGAACAAACAAGTGACGTTTTTATTTTTGAAAGTGACAAAAGTGGGAGAAGAAAGGTTGGAAAAGGAAAAATTCTGTTTTCTTCTCAATTCTTCCATTTCTCAGTCTTGTTACATAGAAAGAATCACCTCTCATACTATGGAAAACCTTTCTCAGCAATCAACGGCGGTGGTTCAGCAACAACCGTGTGAACAACAAATACAGATATTCCGGAACACTAAGCTCGAGGAAATCAAGTAGCTTAGGGGTTTTAAGCATCACCAATTTCCCATTTCTCGCATGAAGAGGATCATGAAATCTTACCCAGATGTCCTCAAGGTATTTGCTAAAGCAGCCGTTCTATTGGTGAAGGCATGTGAGCTCCTCATTGGGGAGCTCACCCTTCAACCTGCCTTCAAACCCAGGGTAACCAGCGACACTTCAGAAGAAAGATTTCGCCAACGTGGTTAAGTAAAACGACGCTTTTGATTTCCTTGTTAAAATTGTTCCTAGGGATGAGATCGAAGGGGCGATTATTTTTGGACCTGGCATAGTGGGCTCTTCAATAAGTGGTGTTCCAAACACTAATCCTCTGATGGGGCAGCGTGCTGTGCCTGGAGAAATGATAGGAAACCCTGCTATACTTGTGGATTCTCCCTTAGTGTACGTCCACCCTTGGTTGCATGCATGGGAGGCTGTTGAGAACTATCCTTATGCTAATGGTGTGAACAATGGACAGGGCAACCTTGATCCTCAAAGGTAACTTTGTCATTTCCATTGGCTACCACACAAAATTTAAGGGGTCAAGTCCAATCGCTTTATTCCCTTTCTGGTAACTTTCTTTTAAAAAGTGACAAATGAGATATTTCCAACGGAGCGGTTTGTATCCATGGAAAAAGTATTCACTGAGTTTCCGCTCAAGGGTTTGTTGTTAAAATTACAACTTTTTTTGTTCTTTGTTTTTATTTCACGCCATCACATAGTTGCTACAAAAAGTTTTGTATTTTGTATGTTTGTCTTCTTGCGTTTTTGCTTCTTTGTTCTATGTTTAATTTAACTCTATCATATAATAGTAACATACATTCACCCTTTTTATATGTTTCCCTTATTTCATTTTTTTTGTTCTTTGATTTGTTTTAATTTTACTCTATCAGATAGTAGCCACGAACATTTTCCTTTTTGTATATTTTCCTTCCTGCATTTAGGGAAATCTTAACTAAATTTGAGTGAAGTAGTTGTATAATTTTGTGCATTTTCTCTTTACTTATAATAACAATTTTTTCCTGCGATCACTCATTGATGTTACAACATGGAGACCAGATTTGAATGTGCAGTCTAGACTTTTATCAATCATTCTTTCAATATTTTGCATCAGTGGAGAAAAAGATTTAGTGTATTTGGATTTGTGGTATCCAAATTTAGAGAATAGATCGATATGCTTTCACACAATTCTTTGATACTCTTTACTTTAAAGGAGTTCACGATTGATTCTCTTAATTAGAAACTACATGTTTTCTCATAGTGGTAAACATTATTGGTATCCCTAACTTTTAGTTTCACTCTATAAGATAGTAGCTACAGACATTTACCCTTTTTATATGTTTCCCCTTCTTTCATTTTTACTTTGTTTTGTTCTTTGTTTTAATTTTACTCTACCAGATAGTAGCTACAAACATTTACCCTTTCTGTATTTTTCCTTTATTTCATTTTTACTTTTTTGTTCTTTGTTTTAATTTCAATCTATCATATCTTAGCTACAAACATTTTCCCTTTTATATGTTTGCTTTCTTTCATTTTTGCTTTTTTTTTCTTTTTTAATTTCACACTATCAGACAATAGCTACAAACATTTTCCTTTTTTTATATGTTTGCCTTCTTGCATTTAGGTCAATCTTAACTAAATTCGAGTGAAGTACTTGTATAATTTTGTGCACTCTCCTTTTTCTTATAATGACAATTTTTTCCTGTGATCTCTCATTGATGTTGCAATGATTATACACGCATGCTTGGGATATGCCATCCATAACTGTTACTCGTTGTCTTGAGAAACAATTGATATCTAATGCCGTTATTGGTGCTGCAATGAACATAAGTAATTATTGTCATGCTAATTCATATTGAACACGTGGCTGGTAGGTAAAGTGGGAATAAATTCGTTTCAAATTCCATTGGCTTAAGAGTATGTCTTATAGGAAAGTAAATCCAGAGCAAGTCCGAACCATGTCTTATCGGTTAGCCATAACCATTTTTCTCCTTTGTTGTCGTTTGTATGAATAACAAGAAAGAGAAACCAGGACAGCCACTGTGCAAGATATTTGGCACTTTACATGAGAAGTTAGCACGTCAACGACTTTCCCGCATCTGTACATGTCCCAAAACCATGCCTGTTGGGGTTTTCTCACTTGTCTGGTTGCTGTTCATCTTCTGAATGTGTCCTGTCTCACGCTTGTTCTTATTATTCTGTAATTTCTTGGACGACATTTTTTTATTTGATAGAGACAATGCAGAGAAAAATCTGATGTAGATTGTTTATAGTCTTGCTAGTTCGTGATGAATTTGCCATCATCCTTGTGTTTTCTTTCTTTGATGCTGAACATACCAATCTAACCATTTCTATCAATTGCCCTATTTATTCCAATCATCATAAATCACTATTCATTAATCCACTTGTATTCTGGTTATTTCACTCATTTTGGGCATGTCGTCATTGTTTGGTATGTTGTTGGTATCTTATATTTTTAAGTTTGCATCTTAGTTTTTTGATGAAAGGAGTGTTATGGTTAGACATGTAGTCCCTAGAGAAAAATTTCTAACTCCATAGTTATCTATTGATGGGCTATAGTTTGTTGATGTCATTGTACTTTTGAGACTAAACAACTAATTCATCTATTTGTTATTTGTTTGTTGTAGTTTCTTAATATGGCTCTGTTTAAGGATATAAGAAACGGATTTCTCATTTATATGCTTCAATTTATTAATTGTTTGCAATAAATATGTTATTTGATCTTGTTACAGTTAAAGATCATGTTTGTTGTGGACTACAAATGCTTAGTGAAGGCTACAGGCCCCCTCAGCTATGAATAAACTTATTAGCACTGTCCTTGTATTCTGTCATAACAGTAATGACTTTGAATCCTTTTGTAGTTTTGTTTGTGTAATATTGTCTAGTTTATTGGGATACTTATGTGGTTCTTGTTTTCAATGTATAATAAACTTATCTTACTTTTCGCATAACAATAGTTTTATGTTACTTCAATCACTTCTCTTTCTGTCCTTTTAGTGTTTTTACTATTGCTCCTATGGCGGTATGATGGAGCCACCAACGCTTATTGGCTATAGGATGATTAGTAGGCTTCATAGAAATTTGGCCTAGTAGCTAATGATGTAGGTTATGAACTTGGTGACTAGGGTAGTTATAATTCCACAAATTCGGTTATATATTCATTGTGATTATGTCGATTGAAAAAGTTAAAGTAAATGTAAACTAAGGGCTTCATTCTTGAAAAAGAAGGAAAAATAAAAACGTCATAATAGTATTTTCAGTTGGATATTCAAAAAACAGAAACAGAACTTTGTAGATAGTGATTTGAATATTAGTATTTGCAGTTTATCCAAAAAAAACATAGAGTCGAAGTCTTTTAACATTAGAGTTTTTTTGGCACAAACTTTAGGAAGTATCTTTCTCTTTATTTGAGTAGTTTTTCATTCATCAACTTAGTGCTGAATTTGTTGTCACTTGATGAAAAAGTTAAGATAAATATAAACTAAGGACTTCATCTTGATAAAGGAGGAAAAAGAAAAATGTCGTATATAGTATATTTAATCTGATATTCAAAAAATAGAAAAAGATGTTTGTAGATGGAGTTATGAATATTAGTATTTGTACCTTCACCAAAAAATTAAAAATCAAAATCTTGTAACACTAATTTTTTTTCTTATTTACTTGCACTCTTTTAGTAAGAAAGTCAAAATTAACTAAATCTGACATAGATTTTAGATAAATATGAATTCCTATCTATTCAATGAAGTATAATTATAGTAAGAAATTCAAAACTTTTCTCAAGGTGTGATTTAAAAGATCGACTATTTCACCAAACCTATGGCAATCGACTCACCACCTCATTACTTACCTTATAAATATGTAACTGACTATAAGTCTCAATCATCCATTACTCTTGTTATCCGTTCCTTTCCTTCCATCATTATCCTTCTAACTCTGGGATGATTCGATTCTATTCGGGGTTTATAAGAACTCACATCTCAATCTTAGGTGGTAACATCAAACTCTTTAGAGACATAAGTTCCTCTGTCATGGGTCACATCAGAAGCCAGATTTGAAAAGAAAGGAGGGTCTAGGTACATCTAGTTCTAACTCAAATGCACAATTCATATGAGTAATAGTGCACTCCTTCTAGTCAATCAACTTTGCACACTAGTCGTCTTCTCTCAAGCCTGGTGCAGTCTCTCTACCATTCTGATTACTTTATCTCAGAGGATCTCATTTATAAGAGTTTGAACATTACTGTCTCTATCACCTCGTGGACGAGGCATAGTCAGAAAGTTTAGAGCAACGCACGAATCATTGTAGATTTCTTAGGAAAGAGCTCTATCACACGATTAGAATCTGAAAGAAGGGAAACTTTTCCTAAAGTCCTATAGCCTCCATATTATGGATTTGGCGCGCTTTACACCAATAATAAGGACTCTACTAGACACGGCTTTATAGACTCCCTAGGAAACTTGAACTTTGTACTCTGATACCAAGTTTGTCACGCCCCAGGAGTGTACCCTTGGTGTGGCCGGCACTCAGAGGCTATTGCTATTCCCTGAGCGAACCACTTGGCCTCATCATCACCTCATACTCACCAGCGAAAGAAATATCCTCAAGGAAAAGACATTAATATAATTAAAGTTATCAAGTATTTATAAAAAATATTAATTTTCAAGAAAGAAGAGTTGAAAAAAAAATAATACATAACATCCTCTACTCTGTGTCTATGAAGCCTCTAACTCAAACATCTAGATAGTACCATGACATGCCATGGTTACCCAACTCACTGAAAATAAAGTACTACTCAAGTTAGATGATAATAATATGGAAATCCTCCGAAAAGGAGGTCTCACCGATCAGCTGAATGCAAATAGATCCTCTACGAAGCATCGGTCGATGATCTCTTATACCTGCCTCTGCATCATAAAACGATGCAGTCCCAGAAGGGGACATCAGTACGTGGAATGTACTGGTATGTAAAATATCTGAGTGAAACAGAAACAAGTAGAATAATATAGGAATAACATCAACTCAACATCATACTCCATCAGAATACCAAAAGTCCATCTAAAGAAAGAAAAAAGAGTAGACAATGACCCATCAACATCTCATCAATACATCATCAATACATCAGACTCACCTTAAGGAAACTCAACTCAACTCAACTCGAAGGAAACTCGACTCAACTCAACTCAAGGAAACTTGAATCAAGTCAACTTAAGGAAACTCGACTCATACCATCACATCAACATAAACATCAACACAAACATCAACATCAGAGTATTATCAAAGTAAGACCTCACTGGGAGTTTCTCTAACTAACAACCATCAACTATGAGCCAGTGATGATACAACGAAGCGATGTCGTTGCCACATCCATCCGGTACCCTACCCGGGGTAAAGGACATCAACCTCAGCGGATTGCGATTCAATCCTCTCTTCCTACGCGGGCCACATAGTTAATGGGTTCAAGTGCGACTTACTGTCGCCTATTTCAGTGCTTAATACTCCTCCAAGAACTCGACATGCTCATAAAACATCAACCTCATCAGTCCCATAGGAATATAATACCTCATCATCAGTCCCATAGGGACATAATACATCATGTAGTAGATATCACCCATGAAAAATAACATCTTCAATGGGACATGCATGTTCATAGTTTTCATAATTCGAGTAGTTCATCATAATAAAACTAACATAACTCAAAATTTAGAGTATTAAATAGAACATGCATTGTTCAAGTAACCAAGATCATGTAGTCAAAATTCACATTTTAAGTAGACAAGTCATAAAATAGTTTTAAAGGTGCTTTGGGTCTTCTTGGTTGAAAGGAACCAAGAATTAAAACCCACATACCTGTTGAAGACAATACTTGAGGAGAAAGAGACTTCAAATTGTGAACCTTAGCTTAAATGATCCTAGAGTGATGTTGGAGAGCTTGGTGGAGTGGATTTTAGAGAAAAGAGTGAAATGAAGTAAAATGGCTGAAAAAGGGAGTGAGCAACTTATATAGGGGGCTTAGGAGGGGTGGAAAATGGCCAAATTTTTGTTGGGAATAACTGATATTTCAAAAATGCCATAAGTGAAACGGACCTGAATTTGGTCCATCTGGGAAAACGGTCAGGTATACGGTCCGTATAGTGTCACACGGACTGTTTACTGTGTCGTGGCCCTACACTTCAATTTTTTAGAGGTGAGATTTTTCGTACTAAGTATCACAACACAGACCGGTAAACGGACCACCTGGGGTTACACGAACCGGTAAATGGACCACCTGAGGTTACACGGACCGTGACCCCATCGTATATAAGTGACTCCATACTAAGACTAGACGGGGGACCACACGGATCGTCTAAAGTCACACGGATCGTGACTTGGTCCGTGTGAAGGTGGCCCTACACAGTCCACCATACGAGAGGCCACAACGATCGTGTAGCTTTACACGGACAGTGTGGAGGCCCATTTACCCTCCATTCTCCGAGGTGTCACTCCACGGGAGGCCACACGGTCCGTGTGACTTCACACGGGCCGTGTAGGCTCTCTGTGAGGTGATGCTTGGCAGAATCTCTGGGCATGTTTTGTGGACCTCAAGTGACGTCAATGATCTGGGGCCATTCATCATCTCCCCCTTGGGAACATTCGGCCCCCGAATGTGCAAGAACAAGGCTTGAAAAGTTAAAGATTAGGCAAGGTAGTTTCGATACAAGACACATTGCACAACACAACTAAAATTACAAGGTTTGTACAAAAGCTTTTTATGCCACAAGTCAAATTATAGTTCAAGACCAAAATCATATAAATTGCATTCAACTTATTTGTAAAGAAAGGAAAGTCCTTTAGTGTACACATATGCATGTCATGTCATGAGACTCAAGAGGTCATGAAAATGACACAATTGATAAGGAAGATTCCTAGTACCTTAGACTTGAGTAGATTGGAAAAGATGGGGGTATCGTTTCATCATGTCCAGCTCCGCCTCCCAAGTAGCACTTTCCACTAGTTGATTTCTCCAAAGTACCTTTACCGAAGCCACATATTTGTTGCGAAGTCGGTTTACTTGCCTATCCAAGATTGCCACCGGCACCTCCTCATAAGTCAAATTTTCCTCAACCTCAATCCCCTCTAAAGGCATAATGGTGCTAGGATCACCCACTAATTTTCTCAACATGGGCACATGGATGACCGGATGAATGGAACCCAAATCCGAAGGTAACTCCAACTTGTAGCCCAAATCCGGAGGTAACTCCAACTTGTAAGCCACACCTCCAACCCGCTCAACAATTTCATAAGGGCTAACATACTGGGGGCTTAGCTTGCCCTTTTGCCGAAACGCATAACGCCTTCATAGGAGAGACTTTCACATAAGTCCAGTCCCTGATATGAAATTCGAGGTCCCTTCTACAACTATCCGAATATGACTTTTGACGACTTTGGGCCGCTTTCAATCTCTCCCTAATCACTTTGACCTTCTCCATAGCATCCAACACCAAATCCGGGCCAACTAGAGCCATCTCACCTAATTCGAACTATCCCATTGGGGATCTACTCCTCCTCCCATACAAGGCTTCAAACGGCGCCATACCAATGCTAGCATGGAAGCTATTATTATAAGCAAACTCGATGAGTGGAAGATGGTCATCCCAATTCTCCTTAAACTCCAACACACACACCCTCAACATATCCTCCAAGGTTTGAATAGTCCTCTTCGCTTGGCCATCGATTTGAGGATGAAAAGCGGAACTCAACTTAATTTTAGTCCCAAGGGCCTTCATAAAAAAATTCCAAAAGTGGGAAAAGAATTGAGCACCACGATCCGATATGATGGATCTAGGTACGCCGTGCAATCTCACTAACTCTTGAATATACAACCTTGTGTAGTCTTCGGCACTGTAGGTAGTCTTGACCGGTAAAAAGTGAGCCGTTTTCGTCATCCTATTCACAACAACCCAAATGGAATCGAATTGCCTTTGGGTCTAAGGCAATCCAACCACAAAGTCCATATTCACATCCTCCCACTTCCATATGGGAATTTCAATGTCTTGGGCCAAACAACCAGACCTTTGGTGTTCAGCCTTCATTTGTTGACAACTCGGGCATTCACACACGAACTTAGCAATATCCCTCTTCATACCATGCTACCAATACACCTCTCTCAGATCCCGCTACATCTTAGTAGAACCCGGGTGAATAGAGTAGCGAGAGTTATGAGCCTCACTCATAATCACCTTCCTAAGGTCATCCACGTCGGGAGAACAAAGCTAGTTTTGAAATCGGAATACACCATCTTCCCCTTGGGAGAAAGCCTCAATCTCTATTGCAGCTACCAACTTCTTCAATTCACATGACGACGGATCTAGATATTGCTTAGCTTTCACCTCATTCACCACAGAAGATTCTGCCCCATTCTGAACCAGAATACCACCCTTGCTGGAATCAGTCAACCTTACACCCAACCTAGCCAACCAATGAACATCTTTTGCCAACTCCTTTTTCCATTTTCAACATGCGCCACACTCCCCATAGAAAACCTGCTGAGAGCGTTAGCTACAACATTGGCCTTGCTCGGATGATACAACAAACTTATGTCATAATCTTTTAGAAACTCCAACCACCTCCTTTACCAGAGATTAAGATCCCTCTGAGTGAAACATATTGCAAACTTTTGTGATCGGTGAATACATCAACATGGACCCCGTACAAATAATCCCTCCAAATTTTCAAAGCAAAAACCACCGCTGCAAATTCAAGGTCGTGTGTGGGATAGTTTTGCTCATGCACCTTCAACTGTCTCGATGCATACACTATCACCTTACCATTCTTCATAAGCAGAAAACCCAAATCGATCTATGAGGCATTGCAATACACTATGAACCCTTCCGAACCATTTGGCAAGGTCAAGACATGAGCTGACGTAAGCCGATCTTTCAAGGTTTGGAAACTCCTCTCGCATTCATCCGACCACAGAAACTTAGCCTGCTTCTGGGTAAACTTGGTCAATGGGGATGCAATAGATGAGAAACCTTCCACGAACCTTCTGTAGTATCCGGCCAACCCGAAAAAATTGTGGATATCTGAAGGAGTCAATGGTCTAGGCCAATTTCTCACAGCCTCTGTTTTCCTCGGATCTACCTTGATACCATCTTCGGACACCACATGCTCGAGGAAAGCTATTTCGCCCAACCAGAGCTCACACTTGCTAAATTTGGCATACGATTTCTTTTCTCTCAGAGATTGGAGGGCAATCCTCAAATGATTCTCGTGCTCTTTCTCACTTCAGGAGTAAATGAGGATATCGTCAATAAAGACCACCACAAAGCTATCCAGGAAAGGTTTAAACACTCTATTCATCAAGTCGATAAATGTGGCTGGAGCATTAGTTAGACCAAACGACATTACACAGATTCGAAATGCCCATACCTTGTCCGAAAAGCTGTTTTGAGGATATCACACTCCCTAACCTTTAACTGATGATACCTGGAACTGAGATCAATTTTTGAGAAGTGAGTGGCACCATGAAGCTAGTCAAACAAATCATCAATTCTCAGCAATGGGTACTTGTTCTTAACGGTCACCTTATTCAGCTGCCTGTAATCAATACACATACGGAGCGACCCATCCTTCTTCCTTACAAACAACACGGGAGCACCCCACAGTGATGTACTAGGCCGAATAAAACCCTTCTCTAATAAGTCCTTCAGCTGCTCCTTTAACTCTTTCAATTCTGTAGGGGCCATCCGGTACGGAGGGATAGAAATAGGCTGAGTATGTGGAAGAAGATCTATGCCGAAGTCTATCTCTCTATCCGGATGAATGCCGGGCAAGTCCTCGGGGGAAAACATCCGAAAATTCATTCACCACATGGACTGACTCGAGAGTAGGCACCTCAGAATCTGTATCCTTGACCCTCACCATATAGTAGATGTACCCCTTAGAAATCATTTTCCACGCCTTGAGGTAGGAAATAAACCTACCTTTTAACATAGGAATGACTACCCTTCCATTCAAGAACTGGCTCATCGGGAGGTTGGAACTGGATTTTTCGGGTTCTACAGTCCATTGAAGCATAAGATGCATGCAACCAATCCATCCCAAGAAACACATTAAAATCAAACATCTCGAGTTCCACAAGATCACATGGGAAGATTTTATGCAGCACAACAATAGGGCACCCACGATAGACTCTATAAGCAATAATTGATACACCCACGAGTGTGTAGATCCAGAAAGGCTCTTTTAAAATTTGGGGTTTCAACCCGAACTTGACAGCTAACAGCGGAGTCAAAAAAGACAAGATTGCACCTGGGTCAAGCAAAACATAAGCATCAAAATCAAAGACTTTTAACATACCAGTCATGACATCTGGAGCCTCCTGGACATCCCGACGAGCATGGAGTGCATAGAACTAGTTGTTCCTTGGGGCAACCCCCTGAGGACCTCTCTGCTGACCCTGCCCGCCTTTGGCTACCTGACCTTGGCGTCCACACACATTCCTCGGGCAATTTGCAACTTTATGGTCCTTACTTCCACACCCAAAGCAAAGCCCCGAATCCCTTCTACAGACACCTGTATGGGACTTCCCACATATGTCACATAAGATATATCCTTGTCCACCACCCGTCTGTACCCCGGGAGGGGGTGCCCGAGCATTAGCCACCAGAGCTCTCGAAACTTGGCCCTGCTGGAAGCGACCAAATCCTACGTTCCTAATACTGGAGAGCCTACCATCAAAACGGGCTCTTTTGGGATCGTGTGCCCTTTTCTCAATGAGTTTTCTCCCCTTCAATCTGATCAGCATATACCATGAGTCTGGCAATGTCCATGTCCCTAATCAACATAATAGTTCGACATTCTTTAACCAATGAGTCAGAAATACCAAAAACAAATTTGTGCATTCGTGCACGGGGATCAACCACCAGGGAAAGAGCATATTTGGAAAGCTTGGTAAACTTGAGGTCATAGTCCCTCACACTCATACTCACCTTCTTAAGGTTAATAAACTCGATCATTTTGGCCTCCCTCGGCTCAAGTTGAAAGAAGCGGTCGAGGAAGACAGATCTGAACTCTCCCCGTTTAACATCACCACCACAGACCCTTTCCATAGCCCATTGTGTATACCAAACCTGAGCTACTTCCTTCAGCTAGTAAGTAGCCGATCCAGCTTTTTCCTTAGAAGAGACACCCATAATGTTCAGTATTTTTGAGAGTTCATCAATGAACTCCTGAGCATCTTCATCAACCCTTGACATGTAGAATTCCAGAGGATTCATTCGGGTGAAGTCTCTTAAAGTAGAAGAGGGTGTAGGGTCTCGTGTCAAATTGGCTTGCCTTGCTTGAGTAGTCACCACCTGTGCAAGCATGGCGAAAGCAGTACAGAATTCACCATTAGAAATGGGCTCCTCCATAGGCTCGTGAGGGGCCGGATCTTTAGCAGCCGGAGTCGGCTTGGGTAGCGGAGGTCTTCCTCGAGGCATTTACTGAAAGTGATTAATGACGCCAATAAGTAGGGAAATTCATAAACTAGTCACAGCATGATACAAGACAGGAAGAAGGGAGGAATTTCCTAATACTTCTTTGTAGCCTCCCACTCATAGGCATGGTGCATTTCACACTAATAAAAAAGGACTCTACTCAACGCGGCATGTTGGGCTCCGAGGACCATTAAAACCTAGGGCTCTGATACCACCTTTTGCCACGACGTGAGGTTGGGGCCTCGATGTGGCACAGCGAATGGGGACCCGAGAGTCCCCAAACTAGCCTCAAAATTTGGGAATCTACGAAGCTTAATTCAAGAGCCTTTAAGATAAGTAAATTAAATAACAAAATTTTAAGTCCCAAAAGGGGGATTTCTTATACATGGAGCAGAATGACAAGGTTCGTACAAAGCACCCTACACATGCCTCTAGGTAAGAAACGGGGGCCTGGACAAGTTCCGGGCTCACCCTCAACAAAATAATATATATAAGAAGCACAAGGACAAAGCTCGCCCTCGGAAGATGGGGCTCACTGCAAAAAAATATCTTCAAGGAGGACTATTCATCTGGCGGCTGGTAGTCAACCTTCTCGGTCCTTACATGGTAAAATCATGTAGGCATAAAGTATGCGTTAGTACGTTGGAATGTACTAAGTATGCGGGTATGCAATGCATATGACTTACCGGACCTGCATATCGATGTTAGATGAAAAGGGCACATAATACACAAGGATAATATAAGCAAAGGAATTTAATATACAAGATTCCATGGAATGTATGATGCAAGCAAATGCGATAATGCTCCTATATCATAAACAAGTAGATGAATAATATCCGTCCCTATGCAGGCACATAGTTCAAGGAAAGGGGGAGGACCCCCAATTCATCGGTGCTAAGTTGCACATCCCACAAGAGTACTTACATATATATATATATATGCTTTCAAGAGAGTCAAATGTCCATTTCAAAACGTTAAATGCACCAGTAGGCTCAAATGCCAAATCACAAGGTCGAGATCACATGAGTTATGCAAGGAATAGCTCATCTACAAGTACAAGGTGGTGCAAGCACCCAAGATGCTCTAAGAGCCAAGTACAAGATGGTGTAAAAACCCAATATGCTCCAAGAGCCATAAATCGTAGACATACCGGTGATCACCTTCTTGTCATATCCCACATCTTACAAAAAATCATATTATAATTCCTGTTTAGGACAAAATTGGGCTTAATCCCACATTTTCAAAATTTCCATATACGAATGTCATGAATGTAATGCAATGTATAATGTAAGGATGGTGTGGGTAATGTAGAGTATATCCAAAATTAGCAATATAATGTAAAGACTAGGAAATCTATAATACAATTCATATGAAAGTGTAGTAGATATTACCCATGCGAAATAACATCTTCAAAGGGACATGCATGTTCATGGTTTGCATAATTCGAGTAGTTCATCATAATAAAACTAACATAACTCAAAATTTGGAGTCTTAAATAACACATGCATTGTTCAAGTAACAAAGATCAAGTAGTCAAAATTCACATTTTAAGTAGATAAGTCATAAAATAGTTTGAAAGGAGCTTTGGGTATTTTTGGTTGAAAGAAATGAAGAATCAAAACCCACGCACCTGTTGAAGCCAACACTCGAGGAGAAAGAGAGTTCAAATTGTGAACCTTAGCTTAGAATGATCCTAGAGAGATGTTGGAGAGCTGAATGGAGTGGATTTTAGAGAGAGGAGTGAAATGAAGTAAAATGGCTGAAAACGGGAGTGAGCAACTTATATAGGGGGCTTAGGAGGGGTGGGAAATGACAAAATTTTCATTGGGAATAACCGATATTTCAAAAATACCATTATTGAAACGGACCTGAAATTAGTCCGTCTAGGGCACACGGTCGGGTATACGGTCTGTGTAGTGTCACACAGACTGTTTATTGTGTCGTGGCCCTAGACTTCAATTTTTCAGAGGCGAGCTTTTCCGGACTAAGTATCACAACACGGACCGGTAAACGGACCACTTAGGGTCACACGGATTGTGACCCCATCCATATATAGGTGACTCCACACCGAGACTAGACGGGGGACCACACGGACCATCTAAAGTCACACGGACCGTGACTTGGTCGTGTGAAGGTAGCCCTAAACAGTCCACCATACGGGAGGCCACACGGATTGTGTAGCTTTACGCGGACCATGTGGAGGCCCGTTTAGCCTCCATTCTCCCAGGTGTCACTCCACAGGAGGCCACACGGTCCGTGTGACTTCACACGGGCTGTGTAGGCTCTCCGTGAGGTGATGCCTGGCAGAATTTCTGGAAATGTTTTGTGGACCTCAAGTTAGGTCAATAATCCTGTGCCTTTCAACCATTTTTCTACTTTATTGTCATTTGAATGAATAACAAGAAAGAGAAACCAGGACAGCCACAATGCTACATATTTGGCACTTTACATGAGCAGTTAGTGCGTCAACGACTTTCCCTCATCTGTACATGTCCCAAAACCATGCCAGTTGGGGTTTTCTCACTTGTCTGGTTAGTGTTCATCTTCTTAATGTGTCTTGTGTCATGCTTGTTGTTATTATTCTATAAATTCATAGATGACATTTTGTTATTTGATAGGGAAAATGCAGAGAGAAATCTGATGTAGATTTGTTTATAGTCTTGCTAGTTAGTGATGAATTTGCGATCATCCTTGTGCTTTCTTTCTTTAATACTAAACTTACCATTGTAACCATTTCTATCCATTTCCCTATTTATTTCAATCCTCATAAATCGCTATTCATTAATCCACTTGTATTCAGGTGATTTCACTCATTTTGGGCATGTCTTCATTGTTTGATATGTTGTTGGCATCTTCGATTTTTATCGATAAACAAAATGTTTGCATCTTAGTTCTATGATGACATGAGTGTTATATTTAGACATGTAGTCCCTAGAGAAAAATTTCTTACTCCATAGATATCTATTGATAGGCTATAGTTTCTTGATCTCGTTGTACTTGTGAGATTAAGCAACTAATTTATCTATTTGTTATTTGTTTGTTGTAGTTTCTTAATATGGCTCTGTTTAAGGATATAAGAGACTGATTTCTCATTTATATGCTTCAATATATTAATTGTTTGCAATAAATTTTTTATTTGATCTTGTTGCAGTTAAAGATCATGTTTTCTTTTGACAACGGATGCTTAGTGAAGGCTACAGGCCCCCTCAGCTATGAATACACTTATTAGTATTGTCGTTGTATTCTGTCTTAACAGTAATGACTTTGAATCCTTTTGTCGTTTTGTTTGTGTGATACTGTCTAGTTTATTGGGATACTTATGAGGTTCTGGTTTTTAATGTATAATAAACTTACCTTACTATTCGCATAACAATAGTTTTATGTTACTTCAATAACTTCTCTTTATGTCCTTTTAGTGTTTTGACTATTGCTCCTATGGCGGTATGATGGAGCCACCAACGCTTATTGGCTATAGGATGATTAGTAGTCATCATGGCAATTTGGCCTAGTAGCCAATGATTTAGGTTATGAACTTGGTGACTAGGGTGGTTATGATTCTATAAATTCAAACATATATTCTTTGTGACTATGTCGATTGAAAAAGTTAAGGTAGATGTAAACTAAGGCCTTCATTCTTGAAAAAGGAGGGAAAAGAAAAACGTCATAAATAGTATTTTCAATTGGATATTCAAAAAATAGAAACTGAACTTTGTAGATAGTGATATGAATATTAGTATTTGCAGTTCATCAAAAAACCCAAGAGTCGAAGTCTTTTAAAATTAGATTTTTTCTTGCACAAACTTTAGCAAGTATCTTTCTCTTTATTTGAGTAGTTTCTTAGTCATACTTAGTACTAACTTTGTTGTCACTTGATGAAAAAGTTAAGGTAAATATAAACTAAGTACTTCATTCTTGATAAAGGAGGAAAAAGAAAAATGTCGTATTTAGTATATTTAATTTGATATTCAAAAAATAGAAAAAGATGTTTGCAGATGGGGATATGAATATTAGTATTTGTACCTTTACCAAAATATTAAAAATCAAAATCTTGTAATGCTAATTTGTTTTCTTATTTACTTGCATTCTTTTAGTAAGAAAGTCAAAATTAACTAAATCTGACATAGATCTTAGATAAATATGAATTTCTATCTATTCAATGAAATATTATTATAGTAAGAAATTCAAATTTTTCTCAGGGTGTGATTTAAAAGATCGAAAAAAGTATAAGAAAGAAAATTTAGCAAATAAAATTATAGTTAATGTGTATAGCTTAACTCTCTATTCAACAGTAGCAAAACATGGCTAAATCATATATGTCATCGAAACATTACGCCGAATTTTTACTTGTCAACTCAATACAAACTTCATTGTATAGTGAGTTAAAAATTAAGGTAAATGAAAGCCAAGAACTTCATTCTTGAAAAAGGAGGGAAAAAAACTTCATAATTAGTAGTTTCAATTTAATATTCTAAATCAGAAAAAGAAGTTAGCAGATGATGATTTGAACAATGGTATTTGCACCTTCGTCAAAAAAATCATGAGTCAAAACCTTTTAAAATTAAATTGATTTTTCTTATTTAGTTGTGTTACTATTGTTAGAAAGTCAAAGTTTACTAAATTTAAAATAGATATAGATATTAAGATGAAGTCAAATATAAATTTCTATCTATTCTATGATGTATAATTATAGTTTAAAATTCAAAACTTTATTAGGATGTTATTTAAAAGGTAAGACAGATGAGAATATAAAGAAGAAGAACAAGTAGAATTACAATTATTATGTTGGAGGACCCCATAGTAACAACAAATGTATTAAACTATTAGCAAGAATAGAAAACTGAGGCAGTTAAGAAGTAATTATGGTAAGGGATTGAACTCTACTAACTTGCCTCCCCTAAAAGTCAAAATAAAGGATCAAGCAAAACCTAGAAAAAATACTTTGCATTCAGCAAAACAAAGTTTTTCTCCTTTTCATCACTCTTTTCGGAAAATTATTTTTACAAACAAAAATTGCACATTCCTTTAGGGTTTGATCAACATTATATATAACTAGTAGCAGACGAAACAAATTTCTTTTTCGATGGAAATTCACCAACTATTCACTCTATGTGGTTCACCTTTCCTTTTGCAGGTAAACTATTTCTGATCAAGTGCTTCTGCATTGTTTCAGTCATGGCTTCATTCAGATTGTTGTAACTGGTTTTTCTCGTTGTTTTGGTGTCACGACCTGATGTCGGGGCCTAAGTGTGACACGGTGAATGGGGACCCAAGCCTCAAAATTTCAGAATCTACGAATCTTGGTTCAAGAGCTTTTAGAGACAAGTAATTAAAATAAAAGAAATTCAAGTCCCAAAAGAGCATTTCTTATAAGTTAAGCAAAGTAACAAGGTTTTTACAAAACACCCAACATATGCCTCTTGTTAAGGAACGGGGGCCAGGACAAGTTCTGGGATCACCCTCAACAAAAGAATATATACATAAGGAACACAAGAACAAAAGCTCGCCCTCAGAAGATGGGGCTCGCCGCAAAAATATCTTCAAAGGAGGACTATTCGTCCGGCGGCTGGTACTAAAACTGCGCGGTCCTTACATAGTAAAATCATGTAGGCATAGAGTATGCGTTAGTACGTTTGAATGTACTGAGTATGCGGGCATGCAATGCATATGACTTACCGAACCTGCATATCAATATTAGATCACAAAGGCACATAATATACAAGGATCATATAAGCAAAGGAATTTAGTATACAAGATGCCATGAAACTCATGATGCATGCAATGCGATAATGCTCCTATATAACGGGGATGGACTATAATCGACAAACCAAATCCATACGAGCTATTACACAAATTGGACCGATTTGGACCTCCCACTGGTAAGGAGAAAATTACTTGCCAAGGGTAATCTACACCACACCTTACAACCACGCTTTTTGGTGGGTGGTCACCTTCCTTACAACCACGCTTTTCGAAAGGATATGCAGAATTCATACAAGACATATCATATCATAAAAAGATAGAAGAATAACATCCGTGCCTATGTTGGCACATAGTTCAAGGAAAGGGAGAGGGACCTTGGGGATATCCCTAATGCCCCCAATCCTTCAGTACTAAGTCTTACACATCCCACAAGAATACTTATATATATATACATATGCTTTCAAGGGAGTCAAATATCCATTTCAAAAGTCAAATGCATATGTAGGCCCAAATGCCAAATCATAAGGTCATAATCATAATGCTCATGCAAAGAATAGCTCACCTACACATATACAGAATGGTGCAAGCACCCAAAATGCTCCAAGAGCCATAATCATAGACATACCGGTGATCACCTTCTTGTCATATCCCATGTCTTACCAAAATCATATCATAATTCCTTTTTAAGACAAAGTTGGGCTTAATTCCACATTTCCAAAATTTCCATGTATCAATACCACGAGTATGATACAATGCATAATGTAGGGATGGCATGGGTAATGTAGAAAATAGCTAAAACATAGCAATAAAATGTAAAGACTAGGAAATCCATAAATAAATTTATAGAAAATGGTAGTAGATATCACCCATATATAAAAACATCTTTACAGGGGCATGCATGTTCATAGTTTCATAATCCAAGTAGCTCATCATAATAAAACTAACATAACATAAAATTCGGGGTCTTAAATAGCACATGCATTGTTCAAGTAACCAAGATCATGTTCAAGTAACCAAGATCAAGTAGTCAAAATTCATATTGTAAGTAGACAAGTTCATAAAATAGTTTGAAAAGAATTTGGGTCTTCTTGGTTGAAAGGAACGAAGAATCAAAACCCACATACCTGATTGAAGACAACACTTGGGGAGAAATGGACTCAAATGTGAAGGTCTTATCTTGTCAATCCTAGAGAGATGTTAGAAAGTCTTGAAGGAGTGGATTTTAGAGAGAGGAGTAACATGAGAGAAAGTGGCTGAAGTCTGGTGAAGTACAATTTATATAGGGAGTTTAGAAGGGGTGGGAAATGACAACATTCACGTTTTCAACACTCAATATTTCAAAAATGCCATTAACGAAACAGACTTAAATAGGTCCTTCTATGGCATACGATAGGGTACACGGTCCGTATAGTGTCACATGGATCGTTTACTGTGTCGTGGCTTTAGACTTCAAATTCTCAGAGGCAAGATTTTCCAGACAAAGTATCACATTACGGACAAGTAAACGGACCACTTGGGGTCACACAGACCATGAACCCTTCTGTACACGAGTGACTCTCCACACTGAAACTAAATGGAGGGCCACACGGACCTTCTAAAGTCACATGGGCCATGACTTGGTCTGTGTGAAGGCGACTCTATGCAGCACACCATATGGAAGGCCACACGGACCGTGTGAAGGTCCGTTTATCCTAACTTTCCCAGGAGTCACTCCACGGGAGGCCACACGGACCGTGTGGCTCCACATGGGTCGTGTAGGCCCTTTTGTGAGGTGATGCCTGGCAAATTTCTAGGCAAGTTTGTGGCCCTCAAAGTGACGTCAATGATCTGGGGCCTTTCATCATCTCCCCCTTGGGAATATTCGATCCCGAATGTGCAAGAACAAGGCTTGAAAAGCTAGAGTTAAGGCAAGATACTTCTGACACAAGACACAATGCACAACTCAACTCAAAATGAAAGGTTTGTGCCAAAAGCTTTTTATGCCACAAATCAAATTATAGTTCAAGACCAAAACTCATATCAAGATTGCATTCAGCTCATTTGTTAAGAAAGGAAAATCTTTTAGTGTACACATATGCATGTCATGTCATGAGACTCAAGAGGGCAAGAAATTGACACAATTGATAAGGAAGATCCCTAGTACCTTAGGCTTGAGTAGATTGGAAAAAGGTGGGGGTATCGTTTCATCGTATCCAGCTCCGCCTCTATAGTAGCACTCTCCACTAGTTGATTTCTCCAAAGTACCTTTACCAAATCCACATCCTTGTTACGAAGGCGTTTTACTTGTCTATCAGAGATTGCCACCGGCACCTCCTCATAAGTTAAGTTTTCCTCGACATCAATTCCCTCTAAAGGCACAATGGTGCTAGGATCACCAACTAATTTTCTCAACATGGATACATGGAAGACCAGATGAATGGAACCCAAATCCGAAGGTAACTCCAACTTGTAAGCCACACCTCCAATCCGCTCAACAATTTCATAAGGAGCAACATACCGGGGGCTTAACTTGCCCTTTTGCCAAAACGCATTACGCCCTTCATAGGAGAGACTTTCACATAAACCCAATCCCTGGCAAGAAATTCGAAGTCCCTTCTCCTACTATCCTCATAGGACTTTTGACGACTTTGGGCCGCCTTCAATCTCTCCCTAATCACTTTTACCTTTTCCATGGCGTCAAAACAAAATCTGGGCCAACTAAAGCCATCTCACCCAATTCAAACCACCCCATCGGGGATCTATACCTCCTCCCATATAAGGCTTCAAATGGCGCCATGCCAATTCTAGCATGGAAGCTATTATTATAAGCAAACTCGATGAGTGGAAGATGGTCATCCCAATTCCCCTTAAACTCCAACATTCATGCCCTCAACATATCCTCCAAGGTTTGAATAGTCCTCTCCGCTTGGCCATCGGTTTGAGGATGAAAAGTAGAACTCAACTTAATTTTTGTCCCAAGGCCCTTCATAAAAGATTTCCAAAAGTTGGAAGTGAATTGAGCACCACGATCCGATATGATGGATCTAGGTACACCATGTAACCTCATCAACTCCTGGATAAAGCCTTGCGTAGTCCTCGGCATTAAAGGTAGTCCTGACTGGTAGAAAGTGAGCTGATTTCGTCATTCGATCCACAATAACCCAAATGGAGTCGAATTGCCTTCGGGTCCGAGGCAATCCAACCACAAAGTCCATGTTCACATCCTCCCCTGTCCTTGTGGGAATTTCAATGTCTTGGGCAAAACCACCAGGCCTTTGGTGGTCTACCTTCACCTGCTGATAGCTCGGGCATTCAGACACGAACTTGGTAATATCCCTCTTCATACCATGTCAGCAATACACCTCTCTTAGATCTCGGTACATCTTAGTAGTCCCCGGGTGAATAGAGGAACGAGAGTTATGAGCCTCACTCATAATCACCTTTCTAAGGTTATCCACATCGGAAACACAAAGCCGGTCTTGATATTGGAGTATACCATCTCCACCTTGGGAGAATGCCTCGATCACCTTTGCAGCAACCAACTTCTTTAACACAATTAATGATGGGTCTAGATCTTGCTTAGCTTTCACCTCATTTAACACAGAAGATTCTGCCCCATTCTGAACCCGAATACCACCCTCGCTGGAATCTGTCAACCTGACACCCAACCTAGCCAACCGGTGAACATCCCTTACTAACTTCCTCTTCCCATTATCAACATGCGCCACACGTCCCATAGACAACCTGTTGAGAGCGTCGGCTACAACATCGGCCTTGCCCGGATGATACAGCACACTCATGTCATAATCTTTTAGAAACTACAACCACCTCCTTTTCCTGATGTTAAATCTCTCTAGGTATTAACATATTGCAAACTCTTGTGATCGGTGAATACATCAACATGGATCGATACAAATAATGCCTCCAAAATTTAAAAGCAAAAACGACCGCTACTAATTCAAGGTCGTGCGTATGATAGTTTCATTCATGCACCTTCAACTGTCTTGATGCATATACTATCACCTTATCATTCTGCATAAGCACACAACCCAATCTGATCCGCGAGGCATCACAATACACTACAAACCCTTCTGAACCATTTGGCAAGGTCAAGACGGGACCTGACGTAAGCCGATCCTTCTAGGTTTGAAAACTTCTCTCGCACTCATCCGACCATATAAACTTAGCTTGCTTCTAGGTCAACTTGGTCAATGGAGATGCAATAGATGAGAAACCTTCCATGAACCTTTTGTAGTACCCGACCAACCTGAGAAAATTGAGGATATTCGAAGGAGTCATTGGTCTATGCCAATTTTCACTGCTTTTGTTTTCCTCGGATCCACCTTGATACCATCTCTGGACACCCATGAATAGGACTCTACTCAATGCGGCATGTTGGGCTCCGAGGACCATTATAAACCTAGGCCTCTGATACCACCGTTTGTCATTATCGGGGGTCGGGGCATAAGTGTAACATGGCGAATGGGGACCCGAGAGTCCCCTAACAAGCCTTAAAAATTCAGAATCTATGAAGCTTGGCTCAAGAGCTTTTAAAGACAAGTTATTAAAATAACAGAAATTTAAGTCCCAAAAGAGCATTTCTTATAAGTTAAGCAAAATAACAAGGTTTTTACAAAATGCCCAACATATGCCTCTAGCTAAGGAACAGGGGCAAGGACAAGTTTCGAGATCACCCTCAACAAAAGAATATATACATAAGGAACACAAGAACAAAATCTCACCCTTGGAAGATGGGGCTCATCGCAAAAATATCTTAAAAGGAGGACTATTCGTCCGGCAGCTGGTACTCAAACTGCTCGGTCCCTACATGGTAAAATCATGTAAGCATAGAGTATGCGTTATTACGTTTGAATGTACTAAGTATACGGGCATGCAATGCATATGACTTACCGAACCGGCATATCAATGTTAGATGACAAGGGCACATAATTTACAAGGATCATATAAGCAAAGGAATTTAGTATACAAGATGCCATAAAATTCATGATGCGTGCAATGCGATAATGCTCCTATGTAATGGGGATGGACTGTAACCGACAAATCAAATCCATGCGAGCTATTACACGAATTGGACCGATTTGGACCTCTCATCGGTAGGGAGAAGATTACTTGCCAAGGGTAATCTACACCATACCTTACGACCACACTTTTTGATGGGTGGTCACCTTCCTTACGCCCACGCATTTCGGAAGGATTTGCAGAATCCATACAAGACATATCATATCATAAAGAGATAGACGAATAACACCCATCCCTATGTTGGCACATAGTTCAAGGAAAGGGAGATGGACCTTGAGGATATCCATAGCGCCCCCAATCCATCGGTGCTAAGTCTTACACATCCCATAATAATATTTATATATATATACATATGCTTTCAAGAGAGTCAAATATCCATTTCAAAAGTCAAATGCACATGTAGCCTCAAATGCAAAATCATAAGGTCATAATCATAATGCTCATGTAAGGAATAACTCATCTACACATATAAAAAATTATGCAAGCATTAAAAATGCTCCAAGATCCATAATCACAGACATACTGGTGATCACCTTCTTGTCATATCCCATGTCTTACCAAAATCATATCATAATTCCTTTTTAGGACAAAATTGAGCTTAATCCTACATTTCCAAAATTTCTATGTATCAATGCCACGAGTATGATGCAATGCATAATGTTGGGATAGCATAGGTAATGTAGAGAATAGCTAAAACATAGCAATAAAATGTAAAGACTAGGAAATCCATAAATAAATTAATAAAAAATGGTTGTAGATATCACCCATGCATAAAAACATCTTTAAAGGGGCATGCATGTTCATAATTTCATAATCCAAGTAGCTCATCATAATAAAACCAACATAACTAAAAATTCGGTGTCTTAAATAGCACATGTAGTCAAAATTCACATTTTAAGTAGACAAGTTCATAAAATAGTTTGAAAAGAACTTGGGTCTTCTTTGTTGAAAGGAACCAAGAATCAAAACCCACATACTTGATTGATGACAACACTTGGGGAGAAATGGACTCAAATGTGAAGGTCTTAGCTTGACAATCCTAGAGAGATCTTGAAAAGTCTTGAAGGAGTGGATTTTAGAGGGAGGAGTAACATGAGAGAAATGGCTGAAATTTGGTGAAGTTCAGCTTATATAGGGAGTTTAGGAGGGGTGGGAAATGACAAAATTCACGTTTGGAACACCCAATATTTCAGAAATGCCATTAATGAAACAGACCTGAAATTTGTCCGTCTAGGGCATACAGTTGGGTACACGGTCTGTGTAGTGTCAGACGGACCGTTTACTGTGCCGTGGCCCTAGACTTCAAATTCTGAGAGGCAAGATTTTCTAGACTAAGTATCACATTACTGATAAGTAAATGGACCACTTGGGGTCACACGGACCGTGACCCTATCCGTATAAGGGTAACTCTCCACACTGAAGCTAAACGGACGGCCACACGGACTGTCTAAAGTCACACGGGCCGTGACTTGGTCCGTGTGAAGGCGACTCTATGCAGTACACCATACGGAAGGCCATACGGGCCGTGTAGCTAAACACAGACCGTGTGGAGGCCCGTTTACCCTAAATTTCCCAGGCGCACTCCATGGGATGCCACATAGATTGCGTGACTCCACATGGGCTGTGTAGGCTCTTCCGTGAGATGATGCCTCGCAGATTTCTGGGAAAGATTGTGGACCTTAAAGTGATGTCAATAATTCAGGGCCTTTCATCTTTTGAGTATGATAATTTATGCTTTGTTTTATATATACATGTTTTATAGATGTATATGTGGGTATATGTATGTTATCATGTATATATACCCTTTTTTCTCTTTTTAATTTCTGTTATTAGATGACTTTGGAATTCAAGGAATAGTTATCTTGCTAAATTCATGTCAAATACTTTTGATTTTTGAATCTTTAGTTGTGGAATTTTGTTCTAGAATTTGTGGTGAACATTTTTACAAATAAGAAAAAAGTTCCTCTCTTGAAGTGTCTGATAAGAAATTTTGCAAGGAAGTAAATTTTTAGAATTGTGAATTGTATCTACTACTTATCGTTTAAGAATGAAGATTAAGGATGTCTCTTTGAACTATTTAATTCAACTTGGTTTCAGAGAAAATAATAAATATCGAGATTTTGTTTTTGACAAAACAATTAGTACGAAGAATTCATATAGCCACTCTAACTCGTTTGGCTTGAGGCTTTCCATCCTCCTCCCTCAAAAATAGAAACAATGGGGTTATCTTGGTATTAAGGATCCAAGGGTCTTTGAAATGACACTTTTAGGAAAGTGGTTATGGAGATTTGGCGTAGAGGTAAATGCTTTATGGAGAAGGGTGACTGCGCAGGAGTATGGGGCTTTGGAGGTGGGTTGGAATTCTCCACTCCCCATCTGTTGTGGGGATTTCGAGTGAGTGAGTGTTTTTTGGGACTAGAGGTGGTGAAGGAACAATACTTTGAGACTCACTTTCCCTAATATGTATAGACTTTCTTGCCGAAAGGATGTCAATTATCCAATTATCAAAAAAGGATGTCAATAATACCTCAAAATCTAATTTCCTCTCTCTCAGCACTCATCAGTATAGCCCTTTCATCCTTTTGTCCTATCCATCTAATTTCTCATGAATTTTCTTGGTTTCCACGATTTTCTAAAGTTTTCTTGGATGGAAACAAGTTACTGCATCGTATGGCCTAAATTCAGGGGATCATTGTCTTTTTCAACTTGTAGATCAGCAGAAACGTATCAGTACACAAAAATCTGAAAGTCTAAAAGTAAGATGCCAAAAGAATTACTTGTAGCTATTTTCCTTAACCAATTATAAATTTTAGCAGTTGCCTATCTGAATCATATATGATGGCATTAACTGTTGGAATATTCAGTAAATACTCTTTCTTAATCAAGATGATGAATTTGGTTTATCTAAGTCAGTTTTTTCCAAAATAACGATAGACTGATTTGATATTTTATTGATTCAAAAAAATATGAAGTGAAGTCTAGCCATCATCGAGAAACTAGTTCTCGTGTGTTTCCCGAATCCTTCTGGAACCTATATATGGTCTTCAAAGATTAAAAAAAACATGTTTATTTTTAGGAGATATATTTTAAATATATTGCATGTTAATTAAATCATTACCAAAAAGAATATTCTATTGATGTAGTTTGTCATGTTTGTGGAACGGAATCTAAAATCATTTTTTTAGAATGGTTCATCTATATATCCACTGTTAAAGTACATCACTGTTACCCCCCTTCTGAAACATAATAGTCCTTTCATCCAATTTTATATGACACCTTTTGACTTGGTAGAGTGTTTAAGAAAAAAGGAAGACTTTTGAAACATGTGGTCTAAAATAAATCTTTGATAATTGTGTGACTAAAAGTCATTTTAAGTTGACATTTTTTTTTGAATGGATAAAAAAAGAAAGGATTCCACATAAAATGGGACAAAGAGAGTACAATCTAACAGACCCTATCTGTGCTTTTTGTCACAAACAGTCCAAAAATCAAACAAATCTTCTATTGTACTAGTGCTTCCTGTTTAGACCAGGAGTAAAGAATATTAGGATCGATTACAACAGCAGTCGTGATTTCGAAGAATAATTCAAGAATCAAGACAGTTTTAGTAAACCTAAGAGAGAGAAAATAATTTCGTGGTAACACCTAGTGAAGGTAACCTCCAGGGTGATGCAATATTTATATAAACAGTACATCCACATATTAATCAGGATCCACATCCCAACAATTCTCCCACTTGGAGACTGATCAAGTAACCAAATACAGTATTCTCTCAAATAGTGTAATCATAACGTCAATATTTCCTACTGCATCACAACATTGTAGAACTCACATCTACAAAAGTCCAACTGAGGTCTTGCACAACCCCAGTTTCCCCACATCAACACATTTTGTCAGCATGTCTGCAGGATTCTTTGCACCCTCTATCTTCTCCACACACATATCACCATCCTCCACTGCCCTACGAGTGAAATGGTATCTTCTTGTGATGTTCTTTGTCTTCGAATGATAGACTGGGTTCTTCACTAACTGTATGGCACTCTGACTGTCTGAATAAAGAATCTTCTCGCTTTGCTTCTTGCCCAATTCTTCCAGATAATCAGCCAACCACACCATCTCCTTTCCAACTTCAGCCATTGCCACATACTCAGCCTCAGTAGATGAAAGAGCAACACACTTCTGAAGCCTAGAAATCCAACTTACAGCTGTACCACCTATGGTGTAAATGTACCCAGATGTGCTCTTGCTTGAGTCCACATCACCACCAAGATCAGCATCCACAAAACCCTTCAAAACAACTTTATTCTTGCCAAAACAAAGTGAAGTATTCGAGGTACCTTTCAAATATCGTAAAAGCCACTTCACAGCTTCCCAATGCTCTTTTCCTGGGTTCGCCATATACCTGCTAACAACTCCCACTGCATGTGCTATATCTTGTCTGGTGCAGATAATAGCATACATCAAACTCCCAACTACTGAAGCATATGGAACAAGTGCCATATGTTCTCGCTCCTCAGCTTTCTTGGGTGACTGCTCCTTTGACAATTTTTTATGATTTGCCAAAGGAGTGGTTCTGGGCTTAGCATCAGTCATCCTGAATCTGGCCAACAATTTCTCGAAATACTGCTCCTGGGATAGATTTAAAGTGCCAACCGATTTATCCCGAGAAATCTTAATCCCTAGAATCTATTTTGCTGCACCCAAATCCTTCATGTCAATGGCTGAAGATAAAGTTGCCTTCAGACTATTTATTTCCTGTATGTTGGATCCTGCAATCAAGATATCATCCACATACAAGAGTAAGAAAACAATGGACTCAGTGTATTTCTTGAAGTAACAACACTGATCCATTTCATTCCTGCTAAATCCACTCTTGATCATGAAAGAATCAAACTTTTTGTACCACTGTCTTGGTGCTTGCTTCAGTCCATACAAGCTCCTGTTGAGCTTGCATACCATGTGTTCCTTGCCCGAAACAACAAAACCTTCTGGCTGCTGCATATAAATCTCCTTGTCTATATCTCCGTGTAAGAAAGCAGTTTTTACATCCATTTGCTCAAGATGCAAATTCTCAGAAGCAACAATACTTAGTAAAATCCGAATAGTAGTTAACTTCACAACAGGAGAGAATATTTCAGCATAATCAATACCTTTCCTTTGTGAGTATCCCTTAACTACTAACCTCGCCTTGAATCTTCTTTTGCCATCTGGTTCAACGTTGATTCTGAACACCCACCTGTTTGATAAAGCCTTCTTCCCCATAGGTAACTCTGTCAGTACCCACGTATTGTTCTTCTCAAGTGAACTCATCTAATCATCCATGGCTTGCTCCCACTTGGTTGAATTCTCTACTTGTACAACCTCATCGCAGGATTTAGGTTCCCCTTCATCAGTCACCAACAAATAGTGTAATGAAGGTGAATACCTGTCAGGTGCTCTGATGGTTCTGGATGATCTCCTCAACACCTTCTCAGGTGTCAATTTCTCACCCTCAGACTCTTCGGCAACAGTGTCTGGAGTTGTTTGAGTTTCTGCAGCAACATCTTTGGGTAACTTAATGTCAACTCCCACTCGCTTTGTAGTTTCTAAATCTTTCTGCTCTCTGTGTTTGTATATGACAAACTCATCAAACGTGACATCACAGTGCCTTAGGATTTTTCGATTTTCATCATCCCAAAACCTGTAGCAAAACATGTCAGTACCATAGCCTATGAAATAACACTTCACAGCCTTAGCATCAAGCTTGTCCCTCTTCTCTGGATCAACATGAACATAAGATGTGCAGCCAAAGGTTCTCAAGTGTGAGTACTTGACTTCATTCCCGGTCCACACCTCCTCTGGAATCTTGAACTCCAAGGGAACTGATGGTCCCCTGTTTATCAAGTAAGCAGCTGTGTTGATAGCATCTGCCCAAAACATCTTAGGCAGCCCACAGTGTATCCTCATGCTTCTTGCACGTTTGTTCAATGTTCTGTTCATCCTTTCAGCAACTCCATTCTGTCTTGCCTTCCCCGGAACTGTCCTCATCAATCTGATACCCTCAACACCACAAAATGCTTTGAACTTTGACTTGTCGTACTCTCCACCATTGTCAGATCTCAGGCATTTGATCTTCAAACCAGTCTGATTCTCAACTTTAGCCTTCCACTTCTTGAAAGTCGCAAACACATCTGACTTATGCTTCAAGAAGTAGACCCAAACTTTTCTGCTAAAGTCATCAATGAAGGTTACATAGAATCTGGATCCTCCTACTGATGAAACTGGAGCTGGGCCCCAAACATCTGTATGAACCATCTCTAACCGCACCTTCTTTGGTTGTCTCGGAGTCTTTGTAAAACTAACTCCTTTTTGTTTGCCCATAACACAGCTCTCACAAAGACCCATATCGACTGATTTCAGACCTTCTAATGCTCCTTTTGCAACCAGCATCTTCATTCCCTTAGCACTCATGTGTCCAAGTCTATTGTGCCACAAACCCGACCCAGAACCACCCTCAACAACAGCGGCCATATTCATGCACCCTGCAGTGGTGTACAAGGTTCCAATTTTTGTGCCACGAGCAACAACCATAGTCCCCTTCACAATCTTCCATGAACCATTCCCAAACTGTATTGTGTAGCCCGTGCTATCCAACTGACCAATAGAGAGTAAATTTTTCTTAAGTTTGGGAACATATCTGACATCTTCCAATGTCCATTGGTTTCCGGATGGGGTCTTAATGCAAATATCCCCTTTTCCTTCAACCTTCAAGGGCTTGTTTTCTGCAAGGTACACTTTTCCAAAATATGCAGATTTGAAATTTTGGAACAACTCCTTGCTCGGACAGGAATGAAAAGATGCACCAGAATCCAGAATCCAGGATTCAACCGGGCTGTCCACGATCAGAATCAGAGCATCCGCAATATCTTCTACCGAATTTACAGAATCAGTATCATCTGCAGATTTCTTATTCTGCTTCTTCTTTGGTTTCGTGCAAGTTGACCGGTAGTGTCCTCTCTCTCCACAATTCGAACAAACCACATTGTGTCTGTTCGGAGACTTCCCACGATTCTTTGATTTTGATCGACCATGTTGATGCTAGCCTTTCGATTTGCTTCTCCCCCTTCTGTCAACGCTGAGAGCACTGCCCGATGAATCTCCCACTTCTCGTTTGCGAATACTTTCGCTGAGAACAACATCACAGATTTCATCAAACTTCAGTTGCTCAGACCCACGGGAACTGCTAATCGCAGAAACAACAGTGTCCCAAGACTCAGGAGGAGATGACATCAAAATCAACGCCTTAATCTCATCCTCGAAGTTAATCTCCACAGAACACAGTTGACTTACAATCATATTGAACTCGTTTATTGCGATCCGCTACAGATCCAGTCTCAGACATCTGCAAATTGAATAACCTACGCATCAAATATACCTTGTTCATCGCCGATGGTTTTTCATACATATTTGATAGCGCCTTTAACAGATCTGATGTGGTCTTCTCCTTTGCGATGTTGAAAGCTACGTTCCTAGACAACGTCAACCGAATCAGCCCTAACACCTGGCGATCCTTGAGTTTCCATACGTCCTCTGCCATGGCTTCAGGCTTCTCCCCAGTCAAAGGTGCGTGAAGATCCTTTTGATAGAGATAATCTTCGATCTGCATCTTCCAGAAACTGAAATCAGATCCATCAAACTTCTCGATTCCAAGCTTCAAACTATCCATCTTCAGTGATCGTGTTGAATCGCCTGTGCTCTGCTACCAGCTTTTAGGATCGATTACGACAACACTTTGTGATTTCGAAGAATAATTCAAGAATCAAGACAGTTTTAGTAAACCTAAGAGAGAGAAAATAATTTCGTGGTAAAACCTAGTGAAGGTAACCTCCACGGTGATGCAGTATTTATATTATAAACAGTACATCTACATATTAATAAGGCTCCACATCCCAACAAAAAAGAGCTAGGCAATCCATCTTAATGGTCTTTAAATTGTTCATCTGGCCCTCAAAACTCATTCCTTTCTTCCTACATTGTCCACAATCTTCTATCTGTCCTCTTCTTTATAGTAATATTGCCCATATTGATCCAGCAGCTTAGGAGTTGTGCTATGTTTCTTAGTTTCACCAAAGTGATCTTTCTAAGATTGTTGAATATTGTCCATAATTTATTGCAATCCACTATGCATAAAGAGATAGATGGGATTTTAGATCTCCAAATCATGTGAAGCAATTTACTTTGTATGGGATTTTAGATCTCCAAACATCTGCCATGGCTGGTACTCCATCCTATCATTTAAATGATTAAGGTGTTTGTAAGCTGATTCGACACTAAAACCCTTTCTGCTAATCTTCCAAACGGCCTTATCTTCCCTATCAGTCAGATTGTTAAACCGAGTCATTGTGTCATGGAAAGCCACTATATTATCCATCTCTCAATCATTTAAGTTTCTCCTAAGATGCACGTTTCCCCCTTGTCCTGTCCACATTCCATAAACTGTTGCATTTTGTTGGAGACTTGGTGCATACAACTCTAGGAATAATTGATTCAGGGGTCTTTGGGCTATCCATTTGTTCTCCTAGAATAAAACCTTCAAACCATTACCCACCTGGTCGGATTTCACAAAGTAGCAGAGGCCTGAGGTTTCCTACTGATCTCTAGATTTTAAGCAGACCACACACAGAAGACTGTTATAATATTAAAACTCATCCTTGTTTTATCAGACCGTAAAATTAGACTATTACTTGAGTCTAAAGAGGATTAGCAAATTCCTGTAAACTCAGAAAGTCAAAGCTCAAGAGTATCTCTTATGATCTAAACTTGGAATGAGGCGATAATAAGCTCCAAAAATTTTAAACTTTGACATAGCTACAGAACTTACTGGTATATTAGGACCATTAAACACCAGAAAAGTAAATTTACTTTAATGAAAACATGGTCTTGCTTATGTTCAGAACTTTCTGACAAAATTTCGTTTGAGGTAAGATTCAATTTGAACCTTTCCATCTGAAATTAACTAATTAATAAAGTACAACTTGTAAATGATAAATTTCAAGTGAATGCTCTGCTGAAAGTGTGACTGGTATTCACTTGATGAAAACTCTAAGACAATGAATCAGCGATCCAAACTTTGACAATCATATTGAAGAATGACTCGATCATAAAGTATAAGTGTAATGATTTTGACAGAAGATGCATCAAAAGATGCAGGTTTTGTACCTACTAAGGTGGGACGGTCAAAGTGATAATTATTTGAGCTGTAAATTTTCAACACTAAAATTTTTGAGACAATGCAAAATATATACCAACTCAAGGATCCTTAACATCACAAATGTTTCGCTGAAATTCCTCGAGAGAAGATATGAATGCAGTTATGCACGTGGTGTAGGATCTTACCAACGAAAGGATGGATAGCTGAAGTAATAATAATGTGACTATAATTTCTCAACATTAACATACCAAAACTATGGTAAATAAACTAGTAAAACTCTTTAAACACAATATTCTGAATTATAATATAACTAACAAAAGTCAAGAAGAAAACTGAAAGAAGTTCTGACACCCAAGATGTTCAAAGGATATGGTGGCAGAAATGAATGATAGCTTGCATTAGAGTTTCAAGTTTCTTCTAATTTAGGAAACCTGACTTTGAGGAAGTTTTTCGGACAACCAAAATTTGCTAGAAGTTGAAAAAATGCTCTCTAAGAAACCCGGAAAAATCTCTAACAACCCTACATCTTATTGGTGGCCATGGCTGTAGCCACCGCCAGTGGGGGTCTCCCACCGGAGGAATTTCCACCACTTTCAGCCAATCCCCAGCCCCCGATACTGATGGAATTCTAGGTCACATACTCAAAACTCCATGAATGAACCTTAGAGAAGAATGAAGAAAAGTAGAGAGAGAATTTTATTGATAACTGCAATCTAAAATTTGTTACAATGAGGTGTTGTAGATTAGCTTCTATAGCTTGAGGAGTATAATATCTAATTAGATTCTAGAAGTTTCTTGACAGCTCATAATATGCAACTCATCCTTCATTCTCAACTAACTAGTAGTTATATCTAACCAACTTCATCACCTAACCAAGTAAGTAATGCAAATAGTAGAACACTAACTTGTAAAGTATGTTAACACACCCCTCAAGCTGAAGGGTGCAGAATGTTAAGCACACAAAGTGACACAAGGGTGATTTTCTTTTTCACAAATACACCAGTGGTTGGTAGTCTACATAGTAAACTTCAGCCACACTTAAACAACAACACACTTAAACAGTTTGAACACTTAGGAAGATTAACACATAGAACACTTAGCCAGATCACAGGAAACAATTCCCAACCTTTTATCAATATCTCAATACAAAGGAAAAGGCTTCATGAAATAAGTCTAAGGCACAGAAGACACTCTTCTGCCTTAGAATGATTTTCCACCCCTATTTATAGTTTCTGCACTTGGCAGTTACAACGGGATAAGGACAATTACAAACTGCACATGCTTGATACATGGCTGCCAAATCAGAATTCCACTAAGTATTACAACAGTCATATTCTAATAGATAAGCCTAAATTCGAATTTAAACTAAGTCCAGCATGTGCCTCACACATGGCTCATACCTTAGGCGAAGCCACTGCCAAAACTTAGAATATTTTCTGCCCTCTTCAACACTTAGAATTATATTCGACTACTTGCCAACACTTTGTCAACATGCCCATCAGTCTTGCCTTGCAATCGTCAAGCCCCACAACCTTTCCTTGTCAAGCCAACCCACAGCCTAGCCGCGCCAAGCCTTAGCCTTGTCAAACTGCACTCTACCTTGCCTTGCCTTGCTAATGCCACTGCCTTATCTTGTGCCTTGACTGTCTTGTGCCCAAGTATGCCTGGCCATCAACCCAGCATGCTTGGTCATTGTTTCTAAGCTTACTTGCATATACTCAAGTAGCTTAACACCTTGCTGCACTACCAACACTTATTCGCACTCATTACTTTGACAACACACATGTCAAGGCCAATGTAGAAGTTTTTGCCATGTCCGTGCCTTGCCTGTGCCATGACACTTAGGTAGATCAGGGGTCAAACAGACTATCCCCACCTCTTGAACTCGATGCCCTCATAGAGAATGTTTTAAGATAGTCCTCGATCTTTGCATCGAACAGCCATAAGACGTTCGCCTTCACCCAAACAACATCCTCGACTGCCTGGCCCTTCCAGTGAATCAGGAACTCATCTTGGTGTTCTTCTTTCCATTCCCCACAATTCTGTGATCCAGAATTTCTTCAATATATGCATCAAACTACGTCGGAATGGAAGGAGGAGCCCTCTTGTTCCTATTCCTTTACGGATCCTCATCTGCAAAATAAGGATTAAGAAAGCTAACATGGAAGGTTGGATGAATCTTTAACCTTTCTAGCAGCTTTAGTCTGTAAGCTACTTCCCCCACTTTCTTCATTAATTCAAACGGACCATCATACTTAGGGATCAATCCCCTATGCTTTGTCTTTCTTGAAATCTTCTTCCAGATTTGTGGAGTAAGCTTCAACAACACTTGGTCACCCGCTTGGAACTCTAATGGCCGCCTGTGTTGGTCAGCATACTTCTTCATGCACCGCTGAGCCTTTTGCAAGCTATCTAGAGCCTCGAAAAACATTTCAAACCTGTCCCTTCCAACCCTGTATGCTGCTGGACATTTCCCATGGAACCTGCTCTTTGCGACATCTAATGGTGTCATAGGCTGTCTGCCTAAGACAATCTCAGATGGACTCATCTCTGTTGTTGAACATTTATGCAAGTTATAGAAAAATTGGGCTGTATCAAGTAAACTTACCCAATTCCTTTTACTTGCTGTTACAAAATGCCTTAAGTACTCCTCCGACAGGTGGTTAATCCTTTCCGTCTGCCCATCCGTCTGTGGGTGATTTGTAGAAGAGAACTTCCACTCGGTCCCCATCATATTGAACACTGCTATCCAAAACCTGCCTGTGAACCTAGTGTCTCTATCACTCACAATGTTAGCCGGAACACCAAAGTACTTAACCACATTCTGATAAAATAATTCAGTAGTAACCTTAGATGAGTATAAGTTAGGTGTAGCAATAAACGCAACATATTTCGAGAATCTGTCTACTACAACCATAATCGAAGTCTTGTTTTCAACCTTGGGAAAACCAGAAATGAAATCCATGCTTACCGACAACCATGGCCTTTTAGGAATAGGCAGGGGCTGCAACAATCCTGCCTCCTTCTTACGTTCTGTCTTGTCCACTTGACAAATGTGACAAGTTTTCACGTAAGCTTCAATGTCATCTTCCATCTTTGGCGAGAAATATACCCGAGACATCAATGCCATTATCCGTTCCACACCCGGATGACCTGCCCAAGTAGTGTCATGCGCCTTTGTCATTAAGACCCAACACAGTCAACCACCGTTTGGCACCACGATCCTCCCCCTTAAAATGGAGCAGATCGTCCTCGATCCAGTATTGTCTCACATTCAAGATAACCCATCCACTTCACATAGAGTGGGTCTTTCAATGCAACCAACTTGATCCTGCCAATAAAATCAGACTCAATTTTTGAAATTGAATATACTGCAGCAAATACCTCTTTTCTGCTCAATGCGTCTGCCACTTGGTTATGCTTTCCCGGCTTATGTTCCCACATGAAATTATATTCTGATAGAAACTCTTGCCAGCGAGCCTGTTTCAGACTTAACTTCTTCTATGTTTTGAAGAATGTGTTTGCCACGTTATCAGTCTGCACAAAAAACTTTGTTCCTAGAAAGTACACCCGCCAAGTCTACAAGAAGTGCACAACAACAATCATCTCTTTCTCATGAGTGGAGTATCGTTGCTCAGTATCATTCAACTTTCTGATCTCAAAGGCCACAAGATGGCCTTCTTGCACCAACACGCCACCAACAGCCTTGTCCAACGTGTCGGTATGCACTTTAAATGGCAACTTAAAATCAGGCAGCCTGAGTACCAGCTCAGATGTAATAGCTTCCTTCAACCCTTGAAAAGCTTCTTCGCGCGCATCGACCATACCAATTTGACATCTTTCTTCAACAAGTCTGTCAACGTTGTTGCCCTTCTAGAGTACCCAACAATGAATTTCTGATAGTAGTTAGCCATCCCTAGGAACGATTGCAATTCCTTTGCTGTTGAAGGTGCCTGCCTCTCAACTATGGCCTGCACTTTCTTAGGATCCATCTGAACCTGCTTTTTGCTAACCAAATGCCCTAGAAACTTTATCTCTTTTTGAGCGAATTCACACTTCTCTATTTTAACAAAAAATGTGTATTCTCTCAATTTTGTTAAGACCATACTCAGATGCTGCACATGCTCCTCTAACATTTTACTATAAATAACGATGTCATCTAAGTAAACAACAACGTAGTCATCGAGATACTCAAATAACACATTATTCATTAGATTGCAGAAAGTCGCCGGAGTGTTTGTCAAGCCAAAAGGCATTACAAGAAATTCATAAGAGTCATATCTAGTTACACAAGTAGTCTTAGGCTCATCCACCCACCACCACCCCCGTTATTCTAACTTGCCAGTAACCCAACCTTAAATCCAGTTTAGTGAACCAGCTTGCCTTGCTTAGCCTATCCAACAGATCTTGCACCAATGGAACTGGATACTTGTTCTTCACTGTCACCTAGTTCAGCGCCCGGTTGTCCACATACATCCTTAGGGATCCATCCTGTTTCTTTGAAATAAAAAAGGAGCACCATAAAGGGCCTTCGATGGCTGAATTAACCCAGCATTAAGCAATTCATTCAACTAGTTCCTCAATTTAGCCAGCTCTTTTGGGCCATCTGGTAAGGAGCTTGGGTCGGTGGTGTTGAACCCAACAGTAACTCAATCTTGTGATCAATATCCCTCCTTGGTGGAAGGGTCTTTGGCAACTCAGGCGGCATCACATCTGCAAACATCTTCAGCACCACCGCTACACAATCGGGTACTTCAACTTGCATATGAGGTTTCACTTCGACTAAGGCAGCCAAAAAGGTCTCATCACCCTTTCTTAATCCTTTGTCGACAGTAGTGGTAGATAACATAGGGGTCTTGTATCTTGCAACCTTCTCTGCTTCACCATACGGATGCATAACTTTCAAAAAACTTGGACTGGTTTCATCTATAATCATGACACCATCCAAGTGAGGAAATGAAACAAACTTTTATTTCCTCAAGAAAACGATACCAAGTATGACTTCAAAGTCTCCTAATGGCATTACAATCATATTATGGTTACCTTTCCAGCAACCGGTCAGCATATCCACATCACAGGTCATGCCTTTTATAGCCTGCGCCTTTGAACTAACCGTCTGGACATAGGATGGACTCTTTTTCAATCTAAGTCCAATCCTATCAGCAACTTGGACATCCACAAATGTATGTGTGGCTCCAGTGTCAACCATATCCACAGTCTGCTTCCCATTCACCAACATCTGGATGTGAATTAGTGAGGCATGAGGATTACCTGACTTGGAAGTCTCCCCGACTGCATTAATCAAACTCATCTGATTTAAGGACAGTCCTAAGGGATTGACAAGTGCAGCAACCACTTGTCCCTCATCATCACTGGAATTCACATTTCCAGCAAGTATTGCATTCACCCTCTCACAATTTGGGAAACTCTTTGCCAAATGTGGGCCACCACAAGTCCAGCAGCCTTTATTTTTTCTCTTCGTCTTGTTGTTGTTCCTGTCCTTCATTGGCGCCTTGCCCTTGTCAGCAGCCTCTTTCCGGTACTCCTTCTTCCCATCCCTTTTCTTCTTAAACTTTTTCTTAGTCTTTGAAGTAGAGGGATCATCCGAAGTAGGCTGGATTGAGCGAAAATCAACCAAGGAATCTGCCGCAGCAATGGCAATAGGAAGATCCTTGACATTCTGCCTCCTTAGTTCATTTTGGGCCTAACCTTGCATTCCCCAGATGAAGTTGTGAAGCTTGTCCTCGTCGGACATATTCTGGATGTTCAGCATCAAGGAAGAAAATTCCTTGATATAATCACGAATAGTCCAATTCTGCCTTTGCCTTTTCAACCGGTCCATAGCAATCGAAGACGCATTGCTAGGAAGGAACTGGTCTCTCATTTCCTTCTTCATCATTTCCCACGTATCAATCCTTGGTCTATTAGCACTCTCATCATCCGCATTCCGAGTCCTCCACCAAAGTTTCTCATCACCAGTCAAGTACATCGTGGTGATGTTCACTTTGTCATTTTCTGGAACTCTTGTAGTAGATAAGTACTGCTCCATGTCCCATAGGATGTTTTCCAGTTCCTTGGCGCTTCTTGCCCCACCAAAAGTCTTTGTTCTGGGATTTTCAGTTTAGAGTGTTCCCCATAATTCGGCCCAGATGCAACGACGGCGAGACGTAGCACTGCAATTTCTGAACGAAGTTCATGATTTTCCTTCGCCAGTCTCTCTGCTTGCAGCGACATGCCTTCGCGAATGTTAACTATTTCTTCCATGTACTCGTCCTTAACGATAGTATGCACAACAAATTCAGATCAAAATTTCTCAAATTCGGTCTTGATGCCCAAAATCTGCATCAACAAATCCACCAGATTTGGGTCGCTCCATCGCTCATCTATCATTCCAACAAATGCCTCGACTCGCCTCAAGTGTTCATGTATTTCAGAGTTTGTAACCATCCTTTTACATCCTATGCTCTTATACCAATTGACACAAAGGTGATTTTCTTTTTAACAAATACACCACTGGTTGGCAATCTACACAATAAACTTCAGCCACACTTACATAGCAACACACTTAAACAGTTTGCACATTTAGGCCGATTAACGCGTAGAACACTTAGCCAGATTACGGGAAACAATTCCCAACCTTTTATTAATATCTCAATACAAAGAAAAGGCTTCACGAAATAAGTCTAAGGTATAGAACACACTCTTCAGCCTTAGACTGATTTTCCACCCCTATTATGGCAGTTACATCAAATAAGGACGGTTACAAACTGCACATGCTTGACACATGATTGCCTTATCAGAATTCCACTAAGTATTACAACAGTCATATTCTAACAGATAAGCCTAAATTATAATTTAAACTAAGTCCAGCATGTGCCTCACACATGCCCCATGCCTTAGGCGAAGCCACTGCCCACACTTAGAATATATTCTGTGCTCTTCAACACTTAGAATTATATTCGACTTCTTGCCAGCACTTTGTCAACATGCCCATCAGTGTTGCCTTGCCATTGTCAAGTTCCATAGCCTTCGCTTGTCAAGTCAACCCACTGCCTAGCTGCGCCAAGCCTTAGCCTTGTCAAACCGCACGCTGCCTTGCCTTGCCTTGCCTTGCCGATGCCACTGCCTTGTCTTGTGCCTTGCCTGCCTTCTGCCCAAGTCTGCCAGGCCATCACCCCAACATACTTGGTCATTGTGTCTTAAGCTTATTTGCACATACTCAAGTAGCTTAACACCTTGTTGCACTACCAGGACTTAGTCGCATAGCCCATATGCTACATTACTTTGCCAACACACATGTTAAGGCCAATGTAGAAGTCCTTACCATGTTCATGCCATGCTCGTGCCATGACACCTAGGTAGATTAGGGGCCTGAGACCAAGCTTGCTTAAAAGATGCAAGTCTTGGGCTTGGCCCAAACCCTTAGTTAGAAAATCAACAACTTTCTGTCGAGTATGCATATAAAAAACCTCAATCAACCCAACTTTGATCTTGTCTAATGAAATGACAATCTATCTCTATATGTTTGGTTCTCTCATGGAAGACTGGATTGGCTGCTAATTTAATGGCAGATTTGCTATCACTCAAGATGGTGATAGGCATTTTAGTAGGAATTCCCAACTCAGTAAACAAATAGCAACCAAATTACTTCAGTTGTTCCAGATGCCATGCTCCTATATCCAGCTTCAGCGAGCTTCTAGAAATAGTTTGTTGTTTCTTAGACTTCCATGAGATTAGGGATCCTCAAAACTTGACCAGATACCCTGTGATGAATCTTCTGGTGTTGGGACAAGCAACCTAGTCTAAATCACACCAACAAGTCAACGTGGTCGCAGGTGTGGCCTTCAACCAAATACCTTGACCAGTTGCGCCATTTAAAGATCACACTACTCTAGTAGCTTCTTGCCAATGTGACTTCTTAGGGTTTTGCATGAATTTACTTAGAGTTTGTTCAACATAACTAATATCTGGTCAAGTAATGGTAATATACAACAACTTACCAATCAATTTCTGATAGGAAGAAACATCATATAACACAACATCAATGGGCAAACCAGTAAGTTTATCATACTCTACTGATGTCAACTTCAAATTAGAGTCCAAAGGAGTAGAGACAGGCTTCACCACTAAGACCTGCATCATGGATGAGTTCGAGGATATATTTCCTCTGATTCAAGATAACACCCTTACTAGACCTAAAAACATCAATGCCCAAAAACTTGAGCTGACCTAAATCTTTGAGCTTGAATTGCTGATGTAGAGATTCCTTAGCTACATTAATAAACTGGTCATTACTATCGGTAATGAGCAGGTCGTCGACATAGAGCAACACAATTACTATATTTGTATCTTTCTTCAAAGTGATCAAGGAGTAATCATGTGCACTTTGGGTGAAACCAGCAGTCAATCAACAACACAGAAGTAAGCTTTGTGTTCTATTGAAGGAATACATTATAGACATCCATTTGAAATAAATTCCAACACTTAGATACAATCAAAACAATAATACTTCTTACTATTTCCATCTTAACAACAGGTGAAAAAGTATTAGGATAATCTAAATCCTCTTGCTGACTATAACATTTGGCTACTAAGCTTGCTTTATACCTCTCCAGTTCGCCATTTTCTTGATATTTAATCTTGTATGCCCACTTAGATCCAATATTATTATTACCTTGTGGTAGATCAGCTACTACCCATGTTTTATTATTAATCTCTAGAGCTTGGATTTCCAACTGCATGACTTTAATCCATTTTGCATCTTTAGCTTCTTCCTTGAAAGATCCAGGCTCTACAAAATTATCAATTTTTGTTAGATAACTTTGATAGGTAGGGGAAACATTATCATAAGAGAGATAGTTAGCTAAACGATATCTTGTACTACTCTGCTTCTTCCCAACAATAGCAAAGTCTTTTATCTAGGCAGGTTGTTTGATGGTTCTAGTAGTCCTTCTAAGAGGGCACTCTTCAACTACAGGCAATGGCACTACAAATTCTCCAACCTCTACTAGGGGGTCTGTACTATTAGAGGTTAAATTAACATTTTCATTCTCAATGGATGGTAAAGTTGTTGGTTGTGAGGGTGGTATTATATTGTGAGATATATGGTTAGTAGGAACTTTACAACATATCTCATCTGAGTGACATATCTGATGAATGACCTCTAAAGGAGAAATAAACAAGGAAGAAGAGAAAGGCTGAATGTCCGGCTCTGTAACCCTTTTGCAACTCTGCGTAACCTAGTAATACAGCAGGAACAACTCTTGTTGAAAATTCGTCCCCCTTTGACAGAGTTGAGGCATGGAGAAAACAACCAATGTCTCTTAAGTGTGACGACATAGGCTTCTTTGAAAATAATAACTCATAGGGACTCTTGTAGTCAATGACTGATCAAGGCAATCTATTCATCAAGTAGGCTACACTTCAATACAATATCCCGAAAATCTGATTGGTATTTGAGCTTGAAACCTAATGGCTCTTGTAATATTAAGAATATGTCTGTTCTTTGTTTCTACGATGCTAGTTTGATGTGGTGTGTGAGGGAAACTACGCTGATGTAATATACCAAAATTCTAGAAAAATTTAGTGCATTAGTGCCATTGTCTGACCTCAAAACCTTAATATGAGAACCACATTGATTCTTGATCATTGACAGAAAACTCTTAATAACAGCAATAGTTTCAGAGTTCAATTGCAATAGATAGACCCATAAAAATCTACTATAGTCATCCACAATTGTTAGAAATAGCATTTTTTTTTATCTAAAGTAGGAGTCTTGTATGGCTCCAAAAGGTCCATGTGAACAATATCAAACATCTTAATGCTCTAGAGTTACTAATGAGGAACGAGAGTCTAGTTTTCTTAGCTAATGGGGAAATCAGACATTTATTTAGTGCCTCACTATCACCACTACTTTCAGCAAACTTAGATGCCTTAAAACTTGAGAGGAAGGACGCCCAAGTCTGGAATGCCATAGCTTGACATCAGGTGTTACTACATTTGCAACCATCCTTCTTGAATTATTGTTGTCCTCCTTCAGCTTCTTTATTCCAAACTCACTTCTGAATATGTATAATCCACCATCCTCAATACCAATCTCCTTCACCCTGCCACTAAAGAGGTCCTGAAAGACACAAAAATTAGGGTAAAAAGATACAAAGAAATGACAATTTCCTTGTGATCTTTGAGACTGACAACAAGTTGAACTTGAAACAAATAAGACATTCTTCACAACTTCATTCTAAAAAATATAAGCTTCACCAATGTGTGTGATTTCCACCTTAGCTCCTATAGGTAAATGCACTCGATCTTTCTATGATTTAGTCAAGTCATGAATACTTTTCAACTAGCATTTATTTGATGTTACATGGTGAGAAACACTTGAATCTACTATCCAGTCCTGCGTAAAAATGTGGGACATTAGGCAAGTAGTGATTCTTTGCATGTCTTCTTGTTTAGTCTCCTTCACATCCTTATTCAACATGCTTAGAATCTGTCTGTATTCTTCTTCAGTAAATGCCTTCCCTTTTTCAAACAGAGCATTGTTGGCTTCCTGAGTAGTTGATGCTAAGTATGTATGATTAGGTCCACTAGAGATGTTATTTGCAGTAAGTTGTCGTCCAAATCCACCTTGACTTGCATTACTATGATTACCATATCCATGTCCTACATTATTACAAGAGCTAGAATGACCTATTGTGCCTCTAAAATTACCATTTCCATGGCCTGGCTTTTTCCTCTGCTTCCAATACACTAGATAACTAATCAATTTGTAGCAATTTTCCTTGGTATAACCAGTGCATGACGAAATTCACATTTCCTTCTTTTATAATGCTCTCTTCCTTTATTTCTATTCACATTCATTGCAATTTGATCTGGTTTATCGACTACGGTAGCCATATATCATGAATTTTGTATCTCATCCTCCATAATCATGTTATATTGTTGATTTATAGATGGAGTTACTCCCTTCAGCCTGATCATAAGACTCATTCAAGCCACTCAGAAACTGAATTACCCTCATTTGAGACAAATGATCTGTATATTCTTTGATTCGGGAAAGTACAACAAGGTGATGGTATGACAACATCATATTCACTCCATAATGTTTTCAGTTTAATGAAGTAGTCTAAGATGGAATCAGTACCTTCTTAAAGTGTAGTGATTTGTCGGAGTAACTAATAGATACGCATTCGATTTTCCTTATCAAACCTTTCCTTCAAATATGGCCACACTGGAAAGGTACTCGTAGCTTATACAACTCTACTGAGAAGCTCTTCAGTGAGTGTGTTCATCAACCATGATAATAAGATTGCATCACATATTTCCTACTGCTCCTTTAAATGTCTTTGCATAAACCCTTGGTGCATGCTCTTGTAACAAAATAATATTTCCTTTTCCCTAATAGGACTATTCTCATTGACCTACTCCATATCCCATAGTTTTCAAATCCTATTAACTTGATAGGAATCAAAATTGCTCTTGTAACATCCGAGGGACCAATGTACAGAGGGTAATTTTGATTAATTTTCAAGGGCACCATTGTTAAGAAGAAATGCAATAGAATGATAAAAGTACATTGAATTGAGTAACAACAGTTGTCTCTGAATACGAAAAGTATGCACTTTATCATAGTCATTAGATCAAAATAACTCTCTTTTCCAATTTGCTCACAAAGCTCTTCATCACAGGCTACTTGAAAAATGAAATAAATAATGACAGTCAAAACTTTTCTAAGTAGAAAGACACGAAAAGGGATAGAGACAAAAACGTTGAAAGAAACCTTAATTATTGTGTAGAGATAATCCTCTACTTTCTACATTATCTTTTGTACCTTTTCTTCTTGCTCTTTCTTCACTCTTGCCTGAAATTTCAGCAAGAAGTTATAGTTTTTACTAGAATTTCAGGCAAGAGTGAAGAAATAACAAGAAGAAAAGGTACAAAAGGGAACGGAGAAAGCAGAGGCTTATCTCTACACAATGATCAAGGTTTCGTTCAAGCTTTTTGTCTCAATCCCTTTTTGTGTCTTTATACTTAGAAGACATTTCACTATAATTAGTCATTTCAATTTTCAGCTAACCTGTGATGAAGACCTCTGTGAACGAGATTTATTTTGATCTAGTTGACCATGATAAAGTGCATACTTTTCGTATTTAGAAATAGATGTTGTTACTCAATTCAACGTACTTTTATCATTCTATTGCATTTCTACTTAACAATGGCACCCTTGAAGATTAATCAAAATGACCCTGTGTACATTGGTCCCTCAGATGTTACGAGAGCAGTTTTGATTCCTATCAAGTTAAAAGGATCTGAAAACTATAGGATATGGAGTAGGTGACTGAGAATTTCCCTATTAGGGAAAAGGAAATATGGTTTTGTTATAAGAGCATGCACCAAGGGTTTATGAAAAGATCATTTACATGAGTAGTGGGAAATATGTAATGAAATTGTATTATCATGGTTGATGAAGACAATCAATGAAGAGATTCTTAGTGGAGTTGTATTTGTTATGAGTGCCTTTGCAGTATGAGAAGATTCGAAGGAATGGTTTGATAAGGTTAATTTTGTATGCCTATCTATCAATTACACCGAGAAATGACTACACTTTCACAAGGGACTGATTCCCTCTCTCACTACTTCACTAAACTGAAAAAATTATAGAGTGAACATGATGCTATCAGACCATCATCTTATTGTACTTGCCCGAAATCAAAGGAATATGTAGATCATTTGTCACAAATAAGGGTAATTCAGTTTTGAGTGGCTTGAATGAGTCTTATTGTGGACGCATGTGCTCAATCCAGTCATGACTCTTCCCCTTCAACTAGTTATGAACTTTTTGAGAGCTGATAGTTATCTTTTGTAATGTGAAGATTCCTTGCTTGTTCTGTAGATAGTTATGTCTCTGAATATGGCCCATCTGTACTTAGATCTAAAAAACATGTGTTGTTGTTGGTTACTCTTTGATCCAATTCATATGGATGGAAGCATGTACTTGTCTGAATTTAAGATTTTTCTTGCCATGCTTGGTAACTACTGAAAACTTGTGTAAATCTACTTTGTTTCTGACTGGGTAGCTGTACTTGCTATATAATCCTCCAGCTGATTTGCTTCTCTGAATGTATACGTGATTTATATACTACATTTCTCTATCATGTTAACTATGTGCTCAACTAAATCAACTATTTCCCAAGGAATTTTCCAGTTTTTGACTAGTATGTTCCTTAGGCTTAGTGAATCAGTTTCTAGGGCTATGTAGTGATATACCTAAGAGGTGGCATATGCTAAAGCCTCTTTGATCACTCTAGCTTTGTAACACCCCATATCTTAAATGTACTAGTCCAATGCAGATGAAACATGATATGGCGGGGTCAAATCGCACACATTTTAAACGTGCGTGAATTTTAGATTAAAGGGGTATATGTACGTCTAACGCTTAAGATGACCTAGTGTATATAATTTTTAAGTCAAGTTAAGGAGATTGTGACCTTAAATGAAGTGAAATAAGTGAGGTGCTTGTGGGACTTAGGAAGCTAGCAGGTGAGTCACCTACGTTCTTAGCTTAAATATGCTAGGTAAACGGAGACAAGGCCCAACACCGAATTTGTTCAAGTCCGATAAAGAATAAGTCCCGAGTTAAGGATGCCATTTGGGACCATGGTTTAGCATCATAAAAGGACAACATTTTCAACCCAAGATGAATAGGAAAAGGGCCAAATTAGATTCACAACCTAATTCACAAATAGGGCCCAAATTAAGTGGGTTAAGTGAGAGATATTTGCAACAAAGCCCATCCAATTGAAGCCCAATAAGGCCCAAGTGAAAAGGCCATGTTTCTGCATCATAACCTTAATAAAGTAAGGCTTGAAATCCAAAAGAAAGTTGGCCAAAAGTGGCCTTATAAAAGGGAGCAAAATCCAGCAACTTTTAGTCATTTTCTTAAAGCCAAAAATCAGATTTGTCTCAATGTTTCTCCTTGTTCTTTCTTCACTTTCTAAAGCAGCCAAGGCTCACCTTGAAGAGAACCTAATCCTTGAGGGATAAGGTAAGTAAAAATACCTATGCTTTGGTGTAAGTTTTCCATGAAAAATATGAAGAGTATGCTGGTTGTACTTGTGCAGGAATTTGGGACAGCATGTGTTCCAAAGATTGTTGTCCACTTTTCTTGTTAATTAAGAGGCTTTTCTCTTGTTGGTTGGCTGGATTATGAAGTAATATGTATGTTCTTAACATGTTTTGGTTTTGTAGTTGTGTAAGAAGGCTGCTGCACCATTTTTATCTTCCGCAAAAATGAGTTCTTATATGATACCTAAATTGCGCCCTTAGTAGGAATTTGTGGACTGAATATTGGGAATGGTTGTCTCATGTCTTCCATCAACTTGGGGGACTGTTTTTGTACTGTTTTAGGACTGTATTTGTGTGTAAATATGTTGAGGACAGTTTGGTTAAGGTTGAAATAGATTGGAAATTGTTGACGCCGAAATGTAGCGAAAGTATATAATGTTACATTGCCTACATGTTTGTTGTGCAGAATTGTTGTATGTTGTACTTTATGAGCTATTGTAACACTGTTATGGGACTGGAACAAGCTAGAGAAGACACGTATATGAGAACATGTATTAGAAAATACGATTAGGAGTGGAAGTGTTGAAAGAATACTCATTGGTTTCTAATTCCGAGCTTGCTGCCAGGATATTATTTTTGGGTGAAATCGGATTACCAAGATGTGTTTATTAGCTGCTAATACTAGTTTTATCACCTACTATATTGTAGATAAGTGTTTGGAGGAAAAGGATACTACTCCGAGGTAATAATGACATAGTACAGTGAGGTATGTAAGGCTACTTGATTTCCTATTACTTGGCATGAAATCTACGTCCGTCCTTGGTACATAGAGGGCACTTACCAACTACGACATAACTAGTAATTGTGTCTCCACTCTGTACCATGTTCATATGTTCCCATACATAGCCATTGTCAAACCTGCATACGTACTTGGATACCAAAGATACGTGAGTTCCTTTTTACCAAACAAAGTCCATGTGTTGTTTAGTCTCCTATACGGTTCATTAGTTGTGTATCTCTATTTTCATTGTGGTATTATTTTGGTATTATCTTGTATGACTGTTTATATGTCACATGCCTATATTCCTACAGTTCTAAACATTATGACCACCAAACGAATCATCTGGAAAGTAAACAAAAGATAACTCACAGTTGCTTATTAATGGGTGATATCCCAGGGGTGGAAGAATCACCTAGCATGGGTCGATCCCATATTATGGGGGGCATCCCAGGGGTGAATGGAAAGCCCAGCATAGGTCGATCCCGATATTGTTTTACCACTGATCAGCTGGTCATTTACATGATATATTGTGCACAGATTATACTGTAAAGAATGGTAAAGTATTAAAAACACATAAAGTACATGATTCCACAGTATGACTAAAGGTGGTCTTTTCATCCTTACACACCAGTGTGTGATATCATTTGAGTTCTTATTTCATATACAGTATTTCCTGCCTTACATATTCAGTATATTATCTCGTACTAACGTCCCTTACAGGGGACCTGCATTTCATGCTGCAGGTAAAGGAGTTACTAGATCTCCCCAGTAAAAGTACAGGACTTTCCAGCTACTATTACTAGGCTCCAGGTTGCTTCGGGGCTTGTGTGTTTAGAACTTGTATTTTGTATTGTATAGTTGGTCATAAGGCGGGGCCTGTCCCGACCCATATGGATGTTTAGAACTTGTATTTTGTATTGTATAGTTGGTCATAAGGCGGGGCCTGTCCCGACCCATATGGATATTGCTCCTTACCTAGAGGTTTTGTAGACTACGTAAATGAAAGTGTGGTCAAGCAGCATACTATAGACATCGTGGCTCCAACGGCCTAGTCTTATGCATTTACTTTTGGCTTGTTAATACAGTTTACTTTCTTTTGACAACATATTGAATATGGAAACCTCTTAAATGTTCATAGCAGGTGCATAGTTATATATTGGTTCTCCCGAGCCTTGTCGGCAACGGGTGCAAGTCCGCCTTAAAGGGACTTAGGGCGTGACAAGCTTCAACTATCATGTTCATCCCACGCCTATGTAGTTTGATTCTTCATACAATAGATCTCCCAGGGAATCCCTAAAACAAAACCCATAGTAACTCTTACCAGGGTTTCCTTTTCTTGCCTTGTCAGTATTACACTTCACCCAACCTAGTTGGGGGGGGGGGGGGGCTTCCAAGTTACCAAGGTAGACTAGAGTGTAGGTCTATATTTCTGTAGCGTGTCAAAGCATTTTGTCCACTCCATGGGCAGTCTTCTCCATCCTGGGAAATATTCCCTTATTAATTATTGGATTGATTTAAGGCAATTCTTCTACAGTTTCCAATAGAATGTCCATTTATTATGCCTCATTCCGTTTCTTCTTTCCATAGATCCCAAATTAAAATAGCTGGAATTGATTTTAGGATCCCTTTGGCCCTCAGGTTAGTTGTGAATTTCCATTAGTTACCTATTTCAATAAATTGGTTCCTTCTTTCCACCTTGAAACTTGCACATAAAACAAAATGCCTCCATAGATTTTGGGCTATAAGGGCTATTAGGAATAAATTATGCAGGCTTTCCTCTATCCCATCTTCACAACAACCACATTTAGAGACTAGGGAAATTCTTATATTTTTCAAAATATCATCTGTAGGGATTCTCCTTTTAAAAGTTCTCCACATGAAGAAAGCAATTTTGTTTAGTAGTCCTTTTACCTAGACGTGGTTGGCCTATTCCACAACCCCCTTTTTGTGTCTCAGCAATTCATATGCTGATTTTACTGTGAAATTACCATCAAGATTAATCATCCACCAACCTTTATCCTTGACTGCCATATCCCTAGGCTTAAAATCAGTAATGATGTGATCAACCATCTCCTCTGATAGACTTTCCTTCAATAAAGTTTCATTCTACGACTAACCATTGATGAAATACCTCATTTCCACTTCTTCCTCTTGTGCTAAGGCCCATTCCTAGTAGTATAAAGCCCCACACTGGGTCCAGTTATCAAACCAAAAACTTGAATTTCCACCTTTTACTTGTCACCAGATGAAAGGTTCTATCTCTTCCCTGATATGGAGCATGCTTTTCCAAGCCTGAGAGGCCCCTCTGCTAATCACAAAACTAGGGTGCATTTTCTTGCAGTATTTTTTCCCCATGTTGATACACCAAAGTGACCCTATAGAGGTTCTAAAGTTCCATCAAGATTTATCTATCAAAGCCTTATTAATATCAAATAAGTATCTGAAGCCTAATCCACCCTCACTTACTTACAAGCACATAGCTTCCCAAGCTGACTAGTGCCTTGTCCTTTTAGTCCAAAAGCTACGCATGAAAAATCTTACAAAGATCTGATGCATAGGATTTATCACATTTTGGGGGGCTCATGGCATATAATAGGTGAATGGGGATAGATTGGAGGACATTCTTAATGAGAATAATTTTCCTCTCATATGAAAGGAATCTGTTTTGCCAGGAAAAAGTCCTTCTGGATATTTTCCTTATAATTTCCTCAAAATAATCCTTTCTGCTTCTACCATAGGTAAAGGGGAAGTTATTTGCCTTATTCTTGTCAACTTTCTCAATTTGATAGTATAAATAAAAGGAGTTTTTCCATGAAGAAAGAAAAACTCTTAGCTTTGTTTATCAACTAACTAAAGACCTCTTCATAGCTCCTCGGTACTTGCATCATTTTGATGATTGATGCTCTATCCCCAGAATAGAAAAAAATGGTGTCATCTGCATAGGATAACTTGTTTATCTCCGCACTCCATTTTGGCATTACATACCGTTTAAACACCCTACCCCTATATAGGTTATTCAATCCTTTTGACAAGACCTCAACTAATATAATGAAAAGGGTTGAGGATAAGGGGTCTCCTTGTTTCAGTCCTCTGATTGACTAGAATAGCCCATATGACTGCCAATTGACTAGTACTGAATACCAATTATTTGATATTAGCCTCCATACCATGTCAATTATCACTTCAGAGAAACCACAGTTTCTCATCACCTTTGTCAAGAAAATCTAGGATACCCTGTCATATGCCTTAGTCATGTCAAGTTTAACCACCATATTAACTAGCTTGTTCATTTTGTTTATGTCTCTGATTATTTCCAAAGCCAACAACACATTTTCCACAATATTCTTACCCTTCACAAATCCGGTTATATTTGAAGATATGATTTTAGGCAAAACCATCAGAACCCTTGATGTAGTACCATTGATATTAATCTGTTTATGAAATAATTTAGACTGATGGACCTTAAATTTGAGAGTGTTTTTGGCATCTCCTTTTTAGGGATTAGCACCAGATTTGTGTGAGTAACTGTCCTGGGGAGTTCATGTCCACAAAAAAAAACTTTCACTGCTATTAGCAAGTCTTCTGCCATTATTTCCCAGCACCTCCGAGAGAAATTTCCTGTGAAATCATCTGTTCTTGTAGCACTGTCTCCACTAAAGCCAAACACTGCCTTCTTTATTTCACTCATTTTTGGCATCCCCCCTAATGCTTCATTTTCATTTTTAGTAATTAACTTAGGAATGTGTTTCAGCATGGCCCAATCTTGGGTGATATTCTCTTCCCTGAATTGAGTTTTAAAAAACTCCACTGCTCTCATTCCAATGTCTGGTGTAGAACTAATAGTCATAGCCTAGTCATCTTGATCTCCTTCAGATGTAATTTCTTCCTTCTTACCTAGGCATATAAATGGAAAAACTTGGTATCCCTGTTCCCAAGAACAAACAAGTTTATCCAGAATTCATTTTCCAGAATCTTCTTCTAGTTTTAGATATCTCCTAAATTATGCCTCCACCATGTGCAATTGGGCCCTGTTTTGGGCCCAGCTCATATTGGGTTTCTTGCACACTTAAAATATCCTTTTTATAAAGATATTACAAAATTTAGCTTTGCTAGCCTCAACTCCATCTTCACTTTCTTGAGTTTTGCATATAATTTCAAAAAAGGATCTCCCATGAAATCCACAGTCCAACACCTACTTATCATTGATGTGATTTGTGTTCGCACCATAAATTTTGGAATCTGAATGGTATGATGATATTATCCTCCTGTGATTTACATACCAAATGCAGGGGTACATGATCTGACCCCTATCGAAACATGTGTTGTACTTCAGTGCTTAAAAAAAACTCTACAAATTTAGAGTTTACTAACACTTTATCCAATCTGTTAAAGATGCATGCCTCATTTATTCTTCCATTCCACCACATGAATTTACTCCCTGTGAAGTTAACCTTGGAAAGTGCACAATTATTAATGCATTGCACAAAAACCAAGGCTTATTGGTGTGTAAATTCTAAGCCCCCCATCTTCTCCTCCTCATGGAGGATTACGTTGAGATCTCTCCCCACTAACCCATTTCGAAACCTCAATAGGGCTGACATATCGGGCTCACACTCACCTCACCTTCCAACCCACATGACTTCTCTTAGGGGTGATATCCTCGGAACCGCTCAGTCCCATATCTCAAACTATACAAATTGACGTCTATGGTCGGCACAACCCCGGGTGCTGTCTCAAATCTATCCTCAATCTAACTTGCACACACCGAACCTTAGCTAAAGTATCTTGTAACAAGTCTATACCATACGGGCCCAGCTCTGTAAGGTCATACCATCCAACTTGAGTTCCATATCAATAACTGCATAATAGAAACAAGTCAATCTGCCCCAAGGCAATATCAAAATCGAGGCCATCCAACAATATCACTCGACCCGCGTATCAAAATCCTGCAGAGTCATCTTACCTAATGCCTCACAAAATAGGGACCTTCCATCACCTCAATATCTAACCTAGGAAAAAAGAAGCTCGGAACTCATACTCTGACAAGCGATGGGTGGAGCAATGAACCTAACACTATATAACCATAACCCGACCACTAGACAATTTGGCAAAATGGTCAATAGTCTCACTGACAAAAGTAGCCAAGAATCTAATCAACATAGTCTCAATCGGCTAACCATCATAACACGTCCTTAGGGTGGAGTGGCCGGTAGCTCGGCTGATAACATAACAATATTCAATATAACAATAGAAAGCCCAACTATGCTTCTAAGAATGACATCCATCTCACAATCCAGTGACCACAAAATTAGAAGAATCGTATATCAAAATATTCACCACAAGAAATCATGCCCGTAGAAGCACAAGGTGTAGCTAAGGGTATGACCGACAACTTGCCTCTCAAATAGTATATACGCCAAAATCACATTGCCCACTCCAATAAGCAAGAATCAAAATGGTCATATATATAAATCACATGGTTTGGCTTATATTCAACCACCAACAGGGAGTAATCGCAGCATAGGTGGCAACTGCTCAGATCCCACTAGTTAAACATACTCATAAACATTAGAAACCCAATATGTCAAACTATTAGGTAGATAATTGAATGCGGACATCAAGAAGGCACCAATGCTAAACCTTACCTCAATCTCAACTTATCTCACCTTCAAGATGTCTTTCAAGAGTTCTCACAGCCCATATAACCTTTAACCATCCGTTAGCGTATGAATATGCGTATCACCAAACTCCATCCCTAACAACTTCTCTCGTAGCACAATACAAAGCCACCACCAATCAAGTACTAATCACAAAGCCAGTCGCTAAGGCCCTTCTACTTTCTCATTGCATGTAAGCTTCCCTATCCGACTATTAAAACTCGAGGGCATCTAGCTCTACTCAATGGGCTCTGGGGCTCCTCTCAATCTGGGACTGACGACACAACACTTCCCCTACCCAGAGTCTGGCCTTTACACGATATCAACACGAAGAAACAAACAAAGCAGAATTCTCAAAAATCGAAGAACCATTGACAAGACACACAACTAGAATCAATAATATAGAAAAGTTCCTAAACATCCCATAGCCTCCTGGAGATAAGCCACAGATGTCTCTTGAACCATCCACAAGACTCTACTATACGGTTGCTCTATACAGCTGAGACCAGTGAACCTTAAGCTCCGTTACCACCCTGTCATGACCTGGTCCCAGTTATGATAGCGCCTGCTGGTCCCACCTACAGGCAAGCTAATTCCCAACCTAAGGATACTTGTCCAAGTGCTCTACTCCAAACAAAATTGATAAAACAATAGTATATATGTTGAAACCTACCTAGAACCTGGAAGTCAACTGTACAGAGCTACAATAGACAGAAGGACATATCGTATACATATATCAATAATCATAATAATATACAAAACCAGGAGTGCACCTACAAATACCAAACTCTACGCCACAAGGGTGATGTTTGGATGCAAAAGATAGCCACCAACAAAAAGGAGACTGGGAAAAAGCTAGAGCTGTCAGTGCTCACTAAAAGCCTCCTAAGCGCTCCCAAAGTTCCCCAACTTAGCTATCAGGGCATGTACCTCGACCTGTACCATGGGAAGAAGCAGAAGTAGGGGTGAGTACTAGAAAAGGCACCTAGTAGGCATCATCGGCCGAATGAGTGAAATAGTGAACATAAATAAAGCCCAAATATACGGAGAACTGTAGCAGTGTAGTAAAATCAACTCACATCAAGGCATAGGCATGTCTGGGAACCCTCAAACTACTACTGAACCAATCTAGGTGAAGAACAATGATAATATGAACCAACCCAAGTATCGATCATCATTACGGACTGAGGAAGACAGCGTAGGCCAATACAACAACTGCCTCCAACTTAGTTATAGTGTTGTATGCAGGTGCAAGGCTCTAGAATCTATCCCTCTACGGTATTGGGTCCCCATACGCCTAGAAGGTACACCCGCACACAATAATAATAATGATAGAAAATAAAAACTGCCTCCAACTGAGATATAGTGTTGTATACGGGTACAAGGCCCTAGTATCTATCCCTCTATGGTATTGGGTCCCCATACGCCTAGAAGGTCACCCGCGCATAATGATAATGCTGATAGAAAATAACAGAATCCCATAGACTCTTCATAGAATCCAATAGAACCATCACAGAGTCTAGCTCTCCACATCATTAGAACAAGGGTCAGTTATATGTGGGTGTAAGACCCTAGTGTCTAATCTTGAACACCCCCTGAGCCCCCCATAAACCCAGAGGGTACACCCTGCACAATCATGGTGTGCATAGGTGAGTGGATCCACGGGTAATTAATCATAGGACCTTGCCCCAACTATCACAAGTCAATCGAGTCCTTGACCCTATGCAAGCATGTGGAACCTGATCCATAGTCCTCTGACCTGGCCGCTGGTCGAGTAGTTAGCTAGGGCCAGATGGTCTGACACTCAATATAACAGCAGGACGTATCCTCCAGGGGTGAAACAATCCCCCTAACAAATATAATATTGTGTCATCTCAGGGTGTCAATCACGGGGCCCAGCACCACAAAACATCAATCACTATCCTCTACCTAAATCTCAGCCGGCGCTCGGTGTGTAGAATCGGTATCTATTGCCCGATGCTCAAGCCCAACCACTGGAACTCAGAACTCGGGGAACATAACCCATGAACTCGAATACTCAAGTGTGGCCATCAGTGCTCGAGCAATAACGGGGAACATCGAGGACTTGAGGTATCAATCAATTACTTACTCAATCAATCCATCCAGATCTAGAACTTCAAAGTCATATCATGCCCAGAGTGAACGTAATCCACGATAATGGCATTGTCCCCTGTGTGAATGTAGGCAGCGACACTCTCAACCTAGGTATGCCAAAATCTCAATCCAACACAAATAATCACAATTACTACCTCTCTCACATAAAATAGATACCCCAGAATTGAATGGAAAGAACTAGTATACAACAATTATTAGTAGTACATCGGAGAGTATATACATCACAAAACGCCATAAGGCTACGCCTAGCTAAGGCCAAATACACCACAACCTCATCAATCACTAGTGTCCAAAGAAAACATGGACAATCACAGTACATCATAGGTATCCAGGGCAACCAGACTCCGCAGAGTTATGTCTATACCAGAACGAGGCCATAGTACGACATATAATTAATACACGTCTCCTAATCAGTATATCTTTGCAGCAACAGGCGATGCACGATCATACTTGTGAAAATCAAGTTAGTACACATGCCTGACCTAGGCTCTAGCTTATATTCGGCCCTCACCAGGTCCCTTTCTATGTAAAATAACTCATACGGCAGCGTCAGTGTAACCTAAGATAAGGCCCAAAAGGCTAGATAATCAGAAGGATGACACCCACCAGGATCATATCATAGCTCAGCAGCCACAAAGAATATCTCCTAAGGAAACCATGTGCCAATCCACTGAAAATGTGCCCCTTTCAACTAGATGCAAATTCCCAAGACAAACCCATATAACTAGGGTCTTATTACAGATCATCCGAAACACTCGTAGGATACAACCAATACTTTGCTAATAGGGTCACACTCCCATCTCTTACACGCTAGTGGCTTAGTGTCAATGCATCTTGTATTACAGTGCACAAGGATTCTTTAGGGGTACAACTATGGTCATCTCCAGAATATGGTGTATCTCTAGTCACTAACCAGTGACACAAGTACATAACAAATAACAGTAGTATACACAGTCATATAAACCACAGGGCAAGATAACAATAGCATACTGAATCATATAAATCATAGGGCAACATAGTATCATGTTTAATCAGGGAATTCTACAAAAAGTACTTAGTGAAGATATAGATAACGCAGCCACATCATGCATGTACATACCAACTAGATATACATACTAGATTCAGCATACAGGGTAGCATGTAAACACAAGTCTACCTCAATAGCTAGTATATTCTGGTAAACTCAGACCATACACACATACAAGCAACTCCTTTCATGCCCTTTCGTAGTCTTATAATGTAAGAATTCAGGTGATACAACAACTACAACTGACACATCCTTCAAAATAACAACTACCCTCCCATAACATTATATATACAAAACATATAGATCATATCCATTCATATAGAACATATACTCTACAACTCAACCAATAAACAATATCTTCCTACACATTCCAACTCAAATATGCAAATATTTCAACTCAGTCTAGGGTTTAGAGAAAGCCTAGTCTACCTGGCATCAAACGTCTCTTGCTCTGAGTGAATCCAACTATGCTTTTTCCCTCCAAATTACTTCTCGATGTTGCTCTGCTACTCAAACATAAGTCACAAGATTATTATAGCTGATTTGGCTATAAAATCTCGGGAAACGAGTGAAATTACATCAATTATGACTAAAATAAAGAAAATCAAGTCCCACGCTTGAAATACTGAACCAATCCTTGTAAAATAATCCTCACATCACCCTGAGTCTATATCCATAACTTCGGCCCAAAACGGACCCTAGAAGACCAATAAAAGGCCCAAAACAAAGTTAAAAACTTTATCGAGAAAACATTTTTTTCAGAACATTCTGGGTCAAAATGCTCAAAAATCAGACAAAATCAGAAAACATCCAATATTCCTCTCGAAATGTAGAACAAATTAGACACAAATTTCTCTTTAAGAATTGACTGAGATATTGCAATGTAAAGTTTTCACTCATTCCCAATATATCAACGAAGAAAAAGCAGAGATTTACCTAAAAATACATGCCAAATCATGAATTCAACTTCACCACAACATTCCTTGTAAAAACTCGAGTCACGTAGCATTTTGAATATCTCAAATCAGATGAAAAATAAGCTCTAAATCGCAGTGCGAAGTTGAAAACATAACTATACATTCAGCAACCTAACTTCAATGTGGTAGCATCAAATCATGCAGCGTGGCAATGTCAAAGCATACCAACACTTACCCTCCTTCAATAAATCCTCCAATTCACTTTTTCGTCATTTTAGGCTCTTCTAAACATCGATTTTCGCAAATGAACTTTGTAATCCAATGATTTTTACGTTCCGAACCCAACGGTGTAGTCAGAATTTACAACAGAGTTTCCTACAATAAAGTGAGGGTCCCACTTCTTTATACACAACTTTTACCGCAAAGCCCCGGGGGGTCAAATCACGTCCGGACATCCCCGGTATCAAACGCGGGGTTGCCCAAGACAAACATTGATATTCTGGAGCTAACCGCACTATCAAAATTCTTATCCGCGGCATGGTTCCTAAGAGCATTGACTGGGTCAACTATTAATCAGTTCCGGTGGTCAAATTTGCAATCCATGACATAATTAATCCGGACATACTCCTAGCCTAATTCGACCATTACGGAGTTAATGGGATCGCAAAAATTCCATTCCAAGGTCGTTTACTAGGACTTTACCCAAAAATTTATTTTACGGGTATAACTTGTCGGGTAACTCAAAAATCCACATAACTCCAAATAACCCGACTAATAATCACCCCAATTGTTCCGAGATCACTATACACATGCTCAAGTCAACATAATAATAGAAAAATCATATAAATGACCCGAAGGGTCAATACATTTTGATTTTTCACATCACAAGCTGACCTTTCAAGTATTTGAAATTTCCTTTGTGTACAAAGAGAATTTCAGTAATTCAATGTAAACCTTTCATAGATAATACGCTAGGAAGAATATGGTCATCGGCCACTAAAATGTTCAATTCATAAAGCAAGTTTTTTAACTCTATTCAAGTATCCTAGTGTGGGTGTTTGTTATGCCAAAGAATTAACTAAGACCGCCTACAAAAGTTTTTTATGAAAGTAAATGTAATAGCATTCAAAAAGTGACTAATTGTTGAGACAAATTGTAATATATAAATATGTGAAATTAATTAGTCATATGTAAGCCCTTATGAAATTTATGCAAGATGGAGAATAATATACGCGTACAATGAATGTACTTTTGTTATGGATAATATAATTCTCTATGGAGTACAACCTATCTATGCTTCTTGGATAGTAAACAAATCTTATAAGCTAATACATATTTGAATACGTTGAATATCTAAAAATAAATAAGAAAGACGAGAATCAATTCCATTTCAAATAAATTTTCTTATAGCTTAAAAGGACTTACCAAGAATCACTTTGAGGAAATAAGTGTATACCTATACTATATTAAAAGCGTGAAAGCCCTTAGAATATTTTTTTGAATTTTTTACTCTTCATTAAATGTCTTCGCTTTAGATAGAATCGTATTTTCAATTTTTATCTTCAATTATTATATTATTATTTTAATCATACTTAATATTGAATATAATTAATAAACATATTAAACATTAAATTTGTCCCCCATTTTAAAGCATAGAATTCATAGAGTAAAATTTGTATTATATTTTCCATTAGGTTTCATTCATATTTGAAGATTAGAATTTATCTGTAAAGCCCGGTAAAATTACCAAAATACCCCTAGAGGAGAGGTGTGCGCAAAATGCGTCTTTTGATGCTCGGATTGAAAATCCAAGAACAGATTCGTGATCAGCACGAAATATTGAGTGGAAGAAAGGTCTCAGTCGATTTTTAGAGCGACCGAGTCAAAAGATAATTTTTCATTCTAAAACAAAAAACAGTGTGAGTTCGCGACAGAGCCGCGTCGCGGACCGATCGCAGACACACACTTATTTTTTTCTATAATTTTTTGATGGAGTTGAATTTTGCCGAAGTGCAATACCCGCGACAAGTCCGCGTCGCGGACTATGTTATTTCAAGTCTGAGAATTTTTCTTTAAAATTTTGAGGGGCATTCTTGTCCATTCCTAATACTTTCTAAACCTCCTATAAGACAAATATATGTCATTTTCTCTGAGAAAGGGTTCTAAAAACCTTCTTCCTAGCAAAATCACTAAGCCAGGGCCTGAGAAGAGTTGAGATTGAGGAATTCAAGAGGAGATGGTTCAAGGAATTGTTGTTAGCAATCATCCCAGGTATATAAGGCTAACTTAAAGCATGAGATTATTCTTCCATTGTTCGTTTTGAGTAAATTGAGTCATTTATTTAATATAATGAGTTTGATGTGAAGGTTGTTGAGCATTATACTGAGTTTTACTTAAGTCATATGTTTTACATGAATTGATGATCATCATAAACTTGATTTATTGCATAATTCATTTTCATGAGTGCTTTTCACAAAGCACTATGATTATTTTATTAAAGAGTGCAAGAATGAACTAGGGGATAAGTCTAGAGCCTTAATGAGGATGATGTTTGTGATGTTGTGATTGTGTTTCACATTTTATGAGAGTCTTGATGATGATGTTGATGATAATGATGTTTCATGATGTCTTAAAACCTGAAACTAAATTCTAAAAAGAGTGTTTCAAGTCCATGATGTTGATAATGATGTTGATGAAACAATTGATGTTAATGTTGATGTACTATGTCTCTATGGGACTAATGATGATATATTATGTCCCTATGGGACTGATGATGTTTTATGAGCATGTCGAGTTCTGGGAGGAATACTTAGCATCGAAATGGGTGAGAATGAGTCCCACTTGAACCCATTAACTACGTGGTCCGGGTAGGAAGAGAGGATTGAACCGCAATGCGGATGGCTCCTTTCTTATCCCATTAGAGGACTGAGGTTTTTCTCTTGTAGATCCACTGAGGTTAATATACTTTACCCTGGGCAGGGTACTGGATGGATGTGGCAACAACATTACTTCATTGTATCATCACTGGCTCATAGGTGATAGTTGTTGATTAGAAAAACTCCCAGTGAGGTCTTACTTCAATAGTACTCTGATCTTGAATGTTGATGTGATGTTTTGAGTCGAGTTCCTTGAGTTGAGTTGTGTCGAGTTTCCTTGAGTTGAGTTGAGTCGAGGTTCCTTGAAATGAGTATGATATATTGATGATGCGGAGGCAAGATGTTGATGAGCCATTTGTCTACTCTAACTTCTTCCATTAGATAGACATTTAATATTTTCATGGCGTATGATGTTGAGTTGATGTTATCCCCATACTGTTTTACTTGTAGTGTGATATTCAGCTATTTTACATACCAGTACATTCTACATACTGACGCCACTTGGCGCTGCATCATTTCATGATGCAGATACAGGAGTTAGAGAACTTCAGCAGTTGCAACATTGAGGTCAGAGATTTCGAGTTCGGTCATTGGTGAGGCTCCTTGTTATCCGAAGGAGACCCTTTTATTATTGCTTTCTTCATTTATTGAATTGGGTAGGCATGGCCTGTCATTGTACCATCTTAGACAGTAGAGTCAAGTTAGAAGCTTCATAGACATGATACGAGGTTTGATGTTGAGGTTTTTCCCTTATGAGTTGAGTTAACATTTGCATTTGCTTATCCTAATGTTGAGACTGATGTTGGCTATTAGCCCTTCTTAATGAGGTAGCTCGCTATATAACATCTATTATTCAGCTATACTGATGTTGATTGATTGTCCATAGAATGAGTAGTTCTCTTGGGGACTAGCAATAGTCTCTGGGTGCTGGCCATGCCTAGGGTACCCTCCCAGGTCGTGAAAAACTTGGTATCAGAACACAGAGTTCAAGAGTCCTAGGGAGTCGATGAAGCTGTGTCTAGTAGAGTCTTGTTTATGTCTGTGTTTTGCACCACACTTCATAAACAGAAGGCTATAGGACATTAGGAATAGTTAAACTTCTTTGATGTTCTGAGTTCATGTGATAGAGTTCGACTCTATGAAACTCTCTTCTTATTCATGTGTTATGTGTTTGCAGATTATGCCTCTAAAACGCACTGCTGCCCAAAGATATGTCGTAGTCCCTAATGCTGAGAATCCCCCACCAGAGGTCCCTACACAGAATGAGACAAGGAGAAAGGGTCGACCTGCCATAGCTACTGAGGCTCCACCGGCACCTCCTGTTCAGTCAACCTCCACTTTGGAAGTAGACTTCAGGGGAGCCATCGATATGCTCACTCAATTGGTGGCCTCTCAGAGTAATATCCACGGTCCCCAAGCCCCTAGCTCTAGCTGCCAAGAGCCTATAGCAGCAACCAAGCTCAAAGATTTCTTGAGGATGAACCCACCAGTCTATATGGGGTCTAAGGTTGAGGAGGACCCGCGAAACATTATTGATGAGATGTACAAGATCTTGAGGGCGGCTATGTATGCAAATAGGGTTGAGGGAGTCAAGCTGGTCTCATATCAGCTTAAGGATTTTGCCAATGTCTGGTATAACAAGTGGGAAGATGGTAGAGGTGAGAATGTTGAGCCGGCTGAGTGGGAGGAGTTAGAGAGTGCTTTCCTCGATCACTTCTTTCCCCAAGACTTGACAGAGGCGAAGGTTGAGGAGTTTGTAAACCTAAAGCAAGAGGGGTTTTTGTCAAAGAGTAAAGCCTGAAGTTCATCCCGCTATCTCGATATGCTCTCGAGATGGTCCTTGATATGAGGGCGAGGATGAGGAAGTTCGTGTATGGATTGGGCAGACATGTAAAGAGGGAATGTAAGGCAACATTGTTGATTCCAAGTATGGGCATCTCTAGACTTATGGTCTATGCTAGAAAACTGAGGAGGATAAGAAGAAGGATAAGGAAGAGCAGCAGAGTAAGAAGGCCAAATTGGTAGGGCATGAGCTTAGCCAACAGAAGCAGAATAAGGGTGATAGAACTTTCTTTAGAAGAACGTCTAGCTATGGACCCTCTATGGTGAGTGCGCTTGTTCCACAAAATAGGTATGATCAGAAATCCTATGGTCACCAGACATTCAGAGCTCAGGGACCTCAATCCCAAGCTAGCGTTACCCAAGGCCTGAGAGGAAAGCCACCTTGTGGAAGACTTCACCTTGGTAGGTGTCGTGAGGGCACAAACACTTGCTTTCCATGTGGACATCCTGGCCATTTCAGGGTGAGTGTCCTTCGAGGAGATGGGGTGATAGGTGTAACAGAGCTTAGTCTTCTACAACGTCGTCAGAAGGCTACTGCTACGAATACATGAGATGGGACGAACCGTCTATATGCGATGGGTAATCGATAGGACCAAGAGGTTGCACTAGATATTGCTACAGGTATTCTCCAAATCTTTTCTTATAATTGTTATGCATTGCTTGACCCAGGTGCCACTTTATCCTTTATGACGCCCTATGTGGCCAATAAGTTTGAGACTCTTCCAGAGTGTTTGCTTGAGCCTTATACTGTTATTACTCCCACTGGTGAGTTTATCCTAGCTGAGAGTCTCTATAGAGATTCTGTAGTATCCATATATCATACAGATACTTTGGCCAACTTGGTAGAGTTGGAGATGGTTGATTTTGATGTAACTATGGTATGGATTGGCTCCATGCCTGCCATGCATCCATAGATTGTAGGACTTGAGTTGTTAAATTCCAATTTCCGAATGAATTGGTCCTAGAGTGGAAGGGAAGTTCTATTGCACCCACGGATAAATTTATTTCCTACTTGAGGGCTAGAAAGTTAATCTCTAAGGGTTGTGTTTATCACCTTGTATTAGTTAAATCTAATGATATTGATTCCCCTACTCTGGAGTCTGTCTTGATTGTAAATGAGTTCCTTAAGGATTTACCTGGAGTCCCTCCTGATAGGGAGATCGACTTTAGTATTGATGTACTTCCCGACACGTAATCTATTTCAATTCCACCATATCAGATGGCCCCCGCTGAGTTTAAAGAGTTGAAGGAACAATTGAAGGATATGTTAAAGAAGGGCTTTATTAGGCCAAGTGTTTCTCCTTGCGGTGCTCCCGTTCTGTTTGTACGAAAGAAGAATGGGTCTCTTAGAATGTGCATAGACTATAGGCAACTGAATAAGGTCACGATTAAGAATAAATATCCTCTTCCAAGGATAGATGACTTGTTTGAACAACTTCAAGGTGCCTCATGTTTTTCAAAGATAGACCTCAGATCGGGTTACCACCAGTTGAAAGTGAGAGAATGTGATGTTCCAAAGGCAATCATTAGGACAAGATATAGCCACTTTGAGTTCTTGGTTATGTCCTTTGGGTTGACGAACGCACTAACAACATTCATGGATTCGATGAATAGGGTGTTTAGGCCCTACCTTGACATGTTTGTAATTGTGTTCATTGATGATATTTTGGTGTATCCGAGGAATGAGGAGGAGCAGGCCAAACACCTTAGAGTTGTCCTTCAGACTCTTAAGGACCATGAATTGTATGTGAAGTTCTCCAAGTGTGAGTTTTGGCTGAAGTCAGTGGCTTTCCTAGGCCATGTTGTTTCGGGTGATGGAATTCGAGTAGATGGCCAGAAGATTGAAACAGTTACGAACTGGCCAAGACCGACCTCTCCAACTGACATAAGAAGTTTCTTGGGGTTGGCTGGGTACTACCGCAGATTTGTTGAGGGATTTTCTTCCATATCAATACCATTGACCAAACTAACTCAGAAAAAGGACAGATTTCAACGATCTGAGGAATGTCAGAAGAGTTTCCAAGAGTTGAAGACTAGATTCACCACTGCACTAGCCTTGACTTTGCCTGATGGGATGGGAGATTTTGTAATATACTATGATGCATCAAGAGTTAGGTTGGGCTGTGTATTGATGCAGAAAGGGAAGGTGATAGCTTATGCTTCTAGGCAGCTTAAAGTTCATGAGAGGAACTATCCGACCCATGATCTTGAGTTGGTGGTGGTAGTGTTCACACTTAAAATCCGGCGCCACTACTTGTATGGAGTGCATGTGGACGTGTTCATTGACCACAAGAGCTTACAGTATGTCTTCAGTCAAAAAGAGCTCAACCCGCGACAGAGGAGATGGTTGGAATCGCTCAAACATTATGACATGAGCATCATGTACCACCCAAGTAAAGCTAATATTGTTGCTGATGCCCTTAGCAGGTTGTCTATGGGTAGCACAACCCATGTTAAGGAAGAGAAGAAAGTTCTAGTGAAGGAAGTGCATAGGTTGGCTCGACTGGGAGTCCAACTTGAGGAGAATGATGAGGGAGGAATCAATGTTCAGAGTGGGTCTTCATCGTCCCTAGTTACTGGGGTAAAAGAGAAGTAGGATCGAGATCCTATTATACTCCAATTGAAGGAGGTTGTCCACAAACAAAAAGTGATAGTCTTCTCCCAAGAAGGAGATGGGGTATTGAGATAGCAGAGTAGGCTATGTGTTCCTGATATTGATGGTGTTCGAGAGAGAATTATGGCTGAGGCCCACAACACTAGATACTCCATTCATCCAGGCTACACCAAGATATATCACGACTTCAGAGAAGTCTATTGGTGGAGTGGAATGAAAAAGGACATTGCTGAGTTTGTTTCAAAGTGTGCACATTGCCAGCAAGTGAAGGTTGAGCATCAAAGGCCAAGTGGCTTGGCTCAAAACTTTGAGATTCCAGAATAGAAGTGGGAGATGGTTAATATGGATTTCATCACTGGCCTACCGAGATTCTTGAGGCAGCATGATTCCATATGGGTGATTGTGAACAGGATGACTAAGTCAGCGCACTCTTGGCAGTCAAGACGACTAACACTGCGGAGGAGTCTGCCAAGATGTATATCTAAGAGATTGTGGGGTTGCATGGAGTTCCCTTGTCCATCATCTCGGACAGAGGAGCCCAATTTACCTCTCATTTCTGGAAGTCTTTCTACAAATGATTGGGTACTAAAGTGAACTTGAAGACCTTTCATCCACAAACGGATGGTCAGGCAGAGCGTACTTTCAGACGGTAGAAGTTATGTTGAGAGCATGCGCCCTTGATTTCAAAGGAAATTGGGATGATCATGCACCATTGATTGAATTTGCATATAACAATAGTTATCATGAAAATATTCAAATGGCCCCCTATGAGACCTTGTATGGGAGGAGGTGTAGATTACCCATTGGGTGGTTTGAAGTTGGAGAAGCTGAGTTGATTAGGCCTGACCTTGTCCACAAGTCCATGGAGAAGGTAAAGATTATTAGAGAAAGATTGGAGAATGCCCAAAGCCATCAGAATTCTTACACAGATTTGAGGAGAAGAGACCTAGAGTTCGAGGTGAGCGATTGGGTATACCTGAAGGTATCACCCATGAAGGGTGTCATGAGGTTTGGGAAGAAGGGGAAACTAAGTCCTTGTTATATGGCCCTTATCAAATTGTGAGATGAATTGGGAAGGTTGCTTATGAGCTAGAGTTGCCTTATGTGTTAGACGGAATCCATCCGGTATTCTACATTTCGATGTTGAAAAAGTGCTTGGAGGATCCTGCTTTGATAATCGATGTGGAGAGCACAGGAGGTAGAGATACTCTATCCTATGAGTAAATTCCAGTCCAAATCCTTGATCGACAAGTTTGCAGACCGAGAAACAAAGAGATAGCCTCCGTCAAAGTTTTGTGGAGGTACCAATTTGTTGTGGAAGTCAAGAGATGAGAACTAATACCTGCACCTATTCATGCCTTATATTGATGAGAGTATCGGAGGTAATGTTCCTACATTTTAATTTAAATTGATGTTCCTACCATGAGTTGATGTGTATATTCCTAGTGTCTGAGTAGATCTTATTGAGGCCGATGAAGAGTTGAGGAGTTGAGTTGGTGAGTGAGTATCGAAGTGAGTCTTGAGTCTATTCATGCCATAATACTGTACCTACTCATCATTCGAGGATGAATGATCCCAAGGGGGGATGATGTAACGTCCAGTAAAATTAGAAAAATACCCCTAGAGGAGAGGTGTGCGCAAAACGCGTCTTCCGATGCTCGGATTAAAAATCTGAGAACGGATTCGTGATCAGCACGGACAATTGAGTTGAAGAAGGGTCTTAGTCAATTTTCAGAGTGACCGAGTCAAAAGATAATATTTCGTTTTAAAATGAAAACAGTGTGAGTCCGCGACAGAGCCGCGTCGCGGACCTATCGCAGAGATACACTTATGTTTATTTGTGATTTTTCGATGGAGTTGAATTTGGCCGAAGTGCACTATCCGCGACAGGCTCGCGTCGCGGACTGTGTTATTTCAAATTTGAGAATTTTTCTTTAAAATTTCGAGGGGCATTCTTGTCCATTCCTAATACATTCTAAACAACCTATACGATGAATATATGTCGTTTTCTCTGAGAAAGGGTTCCAAAAACCCATCCAAAAACCTTCTTCCAAGCAAAATCACTAAGCCAGGGCTTGAGAAGAGTTCAGATTGAGTAATTCAAGAGGATATTGTTCAAGGAATTGTTGTTAGCAATCATCCCAAGTATGTTAAGCTTAAAGCATGGGATTTTTCTCCTATGTGCCCTTTTGAGTAAATTGAGTCATTTATAGAATATAATGAGTTTGATGTGAAGATTGTTGAGCATTATATTGAGTTTTACTTAAGTCATATGTTTTATACGAATTGATGATCATCATAAACTTGATTTATTGCATAATTCATTTTCATGAGTGTTTTTCACAAAACCCTATGATTATTTTTTTAAAGAGTGCAAGAATGAACTAGGGGATGAGTCTAGAGCCTTAATGAGGATGATGTTTGTGATGTTGTGATTGTGTTTAACATTTGATGAGAGTCTTGATGATGATGTTGACGAGAATGATGTTTTGTGATGTCTTAAAACCTGAAACTAAATTCTAAAAAGAGTGTTTCGAGTCCATGATGTTGATGAAATGAGTTGATGTTAGTGTTGATGTACTATCTCCCTATGGGACTGATAATGATGTATTATGTCCCTATGGGATTGATCATGATGATGTTTTATGAGCATGTCGAGTTCTAGGAGGAGTTTTGAGAACCGAAATGAGTGAGAGTGAGTCCCACTTGAACCCATTAACTACGTGGCCCCCGTAGGAAGAGAGGATTAAACAGCATTGCAGATGGCTCCTTTCTTGTCCCAATAGAGGACTGAGGTTTTTTCTTCTGGATCCACTGAGGTTGATGTCCATTACCCCGGGCAGGGTACTGGATGGATGTGGCAATGACATCAATTCGTTCTATCATCACTTGCTCATAGGTGATGGTTTTCAGTTAGAGAAACTCTCAGTAAGGTCTTACTTCGATAGTACTTTGATGTTGAATGTTGATGTGATGTTTTGAGTCAAGTTTCTTGAGTTGAGTTGAGTCGAGTTTCCTTGAGTTGAATTTAGTGAAGGTTCCTTTAAATGAGTTTGATGTATTGATGATGTGGAGACGAGATGTTGATGAGCCATTTGTCTACTCTAACTTCTTGCTTTAGATAGATATTTGATATTTTCATGGAGTATGATGTTGAGTTGATGTTATCCCCATCCTGTTGTACTTGTACTGTGATATTAAGCTATTTTACATACCAGTACATTCCACGTACTGACGCCACTCGGTGCTGCATCGTTTCACGATGCAGATACAGGAGTTAGAGAACTTCAGCAGTCGCATCGTCGAGGTCAGAGATTCTGAGTTCGGTCATTGGTGATGATCCGTGCTATCCGGAAGAAACCCTCTTATTGTTGCTTTCTTTATTTATTGAGTTGGGTAGCCATGGCCTGTCATGGTACCATCTTAGACAGTAGAGGCAAGTTAGAGGCTTCATAGAAATGCGTCGAGGTTTGATGTTGAGGTTTTTCCCTTATGAGTTGAGTTAACATTTGCATTTGGTTATCCTAATGTTGAGATTGATGATGGCCATTGGCCCTTGTTATTGAGGTAGCTCACTACATTACATCTATTATTCCGCTCTACTGATGTTGAGTGACTATCCTGAGAACGAGTGGTTCGCTTGGGGACTAGCAATAGCCTCTCGGTGCTGGCCTAGGGTACCCTTTCGGGGCGTGACATTATCTATGGGTAGAACTTATCAAGACAAGGACGAACATAAGAAACTACAATTGCCCTTCATCAAAAAGACTCTGTAATAGATAAAATTATCATTTACTATTTTTCTAAAATGATTTCATTTAAATTTAGGACATAAAAACTAATTAAAATTGTAATTTTTATTTAACTTTAGGACTTTAAAATTAATTAAATTTATACAAACAAAAAAGATATAAAAAAGGCATTTGAATCTTGTGATTATAAATTAAAATATTGATATATTTTTTTTATCTACACAAGCTCTAAAATAAATGACATTTATCACTTACTATTTTTCTCAAATAATTATCATTTAATTATTATTCTAATATTTATGACATTGATATTGATTTAAATTATAACTATTAAATTTTTACTTATTTATAATATGTAGAAATTCCAAATATTTAATACTTTAAAATTGACTAATTAAAATTTTATTTCCTCAATCTTTTTTTATTTGAACTATATTTAAAGTCCTGACATTTTGGACTTTAAAATCAATGTTTTACCTTATATAGATTTTAGGTGAATATTCACTCTCAACTTAATTATAAATAAAAAATTATTACTTAAGAATAGATCAGTGAAGTCTATAGATTAATATTATATGGAAGCATATACTATAGTATGAGTAGAGACAATTATCAAAATTCCAACCTTTTTTATCCTTTCCTGGCCATAAAAAAATAAGTAACGCTTTGATAAAAGATTGATCAATCAATTAAATGAAAATAATAATAACGATAACAGTAAAAATATTTAATGAAAAATTAAGAAAATTTTAGAATGATAAAAAGAAGAAAAGGAGACGTGTCCGAACAAACAAGTGACGTTTTTGTTTTTGAAAGTGACAAAAGTGGGAGAAGAAAGGTTGGAATAAAAGGAAAAATTCAGTTTTCTTCTCAATTCTTCCATTTCTCAGTCTTGTTACATAGAAAGAATCGCCTCTTATACTATGGAAAACCTTAGCAATCAACGGCAGTGGTTCAGCAGCAGTGTGAACAACAAATGCAGATATTCCAGAACTCTAAGCTCGAGGAAATCAAGTAGCTTAGGGGTTTTAAGCATCACCAATTTCCCATTTCTCGCATGAAGAGGATCATGAAATCTAACCCGGATGTCCTCAAGGTATTTCCTGAAGCACCCGTTTTGTTGGTGAAGGCATGTGAGCTCCTCATTGGGGAGCTCACCCTTCGTTCCTGGCTTCACACCCAGGGTAACCAGCGAGAGTTACTTCAGAAGAAAGATTTCACCGACGCGGCTAGGCAAAATGACGATTTTGATTTCCTTGTTAAAATCGTATCTAGGGATGAGATCGAAGGGGTGATTAGTTTTGGACCTGGCATAGTGGGCTCTGCAATAAGCTATGTTCCGAACTCTTATCCACCGATGGGGCGGTCTGATGTGCCTGGATTAATCATAGGAAACCCTACTATACCTGTGGATGCTCCCTTAGTATACATACACCCTTGGTTGCATGCACGGGAGGCTATTGAGAACTATCCTTATGTTACTGGTGGGAAAATGGATAGGGCAACCTTGATCCTCCATGGTAACTTTGTCATTTCCTTGGGGTACCACAAAACAATTAAGGGGTCAAGTCCAATCACTTTATTCAATTTCCGGTAACTTTCTTTAAAAAAGTGACAAATGAGATATTTCCAATGGAGCAGTTTGTATCCATGGAAAAAGTATTCACTGAGTTTCCGCTCAAGGGTTTGTTGTTAAAATTTACAACTTTTTTTGTTCTTTGTTTTTGTTTCAAGCCATCACATAGTTGCTAAAAAAACTTTTGCTTTTTGTATATTTGTGTCACACCCCGAGAGGGTAAGCTTAGTGTGGCCGGCACTCAGAGGCTATTGCTAGTCCTCGAGCGAACCACTTGGGCTCATCATAGCCTCATACTCAACAGCGGAAGAAACATCCTCAAGGAAAAGACTTTAACATAATTAAAGTAATCAAGTCTTTATACAAAATGTTAATTTCCAACAAAGAAGAGTTGAAAAAAAACAATACATAACATCCTCTGCTCAGTGTCTATGAAGCCTCTAACTCAAACATCTAGATGGTACCATGACAAGCCATAGTTACCCAACTCAAGGAAAATAAAATACAACTCAAGTTAGATGATAATAATATGGAAATTCTCCGAAAACAAGGAGGTCTCACCGATCAGCTGAATGCAAATAGATCCTCAATGAAGCACCTATCAACATCTCATCAATACATCAGAATAACCTCAAGGAAACTCCACTCAACTGAACTCAACTCGAAGGAAACTCGAATCAACTCAACTCAAGGAAACTAGACTCAAGTCAACTCAAGGAAACTCGACTCATACCATCACATCTACATAAACATCAACATCAACATCAGAGTACTACCAAAGTAAGACCTCACTGGGAGTTTCTCTAACCGACAATCATCACCTATGAGCCAGTGATGATACAACAAAGCAATGATGTTGCCATATCCATCCAGTTGCCTACCCCGGGTAAATAATATCAACCTCTGTGGATCCACAAGAAAAACCTCAGTCCTCTATTTGGACCAGAAAGGAGCCATCCGCATTGTTGTTCAATCTTCTCTTCCTACATGGGCCACGTAGTAAATGGGTTTAAGTGGGAGTCACTCTCACCTATTTCAGTGCTCAATACTCCTCCCAGAACTCGACATGCTCATAAAAAATCAACCTCATTAGTCCCATAGGGACATAATACCTCATCATCAATCCCATAGGGACATAATAGATCATCATCAGTCCCATAGGGACATAGTACCTCGACATCAACATCAACATCAACTCGTCTCATCAACATCAACATCAAAATCAACATCATGGACTCGAAACACTCTTTTTAGAATTTAGTTTCAAGTTTTAAGATTCATGAACATCATTCTTATCAAGATCATCATCAAGACTCTCGAGAATTTGAAACACAATCACAACATCACAGACATCATAATCGTCAAGGCTCTAGACTCATTCCCCTAAGTTCATTATGCATGCTTTTCCAATAATCATGTAATGTTATGCGAAATCTCATGAAAAATGTTAAATTCAAGAAAACAAATAGTATGATGATCATCAACATAGAAAACGTGTATTGTCAAATCAATTTTTCAATGAAAACTTCTCAATAATTCATACATGTTGACTCTTCAATCATCAACTCGTTTATGACCTTTATGGGGCACATGAGAGAACAATCTCATGTGTTTAGTTTAGCATTACATACCTGGAAATTTGATATTACAATAAAAATTTGATGAATACTCATTTCTTGGAGAAAAATCCTCGATCTCGGTAGTTCTTTTATAGTGGAAGAATTTGGAAAGACGTTGTTTGAAGAGCTTCTTTTTTATTCTTGAACTCTTGACATAGAATCTTTAGAGTTCTTGATGAAGAACCCTAATTCAAGGAATCCTTTCTTGGGATTCTTGAATTCGCTTTCTTGAAACCATTGATGATGAATCTTGAAAGTCAATCCTAACATGATGACTTTCTTGAGGATTCTTGAGCGTTTTATGTTTAGGAGTGAAGGAGAGGGTTTTGACTCATGAAACTAACATTTTATGCTTTGGGACCTTAAATAGACTCCCAAAGGTTTTAGGATAAAAGTACCCTCAAAATAAAATAAAGGGATGTCGCTTAGCTTATCCAAAAGGGTTCACGATAGGTCCGCGTCGCGAAGCGTTGGCGGACCTTTAGACAGCTCTGCAGGTCTCCAGTAAAATGATCATAACTTTCTACTCCGAACTCTGATTAAGGCGAAGTAAGATGCGTTTGGAAAGCAAACTAAAACATCTTTAATTTGATATATTATGGGTCACCTAACTCATTATTATTTAGGATATATGGGTATTTAAAGTTGAACCTTCCATCAACTCATATGAAAACTTAGTCACTAGAAATTCTTTGGACTTGACTTGATGTAAAAGATCCTTTTATGATCTCCAATTTTATTTCCACTCTAAGGAATTAACTTTAACATCTATGCTAAATTAAGAATTATCAACTATGATCGTATTATGTCATAAGAAGGATGTCTCAAATTTAGTAAAAAAAAAGTGGGGTGTTACATTATGTCCCCCTTGGGATCATTCGTCCTCGAATGATGAGTAAAGGAAAACATCAAGGCACGAATAAGAATCAGAACTCTTCTCAAAACTCACTCAATCAATCAAAGTCTCGACTCCTCATAAATTTTAAACCATCTATATTCAGGCTCGGTAATTGACACATTAACTCAGAAATAGACAACTCAATTTAAGTCAAGAGTAAGGAAATTACATCCTACATTCTCTTCAACAGGCACGAATGGAATGTCAAAACTCAATTAATTAGAATCATTTGAACACCTCATTAATCTGTCTTTTGAACTCAGGAAGGAAGCAATCAACTCTAATCGAGAATAGGACCATCATATAAACAAGACTCTGAGGACACTCTCATGCTCAAGTCCCCACCTTAATTGTGCTCCTTTCATAGCACTCTACCCCATCAATGCAAACTCATAGCTCTTATTCAAACCTCCACCTAACCACCTCCTCTTCTTCCATTCAAGCCTAGTTTTGAGCCTCAAGGTGCTATTCGTAAGATAACCATATTCATACAAAACTAATCCTCAATACTCGTCTCAATACTCGAAACTCTTATTATGAAGTCTTCAATAGTCTACCATCCATTCTCGCACAATAACAACCACTTTAACTGTGTCTCTAAATTTTTCAAGCCTACTTGTTACTTCTACCTCCACCATTCAATGAGCTCTCACTCAAAGTCACACCAACATACTCTTAGCTATCTATTGTGCATCATACAATCTTATCTCTTTCCTCCTCCCTACCTCTATCCCTACATGACACCAGTTTAAAACTGATATTACAATAAGGACACATTCACTCCTTCTCATCTACCCTCACTCTCAGTCTACTATCATCAACATCACTATTTGGACGTGGAGGAACTCATCATCTCCCCCTTGACGAAACCCCCAAACCACAACTTCTCCATGCAAAATAAGCACGATTATACCTCTAAAATTTGATACTCTACATCACACCATCAATAATGGCATAACAAGTCGAAGGTCAGTACACATGTAAGATGACATTAGAATCAAGAACTCTCACTCCATAGTAACCTGTACTTAGAGAATACTGCTCGTCCTCATCACTCTAATATACTTGCATAGTAGCATCCATACATTTAAGCCTACCATAATAGCTAACACCCTCGATCTCATGAACTCTTACCACGGGAGATACTAATATGTTTTTACCTAACTATTAGTCTCCTCACGATTTCTCTAACTCCTCCTCATCATCTATAACCTTAAAAGGAAATGGTATCACATCATCATCAAAATTAAGAACTCTCATTCTCTCTTAAATTCTTCCACCTCAAGCTCTTAACCTCTTCCCTCAAGCCCTAGTCTTATTCAGTTGTAAGAAAAGGACTTAAAATAGGGTTTTAGACCCTTTTCATGTTAAAACGACTTATATAAGTCGTATTTATAAGGTATTAGGAATGGACCAAAATGCCCCTAAATGTATTTTAGAAATTTCCAGCCTCGAAGTGACTCAGTCCGCAACACGAACTGGTCACGAACAGTACATTTTCTGCAAAAACATTTCTGAATGAGTTTTCCCAATCCAGTCGAAAAGTTTTGAGAAAAAATATAAGTCCTTCCCCGCGATAGGTCCGCGATGCCGCTCTGTCACGAACCTTCACTATTTTTCATTTCAGAACGAAAAATTATCTTTTCACTCAGTCTCTCTAAAAATCGACCGAAGCCCTTCCCCCACTCAAATTTTTGTGTTGGTCACAAATTCGGCCTCCGATTTGTCATCTAAGCATCAGAAGATGTGTTATGCGCACATCTCTTCTCTAGGGGTATTTAGGTAATTTTATCGGGTGTTACATCAACTCTCCCTTAGCTCTCAAGGTCATTACTCTAAGTTTGTAAATTGATTTCCTCTACTAGGCTATAAGCATATACCTCTACATGGTCAAGGAATCACTATCCACAAGAATATCTTAATCTCTTCTGTTATGCTATAGTAGCATACATATAACTAGCCACTCAGACTCTTTTCAATGTTCTCACTCTTAGCTCCTTCCAGTATTTATGGAAATCTCTCTATATTTTCTATTCTGATGGCGAAGATAACCACTTCCCGCAACTCTTACAATCTGACCTCTTCTTTTGCATTCTAATGCTCAACTTCTGTGGTCCCATAAATTTAATTGCGTAAGAATTAGTCTATCATGGAAAACTTTTCATCATCTACCGATAAGCCCCAAATCAATTCAACTACTTGTTATGATCAAGATTACTTAGATCAACCTACTCCACATTGATAACTCAAATATACTATCTGGATTCTTATAGAAGTTATAACTTAGAGCTTCACACATCTTTACACAATCATGGATACACATCTCAAGCCTCTTCTTATTTATTGAGCTATCCTCGTCTTACCTAAGGGGAACTTGTACCTTGCCCATAGCATCACTTCCTTTCAAATCAACACCTTCTTCTCGAACATACACTATGGAAAGACTCTTAGAGAAAATCTCCAACTAAGACTATCACTCTCATGATGCTATCTCCTTTTTAACACTACTCCTCAAATCAAGCTTAAGGTCTAGCACTAAAATGTGCATCTATCACATACCTCTCTAATACCAACTTACAACTACTAGGTAAAAATTTAGAGACTCATAGCGAGTATTCAATCAACACATCCTTCCTCATAACTCAGTACCACTCACCTATTCAATCATATCTCCTTATCTGACTAAGCTCAGAACTCGATGAGTCTCATGAACTTACATTTAAAAATCATAAGCCTAATTTGAATATATCACATCGAAAGCACTTTGTTCCTTTATTCAACATCTATGCTTCACCCTCAATAGTATGAATACTACAACACATCAACATAACTTCCTTCTAGTTGAGCATGCTCTACCACATTCTGACAATCACTCTTCCTCTATACCTCATCATGAAAATCATAGGGTAGTTACGACTCTTTCACCAAACTTATGGCAATCGACTCACCATCTCATTACTTACCGAATAAATATGTAACTCTGACTATAAGTCTCAATCATCCATTACTCTTGTTATCTCGTCCCTTTCTTTCCATCATTATCATTCTAACTCTGGGATGATTTGATTCCACTCGGGGTTCATAAGAACTCACATCTCACTCTTAGGTGGTAGCATCAAACTCTTTAGAGACATAAGTTCCCCTATCATGGATCACATCGGAAACAAGATTTGAAAAAAAGGAGGGTCTCGATACATTTAGAGCTTACTCAAATGCACGATTCATATGAGTAATAGTGCACTCCTTCCAGTCAATCAACTTCACACACTAGTCGGCTTCTCTCAAGCCTAGTCCAGTCTCTCTGCCATTCTGATTAATTTATCTCAGAGGATCTCATTTGTAAGAGTTTGAACATAACTATCTCTATCACCTCGTGGACGAGGCATAGTCAGAAGGTTTAGAGCAACGCACGAATCATCGTAGATTTCTTAGGGAAAAAGCTCTATCGCACGATTAGAATCTGCAAGAAGGGAAACTTTTCCTAATGTCCTATAGCCTCTATATTATGGATGTGGCGCGCTTCACACCAATAATAAGGACTCTACTAGACACGGCTTCATAGACTCCCAAGGACACTTAAACTATGTACTCTGATACCAAGTTTATCATGGCCCGGGAGGGTACCCATGGCATGGCCGGCACTCAGAGGCTATTCCTAGTCCACGAGTGAACCACTTGGCCTCATCATCACCTCATACTTAATAGCGGAAGAAACATCCTCAAGGAAAAGACTTTAATATAATTAAAGTAATCAAGTCTTTATAAAAAATGTTAATTTCCAACAACGAAGAGTTGAAAAAAACAATATATAAAATCCTCTACTCAGTGTCTATGAAGCCTCTAACTCAAACATCTAGATGGTACCATGAAAGGCCATGGTTACCCAACTCAAGGAAAATAAAGTACTACTCAAGTTAGATGATAATAATATGGAAATCCTCCTAAAACAAGGAGGTCTTACAGACCAGCTGAATGCAAATAGATCCTCAATGAAGCTCCTATCGATGATATCTAATACCTACCTCTATATCATAAAATGATGTTGTCCCAAAAGGGGACATCAGTACGTGGAATGTAATAGTATGTAAAATAGCTGAGTGAAATAGAAACAAGTAGAATAATATAGGAATAATATCAACTCAACATCATACTCCATCAGAATATCAAATGTCTATCTAAAGAAAAAATAAAGAGTAGGCAATGACCCATCAACATCTCATCAATACATCAGACTCACCTCAAGGAAACTCAACTCAACTCAACTCGAAGGAAATGCAACTCAACCCAACTCAAGGAAACTCAACTCAAGGAAACTCAAGGAAACTCGACTCAAGTCAACTCAAGGAAACTCGACTCATACCATCACAACAACATCAGAGTACTATCAATGTAAGACCTTACTGGGTGTTTCCCTAACCGACAACTATCACCTATGAGCCAGTGATGATACAACGAAGCGATACCGTTGCTACATCTATCAAGTACCCTGCCGGGGGTAAAGGAGACCAACTTCAGTGGATCCATAAGAAAAACCTCAGTCCTCTATTGGGATAAGAAAGAAGCCATCTGCATTGCAGTTCAATCCTCTCTTCCTACGCAGGCTACATAGTTAATGGGTTTAGGTGGGACTCACTCTTACCCATTTCGGTGCTCAATACTCCTCTAATAAATGGACATGCTCATAAAGTATCAACCTCATCATCAGGCCTATAGGGACATAGTACCTCGACATCAACATCATCATCAACTCATCTCATTAACATCAACATCAAAATTAACATCATGGACTCGAAACACTCTTTTTAGAAATTAGCTTCAAGTTTTAATACTCATGAACATCATTTTCATCAATATCATCATAAAGACTCTCATCAATTTGAAACACAATCACAACATCACAGACATCATCATCATCAAGGCTCTAGACTCATCCCCCTAAGTTCATTATGCATGCTTTTCCAATAATCATGTAAGATTATTCAAATTCTCATGAAAAATATTAACTTCAAGAAAACAAATAGTATGATGATCATATACATTGAAAACATGTAATGTCAAATCAATTTGTCAATGAAAAATTCATAAATATTCATGCATGCATACTCTTCAATCATTAACTCATCTATGGCCTCTATGGGGCACATGAGAGAACAATCCCATGTTTTTGGTTTAGCCTTACATACCTGGAAATTTGATATTTTACAATAAAAATTTGATGAATAATCGTTTCTTGGATAAAAATCCTCGATCTCGATAGTTCTTTATTAGTGAAAGAACTTGGAAAGACATTGTTTGAAGAGCTTCTTTTTAATTCTTGAATTCTTGACTTAGAATCTTTCGAGTTCTTGATGGAGAACCCTAGTTCATGGAAAGAAGAATCAAAGAATCCTTTCTTGGGATTCTTCAATTCACTTTCTTGAAACCCTTGATGATGAATCATGAAAGTTAATCTTAACTTGATGACTTTCTTCATGATTCTTGAGCTTTGTATGTTTAACAGTGAAGGAGAGGGTTTTGATTCATGAAATTGACATTTTATGCGTTTTGGGACCTTAAATAGACTCCCAAAGGTTTTAGGATAAACGTACCCTAAAAATAAAACAAAGGGATGTCGCTTAGCTTATCTAGAAAGGGTTCGCGATAGGCCCGCCTCGTGGAGCTATCACAGACCTTCAGACCACTTTGCAAGTCTCCAGTAAAATGATTATAACTTTCTACTCCGAACTCTGATTAAGGAAAAATAAGATGCGTTGGAAAGCTAACTCAAAGATCTTTAATTTGATATATTATGGGTCACCTAACTCATTATACTTTAGGATATATGGTCATTTAAAGTAGACCCTTCCATCAACTCATATGAAAACTTAGTCGCTAGAAATTCTTTGGACTTGACTTGATGTAAAAGATCCTTTTATCATCTCCAATTCTATTCCCACTCTAAGGAATTAACTTTAACATCTATGCTCAATTATGAATTATCAATTAAGATCGTATTTCATATGAAGGATGTCTCAATTTTAGTAAAAACAAAGTGGGGTGTTACAGTTTGTCTTCTTGCGTTTTGCTTCTTTGTTCTATGTTTTAATTTCACTCTATCAGATAATAGTAACACACATTCACCATTTTTATATGTTTCCCTTATTTCATTTTTTGTGTTTTTTAATTTGTTTTAATTTTACTCTATCAGATAGTAGCTACAAATATTTTCTTTTTTGTATATTTTCCTTCCTGCATTTAGGGAAATCTTAACTAAATTTGAATGTAGTTGTATAATTTTATGCATTTTCTCTTTACTTATAATAACATTTTTTTCCTGCGATTACTCATTGATGTTACCACATGGAGATCAGAGTTGAATGTGTAGTCTGGACTTTTATCAATGATTCTTTCAATATTTTGCATCAGTGGAGAAAAAGATTTAGTGTATTTGGATTTGTGATATCCAAATTTGGACCAATAGATCGATATGCTTTCACACAATTGTTTGATACTCTTAAATTTAAAGGAGTTCACGATTGATTCTCTGAATTAGAAACTACAGGTTTTCTCATAGTGGTAACATTATTGGTATCCCTAACTTTTAGTTTCACTCTATAAGATAGTAGCTACACACATTTACCCTTTTTATATGTTTCCCTTCTTTCATTTTTATTTTTTTTGTTCTTTGTTTCAATTTACTCTACCATATAGTAGCTACAAACATTTACCCTTTTTGTATGTTTCCTTTATTTCATTTTTACATTTTTGTTCTTTGTTTTAATTTCACTCTATCAGATAGTAGCTACAAACATTTTCCCTTTTATATGTTTGCTTTCTTTCCTTTTTGCTTTTCTTCTTTTTTAATGTCACTCTATCAGATAATAGCTACAAACATTTTTCTTTTTTATATGTTTGCCGTCTTGCATTTAGGTCAATCTTAACTAAATTCGAGTGAAGTACTTGTATAATTTTGTGCACTCTCTTTTTTCTTATAATGACAATTTTTTCCTGTGATCTCTCATTGATGTTGCAATGATTATACACGCATGTTTGGAATATGCCATCCATAACAGTTACTTGTTATCTTGAGAAACAATATATATCTAATGCCTTTATTGGTGCTGCAATGTACATAAGTAATTATTGTCATGCTAATTCATATTGAACACGTGGCTGGTGTTCACACCCAATTTTGACCGACCTATAACCCATTTTTGGATCGTCATCTAAATATACCAAGACTTTTCTAACGCCTAAAATAAATAAGTTTATTTGTAATTTTATCGACATAACCACGTTTTTAAATAAAATTTCAAAATTTGTTTGTGTGTTATGAATTATTATTATATTTATTGTTCTATTCAATATAACATTCATAATCCTTATAACTAATTTTATTTTTTTTTATTTTCAATATTTTTAATATATTCACTACTATTATTATTATCATAATATTTTACCATGTATAGTTTATTAAAACAATAATATTTTTATGTTTTGTACAACTATTACATTACATATTTCCATTACGTCAAAATTATTATTTCTAAATATTGAATAGATTATTTCTTTAATCATCCTAATTCATTCAATTCATAGACTTGTTTACCAAATCCGTGTTATTTCTAATCAAATCTTTGCAATTTATTTCAATTCTAACCAATTCTTTAAATTTGTAGCCCAAATTAAATCAATTGGTGGCCTTATTTTAAATATCTAATTTTTGATTGATGTGATTTGATCTTAGCCGTTCATCACATTTGATCTAATGACTTAGATTAATTCCCTATTTTAATATTTTTTTTACTCCAAGACCCCAAAAACTCAAAAGATAATCTTTTCTTCTCCAAAAAATCCCTAAAAATTCCCTCTCTCCTCCCCTTTTCTCCCTCTCCAACAGCCATAGCAGCCCCTCTCCCTCTTCCTCCGCCTCATCTTCTCCATTTTCTCCCCCACGCCGGAAAACGCCAACCCCCGACGGTGCTCCCTCTCTCCCCCTCGCTGACAGCCCCCAATCACCATCAAAAACGCCACCAAAACAGCCCCGAATCACCACCAAAATGCCACCAAAACAGCCCCCAAAACTCCCCAAAACAACACGAAAAGGGACCCCAAATCAGTCACCAAAATCGCCGGAAAAACTGCAGCAAAACAGCCTCAAAACCACCACTAAAAACACCACCAAAACAGCCACCAACCACCACCAAAAACGCCACCAAAACAGCCCCCAACCACCACCAAAAACAGCCACAAAATCAGACCCAAAACCTCCCAAAACACCTCAAAATCGACCATAAAAAAGACCCCATGGAAACAGCCCCAAAACGTCCATTTTTTACCCCAAAAACAGCCCCCAAACGCAGCCCCAAACGACACTCAAATCCGCCCCCAAAACCCCTCCGAAAATCCACAAAACCAGCAGAAAATCACCTCCAAAATATACCCAAATCATCCCCCAAAACTGACCGAAAACAGCCCCAAACGACCCTCTTTCTCCTTTGTTTGAAAACTCACCGGTGAAACGACTCTAAACCCGTCGAAGCTCCCCGAGAATCGAGCATGGGTTAGCGGCAAATAATGCCGATGAATTATTCGGATCAAAGGTTAAATTGATTCAAAACCTTGGGTTTCGATGCGTCTCAAATTCGGTTTGATCTCACATTTTCTTTTTAATTTGAAATTGTGTATATTATGCGCAGATTAATCACTCAAATTACCACATATCTGTTTTGCATGGTAATTTCTTGATGATTTTCTATGACTCTGCCGAATTATTAGAAAATACTACTGTTCTTGTCAATTAATTTTGGCTCATTTTTTCTTTTCCCAAATCAATTCTAGCATGTGGTGTATGATTGTGATTATGCGAATTCGTTCAAATCTTTTTCTTGTCTTTGATGATGCTTACTTGTTGTAGAAATTAGAATAATTGGCATAGTTAATATTTCTGTGAATTATTATTATTATTATTATTATTATTATTATTATTATTATTATTATTATTATTATTATTATTATTATTATCATTATTATTATTATTATTATTATTATTATTATTATTATTATTATTATTATTATTGAATGATGAATACATGAATTAATTAAAAAAATAATAAATTAAAATTGTGATTTTTTTTATTTATTTCTTTTTTGGATTCTTACAATCCCTGTTATGGTAAACTAGAATTTCGTAACTATAATTTGATTTGGTTTCTTTATCCTCAATGTGTATATATGGTAAATATATTTTCTGATTGATGTGATGATTTGCTCTCTTCAATTAAGGAAAGAGATTTTTAATTTATTCTTAATTGATTGATTATGTCAATTAAGGAAGTAGTATCCTTGACTTATGCCCTTACCTTTAATTACTTGATCATTGAATAACTATATAATAAGGAGCTCCTTTCATTCTTTTTTCATGTTTTGGAGACACTCCATACGACTTTTTTCACACTTACATAGCTCACATACTTCGTAGGCTTCACACGATTCACATACATAATAGAATACTTTATTCCATACAAAAAAAAAATAATTTCGAGATTTTTTTCTCCTCTCTTTCTTAAAAAAAAAAAAAAAGAAAGAAATGTTGTTATATATTATTCTCAAGACTCCTGACTATTGGTTGGCTAATTTGCACTTTTTGTTTCTCGCCTTGACTGGTTAGTATTTTATGTTATTATTGTTGGGCATATATTACTTCTTTTTGTTTTGTTTAGCAGGAATTTGAACTTCAAGTTCAAAGACATGAAGAGTTGCCTTGGAATGGGATGGGCTTGGACTAGAAGAGCATTGGTGTTTTTTTTTTTTCATTATGTTGTATTTATTTTTTGCAAAATCCTGTAAAAATATAGTAAAGATGGGGATCTAGTCAAAGGGGGAGGGGAATTATGTGCTATATGTTTCTTAAATTTGCGTAATTCACATAGGCAAATCTCAATTTAGGATTCGATAAAAAGAAAAGAAAAGAGTAATGTGAATAACATGCCTAACAAACTTTTCTTTATTTGTCTAAGATAAGAAGTTGAAAAGGATAAAATCATGCATAGTTTGTTTGATAATATTATGTTTTAGGACTTGTTTATTTTATTTGTTTCTGTGTTAGGAAACCCGTCTATAGGATTTAATTGCTTAAACTATGATTTCTAAATTTATTAAAAGAAACAGTCTAAAAATCATGCTCGCAAGTTTTAATAAACTCTCGTAAATTATAAGCTTTAAATAATGTTTCTTCTTATCACATGATCTAAAGTTTGTTTTTCTTTCTTTTTGAGTAGTTTTAGCATGTTTTAATACTTACCATGCTTATAAAAGAATAATATTTTAGAACATAGGTAGAAATCATGCCTATAGGATCTCCTTAATTTTTTATTATTTTTTTTAGCATATTATACTTTAATAAATCCTTTAACAAATCTTTTAAATATATCTCTTTCCTCAATGAGTTTTAGTAAGGCAATATTTTAAGGAAAAAAAAATACAAAATCTTTTCGAGTATTAAAAGGTTTAAAGTTCGATTTGTTGTGCATGCGCTTAATAAATCTTTGCATTTTTATTTGTGTTTAACAAAAGTTATTTGTTTGGAGGCTATGTGAGATCTTATGTGCTAAGTGTTGTCTCTAATATTTTGTTATAACGCGAGTTCTAATAGGAAACCTAAGTTGAGTCTAGAACTACCAAATAGAAGTCCAAATGCCTCTTGGACAATAGGAGGGGCGCTAGACATTTTAGGACACGCTAGTCTTGTATTTTTCTTGTCCGCTTTTAAGTTAACTAATAAAATCAACTTAGGAGTGGGGATAGGGGTAGATAGGACTCGGACATGATGAATTAAACTCGAGCTTAATAGGACAAACCTTGGTTTTGTCCTCAGGCTTTATAAGCCAAGTGAAGCTTAACTCCGATTAAAAGTCGAGTAACTGATCCGAGTGAATAATCAAAACAATTAGTTTGAATTCCTCTCATTCATTTATTTGTTTAATTAATTTGTTATTTATTATTTTGTCACTCAGAATCAATCTAGGAAATCTATTAAAAAATAAGAGACCCTTATTTGTACCCCCACATAAAAATACGAGACACGGTCGGGACCCGCCTTTGCGGACCTCGAAGGGTGCTTAACACCTTCCCTTCGAGGTAACTTGAGCCCGAATCCTTATCTCTGGTTGACCCTTTGCCCTTAGGTTAGAATGGTGTCGTAATGCACCCAAACATTAGGTGGCGACTCTCCTTTATTAAAAATCCCAAAAGAGTTGTTGCCACGACGTCGTCCAGGTTCCCGTCTTTCCGCGAGGAAAATTGGGGCGCGACAGAATTGCGACTCTGCTGGGGAATATTAGGTTCTAACCATTACGTGTCTCTTTATGTGGGTGTTTATGCTTTCCTTATATTGCTTTTATTATCTTACTAATTTATTTTTCTTTGCCTTTTTTCCCTTAATTTCCCGCTAACTCTCTTTCCCGTTTCCTTTTATCTCCCTCTCCCTTAATTCCCCGCTAACTCCCTTTCCTTATCCCCTCTAACTTCCCTTCCCTTTATCCCTCTAACTCCCATTCCTTATTCCCCGTAACTCCTTCCCCTTTTCCCTTATTTATCGCTTTAAATTATTTGCTATAATTGTTAAATGTTACTGTTTTAAATTAAACTGGCATTCCGTTCATAAACTCCCCCACTTGGGACCCTCTTAATTTCTCTTTAAGGTGATGTCGTGCCTTTGCACTTCTCCCTACTCTTTTCAAACCAAAATTTTAGAGAGTAAGCACTTGCTTGGTGAATGGCGGATAGTCTTACTACCGTTGGACCACGTGCTTCTCGCATAAGTATACCCAATCCGTGTCTTAGCCCACTCTCTAGAAACTTAGGATAGAGCTACCCACCCAAAATTAAGATCATGCATGCATAAACCATAGTTAGTTTGGCCCCAAGAGGTCCAATCTACATAATAGTAGCCACCTTGTTAAGTCTAGAGGGTCCAATCACCCTTCATGACGAAATACTGCATACTATGTGTCTATGTGATCACGATAATCAATTCAAGCCTAATATATTGTCAAAAGGGAGTTTAGGATTTATTCCTTAGGTTTATATAGTTTAAGATTTATTTCTATTTGTTAGATTTTATATATATTCTACCATTTAAGGATTATAACAGTTGTTATTAATAAAATAATTATTTTTTAAATAAATAAATAAATTATTATTTTATTGTATTTTCTAAACACTAAACTCCAAATAACAAATCGAAGGCTTGAATCAGTTATCATGGATTATTTATGTGTCGTCTTAGGCCTACCTCTGGCTCAATGAGGTTCCTTGCATTTAGGGCATTTAATTTTAAAAAATCAATATGTTTATTTTTGCATTATATATTATCATATTACTAACTTGATATTTTTTGTTCTTTCTTGTTTTTCTTCCTTTCTTTTTATATGTTTTCCCCTCCCCAAGGTTGATTCGTGCCTATCGCTCTCAGTTGGAAGAAGCTTTATGCTTTTATCTCGTTCTACTGCATGAAGAATAATAGTGGTGCTATTGACACAATGGGTATGACAACTCAAAAGGACGATTTGAATATTTCGAGAGAAGAGTATCCACCTGCACAAAATGAGGTGATATCAAGGCTAGAACAAAAGATTAGAGAGATGCAGGAACAACTCTCTAATGCTTGCAATTTGAATCCATCGCTTATTGGAATAAATGCTACAACCATGCCTCAAACAACCTTTACGAATCCTCTCTTTTTACCCCATCCTACCTTATACCCTGAAAGTACTTCAAATCCCATGCTTCCCCAAAACAAGCAATATCCATATTACATATATCCTCCACAACACAAGCCTAATATATCACACATCACCTACTTAGCCCCACCAAATGCCTCACATTCCCAAGATACTTCTCATGCTCAAATATAGCAACAACGTCTATCACATCTATTTCAGAAAAACACAATTTTACTTCTGTCGAACCCCATCAAAAGGACATGTTGATACAAACAATGGCAAAGCGATTGGAGGAGTTGAGCAGTCGAGTGCAACATGTTGAAGGAGATAAGGAGATAGAAGAGTTAAGTTTTGAAAACTTGTGCATACATCCTGATATCGAGATGCCGGAAGGATATAAACCTCCTAAATTTGAGATGTTCGATGGGACTGGAGATCCAAAGGCACATTTGCGAGTATACTGTGATAAATTAATTGGAGTTGGAAAAGATGAACGACTTCGAATGAAATTATTTGTGAGAAGTCTCATTGGAGAGGCCTTATCATGGTATGTTGCACAAGATTCAAAGAAATGGTCAAAATGGACTGATATGGCCTCTGATTTCATGAAGAGGTTTGAATTTAATATTGAGAATGCTCCTGATTGGTTTTACATTCAAAATTTAAGGAGAGCCCCTACAGAATCATTTTGAGAGTTTGCAATAAGATGGAGGTCTGAAGCTGCTTGAGTCCGACCTCCGATGGAGGAATCTCAAATGAAAAATTTCTTTATTCGTGCCCAAAAGCCACAATACTATGAGAGAATGATGCTCATCGAAGATCATAAATTTTCTGATATTATCAAGTTGGGTGAGAAGATCGAAGAAGGCATAAAAAATGGTACTATAATAGATTTAGAGGCATTGCAAGCTAGTAGCAAGACTTCGCAACTTGGTGGGACCAATGAGAACAAAGTCGAGAAAGAAGTGAATGTTGTGGTTCGTCAAGCGGCTCCACCCCTACTCCAGAAACCTGCACCCATATATCAAGTCCCTCCACCTGCAGGTAATGAACGAAAGATTCATGGAAAACCGTCAAGGCGTCAACGATCCTTTCAATTTGCTAGATCGCGAGCCAATATGGAGAAATGTCTACCCAAGCAGTATACTCCTTTGGCTGAACCCATAGATCAATTGTATGAAAGACTGAGGGTTGCTGGCTATATCTCTCCCGTTCCTGAAATAGTGATGAAGACACATTCTAAGTGGCTCGATCTCACCAAGATTTGTGCCTACCATTCGGGGATGAAGGGGCACACTACAGAAGAATGTCGAAACTTGAAAGATCAAATTCAAACCTTGATCGACACCAAGGCGATACATGTGAAAGATTCTTATCACGATCATAATTGATTTCTGAGCATGACTCAATACCTGATCGACGTCAATAAAGAGGAAGTTGAGTTGTTTCTTCTTTTCAAATTTTCAAGCACTTGGATGATTACTTTAAGTTTTCTCAACTGGTAGTGGTGATACACACTTGGGGTAAGATTATGTTTCTTTTGTGACTCCTTTCGATGTAATATGAACTACGGTTGACCTGATTCCCGTCTAAGAGGGATACGTAGGCGCTCCTATAGGGCTCGGTCACATCATAATAAAATTTTCCATCTTTCTTTTTGAGAATAACTGGGGCAGAATTTTTGAGACAGTCTCAAAAATTCTATTGGTAAGCATCTCTACATACTCGGGCTTGACATAACAGCGAACTGGGGCAGATATTTTTGAGAGGTCCTCAAAAATTTCATTAAAGGTTACGCATAAAGACATCCAGATTGAGTTCAAGCTCAAGAACAACAAAGCTGTAGTGGAAAAGGAAAGCAAATGATGAGTTGAGGCACGAATCAATCTCCCATTTTTTTTAAAAAACTTACAATTTTCTTTGAGTGCAGGAATTACAGGAACAAATCTATCTGAAACTAAGCACTGTCCTTCGGAAGTCGATCGGTCAAACTCTATCATTCAAGAAGCTACCCAAAGCTAAGCATTGTCCTTCGGAAGTCGATCGGTCAAGCTCTACCTTTCGAAAAGCTACCCAAAGCTAAGCACTGTCCTTTGGAAGTTGATTGGTTAAACTCTACCATTCAAGAAGCTGCCCGAAGCTAAGCACTATCTTTCGGAAGTCGATTGGTTAAGCTCTACGTTTTGAAAAGTTGCCCGAGCTTAAGCACTGCCTTTCAGCAGTTGACTGGTTAAGCTCTACCATTCAAGAAGTTGCCCAAGGCTAAGCACTGCCCTTCAGAAGTTGAGCTCTACCATTCAAGAAGTTACCCGAGGCTAAGCATTGCCCTTCGGAAGTTGACTGGTTAAGCTCTACCATTCAAGAAGTTACCCGAGGCTAAGCACTGCCCTTCGGAAGTTGACTGGTTAAGCTCTACCATTCGAGAAGCTGCAAGAAGCCAATCATGGTCCTTTGGAAGTTGATTGATCAAAGCTCTACCTTTCAAGAGGCTGTACAGAGTCAAGCACCGTCATTTAGACGTTGATTGGAATAAGCATATTCCTTCTAAACAGATACGATCTCTTATCTCAATCATATTTCTTTTATGTCTATAAATTAGAATAGTAACCATTTTATTTAGTCGTATTTAGAAATCACAGGTACAGAATGCTTAAAAGGAAAAGATGGGTTGAAAATAAGTCTCATCTCTTAAACATAATTCTTTATTCCTATGTAATTCATTCTCACACTCAGTCTCGACATATCATTTATATCGCCTTATTCCTTAATTTTCCCAATTCTAAATACTATCATTCTAATACCGAGTTTCTATTGTTAGTTTTATCTTCAGGAATCTCATTTGTTCCTAAATCGAGAACCGCATACGACCTGATTTTCGTACAACCAGAGATATGTAAGCAACATGAAAATCGATTTCTCGGTCGTAATATTCTTGCAACCCCTTTCGTTCTATTCAGTCCCTCTGATAATATTTCGTCGGTCGGACAAAATTGGTTACTCCGTCAACTTTCTTTGCTCTACAATTCATCCTTCATTCCTGAGCAAAGAAGGGGCAGCTGTTGACACCCAATTTTGACCGACCTATAACCCATTTTTGGATCGTCATCTAAATATACCAAGACTTTTCTAACGCCTAAAATAAATAAGTTTATTTGTAATTTTATCGACATAACCACGTTTTTAAATAAAATTTTCAAAATTTGTTTGTGTGTCATGAATTATTATTATATTTATTGTTGTATTCAATATAACATTCATAATCCATATAACTAATTTTATTTTTTTTTATTTTCAATATTTTTAATATATTCACTACTATTATTATTATCATAATATTTTACCATGTATAGTTTATTAAAACAATAATATTTTTATGTTTTGTACAACTATTACATTACATATTTTCATTACGTCAAAATTATTATTTCTAAATATTGAATAGATTATTTCTTTAATCATCCTAATTCATTCAATTCATAGACTTGTTTACCAAATTCGTGTTATTTCTAATCAAATCTTTGCAATTTATTTCAATTCTAACCAATTCTTTAAATTTGTGGCCCAAATTAAATCAATTGGTGGCCTTATTTTAAATATCTAATTTTTGATTGATGTGATTTGATCTTAGCCGTTCATCACATTTGATCTAATGACTTAGATTAATTCCCTATTTTAATATTTTTTTTTTACTCCAAGACCCCAAAAACTCAAAAGATAATCTTTTCTTCTCCAAAAAATCCCTAAAAATTCCCTCTCTCCTCCCCTTTTCTCCCTCTCCAGCAGCCATAGCAGCCCCTCTCCCTCTTCCTCCGCCTCATCTTCTCCATTTTCCCCCCCACGCCGGAAAACGCCAACCCCCGACGGTTCTCCCTCTCTCCCCCTCGCTGACAGCCCCCAATCACCACCAAAAACGCCACCAAAACAGCCCCGAATCACCACCAAAATGCCACCAAAACAGCCCCCAAAACTCCCCAAAACAACACGAAAAGGGACCCCAAATCAGTCACCAAAATCGCCGGAAAAACTGCAGCAAAACAGCCTCAAAACCACCACTAAAAACACCACCAAAACAGCCACCAACCACCACCAAAAACGCCACCAAAACAGCCCCCAACCACCACCAAAAACAGCCACAAAATCAGACCCAAAACCTCCCAAAACACCTCAAAATCGACCATAAAAAAGACCCCATGGAAACAGCCCCAAAACGTCCATTTTTTACCCCAAAAACAGCCCCCAAACGCAGCCCCAAACGACACTCAAATCCGCCCCCAAAACCCCTCCGAAAATCCACAAAACCAGCAGAAAATCACCTCCAAAATATACCCAAATCATCCCCCAAAACTGACCGAAAACAGCCCCAAACGACCCTCTTTCTCCTTTGTTTGAAAACTCACCGGTGAAACGACTCTAAACCCGTCGAAGCTCCCCGAGAATCGAGCATGGGTTAGCGGCAAATAATGCCGATGAATTATTCGGATCAAAGGTTAAATTGATTCAAAACCTTGGGTTTCGATGCGTCTCAAATTCGGTTTGATCTCACATTTTCTTTTTAATTTGAAATTGTGTATATTATGCGCAGATTAATCACTCAAATTACCACATATCTGTTTTGCATGGTAATTTCTTGATGATTTTCTATGACTCTGCCGAATTATTAGAAAATACTACTGTTCTTGTCAATTAATTTTGGCTAATTTTTCTTTTCCCAAATCAATTCTAGCATGTGGTGTATGATTGTGATTATGCGTATTCGTTCAAATCTTTTTCTTGTCTTTGATGATGCTTACTTGTTGTAGAAATTAGAATAATTGGCATAGTTAATATTTCTGTGAATTATTATTATTATTATTATTATTATTATTATTATTATTATTATCATCATCATCATCATCATCATCATCATCATCATCATCATCATCATCATCATCATCATCATCATCATCATCATCATCATCATCATCATCATCATCATCATCATCATCATCATCATCATCATCATCATCATCATCATCATCATCATCATCATCATCATCATCATCATCATCATCATCATCATCATCATCATCATCATCATCATCATCATCATCATCATCATCATCATCATCATCATCATCATCATCATCATCATCATCATCATCATCATCATCATTATTATTATTATTATTATTATTATTATTATTATTGATGAATGATGAATACACGAATTAATTAAAAAAAATAATAAATTAAAATTGTGATTTTTTTTATTTATTTCTTTTTTGGATTCTTACAATCCCTGTTATGGTAAACTAGAATTTCGTAACTATAATTTGATTTGGTTTCTTTATCCTCAATGTGTATATATGGTAAATATATTTTCTGATTGATGTGATGATTTGCTCTCTTCAATTAAGGAAAGAGATTTTTAATTTATTCTTAATTGATTGATTATGTCAATTAAGGAAGTAGTATCCTTGACTTATGCCCTTACCTTTAATTACTTGATCATTGAATAACTATATAATAAGGAGCTCTTTTCATTCTTTTTTCATGTTTTGGAGACACTCCATACGACTTTTTCCACACTTACATAGCTCACATACTTCGTAGGCTTCACACGATTCACATACATAATAGAATACTTTATTCCATACAAAAAAAAATAATTTCGAGATTTTTTTCTCCTCTCTTTCTTAAAATAAAAAAAAAGAAAGAAATGTTGTTATATATTATTCTCAAGACTCCTGACTATTGGTTGGCTAATTTGCACTTTTTGTTTCTCGCCTCGACTAGTTAGTATTTTATGTTATTATTGTTGGGCATATATTACTTCTTTTTGTTTTGTTTAGCAGGCATTTGAACTTCAAGTTCAAAGACATGAAGAGTTGCCTTGGAATGGGATGGGCTTGGACTAGAAGAGCTTTGATGTTTTTTTTTTTTTGTTTTTTTTTTCATTATGTTGTATTTATTTTTTGCAAAATCCTGTAAAAATATAGTAAAGATGGGGATCTAGTCAAAGGGGGAGGGGAATTATGTGCTACATGTTTCTTAAATTTGCGTAATTCACATAGGCAAATCTCAATTTAGGATTCGATAAAAAGAAAAGAAAAGAGTAATGTGAATAACATGCCTAACAAACTTTTCTTTATTTGTCTAAGATAAGAAGTTGAAAAGGATAAAATCATGCATAGTTTGTTTGATAATATTATGTTTTAGGACTTGTTTATTTTATTTGTTTCTGTGTTAGGAAACCCGTCTATAGGATTTAATTGCTTAAACTATGATTTCTAAATTTATTAAAAGAAACAGTCTAAAAATCATGCTCGCAAGTTTTAATAAACTCTCGTAAATTATAAGCTTTAAATAATGTTTCTTCTTATCACATGATCTAAAGTTTGTTTTTCTTTCTTTTTGAGTAGTTTTAGCATGTTTTAATACTTACCATGCTTATAAAAGAATAATATTTTAGAACATAGGTAGAAATCATGCCTATAGGATCTCCTTAATTTTTTATTATTTTTTTAGCATATTATACTTTAATAAATCCTTTAACAAATCTTTTAAATATATCTCTTTCCTCAATGAGTTTTAGTAAGGCAATATTTTAAGAAAAAAAAAATACAAAATCTTTTCGAGTATTAAAAGGTTTAAAGTTCGATTTGTTGTGCATGCGCTTAATAAATCTTTGCATTTTTATTTGTGTTTAACAAAAGTTATTTGTTTGGAGGCTATGTGAGATCTTATGTGCTAAGTGTTGTCTCTAATATTTTGTTATAACGCGAGTTCTAATAGGAAACCTAAGTTGAGTCTAGAACTACCAAATAGAAGTCCAAATGCCTCTTGGACAATAGGAGGGGCGCTAGACATTTTAGGACACGCTAGTCTTGTATTTTTCTTGTCCGCTTTTAAGTTAACTAATAAAATCAACTTAGAAGTGGGGATAGGGGTAGATAGGACTCGGACATGATGAATTAAACTCGAGCTTAATAGGAAAAACCTTGGTTTTGTCCTCAGGCTTTATAAGCCAAGTGAAGCTTAACTCCGATTAAAAGCCGAGTAACTGATCCGAGTGAATAATCAAAACAATTAGTTTGAATTCCTCTCATTCATTTATTTGTTTAATTAATTTGTTATTTATTATTTTGTCACTCAGAATCAATCTAGGAAATCTATTAAAAAATAAGAGACCCTTATTTGTACCCCCACATAAAAATACGAGACACAGTCGGGACCCGCCTTTGCGGACCTCGAAGGGTGCTTAACACCTTCCCTTCGAGGTAACTTGAGCCCGAATCCTTATCTCTGGTTGACCCTTTGCCCTTAGGTTAGAATGGTGTCCTAATGCACCCAAACATTAGGTGGCGACTCTCCTTTATTAAAAATCCCAAAAGAGTTGTTGCCACGACGTCGTCCAGGTTCCTGTCTTTCCGCGAGGAAAATTGGGACGCGACAGCTGGTAGGTAAAGTGGGATTAAATTTGTTTCTAATTCCATTGGCTTAAGAGTATGTCTTATAGAAAAGTAAATACAGAGCAAGTCTGAAGAACTAGGATAGTTCGATTTGGTTAGCCATAACCATTTTTCTCCTTTATTGTCGTTTGCGTAAAAACAAGAAAGAGAAACTAGGACAGCCACAGTGCTACATATTTGGCACTTTACATGAGCAGTTAGCGCGTCAACGACTTCCCCTCATCGGTGCATGTCCCAAAACCATGCCAGCGGGGTTTCCTCTCTTGTCTGGTTGGTGTTCATCTTCTGAATGTGTCTTGTGCCATGCTTGTTCTTATTATTCTGTAAATTCATGGATGACATTTTGTTATTTGATAGAGAAAATGCAGAGAGAAATCTGATATAGATTGTTTATAGTCTTGCTAGTTCGTGATGAATTTGCTATCATCCTTGTGCTTTCTTTATTTGATGCTAAACTTACCATTGTAACCATTTCTATCCATTGTCCTATTTATTCCAATCCTCATAAATCGCTATTCATTAATCCACTTGTATTCAGGTTATTTCACTCATTTTGGGCATATCTTCATTGTTTGATATGTTGTTGGCATCTTAGATTTTTATCGATAAAAAAAATGTTTGCATTCTAGTTCTATGATGACATGAGTGTTATATTTAGACATGTAGTCTCTAGAGAAAAATTTCTTACTCCATAGTTATCTATTGATGGGCTATAGTTTCTTGATATCGTTGTACTTGTGAGACTAAGCAACTAATTTATCTATTTGTTATTTGTTTGTTGTAGTTTCTTAATATGGCTCTGTGTAAGGATATAAGAAACTGATTTCTCATTTATATGCTTCAATTATTAATTGTTTGCAATAAATTTTTTATTTGATCTGGTTGCAGTTAAAGATCATGTTTGCTGTTGACAACGGATGCTTAGTGAAGGCTACAGGCCCCCTCAGCTATGAATGCACTTATTAGTACTACCCTTGTATTATGTCTTAATAGTTATGACTTTGAATCCTTTTGTCGTTTTGTTTTTGTAATACTGTCTAGTTTAGTGGGATACATATGAGGTTCTGGTTTTTAATGTATAATAAACTTATCTTACTTTTCTCATAACAATAGTTTTATGTTACTTCATAAACTTCTCTTTCTGTCCTTTTAGTGTTTTGACTATTGCTCCTACAGCAGTATGATGGAGCCACCAATGCTTATTGGCTATAGGATGATTAGTAGGCTTCATGGTAATTTTGCCTAGTAGCCAATGATTTAGGTTATGAACTTGGTGACTAGGGTAGTTATGATTCTATAAATTCAGTTATATATTCTTTGTGACTATGTCGATTGAAAAAGTTAAGGTAAATGTAAACTAAGGCCTTCATTCTTGAAAAAGGAGGAAAAAGAAAAATGTCATAAATAGTATTTTCAATTGGATTTTAAAAAATTAGAAACAGAACTTTGTAGATAGTGATCTGAATATTAGTATTTGCAGTTCATCCAAAAAACCATGAGTCAAAGTCTTTTAACATTAGATTTTTTTTTTTTTGCACAAACTTTAGGAAGTATCTTTCTCTTTATTTGAGTAGTTTCTTAGTCATACTTAGTGCTAACTTTGTTGTCACTTGATGAAAAAGTTAAGATAAATATAAACTAAGGACTTTGTTCTTGATAAAGGAGGAAAAAGAAAAATGTCGTATATAGTATATTTAATTTCATATTCAAAAAATAGAAAAAGATGTTTGTAGATGGGGATATGAATATTAGTATTTGTACCTTAACCAAAAAATTTAAAATCAAAATCTTTTAATGCTAATTTTTTTCTTATTTACTTGCATTCTTTTAGTAAGAAAGTCAAAATTAACTAAATCTGACATAGATTTTAGATAAATATGAATTCGTATCTATTCAATGAAGTATAATTATAGTAAGAAATTCAAAACGTTTCTCAGGGTGTGATTTAAAAGATCGAAAAAAGTATAAGAAAGAAAATTTAGCAAGTAAAATTATAGTTAATGTGTATAGCTTAACTCTCTGTTCAGCAGTAGCAAAACATGGCTAAATCATATATGTCATCAAAACCTTACGCCGAGTTTTTACTTGTCAATTCAATGCAAACTTCATTGTATAGTGAGTTAAAAATTAAGTTAAATGAAAGCTAAGAACTTCATTCTTGAAAAAGGAGGGGAAAAAACTTCATAATTAGTATTTTCAATTTAATATTCAGAATTAGAAAAAGAAGTTAGTAGACAGTGATTTGAATAATAGTATTTGCACCTTCCTAAAAAAATCATGAGTCAAGACCACTAAAATTAAATAGATTTTTCTTATTTAGTTGTGTTATTTTTGTTAGAAAGACAAAGTTTACTAGAGGTGAAATAGATATAGATATTAAGATGAAGTCAAATATAAATTTCTATCAATTCAAGGATGTATAATTATAGTTAAAAATTCAAAACTTTATTTAGGATGTGATTTAAAAGGTAAGACAGATGAGAATATAAAGAAGAAGAATGAGTAGAATTACAATTATTATGCTTGAGGACCCCATAGTAACAACAAATGTGTTAAACTATTAGCAAGAATAGAGAATTGCGGCAGTTAAGAATATAGTCCTAAATTATATTTTTAAAATTATATTCTCCAAATTTAAATCTTTTAAGAACTAACTATGGTAAGGGATTGAACTCTACTAACCTGCCTCCCCTAAAAGTCAAAATAAAGGATCAAGCAAAACCTAGAAAAAATACTTTACATTCAACAAAACAAAGTTTTTCTCCTTTTTTTCACTCTTTTCGGAAAATTGTTTTTACTAACCAAAATTGCACATTCCTTTAGGGTTTGATCAACATTATATACAACTATTAGCAGATGAAACAAATTTCTTTTTCGATGGAAATTCACCAACTATTCACTCTATGTGGTTCACCTTTTCTTTTGTAGGTAAACTATTTCTGATCAAGTGCTTCTACATTGTTTCAGTCATGGCTTCATTCAGATTGTTGTAACTGATTTTTCTCGTTGTTCTTGTGAGTATGATAATTTATGCTTTGATTTATATACATGTTTTATAGATGTATATGTGGGTATATTTGTGTTATCATGTATCTATATGCTTTTTTTTCTTTTTAATTTGTGTTATTAGATGACTTTGGAATTCAAGGAATAGTTATCTTGCTAAATTCATGTCAAATACTTTTGATTTTTGAAGCTTTGGTTGTGGAATTTTGTTCTAGAATTTGTGATGAATGTTTTTACAAATAAGAAAAAAGTGTCTCTCTTGAAGTGTCTGATAAGAAATTTTGCAAGAAAGTAACTTTTTAGAATTATAAATTGTATCTATTACTTATCGGTTAAGAATGACGATTAAGGATGTCTCTTTGAGCTATTTAATTTAACTTGGTTTCAGAGAAAATAATAAAATCGAGATTTCATTTTTGACAAAGCAATTAGTACAAAGAATTCATATAGCCACTCTAACTCGTTTGGCTTGAGGCTTTCTATCCTCCCCCCTCAAAAATAGAAACAATGGGGTTATCTTGGTATTAAGGATCCAAGGGTCTTTGAAATGATACTTTTAGGAAAGTGGTTATGGAGATTTGGGGTAGAGGTAAATGCTTTATGGAGAAGGGTGATTGCGTAGAAGTATGGGGCTTTGGAGGTGGGTTGGAGATCCCCACTCCCCCATCAGTTGTGGGCTACGAAAGATTATTTTAAAGTGATGGGGTTCAATGAGAATACATCTTTTCGAGTGAGTGAGTGTTTTTGGGGACTAGAGGTGGTGAAGAAACAATACATTGAGACTCACTTTCCCTAATATGTATAGACTTTCTTGCCGAAAGGATGTCAATTATCCAATTATCCAAAAAGGATGTCAATAATACCTCAAAAGCTAGTTTCCTCTCTCTCAGCACTCATCAGTATAACCCCTTCATCCTTTTGTCCTATCCATCTAATTTCTCATGAATTTTCTCAGTTTCCACGATTTTCTAAAGTTTCCTCGGATGGAAACAAGTTACTGTATCTTATGCCTGAATCTAGGGGATGATTGTCTTTTTCTACTTGTAGATCAGCAGAAACGTACCAATACACAAAAATCTGAAAGTCCAAAAGTACGATGCCAAAAGAATTGTTTGTAGCTATTTTCGTTAACCAATTACAACATTTAGCAGTTGCCCATCTGAATCATATATGATGGCATTAACTGTTGAAATATTCAGTAAATACTCTTTCTTAATCAAGATGATGAATTTGTTTTATCTACGTCAGTTTTTTCTAAAATAACAATAGACTGATTTGATATTTTATTAATTAAAAAAAATATGAAGTAAAGTCTAGCCATCATCGAGAAACTAGTTCTCGTGTGTTTCCCAAATCCTTCTGGAACCTATATATGGTCTCCAAAGATTGAAAAAAACATGTTTATTTTTAGGAGATATATTTTAAATATATCGCATGTTAATTACGTCATTACAAAAAGAACTATTCTATTGATGAAGTTTGTCATGTTTGTGGAATGGAATCCAAAATCATTTTTTAAGAATGGTTCATCTATATATCCACAGTTAAACTACATCACTATTACCTCCCTTCTGAAACATAATAGTCCCTTCATCCCATTTTATGTAGAACATTTTGACTTGGCACAGTGTTTAAGAGAAAAGGAAGACTTTTGGAACATGTGGTCTAAAATTATTCTTAGATAATTGTGTGGCTAAAAATCATTTTAAGGTGACATTCTTTTTTTAGTGGATAAAAAAAGAAAGGATGCCACATAAAATCTGTGCTTTTTGTCACAAACAGTCTAAAATTCAAACAAATAGTACTTCCTGTTTGGACCTGAAGTAAAAAAGAGCTAGGCAATTCATCTTAATGGTCTGTAAATTGTTCATCTGGCCCTCAAAACTCATTCCTTTCTACCTACATTGTCCACAGTCATCTATCTGTCCTATTCTTTATAGTAGTATTGCCCATATTGATCCAGCAACTTAGGAGTTGTGCTATGTTTCTTAGTTTCACCCAAGTGATCTTTCTAAGATTGTTGAATATTGTCCATAATTTATTGCAATCTACTATGCAAAAAGAGATAGTTGACTGTTTCTGCCGTTCCTCACATACGTAGCACCTTGAGCACAGCTGGAACTTCCTCTTCCTCATATTTTCTTGTGTCAGCACTGGTTCTTTAGCTAATAACCATGTGAAGCAATTTACTTTGTATGGGATTTTAGATCTCCAAATCATCTGCCATGGCTGGTACTCCATCCTATCATTTAAATGATTAAGGTGTTTGTAAGCTGCTTCGGCACTAAAGCCCTTTCTGCTAATCTTCCAAAAGGCCTTATCTTCCCTATCAGTCAGATTGTTAAACCGAGTCATTGTGTCATGGAAAGCCACTATATTTTCCATCTCCCAATCATTTAAGTTTCTCCTAAGATGCACGTTTCCCCCTTGTCCTGTCCACATTCCAGAAACTGTTGCATTTTGTTGGAGACTTGGTGCATACAACTCTAGGAATAATTGTTTCAGGGGTCATTGGGCTATCAATTTGTTCCCCTAGAATAAAACCTTCAAACCATTACCCACCTACTAATGTGATAATTATGTGAGCTGTAAGTTTTCCATATTAAAAATTTTGAGACAATGCAAAATATATACCAACTCAAGGATCCTTAACAACACAAATGTTATGCTGAAATTCCTCGAGACAAGATGTGAATGCAGTTATGCACGTGGTGTAGGATCTTACCAACGAAAGGATGGATAGCTGAAGTAATAATAATGTGACAACAATTTCTCAACATTAACACACTAGAAATATGGTAAATCAACTAGTAAAACTCTTTAAACACAATATTCGGAATTATAATATGACCGACAAAAGTCAAAAAGAAAACAGAAAGATGTTCTGACACCCAAGATGTTCAAAGGATATGATGGCAGAAATGAATGATAGCTTGCATTAGAGTTTCAAGTTTCTTTTAATCTAGGACACCTGACTTTGAGGAAGATTTTCGGACAACTAAAATTTCTGAGAAGTTGAAAAAATGGTCTCTAAGATACCCGGAAAAATCTCTAAAAACCCTATATCTTATTGGCGGCCATGCCCGTTGCCACCGTCAGTGAGGGTCTCCCACTGGAGGAATTTCCACCACTTTCAGCCAATCACCAGCCCTCGATATTGGTGAAATTCTAGATCACATACTCAAAACTCCAATGATGAACCTTAGAGATGAATGAAGAAAAGTAGACAGAGAATTTTATTGATAACTGCAATCTGAAATTTGTTACAATGAGGCGTTGTACATTAGCTTTTATAGCTTGAGGAGTAAAATATCTAATTAGATTCTAGAAGTTTCTTGACAGCTCATAATATGCAACTCATCCTTCATTCTCAACTGACTAGTAGTTATATCTAACTAACTTCATCAACTAACAGAGTAAGTAATCAAATAGTAAAACAGTAACTTGTAAAGTATGTTAACACACCCCCTCAAGCTGAAGGGTGCAGAATGTTAAGCACACCAAGCTTGCTTAAGAGATGTAAGTCTTGGGCTTGGCCCAAACCCTTAATTAGCAAATCAACAACTTGCTGTTGAGTATGCATTTAAACAACCTCAATCAACCCAACTTTGATCTTGTCTAATGAGATGACAATCTATCGCTATATGTTTGGTTCTCTCATGGAAGACTTGATTGGCTGCAAATTGAATGGTGGATTTGCTATCACACAAGATGGTGATAGGCATTTTAATAGGAACTCCCAACTCAGTAAACAAACCTAGCAACCAAATTACTTCAGCTATTCCAGATGCCATGCTCCTATAGCCAGCTTCAGTTGAGCTTCTAAAATAGTTTGTTGTTTCTTAGACGTCCATGAGATTAGGGATCCTCGAAACTTGACCACATACCCTGTGATGGATCTTCTGGTGTTGGGACAAGCAACCCAGTCTAAATCACACCAACAAGTCAATGTGGTGGCAGGTGTGGCCTTCAACTAAATACCTTGACCAATTGTGCCATTTAAATATCTGACTACTCCAGTAGCTTCTTGCCAATGTGACTTCTTAGGCTTTTGCATGAATTTACCGAGAGTTTGTACAGCATAACTAATATCTGGTCAAGTAATGGTAATATACAACAACTTACCAATCAACTTCCGATAGGAAGTAACATCATATAACACAACATCACCAGGCAAACCAGAAAGTTTATCATACTCTACTGATGTCAACATCAAATTAGAGTCCAAAGGAGTAGAGACAGGCTTTGCACCACTAAGACCTACATCATGGATGAGTTCTAGGATATATTTCCTCTGATTCAAGATAACACCCTTACTAGACCTCAAAACTTCAATGCCCAAGAAGTACTTGAGCTGACCTAAATCTTTTAGCTTGAATTGCTGATGTAGAGCTTCCTTAGCTACATTAATAAACTGGTCATTACTACCAGTAATGAGCAGGTCGTCGACATAGACCAACACAATTACTATATTTGTATCTTTCTTCAAAGTGATCAAAGAGTAATCATGTGCACTTTGGGTGAAACCAGTAGTCAATCAACAATTTAGAAGTAAGCTTTGTCTTCCATTGAAAGAATACATTATAGACATCCATTTGAAATAAATTCCAACACTTAGATACAATCAAAACAATAACACTTCTTACTATTTCAATCTTAGCAATAGGTGAAAAAGTATCATGATAATCTAAATCCTCTTGCTGACTATATCATTTGTCTACTAACCTTGCTTTATACCTTTCCACTTTGCCATTTGCTTGATATTTAATCTTATATGCCCACTTAGATCCAATTGTATTCTTTCCTTGTGGTAGATCAGCTACTACCCATGTTTTATTATCCTCAAGATCTTGGATTTCCAACTGCATGACATCAATCCATTTTGTATCTTTAGATGCTTCCTTGAAAGATCCAGGCTCCACAAAATTATCAATTTTTGTTAGATAACTTTGATAGGTAGGGGCAATGTTATCATAAGAGAGATAGTTGGCTAGATGATATCTTGTACTACTCTGCTTCTTCCCAACAGTAGTAAAGTCTTTTATCTAGGTAGGTTGTTTGATGGTTCTAGTAGTCCTTCTGAGAGGGCACTCTTCAACTACTGGCAATGGCACTACAGATTCCCCAACCTCTACTAGGGGCACTGTACTGTCAGAGGTTAAATCAACATCTTCATTCTCAATGAATGGTAAAGTTGTTGGTTGTGATGGTGATTAGATTGTGAGATATATGGTCAGTAGGAAATTTACAACATATCTCATCAGAGTGACAAATCTCATGAATCACCTCTAAATGAAAACCAAACAAGGAAGAAGAGAAAGGCTGAATGTCATGCTTTGCATCAATAAAAGGAAAAACATTGTCTTGGAAGATCACATCTCTACTCACAAGGAAAGCTAACTCAATAGGAATTCTGTGAGAGGCCAGGCGGTGACAATTGAGAGGTTGTCACTGAGCATCAACTTCCGGGAAAGAGTAGAAGAATGGGGCCTATTATGGGACATAGAATGCATTACAGACGTAATATTGTTGGATTGAATATCTAGTAATGTGTAACCCTTTTGCAGCCCTGCCTAACCAAGTAATACAGCAAGAACAACTCTTGTTGAAAATTTTTCCCCCTTTGACAGAGTTGAGGCATGGAGAAAACAACCAATGACTCTTAAGTGTGACAACATAGGCTTCTTTGAAAATAATAACTCATAGGGACTCTCGTAGTCAATGACTGATGAAGGCAATCTATTGATCAAGTAGGCTACAACTTCAATACAATATCCCCAAAATCTGATTGGTATTTGAGCTTGAAATCTAATGGCTCTTGTAATGTTAAGAATATGTTTGTTCGTTGTTTTACGATGCCATTTTGATGTGGTGTGTGAGGGAAACTACGCTGATGTAATATACCAAAATGCTAGAACAATTTAGTGCATTAGTGCAACTGTTGGACCTCACAACCTTAATATGAGAACCAAATTGATTCTTGATCATTGACATAAATCTCTTAATAACAAAGATAGTTTTAGAAATCAATTGCAATAGATAGACCCATACGAATCTACTATAATCATCCACAATTGTTAGAAAATAGCATCTTTTTATCAAGAGTAGGAGTCTTGTATGGCTCCCAATGTTCCATGTGAACAATATCAAACATCTTAATGCTCTAGAGTTACTAACGCGAAACGAGCGTCAAGTTTTCTTGGCTAATGGGGAAACTGGACATTTATTTAGTGCCTCACTATCACCACTACTTTCAGTAAACTAAGATGCCTTAAAACTTTAGAGGAAGGATGGCCAAGTCTGGAATGCCATAGCTTGACATCAGGTCTTACTGCATTTGCAACCATCCTTCTTGAATTATTGCTGTCCTCCTTCAGCTTCTTTAGTCCAAACTCACTTCTGAATTTGTAAAGTGCACCATCCTCCGCACCAATCTCCTTCACCCTGCCACTAAAGAGGTCCTAAAAGACACAAAAATCAGGATAAAAAGATACGAACACATGACAATTCCCTTGTGATCTTTGAGACTGACAACAAGTTGAACTTGAAAAAAATAAGACATTCTTCACAACTTCACTCTAAAAAATATAAGCTTCACCAATGTGTGTGATTTCCACCTTAGCTCCTGTAGGTAAATGCACTTGATCTTTCTATAATTTAGTCAAGTCATGAATACTTGTAAACTAGCATTTATTTGATGTTACATGGTGAAAAACACTTGAATCTACTATCCAGTCCTGTGTAAAAACGTGGGACATTAGGCAAGTAGTGATTCCTGGCATGTCTTCTTGTTTAGTCTCCTTCGCATCCTTATTCAACATGCTTAGAATCTGTCTGTATTCTTCTTCAGTTAATGGCTGCCCTTTTGCAAACAGAGCATTGTTGGCTTCATGACTAGTTGATGCCAAGTGACTATGATTAGGTCCACTAGAGATGTTATTTGCAGTAAGTTGTCCTCCAAATCCACCTTGACTTGCATTACTATGATTACCATATCCATGTCCTGCATTATTACAAGAGCTAGAATAACCTATTGTGCCTCTAAAATTACCATTTCCGTGACCAGGCTTTTTCCTCTGCTTCCAATAGACTAGATAACTAATCAATTTGTAGCAATTCTCCTTGGTATGACCAGTGCATGACAAAATTCACAGTTCCTTCTTTTATAGTGCTCTCGTCCTTGATTTTTATTCACATTCGTTGCAATTTGATCTTGTTTATCGACTACCGTAGCCATATATGATGAATTTTGCATCTCATCCTCTATAATCATGTTATATGCTTGATTTATAGATGGAGTTATTCCCTTCAACAAAATTTATCTTCGTGCCTGATCATAAGACTCATTCAAGCCACTCAGAAACTGAATTATCCTTATTTGAGACAAATGATCTGCATATTCGTTTGATTCGGGAAAGTACAACAAGGTGATGGTAGGACAACATCATATTCACTCCATAATGTTTTTAGTTTAGTGAGTATTGAGAGATGGAATCAGTACCTTCTGAAAGTGTGGTGATTTCTCGGAGTAATTAATAGATACGCATTCGATTTTCCTTATCAAACCTTTCCTTCAAATCTGCCCATACTGCAAAGGTACTCGTAGCATATACAACTCCACTGAGAACCTCTTCGGTGAGCGTGTTCATCAACAATAATAATAAGATCGCATCACATATTTCCTACTGCTCATTTAAATGTCTTTGCATAAACCCTTGGTGCATGCTCTTGTAACAAATTTAATTTCCTTTTCCCTAATAGGACTATTTTCATTGACCTACTCCGTATCCCATAGTTTTCAAATCCTATTAACTTGATAGGAATAAAAACTGCTCTTGTAACATCCGAGGGACCAATGTACAAAGGGTAAATTTGATAAATTTTCAAGGGTGCCATTGTTTAGCACAAATGCAATAGAATGATAAAAGTAGCTTGAATTGAGTAACATTTGTTTCTGAATACAAAAAGTATGCACTTTATCATAGTCCACTAGATCAAAATAAATCTCCTTTCCAATTTGCTCACAAAGCTCTTCATCATGGGCTACCTGAAAAATGAAATGAATAATGGCAGTCAAACGTTTTCTAAGTAGAAAGACACGAAAAGGGATAGAGACAAAAAGGTTGAAAGAAACCTTGATCATTGTGTAGGAATAAGCCTTTGTTTTCTCCGTTATCTTTTGTACCTTTTCTTCTTGCTCTTTCTTTACTCTTGCCTGAAATTTCAGTAAGAAGTGTTATTGCTTTTACTAGAATTTCAGGCAAGAGTGAAGAAAGAACAAGGAAAAAGGTACAAAAGGGAATGGAGAAAGCAGAGGCTTGTCTCCACACAATAATCAAGGTTTCTTTCAAGATTTTTGTCTCTATCCCTTTTTGTGTCTTTATACTTAGAAGACATTTGACTGTAATTAGTCATTTCAATTTTCAACTAGCCCGTGATGAAGACCTCTGTGAGCGAATTGGAAAGGAGATTTATTTGATCTAGTGGACCATGATAAAGTGCGTACTTTTGTATTCAGAAACAGATGTTGTTACTCAATTCAAGGTACTTTTATCATTCTATTGCATTTCTGCTTAACAATGGCACCCTTGAAAATTGATCAAAATGACCCTCTGTACATTGGTCCCTCAAATGTTACGAGAGCAGTTTTGATTCCTATCAAGTTAACAGGATCTGAAAAATATGGGATATGGAGTAGGTGAATGAGAATTTCCCTATTAGGGAAAGGAAATATGGTTTTGTTACAAGAGCATGCACCAAGGGTTTATGCAAAGATCATTTACATGAGCAATGGGAAATATGTAATGCAATTGTATTATCATGGTTGATGAAGACAATCAGTGAAGAGCTTCTTAGTGGAGTTGTATTTGTTACGAGTGCCTTTGCAAAATGAGATGATTTGAAGGAAATGTTTGATAAAGTAAATTGAATGCATATCTATCAATTACACTGAGAAATGACTACACTATCACAAGGTACTGATTCCGTCTCCAAATACTTCACTAAGGTGAAAATGTTATAGACTGAACATAAGCTGTCAGACCATCACCTTATTGTACTTTCCTGAAATCAAAAAAATATGTAGATCATTTGTCTCAAATGAGGGTAATTCAGGTTTTGAATGGCTTGAATGAGTCATACGATCAGGCACAAAGACATATTTTGCTGAAGGGATGTAACAACCCAACTTTTTTTCTAAGATGAGCCATCTTTCATATAATATACGATTTTAATTGATAATTTAATTGAACAGATATGTTAAAGTTAATTTCTTTGAGTGGAAATAGAATTGGAGATGATAAAGGATTTTTTACATCAAGTCAAGTCCAAAAAATTTCTACCAACTAAGTTTTCGTATGAGTTGTGATAGAAGGGTCATAATCAAATGACCATATCAACTAACGTATAATGAGTTAGGTGATCCATAATATATCAAATTAAGATCTCTGAATTATCTTTCCAACACATCTTATTTTGGCTTAATAAGAGTTCGGAGTAGAAAGTTATGACAATTTTACTGAAGACCTGCAGAGTTGTCTAAAGATCAGTGACATGACAGCTCTGCGTCACGAACCTATCACGAACCCTTTATGGATATTTAAGGTCCCAAAATGCATAAAACGTCAATTTTCATAAGTAAAACCCTCTCCTTCACTCCTAAACATAAATGCTCAAGAATAATGAAGAATGTCATCAACTTAGGATTAACTTTCAAGATTCATCATCGAGGTGAGTTATTCTTCATAAACCTCAAGCTACCCAACCTAAATTTCTTTATCTATTCATGAATCTCTAATAGAATCTTGTATCATAACCTAGGGTTTCAAGAAAGCACATTCAAAAATCCCAAGAAAGGATTTCCTTATTCTTCGTTTTTAGAGTTAGGGTTCTTCATCAAGAACTCAAAACATTCTAAGTCACGAATTCAAGAATCAAAGGGAATTCCTTAAACCAGTGTCCTTCCAAGTTCTTTCACTTTAAAAGAACTACCAAGATCGAGGATTTCCTCCAAGAAAATGAGGATTCATCAAAGTTTGAGGGTAATATAAACTTTCCAGGTATGTAAGTCTACCTAAAGTGTTGCACTATGTTCATCTATGCGCCCCTTCGTTTCTTGAGTCAAAGATTATGAGTATAAATCGCATGTTTTAAATCCTATGATTTCTTGAGTTTTAAATTCTTATATATGATGGAGTTTTCATGAATTTACTTGAGTCAATTTATGAGTTGCATCACTACTATCATGAAATATGAAGGTTATTTGAATGTTTGATACTCTAGTCCTAAACTTAGTTTCTTATTTATGTACTGATTTGAGCAGCATGAATTTAAATTTAATAAACCCATGAATTGAATCCGAAAAGTATAATTTCTTGTTTCATATATGTATATTAGAGAATACCTATTTTATCTTATGAGTTGAGTCTGGATAATAAGATGTTTTTGACTGAAACAATTGAGAGTCTTGCATGGTATGAGGTAGAGTCATGAGTTGCATTGCATATATGATGGCCCCGAGTTATCGAGTTATTGAGTTATTAAGAAATTGAGTTGAGTTATTAAGAATTGAGTTGACTTGATTGAGATGACTATAAGATATGAGTTTGAGTTATTTTCTATGAGCATATTTTAGTCTTGGAAGGAGTATTAAGCCGCAAGTTGGGTGATAGAGGAGCACCCCAAAACTACATTGCCAACGTAGGATAGTTGTGCAACACATTTTGGATACTTATATCCTAACATATGGACATTCTCTTTAGATCCAAGAGTGAGTTAGAGTTTGAGGTTGACCTCTTTTCGTTGTACATCACCAAATTTATGGTGGGGTGGAGAATACTGGAGTTGGGCCTATCATGATTTTCAAACTGAGTTGCATTAAACACTGAGTCAAATTTTAAAGTGTGATTTTAAATTTTAAACTTTCATAACTTATTTGAGTTGAAATATGAGATGAGGAAAAGCATGATTCTAAACCTTAAATTTGCATTGTTTATTTGAGTTGAGATACGAGATGAGGAAAAGCATGATTTTAAACTTAAAACTTGCATTATTTTAGAGGAGAAATGAAATGAGGAGTTGAGTCTTGAGTTGAGTCAATTGATTGAGTTTGAGCATTACTGTTGCTTGAGCCATCTTACATACCGTACATTCCATGTACTGACGCCACTCGGCGCTGCATCATATCGTGATGTAGGTACAGGTAATAGAGGACTTTAGCAAGCGCATCACTGAAGTTCAGAGTTTCCGAGTTCTAGAGTTGGTGAGCCCTCCTTGCTATCGGGAGGAGCCTTTATTTTATTTGAGTACATACTTCTGTTTTTATGAGTTGGGTAGCCATGGCTTGTAATGGTACCATCCAAATGTTAGAGGTAGAGGCTTCATAAACATGGAGTAGAGGATGTTGAGTATTGTTTTTTCTAAACTCTTGTTTATTGGAAATTCCCTTTTCATTAAAGACTTGGTTTACTTACTTTACAGTCTTTTCTTGAGTATTATTCTTCCGCTTTAATGTTTGATGCAATGATGAGTCCTAGTGGTTCACTTGGGAACTAGAAATGGACTCTGAGAGCCGACCACGCCAAGAGTACCCTCCCGATGCATGACAAACCTGGTTTCAAAGCATAGAATTCAAGTGTCCTAGGGAGTCTATGAAGCCATGTCTAGTAGAGTCTTGTTTATGGGTGTGTTGTGCACGACACTACATATGCAGGAGGCTATAGGACTTTAGGAAAAGTTTCCCTTCTTTCAGATTCTGAATCGTGCGATAGAGCTATTTCTTAAGGAATTTATGATGATTCATGCATTGCTCTAAACCTTTCGACTATGCCTTATCCATGCGGCGACAGAGACGACAATGTTCAAACTCGTACAGAAGAAGATCCTCTAATATAAAGTAATTAGAATCGTAGAGAGACTACACTAGGCTAGAAGGAAGCCGATTAGTTTGCAAAGTTGATTAACTAGAAGGACTGCACTATTACTCATAAAAATCATGCATTTGGGTTAGCTCTAGATGTTCCCAGACCCTCCTTCTTTTTCAAAACTTGCTTCTGACGTGACCCATGAGAGAGGAACTTATGTCTCTAAAGAGTCTAATGTTACCACCTACGAGAGAGATGTGAGGTTTTGTAAACTCTGAGTAGAATCGAATTATCCAAAAGTTAGAAGGATGATGATGGGAAGAAAGGGATGAGATAGCAAGAGTGATGATTAATTGAGGCTTGTAGTTAGAGTTATGTGTTAGTAGGTAAGTAATGAGGTGGTGAGTCGATTTCCATAAGTTTGATGAAAAAGTCATAAGTACCCTATGATTTTCATAATGAGATATAGAGAAAGAGTTATAGTTATATTGTGGTAGAGTGTGCTCAAGCTTGGAGGAAGTTTATGTTGATGTGTTGTAGTATTCATACTATAGAGGGTGAAGTGTAGATGTTTAATAGGGGAAAAGAGTGCTTTCAATATGATAGATCTAAATTAGGCTTATCATTTTAATTGAGAGTTCATAAGACTCATCGAGTTATGAGCTTAATCAGATAAGGAGATGTGATTGAATAGGTGAGTGATACTGAGTTATGAGGAAGGGATGTGTTGAATGGATAATCGCTATAAATCTTTACCTAGTATTTGTAAGTTAGCATTGGAGAGGTGTGTGATGCACATGTTAGTGCTAGACATTAAGCTTGAATTTTGAGGAGTAGTGTTAAAGAGGAGACAACATCGTGAGAATGATAGTCTTATTTGGAGATTTGCTCTAAGAGGCTTTCCATAGTGTATGTTCGAGAAGAAGGTGTTGATTTCTAAGGAAGTGATGCTACGAGTAGGGTACAAGCTCCCCTTAGGTAAGACGAGTGAGACGAGGATAGCTCAATAGATAAGAAGAAACTTGAGATATATATCCATAATTGTGTTAAGATGTGTGAAGCTCTAAGTTATGACTGCTATAAGAATCTCGATAGTATATTTGAATTGTTGATGTGGAGTAGGCTGATGTTAGCAATCTTTGTCATCACGAGTAGCTAAGTTGATTTGGGGCTTATCGATAGATGATGACGATTCTTCCATGGTAGACTAATTCTTATGCAATAAAATTTATGGGAGCACAGAAGTTGAGCATTAGCAGGCAAAAGAAGAGTTTAAATTGTAAGAGTTGTGGGAAGTGGTTATGTACGCTATAGGAATAGCAAATATAGAGAGATTTCCATAGAGACTGGAAGGAGCTAAGAGTAATAGCGTTGAAGACAGTCTGAGTGGCTAGTTATATGTATGCGACTATAGCATAATAGAAGTGCTTAAGATATTCTTGTGGATAGTGATTTCTTGACCGTGTGGAGGTATATGTTTATAGCCTAGTAGAGGAAACCGATTTACAAACTTAGAGTAATGGCCTTGAGAGCTAAGGGAGAGATGATGTAACGCCCGGTAAAATGTCCAAAAGACCCCTAGAGGAGGGTATGTGCATAACAAATCTTTCAATGTTCATATGCACTTCTGAGGCCGGATTTGTGATTAGCATGAAAATTTAGTGAGAAAATGGTCTCAGTCGATTTTTAGAGCGACCGAATGAAAAGATAATTTTTTCGATTCAAAAATTGAGACAGTATTTGTGCACGACAAAGGCGCGTCGCACCTTTGTAGCGGACTTACAGTTGTTTTTTTTTTCAAAAATTTTCAACGGGATTGAGAAAACTCTTTCAGAAACATTTTCTGAAAATACAGTGTGCGCGACCAGTCCGTGTCGCAGACTGGGCCTTTTTTGAGCTGAAAATTTCTAAACTTTGTGAGGGACATTCCCATTAATTCCCAACCCCTCCTAAATTCAATACATGATTAAATCGGGTTGTTTGAACGTAAAAGGTGTCTAAAACCACATTCAAAGTCCTTTTCTAACAATTGAACAAGACTAGGGCTTGAGAGAAGAGGAAAAGAGCTTGAGATGGAAGAATTCAACAGAGAATGAGAGTTCTTAATTCTTATAAAGATGTGATGCCATTTCCATTTAAGGTTATAGATGACGAGGAGGAGTTAGAGAAATAATGAGGAGTCTAATAGATAGGTAAAAGCATATTAGTATCTCCCGTGGTAAGAGTTCATGCAATCAAGGTTGTAAGCTGCTATGGTAGGCTTAAATGTGTGGTTGCTATTATGCGAGAGTATTAAAGTGATGAGGACAAGCAGTATTCTCTATGTACAAGTTACTATGGAGTGAGAGTTCTTGATTCTGATGCCATCTTACACATGCACTGACCTTCGACTTGTTATGACATTATTGATGGTAAGATGTAGAGTATCAAGTTTTAGAGGTATAATTGTGCTTATTTTGCATGGAGAGGTAGTAGTTTGGGGGTTTCGTTTAAGGGGGAGATGATGAGTTTCTTCAGGTCTAAATAGTGATGCTGATAATTGTAGATTGAGATTGGCGTAGATGAGGAGGAGTGGATGTATCCTTCTTGTGATATTGGTGTTAAACTTGTGTCATGAAGGGATATATATAGTGAGGAGAAAAGAGATGAGATCGTATGGTGTGGAATACATAGGTAAGAGTATGTTGGCATGACTTTGAGGGAGAGATCATTGAATGGTAGAGATAGAAGATACAAATAGGCTTGAAAAATTCTAAGACATAGTTAAAGTGGTTGGAGTGATAGGCTTGAATGGGCGGATGTCACTATATGAGTGATTGGGGAAGGCTATCAGTGACTTTTGGATGAGTGTTTCGGGTAGATGCATTAGAGTAGTGAGAAGGAGTAGCATTCTCTAAGTGAAAATCCCTAAGGAGGTATAGAGTTTGTGTTAAGGGTTAGCTTCATAGGAATATGATCATCTTAGGAATAACACCTTGAGGCCTAGAACTAGGCTTGAATGAAAAAAGAAGAGGTGGTTAGGTGGAGATTTGGATAGGCGCTATGAGGTTCCATTGATGGAGTAGAGTGCAATGAAACGGAGAATAATTAAGGCGGGGACTTGAGTATGAGAGTGTCCTCAGAGCCTTGTTTATATGACGGTCCTATTCTTGATTAGAGTTGATGGCTTCCTTCCTGAGTTCAAAAGACTGATTGTCAAGGTGTTCAAATGATTCATGATTGAGTTCCGACGTTCCATTCTTGCCTGATAGTGAGAATGTCTAAGATAATATCTCTACTCTTGAACTGATTTGTCTATTTGAGTTAATGTGTCAATTCCTGAGTCTGAATAGAGATGTTTTAAGATTAAGGAGGAGTTTAGAGTTTGATTGATTGAGTATGTTTTGCAAAGAGTTTTGATTTTATTCGTGCCTAGATATCTACCTTTACTCATCATTCGCGGACAAATAATCCCAAAGGGGAGATAATGTAACACCCCAAATTTTTTTTTCTAAGATGAGCCATCCTTGATATAATAAACAATTTTAATTGATAATTTTTAATTGAGCATAGGTGTTAAAGTTAATTTCTTAGAGTGGGAATAGAATTGGAGATGATAAAGAATCTTTTGCATCAAGTCAAGTCCAAAGAATTTCTACGGACTAAGTTTTCGTATGAATTGATAGATGGGTCATATTAAAATAACCATATCTCCTAAAGTATAATGCGTTAGGTGACCCATAATATATAAATTAAAGATCTCTGAATTGGCTTTCCAACGCATCTTATTTTGCCTTATCAGACTTCGGAGTAGAAAGTTATGATGATTTTATTGAAGACCTGGAGAGCTGTCTAAAGATCCACGACATTTCCGCATCGCGAACCTATCGCGAACCCTTTTTGGATAAGCTAAACGATGTCCTTTTATTTTATTTTGAGGGTACGTTTATTCTAAAACATTTAGGGGTCTATTTAAGGTCCCAAAACGCATAAAACGTCAGTTTTCATAAGTAAAATCCTCTCCTTCGCTCCTAAATATAAAGCTCAAGAATCATCAAGAAAGTCATCAAGTTAGGATTAACTTTCAAGATTCATCATAAAGGTGAGTTATTCTTCATAAACCTCAAGCTATCCAACCTAAATTTCTTTATCTATTCATGAATCCCTAATAGAATCTTATATCATAACCTAGGGTTTCAAGAATCTAAAGAAAGGATTTCTTTATTCTTCTTTTTTATAGTTAGGGTTCTTCATCAAGAACTCAAAACATTCTAAGTCACGAATTCAAGAATCAAAGGGAATTCCTTAAACCAGTGTCCTTCCAAGTTCCTTCACTTTAAAAGAACTACCAAGATCGAGGATTCTCTCTAAGAAAATGAGGATTCATCAAATTTCGAGTGTATTATAAACTTTCAAGGTATGTAAGTCTACCTAAAGCGTTGCACTACGTTCATCTATGCGCCCCTTCGTTTCTTGAGTCAAAGATTATGAGTATAAATCTCATGTTTTAAATCCTATGATTTCTTGAGTTTTAAATTCTTAAATATGATGGAGTTTTCATTAATTTACTTGAGTCAATTTATGAGTTGCATCACTACTATTATGAAATATGAAGGTTATTTGAATGTTTGATACTCTAGTCCTAAACTTAATTTCTTACTTATGTACTGATTTGAGAAGCATGAATTTAAATTTTCTAAACCCATGAATTGAACCCGAAAAGAATAATTTCTTGTTTCATATATGTATATTAGAGAATACCTATTTTATCTTATGAGTTGAGTCTGGATAATATGATGTTTTTGACTGAAACAATTGAGAGTCTTGCATGGTATGAGGTAGAGTCATGAGTTGCGTTGCATATATGATGGCCCCGAGTTATCGAGTTATTGAGTTATTGAGAAATTGAGTTGAGTTATTGAGAACTGAGTTGACTTGATTGAGATGAGTCAAAGAGATGAGTTTGAGTTATTTTCTATGAGCATATTTTAGTCTTGGAACGAGTATTGAGCAGCAAGTTGGGTGATAGAGGAGCACCCCAGAACTACATTGCCAGCGTAAGATAGTTGTGCAGCAGGTTTTGGATACTTATGTCCTAATAGATGGACATTCTCTTTAGATCCAAGAGTGAGTTAGAGTTTGAGGTTGACACCCTATTCAGTGGCAAGTTTTGGGCGGACTTGGAAACGACATCTTTTCGTTGTACATCACCAAATTTATGGTGGGGTGGAGTGTTGTCGGTTTGAGAAAATTCCAAGCAATACTGGGGTTGGGCCTATCATAATTTTCAAACTGAGTTGCATTAAACACTGAGTCGCATTTTAAAGTGTGATTTTAAATTTTAAACTTTCATAACTTATTTGAGTTGTGATATGAGAGAAGGAAAAGCATGATTCTAAACCTTAAATTTTCATTGTTTATTTGAGTTGAGATACAAGATGAGGAAAAACATGATTTTAAACTTAAAACTTGCACTATTTTAGAGGAGAAATGAAATGAGGAGTTGAGTCTTGAGTTGAGTCAATTGATTGAGTTTGAGCCATACTGTTGCTTGAGTCATCTTACATACCGTACATTCCATGTACTGACGCCACTAGGCGCTGCATCATATCATGATGCAGGTACAAGTAATAGAGGACTTTAGCAAGCACATCGTTGAAGTTCAGAGTTTCCGAGTTCTAGAGTTGGTGAGCCCTCCTTGCTATTAGGAGGAGCCTTTATTTTATTTGAGAACATACTTCTGTTTTTATGAGTTGGGTGCCATGGCTTGTAATGGTACCATCCAGATGTTTGAGGTAGAGGTTTCATAGACATGGAGTAGAGGATGTTGAGTATTGTTTTTTCTAAACTCTTGTTTATTGGAAATTTCCTTTTTATTAAAGACTTGGTTTACTTACTTTACAGTCTTTTCTTGAGTATTATTCTTCCGCTTTCATGTTTGATGCAACGATGAGTCCAAGTGGTTCACTTGGGGACTAGAAATAGTCTCTGAGAGCCGACCACTCCAAGAGTACCCTCCCGATGCGTGACAAACCTGGTTTAAAAGCATAGAGTTCAAGTGTCCTAGGGAGTCTATGAAGCCGTGTCTAGTAGAGTCTTGTTTATGGGTGTGTTGTGCACCACACTACATATGCAGGAGGCTATAGGACATTAGAAAAAGTTTCGCTTCTTTTAGATTCTGAATCGTGCGATAGAGCTATTTCTTAAGGAATTCATGATGATTCATGCATTGTCTAAACCTTTCGACTATGCCTTATCCATGCGGCGACAAAGACGGCAATGTTCAAACTCGTACAGAAAAAGATCCTCTAATATAAAGTAATTAGAATCGTAGAGAGACTACACTAGGCTAGAAGGAAGCCGATTAGTTTGCAAAGTTGATTAACTAGAAGGACTGCACTATTACTCATATAAATCATGCATTTGGGTTAGCTCTAGATGTTCCCAGACCCTCCTTCTTTTTCAAAACTTGCTTCTGACGTGACCCATGAGAGAGGAACTTATGTCTCTAAAGAGTCTAATGTTACCACCTAAGAGAGAGATGTGAGGTTTTGTAAACTCTGAGTAGAATCGAATTATCCAAAAGTTAGAAGGATGATGATGGGAAGAAAGGGACGAGATAGCAAGAGTGATGATTAATTGAGGCTTGTAGTTAGAGTTATGTGTTAGTAGGTAAGTAATGAGGTGGTGAGTCGATTTCCATAAGTTTGATGAAAAAGTCGTAAGTACCCTATGATTTTCATAATGAGATATAGAGAAAGAGTTATAGTTATATTGTGGTAGAGTGTGCTCAAGCTTGGAGGAAGTTTATGTTGATGTGTTGTAGTATTCATACTATAGAGGGTGAAGTGTAGATGTTTAATAGGGGAAAAGAGTGCTTTCAATATGATAGATCTAAATTAGGCTTATCATTTTAATTGAGAGTTCATAAGACTTATCGAGTTATGAGCTTAATCAGATAAGGAGATGTGATTGAATAGGTCAGTGATACTGAGTTATGAGGAAGGGATATGTTGAATGGATAATCGCTATAAATCTTTACCTAGTATTTGTAAGTTAGCATTGGAGAGGTGTGTGATGCACATGTTAGTGCTAGACATTAAGCTTGAATTTTGAGGAGTAGTGTTAAAGAGGAGACAACATCATGAGAATGATAGTCTTATTTGGAGATTTGCTCTAAGAGGCTTTCCATAGTGTATGTTCGAGAAGAAGGTGTTGATTTCTAAGGAAGTGATGCTACGGGTAGGGTACAAGCGCCCCTTAGGTAAGACGAGTGAGACGAGGATAGCTAAATAGATAAGAAGAGGCTTGAGATATATATCCATAATTGTGTTAAGATGTGTGAAGCTCTAAGTTATGACTGCTATAAGAATCTCGATAGTATATTTGAATTGTTGATGTGGAGTAGGCTGATGTTAGCAATCTTTGTCATCACGAGTAGCTAAGTTGATTTGGGGCTTATCGATAGATGATGACGATTCTTCCATGGTAGACTAATTCTTATGCAATAAAATTTATGGGAGAACAGAAGTTGAGCATTAGCAGGCAAAAGAAGAGTTTAAATTGTAAGAGTTGTGGGAAGTGGTTATGTACGCTATAGGAATAGCAAATATAGAGAGATTTCCATAGAGACTGGAAGGAGCTATGAGTAATAGCGTTGAAGAGAGTCTGAGTGGCTAGTTATATGTATGCGACTATAGCATAATAGAAGTGCTTAAGATATTCTTGTGGATAGTGATTTCTTGACCGTGTGGAGGTATATGTTTATAACCTAGTAGAGGAAACCGATTTACAAACTTAGAGTAATGGCCTTGAGAGCTAAGGGAGAGATGATGTAACTCCCGATAAAATGTCCAAAAGACCCCTAGAGGAGGGTATGTGCATAACAAATCTTTCAATGTTCATATGCACATTCCGAGGCCGGATTTGTGATTAGCATGAAAATTGACTGAGAAAATGGTCTCAGTCGATTTTTGGAGCGACCGAATGAAAAGATAATTTTCGATTCAAAAATTGAGACAGTATTTGTGCACGACAAAGGCGCGTCGCACCTTTGTAGCGGACTTACACTTGTTTTTTTTTAAAAAAAATTTCAACGGGATTGAGAAAACTCTTTCAGAAACAGTTTATGAAAATACACTTTGCGCGATCAGTCCGTGTCGCAGACTGGGCCTTTTTTTAGCTTAAAATTTCTAAACTTTGTGAGGGACATTCCCATTAATTCCCAACCCCTCCTAAATTCGATACATGATTAAATCGGGTTGTTTGAACGTAAAAGGTGTCTAAAACCACATTCCAAGTCCTTTTCTAACAATTGAACAAGACTAGGGCTTGAGAGAAGAGGAAAAGAGCTTGAGATGGAAGAATTCAACAGAGAATGAGGGTTCTTAATTCTTATAAAGATGTGATGCCATTTCCTTTTAAGGTTATAGATGACGAGGAGGAGTTAGAGAAATAATGAGGAGTCTAATAGATAGGTAAAAGCATATTAGTATCTCCCGTAGTAAGAGTTCATGCGATCAAGGTTGTAAGCTGCTATGGTAGGCTTAAATGTGTGGTTGCTATTATGCGAGAGTATTAAAGTGATGAGGACAAGCAGTATTCTCTATGTACAAGTTACTATGGAGTGAGAGTTCTTGATTCTGATGCCATCTTACACATGCACTGACCTTCGACTTGTTATGACATTATTGATGGTAAGATGTAGAGTATCAAGTTTTAGAGGTATAATTGTGCTTATTTTGCATGGAGAGGTAGTATTTTGGGGGTTTCGTCAAAGGGGGAGATGATGAGTTTCTTCATGTCTAAATAGTGATGCTGATAATTGTAGATTGAGATTGGGCGTAGATGAGGAGGAGTGGATGTATCCTTATTGTGATATTGGTGTTAAACTTGTGTCATGAAGGGATATATATAGTGAGGAGAAAAGAGATGAGATCGTATGATGTGGAATACATAGGTAAGAGTATGTTGGCGTGACTTTGAGGGAGAGCTCATTGAATGGTAGAGATAGAAGATACAAATAGGCTTGAAAAATTCTAAGACATAGTTCAAGTGGTTGGAGTGATAGGCTTGAATGGGCGGATGTCACTATATGAGTGATTGGGGAAGGCTATCAGTGACTTTTGGATGAGTGTTTCGGGTAGATGCATTAGAGTAGTGAGAAGGAGTAGCATTCTCTATGTGAAAATCCCGAAGGAGGTATAGAGTTTGTGTTAAGGGTTAGCTTCATAGGAATATGATCATCTTAGGAATAACACCTTGAGGCCTAGAACTAGGCTTGAATGAAAAACGAAGAGGTGGTTAGGTGGAGATTTGGATAAGCGCTATGAGGTTGCATTGATGGAGTAGAGTGCCATGAAACAGAGCATAATTAAGGCGGGGACTTGAGTATGAGAGTGTCCTCCGAGCCTTGTTTGTATGACGGTCCTATTCTTGATTAGAGTTGATGGCTTCCTTCCTGAGTTCAAAAGACTGATTGTCAAGGTGCTCAAATGATTCATGATTGAGTTCCGACGTTCCATTCTTGCCTGATAGTGAGAATGTCTAAGATAATATCTCTACTTTTGAACTGATTTGTCTATTTGAGTTAATGTGTCAATTCCTGAGTCTGAATAGAGATGTTTTAAGATTAAGGAGGAGTCGAGAGTTTGATTGATTGAGTATGTTTTGAGAAGAGTTTTGATTTTATTCGTGCCTTGATATCTACCTTTACTCATCATTCACGGACAAATATTCCCAAAGGGGAGATAATGTAACACCCCAACTTTTTTTTCCTAAGATGAGCCATCCTTGATATAATAAACAATTTTAATTGATAATTTTTAATTGAGCATAGGTGTTAAAGTTAATTTCTTAGAGTGGGAATAGAATTGGAGATGATAAAGAATCTTTTGCATCAAGTCAAGTCCAAAGAATTTCTACGGACTAAGTTTTCGTATGAATTGATAGATGGGTCATATTAAAATAACCATATCTCCTAAAGTATAATGCGTTAGGTGACCCATAATATATAAATTAAAGATCTCTGAATTGGCTTTCCAACGCATCTTATTTTGCCTTATCAGACTTCGGAGTAGAAAGTTATGATGATTTTACTGAAGACCTGGAGAGCTGTCTAAAGATCCACGACATTTCCGCATCGCGAACCTATCGCGAACCCTTTTTGGATAAGCTAAACGATGTCCTTTTATTTTATTTTGAGGGTACGTTTATTCTAAAACATTTAGGGGTCTATTTAAGGTCCCAAAACACATAAAACGTCAGTTTTCATAAGTAAAATCCTCTCCTTCGCTCCTAAATATAAAGCTCAAGAATCATCAAGAAAGTCATCAAGTTAGGATTAACTTTCAAGATTCATCATAAAGGTGAGTTATTCTTCATAAACCTCAAGCTATCCAACCTAAATTTCTTTATCTATTCATGAATCCCTAATAGAATCTTATATCATAACCTAGGGTTTCAAGAATCTAAAGAAAGGATTTCTTTATTCTTCTTTTTTATAGTTAGGTTCTTCATCAAGAACTCAAAACATTCTAAGTCACGAATTCAAGAATCAAAGGGAATTCCTTAAACCAGTGTCCTTCCAAGTTCCTTCACTTTAAAAGAACTACCAAGATCGAGGATTCCCTCTAAGAAAATGAGGATTCATCAAATTTCGAGTGTATTATAAACTTTCAAGGTATGTAAGTCTACCTAAAGCGTTGCACTATGTTCATCTATGTGCCCCTTCGTTTCTTGAGTCAAAGATTATGAGTATAAATCTCATGTTTTAAATCCTATGATTTCTTGAGTTTTAAATTCTTAAATATGATGGAGTTTTCATGAATTTACTTGAGTCAATTTATGAGTTGCATCACTACTATTATGAAATATGAAGGTTATTTGAATGTTTGATACTCTAGTCCTAAACTTAATTTCTTACTTATGTACTGATTTGAGAAGCATGAATTTAAATTTTCTAAACCCATGAATTGAACCCGAAAAGAATAATTTCTTGTTTCATATATGTATATTAGAGAATACCTATTTTATCTTATGAGTTGAGTCTGGATATATGATGTTTTTGACTGAAACAATTGAGAGTCTTGCATGGTATGAGGTAGAGTCATGAGTTGCGTTGCATATATGATGGCCCTGAGTTATCATATGAAGGTTATTTGAATGTTTGATACTCTAGTCCTAAACTTAATTTCTTACTTATGTACTGATTTGAGAAGCATGAATTTAAATTTTCTAAACCCATGAATTGAACCCGAAAAGAATAATTTCTTGTTTCATATATGTATATTAGAGAATACCTATTTTATCTTATGAGTTGAGTCTGGATATATGATGTTTTTGACTGAAACAATTGAGAGTCTTGCATGGTATGAGGTAGAGTCATGAGTTGCGTTGCATATATGATGGCCCTGAGTTATCGAGTTATTGAGTTATTGAGAAATTGAGTTGAGTTATTGAGAACTGAGTTGACTTGATTGAGATGAGTCAAAGAGATGAGTTTGAGTTATTTTCTATGAGCATATTTTAGTCTTGGAACGAGTATTGAGCAGCAAGTTGGGTGATAGAGGAGCACCCCAGAACTACATTGCCAGCGTAAGATAGTTGTGCAGCAGGTTTTGGATACTTATGTCCTAATAGATGGACATTCTCTTTAGATCCAAGAGTGAGTTAGAGTTTGAGGTTTACACCCTATTCATGGCAAGTTTTGGGCGGACTTGGAAACGACATCTTTTCGTTGTACATCACCAAATTTATGGTGGGGTGGAGAGTTGTCGGTTTGAGAAAATTCCAAGCAATACTGGGGTTGGGCCTATCATAATTTTCAAACTGAGTTGCATTAAACACTGAGTCGCATTTTAAAGTGTGATTTTAAATTTTAAACTTTCATAACTTATTTGAGTTGAGATATGAGAGAAGGAAAAGCATGATTCTAAACCTTAAATTTTGATTGTTTATTTGAGTTGAGATACAAGATGAGGAAAAACATGATTTAAAACTTAAAACTTGCACTATTTTAGAGGAGAAATGAAATGAGGAGTTGAGTCTGATCTTGAGTTGAGTCAATTGATTGAGTTTGAGCCATACTGTTGCTTGAGTCATCTTACATACCATACATTCCATGTACTGACGCCACTAGGCGCTGCATCATATCATGATGCAGGTACAGGAAATAGAGGACTTTAGCAAGCGCATCGTTGAAGTTCAGAGTTTCCGAGTTCTAGAGTTGGTGAGCCTTCCTTGCTATCCGGAGGAGCCTTTATTTTATTTGAGTACATACTTCTGTTTTTATGAGTTGGGTGCCATGGCTTGTAATGGTACCATCAAGATGTTAGAGGTAGAGGCTTCATAGACATGGAGTAGAGGATGTTGAGAATTGTTTTTTCTAAACTCTTGTTTATTGGAAATTTCCTTTTTATTAAACACTTGGTTTACTTACTTTACAGTCTTTTCTTGAGTATTATTCTTCCGCTTTCATGTTTGATGCAACGATGAGTCCAAGTGGTTCACTTGGGGACTAGAAATAGTCTCTGAGAGCCGACCACGCCAAGAGTACCCTCCCGATGCGTGACAAACCTGGTTTCAAAGCATAGAGTTCAAGTGTCCTAGGGAGTCTATGAAGCCGTGTCTAGTAGAGTCTTGCTTATGGGTGTGTTGTGCACCACACTACATATGCAGGAGGCTATAGGACATTAGAAAAAGTTTCCCTTCTTTTAGATTCTGAATCGTGCGATAGAGCTATTTTTAAGGAATTCATGATGATTCATGCATTGCTCTAAACCTTTCGACTCTGCCTTATCCATGCAGCGAGAGAGACGGCAATGTTCGAACTCGTACAGAACAAGATCCTCTAAGATAAAGTAATCAGAATGGTAGAGAGACTACACTAGGCTAGAGGGAAGCCGATTAGTTTGCAAAGTTGATTAACTAGAAGGATTGCACTATTACTCATAGAAATCATGCATTTGGGTTAGCTCTAGATGTTCCCAGGCCCTCCTTCTTTTTCAAAACTTTCTTCTGACGTGACCCATGAGAGAGGAACTTATGTCTCTAAAGAGTCTAATGTTAACACCTAAGAGTGAGATGTGAGGTTTTGTAAACTCTGAGTAGAATCGAATTATCTAAAAGATAGAAGGATGATAATGGGAAGAAAGGGAGGAGATAGTAAGAGTGATGATCAATTGAGGTTTGTAGTTAGAGTTATGTATTATTAGGTAAGTAAATAGGTGGTGAGTCGATTTCCATAAGTTTGATGAAAAAGTCGTAAGTACCCTATGATTTTCAAAATGAGATATAGAGAAAGAGTTATAGCTAAACTGTGGTAGAGTGTGCTCAAGCTAGGAGGTAGTTTATGTTGATGTGTTGTAGTATTCATACTATAGAGGGTGAAGTATAGATGTCTAATAGGGGAAAAGAGTGCTTTCAATATGATAGATCTAAATTAGGCTTATCATTTTAATTCAGAGTTCATAAGACTCATAGAGTTATGAGCTTAATCAGATAAGGAGATGTGATTGAATAGGTAAGTGATATTGAGTTATGAGGAAGGGATGTGTTGAATGGATAATCGCTATAAATCTTTACCTAGTATTTGTAAGTTAGCATTGGAGAGGTGTGTGATGCACATATTAGTGCTAGACCTTAAGCTTGAATTTTGAGTAGTAGTGTTAAAGAGGAGACAATATCGTGAGAATGATAGTCTTATTTGGAGATTTGCTCTAAGAGGCTTTCCATAGTGTATGTTCGAGAAGAAGGTGTTCATTTTTGAGGAAGTGATGCTATGGGTAAGGTACAAAAGCCCCTTAGGTAAGACGAGTAAAAAGAGGATAGCTCAATAGATAAGAAGAGGCTTGAGATATGTATCCATAATTGTGTTAAGATGTGTGAACCTCTAAGTTATGACTGCTATAAGAATCTCGATAGTATATTTGAATTGTTGATGTGGAGTAGGCTGATGTTAGCAATCTTTGTCATCACGAGTAGCTAAGTTGATTTGGGGCTTATCGATAGATGATGACGATTCTTCCATGGTAGACTAATTCTTATGCAATAAAATTTATGGGAGAACAGAAGTTGAGCATTAGCAGGCAAAAGAAGAGTTTAAATTGTAAGAGTTGTGGGAAGTGGTTATGTACGCTATAGGAATAGCAAATATAGAGAGATTTCCATAGAGACTGGAAGGAGCTATGAGTAATAGCGTTGAAGAGAGTCTGAGTGGCTAGTTATATGTATGCGACTATAGCATAATAGAAGTGCTTAAGATATTCTTGTGGATAGTGATTTCTTGACCGTGTGGAGGTATATGTTTATAGCCTAGTAGAGGAAATCGATTTAAAAACTTAGAGTAATGGCCTTGAGAGCTAAGGGAGAGATGATGTAACGCCTGGTAAAATGACCAAAAGACCCCTAGAGGAGGGTATGTGCATAACATATCTTTCAATGCTCATATGGACATTCCGAGGCCGGATTTGTGATTAGCATGAAAATTGAGTGAGAAAATGGTCTCAGTTGATTTTTAGAGCGACCGTATGAAAAGATAATTTTTCGATTCAAAAATTGAGAAAGTATTTGTGCACGACAAAGGCGCATCGCACCTTTGTAGGGGACTTACACTTGTTTTTTTTTTCAAAAATTTTCAACGGGATTGAGAAAACTCTTTCAGAAACCTTTTCTGAAAATACAAAGTGCGCGACCAGTCCGCGTCGCAGACTGGGCCTTCTCCGAGTTGAAAATTTCTAAACTTTGTAAGGGACATTCCCATTAATTCCCAACCCCTCCTAAATTCAATACATCATCAAATCGGGTTGTTTGAACGTAAAAGGTGTCTAAAACCACATTCCAAGTCCTTTTCTAATAGTTGAACAAGACTAGGGCTTGAGAGAAGAGGAAAAGAGCTTGAGTTGGAAGAATTCAACAGAGAATGAGGGTTCTTAATTCTAATAAAGAGGTGATGCCATTTCCTTTTAAGGTTATAGCTGACGAGGAGGAGTTAGAGAAATAATGAGGAGTCTAATAGATAGGTAAAAGCCTATTAGTATCTCCCGTGGTAAGAGTTCATGTGATCAAGGTTGTAAGCTGCTACGGTAGGCTTAAATGTGTGGTTGCTATTATGTGAGTGTATTAAAGTGATGAGGATGAGCAGTATTCTTTATGTACAAGTTACTATGGAGTGAGAGTTCTTGATTCGGATGCCATCTTACACATGCACTGACCTTCGACTTGTTATGACATTATTGATGGTAAGATGTAGAGTATCAAGTTTTAGAGGTATAATTGTGCTTATTTTGTATGGAGAGGTAGTAGTTTGGGGGTTTCATCAAAGGTGGAGATGATGAGTTTCTTCAGGTCTAAATAGTGATGCTGATAATTGTAGACTGAGATTGCGCGTAGATGAGGAGGAGTTGATGTATCCTTATTGTGATATTGGTGTTAAACTTGTGTCATGAAGGGATATTTATAGGGAGGAGAAAAGAGATCAGATCGTATTGTGTGGAATACATAGGTAAGAGTATGTTGGTGTGACTTTGAGGGAGAGCTCATTGAATGGTGGAGATAGAAGTGACAAATAGGCTTGAAAAATTCTAAGACATAGTTAAAGTGGTTTGAGTGATAGGCTTGAATGGGTGGATGTCACTATATGAGTGATTGGGGAAGGCTATCAGTGACTTTTGGATGAGTGTTTCGGTTAGATGCATTAGAGTAGTGAGAAGGAGTAGCATTCTCAGTGAAAATCCCTAAGGAGGTATAGAGTTTGAGTTAAGGGTTAGCTTCATAGGAATATGATCATCTTAGGAATAACACCTTGAGGCTTAGAACTAGGTTTGAATGAAAAAAGAAGAGGTGGTTAGGTTGAGATTTGAATAAGAGCTATGAGGTTGTATTGATGGAGTAGAGTGCCATGAAACAAAGCATAATTAAGGTGGGGACTTGAGCATGAGAGTGTCCTCAGAGCCTTGTTTATATGACGGTCCTATTCTCGATTAGAGTTGATGGTTTCCTTCCTGAGTTCAAAAGACTGATTGTCAAGGTGTTCAAATGATTCATGATTGAGTTCCGACGTTCCATTCTTGCCTGATAGTGAGAATGTCTAAGATAATATCTATGCTCTTGAACTGGTTTGTCTATTTGAGTTAATGTGTCAATTTCTGAGTCTGAATAGAGATGTTTTAAGATTGAGGAGGAGTCGAGAGTTTGATTGATTGAGTATGTTTTGAGAAGAGTTTTGATTTTAAGCCTTGATATCTACCTTTACTCATCATTCGCGGACAAATAATCCCAAAGGGGAGATAATGTAACACCCCAACTTTTTTTTTCTAAGATGAGCCATCCTTCATATAATTAACAATCTTAATTGATAATTTTTAATTGAGCATAAAAGTTAATTTCTTAGATTGGGAATAGAATTGGAGATGATAAAGAATCTTTTGCATCAAGTCAAGTCCAAAGAATTTCTACGGACTAAGTTTTCATATGAATTGATAGATGGGTCATATAAAAATGACCATATCTCCTGAAGTATAATGCGTTAGGTGACCCATAATATATCAAATTAGAGATCTCTGAATTGGCTTTCCAACGCATCTTATTTTTCCTTAATCAGACTTCGGAGTAGAAAGTTATGATGATTCTACTGAAGACCTGGAGAGTTGTCTAAAGATCCACGACATCTCCGCATCGCGAACCTATCGCGATTCCTTTCTGGATAAGCTAAACGATGTTCTTTTATTTTGTTTTGAGGGTACGTTTATTCTAAAACATTTGGGGGTCTATTTAAGGTCCGAAAATGCATAAAACGTCAGTTTTCATAAGTAAAACCCTCTCCTTCGCTCCTAAATATAAATGCTCAAGAATCATCAAGAAAGTCATCAAGTTAGGATTAACTTTCAAGATTCATCATAAAGGTGAGTTATTCTTCATAAACCTCAAGGTACCCAACCTAAATTTCTTTATCTATTCATAAATCCCTAATAGAATCTTATATCATAACCTAGGATTTCAAGAAAGCGAATTCAACAATCCCAAGAAAGGATTTCCTGATTCTTCTTTTCAAGAGTTAGGGTTCTTCATCAAGAAGTCAAAACATTCTAAGTCATGAATTCAAGAATCAAAGAAAATTCCTTCAGCCAATGTCCTTCCAAGTTCTTTCACTTTAAAAGAACTACCAAGATCGAGGATTTCCTCCAAGAAATGAGGATTCATCAAATTTTGAGGGTAATATTAACTTTCTAGGTATGTAAGGCTACCTAAAGAGTTAGACTATATTCATCCATGCGCCCCTTCATTTCTTGAGTAAAAAATTATAAATAACATGTTTTAAATCCTGTGATTTCTTGAGTTTTAAATTCCTGTATATGATGGAGTTTTCATTAATTTACTTGAGTCAATTTATGATTGCATCACTACTATCAAGAAATATAAATGTTATTTGAATGTTTCATACGCTAGTCCTAAATTTAGTTTCTTGCTTACGTACTAATTTGAGAAGCATGATTGTAAATTTTCTAAACCTATGTTCTTGTTTCATATATGTATATAGAGAATACCTATTTTAACTTATGAGTTGAGTCTTGATAATATGATGTTTTTGACTGAAATCATTGAGAGTCTTGCATGGTATGAGTTAGAGTCATGAGTTGCATTGCATATATGATGGCCCCGAGTTATCGAGTTATTGAGTTATTAAGAAATTGAGTTGAGTTATTGAGAACTGAGTTGACTTGATTGAGATGAGTTTGAGTTATTTTCTATGAGCATATTTTAGTCTTGGAAGGAGTATTAGACACCGAGTTGGGTAATAGAGGAGCACCCCAGAACTACATTGCCAGGGTAGGATAGTTGTGCAGCAAGTTCTGGCAACTTATGTCCTAATAGATGGACATTCTCTTTGGATCTAAGAGTGAGTTAGAGTTTGAGGTTGACACCCTATTCCGTGGCAAGTTTACGGTGGATGTGGCAACGACGTTTTTTCGTTGTACATCACCAAATTTGTGGTGGGGTAGAGAGTTGTCGGTTAGAGAAACTTCCAAGCAACGCTTGAGTTGGGCCTATCATGATTTTCAAACTGAGTTGCATTAAACACAGAGTCAAATTTTAAAGCGCGATTTTAAATTTAAACTTTCATCGCTTTGTTGAGTTGAGATATGAGATGAGGAAAAGCATGATTCTAAACTTTAAACTTGCATCATTTATTTTAGTTGAGATACGAGATGAGGAAAAGCATGATTTTAAACTTGAAACTTGCATTATTTATTTGAGATGAGACATGAGATGAGGAGTTGATTCAATTGATTGAATCTGAGCCTTACTTGTTGCTTGAGCCATCTTACATACCGCACATTCCACGTACTAATGCCACTCAGCGATACGTCATTTCATGATGCAGATACAGGTAATAGAGGACTTCAGTAGGCGCATCATTGAAGTTTAGAATTTCCGAGTTCCAGAGTTGGTCAGCCCGCATTGCTATCCGGAGGAGCCTTTATTTTATTTGAGTACTTACTTTTGTTTTTCCAGAGTTGGTCAGCCCTCATTGCTATCCGGACGAGCCTTTATTTTATTTGAGTACTTATTTTTGTTTTGTTGAGTTGGGTAGCCATGACTTTTCATGGTACCATCCAAATGTTAGAGGTAGAGGCTTCATAGACATTGAGTAGAGGATGTTGAGTATTGTTTTTCCAAAACTCTTGTTTATTGGAAATTCCCTTTTTATTAAAGACTTGGTTTACTTACTTTTTAGTCTTCTCTTGAGTATTATTCTTTCGCTGTCGAGTTTGATTTGACGATGAGTCCAAATGGTTCGCATTGGGACTAGCAATAGTCTGTGAGTGTTGGCCATGCTAAGGGCACCCTCCCGGGGAGAGACAAGGGAGTAACTCCATTTATAATCAAGAATATGCCATGGTTATAGAGGATGAGATACAACATTCATCATATATGGCTACCGTAGATGATAAACCAGATCAAATTGCAATGAGTGTAATAGAAACTATGGAAGAGAGCATTATAAAAGAAGGAAATTTGAATTCTGTCATATTACTGGTCATACAAAGGAAAATTGCTACAAATTAATTGGTTATCATGTGGATTGGTAGTTGAGGAAAAAGACTGGTCATGGAAATTGTAATTTTAGAGGCACAAAAGGCCATTCTAACTCTGGTAATAATTTAGGACATGGATATGGTAATCATAGTAATGCAAGTCAAGGTGGATTTGGAGGACAACTTACTGCAAATAACATCTTTGGTGGTACTGATCACACTCACTTGACATCAACTAGTCATGAAGCCAACAATGCTCTGTTTGCAAAAGGAAAGGCATTTACTGAAGAAGAATACAGATAGATTCTAAGCATGTCGAATTAGAATGTGAAGGAGACTAAACAGGTCAGCATGTCAGGTATCATTACTTACCTAATGTCCCATATTTTTATGCAGGACTGGATAGTAGATTCAGGTGCTTCTCACCATGTAACATCAAATAAATGCTAGTTGAAAAGTATTCATGACTTGACTAAATCATAGAAAGATCAAGTGTAGTTACCTATAGGAGATAATGTGGAAATCACACACATTGGTGAATCTTATATTTTTGAGGATGAATTTGTGAAGAATGTCTTGTTTGTACCAGCCTTCAAGTTCAACTTGTTGTCATTCTCAAAGATCACAAGGAAAAATTGTCATGTTTTATATCTTTTTTGCTTTGATTTTTGTGTATTTCAAGACCTCTTTAGTGGCAAGGTGAAGGGGATTGGTATGGAGGATGGTGAACTGTACATATTTAGAAGTGAGTTTGGAATAAAGAAGCTGAAGGATGACAACAAGAATTCAAGAAGCATGGTTGCAAATGTAGTAACACCGGATGCAAGCTAAGGCATTCCAGACTTGGGCATCCTTCCTCTCAAGTTTTAAGGCATCTAGGCTTGCTGCAAAGTACTGGTAATAGTGAGGCACTAAATAAATGTCCTGTTTGTTTTAGCCAAGCAAACTAGACTGTCATTTCCTATTAGTAACGAGCACTTAAGGTGTCTGATGTTGTTCACATGGACCTTTAGGGGCCATACAAAACACCTACTCTAATTAAAAAAAATGTGATTTTCTAACAATTGTGGATGACTATAGTAGATTTGTATGGGTCTATCTATTTTGATTGAAGTATGAAACTACTGTTGTTATTAAGAGTTTTCTATCAATGATCAACAATCAATTTGGTTCTCATATTAAGCTTGTGACGTCAGACAATGGCAGAGAGTTTTTTTAATCACCAATGCACTGAACTATTCCAGCATTTAGGTATATTGTATCATAGTGGTTGTCCTCACACACCGCAACAGAATGACATAGTAGAAAGAAAGCATAGTCATATTCTTAATATTGCAAGATCCATCAGGCTTCAAGCTCAAATACCCATCAGATTTAGGGGATATTTTATTGAATCTGCAGTCTACTTGATGAATGGATTAGATTTCATTCATCATTCATTGACTACAAGAGTCCATATGAGATATTATTTTCAAAATATCCTATGTTGTCACACTTCAGAGTCATTGGCTATTTTTTCTATGCCTCGACTCTGTCAAAGAGGGACAAATTTATAGCAAGAGATGTTCCTGTTGTATTACTGGCTTAATCAGAGTTGCACAAGTGTTATGAATTACTGGATATTCAATCCAACAATATTTTTGTGAGCATAGATGTGATCTTAGAAGAAGAAGTTTTTCCTTTTATTGATGCAAAGCCTGACTTTCAGCTTTCCTCTTCTTCCTTGTTTGGTTCTCCTTTAGAGGTGAATCATGAGATATGTTACTCAGATGAGATATATTGTGAGGTTCCTACTGACCATATGTCTCACAATCTAATACCACCATCACAACCAACAACTTCACCATCCTTCGAGAATGATGATGTTGATTTAACCTTTGATAGTATAGTACCCCTAGTAGAGGTTGGGGAATCTATAGTGCCTTGCCAGTAGTTGAAGACTGCCCTCTCAGAAGGACTACTAGAACTATCAAACAACCTCCCTGGACAAAAGACTTTACAACTGTTGGGAAGAAGTAGAGTAGTACAAGATATCCTCTAGCCAACTACGTCTCTTATGACAATGTTGCCCCTACCTATCAAAGATATCTAAAAAAATTGATAATTTTCGGGAGCCTAGATCTTTCAAGGAAGTAGCTAAAGATGCAAAATGTATTGAAGTCATGCAGTTGGAAATCCAAGCTCTTCAGGATAACAAAACATGGGTAGTAGTTGATCTACCAAAAGGTAAGCATACAGTTGGATTTAAGTGGGTATACAAGATTAAATATCAAGCTAATGGCGAAGCCGAGAGGTATAAAGCAAGGTTAGTTGCCAAAGGTTATAGTCAGCAAGAAGGTTTGGATTATCATGATATTTCTTCACATGTTGCTAAGATGGTAACAGTAAGAAGTGTTATTGCTTTTATAAAAAAATTAAACTTAGACCAGTGGCCCTTTTTTATTTAGTAAAATAGAAAATATCTGGGGCGGACATAAGCCTAATACAATGTAACCCTTCATTATATCAGTTCCACCGACTTAAAAGGGATACCCAGTAGACAAAGTGGAGTAAAGGACAAAAGTAGTAACCTAGGGTTACTTTCCTAATCCTTGACTTAAAAACTCCCTCCATTTGTTGCACTATATGTTTCCTTGGAGATCCTCCTCTAAGGGTCTTTCCTTCACTTCTGGGTGTCCAACTATCTGTACAAGCATCTGATGATGGTCATCGTCTTTAGCAATCAAAGATAAGAAGCAATCCTCATCCATAGTAACTATTGCCTTTACTTCTATATGACCCTGTCTCGTTTCAGGTTTAAGATCCGATGTTAAGTCTATGGAAAAGAAGAGCAAGGCCCAACCCACTATGTCAAACCTTTTACCACATAAGGCCCTTCTCATCACTGTCAATTTGATGCTCCTATTGTCATCACTATACTCACTTGTGCCTTGTCTTGCCTTCAGATAGCCCTAAGGAGAAAAAAAGTCTCTCAAGAGGCTGTTGCTGTGATTTGACTGTGGACGCATGTGCCCTTCAACTGGTTATGAACGTTTTGAGAGCTGATAGTTATCTTTTGTAATTTGAAGATTCCTAGCCTGTTCTGTAGATAGTTATGTGTCTGAATATGTCTCATTTGTACATAGATCTAAAAAACATGTGTTTTGCTGTTATTCCTTGATCTAATTCGTATGGAGGGAAGCATGTACTTGTCTGAATTCAAGATTTTTCTTGCCATGCTTGGTAATTGCTGAAAACTTGTGTAAATCTGCTTTGTTTCTAACTGGGTAGCCGTACTTCATATATAATTCGCCAGCTGATTTGCTTCCCTGAATGTATGCGTGATTTATATATTGCATGTCTCCATCATGTTAATTATGTGCTCAACTAAATCAACTATTTCGCAAGGAATTTTCCAGTTTTTGACTAGTATGTTCCTTAGACTTAGTGAATCAATTTCTAGGGCTATGTAGTGATATACCTGAGAGGTGGCATATGCTAGCGCCTCTTTGATCAATATACCTGAGAGGTGGCATATGCTAGCGCCTCTTTGATGACTCTAGCTTCAACTATCATGTCCATCCCCACGCCTATGTAGTTTGATTCTTCATACAGTAGATCTCGCGGGGCATCCCTAACACAAAACCCATAGTAACTCTTACCAAGGTTTCCTTTGCTTGCCTTGTCAGTATTACACTTCACCTAGCCTGGTTGGGGGGCTTCACAGTCACCAAGGTTGACTATAGTGTAGGTCTATACTTCTATAGCATGTCAAAGAACTGTGTCCACTCCATGGGCAATCTTCTCCACCGTGGAAAATATTCCCTTATAAATTGTTGGATTGATTTAAGGCAATTCTTCTACAGTTGCCAATAGAATGTCCATTTAATATGCCTCATCCCATCTCTTCTTTCCATAGATCCCAAATTAAAATATCTGGAATTGATTTTAGGATCCCTTTGGCCCTTCGGTTCTTTGTTAATTTCCGTTAGTCACCTATTTAAATATATAGGTTCCTTCCTTCCACCTTTAAACTTGCACATGAAACAAAATGCCTCCATAGCTTTCGGACTATAGGGTTGTTAGGAATAAATGATGCAGGATTTGCTCAATCCCATCTTCACAACACCCACATTTTGAGACGATTGAAATTCCTATATTTTTAAAAATATCATCTGTAGGGATTCTCCTCTTAAATGTTCTCCATATGAAGAAAGCAATTTTGTTTGGTAACCTTTTCACCCAGACGTGGTTGGCCCATTCCACAATCCCCCTTTTGTGTCTCAACAGTTGATATACTATTTTTACTATAAAATTACCATCAGGATTAATCATCCACCAAGCTTTATCATTGACTGCCATATCCTCAGGCTTAAAATCAGTAATGCCATAATCAACCACCTCCTCAGATAGTCTTTCCTTTAATAAAGTTTCATTCTACGACTAATCATTGATGAAATGCTTCATTTCCACTTCTTCCTCCTATGCTAAGGCCCCTTCCCAGTAGTATGAAGCCCCACACCTGGTCCAGTTATCAAACCAAAAACTTGAATTTCCACCTTTTACTTGTCACCAGATGAAAGGTTCTATCTCTTCCTTGATATGAAGCATGCTTTCCAGGCCTGAGAGGCCCCTCTGCTGATCACAAAACTAGGGTGCATTTTCTTGTAGTATATGTTCCTCAAGTAGATACACCAAAGTGACCCTATAGAGGTTCTAACGTTCCATCAAAAGTTAGCTATCAAAACCTTATTAATATCAAATAAGGATCTGAAGCCTAACCCACCCTCACTTACTGACAAGAACATAGAATCCCAAGCTGACTAGTGCCTTCTCCTTTAGTCCTAAAACAACCCCAGAAAAATCTTGCAAAAATTTGATGCATAGAATTTATCACATTCTGGGGGGCTCATGGCAGATAATAGGTGAATGGGGATAGATTGGAGGACATTCTTAATGAGAATACTCTTCCTCCCATAAGAAAGGAATTTGTTTTGCCAGGAAAAAATCCTTCTGGATGTTTTCCATATAATTTCCTCAAAATAATCCTTTCTGCTTCTACCATAGAATACAGGGCAACCAAGATAGGTAAAGGGGAAGATACGTGCCTGATTCCTATCAACTTTCTCAATTTGATAGTATAAATGAAAGGAGTTTTTTTTCATGAAGATAGAAAAAACTCTTAGATTTATTTATCGACTAACCAGAGACCTCTTCATAGCTCCTCAGTACTTTCATCATTTTTATGATGGATGCTCTATCCCTAAAACAGGAAAAAATGGTGTCATCTGCATAGGATAACTTGTTTATCTCCGAACTCAATTTTGGCATTCCATACCCTTTAAACTTCCTATCCTTATATAGGTTATTCAGTCCTCTTGACAAGACCTCAACTTCTATATAGAAAAGGGTTGGGGATAAGGGATCTCCTTGTTTTAATCCTCAGATTGACTGGAATAGCCCATCAGATTGCCTATTGACTATCATCGATTACTCCAAATTCAACTCATACAAAGGAAAGGAAAGAAGTTAATACTTATACTGATATCGAGCTGGAAGAGCACTGGATAGAGACTATAGGGTCTCATCCCTGCTTCAACCAAGAGATAGGGAGACCACATTGTAGCAAGAAATGAGCCTATGCCAAGTGCTCTCTTTGTTTGCTACTCCTCTTCTTCCAAATCATTTTAATAAATGAAGAGAGTGACACTGAATATTAATTATTTGATATTAGCCTCCATACCATGTCAATTATAACTTCAGAGAAACCACAGTTGCTCATCACCTTTGTCAAGAAAATCCAAGACACCCTGTCGTATGCCTTAGTCAGGTCAAGTTTAACCACCACATTGACTAGCTTGTTCCTTTTGTTAATGTCTCTGAATATTTCCTGAGCCAACAACACATTTTCCACAATATTCCTACACTTCAGAAATCTGGATATATTTGAAGATATGATTTTAGCCAAAACCATCAGAAGCCTTTCATGTAGTACCCTTGATATTATTTTATTTATGAAATAACTTAGACTGATGGACCTTAAATTTGAGAATGTTTTTGGCATCTCCTTTTTAGGGATTAGCACCAGATTGGTGTGAGTAATTGTCTTGGGGAGTTCATGTCCATAGAAAAAACCTTTCACTGCTCTTAGAAAGTCTTCTGCCACAATTTCCTAGCACCTCCGAGATAAATTTCCTGTGAAACCATCTAGTTTTGTAGCATTGTCTCCACTCAAGTCAAACACTGCCTTCTTTACTTCACTCATTTTTTTTATCCTCACCAATTCTTCTGTTTCATTGTCAGTAATTAACTTGGGAAGCATGGCCCAATCTTGGGTGATATTCTCTTCCCTGAATTGAGTTGTAAAAAACTCCACTGCTCTCATTCTAATGTCTGGTGGAGAACTGATAGTCATACCCTAGTCATCTTGATCTTCTTTAGATGTAATTTATTCCTTCTTCCTTGGACATATAAATGGAATAACTTGGTATTCCTATTCCCAAGAACAAACCAGTTCATCCCAGAGTTCTGTTTCCGGAAATCTTCTTCCAGTTTTAGATATCAACTAAATTATGCCTCCACCTTATGCAATTGGGCTCTGCTTTTGGGGTCCAGCTCAAAATTGGATTTCTTTCACACTTAAAATATCCTTTTTATAAAGATATAACAAAACTTAGGTTTTCTCCATTCCCTCAGTCCCATCTTCACTTTCTTGAGTTTTGCATGTAATTTCAGAAAAGGATCTCCCATGAAATCCACACCTTCTTATCACTGATGTTATTTTGTGTTCGCACTAGAAATTTTTTAATCTGAATGGTCTGATGATATTATGCTCCTGTGTTTTACATACAAAATGCCGGGGTGCATGATCTGACCCCTGTCGAAACATGTGTTGTACTTCAGTGCTTGAAAAAAACTCTAAAAATTTAGAGTTTACCAACACTGTATCCAATCTTTTAAAGATGCATACCTCATTTATTCTTCCATTGCACCACATGAATTTACTCCTTGTGAAGTTAACCTTGGAAAGTGCACAATTATTAATGCATTGCACAAAATCCAAGGCTTATTGGTGTGTAAATTCTAAGCCCCCCATCTTCTCCTCCTCATGGAGAATTACATTGAGATCTCCCCTTACTATCCAAGGACAATTAAATGTATCTAGATTCTCATGCTCCTCCCACAACTCCAATCTTTCCAAGGCAGTGCATCTTGCATACACTGCAGTGATGAAGAAAGTCTAGTTATTCAAAACGAATTTCATGGTAACTTGTTAAGCAGAGTCCTATGTCACAGTCACCTCACATTCATTCCTCCAGAAAATCCATATTTTGCTAGAGCAATTTGCCAGACCATGATTAAAACCTATACTTCATTTGTATTGGTCTATCTCCCCAGGTTCCTGAAAAGGTTCCATAAGAGCAATAAAGAAATAATGATGTCTTCTCTTTAAATCAATCAATCTCCCAAATTCATTTTGGGTATTGACTGATCTAATATGCCAGAACATAGCTGTGTCAATCATTCATCACAACGGAGTGTCTTCCCTCTTCTACTCTTTCTTGTCACTTGAAGTGGCATTTTAGACCTACCTTTCGTTGTTTTGAGTCTATCAGTTTTCCTTGGGGATAGATCCCTTCCATTGCTTATATGCTGAATGTTATACTCTAGATAATCTCCTTCCTCTGGATTAGTGGCCTCAATCAGATCCTCATCATCATCATTCTCATCATTTTTACCTTCTACACTGTCCTTCTCATTGTTTGTCACAACTTTTCAAGGAGGATTATTATCCTGGGGTGCTTGGGCATGACTTTGGTCTCCAATAGCTTTTCTTGTATTTCAAACACTGTCAGCTGATTGGGGATCCTCCATGCATTCCCTAACATGCAGTTCAGCTATCTGTGCGTCCCCTTTTTCACTAACTCTTAGACTTTCTTGCTTCTCCAAATTACCTGACTTGACCCCTTGAGGATTCTCATTATCTGTTGTGGCTGAGTGTTTGGTTGTACTTTCTTGATCATTATTAAAAACATCCTGCCCTTCCACCCATTCCTTTGTGGAAATTGGAACCTTCTCCTCTACTTTTTCTTTTCCAGGCTGGACTTTGTCACCTTCTTCTGTGAGTGTGCCAAACTTTTTTTTGGTTCCCACATTCCATTGATGTTGTGAGTGGTTCTACCTTCCCTACTGGGGCTTCCTTCCTCCATTCTTTCCCTTTGGCCCAATAAAGCCTTCACCCCCAGAATTTACTTCTTCTGGCAGAGCCTTATCATTGTTCTCCACCTTGTTTTCCTCTTTTGTTTTATCCTCCTCCTTTCTCCCTTTTATCCTTGTATAATTTTGGATGCTTAACATAGCATTGATCATCATTATGCCTTTGAATCATACACGTCTTCAATATTTCGGCACATAGTCATATCTAATGCAGATCCATTTTTTCATATAATTTTCTCCTCCATTTTTTACGCAGATCTTTATTTTTTTTGAAAATTTTCTTAGCAGATCAACTTTAACCTTGACCCTAGCACAACTAGGCCTCATTTGGTTCTTGGTGGCTAGGTGAACTTGTAATTGCTTACTCACAGCAGCATGTGAAAATAGAGCATCTTCTCCAAAAACCTTGGGTGGGAGAGCAGAGAAAGAGTTCCATGCAAATGCAGTGGAAGTCACTTCCTTTGGACTGAAAAGAGGGTCCCATTTAAAGGTCCTCATAAGGTATGAGTTGTTCCTGAACATAATATATAAGGCAGGTTTTGATAGGAGGTGAATGTAATCTTTCAAGAGCGTAGCCCTAATCAAAATGTGCCTATTGTTGAGTAGCCCAATCTGGCATTCTCCTTTAAATTCACAAAATTTGGGGATTAATCTTCTCAGTTTGATAATGTCTGGCCATCTGTACCAGAATTTTCCAATCACAGCGTATTGGACATTTTTGTTGACGACTATCTGGTCCATTTCCGATTTGTCCCACTGGACAATGGGCTCCCTATGTAGATATGAAATTGCCTTCCTAGGGATCTCCTTCACAGGTGCCATCACTTGCTTCGGAAGGCTAGCGTAAGATGCTGGCCTAGTGGAGGTTTGACCAGCCCCAGTGGGACGCTGGTGCACGGCCGGAGCGGCCATGAGACGATGAACAAAGCTAACGTTTGGCGGCGGCAAAGGTAGGATTTAGAGAGCGTTTTGAAGTGTTATTGGTTTGACTATGTCTAAATGTTGGAATTTATTTCAAAGGGATATCTATAATGCATTCCTTCAAGGAGATTTGGATGAGGAGGTGTATATGGAAATGCCCAAAGGTTTTAGGCAACCAGGAGAGGGCAAAGTCTGCAAATTGTTCAGGTCACTGTATGGCTTGAAGCAAGCTTCTAGGCGATGGAACATAAAGCTTACTTCTGCTTTGTTGATCAATAAAACTGAACATTTTAAACCCATCTTACCCTTGATCAATGCTATATGAAAACTTAATCATTGAGTTGGAACAAATGCATGATTTCACGCATAACCCATTTTCCATCCATACAATCATCTTTAATTCTTAATCATGTGTAATGATAAATATTAGGGGTAAATTATTAACTAAATCTAAAATAGAATCAAGTTGTTGAGCACTAAGCTTTTTTCCTTATTTACTTATGTTCTTTTAGTATGAAAGTTAAAGAACTTTTGTTAGGATGTCTTTAAAGGACCAAAGAATAGAATGGAGAAAATTTTAAATGTATATAGCCCAACTCTCTATTTAGTAGTAGCTAACACAACTAAATCATATTTCATCTATTAAAACATTATACCAGATTCTTAATTATGAACTTATACAAAAATCATCAAATTAGTGTTAATTTTATTGTCACTATGTTAGTTGACAAAAGATAAGTGTTAACTAATGTACAACCCATGTACTCTTATGATATAATACAAAGATACCAAATTTAAAAAGAAAAAAAAAAAGTTAAGTGAAAACTAAGGTACAACCTATGTACTCTTATGACATAATACAAAGTTACCAAATTCAAAAAGAAAAAAAAGTTAAGTGAAAATTAAGGACTTCACTCTTGAAAAGGAAGAAAGAGAAGAACGTCATGAACAACATATTTAATTTGATTCAAAAAAGAGAGAAAGAGGCTAGTGCATAGTGATTTGAAGATTTGTTGCACCTTCACCAATATACTAATATTAGTATTTGCACCTTCACAAAAAAATCAAGAATGTAAATTTTCAACACTAATTTTTTTCCTTATTTACTTACCTTTTTTTAGTAAGAAATTCAAAGTTAACTAAACATGAATGTAATTTTAAAGTTGATATATATAACTCAATTCTCGATTCAACAGTTGCAAAACATGCCTAAATTATATGTCAGTCACTAAAACTTTACAATTGATTACTTCATTTTCACTTTGTTAGTTGTAAAAGTAAAGGTAATGAAGACTAAGGAGTTCATTCTTGAAAAAGGAGGCAAACAAGAAATCTCATAAATAGCATAATTTGATATTCAAAATATGAAAAAAGAAGTTTGTAGCTTAGAAGATTGGAAAACGAGAAAGAAAGCTAGCCATCCGGTGGATGAAGTCTACCCTATGATATAAATATAAGTATTTGCATCTTCTGCCGAAAACCAATAATTAAAATCTTCAATACTTAAGTTTTTCTCTTTATTTATTTGCATGTTTTAATAAGAAAGTCAAAGTTAACGATAGTCCTATCTACTGAAGGAAGTAAATTTTATCGTCAGAAATTCATAACTTTTCTTGGGATGTAATTTCAAAGATCAAACAAAATATAAGACATACATAAAATTTAGCAAGGAAAATTATAGTTAATGTATATAGCCTAACTCTTTGATCAGCAATAGCCAAAAATGGCTTAATTGTATATCTAGACACTAAAATGTTCACCTAGATCCTTAATCATCAGCTATATGTTATCATTTTTTTCACTATGTTGGTTTAAAATATTAAGGTAAATGAAGACTAAGGACTTAATTCTTTAAAAAGGAGCAAAATGAAAACTACATAAGTACTCTATCCTCTTTAATTTGTTTGTCTTAATTTCTTTTTAGTTTGTTTAAAAAAAACCTCTTTTCTTTTTCGGTAATTCTTTATTGGACTTTCAATATTACATAGGGTTGTTTTGATTGGCATTTTATAGTTTGTTTTAAAATATACCTCGTTTCCTTTTCCGTAATTCTTTATTGGACTTTCAACATGACACAAGAGCGTTTTTATTGGCATTTTATAAGTAGCTTGTAAGTTGAAAATTAAAAAACATAAGTTGGGTAGATCCAACTCTTGGCTTTAAGCATATTTTTGTATTTTTCAGCCTAAAAGAGAAAGCTTAAAAGCATTGTATATTTTTCTCAAACACTAATTTAAAATACTCAAGTTCTAATGAGGGTATTGAATACCGATGAAAAATAAAAATAAAAAAATTGATTTTTATGAAATTATATTATATTAATACTATTTGGGAAGATTTTGATATCTCAAGAAAATCTTAATTATTTGTGTTTTTCTAAAATAACTAAGTTGATCTGTTAATACTTATGGTCATAACTACTATACATATAGGAAGATATTAGATGTCTCTAGTGAATCTTAATTATTTGTGTTTTTTTTAAATAATTAAGTTGATATGTTAATACTTATGGTTATAATTAAGTTAGCTAAATTTTTATTTTTACTACTTAGTTAAATTTCTTAGTATGACACTTTCACGTTTGAGTTTTCAAAGAGGCTTCATCCTATTTTGTATGACTTACTAGTGGGTTTGATTAATATATATTATGGTTTTCAAGAAAAGTAATTTTGTTTATTTGTTGCAATGAATTTAAGAAAAAGGCATTTCATTGAACTATTGTGACATATATTTCTTTAACAGAGCAAGAGAATGTTTCTATTATTCTTGAATTTTTTTTTAATCAAATACGTGGGCTAATGGCCCATTTTATTAAAAATCTGAAAGTGATACAATTTTTATTTGGTGGCCCAATTTGTTGGCCCAGCCCAACGGATCCATCCGACCCTACATTTTAGGGTCTTCTGGAGTCCCCTAGACTTTCCTTTCTTCACCCCTAGACACACGAAACTTCCGTTTTGTTGTTGTCGTTAGCTGAAGTATGCATTGCTCCGTCGACATCATCCGACCCCGATTTCCTTCTTCACCAATCGCACAGGTGACATATATTTCTTTAACAGAGTAAGAGAATGTTTCTTCTATTCTTGAATCATTTTTTTAATCAAATACATGGGCTAATGGCCCATTTTATTAAAAATCTGAAAGTGATACAATTTTTTTTGGTGGCCCAATTTGTTGGCCCAGCCCAACAGATCCATCCGACCCTACATTTTAGGGTCTTCTGGAGTCCCCAAGACTTTCCTTTCTTCACCCCTAGACACACGAAACTTCCGTTTTGCTGTTGTTGTTAGCTGAAGTATGCGTTGCTCCGTCGACATCATCCGACCCCGATTTCCTTCTTCACCAGTCGCACAGGTTGTTCTTGTTTCCTCTGAAGCTTCGATTTAATTGCATGTATTGGAGCCCCGATTTCCCACTGCGTTGCTCCGTCGACATCTTCCGACCCAGGTTTCCTTCTTCCAGTCGCACAGGATGTTCTTGCTTCCTCTCAAGCTTCGCTTTAACTGCATGTATTAGAGATTTCAAGTAGCCTTCCTGCTCATCTAATTTACGGTTGATTCTGTAGGTGCACTAATGGCTAGACCTGAAGCATCGGGATGAGCTCTTCCTTCTGTCTTTCTCGTCTTTGCTGGCATTGATACTCCGGTGAAATACTCTAGGTATGCTCTCAACATCTTTCACTATTTTGCTAGTGTTCCAGTTTGATTGGCCTGGTTTGCACTCTAAGATAAGGAGTATCTTGTTTATCCATATTTAAAATTTTTCTGCTCTTGCTTGATAATTGCATGAAATGGGTGAATTGTTTGTGTTCCTGTGTGTCCAGTGCCTCATTCACAATGTTGTCTGTCAACTGGTTAGCCTCCCTAAATACATGGATAATGTTAACTATCATCTGTTGTTTAACCTGTTGAATTTCTTCCACTATTTCAACCAAGTCCCATGAGCATCTGCATTTGTGTAATATCATGTCTCTTATGATACTAGAGTCAGTTTGCAGCTTGCACTTCAACTTGTCTGTAATTTCTTGCTTTGCGTGCTTTAGGGCATGCAATATAGCCCTGGCTTCTGCCTTTGAACTGGTACTCGACCCTAAGTATTGAGCTTCTGCATAGACCCGATTCCCTTCCCCATTCTTGAGGCAAAATGCATAAGCACTGTCTCCAGGATTGCCCCGATTCCCCCGTTTGTGTTACATGCTATCCACCCCACATTGGGTGCTTTCCACTTTACCTTGTTATAATATAGTCTAGGTCTGTAGCTTTCTAGTCTATTTATCATCTCTGCCCACCTATAAGGTACATTCATCCATGGGAACTTCTCCTTTACAATTAACTGGAGTGTTTTCTGATACTGATGAACCAACCACTCATATGAAATATCTTTCCCATGCCTCCTAGCAATTTCTCCTCTTCCATAATTCCCAAATTACAATAGTAGGGACTATTCTTACAATTTGGCTAATCTTTGTTGACAAATCCATGCTCCAATGTGCTGATGACCTGGTTTAGTTGCCCCTCTTGCATCCGGATACCTGCACAAGAAGCAAAATACTTCCATAGCCTTTGGGCTAGATGTTAGAAAAATGTGCTCCACTATCTCTCCATACCCTTCCTCACAATAATAACACTTAGAAACCACAGTGATTCCCATTTTTTTTAAGAATTTCATCTGTAGGTATCTTCCCCTTTAAAACTTTCCATAAGAAGAAAGCAATTTTAAAAGGTACCCCATTTTCCCACACTTTAAGACTCCAGTCCACCCTTGGTTTCTTACTCCTCAAGCTGTGATAGGCTGACCTGACTGAGAACACTCCAGAAGTTTCCTTCATCCACCATGGCTTATCCAACCTGCCCTCTTGAGCTGGTTTGATATTTCCCATGATAAATTTAGTCATCCCCTTAGATATACATGCCAGAAGTTTCCGTTTGTCCCAATCTTCGTCTGTGACCATATCCTTTACCTCTAAGCCTTCTTCCATCTCTATCTGACCTTCTATAAAGCAGAGTGCAACCCTTTTGGTCCAATTATCAAACCCAAAACTGGAATTTCCAGCTTGAACTTGCCACCATATATCCTGCTCTACTTCTTCTCTTATTTTCATCATTTGTGTCCAAACTTGTGATGCTCCCTTACTAGTGACTATTAGAGGATGCAACTTTTTACAATACTTATTCCACATGAACTCTGCCCACAATGAACTTGTTGATACCCTGAAATTCCACCATAATTTGGCAAAAGAAGCTTTGTTTATGTCCTCTAGTGACCTAAAATCCAGCCCTCCCTCCTCCTTAGGATAACACAAATCTGCTCATTTAACCCAATGTTTTCCCCTTATTCCACCATTGCCTCCCTAGAAAAATCTAGCTAGAAGTTGATCAATTTGATTATAGACTTTTTTTGGGGGGTTAGCTACAGATAACAGGTATACTGTGATAGATTGCAACACGTGTTTAATGAGAACAACCTTACCTCCAGCGTAAAGCAGTCTGTTATGCCAAGATAAAATCCTCCTTGTTATCTTCCTTAATATCTCCTCAAAGTAACATGCCTTTTTCCTTCCATGGTATACCGGACAACCCAAATATGTAACTTGGAAGTTGCCTTGCCTAATCCCTATCAATTTCCTCAATCTGATTGCAATGCACAGGGGGGTACTGTCATGAAGGTAGAATTGACTCTTACCTTTATTCACCTTTTGTCCCGAAATTAACTCATAGCCCCTAATCACCTTCATCATTTTGATTATTGAATTCTTGTCACCTGACCAAAATAAAATGGTATCATCTGCATAAGCTAGATGATTAATTTTAGGGCTCCACTTGGGCATTCCATTCCCTATGAACTCTTTATTTCCATACAAACTGTTCAAACCCCTTGACAGAACTTCGGCCGCAATAATGAAAAAAGTGGGGGATGGTGGATTCCCTTGTTTCAGCCCTCTACCAGATAGGAAAAACCTATGGGATTTTCTATTCAATAACACTGAATACCAATTATTTGATATCATCCTCCACACCATATCAATAAGGCCCTCCGCAAAGCCAAATTTGCGTAGTAGTTTAGTGAGGAAGATCCACGAGACCCTATCATATGATTTCTCCATATCCAACTTAACCACCACATTCACATTTGCATTCCTTCTGTTAATTCCCCCAATAATCTCTTCCGCCAACAAGATATTTTCCGCAATGTTTCTTCCTTTTACAAACCCTGATTGATTTTTTGAGATTATTTATGGCACTACTGTAGCCAACCTTTCATGCAGTGTTCTTGAAATAATTTTATTCACAAAAGAGCTCAGGCTGATAGGCCTCATATTAGTAAAGGACTTGACAATTTCTTTCTCAGGGATCAAGACATGATTTGTGTGAGTAATGAATTTGGTCAATTCATGCCCACAAAAAAAATACCTGCATCACTTTAGTGATGTCATCACCAATAATACTCCAACATTCCTGGAAAAATGCACCTGTAAATCCATCTGGGCCACATGCACTGTCCCCATTTAGGCTAAACATCAGTGCCTTGACTTCCTCCTTGTCCGGTACCTTAATAATATAATCATTCTCCTCCTCAGTGATTAGTGTTTGTATATGTTTTAGCATGGTAAAGTCCTCATTTCTATTTTCCTCTATAAATTGTCTTGCAAAATGCCGAACAACCCCATCCCCTATCTGATCCTCTGTGTTCAGTATACCCCCTTGCTCATCTAGGATTTCCGAGATATGCAGTTTTTCCTCGTTCCCTTGACATAAGAGTAGAAGAATTTTGTATTTCTATCCCCATCCTTCAACCACCTCAATCCAGACTTTTGTTTCCAGAATTCCTCCTCCAGTTTCAGGTACCTCTTGAATTCTGCCTCCAACTTCCTTAGTTCTGTCCTATTTCCTTTGCTGGGATCCATCTCAAATTGAGTCTATTTCACCCATATTATATCTTCATAGGTAGATATTTAGTAAAATACATTTCCAAATGCTTCTTTACTCCATCGTGATAGAGCCTTCTTAACCATCTTCAACTTAGTCAGAACAATACAGAAAGGATCCCTCTCAAAATCCACTCTCCAATTCTCCTTCACAACCTCCTTGAACTTCTGGTGTTTAGTCCAAAAATTCAAGAATTTAAATGATTTTTTGACTAATACCTGCTCCGAATGACATCCCGGATGTAATAGAGCATGATCCGAGCCTTGTCTAATGAGGTGACATACTTCAGATGCAGGAAATAGCTCCAGGAAACTCTGATTCACCAGTACTCTGTCTAATCTTTTAAAAACACATCCCTCGTTAACCCTGCCATTCCACCATGTGTATTTGCTACCTGTGAATTTTATTTCTTCCAATTCACAAGTATTACTGAAGAAAGAAAAATTAGCCGCCTTTGACTGTTCAAACTGCACTCGTCCAAGTTTCTATTCGTCATTTAGAATGACATTAAAGTCTCCCCCCACTACCCAGGGGCAACTGTAATTTTCTTTGAGATCTTGCAAGTCCTCCCACAACTCCAGTCTTTCAAACGCACTACACCTTGCATAGACTGCCGTTATCATAAATACCCTATTATTAAACTTGAAGTTTAGTGTCACTTGCTGCATAGAATCAACCATAGATAACATTTCCCAGTCAGCCCTCCAGAAATAACATATCTTTGCCGAACGATTAACTCCAACATGTTCAAACCCCAGTTGATTTTTGTATTGTTCAATATGTGAAGGATCCTTAAAAGGTTCCATTAATGTTATGAATGAGTAACAATGCCTCCTATGAAGGTCCATTAGTTTACCAAAAGAGTTTTTGGTATTAATAGACCTAATGTTCCAGAATAATATTTTCCAACTCATTGATCACTGGTAGAGATTTTATTTCTATTGCGCCTTGTTCTAACTTGTAGTGGAATAAATAATTTACTCTTTTTTGCACTAATGATGTATGTTTGGGTGATAAATCTCCCGCCCTACATATTTGCTGGATGTTACAATCAATCTCCTCATCGTCTACTCTATGCATTCAGTCCGTTCCCTCCTCCTGCACCTCATTTACTACCACTGCCCTTGAAAATTTCGCATGGGAATGGTTGCTTTGTTGTTCTCTACTCTCTATCTCATCTTCTTCACCCTATATTCCACCCTTATCTAAGGACACCAGTGAATTGCCTTTATTTTTGTCATGCATTCCCCCTGTACATTGAGCACTGTCTACTGCCACTATATCTTCTATGTGATGTTTTCCATTACCCTCTTTACTTTGTCCCTCCATGATTATCTTCTTTCCTATGTTGATATATCTTCTTGCTTCACCTGTCATAATCTTCCCTACACAGTGCTGTGATTCTTCATCATGTTTCCCATCTTTCTCATCCTCCTCGGCTTGAAGGGCAACAAAGTTATTTTGAAAAATAACCCCTATACGCTGCCACCCCAACCTAATAGCACCTCCACCCATTTGATTTGGGCTGTTCTCATCCTTGGCCTGCATCCTCTGTTTATTTTTTCAGCTTGCTGTTCCTGCCTTTTCTCCCCTGCCCCTGCTTTACAATCCTTTTACTGACCCTGACCTTTTCTCTGGATATAACTCCGGATGCAATACATAACATTCTTCTTCATTATGTCCATGCATTATCCAATGTTGACAGTATTTTTGCAAGTAATCATATTTGATAGTAATCCATCTTTCATTAATCACCCCCTCTGCATTCCTAACTCCAATTTTGATCCTTTTTGGAAAATCCCTCATAAGGTCCACTTCCACCTTGACCCTAGCACAACTAGGTCTAGTTTGGTTCTTAGTAGCCATGTCTATCTGCAACGGCTTACCGATCGCACTTGCTAACGAAAAAATGGCTTCCTCACCAAAAATATTTGGTGGTAGCGATGGAAAAGAGATCCATGCTACTGCCGTAGTTGTTTCCGCCTCTGCATCAAACATTGGATCCCACTTTAAAGTGCGCATTAGATATGAGTTGATCTTTGTGTTAATGTAGAAAGATGACTTTGATAATAAATGCACGTAATCCTCTAGTAGTGATGCCCTTATAAGAACATGTCTATTGCACAAGAAACCAATCTTATATTCCCCCTTTCGCTCACATTGTTTTGGAATCGCTTTTCGTAATTCATGAATATCTGGCCCCCCATATGAGAATTTGCCAATCATAGCATATTCTAGATTCTTATTAATTATCATCTGATCCACTTCGGCTTGCTTTCATATAACTTGGGGTTCCCCATGCAGATATGTTACTGTCTTTCTTGGGATTGCTTTCGCCCGTGCTTTGGTTTGCTTCAATAATTCTGCATATGATTTGATGGCCAACAAAGGACCACCGTCGATTAGTGAGGGCCCACTGCCCAGAACAGCCATGGGCATAGGCAACCTAGGGTTTTTTTGGTTTTCCGTCGATGTTCCTATGATTATTATATCTTGAAATTAGTTACACTCTTAGCACTGATATAGGAGAAAAATATTTTAAAAAAAATGTCACTCCCTTTCTATAAATCAAATATTTTTTTTCTTTTTTTTTCTCTCTCTATCATCATCTCAACGCCACATCCATCTCCTTCATTATAAACAGTGATACCATATCTTTTTGTTTCCTCCCCGGACTTCCCACCCCCACCCCCACCCCTTCTTCGACGCAACCATTATTGCCAGGTTCATCATCACAAAAGTTAATTTTTCGTAACAACCGACTGAAAGAAAAAGTTAAAACTTTGTTTACATAATTATTGTATGATTGTTTTTCACATATTTTAATTTTCATTTTTTTTCTTTTTATTTTTCTTCAACAATTATTTATTGTGTTTCTCAATGAAAAACAAAAAATTTTGTAACAATTTTTGGTATTAAAAAAATAAGAGAATTTAAACTTGCGACTTAATTGAAGAATGCTATTTTTTGATAATTTTATTCTTCTTTTATATTATTTTATTGATTTATATCAGACACACATATAAAATTTTTAATATAATATTATTGATTGATGTGCAAAACACGTGTACTAAACTAGTATATTATAATAAAGATAGATCAATCAATTGAATGAAAATAATATAATAATGATAACAATAAAAATATCTAATGAAAAGTTAAGAAAATTTTAGAATGAGGAAAAAAAATGGAAAAAGAGACGTGTACAAGCAGAACAAACAAAGTGTCTTTTTTTTGGAAAATGAGAAAAGTGGTTGGAAAAGCAAAAGTTATTTTTTCTTCTCAATTTTTTCATTTCTCAGAGTCTTGTTACATAGAAAGGCCTCTCACACTATGGAAAATCTTTATCATCAATCAGTGGTGGTGGTTCAGTAAGTAGTAATCCTGCCATCGTTTCTTTCAGCAGCAGCAACATGAACAACAAATCCAGATATTTTGGAACACTAAGCTCGAGGAAATCAAGCAGCTTAGGGATTTTAAGCATCACCAATTTTCCATTTCCCGCATGAAGAGGATAATGAAATCTAACCCGGATGTCCTTAAGGTGTTTGCTGAAGCACCCATTCTGTTGGTGAAGGGGAGGTCCTCATTGGGGAGCTCACCCTTTTTTCCTGGCTTCACACCTAGGGTAACCACGGACAGTTACTTTAGAAGAAATACTTCATCGACACGGTTAGGTAGAACAAGGGTTTTGATTCCATTGTTAAAATCCTTCATAAGGATGAGATCAATAAACGGGCAACTAGTTTTGGGCCTGGCATGGTAGACTCCGCAGTGAGCGGGGTTTCGAACTCTTATCCACCGATGGGGCAACGTGTTGTGCCTGGGGTAATCATAGGAAACCCTGCTATGTCGTCAATGACTTTGTTTATCTCCTTGAACCTAGATCTTGGGATCTCCATGTCACAATCCAAAAATGGGTGTGATGGCACTCGTCTTATCCCACCAAGAAAAGTTAGCCGAAATCCCAATTTTACGATAAAGTGTGGAAGGATAACAAAAATAAAGGTTTAGGTGCAGATAATAAGTTAACATAGTTAAGATCCTCAAAAACCTGGTGGTCACGTGCACAAGTCTCTAAATGTATCACAATAGATTTGAAAGAAAACACAAGTATCAAGTGTTATTGTCTCTAGAGTAGAACAAAATCATAAATAGGAGTGAGAGACTCAGTTGGGATGGCAAATAACTACCTCACATAATTTCCACAAGAAGCCTCAGACAAGGAAAAATAGAGGGTATCATGAAGATCTGGGCTCATAACCTACAAAAATATAGTAGCAAGGGGTGAGTACCAAACACACGGTACCCAGCAAGTAAATTACTAAACACAAAGCTAAGTAATATAGATTACAGATACTCTTAACACTCCAAACGAACCTCTACAGCTACAACCTGCATAAAAAATAGGCCCAACCTAACAATTCACAATTGAAATATCGTATAGCTCAATAATATCACACCAAAGATTATAGATCAACAACAAAAGGGATCCAGTGCATCCATCACAAGTTTCACAAAAGACACTGACAAGTTCATAAATGATAAATATGTGCAATGCAATGCAATAGAATAATGTCGGGTATAATGATGCATGTCTATCCTAGTGATACACACCCGGACTCTCTCAGTCCGAGACCCATGGGGGACTTTTAGTCCATGCATCCACCACAGTGTGCGACACTACCCTTAAGTCATAGTATTCGTCTTGGCGTGCAACACGTACTTCAAATCCTAGTATCTATCATGGCGTGTGACACGACCCTCAAATCATACTATCCGTCTCAGTGTGCGACACATCCCTCGAAATGGTACATCCTTTTTAATTCTTATTCTTTCTCGATTCACATAACACTTGTCACAAAAATCAATGCAAATAAAATTTTTTACCCAATGATGAGGAGATGACTAATTTTAATACAATTCACAATAAAATAGTCTTGAAACAACATCATCATTAACTCAATACCTTAAAAAATCATTCTCAACACCTCAGACAATAAAGCATGAGATTCCATATACTTAACAAAGGTTAATAAATTCACTTGTTATAACCCTCGATAAAATTATCTAAATACCCCTAGAGGAGAGAGGAGCTCATAATGCGTCTTCTGATGCTTGAATGATGAATTCGAGGCTGCATTTATGATCAACATAAAAATTGAGTGAGGGAAAGGTCTCGGCTGATTTTTAGAGCGACCTTCAAAAGATAATATTTCATTCTGAGATGCAAAGCAGTGAGGATCCGCGATAGAGCCGCATCATGGAGCCATTGCATAGGGTAACTTATGTTTTTCCATAATTTTTCGATGAGATCCAAAAAACCTCATTCAAGAAAACTTTTGCCAAAAATGAATAGTTCACGACCAGCCCGCGTCACGGACTGGGTTATTTCGCGGATGAAAAATTTCTACAAAATTCGAGGGGCATTCTGGTCCATTCGAAACACCTTTTGAAACCCATATACGACTAATATATATCGTATTCATGAATAAAAGGTTACAAAACCAATCTTACAATCCCCTTCCTAGCAAATCATCAAGTTAGGGCTTGAGAAGAGTTGAGGTTGAAGATTCAAGAGGAAGTTCCAAGGGATTTGGATTGTTAGCAATCATCCCAGGTATGTAAGGCTAACCTAGAGTATGGGATTGTACTTCCATATGCCCCCATTGAGTAAATTGAGTGTATGATTGAAGATGATGAGTTATATGTGAAAATCCTTGAGTACTCTACAGAGATTCTTCTTAATTCATGTATTTTTTTTAAATAGATGATCATCATAAGCTTGATTTATTTCATAAGTTGTTTTCATGAATGATTCTACCAAATTCTATGTCTATTTTACTAAAGAATGCAAGAATGAACTTAGGGATGAGCCTAGAGCCTTGACAATGATGATGTTTGTGATGTTGTGATTGTGGTCCAAATTGTTGAGAGTCTTGATGATGATGTCGATGAGAATGATTTTAATGAGTCTTAAAAACTTGTTACTAGATTCTAAAAATGTGTTTTGAGTCCATGATATTGATGTCGATAAGATGAGTTGATGTTGATGATACAAGTCGATGTTGATGTACTATGTCCCTATGGTACCAATGATGATAAATCTTGATGAGTGTTTTATGAGCATATCGAGTTTTGGGAGTAGTATTGAGCACCGAAATGGGTGAGAGTGAGTCCCACTCGAACACATTAACTATATGGACCGCATAAGAGAGGATTAAATCATAATACGAATGTTTCCTTTGTCCCAAAAGAGGACTAATGTTATTTCTTGTGGATCCACTGATGGTGATGTCCTTTACCCTGGGCAGAGTACTGGATGGATGTGGCAATTACATCGCTTCATTGTATCATCAAGGGCTCATAGGTGATGGTTGTCGGTTTGAGAAACTCCCAGCTAGGTTCCATACTAATAGAACTCTGATGTTGATGTGATGGCATGAGTCTTTATGGATCTTGATATTTTATTTTCTACCCTTTATCCTTGTCCTAGACGGGTATGAGTCCTTATAGTTGTGATGAATTGGCTTCGAGTTTCCTTAACATGAGTTTGATGTGTTTATGAGATGTTGATGGGTCAATTGTCTACTCTTTATATTTTCTTTAGATAGACATTTGACATTCTAACAGAGTATGATGTTGAGTTAATGTTATCCCTATACTATTTTATTTTTACTATTATATTCAGCCATCTTACATACCGTACATTCCCTGTACTGACACCACTCGGGGCTGCAACATTTCATGATGCAGATACAGAAGGTAGAGGACTTTAGCAGACGTATCGTTGAGGTTCGGAGATTCTGATTCAGTCATTGGTGAGCCCTCCTTGCTATCCGGCGGAGCCCTTTTTCCTTTACCTATTATTTTGTTTATTAAGTTGGGTAGCCTTGGGCTGTCATGGTACCCTCTTAGACTGTCTAGTTGAGTTTAAGACTTTATAGACATGAGTTGAGGTCTTATGTTGGGGTCTTTCCCTCTTTGAGTCGAGTTAGTAAATCTTATTTACTTATCATAGATGTTGAGACAAAGTTTGTTGGCCATTGGCCCTTCTTATTGATGTAGAATGAATGACGTAGCTCACTGCCTTATTCTATTACTTTTGCTATGCTTGATGTTGAACTACTGGCTTGAGATCGAGTGGTATGCTTGGGGACTAGTAATAGTCTCTTGGTGCCGGCCACACCTAGGGTACCCCGGGGCGTGACAAACTTTATATTAGAGCCACAAAGTTCATGAGTCATAGGGAGTCTATGAAGTTGTGTCTATTGGAGTCTTGTTTATATGTGTGTTGTGCACCATACTTCATAAACATGAGGCTATAGGACATTAAGAATGGTTACACTTCTTTGATATTCTTAGTTCGTGCGATAGAGTTTGACTCTATGAAACTCTCATCTAATTCGTGCGTTACGCGTTTGGAGATCATGCTTCCTAAATGTATTGCTGCCTAAAGAGATGCCTCAGCCCCAAACGTTGAGAATTTTCCACTAGAGGTCCCTACCCAGACTGAGACGAGGAGACAGGGTGGACCTGCCAGAGCTACTGAGGTTCCACAGGCAACACTTTCTTAGTAAGCCTCCACTTCAGAAGCAGACTTCAGGGGATCCATTACTATGCTCACTCAGTTGGTAGCCTCCCGGAGTAATAGCCGATGTCTCCAGGCCCCTAGCTCCAGCTCCCAAGAGCCTACAACTACAACCAGGCTCAGAATTTCTTGAGGATGAACCTGCCGATCTATACAGGGTCTAAGGTTATGGAGGACCTGCAAAACTTTATTGATGAGATGTGCATGATTTTGAGGGATATGCATTCGAATAAGGTTGAAGGAGTCAAACTTGTCTTCTATCAGCTTAAGGATGTTGCTAATGTCTGGTATAACCAATGGGAAGATGGTAGAGGTGAGGATGTTGAACCTACTGAGTAGGAGGAGTTCGAGAGTGCTTTCCTCGACCACTGCTTTCCCCAAGAGTTGAGGGATAAAAATGTTGAGGAGTTCGTGAACCTGAAGCAAAAGAGATTGACTGTTAGAGAGTATAGCCTCAAGTTCATTCAACTGTCTTGATATGCCGCAGAGATGGTTCTGGATTTGAGGGCGAGGATGAGAGAGTTCGTGTCTGGATTGGGTAGGCATGTACAGAGGGAGTGTAAGGTAGTATTGTTGATTGCAGGTATGGACATCTATAGACTTATGGTCTATGCGCAACAACCTGAGGAGGACAAGAAGAAGGCAGGGAAGAGCAACAGAGTAAGAAGGCCGAATCGGTAGGGCATGAGCCTAGCCAACAAAAGTAGAATCAGGGTGATAAAACTTACTTTCAGAAGAGGTCATATAGATATGCACACTCGGTTGCAAGTGCACCTGTTCAGCAAAACAGGTATGATAAGAGATCTTATGGTCACTAGAATTTCAGAGCTCAGGTCCTCAATCCCAAGCTAGCGTGACCCAAGGCCCGAGAGGAAACCCATCTTGTGGCAAATCTGGCAAACTTCACCTTGGTGTGTGCTGTGAGGGAACAAATGCTTGTTATTCATGAAGACAACCTGGCAATTTTTAGGGTAACTGTCCTACGAGGAGATGGGGTGATGGGAGTAAGAAAGCTCAGTCTTCTACAACACCCCCTACGGGTAGTCATCGGAAAGCTACTACAGCGGGTGCAAGAGGCAGGACGAACCGTCTGTATGTGATGGGTAATCGATAGGACCAAGAGGTTGTACCACATGTTGTTAGGGGTATGCTCCGAGTCTTTTCTTATAATTTTTAGGCACTGTTTACTTGGGTCCCACTTTATCTTTTGTGACTCCCTTTGTGGCCAATAAATTTGGGATTTTTCCAGAGTGTTTGCTTGAGCCTTGTGCTGTTTCTACTCCTACTCGTGAGTCTATCCTAGTTGAGAGGGTCTATAGAGATTGTGTAGTATCCATCTATCATAGGGATACTTTGTCTGACTTGGTAGGGTTAGAGATGGTTGAATATGTCGTAATCCTAGGTATGGATTGACTCCATGCCTATTATGCCTTAATAGATTGTAGGACCTGAGTTGTCAAATTCCAATTTCTGAATGAACCGGTCATGGAGTGGAAGGGAAGTTCTGTTGCACCCAAGGGTAAGTTTATTTCCTAACTTAGGGCTAGGAAGCTAATCTCTAAAGGTGTTATTTAGCACCTTGTGTGAGTTAAATCTTAAGATATCGAGTCCCCTACTCTTGAGTTAGTTCCGATTGTTAAATGAGTTCCCTGAGGCGTTCCCTGAGGATTTACCTGGAGTCCCTCCTGATAGGGAGATCGACTTTGGGATTGATGTTCTTCCTGATACGCAGCCTATTTCAATTCCCCCATATAGGATGGCCCCTGCTGAGTTGAAGCAACTGAAAGAGTAGTTAAAGGATTTATTAGAGAAGTGCTTTATTAGGCCAGCTGTTTCTCCTTGGGGTGCCCCAGTTTTGTTTGTACGAAAGAAGGATGGGTCTCTTAGGATATGCATAGACTATAGGCAACTGAACAAGGTCACAATCAAGAATAAATATCCTCTCCCTAGGATAGGTGATCTGTTTGACCAACTTCAGCGTGCCTCATGCTTTCCAAAGATAGACTGATGAGTCGTAGAAATACAACTGTTATGATGCTTTGAGCATAAAAATTTTGCATATTTTCAAGAAAATATGTTGGCTTGATGTGTGTGTTTTAGTATTTTTCAGGAAAATGGTAAAGGCATGGAATGACGGATGAATTGCGAGAAAAAGAGCGGAAAAAGAATTGAAAAAGTGGCATACGGAGACCCTCACGGGCCGTGTAGCATCACACAGACCGTGGGAGGGTACATGAAGTAGCTCCCGATGAAAGAAGCTATGAATTAAACCAAGTGAAGGACCACGGGGCCCTTCACGGACTGTGCCATGTTACACGAGCCGTGCAGCCTGTTGTGACCTTACACTTGGCGTGAAAGAGAAACGGAGCTGGAACGAAGCCTAAGGCAAAACTCAAGAGGCCTCACACAGACTGTGGAAACTGACATGGGTCGTGTCACCTGTTGTGAAGTTGACATGAAATGGAAGGATCACCATAAAAAATAACAGAAATGGTACAAGTGAAGGAAGACGGGGCCCGTCATGGACCGTGTGATCAACCACAAACCATGGCATGGGTCATGCAGATGAAGGATAAAAAAATGTTGCTTAGAATATGCTAAGGAAAGGTTCATGGGCCGTTTCACGATCTGTGAACCTCTACACAGGCCGTGCCTGGACTTGTGATATGCAAGAGCATTGAAGACTCACGGACCATGTGACGATCCATGTGGACCCTCATGGTTCGTGTAGTGACCCGTACCGATGCCGAAGTCTATTTTCCTATTTTAAATTGGATAGGTTTTTCCTTGTATATATATATATTTATTTTATTCCGTTTTGAGGACTATTGACCACTGGAGTTAGAGAACAAGAAAAGAACACTTTTGTCCTACTATTTACATTGAAATCTTGCATTACGATCATCTCTTTTGAGATTGTAACACGTGGATTCATCATTATATCAAGAGTATGTTAGTTACCATGATTCCTTTGTATTTTTGTGGGCGAATTATGTTTAATAGGCTAGGCTAAACCCATAACTAGGGTTGTGGGAACCATGAAAGTTCAATAAGATAACAAAATCTCGGTGAACTTGTGGGATTAATCATCGCATACATTGTAGCATTTTTTGCTTTAACTTCTCCCCTAATGAGTCGATGCGTTAGGGTAAGCCCATATTTGTTACATGTCCGGGAGGGACGTAGTAATTAGGAAAAGAATTGTACAATGGAAATTCGAGGTCTTTAACCTAGTTGAAGTACTTGATACCGAAAGGTGAGAGTATTCTGAGCTCCAAAACAAAGGTTAAAATTGTATACGTTCTGAGATCGGAAGGTGATGAATGAAATATATCTAGGAAGCAATGAAAGGTGAACTAGGTGTTATCGAACTTGTTTGATCTTTTATGCGCAATCATGAATGAGTTTATCGTACCAGTTGTGTTATCGTATTAGACGTCATAGGGAACACAATCCTAGCTTCTCATTAATTGTTTGAAATCCAGTCGTCAATGTACACGTTAGCTACTTTATAGGAACTTAATTGAAGCCTCATAACCTCCTCCCTTTTATTTCATGCAATTTTATCTTGGGAATAGAATTTACATCTGAAAAAGGGTGCAATTAGAATCATTCTCACGCATTCCCTGTGGGATCGACCTTAAATCTGGTTGAGTTCTATATTTGATCAACGACTGCTTTACTATTTCTTTTTTGGAGTGGTAATTTTGGCGTATTAAATTTTTGGGCGTTGCTGGGGAATGCGACGAAGAAATGGTCTATTAGTTGCTACTTTTAGTATGTAAGTCTAGTTGCTAATTTTACTTTTATTTCTTGTTTTTGCTCGTTGTAGGGAATAAGCGTTGCATGCCAAACAGCCGAAGCAAGGTGAAGCACTTATTCCCTACGACCTGGAACTAACTATGTCGATTCGCAGAATGAATGCCTAAGACCATGAAGAAGCAATGCAGAGAGAGCTAGTAGTAAATCCTGCTGAGTGGGGACATGACGGGTTAGGTAAAGATGACCTCTAATGTGGTACCACCAGCGACACCACTTTGATAGGTGCCACTTGTACCATCACTACAGTACCAACCCCCTTTGAGGCCTCAAGGGCCCTAGTATCCCCGAGCAGTGAATGATGATGATGAGGGTGCTGGGACCACTGGGGCGATAGTACTGCCACCTCTGCCTGTAGGTGTCAAGTTTACCATCACTAGCACTATGCTGCAGATGTTGCAGTTGAAAGGGATGTTCAGCAGGGCCTTAACTGATGACCCAAATCAGCATCTTATGAATTTTTCGGCGACATGCAAGCCGTCCGAGATTCCAGGAGTCAGTTAACAAGCACTAAGGTTGAAGTTATTCTCGTTGTCTCTTTCAGTTGAGGCGATAAAGTGCCTTAATGAGCTTCCCCATTATTCCATCCGTACCTTGGGAGAATTAAAAGAAGCTTTCTTAAAGACGTTCTTCCCTGCGTCAAGGCAACTGAAGATCAATGATGAGATTGGATCTCACAAGAAACTGCCAAATGAAGCATTATACAAATCTTTGGAGAGATTAAGGCATAAACCCAAGCAATGCCCAACCATCATCTCACAGATGAGCACTTGAAAGAAGTCTTCTATAGGTCCTGCAACTTTGTAACTAAACCTATTATTGATGCAGCATGCGGAGGGTTGTACATGTCTAGAACGTTCCCTGACATCGTGGTGATCTTGGACCAAGTAGCTAAGAACAACAGGGCATGGTACACCAGAGATGGAGAGTGCTCTGGGATAGTCTTCTAGATGAGTGCAGAAAAACGAAAAAATGAGGAAGAGCGGGATCAAAACATGGCCCATATGCGGACCCAAATAGACTTGCTATCGAAGAGGCTACTTTGTGGAGGCATGGAGAAAGTAAAAGCTATGGACACACTCCTTAGGTGTGATGATCAAGGCTACAATTATGATGAAGAAGCTCACTTCTTGGGCAGCCAGGGGGGTTACTGAGCATTCAACTCTAGTAACCAAGGTTGGAACAATGGTTGTGATAACTACCAAGGGAACAAGCAGAAAAGAGATTGCTATAGAAATTGGGAGCATCAAAATGAGGGTGGCGGAAACTCAGACTAGAGGAGATGATGGAAAAGGTTCTTGACAAGGTGGAGTCCACCGAGGAAGGGGTGCGAGATGTGAAATGAAAAGTGTCTAATATTTGTCAATTGGCCTAATCACATTCAACCTCGATCAAGAAACTAGAGCAACAATTTGGGCAAGTGTCAGCCTAATTAAATCAAAGGAAGGTTAGGTCACATCATAGTGATACTTTGTAGAACCTGAAAAATGATGGCCACTGCATGGCGGTCACCACGAGAAGCGGTAAGGTACTTTCTCACTCTTTTGTTGCCCGTGATGCAGGTAGTGATAAAGCAGATGGAAACGTACCTCAGCCCATGGAGGTGCACATTGATGACGGGGGTGAAGAGATTGACGCAGCACCAACGGAACCAGAAAGTGCTAAAAAGGAATAGATTTGGACCAACCCACTACTCCGTGCCTGCCGGCAATCCTAAAGACACCACCGCCATTCCCACAAAGGTTGAAAAAGAAGGTTGAATAGGGCATGTTTTAGAAATTCTTATCTATTCTAAAGAAGTTGTCCATGAATATCCCTCTAGTAGAATCACTCGAGTAGATGCCAGGCTGCACTAAGTTTATGATAGACTTAGTCACAAAAAACAGTACAGACATGATCCAGCCGGCAAATAATCTTCATCACTATAACGCCTTAGCTACAAGGTCCCTGGTCAAGAAAAGGGCGATCCGGGAGCTTTCACTATCACGTGCATTATCTGAGTGCCAGCATCAACTTAATGCCGCTAGCAGTGTACCACCAGTTGGGCTTAGGATCCCCCACACCAAGTACCATGAGGCTAGTTATGGATGACAAATCAATGAAGAGGCTCGTGGGGATTTTGTGCGACGTGTTGGTTTGTGTCGACAGTGTGCTTGCACCATCCTGTATATGTAGATGAGCTATTCCTTGCATAAGCATTATGATTATGATCTTATGATTTGGCATTTGAGCCTAAATGTACATTGAACGTTTTTGAATGGATATTGACTCTCTTGAAAGCACGCATATACATATATATAAGTATTCATGTGGGATTTTGTTGACTTAGCACAGATGGATTGGGGGACTTTCCCCTTTCCTTGAACTATGCGCCAACACAGGAACGAACTCCATTACCGAAAAGACCGGGTCATAAAGAATGAATATTCGTCTATTTTGTTTATGCTATGATATGTGTTGATATGATTTTGTAAATCTTTCTGAAAGCCGTGCTCATAAGAAAGATGACCATCCACCAAAAAGTGTGGTCGTAAGGTGTGATGTAGATTACCTTTGGCAAGTAATCTTCTCCCTACCGGTGGGAGGTCCCAATCGGTCTAATTCATGTAATAGCTTGCATGGATTTGGTTTGTTGGTTATAGACCATCCCCGCTATATAGGAGTATTACCACATTGCATGCATCATGAATTTCATGGCATCTTATATATTACTCTTCCTTGGATATATATGATTCTTTCTATATTATGTGCCCTTGTCATCTAACATTGAAATGCAGGTTGTTAAGTCATACGCATTGCATGCCCGCATACGTAGTACATTCAAATGTACTAACGCATACTCTACGCCTACGTGATTTTACCATATAGGGACCGTGTGTTACGATCACCCACCGCTGGACGGGCAGTTCGGATTTGGAGAATTGATATTATGGTGAGTCCTATCCCAAGGACAAATCCCCCTCCTTCTTCCTATGTTGTATTCTATTTATATTCTTAATTGAGGGTGAGTCCGGGACATGTCTTTTCCCCCGTCCCATATTATGACTAGAGATATTGTTGGACGTCTTGTAGACTCTCGTCGATTCTATATGTTATGTGTTGTATGTGAAGCTTATATTTAATTATCTATTGTATATGGCTATCGTGGTGATTATGGGAATTTTGATATGTATGTATGATTGATGTAGAAATGTGGAAGATCCTAAGCCCCATATGACCCCCATAGAGTGAGTCATACTTACCCGCCCCTTAGTTCTTATGTGCTATGTGCTATGTGAATCCATATAAAACCCTTTCCCTTCGATATCCCCATAGCATGAGTCCTACTTTCCCATCCCTTAGAACTATGCGTGTGTACTATTTGAATGTGCTTCCAAACTGATGATGTGGAAATTTGATACTCTAAGGCTTGTTTAGGGACCCTCGGGTTCCCATTCTCTGTGTCACATCTAGGCCCTAGACCCGGGCCGTGACACTAGTTTGCAACGCAGAAAATTGCGCATCAAACCGACCTCTAAATTAAAGGTTATGACAGTTTTATCGAGACTGTCTGAGCAGGAAACTGAGTCATGGGTCGACCAACCTTAATGTCGGCTAATTTGTGCTTCTTAAAGCTCAAACAAGTGCCATTTCATCCCCAAACAACTAATAAACTTAAGGAAAAGTTCCCTCAAGGTACCAAAGGGTTTTGAGTAAGTTTTCACATTTTTACCGTTAAAATTCGTCCCCGTGCATAGAAATGCATGCCTTAGACATTGCAATTTTTATCCCCTCCTATTAGGTGTGTTTGGAGCTGTTTTTAGGATGAAAAAAATGGATTTCTTGCTGGTTATTCTAGGTTTGCAACTGGTGTGTTCAGGTAATATTCTTGGGGCACTTTTAGGATCATTTTTATGAAGTTTTATGAACGTCTACTCGCGTAAATGTTATATGGAAAATCTGCCGATTAATGCTAATTTATGAAATGTTTATAGGTGGTTATAAGTTGTATATGCAAAGCTTCGTACGTAAGGATCAACTCTCATGAAGAAACTTTGGGAAATAGGACGTCCATTGGGAGGGTATGTTAAGGCTAGGCTCCATCCCTTCTTTTAGCACGAAATCCAGGAAGTTTCCCAAAACGTCAAATATAATATCTTACTATTTTGTTGCTAGAAAGACCTTCTGTGAAAGGCATTGGGATTGCAACTGAGTTATTTTCACGACAGTATTAGGTTGAAATTCCATTCATTCGCTAAACTTAATATTGAATATCTATATCTCATTTTGTCGATTTTCTTGGCTACCTGTTGATATGTTCGAGGTGTTTCTCTTCTTGGTGTATTGCCATAAAAGTAAATGTAGAATGTGAAGGGAATGTACTATTCATAATCATTCCTTCTTTCATACGAAAATATAATTGAAGCACTTAACAAGTCATGTGTGATTTCCAATAATCTCTAGCGTAATGCTCCTATTTAAACTACTAAGGAACTTAATTCAGTTTAAATATTTTCCGTTACTAATTGACATGGGACGAGGTATAAGAATTATGTAAAGCACCTTTATGAACATTTTTTAAGTTAAAGATTCACTCTAAATGTTGGGTTAAGTTCCCAAACTTGTTTAAGACATATAAGATCCCACGAGTCATGTGCATATGATATGAAAATGATTATGATGTTATGAGTATGTGTTCCAACGAGCCAAGATTGGCTAAATGACAATGATTATGATGTTATGGAAATAGGTGTACACATTGCACGTTATGCATGAACTCCAAGCTATAATCGGAGGTATGGGGCCTATTTGCACAAATGATTATATATATATATGGTATAGATGGCCACAGGTTGGCAGATATGATGCCGATTAGCCATCGATAAGGAGTACCATTGCTAGCATTGGTTGGGTATGTCATGCATTTGCATCTATATATATGTATTCACGACATGCAATGCTCAAGCATACCATGCATATTTGAGCACTAGGAGGTTTCCTATTGGCCATTAAGGCTACTTGAGTTTTTGTTACAGGTGGTATTTCGATTAACCTTTTCACTACGGTTATCTATGATTTTAATTCCTGCCTTACATACCAGTACATGTTTATTCATACTGACGTCCCTTTGCCTGGGGATGCTTCATTTTATTTCGTCCGTATAAGTTCAGGTAGGGGTTCTGATTTATCCCTCCTTTAGGAGCCCCGTTCAGCTATGAGTTGGTAAGATCCACCTCTTCCTGGAGCTTTCACAAGATGCTTACTTTTTGTTTTACAGTGGGGTATAGTAGAGGCCATGTCCCGTCAGTGTTAGTGATTCTCTTAGAGGCTATTGTAGACATGTTATTGTGGGTTTATTCTTTTGTGCCTTTCAGTCTCCATGTATATATAGTGTGTGCCTGTACCTCTATTATTGCAGCCTTGTCAGCTAACTAGTACTCTATCATTTTCGTTTACGTATCTTGATGTACATGATTTACTGTTGACCAGGTCATGACTTAAAATGTCCAGGCTTAGTCTTTCAGACATTATGCTGCCCGATTTTCTTCTGGTCCCTAGTTTAGTTAACTAGTATGTTTAGTGGCCTACCCGGCCAATAACGGTATCGGGTGCCAGTCGCGCCTCCCCTCTCCTTGGGGCGTGGAAAAAATGGTATCAAAGCAGGTCGTGTCCCAGGGAGTCCACAATGTCGTGTCTTGTAGAGTCTTGCTTATGGGTGTGTTGTGCACTACACTTATAATCAGGAGGCTATAAGGCATTTAAGGATGGTTACATTTCTTTCACTTAGTAGATCGTGCTATAGATCAAAGCTAGAGGAACATATGAAATTCATATCGTGTTATGTTGTTCTTATTTAATGGGCTGCCTACGCTCAGGAGATGCCACAAGGCACAACATGAGATAAGTATGGATCCTAGAGAAGGTACCAATCGTGGCTTGCCTGGTGAGACAAATATATTCCCCATTGAGGCACATAGGGAGTCTCCAATGCCCACAGTACCTGATTCACTAACACTTATTAGGGTCTAAGGAAATCTAGTACCTTAAGCTCCATTAGAGACTGGGGATCAAGGGATGAAGGAAGCTATTCAGCTACTAACTAGGATGGTTTCTATTCACGAGAGACAACTAGAGGCGAGAGTAGACACTAGAAGGGATCAAACAAACAACTCAAAGGTACGAGAGTTTCTTCACTTGGCCCCTCCAGTATTTATAGGTTCCAATTGCACTAAGGATCCATAAGACTTTATCGACCATATGTATAGACTATTGAGGGTGATGCATGCCTCTGTCACCGAGGCAGTGGAATTGGCTTCTTTTCGACTACTTCATGTCGCCATCTTGTTGTACGAGGCATAGGAGAGATCAAGAGGGCCTGGTGCTCTGCCAACAGAGTGGGAGGACCTCTTTGAGGCATTTTTAGCCTATTACATACCATAGGATAGGCGGGAGGCCCGACTTCACCAGTTTATCAGTTTGAGGCAGGGAGATATTAGAGTAAGGGAGAATAGCCTTACGTTTAATTCTTTCGCTAAGTATGCAGAACATATTGTACGTACCATGAGTGCTAGAGTTTATCGTTACGTGGATGGTTTGGGGATCATTTGATTAGAGACAACAAGATAGCCTCTTTACAAGATGGTGTAGATATTTCTCATTTTCAGGATTTTGCTCAGACTATAGAGGACCTTTCTCATAGGATTCGGGATACCTGTAGAGATAAGGATAAGAATAAGAGGGCTCATACTATGAGGTCTTATAGGGAACCTTGAGGATAAGAATAAGAGGGCTCATACTATGAGGTCTTATAGGGAGCCACAAGGTTATTTTAGGCCCCTATTTCACTAATATCCACCTCCGTCAGTAGGTAGTTTCCCGCAAAAGACGCAGGAGCAGCGATTTGATTATTATATTGAGTCAAGACTAAGGAAAAATTTAGATCAGCCTGATAGCCGTCCACAGGAGCGTTATGCACAAATGAGACAACCTACTCCCCAAGTACACACTGTGGTAAGCTTCATACTAGGCAGTGTAGAAAGGGTTAAGGTGCATGTTACTATTACGAGAATACGGGATATTTTATTAGTAACTGGCGCTTTATTTAGTCCCTACTGTGAATGAATTCATGATAATATTCCCCAATTAGCTTCCCGGGATCCCCTGAAAGGGATATCGATTTTTCTTTAGATTTACTTCCTAATATGCAACCTTTATCCATTCGTCTCTATAAAAAGGCAAATGTATAGCTAAGAACATTGAAGGAACAACGGAATGTTAGGCCTAGCAAATCTCCCTAGGGTGCTCCAGTGCTCTTTGCTTGAAAGAAAAATGGCTCCTTATTGATGTGTATTAGTTAAAGACAACTAAATAAAGTCACTATAGAGAATAAGTATCTTTTTCTATGGTTTCATAGATTTTCAAAGATCGACGTGTTACCCAAGTACCACCAGCTACGAGTCAGGGATGTTCATATTTCAAAGGCAATGTTTAGGATGAGGTATGGACATTTTGAGTTCCTTGTCATGTCTCTTGGGCTTACAAATGTCCCCATCGATTTTATGGATCTAAATAAGCGAGTATTTAAACCATTCTTTGATGAATTTGTGATCATGTTTATTGATGAAATCTCAATATATTCACGGTCAGAGCTGAGCATGCAGATTACTTGCGAGCCATATTACAAACTCTCCAAGACAACAGGTTGTATGCTAAATTCTCTAAATATTAGTCTTGGTTAACTTCTGTAGCTTTTCTTGGCCATTTTATTACAGGTGATGGTATCAAGGTCAATGGGCAGAAGATTGAAACAGTAATGTTCTGGTTGAGACCATTAAATTTGACTGAGGTCCAAAGCACTTTAGGCTTGGCAGGATATTATAGAAGGTTTATTGAGAGATTCTCCTCTACCTTTGCACCATTAACAAGATTGACACATAAAGCAGTTACGTTTCAATGGACTGAAGTATGCGAACAGAGTTCTTAAGAGTTTAAGAAAAGGACTACCACTGAACCTATTTTGGCTCTTCCGGATGGAACCAAAGGCTACATTGTATATTGTGTTGCCCCTAGAATTGGCCTAGGTTGTGTTCTTATGCAGCATGGTAGGGTTATTGCATATGCTTCCAGAAAGTTACTACAACATGAACAAAACTATCCATCCCATGATCTTGAGTTCGCCGCAGTTGGTTTTGCCCTAAATATTTGGTGGCATTATCTATATAGAGTTCATATTGATGCTTTTACCAACTACCAAAGCCTCCAATATTTATTCAAGTAGAAGGAGTTGAACTTACGACAAAGGGGATGGCTAGAATTACTAAAAGATTATGACGTTGACATTTTATACAATCCAGGTAAATCTAATGTTCTTGCTGATGCACTTAGCCAAAAGTCCATGGGAAGTTTAAGTCAAGTTGAAGCTGATAAGGTCGAAATGACAAAAGACCTATGCCAGCTAGCTAGTTCGTAGGTGCGATTAGTAGCTACAGATGGTTGAGGTGTAATTGTTCAAAATACAACAAAATCGTCCATTGTTGCTTAAGTAAAAGAGCAACAACGTGAGGATCCTAATCATAATGATAACGAGGGAAAGTATTCCTCAACAAAAACATCCTCTACTTGAGCTAACTTGAGATGGAGTCCTTCGGTACTGGGGCCTCTTATATGTGCTAAACATTGGAGGGCTCCGTACGAAGATTCATTTGACGCTCATTATCCTAGATAATTGACTCAACATAGGGCAATAAAAAAAAGGGGTATTGAGACTTACGACAGACCTATTGGTGGAATGGCATGAAAACGATATTCTAAAGATGGTGGCCAATGCCCCAACTACTAGAATGTTAAAACAACACATCAACGACCTGGAGGCCTAGCCAAGTGTACTGATCTTCTGTTATGGAAATTAGGACATGATATATATAGGCTTCATCACTAGGTTGCCTCATACTCTACGCATATATGATTCTATTTGGGTAATCATTGATAGGTTGAAAAAATCTACTCATTTCTTACTGATAAGAATGACATATTCAGCGGAGGATTATGCTAAGCTTTACATTTAAGAGATTTTTTGCCTTCATGGAGTTCCATTATCTATTATATCTAATTGAAGGGCTCAATTTACCACACATTTTTGGAAGTCCAAAGGTCTGGGCACTACGGTAAATCTCACCACCGCTTTTCATCCTTAAACTGATGGGCAGGTAGAGCATATCATCCAGACCGTTGAGGATATGTTACATGTCTATATGCTAGACTTTAAAGAAAGCTGGGATGATCATCTACCTCTTATTAAGTTTGCTTATAATAATAGCTTCCAAGTTAGTCTTCAAATAGCACCTTATGAAGCACTATACAAGCGAAGATGTAGGTCGTCGATCGGTCGGTTTGAGGTTCCGGAGGCTAAATTTCTAGGCCCAAATCAATTCAGCAAGCAATGGATGTTTGACGAGGGGACTTAGAGTTGTATGTAGAAGATTGAGTTTTCATGAAAGTATCACCTATGAAAGGTATCATGTCATTTGGAAAGAAAGGGAAACTCAGTCCTAGTTATGTTGGGTTGTATAGGATTATTCAAAAAATTAGCAAGGTAACATACGAGCTTGGTTTTGCTTCGGAATTGGGAGGAGTACATCTAGTGTCTCATTTATCTATGTTGTAAAAGTACATTAGAGATTGTTAAAATTTGCTTTTAGTTACTGCAGTAGTTTTTAGCAAAATAAATAATTTAGTTTAAGATGAATTTGAATTTTGAATTTTAGTTAAGTTGTTGAGATATTTTAGGTTAGTTTGAATTTGAAATTAGGCTGATTTTTATTTTAAGTTGGTTATTTAAAGCCCCTCAATGCTTAATAAAATTATTAAAAGCATTTTAATCCATTGAGAGACTTTTTCAATCCCTTTTTGCTGCACCATTCTTTCTTTTAAAAACCAACAGTGGTATTAGAGCCTCATTGATCATATGGGATCTATGAGTTCTTCCAAAAACTACCATATTATTTTCAACCCGCAAGGGCTATCAACCCGCAAGGGCTACCCTTTTTAACCCGCAAGGGCTACTTTTAACCCACAAGGGCTACTGTTTAACCCGTCAAGGCTATTTTCAACCCGCCTTTTCTTTCAACGCACATGCTTCTTTTATCCAAAGAATGGCAAGCAACAGTCTCTCCTTAAATGCCCCAAAAATTTTTACTGGTGAAAGCTATCAGATTTGGTCAGTAAAAATGAAATCATATCTTGAAGCCTATGATTTGTGGGAAGTTGTAATGGAAGATATAATCTTACAACCTCTTCCTGAAAATCCTACTCTTCCTCAGATTAAAGCTCATTCGAATGAAAAAAACAAAAATTCAAAGCCAAAACTGTAATTCAAAATTCAGTTGCGGATTCAATTTTTTCTATAATCATTGCTTGTGAGACAGCAAAAGAAGCTTGGGAAAAACTAAAAAAAAGAATACCAGGGAAGTGATCGAGTCAGACAAATGCAAATTTTGAATTTGAAAAGAGATTTTGAAACTCTTAGGATGTAAGAGAATGAAACTATTGTTAACTATTCTGACAAGATATCTTTGATTGTTAATAAAATGAGGTTGCTTGGCGAGGATTTAAAAGATGACAGAATAGTAGAAAAAATTCTTGTGACAATGCCAGAGATATTTGAGTCTAAAGTTTCATCTTTGGAAGAGTCTAAAGATCTCTCTACTATATCTGTTGAAGAATTAATAAGTGCACTTCAAGCACAAGAGCGAAGAAGAGCTTTTAGACAAGACAGTGTTATTGAGGGTGCTCTTTATGCACAAAGCAGAAAAGAAAAAGGCAATTATCCTCTTTGCAAGCACTGCAAAAGAAAAACACACTTGGGAAAATTTTTTTTGGTGGAGACCTGATGCAATATGTGGAAATTGCAAGCAAGCAGGTTATGTTACAAAAGTGTGCAAGCATAAAAATATTCTTCAAGCAAGAGCAACAGAAGCAGAAATTGAGGAGGAGCAACTTTTTTAAATTGCAGTAACTAAAGCAAAGGAGGAGTGTTGAAATTTGCTTTTAGTTACCGCAGTAGTTTTAGCAAAATAAATTATTTAGTTTAAGATGAATTTGAATTTTGAATTTTGAATTTTAGTTAAGTTGTTGAGATATTTTAGGTTAGTTCGAATTTCAAATTAGGCTGATTTTTATTTTAAGTTTGCTATTTAAAGCCCCTCAATGCTTAATAAAATTATTGAAAGCCATTGAAAGCATTTCAATCCATTGAGAGACTTTTTCAATCCCTTTTTGCTACCCCATTCTTTCTTCTAAAAAACCAACAGAGATCCTTCGTGTATTACTCGCATTAAGGATACCTCCATTGCAAAAAACGTAACTTATGATGAGGTACCAGTGGCTATTTTAGATCGACAAATAAGAAACTTCGAAATGAAATGTGGCCTTCGTGAATGTGTTGTGGCGAAACAAAAATATTTAAGAAATAACTTGGGAAGACAAAGACGAAATGATTAGGAGCTATTTATAACTTAATGTGGGTCGCATTCCAAAACTGGCGCTTATCGTTTTTTTAGTAACTTAAGTTTTAAAGGATTTGGAAGTGTAACTTGTATGTTTTGTCACGGGATAGCTATACAAAGCCTAGTAATTGGAGTGTTTGGAAGTTGATTTATGGTTTGCAAGGCTAATAATGTATCCAAAAAGTAACATTTTATTAGATGGCAATTCAACCATGGGGTTGTCTTGACACATTCGCGGACGAATGTTCTTAGCGGGGGACACTATGAGACCCCGTGTTTCTCATCTTCAATTATTTAAATAGTGTGACGTAATATAAAGCACATGTGATTTTTTCTAGCACCTAGGGATAATAAGGCTGACAATAAGAGTTAATATCAAGGACTTAATGTTTCTAGTCAAAGGAATCCCCTATATACACATTCAGGGTTAAAGAAATGGCCTGAGTGGCACCTCGCCCTTTTTGGAAGGTTTAAACTAGGTTTCACTTTTCGGATGGGACTATAAGTGTATAAATTGCTAATAATAGATTTTTAAAAGATATTTTATGACCATAAAGGTCATACATTAAGTTTTGGAATCAAGAAAGTTTCAAGATAAAGGTTAGCCAAGGTTACCATAAGTTTCTTGAAGAAATCCTTCTTAGCTTTGGGTCAAATGTAACAGGCCATATCTCCCAAAGTATAAGTAGTTAGAAGGTCGATGACCTATCAAATTGAATATGTATAAGTCTAGTTTGCAATGGATAAAATCAGGCATCAAACCGACCACAGAATAAGAAGTTATGACAGTTTTACCGAGACTGCCTGAGAAGGAAACCGGGTCATGGGTCAGGTCAGGTCGACCCAACTTAATAATATGAGCTTTTTCAAGCTCAAACCAGTGCCATTTCATCCCCAAACAGCTTATAACTGAAGGAAAGGTTCCCTCAAGGTACCAAAGGGATTTGAGTAAGTTTTTCACATTTTTACCGTTAACATTAGTCCCCATGCCTAGAAATGTGTGCCTTACGATTTGCAATTGTTATCCCCTCCTATTAGCTGTTTTTGGAGCTAGTTTTGGGATGGAAAAAATGGCGTTATTGTTGTTTATTCTAGGTTTACATCTAACGTGTTCAGATAATAATCTTGGGGCTCTTTTACAGTCATGTTTAAGTTTTATGAACGTCCACTCGCGTAAATGCTACATGGCAAATCTGTCGATTAATGCAAATTTATGGACTGTTTATATGTGGTTATAAATTCTTTATATATAATGGTTTCAAATCATAGGATGTAAGGAACAACTCTCACTAAGAAACTTTGGGTAAGAGGACGTCCTGGGAAGGTATGTTAAGGCTAAGCTCCGTCCCTCCTTTTAGCACGAAATCCGGAAAGTTTCCCAAAACGTCAAATGCAACATCTTACTATTCTATTGCTAAAAATACCTTCTGTGAAATACATTGGGATTGCAACTTAGATATTTTCATGAATGTATTAGGTTGAAATTCCATTCGTTCACCTAAAGTGGATATTTAATATCTATATATCAGTTTGTCGATTTTTTCGGCTACCTATTGATATGTTCGAGGTGTTTCTCTTCTTGGTGTAGTGTCATTAAAATAAATGTAGAATGCGAAGGGAATGTAGTATTCATAATCATTCCTTCTTCCATACAAAAATATAATTGAAGCACTTAACAAGTAACACGTGATTTCCAATAATCTCTAGCGTAATGCTCCTATTTAAACTACTAAGGCACTTAGTTTGGTTAAATACTTTCCTTCAATAATTGACATGGGACCAAGTATAAGCATTATGTAAAGCACCTGTATAAACATTTTCAAAGTTAAAGCTTCGCTCTAAATGTAGGGTTAAGTTCCCAAACTAATTAAAAAGAGATATAAGATCCCATGAGTCATGTGTAGATGCTATGCGAACGATTATGATGTTACGAGTATGTGCACCAACAATCTAAGATTGGCTAAATGAAAATGATTATGATGTTATGAGAATAGGTGTACCAATGAGCTAAGATTGACTAAGTTCTTGATATGGCCTACTATGTGCATTTAACATTCATATCATACATTTTATGTATTGCATGGACTCCGAGCTATAATTGGAGGTATGGGCCTATTTGCCCAAATGTTTATATATATATATATATATATATATATATATATATAAATATATATGGCACAGGTTGGCAGATTTGATGTCAGTTAGCTACCGGAGAGGACCATCATTGCTAGCACATGGTTGGGTATGTCATGCATTGCATCTATATATATGTATTCACGACATGCAAAACTCGAGCATACCATGAATATTTGATCACCAAGAGGTTTCTTATTGGACATTAAGGCTACTTGTGTTTTGGTTACAGGTGGAATTTCTATTAACCTTCTTACTAAAATTATCTATGATTTTACTTCCTACCTTACATACCAGTACATGTTTATTCGTATAGATGTCCCTTTGCTTGGAGATGCTGCATTTTATTTCGTGCGTGCACTTCAGGTAGGGGTTCTGATTTACCCCTCTACTAGGAGCCTCGTTCAGCTTTGAGTTGGTAAACTCCACCTCTTCCTGGAGCTTTCACAGGATGCTTACTTTTTGTTTTATAGTTGGGTATAGTTGGGGCTTTGTCCCTATAGTGTTAGTGATTCTCTTAGAGGCTATTGTGGACATGCTGTTGTGGGTTGGTTCTTTTGTGCTTTTCAGTCTCCAGTCGTTAGGTTGACATGTATATATAGTCTGTGCATGTACCTCTATTATTGCTACCTTGTCGGCTAACTATTACTCTATCGTTTTTGTTTACCTATCTTGATGTACATGATTTACTGTTGACCAGGTCATGACCTAAAATCTCCAAGCTTAGTCTTTCAGACATTATGCTGCCTGATATTTTTTGGTTCCTAGTTTAGTTAACTAGCATGTAAAGTGGCTTACCCGACCAATAACGGTATCGGGTGCTAGTCGCGCCTCCCCTCTCTTTAGGGTGTGACAACCTTGGCCCTGCTGGAAGAGACCAAAGCCACCACTCCGAGAACCAAAGAATCCACCATCAAAATGGCCCTCCTAGGATTGTGTACCCTTTACTCCTTGAGTTTCTCCCTGTAGATCTTTTCAGCATACACCATAAGTATAGAAACATCCATATCTCGTATGAGCAGAGAAGTACTGCATTCTTTTACAAGTAGATAAGAGATATCAGAAACAAACTTGTGCATCCTTGCATGAGGGTAAGCCACAAGTGACATAGCATACTTGGAGAGCTTTTTGAATTTGAGGTCATATTATTCCCTCACACTCATAACTCCTTGCTTGAGGTTGATAAATTCAGTCATCTTGGCCTCCCTAAGATCAAGTGGAAAGAAGCGATCCTCATCAGCCTTTGACCCATGATAGGGCTGACAGCAAATTTAGCCTTTTCCTCATAAGTGACACCCATAATTTTCATTATCTTGGTGAGCTCATCAATGAGTTCCTGAGCATCCTTATCAGCCTTTGACCCATGAAACTTCGGAGGATTTATCACGGTGAAATCCCTCACCCTAGAAGCTAGTGTAGGATCCTGTGGGCAAGCATGTCAAAGGCCATATGAAATTCACCTTTTAAGATGGGTTCAACCATAGGCTCTTGAGGTGCCCTATCCTCATCAGTCGGAGCCCACCTTTTTGGGTGAGGTATTCCTAGAGGCATCTTTTGAAATAGAACAATGACACCGTCAAGATAGGGAGACAAAATATACAAGCCATAGCACGACGTAAGACATGAAAAAGTGATGCAATTTCTAGAACATCTTCATACCCTCCTACTCATAGGCATGGTGCACATCACACCCATGAATAAGACTCTACTTGATGCGGCATGTTGGACTCCGAGGAACATTTTTAAACCTAGGGCTCTACTAACATCTTTGGTCATGACCTGAGACTAGGGTCTGGATGTGACACGACGAATGAGAACCCGAGAGTCCCTAAACAAGCCTCGAAGTATCTAAATCCACATCATCTTTCGGAAGTGCAATCAATATCTCTACACGTGATTCAGTGAGACCTAAAATTAAAATGTCTCCAAATTCTTTTCTTTCTAAAAATAAGGATAACAAGATTTGATTGACTATATATATACATTTTTCTTCAACATTTAAGTTGATGAACTAAACCAAATAGTTAGATGAGTGAAAGAAAACAGCTTCTAAATTTGTAGTAAAAAGTTGAGTCTCATTTCCTATGTACAAGAATCAAATGGTGAAAAAAGTAAACATAAGCAATAGAGATTGTTTACCCCAAGATTCATGAATTGTCATGATAACTTGAAGTGGGTTCAAAAGATCAACTGTATGGAGTTTTTCTTGTCTATTACCGTTGATGGATTTCCACAACAGGAGGTTTTTGAAAGGAAAAATAAGTGGATGGTTAGGAAGACCAGATACACAAAGGATTAATAATTGAGATTATGTAAGTTATCCAAGAGGATATTTCTGTACATAAAAGTAATTCAAATTGGGGCTTTACGTTCGTAGAAATGATCAAGAAGTACTCCCCATTATTCTGATCCAGAGTATGTTCCTATCCACTGAGTAAGTAAATAACTATCAAGAACGAAGTAATCTTTTACTTTGGTTAAAGGCCCTTTTTCTAAGAAAGGAGAATAGGAATGAAATAAAATAAATCAAAATAGAAAGAAAAGAATCTAATTGCAAAAGAAAAAAGGAGAGATGTCGTTGTGTTTGTCTTCCTTTTTCTTTTTTGTTCTTATTCTTTCTTTCCTATAATTTAATTTTGATTTCTATTTAGAGAGATCAAATTTTTGTCATGATTCATGAACTAATCGACTCTCTAATTTTTTTCATAATTGAAAGTTCGAGGTTGAAATTTATATGTGATATTGCTATAAAGAAAAATATTTTTTATTTTTTTTAATGATAAGGTTATTAATCAACAAAGTCAAATTAAAATTCTTAAAAGACGTGATAAATTTAGAAGCACTTATTTATTAATTTTAAATATAGGTGACATAATTCCATTGGTCGAATTTGGGACCTTAGGATAATAGTAACCACATAATACTAAGAAATGGGTAAGTAGGGCTCACTCTATGGGGACATTGACGAGAAAGGGATTTACATGGATTCACATAGCACATAGCATATAAGGACTAAGGGGCGAGTAAGTAGGACTCACACTATGGGGGAAACTGGGACATAGGACCTTCCACATTTCTACACCATACATGCAACCATAACATACTAAGGGGCGAGTAAGTAGGACTCACTCTATGGGGGAACCCGGGACATAGGACCTTCCACATTTCCACACCAAACATGCAACCATAACATATGTCCGTAATCTATCCATAATAGCCATTTCAAAAAGGTAACAAATAACATAAGCTCCGAATACATCACATAGAATATATATATATATATATATATATATATATATATATATATATATATATAACCTACGGGAGTCTACACGATGTGCAACAATGCTTCCAATCATAAGATGGAACGGGGGCCAAGACATGTCCTAGGCTCACCCTCAAATAAGAAAGTAGACATAGGATACATAGATAGAGGAAGGTTGCTTGTCCTTGGAAGATGGGACTCACCACAAGTTCAACCTTCGGATTTAAGCTACTCGTCAAATGGTGGATAGTCGTAGTGCTCGGCCCCTACATAATAAAATCATGTAAGCATAGAGTATGTGTTAGTACGTTTGGATGTACTAAGTATGCGGGCATGCAATGCATATGACTTATCAAACATGCATTTTAATGTTAGATGACAAAGGAACATAATATAGAAAGAATTATATATCCAAGGAAGAAGTATACAATATGCCATGAAATTTGTGATGCATGAATGCAATGATGTTCATACTTAGCGGGGATGTGACCTCAACCGAAAAGAGTAAGACCAAGTTATCTAGTACCTGGGATCTTGATGAAATCCCCTCATCTGTACAGAGGTGGTTTACTTGCCAAAAGTAACCCATACTTCACCTTTATGGGAACATATCTCATATCGTATGAATCAATCCCCTTACGGGAATATATCCCATTTCGGAAAGGATTTTTTCATATCATATCATAATACTTCACATTATAGGAATATATCTCATTTCCTATGAAGCAACCTTCCTTATAGAAACATATCGCATTTCAGATAGGATTTTCATAACATATGCTAGGCATATAGTTCGAGGAAAAAGAGAGGACCCTTGGGGATAGCCCCGACGCCCCATATCCATCGTGCTATGTCAACATCCCACAAGAATACATATATACATATATATATACATACTTTCAAAAGGCAGTAGTCATTTCAAACCCGATCAATGCACATACAGGCTCAAATGCCAAATCATAGCTTGTAGTTATAATATTCGTGCATAAAACTTGCTCGCTTACAAATACAAAGTGGTGCAAGCACCCAAAATGCTCAAAAGTCATATTCATAAGATATGTATGTGATCCCATTCTTGTCATAACCAATATCTTATCAAAATCATTTCATAAAATATGATTTTGCTTAACCCACTTCATACTTTCCATAAAGACCAATGTTCATGAATGCAAATGCAATGCATGATGTTAGAATGACATGGGTATTATAGTTTCAAGCCAAAATCAATATTATAATATGAAATTGAGTAAATCCATAATTAAATCAACATCAAAATGATAATATAAATCACCCATGCATAAATCTAGCTTTAAAGGGGACATGCATGTTCATAACTTCATAACTTTAATGTAAAACATCATAATAGGGATTAAAGTAGATAATGTACAACCCATATGTCAATTGGATTTAATAAAATAAAATAATGAAAAAGCACATTTAATGTAAGCTTAATTGCATGAAAATCAATTGAAGGAGTTTCGATCTTCTATGTTGAAAGGGACCAAGAATCAATCTCACATACCTTGATTAGGAAGATAAATTTGAGAAGAATTTAACTTGAAGGTGAATCTCCCAATTGAACCCTAGCTTGAGTCTTGAGAAAAGGACTTAAAGTGTATTTTGGGAGTGATCTTTTTAAGTAAGATTGTTTTCACGGATAATGAATTAAAATGGAAGGATATCAGCTCATTTAGGGGATCTAGGATAGCCCAAAGTTCATGAAACATAATTAAAATGAAGCATAGTTACATAAAAGCCATTAATGAAATGGATGGAAAAGTGGGTCGTCATGGCTACACGGGCATCTACACGGTCTGTGTGGCACTTCACGGGCAGTGAACAATGACCGTTGGACAACACTTAGACTTATTTTGCAACGTTAACACTTAGAATTTTTCCGAAGCTAAGGGGTGCTATACGGACAACCACACATCTCGTGTGGCACTAAACGGGCAATGCCAAGGACCGTGAAATGCCACCTAGAAAACTTTTTTCATGAAAAAGTTACGAGACGGTAATTTCGTACTTAGAAAAGTTTCATGTCATGAGCTTATATGGTGGGCCACATGGCTCGTACCACACCACACAGACCATGTGAGTAGTCGTATGCCCACACTTAGTCCAAAACTCTCTGTCGAAACCCTGTAATCAAAATTACGGACAAGTACCTCTCCGTTGAAGGCCACGCGGTTGTGTGGGCCTCCCATGGAGAGACACTTGGTAAAAAATTTTCCTGGGCCAACATTATGAGATCCGATAAAGGTCATTGGAAGATAAAATCTAGGTCCTTACACCTTTTCACAATTAGAGTTGATGAGTTTCTTCTTGAGTTCAAACAACTGTTTGACGAAGTGTTTAAACAATTTGAATTGATAACGTTTTGACATTATATTCATGCCTGATGATGAGAATTTTGAAGGTAATGTTCTTACCTTTGATTTAATTGATGTTTTTGTCTTTGATTTGATATATCCGTTCTTGAGTCTAAATAGAGTTGATTGAGATTGATGAGGAGTCTAGATTTCGATTGATGGACGTGAGCATTGAGATGAGTGTTGAGTCTATTCGTGCCCGGATATCCACCTTTACTCATCATTTGAGGACGAATGATCCTAAGGGAGAGATATTGTAACACCCATAAAAATTACCAAAATACCCTTAGGAGAGAGAAGTGTGCATAATGCATTTTCCAATGCTCGTATGGCAAACCTGAGGTCAGATTTGTGATTTGCATAAAATATTGAGTGGGAAAATAGTGTAGGTCGATTTTTAGAGTGACATGATCAAAAGATAATTTTTTGACTTGAAAATGAAAAATAGTGAAGGTGTGCAACAAATGCGTGTCGCGCCTCTGTAACGGAGTTACACTTATGTTTTCCAAAAATTTTTGACAAAACTAGGAAAACTCGTATAGAAACGTTATGGAGAAAATACATTGTGCGCGACCAGTCCGCGTGCGGATTAGGCTATCCCAAAGCTGAAAAATATCTAAATTTTATGAGGGGAATTCTGGTCAATTCCCATCCCCTTCTAAACTCTATACACGATCAAATTAGGTCATTTAAATGTAAAAAGGGTCAAAAACCCCATTCTAAGACCTTCCTAAACAATTGAACAAGACTAGGGCTAGAGAGAAGAGAAAGAGAATGAAAGATTGAAGGATCCAAAGGGGAATTCATGAAGGTGATTGTTGATAGCTTTTTCCCAGGTATATAAGGCTAAACTAAAAGCATGAGATTATTATTTCATGTGCCCCGTATATGGTCATAGAAGAGTTGAAGGTCTAAAGAGTTTACAAAAATGATTCTTGATGATTTTTATTGAAAATTATATTAATTATACGTATTTTCCAATGTTGATGATCATCATAAACTTGTTTACTTGAATTGAATACTTTTCATTAGATATTATATAACCCTACATCATTAATTTTGAAAGCATGTATGATTGAACCTAGGGACTGGGTCTAGAGCCTTTGTTTTAGTATGTTGAGTAAAGTCTTGATGTGAGTATGAGGTTGAGTTAATTGAGCTTGATGTTCCTATGAGTTTTCATAATTGAGTTCTTGAGTTTTGACTAAACGACTTCTTCTAATTGGTGATCTGAATCCTTGAGTCCTTAAATGTGAATTGAGTTAACCGCGATAAGTTAAAGTCCCAAAAATAATAGAGGACCCTTGAGTTTGAGTTAAGGAGATAATGAGAGTCTCTACGAGGCTAATTTGAGATAATTGAGTGGAGATGAGAAGTTTTATGGGCATTGAGTCATGGGAGGAGTATCGAAAACCAAAATAAGTAAAGAGTAAGAGCAAATCCAACTTGCACTCATTAACTACATCGCCAAGCGTAGGAGTGGACTAAGTTTGTTAGAGTCGAACAAGTTCTCACTTTGAGGGCTAAGTTTCGTTAGAGTCGGACAAGTTCTCAACCTGAGGGCTAAGTTCCGTTAGAGTCAGATAAGTTCTCAACTTGAGGGCCAAGTTCCACTAGAGTCGAACAAGTTCTTATCTTAAGGATTATGTTCCGCTAGAGGTGGACAGGTCCTCACCTTATTGTCCTTAATTAATAGGACTTGATTTGTTAATTGTCTTAATCCCTTGTGGATCCTTGGTGTTTCTTACCTGTTAAGTACCGAAGGGCTGTGGAAACATCAGTGGGATTGTTTTACAATCACTAGCTCATAAGTGATTGTTGTTGGATAAGAGAAACTCCCAAAACGTTCCTACCTTGAGTATTCCGAGTCGAGTCGAGTTGAGTTGAGTTCCATCGAATTTAGTTGTGTTGACTGCTGAGGTTGATTGGTCACTTGTCTAATCTTTACTCTTTCTATAGATAGAAATGTGACATTCTGATTTGGTTATTATTCTGAGTTGATGTTATTTCCATATTATTCTACTTGTTTTTGATTAATTAAGTTGTTTTACATACCGTACACTCCACGCACTGATGCCACTAGGTGTTACATCATTTCATGATGAAGATATAGGGATTAAGGATCGTCAATAGGCGCATTGTTGAAAATCAAGGACGTTCAGCTTATTGGTGAGCCTCCACTACTCCAAAGGATCCACTATTTATTTCATCATGCTTTTGAGTTAGACTAGACTAGTCTTTTATTCTAAATTTGGTAGCCATGGGTCTTTCATTGGCACCACCTGGTTAGTGATAGAGGCTTCATAGATGATAGTCGGACGTTGATGTTGAGATTGAGAGCTATCTACTTTTTTTACATTCGCTAATCTGTAGAGTTGTTTTATTGAATGGATTTGATGAAGCCAAGTGATTCGCTTGGGGACTAGCAATAGTCTCTAGGTGCCGGCTACGTCTTGGGTACCCTCCCAAGGCATGACAGGCAACATAAAGCCTGTTAGGGGTTGGTGAAAGTGCGCATTGAGTTTGTTAGTGCATTGGTTGGTAAAGAAATTGGTGAAAGTGTCTCACATTCTTTACATTATGGCAAAAGTGCTGATTCTTTACATTATGGCAAAAGTGCTGATTCGTGAATTTTTGTCCTTCGAAGGGGACATCATGGTTGGTTTTTTATCAGAATTTCCATTGTTTTTTTTTTGGGGGGGGGGGGTGGTTCACAAATTGATGTTTGGTTGACTATTTTTTTGTTCAAAAATTATTTACACTTCTTATGGCAACAATAAAACTGTCAGTTATTTGGTATGTAAATTGGTAGATAGATAGGTTTTCCATGGTAAATTGTGATTTCAAATATTTTTTTGAAAATTGTTTATTTGTTAGGCTTGTTATTGCCAAGAAAATAGAAATTCTTTATTTTGTTACAAAATTGGTTTAAATATAGTTTAATCGGAGTTTTTTTATGGTTTTTTGATCTTTTTCTTTTGTTTTGTTTTTTATTTGTATTTTTATCTTTAAGCCAAAGTTTATACCCAAAACACTTTAATTTATACTTGGTTTAGAGTTCTATTTTATTTTTTGGTAGTAACATAGTTTTGATTTTGCAATGTTTTTGTTGTGAATATTGATAGTACAAACGGGTTAATAGCACATGACTGAGATCGGTGAAAAAGACATAATAACTGGAATGGAAAAAAAAGTATAGATAGTTTAAACTAAGTGATATATACCATTAAGGTAATTACAACGTTCACAATACCATGACAACATTAAAAAAAATACAAAATACATATCGACTAGGCAAAAGAGAAATACCAATTGTTTGTTCACCCATCAGAATAACTTACAAAATATACACCCATAAAAGTAGTAAACAAGGAAAAAAAAGGTACCGCATGTTCAACAATAATAATTGTCCAGTAAATTACAAAATATATATCATAATGTCTATTTCTTTCTTCTGGGAACATACTTTGACGGTGCCACTTTGTAACTGACTTGACGTATTCCCTAGAAGTCATTGGAGCACCAAACCTACCGTTCACCTCGCCAGTAGCTTCAATCTATCATATGGAACAACTTCACTAGTTTGCTTCCTTGGTTCATCTTGGCTTCCTTCTTTGCTATAAATTTACAAATCTCCTCAACCTTTTAAAAAAAGAGACAGTATCCATCGACGACTTAATACAAAAAAGTCAAATACATCAACAAAATTCACAGAACGTTGTGTGAAAAAAATACTTTAAACAAGAATCCATAATTGGACAATCATTTAACCAAAAAAAAACACCAAGCACTATATCAAATAAAAGCGACGAAAAACTAGGTGAAGATATTGTACCAAAAAATAATCAAATTTGAACTAATGTCTATGTCAACAATTACACTCGATAGTGTCAAAACTAATTTAACGGTAAAGGTATTGACCAAAACAACTAATCGCATGGACTGCTAAAGATTCATGGCCAACACCAGTCTTGCCACACACATCATTGACTATATAAACTTCCTCATGAATAACCTCCTAACACCAAAATGTAGATATTGCATACTAACTAGCAGAAAAATAACAAGAACTAACAAAAAGTTATAAGCATTATGGATAAAAAATTAGATAATCAGTAAAGAATACAAAATGTAGACCATCGTTGTATGACCAACAGAGAAACCAAGTATGAACCAATCTATAAATCAACATGGGACAAAGAAACCAATTATGAATAAATCTATATATCAATAGTTTCGCCAGCACAAGTATGAAAAAGGAATTAACTGTAAAGAGAGCCTAAAATTTTTAAACAACACAACGTCTATATGGAAAACTACCAACTCTGCTATCAAAAAGAACATCAAAAAATAAATCATAGTTGTAAAAGCAAGAGACGTGACCAAAATAAAGTCCCAAAAGCAAAACAAAAACCAACATTAGAATCAACATGACATCTGTGAACCAATCTATATATCAACAGAGAAACCAACTATGAAACCAATCTATATATCAACATATATCAAAAAGGAACCCAATTATTAGCCAAATATATATATATCAACAGTCTCACCATCTCTGCTATAAACAAGGAATTAACTGTAAAGAGAGCATAAAATTATTGAACAACACAAAATCTACCAAGTCTACTAAAAAAACACAAAAAAGAAATCATAGTTGTAAAAAGAAGAGACACAAAAAACAGACCAGAAACCAACATTAAAAAAAACATGACACCTGTGAACCAATCTATTTATAAATAGAGAAACCAATTATGAACTAATCTATATATAAACAGTTTCACCTACACTTGTATAAAAACAGAATTAACTGTAAAGAGAGCCTATAATTTTTGAACAATACAACATTTATATGGAAAACTACCAACTCTGCTATCAAAAAGAACACCAAAAAATAATTATAGTTGTAAAAACAAGAGATGTGACAAAAATAAATACCCAAAAAGCAAAAAAAGAAACCAACATTAAAACCAGCATGATACCTGTGAACTAATGTATACATCAACAGAAAAAACAACAATGAAATCAATATATATAACAACATATAGCAATAGAGAACCCAATTAAGAGACATCTAAAAAAATTAAAGAATAAAAAATACCTTGGATTTGGCTACACTGCTTTTATCCTGTTTTTTGATTCAACGTCTTTTCAAAATAGGTACGTCATCTTAAAAGTCACTATCATGTAGGTAGTTAGACAATTCAGCTTTGAATTATACCTTCTCCTTTCCTTTGACAGATTTAGTTTGTTCATTCTTAGAGGGTTTACTCTTGGAAATATTGGTGTCCCCCGCGATGGATTTGTTCTAGACTAGAGATAGAGTAAAAGCATGGAGTTCGAAGCTTTGTCTTACAGGCATAGAATTCAAACAAATTAGTTCTTCATTAGCCTTAGGGCTTTTATTGAGTTGGGTTTTTTGAGAAGTAGATTTGGACATGGTTAAACTTTGCACGAAAAAAGGAATGGGAAATTGAGAAAGAATGGTTCTGAAGAAGACGAAGAAATGAATGACGGAAAGAAGTAGAAAATGGTTGCAAGAAGATGAAGAAAAGAAAAAAAAATGAAAGATGGTGTGGAGAAGAAGATGAACTATCTTTTGGGTAACGAAAAGAAAAGATCTATATTGTTCAGATGGGTCAATTCAAATAGTAACCAATACTAAAAAAGGAATATTGTAAAAATTAAATTTTTAGAAAAATAACAAATTCCAATACTAAAAAATATGTAGATATTAAATAAAAAAGACGAAAAAAAATGTTGGCTAAAATGTAAACTTTTGCAAATAAAAAGTTAAGTTTGTCAAAAAAAAATGGTATGCCCTAAAGTGTAATAAATACTCAAAGTGTTTTTTCTTGCAATTTTTTCTTTTTCTATTTGATCTTTTTCCAATTAAGGGTCATGTTTGTTGTTGATCCAAATGCATAGTGGGCACAAAGGAAGCTATAACTACTCATGCTATAAGTCCTTTCCAATGTTACACTATCCAGTATTTCTGGCTTAACATTATTGACATGAATCCTTTAGTTGTTTTGTTTGTCTTAAACTGTCCAATTTATTAAAATGTTTACGGAGTTATGATTTTTTTAGTGTATAATAAACTTATCTTCTTCGCGCATAACAATTGTGTTATGTTACTTTGATCTGTTCTCCTCCTTCTGCCCTTCAATGTTTTGACTATTGCTCCTTGCAATAGTGGTATGATGTAGGCACTAAGGCTTATTGGCTATAGAATGATTAGTAAGCTTTTTGGGAAATTTTTCCTAGTGGTCAATGATGTGGGTGCGGAACTTAGTAACTGGGGTAATTATGATACCATTAATTCTATCATTTATGTAATCTCAACATAACTAAATTAGCACAATTTTTCGGTGGAATCACCTTGGAGATCTCCGTACATGGCTACATTTGTCTGTTGGATCCTCTTATTTACTACTTTGCCAACCGAACCTTAAACCCAATAAAAATAAAAATTTTAAACCCCTCTTACCCTTTGATCAAGGCTATATGACAGCTTAATAATTGAGTTGGAACAAATGCATGTATTCACGCGTAGAATCGACCCATTTTCAATCCATATATACAATCATCTTTAATTCTTAGTCATATGTAATGATAAATATTTGTGGTAAATTATTAACTAAATCTAAAATAGAATCAAATTGTTGAACACTAAGTGTTTTTCCTTATTTACTTGCGTTCTTTAAGCAAGAAAGTCAAAGTTAACTAAATTTGAAATAGATTCTAGATATTATGATGTAGTCAAATATGAATTATCGTCAGAAATTTAAAACTTTTCTTAGGATGTCTATAAAGGGCCGGAGAAAATATAATGAATTTTTTTTTAAATTTATAGAGCCTAATTGTCACGGACTTAAAACTCTCGCTAAGAATTCTGTGCGGCACTAGTCAATTTGCACACGAATCATTCACGATCTTGTGAATACTAGTAACCCTTTCAACTAAGACTGCTAAGGGAACACTAGATAGAAGACTTATAAGAGAGGAAGAGAGCTTTAAGAAAGAAGGCTTTTATAGCTTAGAAGAATGCTTTACACTTGATTTCTAGCTGGTTTGCAAATAAAAAAGGCCCCTCTATTTATACAACTACTAAGGGACCTGAGTGCAAATAACATTTACATAGTAAGTCCTCCATATTTACAAATTAGTCCTTTCTCTATAATTCTCTACATGTTTCAAGAGAACACTACACAGCGCAAGTATAATCTAACGCAGATCCAAAGTCTTCCAAGGTACCCTAACGCTCCAAATTCTGCTCTGTAGCGTAAGAATGGTGGCGGGTCCTTACACTCTCCCCCACTTGATGTGGTGGCAACCACGACGCACTACTATTGATTGTGCAAGAACTCCCATACCTTGTCCTTGAACTGCCACAGGTCTTCACATCTCAATGGATATTACTCTAGGGTGACTCAGTAGCTTCGTATTAGTAGTTCCACTTCGACATCTTGGAGAAGTTCTCCTTCGGTGCCTGGCCCTTCCAGTGTACGAGGAACATAGCGGTAGCAGGTTGTCCCCTCTTAAGCTTTGCTTGGTAGTCCAAAATTGCTTCTATGTCCCAATCATGTGAGGTAGTAACTGTAATAGGTGCCCTCTTCGACTGTCCTCAGCTTGGCTCCTCTTTTTCCTCATGGTACAACTTGAGGACGCTGGCACGGAAGACAAGATGTACTTTGAATGCTGGTGGAAGCTCCAACCAGTATGAGATCTTGCCTACTTTGGCAACGATCCTGAACGGGCCTTTGTACTTCTGTACAAGGTTCTGATGCACGCCTCGTAGATCTTTTAATGAAGTCTCTAACTCTAACATCTAGATGGTACCGCGACAGGCCATGGTTGCCCAACTCAAGGAAAATAAAGTACTAACTCTAGCTAGATGATAATTGTTAGGCCCTGTGTTTCTCCTCTTCCATTATTTAAATAGTGTGGCATTATATAAGACATATGTGATTTTTGCTAGAACCTAGGGATAGTAAGGCTGCCAATAAGAGGTAATATCAAGGACATGATGTTTCAAGTCAAAGCGATCCCCTAAATACACATCAGGGGTTAAAGAAATTGCCAAAATGGTACCTCACCCTTTTTGAAAGGTTTAAACTAGTTTTCACTTTTTGGATGGGAGTAAAAGTGTATAATTTGCTAATATTGGATTTTTAAAAGTTATTTTAATAGCACAAATGTCATACATTATGTTTTGGAATCAAGAAAGTGGCAGGATAAAGGTTGGCCAAGGTTACCGTAAGGTTCTTTAAAAAATCCTTCTTAAATTTGGGTCAAATGTAACAGGCGATATCTCCAAAAATATAAGACGTTAGAAGGTCCATGACCTATACAATTAAAGATTTATGAGTCTAGTTTGCAACGTACAAAATCACGCATTAAATCAACCTCAGTATAAAACGTTATGACTGTTTTACCGAGACTGCCCAAGCTGGAAATGGGGTCATGGGTCCGGTCAGGTCGACCCACCCTAATGTCAGCTAATTTGAGCTTTTTAAAGCTCAAATCAGTGTCATTTCGTACCAAACAGCTTAGAAACTGAAGGAAAAGTTCCCTCAAGGTGCAAAAAGGATTTAAGTATGTTATTCGCATTTTTACTGTTTTAATTTGTGTGCCTAGAAATGCGTGCCTTATGCTTTGGAATTCTTTTCCCCTCGTATTAACTCTGTTTGGGGATGTTTTTGGGATGTAAAAAAAGTGATGTTCTTTCTGGTTTTATTGGTTTGCAGCTGGTGTTTTCAGGAAATAATTTTGGGGCTCTTTTACGGTCATTTTTACGAAGTTTTACAATCATTTCCTCGCGTAAATGTTCCTTGCCGAATTTGGTCATTAATGTTAAATTTTGACCGTTTATAGGTTTCTTTAAGTTGTGTATACATAGTTGTTGCGAAGCTTAGGACGTAAGAGAACAACTTTCGTGAAGGAACTTAAAGCAATTGGGAGATCGTTGGGAAGGTATGTTAATGCTAAGCTCTGTCCCTTCTTTTAGCATGAAATTCGAGAAATTTCCCAAAATGTCAAATGCGATATCTTACAATTTTGTTGCTAGAAATAACTTCTGTGAAAGGCATTGAGATGTCATCAGAGTCATTTTTATGATGGTATTACGTTGAAATTTCTTTCGTTCGCTTAAACTGGACATTAGAAATCTACATATTATTTTGTCGGTTTTCCCGGCTACCTATTCGTATGTTTGAGGTGTTTCTCTTCTTGGTGTAGTGCCATTAAAATAAATGTAGAATGCGAAGGGAATGTAGTATTCATAATAAGTCCTTCTATAAAAAAATATAATTGAAGCATTTAAGAAGTAACGCGTTGGTTTCCAATATTCTCCGGTGAAATGCTCCTATTTAAACGACTAAGGCACTTGATCCCATTTAAATAGTTTGTTATACTAATTGACATGGGACCAAGTATAAACATTATGTACAGCACCTTCATGAACATTTTCAAAGATAAGTCTTCACTCTAAATATTGGGTTAAGTTGCCAAACTTGTTAAAAAAGACATATAAGCTCCCACGAGTCATGTGTATATACTATAAAAACGATTATGGTGTTCTGAGAATATGTGTACCCAAGAGCATAGATTAGCTAAATGACAATGATTATGATGTTATGAGAATAAGTGAATCAATGAGCCAAGGTTGACTAAGTTCTTGCTATGGCCTACTATGTGCATTTAACATTCATATTGTACATTGTAGGTTATGCATGGACTCCGAGCTATAATCAGAGGTATGGGGCCTTTTTTCACAAATGATTATATATATATATATACATGGTACAGATGGCCACAGGTTGACAGATATGATGCCGGTTTGCTACAGGAAAAGACCACCATTTCGAGCATTTGGTTGGGTATGTCATGCATTTGCATCTATAAGTATGTATTCACAAGATGCGATACTCGAGCATACCATGCATATTTTATCACTAAATTGTTGCTTATTGACAATTAAGGCTACTTGAGTTTTGATTACAGGTTGTATTTCTATTAACCTTTTTACTACGATTATCTATGATTTTACTTCCCGCCTTACATACCAATACATGTTTATTCGTACTGATGTCCCTTTGCATGGGGATGCTGCATTTTATTTCGTGCATGTAGGTTTAGGTAGGGGTTCTTATTTACCCCTCCACTAGGAGCCCCGTTCATCAGTGAGTTGGTAAGCTCCACCTCTTCCTGGAGCTTTCACAGGATGCTTACTCTTTGTTGTAAAGTTGGGTATAGTTGGGGCCCTGTCCCGGTAGTGTTAAAGTTTCTCTTAGAGGCTATTGTAGACATGTTATTGTGGATTGGTTCTTTTGTGCCTGTAAGTCCCCAGTCATCAGATTGGCATGTATATATAGTGTGTGCATGTACCTCTATTGTTGCAGCCTTATCGCCTAACTAGTACTCTATCATTTTGGTTTACCTATCTTGATGTACATGATTTACTATTGACCAGGTCATGGCCTAATATGTCCAGGCTTAGTCTTTCAGACATCATGCTGCCTGATTTTCCTCTGGTGCCTAGTTTAGGTAACTAGCATGTTTAGGGGCTTACCTAGCCAATAACTGTATCAGGTGTCAGTCGTGCCTCCCATCTCTTTGGGTCGTGACAAACATGGTATTATATAGGAGGTCGTGTCCAAGGGAGTCCACAATATCGTGTCTAGTAGAGTCTTGCTTATGGGTGAGTTGTGCACCATACTTATAATGATGAGGCTACGAGGCATTTAAGGATGGTTACATTTCCTTCACTTAATAATTCGTGTTACAGAGCAAAGCTATAGGGACATATGAAATCTATATCGCGTTATGTTGTTCTTATTTAATGGGATGCCTACGCTAAGGATATAGCACAATATAAAATACATATAGATCCTAGAGAAGGTATCAATCGTGTCTTGCCTGGTGAGGCAAATATATTCCCCATTGAGGCACATAGGGAGTCTCCAATGCCCACAATTACTAGATTCACCAGCACCTATTGGGGCCCAAGGAGATCTAGTACCCCAAGCCCCATTAGATACTAGGGATCAGGGGATGAAAAAGGCTATTCAACTACTAACTATGATGGTTTTTATTCATGAGAGACAACTAGAGGTGAGGGCAGACACCAGAAGGGATCAAACAGAAAGCTAAAAGGTACGAGAGTTTCTTCACTTGGCCTCCCCTAGTATTTATAGGGTCCAATCCCACTGAGGATCTACAAGACTTTATAGACCAAATGTATAGAGTATTGAGGGTGATGCATGCCTCTGTCATCGAGGTAGTGGAGTTGGCTTCTTTTCGACTACGTGATGTCACCATTTTATGGTAGGAGGCATGGGAAAGATCTAGAGGGCCTGATGCTCCACCAGCAGAGTGGGAGGACCTCTCTGAGGCATATTTAGCCCATAACATACCACGGGAGGCCCGTCTTGACCAGTTTATCAGTTTGAGGCAAGGGAATATAAGAGTAAGGGAGTATAGCCCTAGGTTTAATTCTTTGGCTAGGTATGCCCCAAATATTGTATGTACCATGAGTGCTAGAGTTCATCATTACTTGGATGGTTTGGGGGATCATTTGATCAGAGACTACAAGATAGCCTCCTTACAAGATGGTGTAGATATTTCTCGTATTTAGGATTTTACTAAGATTACAGAGGACCATTCTCGCCAAATTCAGGATATCTGTAGAGATATGGATAAGAATAAGAGGGCTCGTACTATGAGGTCTTATAGGGAGCCATAGGTTATAGGCCCCTATTTAACTGATATCCACCTCCGCCAGTAGGTAGTTTCCCACCACAAATGCAAAGGCAGGGATTTGATTATTATATTCAATAAAGGCCAAGGAAGAAGTTAGATCAGCCTGATAGCTATCAACAGGAGCGTTATACACAAATGAGACAACCTACTCCCCCATGTACACAATGCGGTGAGCTTTATACTAGGCAGTGTAGAAAGGATTCAAGTGCATGTAACCATTACGAGAAGAAAAAATATTTTATTAGCAACTGGCCCTTTATTCAGTCCCTACTGCGAATGAATTCATGATAATATTCCCCGATAAGCTCCCAGGGATCCCCCAGAAAGGAATATCAATTTTGCTTTTTCTTCCACATATGCAACATATACCCATTCCTCCTTATAAAATGGCTCATTTAGAGCAAAGAGACTTAAAGGAACAACTAAAGGGCTTTCTTGATAAAAGCATTATTAGGCCAAGCACCTCTCCATGGGGTTCTCCCGTGCTCTGTGCTTGAAAGAAAGATGGCTCCTTACGGATGTGTATCGGTTACAGACAGCTAAATAGAGTCACTATCAAGAATAAGTATCCTTTTCTGTGGATTGATGGATTTTCAAAGATTTACTTGTGACCTAGGTACTACTAGCTACGAGTCACGGATGTTAATATTCCAAAGGCAGTGTCTAGGATGAGTCCGAAGATGAACACCCAGACCACTAGCAAGTTATTTTACAAACTCTCTAGGACAACAACTTATATGCTGAATTCTCCAAATGGGAATTTTTATTAACTTCTATAGCTTTTTGTGGCCATGTTATTACTAGCGATAGTATCAAGGTCGATGGCCAGAAAATTAAAGCAATAATGGGCTGGCTGAAACCCTTGAATCCGATAGAGGTCCATAGCTTTTTGCGCTTTGCAGGATATTACAAGAGGTTTGTTATGGGATTCTCCACTACCGCTACACCACTAACGAGGTTGACGCCTAAAGCAACTAAGCTTCAGTAGCTGAATCGTGTGAACAGAATTTTCAAGAGCTAAGGAAAAGGCTTGCCCCAAAACCTAATCTGGCTTTTCCGGATGGAACCAAAGAGTACATTGTATGTTGTGATGCCTTGATAATTGGCCTAGTTTGTGTTCCTATGTACTATGTTAGGGTTATTGCATATGCTTCCAAAAAGTTACTAAAACATGAACAGAACTATCCTACCCATGATCCTAAGTTTGCCACAATTGGTTTTGCCCTGAAGATTTGGTGGCATTATCTCTACTTAGTTCATATTGATGTTTTTACCGACTACTAGAGCCTCCAATATTTATTCAAGCAGAAGGAGTTTAACTCATGACAAAGGAGATGGCTAGAATTACAAAAGAAATTATGATTTTGACATTTTTTGCCATCCCGGTAAAGCTAATGTTGTTGCTGATGCACTTAGCTGAAAGTCCATTCGAAGTCAAAGTCATATTGAAGATGATAAGATTGAAATGACAAAAGATTTACGTAAGCTAACTAGTTTGCAGGTGCAATTAGCAGATGTGAAAGGTGGAGGTGTGATTGTTCAAAATACGACAAAATCTTTCATTGTTACTGAAGTAAAAGAGCAACAACGTGAGGATCCTAAGCTTATGGTATCAAGGGAAAGTGTTCCACAATAACAACATCCTCTAATTGAGATAACTTGAGATAGAGTCCTTCTCTACCGGGGCCTCTTATGTGCGCCAAATATCGAAGGGCTCCATGCCAAGATTCATTTTGAGGATCATTAACCTAGATATTCAACTCAACCTGGGGCAACAAAAAAGGGGAGGTGTTGAGACCTACGACATATTTATTGGTGGAATGGCATGAAAAAGATATTCCAAAGATTTTGGCCAATGCCCCAACTATCAGCATGTTAAAATAGAACAATAGAGACCTGAAGGCCAAGCTAAGTATACTGATTTTTTGTTTTGGAAATTGGGACATTATAAATGTGGGCTTCACCACTAGGTTGCCTCATATCCCACGCAAGATGACTCTATTTGGTTAATCATTGATAGGTTGATAAAATCTGTTCATTTCTTGCCAGTAAGAACGACATATTCAGCGGAGGATTATGCTAAGCTTTACATTCAAGAGATTGTTTACCTTCATTGAGTTCCATTATCTATTATCTCTGATCGAGGGGATCAATTTACCGTAAATTTTTGGAAGTCTTTTTAGAATAGTCTGGGCACTCTGGTGAATCTCAGCACCGGTTTTCATCCTGAAAATTATGGGCAGGCATAGCGTACTGTCTAGACCGTTGAGGATATGTTACCTGCCCGTGTGCTAGACTTTAATGAAAACTGGGATGATTATCTACCTTTTATTGAGTTTGCTTATAATAATAGCTTTCATGCTAGTATTCAAATAAAACCTTAGGGAGCACTATACGGATGAAGATGCAGGTCAACGATTGATTAGTTTGCAGTAGGGAGGAAAGGTTGCTAGATCCTAATCTAGTTCAACAAGCAATGGAAAAAAATGAAACTTATTAGAGACTTATCGCAAACAGCCCAGAATCAGCAAAAGACATATGCAAATTTTCGACGACGAGACTTAGAGTTTGATGTAGAAGATTGGGTCTTCTTAAAGATCTCACCTATTAAGGGAATCATGCGATTTGTAAAGAAAGGAACGCTATGTCCTAGATATGTTGGATTGTATAAGATTATTAGAGAAATTAGCAAGGTAACATACAAGCTTAATTTTCCTTTTGAATTGAGAGAAGTCCATCCAGTGTCTCATGTATCTATGTTGCGGAAGTACATTAGAGATCCTTCGTGTATTACTCGCATTAAGGACACCCCCATTGCTGAAGACTTAATTTATGATGAGGTACTAGTGGTTGTTTTAGATCGACAAATGAGAAAGCTTCAAAATGAAAAGTGGCCTTCGTGAAAATGTTGTGGCCAAAAAAAAATATTGAGGGAATAGGGGAAACCAAAGGAGAAATTATGAGAAATTACCCCCAGCTATTTATAGCCTAAGGTGGGTCGTGTTCCAAAGTTAGCAATTATCTTTTTTTAGTAACTTAAGTTGTAAAGGATTTGGAGCTGTAACTTGCATATTTTGTCGTGTAACTTAAGTTGTCGTGTTCCAAAGCTTAGGAATTAGAGTTTTTGGAAGTTGATTTATGGTTTTCAAGGTAATAGATGTATCCAAAAAAATAACGTTTTAGTATATGGTAATGCAACCAAGGGGTTATCTTGACACATTCGCGGACGAATGTTCTTAAGGAGGGGGAGAGTGAGACCCCGTGTTTCTCGTCTTCCATTATTTAAATAGTGTGGCATTATATATACACATGTGATCTTTGATAGCACCTAGGGATACAAAGGCTGACAATAAGAGGTAATATGAAGGACATAATTTTTTGTAGTCAAAGCAATCCCCTAAATACACATTCGAGGTTAAAGAAATTGCCCAAGTGGCACCTCGCCCTTTTTGGAAGGTTTAAACTAGCTTTCACTTTTCGGATTAGACTAAAAGTGTATAATTTTCCAATAATGGATTCTTAAAAGATATTTTAATAGCACAAAGGTCATATATTAAGTTTTGGAATCAAGAAAGTTGCAAGATAAAGGTTGGCTAAGGTTACCGTAAGGTTCTTTAAAAAGTCCCTCTTAAATTTGGGTCAAATGTAATACGTCATATCTCCCAAAATATACAGAGTTAGAAGGTCCATGAAGATCTATGAGTTTAGTTTACAACGCACAAAACCACGCATCAAAACAACCTCAGAATAAAATGTTATTACCATTTTACCGAGACATCCGGAGCTGGAAACCGGGTCATGGGTCGGGTCGCGTCGACCCATCTTAATGTCGGCTAATTTGAGCTTTTTAAAGCTCAAGTCAGTGCCATTTAATCCCCAAACAGCTTAGAAACTGAAGGAAAAGTTCCCTCAAGATGCCAAAGGGATTTGAATATGTTTTTTGCATTTTTATCATTAAAATTTGTCTCTATGCCTAGAAATGTGTGCCTTACTTTTTCAATTGTTCTCCATCGTATTAACTGTGTTTGGAGGTATTTTTGGACTGTAAAAAAGGTGGTGTTCTTGCTGTTATTGTTCGTTTGAAGCTAGCGTTTTCAGATAATAATTTTGGGGCTCTTTTACGGTCATTTTTACGAAGTTTTACGGACATTTCCTCACATAAATGCTCCTTGTCGAATCTTTTCATTAAGGTTAAATTTTTGACTGTTTATAGGTTCTTTTAGCTGCGTATATATAGTTGTTCCGATGTTTAGGACGTAAGGAACAACCTTTATGAAGGAAATTTGAGCAATTGGGTGATCGTTGGGAAGGTATGTTAAGGCTAAGTTCCGTCCCTCCTTTTAGCACGAAATACGGGAAACTTCCCAAAACGTCAAATGCGATATCTTACTATTCTGTGGTTAGAAAGACCTTCTGTGAAAGGCATTGGGATTGTAGCTGAATCATTTTATGATGGTATTAGGTTGAAATTTCTTTCGTTCGCTTAAACTGTGTATTCAAAATCTATATATTATTTTGTCGGTTTTCCCAACTACCTATTCATATGTTCGAGGTGTTTCTCTTCTTTGTGTAGTGCCATTAAAATAAAAGTAGAATGTGATGGGAATATAGTATTCATAATCAGTCCTTCCATCCAAAAATATAATTGAAGCATTTAATAAGTAACGTGTTGGTTTCCAATATTCTCCGGTGAAATGCTTCTATTTAAGCGACTTAGGCACTTAATCCTGTTTAAATACTTTCTTTTACTAATGGACATGTGACCAAGTATAAGCATTATGTAAAGAACCTTTATGAACATTTTCAAACTTAAGGCTTCACTCTAAATGTTGGGTTAGGTTCCCAAACTTGTTAAGAAAGACATATAAGTTCCCACGAGTCATGTGTATATGCTATGACAACGATTATGATGTTATGAGAATAAGTGTACCAATGAGCCAAGATTGGCTAAATAACAATGATTATGATGTTATAAGAATAAGTGTACCAATGAGCCCTGATTGGCTAAGTTCTTGCTATTGTATTTTAACATTCATATCATACATTGCACGTTATGCATGGACTCCGAGCTATAATCAGAGGTATGGGGCCTATTTGCCCAAATCATTATATACATATGTATATGGTGCTGATAAACACAAGTTGGCAGATATGATGCCAGTGAGCTACCGAAAAGGACTACCATTCCAAGCATTTGGTTGGGTATGTCATGCATTTGCATCTATATGTATGTATTCACGACATGTGATACTCGAGCATACCATACCTATTTGATCACTAGGAGGTTGCTTATTGATCATTAAGGGTACTTGAGTTTTGGTTACAGGTGGTATTTCTATTAATCTTTTTACTACGATTATCTATGATTTTACTTCCTGCTTTACATACTAGTACGTGCTTATTTTTACGGACGTACCTTTGCCTGGGGACGCTGCATTTTATTTTGTGCGTGCAGGTTCAGGTAGGGTTTCTAATTTACCCCTCCACTAGGAGCCCCGTTCAGCAGTGAGTTGGTAAGCTCCACCTCTTCCTAGAGCTTTCACAGGATGCTTACTCTTTGTTGTATAGTTGGGTATATTCGGGGCCCTGTCCCGGCAGTATTAGTGTTTCTCTTAGACGCTATTGTGGACATGTTATTGTGGGTTGGTTCTTTTGTGCCTTTGAGTCTCCAGTCATCAGATTGGCATGTATATATAGTGTGTGCCTGTATCTCTATTGTTGCAGCCTTGTCGCCTATTTAGTACTCTATTGTTTTGGTTTACCTATCTTGATGTACATGATTTAATATTGACCAGGTCATGACCTAATATGTCCAGGCTTACTCTTTCAGACGTTATGCTTCCCGATTTTCTTCTGGTCCCTAGTTTAATTAAATAGCATGTTGAGCGGCTTGCCCGGCCAATAACGGTATCGGGTGCCAGTCGCGCCTCTGCTCTCATTGTGGCATGGCAATAATAATATATAAATCCTCCGAAAAAAGAAGGTCTCAACGATCAACTGAATGCAAATAGATCTTCAATGAAGCGCTTGCCGATGGCCTCAAATATCTGCTTCTTCATCATAAAACGATGCAGTCCCAGAATGGGACATCAGTACTTGGGATGTACTGGTATGTAAAATAGCTGAGTAAAATAGAATAAAGTAGAATAATATAGGAATAACATCAACTCAACATCATACTCCATCAGAATATTAAATGTCTATCTAATGTGAGAAAAATGATCCGTTAACATCTCATTAATACATCATAAATACATCAGACTTACCTCAAGGAAACTACACTCGACTCAACTCAACTCGAAGGACTCATGCCTGTCTAGGACAAGGATAAAGGGTAGATAATAAACATCAATATCCATCAAGACTCATACCATCACATAAACATCAGAGTTCTATCAATGAGGAACCTAATTGGGAGTTTCTCTAACTGACAACCATCACCTATGAGCTAGTGATGATACAACGAAGTGATGTCATTGCCACATCATGCAGTACCCTGCCAGAGCTAAAGGAAATCAACCTCAGTGGATCCACAAGAAAAAAACATCAGTCCTCTTTTGAGAAAAGGAGTCCTCCGCATTACGGTTCAATCCTCTCTCCTACGCGGGCCAAGTTGTTAATGAGTTCGAGTGACCCATTTCGGTGCTCAATAATCTTCCTAGAGCTTGATATGCTCATAAAACATCATCCTCATCAGTCCCATAGGGACATAGTACATGGACATCATAATCATCGGTCCCATAGGGACATAGTACATCAACATCAACATCGGGGACTCAAAACATTCTTTTTAGAATTTATTTTCAAGTTTTAAGACTCATGAACATCACTCTCATCAACACCATCATCAAGACTCTCAACAATTCTTACCACAGTCACAACATCATCATCGTCAAGGCTCTAGACGCTTTCCCCTAAGTTCATTCTTTTTTCTTGAGTAAAATAGACATAGAATTTTGTAAAATCATTCATGAAAACACCTATGCAGTAAATCAAGTTTATGATGATCATCAATTTAAGAAAAAAATATATGCATTAAGAAGAATCTTAGTAAAATACTCAAGGATTTTCACACATAACTCATCATCTTCAATCATAGACTCAATTGAATTAAAGGGGGTACATTGAAGAACAATCTCATATTTTTAGTTTAGCCTTACATACTTGGAAAGTTGATATTACAATCAAAATTTTATTAATACTCGTTTTCTTGGAGGAAATAGTCGATCTTCATATTTCTTTTAGAGTGGAAGAACTTGAAAACTTATTGTTTGACGGGATTCCCTTTGATTCTTAAATTCTTGACTTAGAATCTTTAATGTTCTTGTTGAAAAACCCTAATTCGTGAAAGGAAGAATAAAAAAAATCCTTTCTTGGGATTCTTGAATTCGTTTTCTTGAAACCGTAGGTTATAATTTAAGAATCTATTGGGGATTCATGAATAGATACAGAATTTTATGTTGGGTAGATTAAAATTTATACAGAATAAGTCACCTTTATGATTGATCTTGAAAGTTAATCTTATCTTGATGACTTTCTTGCTGATTCTTGAGCTTTTATGTTTAGGAGTGAAGGAGAGAGTTTTAATTATCAAAAAACTGACGTATTATGCGTTTTGTGACCTTAAATAGGCCCTCAAAGATTTTAGGATAAAATTAGAATCAAAATAAAATAAAAGGACGTCGCTTAGCTTATCCAGATAGGGTTCGCAATAGGTCCGCGATGTAGAGTCGTCGCGGCTCTTTAGACAACTCTGCAGGTCTTCAGTAAAATGGTCATAACTTTCTATTCCGAACTCGGATTAAGGCGAAATAAGATGCGTTGGAAAGCTAATTCAAAGATCATTCATTTAATATATTAAGGATCACCTAACTCATTATACGTTAGGAGATATGGTTATTTGAATTTTACCCTTCTATCAACCTATACGAAAACATAGTAGGTAGAAATTCTTTAGACTTAACTTGATGTAAATGATCCTTTTATCATCTCCAATTCTATTCCCATTCTAAGAAATTAAATTTAACATCTATGCTCTATTAAGAATTATCAATTAAGATCGTATATCATTTGAAGGATGGCTCAATTTTAGTAAAAAACAAATTGGGGTGTTACAGATGCTGGGATCATTCGTCCATGAATGATGAGTAGAGGTAGACATCATGGCACGAGTAAAAATCAAAACTCTTCTCAAAACTTACCCAATCAATGAAACTCTTGACTCCTCATCAATCTCAAACCATCTCTATTCAGACTTTGAAATTGACACATCAGCTCAAATAGACAACTCTGTTCAGATCAGGTGTAAAAATATTATCTTAGACATTTTCACTTTCAGGCACAAATGGAACGTCAGAATTCAATCAATTTGAATCATTTCAACACCTCGACAATCAGTCTTTCGAACTCCCCATCAACTCTAATCAAGAATAGGTCCATCGTATAAACAAGACTCTGAGGACACGCTCATGCTCAAGTTCCCACCTCAATTGTGCTCCTTTTCATGACACTCTACCCCATCAATTCAAACTCATAGCTCTTATTCAAGCCTCCACCTAACCACCTCTTCTTCTTCTTCCATTCAAGCCTAGTTATAAGACTCAAGGTGCTATTCCTAAGATGATCATATTCATATAAAGATAATCCTCAGCACTCAGCTCTATGTTCGAAACCCTTATTATGAAGTCTTCATTAGTCTATCATCAATACCGGCACAATAAAAACCTCACGTTCAAGCCTTTTACCCTAACCACTTTAACTATGTCTTAGAACTTTTCAAGGCAACTTGTCACTTCTATCTCAACCATTCAATGAGCTCTCCCTCAAAGTCACTCCAACATACTCTTACCTATCTATTGCGTAACATACAATCTCATCCCTTTCCTCCTTCGTATCTCTATCCCTACATGACAGAAGTTTAACACCAATATCACAATGAGGATACATTCACTCCTTCCATTTACCCTCACTACAGTCTACTATTATCCATATCAGTATTTTGACCTAGAGGAACTCATCATCTCCCCCTTTGACGAAACCCAAAAACTACCACCTATCCACGATAAATAAGAACGATTGTACCTCTAAAACTTGATACTCTACATCATACCATAAACAATGGCATAATAAGCCAAAGGTTAGTGCACGCATAAGATGAAATCAGAATCAGGAACTCTAACTCCATATAACCTGTGCTTAGAGAATACTGCTCGTCCTCATCACTCTAACACACTCGCATAATAGCATCCACACATTTAAGCCTACCATAGCAGCTTACACCCTCGATCGCATGAACTCATACCACAGAAGATACTAATATGGTTTTACCTATCTATTAGACTCCTCATAATTTCTCTAACTCCTCCTCCTCATCTATAACCTTAAAAGGAAATGGCATCACATTATCATCAGAATTAAGAACTCTCATTCTCTCTTGAATTCTTCTATCTCAAGCTCTTCTCCTCGTCTCTCAAGACCTAGACTTGTTCAATTGTTAGAAAATGACTTAGAATGGGGTTTTAGACTCTTTTTACATCCAAATGATCCAATTTGATCATGTATTGAGTTTAAAAGGGTTGGGAATTGACCGGAATGACCCTAACAAAGTTTAGCAATTTTTCAAGTTCGAAATAACCCAGTCCGTGAGGCAGACTGATCGAGCACCCGTGTATTTTTCCCCGAAAAGTTTTTGAACGAGCTTTCCAATCCCGTCAAAATTTTTTAAAAAACATAACTGTCACTCTGCTACAGATACGTGACGCGCCTCTGTCACACACCAACATTATATTAGTGTTCGGATAGAAAAATTATCTTTTGATCTGGTCTCTCTAAAAATTGATCGACACCACTTTCCCACTCAATTTTTCATGTTGAACACAAATCCGGCCTCGAATTTGCCATACAAGCATTGAAAGATGCATTACGCGCATACCCCTCCTCTAGGAGTATTTTTGTAATTTTACCAAGCGTTACATCATCTCTCCCTTATCTCACAAGGCCATTACTAAAAGTTTGTAAATCGATTTCCTCTATTAGACAATAAGAATATACCTCCACATGGTAAATGAATCACTATCCACAACAATATCTTAAACTCTTATGTTATACTATAGTCGCATACATATATCTGCTACTCATACTCTTTTCAATGCTATAACTCTTAGCTCCTTCAAGTCTCTATTGAAATCTCTCTATATTTGCTATTCTTTTGGTGTACATAGCCACTTCCCACAACTCTCACAATCTAACCTCTTCTTTTGCCTACTAGTGCTCAACTTCTGTGCTCCCTTAAATTTAATTGCATAAGAATTAGTCTATCATGGAAAACTCGTCATCATCTATCAGTAAGCCCCAAATCAATGTAGCTACATGTTACGATTAAGATTACTTACATCAGCCTACTCCAAATCGAAAACTCAAATATACTATCTAGATTCTTATAGAAGTCATAACTTAGAGCTGCACATATTTTTACACAATCATGGATACATATCGCAAGCTTCTTCTTATTTATTAAGCTATCCTTGTCTTACCTAAGGGGCACTTATACCTTGCACATAGCATCACTTCCTCACAAATCAACACCTTCTTTTAGAACATACACTATGGAAACCCTTTTAGAGAAAATCTCCAACTAAGACTATCATTCTCACCATGTTTTCTCCTCTTTGACACTACTCCTAAAACTTCAAGCTTAGGGTCTAGCACTAACATGTGCGTCACACACCTCTCTAATGCTAACTTATAACTACTGGGTAAAAATTTAGGGAAAATAATCCCATTAAAATCTCATAGCGAGTATCCAATCAACGCTCCTCTTCCTCATAACTCAGTACCACTCACCTATTCAATCATATCTGCTTATCTAACTTCGCTTATAACTCGATGAGTCTCATGAACTCATAATTAAAAATCATAAGCCTAGTTTAGATCTATCACATAGAAAACACTCTTTTCCCCTATTCAACATCTACACTTCACGCTCAATAGTATGGATACTAAAACGCATCAACATAACTTCCTTCTAGTTTGAGCATGCTCTACCATATTCTAACAACAATTCTTCTTCTATACTTCATCATGAAAATCATAGGGTAATCACGACTCTTTCATCAAACTTATGGCAATTGACTCACAACCTCATTACATAACTAATAACTATGTAACCATATTCTACAAGCCTCAATCAGCCATCACATTTGTTATCTCGTCCCTTTCTTTCCATCATTATCCTTCTAACCCTAGGATGATTCGATTCTACTCAGGGTTTATGAGATGTCACATCTCACTCTTAGGTGGTAATATTAAACTCTTTAGAGACATTAGTTCCTCTCTCATGAGTCACATCAGAAGCAAGATTTGAAAAAAATGGGTCTAGGTACATCTAGAGCTAACTCAAATACATAATTCATATGAGTAATAGTGCACTCGTTCTAACCAATCATCTTCACAAACTAGTTGACTTCTCTCAAGCCTGGTGCAGTCTCTCTACCATTCTAATTACTTTGTCTTAGAGGGTCTTATCTGTAAGTGTTTGAAATTTACTATCTCTACTTCCTCGTGGACCAGGCATAGTCGAAAGGTTTAGCGCAACGCACAAATAGTATCTTAGGAAATAGCTCTATCACACTATCAAAATTTGAAAGAAAGGAAATTTTTCCTAATGTCCTATAGCCTCCCTATTATGAATGTGGCGCGGTTCACACCAATAATAAGGACTCTACTAGCCACGGCTTCCTAGACTCCCTAGGACACTTGTACTCTATGCTTCGAAACAAAGCTGTCACGCCCTGGGAGGGTATCCTACGCGTGGCCGGCACTCAAAGACTATTGCTAGTCCCCGAGCAAACCACTTGGTCTCATCGTCACCTCATACGCAATAGCGGAAGGAACATTCTCAAAGAAAAGACTGTAATGCAATTAAAGTAATCATGTCTCTATATAAAAAGTTAATTTCCAAGAAAAAAGAGTTGGAAAAAAATACATAACATTCTCTACTCAATGTCTATGAAATTTCTACCTCTAACATATTTATGGTACCATGACTGGCCATGGTTATCCAACTCAATGAAAATAAAGTACTAACTCAAGCTAGATGATAATAACATAGAAATCCTCCAAAAACAAGGAGGTCTCACCGATTAACGGAATGCAAATATATCCTCAACGAAGCGCCTATCAATGGCCTCAAATATCTTCCTCTACATCCTAAAATGATGCAGTCCCAGAAGGGGACATCGGTATGTGGAATGTACTAGTATGTAAAATAGCTGAGTTATACAGAAACAAGTAGAATAATATAGGAATAACATCAACTAAACATCATACTCCATCTGAATATCAAATGTCTGTCTAAAGAGAGAATAAAGAGTAGACAAATGATCCATCAACATCTCAACAATACATCAGCAATATATCAGACTTACCTCAATGAAACTCGACTCGACTCAACTAAACTTGAAGGACTCAAGGACTCATGCCCATCTAGGACAAGGGTAAAGGGTAGATAATAAACATCAACATCTATCAAGACTCATACCGTCACATCAACATCAGAGTTCTATCAGTGAGGAACCTAATTAAGAGTTTCTCCAACCGAAAAAACCATCACCTATGAGCCAGTGATGATACAACCAAGCGATGTCATTACCACATCTATCCAGTATCTTTCCTGGGGTATAGGAGATCAACCTCACTAGATCCACAAGGAAAAAACATCAGTCCTCTTTTGGGAAAAGCAGCCATCCACATTCAATCCTCTCTTCTACGCGGGCTACATAGTTAATGAGTTTGAGTGGGACACACTCTCACAAATTTTGGTGCTCAATACTCCTCCTAGAACTCAAAACGCTCTTAAAACATCATCCTCGTCAGTCCCATAGGGACATAGTATATCAACATTATCATCATCAGTCCTATAGGGATATAGTACATCAACATTAACATCAACTCATCATATCAACATCAACTCATCAACATTAACATCAACATTGGGTACTCAAAACATTCTTTTTAGAATTTAGTTTCACGTTTTAAGACTCATGAACATCACTCTCATCAACTTCATTTTCAAGACTCTCAACAATTTGGACCACAGTCACATAACATCATCATCATCTTCAAGGCTCTGGACTATTTTCCCAAGTTCATTCTTTTATTCTTGAGTAAAATAGACTTAGGATTTTGTAAAATCATTCATGAAAATACTTATGTAGTAAATCAAGTGTAAGATGATCATCAATTGAAGAAAAAAATATATCATTAAGAATAATCTTAATAAAATACTCAAGGAGTTTCACACGTAACTCATCATCTTCAATCATAGACTCAATTAATCAAAGGGGGCACATGGAAGAACAGTCCAATGTTTTTAATTTAGCCTTACATACCTGGAAAGTCGATATTATAATCAAAATTTGATGAATACTCATTTTCTTGGCGGAAATCCTTGATCTCGGTAGTTCTTTTAGAGTGGAAGAACTTTGAAAGACGTTGTTTTAAGGGCTTCCCCTTGATTATTGAATTCATGACTTAGAATCTTTAGTGTTCTTGATGAAGAACCCTAATTTGTGAAAGGAAGAATCAAGAAATTCTTTCTTGGGATTCTTGAATTCGTTTTCTTGAAACCCTAGGTTAAATCGATTCTATTACGGATTCATGAATAGATAAAGAATTTTAGGTTGGGTAGCTTAAAATATATAAAGAATAACTCACCTTGAAGATTAATCTTGAAATTTAATTCTAGCTTGATGACTTTCTTAATGATTCTTGAGCATTTATGTTTAGGAGTGAAGGAGAGGGTTTTAATCATGAAAACTAACGTTTATGCGTTTTGGGATCTTAAATAGGGCCCCAAAGGTTTTTGGATAAAATTACCCTCAGAATAAAATAAAAAGGCATTGCTTAGCTTATGCGAAAAGGGTTTGCGATAGGTTCGCAATGAGCTGTCGTGGCTCCTCAAACAGCTCTGCAGGTCTTCAGTAAAATGGTCATAATTTTCTACTCCGAACTTGGATTAAGGAGAAATAAGATGCGTTGGAAAGCTAATGCAAAAAGCATTAATTTGATATATTATGGATCACCTAACTCATTATACTTTAGGAGATATGGTTATTTGAATATGACCCTTCTATCAAGTCATACAAAAACATAGTTAGTAGAAATTCTTTGGACTTGACTTGATGTAAAAGATCCTTTTATCATCTCCAATTCTATTCCCACTCTAAGAAATTAACTTTAGCATCTACAATCAATTATGAATTATCAATTAAGATCGTATATCATATGAAGGATGGCTTAATTTTAGTAAAAATAAATTGGGGATATTACATTTACATACTGTAAATTCCACATACGGTCGTCCTTTGGACCTACATCCTTTTATGATGCAAACGCAGGTGATAGAATTCCTCAGCAGATGCTCCATTGAGGACAAGCATTTCATTTAACCATTGGTAAGGCCTCTTACCAGTCAGAGGCTTTAGTGTCTTCATTTATATATGAGTATTTATTTTTGGTTGTGGTTACTATGAGCTTGTCGCGGTAGTTGTTTCAGACTATTTAGTTAGATGTTCCATAGATTGTATATCAGGAGTTTCAGATCTTATTTTCAGTTAATATTGAGATACTTTCCCTACTCAGTTTATTCAGATATTTGCAGTATTCTTAGCTTGTTATATTTAAGCCTTTCATTATCATTTAAGTTTTTCGCTAAGTAATGTCCCCAGGTCTAGTAGTTCGCTTGGGACCAGAAATGGTTCTGGGTGGCGTCATATCCAGGGTGTGAAACTCAGTGCGTTACAGCCTCACTTTATCATGCGAAGCTCTGTTGAAAATTTCGACTACACCATTGGGTCCAAAATGTCGAAAACTATAGGGTCACATCGTTCATTTAAAAAAATCGGAGTCCGGACGAGCTCAAAACGAAAAAAATGAGATTTAGGGATGATTGGAAAGAAAGAGGGCGAGGTGGCAAATTGTGGGGCTGACACGTGGCACAGCAAGAGTCTGCCACATGTCAGATAGGTGTCAGCCATGCCTTTTGCCTATAGTGGTTTTGGGTAAAGCTGGCAATGGAATCGGTAGGTGCCGGTTTCGATCCCATTTCGGATCGGTTCTGACACTTTATTGTTAGTTGCTAGTAAGGGGGTAATGGGAGAGGGTACCGGGACAGGAAGGGGTTTTTTCGATAATTACTGGTTCCATTCTACCGGTCCGGACCTGTACGGACAAGCATTATCGGTTTATATTTGTTTTTAATTTTCTAAATGGTTACCATTGTGGTGGGGCCCACCAACAATACCCTGGCCGTTACCCGTTAAAATTTAGTCGTTGAACGGATAAATTTTGATTGATTTATTTAATTTCAAAAACTTATTAATTTTCAACTATAAATCACCTTAAATCTTTCATATTTTTTCAATCAAATTCTTTCAATCATCTTAAAATTCTCTCAATATTCTTAACTCTCTCATTTCTTAGTTCTCTCCACTATTATAAATTTATAATTATATTATACATACTACTCTCAAATTAATTATAAATATTAATTGTTTACTCTCTCAATTATTCAATTAATATTATTTACTATTTAGTTTGGTGTGGTAATTGCAATTTGGAGGAAATTTTTGTGGATCAATTTGGAGCATATTCAAGCTTCAAGTTTCGTTAACTTCGGCTTCTACGTCTGTTTTTACACAAATGTTTGGTATCTTTGTTCCAACTTATTTGCTCTTCTAATTTGTTTTTATTCTTTAATCTTTACTACTTGAGTACTTGTCTACATGAATTAATTTTTTTATGTTCATAAATTATAAGTTTATAACTTGAATTTTTACATATAATCTTTACTTATTTAATTAAATATCCTCTCTCTAAAGTTGTAGATCGATTTCCTCTACTAGGCTAAAGCATATACCTCCGCACAGTCAAGGAATCATTATCCAAAAGAATATCTTAAACTCTTCTGTTATGCTATAGTCGCATACATATATCTAGCTACTCATACTCTTTTTATGCTATAGTCGCATACATATATCTAGCTACTCATACTCTTTTCAACCTTATCACTCTTAGCTCCTTCCAGTCTCTATGGAAATCTCTCTATATTTGCTATTCTTGTGGTGTACATAACCACTTCCCACAACTCTCACAACCTAACCTCTTCTTTTGCCTGCTAGCGCTCAACTTCTGTGCTCCTATAAATTTAATGGCATAAGAATTAGTCTATCATGGAAAACTTGTCATCATCTACCGATAAGCTCCAAATCAATTTAGCTACTCGTGATGACAAAGATTACTTACATCAGCCTATTCCACATCGACAACTCAAATATACTATCCAGATTCTTATAGAAGTTATAACTTATAGTTCCACACATCTTTACACAATGATGGATACATATCTTAAGCCTCTTCTTATCAATTGAGCTATCCTCGTCTCACTCCTCTTACCTAAAGGGCACTTGTACAATACCCATAGCATCACTTCCTCAAAAATCAACGTCTTCAAATTCGAACATACACTATGGAAAGCCTCTTAGAGAAAATCTCTAACTAATATTATTACTCTCATGATGTCTCCTCTTTAACACTATTTCTCAAAATTCAAGCTTAGGGTCTGGTACTAACATGTGAATCTCACACCTCTCTAATGCTAACTTACAACTAGTAGGTAAAAATTTAGGGAACATAATCCCACTAAAATCTCATAGAGAGTATTCAATCAACATATCCCTTCCTCAAAACTCAATACCACTCATCTGTTCAATCATATCTTCTTATCTGACTAAGTTGATAACTCGATGAGTCTCATGAACTCTCAATTAAAAATCATAAGCCTAATTTAGATCTATCACATTGAATGAACTCTTTTCCTCTATTCAACATCTACACTTCACCCTCAATAGTATGAATCTACAACAACATAAACTTACTTTTAGTTTGAGCATGCTCTACCACATTTGTAACAATAACTCTTCCCCTAATCATAAAAATCATAGGGTACTTACGAATCTATCATCAAACTTATGGTATTAAACTCACTACCTCATTATTTACCTAATAAATATGTAACTCTAACTACAAGCCTCAATCAACCATCACTCTTGATATCTCGTCCCTTTCTTCCCATCATCATCCTTCTAACTCTGGGTTAATTTGATTCTACTCAGAGTTTATAGAACCTCACAGCTCACTCTTACATTGTAACATTAAACTCTTTAGACATAAGTTCCTCTCTCATGGGCCATGTCGGAAGCAAGTTTAAAAAAAAAGGTCGCGGTACATCTAAAGCTAAGAAGATTTATATGAGTAATAGTGCACCCCTTCTAGTCAATCAACTTCGCACACCAATTGGCTTCTCTCTAGCCTTGTGCAGTCACTCTACCATTCTGAATACTTTATCTCAGTGGATCTCATTCTGTAAAAGTTTGAACATTACATCCTCTATCACCTCGTGGACGAGGCATAGTCGAAAGGTTTAGAGCAACACACGAATCATCGTAGATTTCTTTAGAAATAGCTCTATCGAACGAGTAAGAATCTGAAAGAAGGGAAACTTTTCCTAATGTCCTATAGCCTCCTGCTTATGTAGTATGGTGTACAACACACCCATAAACAAGACTTTACTAGACATGGATTCATAGACTCCCTAATAAACTTGAACTCTGTGCTCTAATACAAAGTTTGTCATGCCCCAGATGGGTACCCTTGGCGTGGCCGGCACTCAGAGACTATTGCTAGTCCCCAAGTGAAAAACCTGGACTCATCATCACATCATACTCGATGGCAGAAGAATAATACTCAAGAAAAGACTCAAAAGTAAGTAGACCAAGTCTTCAATAAAAAGGGAATTTCAAATAAACAAGAGTTTTGGAAAAACAATACTCAACAACCTTTATTCAATGTCTATGAAGCCTCTAGCTCTAACATCTATATGGTAACATGACAAGATATGGCTACCCAACTCAAATAAAATAGAAGTAACTGCTCAAATAAAATTAAGGCTCTACTGGATAGTAAGGAGGGCTCACCAACTCTGGAACTCGGGAGCACTGAACTTCAACAGTGTGCCTGCTAAAGTCATCTATTACCTGTATCGCTATCATGATATGATGCAATGCAAAGTGGCATTAGTACATGGAATGTATGCTATGTAAGATGGCTCAAGCAACAAGTAAGGCTCAGACTCAATCAACTGACTCGACTCAAGACTCAACTCCTCATCTCATTTCTTATCTAAATAAATAATGCAAGTTTAAAGTTTAAAGTCATCCTTTCCTCATCTCATATCTTAACTCAAAGAAACTATGCAAGTTTAAAGTTTAAAATCATGATTTCCTTATCTTATATCTCAACTTAAATAATGATGCAAGTTTAAAGTTTAAAATCATGCTTTCCTCATCTCATATCTCAACTCAAATGAATGATGCAAGTTTAAAGTTTAAAATCATGCTTTAAAATTTTACACAGTGTTTAATGCAACTCAATTTGAAAATCATGATAGTCCTAACTCAAGTGTTGCTTGGAAGTTTCTCTAACCGACAACTCTCCACCCCACCATAAATTTGGTCATATACAATGAAAAGACGTCGTTGCCACGTCCGCCCTAAACTTACCAAGATATAGGGCGTCAATCTCTAACTGCCACTCTTGGATACAAAGAGAAAATTTCCATATATTAGGATATAAGTTGCATAAACATGTTGCACATCTATCATATGCAGGCAAAGTAGTTCTGGGGTGCTCCTCTATCACACAACTCGGTGCTCAATACTCCTTCCAAGACTAAAATGTGCTCATAGAAAATAACTCAAACTTATCTCTTTGACCCATCTAAATAAAGTCAACTTAGTTCTCAATAACTAAACTCAATTTCTCAATAACTTAATAACTCAATAACTCGGGGCAATCATACATGCAATGCATCTCATGAATCTAACTCATATCATGCAAGACTCCCAATGATTTCCGTAAACAATATCATATTATCCAAACTCAACTCGTAAAATATAATAGGCATTTTCTATATACATATATGAAACAAGAAAATATACTTATTGGGTTCAATTCTTGGGTTTAGAAAATTTAAATTCACACTTCTCAAAATCTGTACATAAGTAGGAAACTAAATTTAGGACTAGACTATCAAACATTCAAATAACATTCATATCTCATGAAAATAACATTGCAACTCATAAATTGAATAAAGTAAATTCATGCAAACTGCATCATGTATAAGAATTTAAACTCAAGAAATCACAGGATTTAAAACACGTCATTTATACTCATAATCTTTGGCTCAAGAAAAGAAGGAGCACGGATGAACATAGTCCAACGTTTTAGGTAGCCTTACATACCTAGAAAGTTGATATTACCATCGAAATTTGATGAATACTCATTTTCTTGGAGGAAATCCTTGTTCTTTGTGGTTCTTTTAAAGTGAAAGAACTTGGAAGGACATTGGTTGAAGGACTTCTCTTTGAATACTGAATTCGTGACTTAGAATGTTTTGAGTTCTTGATGAAGAACCCTAACTCATGAAAAAAAGAGTCAAGAGATACTTTCTTGGGATTCTTGAATTCACTTTCTTGAAATCCTAGGTTATGATATAAGATTCTATTAGGGATTCATGAATAGATAAATAAATTTAGGTTGGGTAGCTTAAGGTTTATGAAGAATAACTCACCTTGATGATGAATCTTTAAAGTTAATCCTAACTTGATGACTTTATTGATGATTCTTGAATGTTTATGTTAAGGAGTGAAGGAGAGGGTTTTAATTATGAAAACTGACGTTTTATGCGTTTTGGGACCTTAAATAGACCCCCAATGGTTTTAGGATAAAGTAACCCCAAAATAAAATAAAAGGACATCGTTTAGCTTATCCAGAAAGGTCTCGCGATGGGTCTGCGACGCGGAGCCATCGCGGATCTTCAGACAGCTCTGCAGGTCCTCAGTAAAATGGTCATAACATTCTACCCCAAATTCTCATTAAGGCGAAAGAAGATGCGTTGGAAAGCTAATTCAGAGACCTTTAATTTGATTTATTATGGGTCACCTAACTCATTATACTTTAGGAGATATGGTAATTTGAATATGATCCTTCTATCAACTCATACGAAAACTTAGTCGGTAGAAATATTTTGGACTTGACTTGATGTAAAAGATCCTTTATCATCTCCAATTCTATTCCCACTCTAAGGAATTAACTTTAACAAATATAGTCAATTAAGAATTATCAATTAAGATCATACGTCATTGTAATAAAAACAAAGTGGGGTGTCTCAATTGTAGTAAAAACAAAGTGGGGTGTTATATCCGGGGTTTGTTTTGGGCAAAATTTTAGCTATGGACTCAGGGTGATGTGGGGATTATTTTATGAGGATTGTTTGGTATTTTGAGTGTGGGTTCCAGTTTTCCTGTTGTAGTCTAAATTGATGTAATTTCAACCGTTTCGTGAGATTTACAGCCAAATCAGTCGTAATAATCTTGTGACTTATGTTTGAACAGCAGAGCAGCATCGAGAAGCAATTAAGAGGGGAAAAACTTTGTTAGATTGACTCAAAGTAGGAGACATCAGATGCTAGGTAGGCTAGGTTTTCTCTAAACTTTAGAATGAGCTGAAATGTTGCATATTTGAGTTGGAATGAGTAGGAATGTACTATTTATGGATTGAATTGTGGAGATATGTTTAATGTGGTTGGATATGATCTTTGGGTTGTGTATATATAATGATATGGGATGGTGGTTATTGTATTGAGGGCTTTGTCGGTTGTATTTACTATATTACCTAAATTCTTACATTATATGACTACTTAAGGGCCGAAAAGGAGTTGGTTGGAACTTTGAACATGTGACATGTATGTACACTGAGCTTGACTCTTGCTTGTATGTGTGCGTGGTCCAAGGATACCCAAATATACTAGCTATGGAGGTGGACTTTTGATTACATGCTACTTATGTGTCGAATCTAGTATGTATATCTGAATGGTATGTATATGCATGATATGGATACAGTTATCTATATTTTTACCGAGTACTTTTTGTAGAGTTTCTTGATTAAATATGATTCTATGTTTCCATGTGGTTTATATTATCCTGTATATTGTTGTTATCTGTTTTGTACTTGTGCCACTGGTTAGTGACTAGAGATACACCATGTTCTTGGGACAGTCATATTTGTACCTCTAAAGAAGCGTTGTGACCCGTAATGTGAGATGCGTTGACACTGAGCCACTAGCGAGTTAGAGATAAAAGTGTGACCCTCTTAGTAAGGTATAGGTTACATCCTATGGGCTTGCTGGGCTATCTACGACAAGACACTAGTTACATGGGTTAGTCATGGGGACTAGCATTCTATTGAGAGGGGCACATTTCAGTAGGCTTGCACATGGTTGTCTTAGGTGGTATCCTTTGTGGCCACTGCGCTACGATATGATTCTTGTGGGTTTCATCCATCTGATTATGTTTTCTCTTGGGCCTTACCTTAGGTTACATTGGCGCTGCCCTGTGAGTCACTATATATAGAGAAAGGGCATAGTAAGAGCTAAATATAGTCTAGTGCACTAGGGTAGGCATGTAATCTGACTTGACTCGTACTTGTATGACGTTCACAGTAGGTTGCTACTGAGATATGATAACCCAGTGATTGTGCATTAATTATATGTTGTACAAAGGTTCGACTTTAGTATAGATATGACTTGGCTGGATTTAGGTATCCTAGATATTTATGATCTGCCGTAACGGTCTATGTTTACTCTAGGCATGTGTGGTTGATGAGGTTATGGTATACTTTGTCCTTCATGAGGCATGATTCGATAGTGAATTGAGATATATATATTTTTGTGTATTACTGACAGTTGTGGTGCGTTGGTTTATTTCATCTAATGTTGGGCTACGTGTTATTTCTTAAAGAGATGGTGACTTTGGTTATGTGGGTTGGATTAATTTTGTGGGATACTAGAGTTGAAAGTGTCATTTCCTATATTCGCTTTGGGCACGATGCGATTATCGTCGCCTATATTCACTCTAGGCATGATATGACTTTAGAGTTCTGGATCAAGATAGATTGGTTGAGTGTGTGATTGATTGACACCTCAAGTTCAACATGATGTTCCCCATTACTGTTCAAGCACCAGCAGCCACACCCGAGTATCCGAGTTCACAGGTTACACGCCTCGTGTTTCGAGTTTTAGTGGTCGCGTTAGAGCGTCAGACGATGGATACCAATTCTGCAGATCGAGCACCGACTCAAATTTGGGTCGAGGAACTCGATTGATAATCTGTGGGGCTGAGCCCAGTGATTAAATTTCTATGGGGCTAGGCCCCATGATTGATACTCCATGCGGTTGGGACTCGTGATTGATATTCAGTGGGACACTATTATTTATACGAGGGGGGTTTTTTTTCCCACGGTGGATGTGTCCTACCGTTAAATATATGGTCAGACCACTTGACCTGACTGACTGATGTATTGCCAAAACACAACACTTTTGATGCTTAAAACTTAGGATTTTGCATGTCCTTAATGCGACTTTAGTTGTATTTATGTATTTTTGTGTCTATGTTTGCAGGAATAAAGGTTGGCCAATGATTTTGGGGAAATTTACAACGTTGCTACAAATTTGTTGTTATACGCGATACCTTATGGGCCGTAGACAATTCTACAAGCTGTAAGGTGGGTTCGTGAAGAATTCCGATGAAGGGCCAAGTTTCTAAAGTTACTTCTACCAACATGTACACGAGCTGTAAATTAATATATGAGTCGTAGAAGAGGTTTTGTGCTTTGAGGTTCAGAGAATGAAGACTTTTTAATGTTCATCAAATGAAACCCCCTTTATGGGTCGTAAACCATTTTACGAATCGTAAAAAGGTGTCATAAAGGAGAAGTCCATTTTTCCAGCAACAATATACGAGACTCCAATTATGGGTTATGAACAATAATACGGGCCGTAAAGTGTTGTCGTAGAGCGTGCCGACCAATTCTCCTAAGTTGTTTAGTATTTGAATTTTAATTAATATAAATAGGTCTTTTAGGTTATTCTTTAAAAGTTCTCACCAGTACACTTAAGTTTAGCTTAATTTTAGGTTAGTGGTTTGAGAACTCAATATTCTTACAGAGAAAATTGTGAGAATGTTTGAAAACACATGTGGTTTAGTTCACCCTTCAAGCTTGTGATTTTCATCAAGTTTGGATTTTCTTGTCCTTAAGTCAATTATGTAAGTGTTTAATTATGTCTTCTAAATTCATAATCTCTTTATCTACACAAAGCATTAGTAGCTAAATCCACAACTAGTATTTGTGGGAACCATGAAGAAATAACAAAGTAAAACCAAATAATTCATGTTTCTATGAAGGTGTATATGTATGTATTAATTAAATCTCATCGTTTTGCACATTTTCTGACAGTGGCCAACATTAGAACCCGCCTAGTGTTACTGATTTGACCAAGGCAGTAATGAATAATAAAAGAGATTAATTAATAGGATCCGATTGACATATCCTCATCCAATTAACCCAACTAGGCCAAGGAGAGGTTGTACTAGGACTTATAGGTAATAGTTAGTAATGAACACTATGGAGATGGGCGAAGTAGCAAAGTAAAATTCGCCTCTCACCTTTGACCAAAGGGCTTGGTGAATTTAAATAACCGTCCTGCATGTTATATACTAGACAAAAATTACCTTATTTGGTGATACCAAGTTGGGAATTCATGGGAAACACAATACCCTAGTTTCTCTCCTTTATTGATTTTTCTCTCGTGATAGCTAGTTAATTTATTTTTCTCATTGATTTTTGCAGACCTCCCTTTGGGGTATTGGGTTCAATAACTACTCGTGCGATTAACTCTCAAGCCATAGAGGACAAGTAAAGAAGGAATGACGGCGGAATTGGTCAGGGAGATGCAGAAATAGTACTTCAAGATTGCATATTGGTGAAATTTTCCTGAGTCTACGTATTCCCTGTGAGTTCGACCCTAAAATTAGTTAGGTTCTATTTCTTAACAACGACCACTTTATCCTCTAAAAAGGAGGTGTAAGTTGGGAGATATCACTGACTGCCCAACAGGATGCCAGGTCAAAAGACCTAAGGGTTAGAGTCCCTCTGTGACACTACTTTGATGGGTCGGGGACCCGGCTACTATTGTGATGTTGGGGGTTGGGGGGCCGAAAAGATACCTGTGGATCTACTCACCTATTCACACCTTGATTCTGCGTGCATGTACCTCCTAGGCTTATGGCGGCTTAGAGGGCATTAAGGCTTAGACACTAGGGCCTTACACCCACTTACAGCTAGCCTGTTCTGATGATGTGGAGAAGTTGGATCAATGATGGTTCTATGGGATTGTATGATGGTTTTTATAGGATTTTGTGATTTTTTATTGGTATTATTATTGTGTGTGGGTGTAGCTTCTGGGATTATGGGGGCCCAGTTAGCTTACAGGCATAGATAATAGGGCCTTGCACCCCCGTAAAACACTCTGCCTCAATTGGGGGAAGTTGTGGTATTGGCCTACGAAGTCCTCATTAGTGGGTATCAATGTTTAGTACTTGGGCTGGTTTAGGTTTGTCACACCTTAAAGAGAGGGGAGGCGCGATTGGCACCCGATACCGTTATTGGTCGGGTAAGCCACTAAACATGCTAGTTAACTAAACTAGGGACCAAAAGAAATTCTGGCAGCTTAATGTTTAGAAAAACACTAAGCTGGGACCGTTTAGGTCATGAAATGGTCAATGACAAATCAAGTACATCAAGATAAGTAAAAAAAAATGATAAAGTACTAGCTTGCCGACAAGGCTGCTACCAAAGAGTTACAGACACACCATATATACATGCAAATCTTATGACTTGATAAAGAATCAACCCACAATAACATGTCCACAAAGCCTCTAAGAGAATACTAACACTGCGGGCACAAGGCCCGGACTATACCCAACTGTATACCAAAACATAAGCATCTTGTGAAAGCTCCAGGAAGAGGTGGAGCTTACAAACTTACAGCTGAATGGGGCTTCTTGTGGAGGGGTAAATCAGAACCCCTCCCTAATCCTGCACGCACGAAATAAAATGCAGTGTCCCCAGGCAAAGGGACGTCAGTACAAATAAATATGTACTGGTATGTAAGGCAGGAAGTAATATCATAGATTACCATGGTAGAAAGGTTAATAGAAATACCACCTGTAACCAAAACTCAAGTAGCCTTAATTGCCAATAAGCAACCGCTTAGTGCTTAAATATGCATGGTATGCTTGAGTATCGCATGTCGTGAATACATATATATAGATGCAAATGCATGACATACCCAACACAATGCTAGCAATGGTGGTCCTTTTTGGTAGCTAACCGGCATCATATCTGCCAACATGTGGCCATCTGTACCATATACATATATATATATATATATATTTGGGAAAATAGGCCTCATACCTTCGATTATAGCTCTAAGTCCATGCATAATGTGCAATGTATTATGTGAATGTTGAATGCACATAGTAGACCATAGCAAGAATTTAGCCAATCTTGGCTCATTGGTATACTTATTCTCATAGCATCATAATTATTGTGATTTAGCCAGTCTTGGATCATTGGTACACTTATTCTCGTAAAATCATAGTCATTGTCATAGCATATACACATGACTCATGGGAGCTTATGTATCCTTTTTAATAGGCTTGGGAACTTAACCCAACATTTAGAGTGAAGCCTTAACTTTTAAAATGTTTATAAAGGTGGTTTACATAATGCTTGTACTTCGTCCCATGTTACTTAGTAAAGGAAAGTATTTAAAGAGGATCAAGTGCTTTAGTCGTTTAAATAGGAGCATTTCACTGGAGAATATTGGAAACCAATGCGTTACTTGTTAAATGCTTCAATTATAATTTTCTATGGAAGAAGGACTAATTATGAGTACTACATTCCCTTTGCATTCTACATTTATTTTAATGGCACTATACTAAGAAGAGAAACACCTCGAACATATAAATAGGTAGCCGAGAAAATTGACAAAATGATATATAGAAATTTAATGTCTAGTTTAAGCGAACTCATGGAATTTGACCTAATACCATCATGAAAATTACTCAGTTGCGAACCCAGTGCCTTTCACAGAAGGTCTTTCTATCATTAGAATAGTAAGATATTGCATATGATGTTTTGGGAAACTTCCCAGATTTCATGCTAAAAGGAGGGACGGAGCTTAGCCTTAACATACCTCTCCAACGAACGTCAAATTGCAAAATGTTTCTTCACAAAAGTTGTTTCTTACATCCTAAGCTTCACAACGACTATATATACCCATCTTAAAGATACCTATAAATAGTAAAAAAAATAAGCATTTACACGAGGAAATTTAGCTTTGGCAAGGAGCATTTAAATGAGGAAATGTCCGTAAAACTTTGTAAAAATTACCATGAAGGAGCCCCAATATTATTACCTAAACACACTAGCTGCAAGCTAACAATAACCAGAAAGAAAAACATTTTTTTACACTCCAAAACAGCCCCAAACTCAGCAAATAAGAGGGGAAAATAATTGCAAAACTTAAGGCACTCATTTCCAGGCACGAGGATGAATTTTATCGGTAAAAATGTGAAATGTGCAGATTTTATCAACCTACAGATGATTACCCAAATAGAGTCATCCTGCGTGGAGTATGAGGCAACCTAGTGATGAAGCCCATATTTATCATGTCCATTTTTATAGCGGAAGCTCAATATACTGAGCTAGGCCTCTAGGTGTCTAATGTTCTGCTTTAACTTGCCGGCAATTGGGACATTGGGCTACCAATTCTGCAATATCTATTTTCATGCCATTCCACCAATAGATTTGTCGAACGTCTCAGTACATTTTTGTTGCTCCAAGGTGGGTTGAATATCTAGAATAATGGGCCACAGAAAGATTCTTTGCATAGAGCCCTCTGATGTTTGGCACGATTAAGAGGCCCCAGTACTGAAGGTTATGTCAGCTTAATTAGAGGATGTTTCTATTGTGGAACGCTTTCCCTCGATATCATAAGTGCAGGATCCTCATGTTGTTGCTCTTTTACTTCAGTAACAATGAAAGATTCTGTTGTATTTTTTACAATCACACCTCCACCTTTCGCATCTGCGAATCACACCTGCAAACTAGTTAGCTTATGTAAATCTTTTTTCATTTCAATCTTATAAGCTTCAGCAAGACTTAGACTTCCCATGGACTTTCGGCTGAGTGCATCAGCACCATCATTGGCTCTACCGGGATGGTACAAAATGTAAAAATCATATTTTTTTGTAATTCTAGCCACCTCCTTCAACTCCTTCTGTTTGAATATAAATTGGAGGCTTTGGTGGTCAGTAAAACATAAATATGAACTCCATATAGATAATGCCACCAAATCTTCAGGGTGAAAACAACTACGGTGAACTCAAGACCATGGGTAGAATAGTTTTGTTCATGTTTTAGTAGCTTTCTGGAAGCATATGCAATAACCCTACCATGGTGTATAGGAAACCAACCTAGGCCAATTCTCGAGGCATCATAATATAAAAATGTAGCCTTTAGTTCCATCAAAAAAAGCAAGACTAGGTGCGGTGGTAAGCCTTTTCTTTAGCTCTTGAAAACATCATCCACATGATTCAGTCTACTAAAACTTAGTTTATTTATGCGTCTACCTCGTTAGTGGTGTATAGGTAGTGGAGAATCCCTCAAAGAACCTCTTAAAATATCCTTCCAAGCTCAAAAAGCTATGGAACTTTGTCGGATTCAAGTGTCTCGGCCAGGCCATTACTGCTTCAATTTTCTTGCCATCAACCTTGATACCATCGCTAGTAATAACATGGCCACAAAAAGCTATAGAAGTTAATCAAAATTCACATTTGGAGAATTCATCATATAACTTGTTGTCCAAGAGAGTCTGTAATATAACTCGCAAGTGTTCTGCATGCTCAGCTTCTGACTCATCCTAAATATTACCTTTGGAATTCAACATCCATGAATCATAGCTGGTAGAGCCTGGGTCACAAGTCAATCTTTAAAAAACCATCAATCCACAAAAAAGAATACTTATTCTTGATAGTGACTTTATTTAGCTATCTGTAATCGATACACATCCGTAAGGAGCCATCTTTCTTTCAAGCAAAGAGCACTGGAGCACCCCATGAAGATGTGCTTTGCCTAATAAGGTCTTTATCAAGAAAGCCCTTCAGTTGTTCCTTCAAGTCTTTTAGCTCTATAGGAGCCATTTTATAACGAGGAATGGGTATGGGTTGCATATGAGGAAGAAAATCTATAGCAAAATTGGTATTCCTTTCTGGGGATCCCTGGAAGCTTATCGGGGAATATTATCATGAATTCATTCAGAGTAGGTACTGACTAAACGGCTAATTGCTAATAAAATATCTTGTCTTCCCATAATGGTAACATGCACTTGAACCTACATAGCCTAGTATGAAGCTTACTGCATTGTGTACATAGGGGAATAGGTTGTCTCATTTGTGTAGAATGCTTCTGTCGATGGCTATCAAGCTGGCCTAAACTCATCCTGGCCCTGTCTAAATATGAAAATCCGATTGCTTGCCCTACATCTGTGGTGGGAAACTACTTACTGATTGAGGTGGATATCAGTAAAATGGGGGCCTAAAATCACCCTGTGGCTCCCTATAAAACCTTATATTACGAGACCTTTTATTCCTATCGCTCTCACTATGGGTATCCCGAATCCGATGAGAAAGGTCCTTTGTTGTCTGAGCAAAAGCCTTAATATGAGAAATGTCTACACCATCTTGTAAAGAGGCTATCCTGCTGTCTCTGATCAAATAATCCCCTAAACCATCCACGTAATAATTAACTCTAGCACTTATGGTACGTACAATATATAGTGCATATCTCGCCAATGAATTAAACCTAAGGATATACTCCTTTACAGTCATGTCCCCTGCCTCAAACTGATAAGTTGGTCATGATTTGTCTCCGCACCTCCCGTGGTAAGTAATTAGGTAGAAGTGTCTTAGAGAAATCCTCCCACTCTTTTAGCCTGATATCAAGCCCTCTGGATCTCTCCCACGCCTCGTACCACTAGATGGAGACATCACATAGTCAAAAAGAAACCAACTCTACTGCCTCTGTGATAGAGGTATGCATCACCCTCAATACTCTATACATATCCTCTATAAAGTCATTTGGATCCTCAGTGGGATTGGACCCTGTAAATAATGGAGGGGACAAGTGAAGAAACTCTTGTATCTTTAAGCTTTTTGTTTTATCCCTTCTAGTGTTTGCTCTCGCCTCTAGTTGTCTCTCATGAATAGATAGCATCCTAGTTAGTAGCTTAAAAACCTCCTTCATCCCCTGCTCCCCAGTCTCTAATAGGGCTTGGGGTACTAGATCTCCTTGGGCCCAAGCAAGTGGTGGTGAATCTGTAATTGTGGGCATTGGAGACTTTCTATATGCCTTAGTGGGGAATATATCTTCCTGACTAGGAAAGACACGAATGGTACCTTCTCTCGAATCCATACTTATCTCATGTTATGCCATCTCCTGAGCGTAGGTAGCCCATTAAATAAGAACAACATAACACGATATAGATTTCATAGGTACCTATCGCTTTGCTCTATAGCATGATCTACTAAGTGAAAGAAATATAACCATACCTAAATGCCTTATAGCCTCCTGATTATAAGTGTGGTGCACAACACACCCATAAGAAAGACTCTACAAGACAAAACATTGTGGACTCCCTGGGACACCTTGCTTTGATACCATGTTTGTCACGCCTCAAAGAGAGGGCAGCTGCGACTTGCACCTGATACCGTTATTGGCCAGGTAAGCCATTAAACATGCTAGTTAACTAAACTAGGGACCAAAAGAAATTCTGGCAGCATAATATTTATAAAAACACTAAGTTGGGACGGTTTAGGTCATGACCTGGTCAACAACAAATAACATACCTCAAGATAAGTAAACCAGAACGATAAGGTACTAGCTAGCCGACAAGGCTGCCACTACAGAGGTACATGCACACACTATATATACATGCCAATCTTATGACTGGAGACTGAAAGACACGAAAGAACCAACCCACAATAACATGTCCACAATAGCGTCTAAGACAATCACTAACATTGTCGGGACAGGGCCCCGACTATACCCAATTGTATAACAAAATGTAGGCATACTCTGAAAGCTCCAGGAAGAGATGGAGCTTACCAACTCACAGCTGAATGGGGATCCTAGTCGAGGGGTAAATCAGAACCCCTACTTGAACCTGTACGCACGAAATAAAATGCAACCTCCCAAGGCAAAGGGATGTCAGTACGAATAAACATGTACTGGTATGTAAGGTAGGAAGTAAAATCATAGATAACCATAGTAAAAAGGTTAATAAAAATACCACTTGTAACCAAAACTCAAGTAGCCTTAATGGAGAATAAGCAACCTCCTAGTGATCAAATATGCATGGTATGCTTGAGTATCACATGTCGTGAATACATATATATAGATGCAAATGCAGGACATACCAAACCAAATGCTAGCAATGGTTGTCCTTTCCGGTAGCTAACCGGCTTAATATCTGCCAACATGTGGCCATCTGTACCATAGACATATATATATTTGGGCAAATAGGCCCCATACCTTCGATTATAGCATGAAGTCCATGCATAACGTGCAATGTATGATATGAATGTTGAATGCACATAGTGGACCATAGCAAAAGCTTAGCCAATCTAGGGTCATTGGTACACTTATTCTCATAGCATGATAATCATTATGAGTTAGCTAATCTTGGCTCGTTGCTACTCTTATTCTCATAGCATCATAATCATTGTTATTTAGCTAATCTTGGCTCATTGGTAGACTTATTCTTGTAACATCATAGTCATTGTCTTAGCATATACACACGACCCGTGGGAGCTTATATATCCTTTTTAACACGTTTAGGAACTTAACCCAACATTTAGAGTGAAGCCTTAACTTTGAAAATATTCATAAAGATGCTTTACATAATGCTTATACTTCGTCCCATGTCAAATAGTAAAGAAAAGTATTTAAACAGGATCAAGTGCCTTAGTCGTTTAAATAGGAGCATTTAACTAGAGAATATTGGACACCAATGCGTTACTTGTTAAATGCTTCAATTATATTTTTGTTTGTAAGAAAGACTAATTATGAATACTACATTCCCTTTGCATTCTACATTTATTTTAATGGGACTATACCAAGAAGAGAAACACCTCGAACATATGAATAGGTAGCAAGGAAACCCGACAAAATGTTATATAGATATTTAATGTCTAGTTTAAGCGAACAAATGGAATTTGACATAATACCATCATGAAAATAGTAAGATGTCCCAGTGCCTTTCACAGAAGGTCTTTCTAGCCACCGAATAGTAAGATATCGCATATGACGTTTTAGGAAACTTCTCGGATTTCATGCTAAAAAGAGGGACGGAGCTTAGCCTTAACATACCTCTCCAACGAACATCCAATTGCCGAATGTTTCTTCACAAAAGTTGTTTCTTACATCCTAAACTTGGCAACGACTAACGCAACATAATTTGAAAGAATCAATGGCATTAATGACCAGATTCGGTAAGGAGCATTTACACGAGGAAATGTTCATAAAACTTCGTAAAAATGACCGTAAAGGAGCCCCACAATTATTACCTGAACACAGTAGTTGCAAAATAACAATGATCAGCAAGAACACCTTTTTTTGCACTCCAAAACAGCCCCAAACTCAGCTAATAAGAGGGGAAAACAATTGAAAAATGTAAGACACTCAACTCCGGGCATGAGGACGAATTTTAATGGTGAAAATGCAGAAAAAAACTTACCTAAACCACTTAGAGAACTTTTTGGAGCTTTCTTCAGTTTCTTATTGGTTTGGGACGAAAACGGTTCATTTTTGAGCTTTAAAATGTCAAAATATCCGACTCAAAGTTGGGCTTGACCCGACTCGGCCAATGACCCAGTTTCCTGCTCGGGCAGTCCTTGTAGTACTATCATAACTTTTTATTCTGAGGTCGGTTTGATGTGCGGTTTGGTGCATTACAAACTAGACTCATAGATCTTCAATTTGATAGCTTATGAACCTTGTAATTCTTTATATTTTGGGAGATATGGCCTGTTACACTTGACTAAAATTTAAGAAGGATTTCTTAAAGAAACTTGCGTTAACCTTGGCCAACCTTTATCTTGTAGATTTCATGATTCCAAAACTTAATGTATGATGTTTGAGATATTAAAATAACTTATAGAAATCCATTATTAGTAAATTATACACTTTTAGTCTCATCTAAAATGTGAAACCTAATTTAAACCTTTCAAAAAGGGCGAGGTGCCTCTCGGGCTATTTCTTTAACCCCAAATGTGTACTTAGGGGATTTCTTTGACTTGAAACATTAAGTCCTTGATATTACCTCACCTCTTATTGTCAGCCTTATTATCCCTAGGTTCTTGCAAAAATCACATTTTCCTTATATAAAGCCACACTATTTAAATAATGGAAGAGGAGAACTACAAGATCTCACAAGGTATCATTGTTCTTAACTTCGATTGGTTAAGTTGTGGTTTGAGGGTTCTAATACATTGTTATGCCTTGATCTAAGTTCGCTTTTCTACACTGGTGAGTTATATATATTTGGACTTTATTTATGTTCATTATTTCACTTAGTCGGCTGATGATGCCGACTGGTGCCTTTTCTGGTACTCACCCCTACTTCTGCATTTTTGCATGGTGCAGGTCCAAGTATGTGCTGTGATAGTTGTGTTTGGAACTTGGGGATTTCTTAGGAGACATTTGGTGAGCACCGGGAGCTCTGACTTTTTCGCAATCTCCTTCTTATTGATTGCCGTCTTTTGCATTTGGACATCAACTATTTATATTAGGGTTTGGTATTTATAGGTGTATTCCTGGTTCTGTATATTATTACGATTATTGATATATGTATATGATATATCCTTGTGTCTATTGTAGCTTCGTAAAGTTAACTTCATAATTTTGGTTAGGTTTCAGTGTATATAATATTATTGTATCGATTTATCTTGGACTAGAGAGCTAGAATAGGTACCCTTGGGTTAGAAAATGGCTTGCCTGTAGGTGGGACCTGCAGGTGCTATCATGATTGAGATCGGGTCGTGAAAAGGTGGTATACGACTTAAAGGTTTACTATTCTCAATCGTACAGAGCTACCGTCTAGTAGAGTCCGTTGGATGGATGCAGAGACATGTGTGGATTATCTCCAGGAGACTACAAGATGTTTAGGAACATTTATGTGTTATTTATTCTTGTTGTGCATCTCGTCAATGGTTCTCCGATTTCTGAGAATTTTGGTTCGTTCATCTCTCCAAGCGGATGTCGTGTGGAGGCCAGACTCAAGGCAGGGGAAGTGTTACGTCTTCAGTCCCAGATAAGGAGCAGCCCCTAGAGCCCAATGAGTAGAGGCTAGATGCCCTAAAGTTGTAATAGCCGAATAACAAAGCTTACGGGCAGTGAGAATATAGAAGGGCCTTAGCGACAGGCTTTGAGATTAACACTTGATTAGTTGTGGCTATGTATTGTAATATGAAAGATGTTGTTAGCGATGGAGTTTTGTGATACATATATTCATACGTCAATGGCTGGTCAAAGGTTATATGGGATGTGAGCACTCTTGATAGATATCTTGAAGGCGAGATAAGTTGAGATTGAGGTAAAGTTTAGCATTAGTGCCTTCTGGATATCTGCATTAAATTATTTACTTGCTGGTTTGACCTGGTGAGTTTTTTTATATAGTTGAGTATGTTTAGTTAGTGGGATCTGAGTGGTTGTTGCCTATGTTGCGATTATACCCTGTTGGTCGCTGAATGTAGGCCAAACCATGTGATTTAGACATATGACTATTTTGGTGCTTTCTTATTGGAGTAGGCAGTCAAATACTAGCGTATATAGCATTTGTCAAGCCAGCTATCGATTAAAACCCTAGTTATACCTTAAGCCTCTATGGCCATAATTTCCCATGGTGATTTTGTTGATATATGATTCTTCTAATTTTGTAACCACTGGATTGTGAGATGGATGTTATGCATGGAGGCTTAGTTGGGATTTCTATTGTTATATCGGATATTGTTTCCTTATAAGCTGAGTTACAGGCCTCTCTACCCTGGAGACTTGTTATGATTTTTAGCCTATAGAGACTGTATTGTTCAGATTCCTCACCATGCTTGCCAGTAGGAATGTTGATCACTTTGCTTGATTGCCTGTACTTGGTTAGTATTATATAGTGTTAGGTGTGTTTCTCCGTCCATCACTTGTTTGAGTACGAGTTTTAAGCTTTTTCTTTTTTATTCCGGGTTAGCTGCAGAGGCAATGGAAGGTCCATTCTATTAGTGGGGGATTGGGTATGATGACTTTGCAGGATTGTAAAATGCGGGTCGAGTGACATTGTTGGATGACCTTAGTTTCGATATCGCCTTGGGGGAGATTGACTTGTTTCTATTATGCAATTATTAATGTTAAACTCTAGTTTATCGGTTTGAGCCTATAGAGCCACGCCTGTACGATGTAGGCTTCTTACTTGATGCCTTAGACAAGGTTCGGAGTGCACGAGATAGATTAAGGACAACTCTTAATAAACACTCGAGGTTATGCCGACCATGCACATCGATTTGTATAGTTTGTGATTTTGGATGGAGTTGTTCTAAGAATGTCACTCCTAAGAGAAGACATGTGGGTTTGAAGGTGATGTGAGTGTGGGCCTAATATGTCAGCCCTACTTAGTATCGAAACAAGTTAGACCAGTTGAATCTGAGTTGGATATACCTCTAGCTTGTTCTGTTATACATCATGTTCTCCACATATCGATGGTGTGCCAGTGTATTGCAGATGAGTTACATGTACTAAAACCTTTTGGGGGTTGTACCCAGACCTTTTGTGGCCATTTTAATTGGTTGATAGTGTCTCTCAGGCTAACTACCATGTTATATAGTAAGGATTTGGTGACTTTTAAGCACTAGTGGCTGCTGTTGCGGTTCTTGCCACTACAGATAGGGGTTGAATGGTAATAACTACTGAGGTTTACATTTGAGAAGTTAGATACGAATGTCTGGGTACAAAGGAAAGTATAGAGAACCTTTTGAGTGGGTAGCATATGGATATTTGCTGCATTGGTAAGTGTTGGTGGCGATGCCAGGTGGATTGGATAGCAAGGAAAGGGTGTTTTCACCTTGCGTGTGAATGAGAACATATTAGCTATTGTCCACAGTTATTTGGTTAGCCTGTGGGCCATTTATGGTGGGTTGTGGAGATCTCTTATATAAGGAAAATGGAGTAAAAGCCATATATGTAAACCACGAGTGCAGTTATGAACATCCATAATTATTTTAACATCTGATGATGTAGTAGGGATAGGTATGTCTAGTTGATTAATCCTCATGACTCGTCAGTTGATGAAAAGGATGGGACAAATAGTGGATTTCTAAGATTTCCTTGTTGAATTGCCGCACCAGCTTGCTGTTATATACAGACAGGTGGTGGGATTTTTGGATAGTGAGGGTGGAATTGAGTTATTGTAGAATATGAAACAAGCTTATGACTTATATGCTTGTGGTGTGGAGGGGAGCCTATGGGTATTCCTGTGTTTGTACTTTCATAAATGAAAGTCTTAATAGTGAAGGATGTTGTAATGACCCTCCGAGTCATTTCTATGATTTTGCAATTATTATGTTGGCTTGAGCATGTGTATAGTGACCTCAAGACTATTCGGGTGATTATTGGTTGGGTTGTTTGGGAGTTACGTGGACTTTTGAATTAATTGGGAAGTTATACCCGTTAAATGACTTTTCAGGTAAAGTCCTAGTAAACGACCTTGAAATGGAATTTTAATGATTCCATTAGCTCCGAAACGGTCGAATTAGGCCAGGAGCATGTATAGTGTAATTATATCATGGATTGCAAATTGAGCTGTGGAAATTGATAAATAGTTGACTCAGGCAATACCCTCAGGAATCGTGCCCTAAATGAAAATTTTGATAGCGTAGTTAGCTTTGGAATGTCAATTTTCGTCTTAAGTGACCCCGCGTTTGATGTCGAGGCTGTTTGGATGTTATTTGACCCCCCATGGCTTTATGTTAAAAGTTGCGTATAAAGAAGTGGGACCCTCACTTTATTGTAGGAAGCTCCGTTAGAAATTTTGACTATATCGTTGGGTCTAGAACGTCGAAAACCATAGGGTTTCATAATTCCCTTGCGAAAGTTAGAGTCGGATGAGCTCAAAACGATGAAAAAGAGATTGAGGGATGATTGGAAAGAGATTTAGCGAGGTGGCAGATTGTGGGGCTGACACATGGTGCGGTTAGGGTCTGCCACATGTTAGATAGGTTTCAGCCATGCCCTTTGCTTATATATATATATATGTGTGTGTGTGTGTGTGTGTTTGTGTGGTTTTGGGGAATATGTTATATATTCCTCCTAACATTGCACCGCGATTTCGCGCTCATTTTTCATCCAATTTGAGTGATTCAAAAGGCTATGTGACTTGAATTTTTGCAGTAAACATCGTGGTGAAGTCGGATTAAGGATTTGACATGTATTTCAAGGTAAAATACCTTCTTCTTTCACTGATCATATATCAAAATTTGTGAAAATTTAACATTGCAATATCTTGGTCATTTCTTAACAAAATTAAGTGAAATTTTTATCTAAATTGTTCTACATTCCGAGAGTGACGCTGTGGACTGCGGGGTATTTGCTGAGTCTGTTTGGTTTTTGAGAATTTTGACAAAGAAAGTTTTGAAAAGAATGTTTTGCCGGTAAATTTTTTTAACTTTTTTGGATAGTTTCTTAGTCTTCTAGTATCCATTTTGGGCAGAATTTTGGCTATGGACTTGGGGTGATGTGGAGATTATTTTACAGGGACTGGCATGGTATTTTGAGTGTGGGTTCCAATTTTTCCCATTTCAGTCTTAATTGATGTAATTTCACCCATGTTTTGAGATTTTATAGTCAAATCAGCTGTATTGATCTTGAGACTTATGTTTGAACAACATAGTAGCATCGAGCAATTTAGAGGGGAAAAACATGGTTGGATTGACTTGAAGCAGGAGAAGATAGATGCCAGGTAGGCTAGGCTTTCTCTAATCCCCTTTTTATATTTGAGTTGGAATGTGTAGGAGTTACTGTTTATGGACTGAGTTAGGGATTATAAGTTGTATGTGGCTGAATATGATCTGCCTGGTGTGTATATATAATGATATGGGACGGTGGTTGTTGTATTGAGGGTTGTGTCAGTTGTAGTTGCTATATTACCTGAATTTTTACATTATATAACTACGGAAGGGCCTAAAACAGGTTGATTAGAGCTGTGAACATGTGACAAGTACGAAGACTGAGCTTGACTCTTGCTTGTATGTGTGTGGTCTGAGGCTACCGTAATATAGTAGATATTAAGTTGGACTTATGATTGCATGGTATGTTGTGTGTTGAATCTAATATGTATATCTGGATGGTATGTATATATATCCATGATGTGGTTGCGATTATCTATATTTTTACTAACTACTTTTTGTAGAATTTCCTTATTAAATATGATTCTATGTTTCCCAGTTGTTTATATGATCCTGTATACTGTTGTTATCTGTTATGCAATTGTGCCGTTGGTTAGTGACTACAAATACAACATGATTTGGGAATAGTCATAGTTGTACTCCTAAAGAAGCCTTATGACCTGTAATGCGAGATGGTTGCACTTTGCCACTGGTGGGTTAGAGATAAGAGCGCGACCCTATTAGAGAGGTTTAAGTTATATCCTATAGGCTTGCTGGGCTATCTACGACAAGACACTAGTTACATTGGTTAGTACCGGGGATAAACATCTTATTGAGATTGGCACATTTCAGTAGACTGGCATATGGTTATCTTAGGTGGTATCCATTGTGGCCACTGGGCGACGATATGATTCTTGTTGGTACGTATATTTGGTTGATTGCTTGTGAGCGCTCTAGATTGTGGATACTAAAAGACATGCTATATTTTTGGAACAAATCCCATGCGTACTCCTGATTATGTGCTTAAGGTACTGCTTATAATTCAGTCCAAGCGCAGTATGCTATCGTGCACTGATGTCCAGTCTAGGGTACTGCGCACCTTGAGGTCTAGTCCAAGGTATTGTTTGAGTTTATCATGCCCTGTTATTTAGTCTAGGGTGCTGCCCTCTTTGATGTCTAGTCCAGCGTATCACTTAACGTCTAGTCCAGGCATGATTTTCAGGGCATAGGCTAGGCCAAGGCACTGTTTCGGTCACATCTGCGATTTGTGGTTTAGGTTTTTTGTTCCTCCCTTGTAATATGAGTTGGATTACTGCTTCGGATGTAGATGGGTAGCTGAGATCATTATCATCAATTACTTATCTTTGTATTCCTACACTTACACACCCCACAGTTGTGCATGGGTGTACCTTCTAGGCTTATTGGAGTCCAGTCAGTGTATAGGCATATATATTAGGTCCTTACATCGACGTATAACACTATAACTTGGTCTAGTGACAATTGTGATGTGGCTTTACTCTAGTTCATAAGATGATTGCTTGTACACGATTTTGTTCAGTTTGGACCTCTTGTTCCTACTTAGTTGTGCTAACATGGTACCACCTGATCAAATGCCATGTATCAGCATGATCATTATGTATATGTTTTCATTGCCCATGGGTTTCCATGGTGCATAAAAATAGTTGATACATGACTTTTAATTCTTGTCAGTCGGTACCAGTGCACACTATTTGGGCTTCTATGATTCTCCATACATGATCATTCCTTGACTTAGATTCAAATTTTTTAGCTTTACTACAGTTTCTACATTCGAGCATTCTATGTTTATTATATTTCACTAAGTCGGCCAATGATGCCTAGTGGGTTCTTTCCATGTTGCAGGTCTAGGTACTAGCTGCCATTATTTAGTTGGGAGACTTGGGTAAGTGTCAGTAGCTCTAGATACTCTATAGTCCCTGTTTGTTTTAATTGTCATCTTTTATATTCCGACATTGGCCCTGTACACTATAGTTTTGGATTGTATAAGTAGGAGCTTCTCCTATTATGTATATAACTATTATGTATATATATGATGTTTCTTGAGTCTATAGTAGCTCTACGTAGATAAATTCCAAGTTCTTGGTAGATTGTGTTTGGTTTAGCTATATGTTGTTATGGTTTGTGATGATATTGCTATATGTGGTGATTTAGGACAAGCATTATGAGTTGGGTTGGCGTGCCTATAGGCGGGATCTAATAGGTGTCATCATGTTTAGAAAATTGGATCATGATAATATGGTATAAGAGCTTAGAGTTCACTAGTCTCATCTTTATAGAGCTACCGTCTAGTAGAGTCCTGTAGATGGGTGCAGAGACATCTGTAACTTATCTTTAAGAGGCTACAGGCTGTTAGGAATCTCCTTGTGTGGTTGATTCCTTTTGTGTGATACTACCAGTGGTCCATCAAATTCCTAGAATCTAAATTGTTCGTTCCTTAGCAGATATGCCGCGAAGTGGTTAGACTTTGAGTAGGGGTACAGCTTGTCCAGGTGTCCTAGATGGGTGGCGGCTCCTAGAGTCCATCAAGTAGAGATAAGATGCCTTATCTCTCCTACAATCGGAGGCACGAGTTCCCCCAGCCGCCTTCATGATCACACTTGAGGTACAAATGACTGTTGGGCAGTTTCTAGCAGCATATGGAGCTTTACAGCAAGGTGCAACACTAGCCCCGGCTCCTTCATCACAGGCTCCGGTAGATCCAGCTATATTAAAGACTCCGCTTGCACAACCAGAGAGAGCCACACCATTCTAGGATCAGCAGTTGCTTGGGTATTTTCCGAGATTAACTCTAATGAGGTATTCAAGAGTAGCTATAGAGGATGCCCAAGAGTTTTTGACAGCTTGTATGGAGAGGTTACAGCGATTAAGATTGTTGGAGTCACAGGGTTAAAAGTTTAGATCCTATCTGTTGGACGGGCCGGTTAAATAGTGGTAGCAGACTTTAAGGGATATCAGACCTATTGATGCACCACCAGTGACTTGGGTAGAGTTCTTTGAGGCTGTAATCAAATAGAAGTTGATGCTTTATTTCAATAGGTAAGCAAGATATATATACAATACATTAGGTGCTAATTTAGGAAAGAAAATAAAGAGAGATTCCTAAAGATCAACTAGTAATTACAAAGGATTCCTAAAGATCTTCTAGCTAATTATGACTATGTATATTGCTAAGAATGATGTCTATATACATTTTGTAACACTCCCCCTCAAGTTGGAGCATAGATATTGATCATGCCCAACTTGTTGCAAAGGTAATCAACCTGAGTTCCATTCACTGCCTTTGTAAGCAAATCAGCTACCTGCTCTCCTGTCTTCACATAACTAGTAGAAATCAAGTTTTCTTGAATCTTCTCACGAATAAAGTGGCAGTCAACTTCAATATGTTTAGTTCTTTCATGATACACCGGGTTTGAGGCAATATGAATAGCAGCTTGATTATCACACCAAAGTTTTGCCGGCATATGATGCTTCAACCCAATTTCAGTTAAAAGATGATGTATCCACATGATTTCACTCGTAGACTGTGACATAGCTCTATACTCAGATTCTGCACTGGATCGAGATACAACACTTTGCTTCTTACTCCTCCATGATACTATGTTTCCTCCAACAAAGACACAATAGCCTGTAGTAGATCTTCTGTCAATTTTGGAACCAGCCCAATCGGCATCTGCAAAACACTCAATACGAGTATGGTTGTGATTGCTATACAGTATGCCAAGTCCAGGAGCTCCTTTCAAGTAACATAGGATCTGTTCCAAAGCTGCCCAATGCTTCACCGTAGGTGTAGACATGAATTGACTAACGACACTTACCGCAAAAGCAATATTTGGACGAGTCACTGTGAGGTAGTTTAACTTTCCAACTATCCTCCTATATCTCTCTGGGTTATCAAAAAGCTCGCTATCATCTTTCATAAGATGTACACCGGGAACCATTGGAGTACTACAAGGTTTGGCTGCCAATTTTCCAGTTTCTGCAAGTAGGTCAAGAATATACTTTCTTTGAGATAGAATAATTCCCCTCTTGCTTCTATTTACTTCTACTCCCAAAAAGTATTTCAACTGGCCTAAGTCCTTTGTATGGAACCTAGTATGCAAGAAAGACTTAAGGGAAGATATCCCCTCAGAATCACCTCCTGTGATGACAATGTAATCAACATATACAAAAAGAAGGATACTGCCAGCTGCTGATAGTCAGTAGAAGACCGAGTGATCACATTTGCTCATTTTCAGCCAAAATTCCTGAACTACCTCACTAAACTTGCCAAACCAAGCCCGTGGACTCTGCTTCAATCCATACAAGGATTTCTTCAAATGAAAGACTTTTCTATACTCCCCCTGAGCAATAAAACTGGGTGGTTGCTCCATATAAACTTCCTCTTGAAGATCACCATGAAGAAATGCATTCTTGATATCTAGTTGATGTAAAGGCCAATTCTCAGAAGCAGCTAAAGAAATGAACAAGCGCACAGAAGTGAGTTTGGCAACAGGAGAAAAGGTGTCTGAATAGTCCACTCCATAAGTCTGAGCATATCCTTTAGCCACAAGCCTGGCCTTAAGTCTTGCCACGGAACCATCTAGATTAACTTTCACTGTGAACACCCACTTACATCCTACTGGTTTCTTCCCGTCTGGTAAATCCACCAAATCCCATGTGTGATTTCCTTCTAATGCATGTATTTCCTCAAGCATCGCATTTGACCATCCGGGATGATGCAAAGCCTCTTTCATACTTTTGGGCGTAGAAACAGAGTCTAAAGAAGCAATCAAGGATCTAGATGCAGGAGACAAGTGATCATAGGAAACAAAGTTAGCAATAGAATATGTGGATTTGCAAGTCCGTGTACCTTTACGGAGAGCAATAGGAAGGTCAAGATTTTCTGGAGGGTCTGAAGGAGGAGGATCAGATAAAGGAGGAATTGGTGCAGGGCATGTAGCATTAGTCTCTTGTCTCCTCGAATAAACTTGAACAATAGGTGGTCTTGCTGGAACATGTGTTGAAGGTGCAGTAGTCGAGTGATGCTCAATAGAGTAACTAGGAGATGGAAGAGTAGCATCACTTGATTGATCAACACGAGTAACCTGATAAACTAACCACTCATCTTCCTCCCCCTGACTTGTAGAATTAGGAGGGTTATAAAAGAAAGGTGTACTCTCTGAAAATATCACATCATTTGACACTAGATATTTGCCATGTTCAGTTGAATAACATCGATACCCCTTTTGAAGACGAGAATAACCCAAGAAAACACACTTCAATGCCTTAGGGTCCAACTTAGTAACAGATGGCCGTACATCTCGAACATAACAAGTGCTTCCGAATACTTTTGGTTCCACCGGGAATAATGTCTTGTTTGGAAAAAGAACATTATAAGGTGTATTACTAATAAGCATTGCCGATGGCATGCGATTAATCAGAAAACAAGCGGTAGAGACTGCATCGGCCCAAAATTGTTTAGGAACTTTCATTTGGAACAAAAGTGCTCGGGCTGTCTCAAGTAGATGCCTATTCTTCCTCTCAGCAACTCCAATTTGAGATGGTGTATCAACACATGATGACTGATGGAGAATACCATGTTGTCTCATGTAGGATTGAAACAACTCTGACATGTATTCTTTTGCATTATCACTCCTTAAAATACGCACTGAAGCATTGAATTGAGTTTTGACTTCAGCACAAAAGGCACAAAAGTGAGTAAACACTTCAGAGCGACTTTTCATAAAATAAATCCAAGTCATTCGAGAGAAATCATCCACAAAAGTGACAAAATACTTATATCCATTTTTAGAAACAACAGGACATGGTCCCCAAACATCAGAATGAATTAACTCAAAAGCTGACCCAACTCGCTTATTAACACTTGGAGCTAATGTGATGCGGTGATGCTTTGCAAATCGGCATGATTCACACTCCAAAGAAAGAACATTTTGAAATTGGGGACAAAGCTTCTTTAACAAAGGTAAAGAAGGATGTCCCAATCGACAATGTGCTTCAAATGGAGAGATGACAGTTGAGCAGGCAACAAATCGAGGCTCATATTCATAGAGGATATATAGATCATCAATTAAATGTCCTTTACCAATAACCTTATGCGTCGCAAGATCACGAAACAAGAAATGATCAGGAAAGAAGGAAATATAACAGTTAAGATCTCTGGTAAGTTTACTCACAGAAATCAAATTGAAGGCCAACTTCGGTAAATTTAATACAGATGACAGGGTAATGGAGGAGGTTGCTTTGAATGTCCCAGATCCCACAATGTTACATATTGACCCATTGGCTACTGTGACAGGAGAGGGTGCTTTGTGTGATCAAAAGGTAGAAAATATATTAGGATTACCTGTCATATGATCTGTAGCACCTGAATCAATCACCCAGTTGTTCGGAGAGGAGACCAAAGATGCTTTTCTTGAATCAACAAGTGTAGTAACTGAGGTGAATTCTTTAATGGAATTATGATACTGAGAGAATTGTGCGAACTCATCCGCCGAAACCAAAATTTTCTCACCCTTCTGATTTGTAGCCATACTTCCTTCTCAATGAAGAACTTAAGAATAACCAAGCTTCAAAAGGTCCCCAATAATATTAGATTCCAAGAAAAAGTAGAAGCCAATTCACCCAGCAAAATAACTGTAGCCGATGCTCAAAATCAAGAACATCCACAAAACACTAATCTTGGACAGATCTTGATAATCGCAGCAGCACCAAATAGAAAACTAGATCTGAATCATTGAAGCTACAAAGAAAAATATGATCCTGGAAGTAGTTTTCAGAAACCTAGGAACCTGGAAAGTGATGAAGTGTTCTCCAAACAATATATCAAACCAAACGAAACTAGAGGTAGTAACTGACTAGATGACACTAGATGTTGAATCCCGAAAGACAGCAAAACAAGATCGAGCTGCCTCTTTTTTTTTTTTTACAAAGCCAAAACAGGATCAAGGAGCCTATAGGCTCTGATACCATGTAATCGAATAGAAGTTGATGCTTTATTTCAATAGGTAAGCAAGATATATATACAATACATTAGGTGCTAATTTAGGAAAGAAAATAAAGAGAGATTCGTAAAGATCAACTAGTAATTACAAAGGATTCCTAAAGATCTTCTAGCTAATTATGACTATGTATATTGCTAAGAATGATGTCTATATACATTTTGTAACAGAGGCGTTCATGACAAAATTTGTTCCTATGAGCCTTATGATTAGTTTATTCGTCTTGAGAAGGGCCTGATAATAGTGAGTCAGTAAAAAGCGCAATTGTAGGAGCTCTAGAAGTGTTCCACAACTATATTACCAATAGAGGAGGAGTAGATTTGCTATTTTGTATGGGGCTTGAGACTTCCGCTGAGGGTTCGCACACATACACTGGTGACTTTAGGTCAGTCTTATCGAGCTATTATGGATCATGCTTCTACGATTGAACAAATTCTCTGTGAGGCCTATGAGGGCAACAAAAGGTGGGCCTACCATGAGGAAACTACAAGAAGATTTTGTACAAGACTAGGGAGAGTTTTAGCAGATCTCAGCAGATATCGCAAATCAGGCCACTTTATTCTGTAAGCCTGAGCTCTACGGCTCCGAAGGAAAATGGTATCAGCCACAATTGTCAACGCAATAGAGCCCGAACTTCCCCAGGTTGTTATTAGTGTGTGGATTTGAATCACTTATCTCAAGAGTGTCGCATGCACAAAGTGAGGTCCCAAATAAGTTGATCTGGTCTACCACCAACCGCCAAAGTTAGAGGACCTGATAGAGCTTGTAGATGCTACAACTATGAATCTGGAGATGATGTTATCCCAGGTACAATTACCTCATATTAGCATCTGGCTTCATGTTTATTTGATCTAGGTTCCACCCTCGTACATGTATTTATTTGTTTTGTCGCTTATTTGAGTATGAGCTCTAAGCCTCTTTTATTCTGAATTTGTGTATAGTTATTAATGTGGGATCATATGTGCAGGTAAGCTATGGTAACTCCTCAGATTTTTGATATTCGAGAAGGGTTGAAATTATCGGATAAAAATTTTTAATATTCTTCTGGGTTAGGATTGTTAGCTCTACATTGTGAGTATCGCATGCACAAAGTGAGGTCCCAAATAAGCCGATCTGGTCTGCCACCAACCGCCAAAGTTAGAGGACCTGATAGAGCTTGTAGATGCTACAATTATGAATCTGGAGATGATGTTATCCAAGGTACAATTACCTCATATTAGCATCTGGCTTCAGGTTTATTTGATCTAGGTTCCACCCTCGTACATGTATTTATTTGTTTTGTTGCTTATTTGAGTATGAGCTCTAAGCCTCTTTTATTCTGAATTTGTGTATAGTTATTAATGTGGGATCATATGTGCAGGTAAGTTATGGTAACTCCTCAGATTTTTGATATTCGAGAAGGGTTGAAATTATCGGATAAAAAATTTTAATATTCTTCTGGGTTAGGATTGTTAGCTCTACATTGTTTTATGGTAGATGATTACACTGGGAGAGTTCTCATGAATACACTAGATAAACCTCCAGTAGTGTGATAGAGGTCAGTTGGTCATATAATGGCTGATATTATGTTCTATATTAAGGCTCAGAGGTTTAGTTGTCAAATTGTTTAGTATACTAGGCCATGCCTGTGATGTGACAATTGAGGCCCTATTGTGGAGACGGGTTCTTGTAGTTGTGAATCTTACTTAAGTGTCCTACTAATTTGCTAAAAGAGAGATTTCAATGTTTTTACAAAGGTCAAATTACCATTCATTTACAGTCAGGGTAGAGGATATCTGGCAGTTGTTTTCCAAACATGTGGTGGCCATTGTGATGGTTGATTATGTTTGTTTGGTCGATTAACGCCCCAGTGGTATCATGTATCTGCAGATTTGTGTTTGCTGGTCGCATTTGTTATGGTGGATCTTTTAAGGGCCTTATTTTCTATGATATTGTTTTGTAAATGCTATATTATTATGGTTGACTTGTGAGTTGCTGGAATTGAAGAATCCTGCCCAGTTGAGATGATATGTGTTAGGGTGAGTTGTGGGAGCTGGCTATGAGCTATGTAATGTTTATTCTTGATAGTTCTAGTTATTTTGCTTTAGGCCTGGCGGGTGTTGATTTGTGATGGTTTATTTTCCTTGCTCATGGTATTTCTCTTGTGACTTAATGCGATAGCTACTGAGGACCATGACTGAGACTGTAATATATACATGTATGCGAAGATGTGTGTAAGAAGTCCACCGATAATAAGTGTATTGAGTATCTGCTGTACTTGTTGAGGTTTGATGGTTGTCAATAGTGTGGGTTGTTAGTATGTTGGTATTTGTTCCGTCTTTGAGTATTTGTTGTCTTGTTGAGGCTATTGAGGGTTCTTATGTCAATTATCTATTATAATAAGATGGTGCCCTTACTATTTGATACACTATGAAGGTTATTGTTCCCCTGATTTATTGATCGAATAGTGAAGGGAAGCGGCTAAACTCCCTACATGGAAATATGATTATATTAGTTATTGGTTGCAGTTGGTTTGGTTAGCCTATGAGTTATCTCGGGCAGATCTGTGGGAATTTCTTCTCTGAGGAAACGAGGAGCATAGTAAAAGGTATATACGTGGAATATGGTTATAGTTGTGGGATCTTATTGTTATTTGAATATCTATTGATTTTTTGGGGGCAGGTATACCTAGTCTATGATTTCATGTTACATGCTAGCTGATTGAGCGAAAAGGAATGAGTAGTGGATCTTTGAGGATCCCTTATTGACTGTTACACTAACTCTCTATTACATACAAATGGGTGGCTCCCGTTCTGGATAGTTGAAATTACTGGGATTTTTCTTGGACATTGAGCAGGCCTTATGAATTTATATTCACTGGCTATGGTGATTTAATGGTGAAGAAAACCCTCTAAATTTTAGGTGGGGTCGAGGAAATGAGCGTACCCATGATTGATTAGGCCGTTGAGATTCTGAGGTGAGTTGAGCCTGTGGCATAAGAGTTAGTTGTGCCTCCAGTTTTGTCTGTCTTAAATTCTGCCCTTCTAGTATTGATACTATGTTATTACATCTCTAGAAAAAGCCATAAATGCTTTAGTATACTTTAGTTGAGTAAAATGATTGTTTGACTTTTGTTGAAGAATCGAGGGCTTTTTTAGCTAAGATATAATTGGATAGTGGTGTTTAAGGGCCATATCGATGAAGCTACCTGAGAGTTAAGTCGGACATGCAGGACAGTACCTAGCTTATTTGAATCATCAGGTATGCCTTTATCTTTACTTTCTTAGATGAAAGTTCTATTAGTAGGGGATGTTGTAATGATCATATAGATTATTTCTATGTCTCCGCAGTCATTTCGTGGATTTGAGCATGTGCATAGTGACCTCAGGCCATGTTTGACCTATTGAGACCATTAGGATGGTTATTGGATGATTGTTCATGATATATGTGGATATTTTAGTTAACAGGTAGTTAACTTAATAAATAAGCTCACTAATAAAGTCATAGTGACGGTCTCAAAATGAAATTTTGATAGTTCCATTAGTTTAAGAATGGCCAAATTAGGCTAGAAGCATGGTTGGCCCGAGGGATAGGGGTGCCGGTGTGAGTTTAAGTCAGAAATTGATAAATTAGTTCAACCGGAGGTTAAAAAGTTGATTTCTGTAAAAAGCTAGGTAAACGTGCTCGGAATGAAAATATGATGGTGAGGTCAACTTCAAAATATCAAATATACCCTAAATGACCTTTCATCAGATGGCGGGGGCTTCCAGGTGCATTTTGATCTCCTGAGTTCTCTTAGCTAAAATTAGCCGAAAAGAAGTGGGATACTCACTTTATCATAAGAAGCTCCATTGGAAATTCTGACCACATCATTCGATCTAAAATGTCAAAAACCATATGGTTACATATGACATTTTTGAAAAATAGACATTGGATGGGCTCGGAACGCAAAGGAGAAATTTTGAGAAAACCTGATTCCTAAGAAGACAGCCACCCTCCGTGCACGTGGATGCATGTTCATGTGCACACAGGGCGCAAATGCAAGTGCCTGTGTCTGCTCGGCTAGGCCGTGTCTGCCAGAGGCATAGGATGGCAGTGCAGCCATCCTATAAAAAGGCCTAGTCACAAGGAAATTAAAAGAAAAACTTCATCGAAGTATAACTTCTGAGTTACAAAGCAGTTCAAACAAAATTCGATGGAACATTGTGAGGAACATTGCGGGGATGTTGGATTTTAGTTCTGACATGCATTTTGAGGTAAAATTGTTGTTTTTAGATGATTATACATCATAAATTATAGAAGACTTTACATTGTAATATCTCGATCAATTCTCATCAGAGTTAGGTGAAAGTTTTCTCTAAGTGGTTCTATTCTCCTTAAGAAACGTTGTACTAAGTTTGGATTCTTATAATTTTACTATATTTCAGCGGAATTTGACCGAGAAGTTTCATATTTAAATGTTTTCCAATAACAAATATAACCTCATTTTGGGTTGTTTCTTTGTCTTCTAGGACTTGTTTTAAGCTTAATTTTTGGCTATAGAGTCGGGCTGACGTGGAGATTATTTTATGGAGGTTGGTTCAAGTTTTTGGGTGTGGGCCCTATTTTTTTTAATTTGATCATAACTGTTGTAATTTCCTTAGTTCTCAAGATCTTATAGGTTAATAAGTCAGAGTGATCTTGCGACTTATGTTTTGATATGTAAGAAGTCTTTGGAGGGGATCAAGAAGGCAAAAGCTCGAGTGCACAAATTCAGAGCGCAAGGAACTGTCTTCATAGTAGGCTAGGCTTCTTTAGCTCTTAGACTAAGCCAAAATGTGTGGATGTGTTGAGTCTGGACTGGTTTTGCTGTATATATTAGTTACATAGTTGGCTTTACTGAATATTTTTTATATGTGGCAATATGGGATGGTAATAATTGCATTGATGATTGTATTAGCTGTGTTTTTGTAATATTAAATTATGGGAGGTCCTGTTATAGGCTGGGTTGATTCCATGTAACAAGTATGTATACTTGGCTTCACTGTTGTCTGTATGCGTGGGTAGTCTGATGCTACTGCTACATGATAGCTTATGACAGGTTAACTATGTATAGTATTATGGACTTTTTATGGTGTGTATCTAATTTGATAACCCTGTTTGTTTTGTATATCAATAATATAATTGTGACTATCCATGATTATTTTGAGCAATTGTGGCTGGCTAGGTTGTGATATACTTGTCTATGGTAAACATAATTCTATACTATTTTTGTGACACATATGTCTATGTATGCAATGGTTAATCACTGTACATTACTTATTTGATATTGGGAGAGAATGCTATACTCTGAGATATGTTGTAGTTTGTGCTTCTGGTTGGGCATTATGACTCTTAATATAAGATACAATACTGCTGAACTTCTGGTGAGTTGAAAATGGGGATCGGATCTTGTTAAAGATATTACGCCATATCCTAAGGGATTCATTGGGCTATCTGTGGTTGAGATACTATCTATATGAACAAGTCCTTGAGACTACTGTCTTATTCTAGGGACTGTCTGATGTGCTTGCAAAATACAACATTTTTGATGCTTAAAACATGGAATTTTGTGTGTTCTCAATGCGATGTTAGTTGGTTTTATGAGTTTTTGTGTTTATATTTACAGGATTACATGTTGGCCAATATTTTGGGAAAAAGTGCAGAAGTTGCTAATTTTGTTGTTATACGAGACCCTTTACGAGCTGTCGGGTGGTTTCGTGAACAATTCCCGTGAAGAACTATTTTCTGAAGTTTATTCTACGAACATAAAGACAAGCCATATAAGTTTTACGTCGTAAAAGATGGTTCATTCCCTGAGGTTCAGAGATTGAGACTTTTTGATGTTCATCAGGTGAAGCCCCCTTTACGAGTCGTAAACCACTTTACGAGTCATAGAGGGGTGTCATAGAATTGAAGTAAAAATTAAAGCAATGGAGTACAAGACCCCGATTATAGGCCGTGGACTGCAATACGGGCCCGTTAACCCCTTTTGTATGGCGTGCCGACCAGTTCTTCCTGTTTTTTAGGACATGTATTTTACTTATTATAAATAGGTCTTTTAGGTTATTTTTCAAAAGTAAAAAAAAAACAGTTTTCGCCTAGTACTCAGAGAACTGAGTAATTAGAGAGAGAAAATTGTGAGATCATATTGGAGAGTCTTTGAGAACACTTGTGTTTAGGGTTGGCAATGGGTCAGGGTGGGACGGGGATGGGCGGGTTGAGCTCAACCCGCAAAGTTTTTAACCCGCCCCGTCCCGCCAAACTTGATGATTTTTTTTTCATTTTCAACCCTCCTCACCCGCCTTATATAGACCCTCCCCGCATAAACTAGACCCACTTAAATTTTTAAGTTCTTTTATTTTTAATTGAATTTAATATGAAAAATAAAAATTCGTAATATTGTTTTTAAAATTTTTTGCTAATTAACATCTCAACAACTAATTAATTATTTTTAGTTGACTTTTCAACAATTGTTTCTTAATCCTTAATTAGAAGTTTCATGTTAACATTTCAACAACGAAAAATTTACCGGAAACCTCTAGTTTTAATTTTAGGAAATAAATAAAATTAAAGACAATATTTAATATAAAAGGTTTATATTTTTTATTTTTATTAATTAAATAACTTTAATCTTCTTTGAATTTTTATTTGGTTCTTTAAACCCGCAGCCTGCCTAGTTGTAGTTTTTCTAAGGACCAAAATAAGAGGTCTCAGCTTTTTGGGGATATTTAACATAACAAATAATTCTATATTGGAGAAGTCTCAAAATTCAAAGTCTCTTCTGTATATTAAAGTGATGAGGTTGCAAAGAGTTTTGGAACCCAGTCCAAGTATTCACTGGATTTATTGTCAAAAGATGTTACCCCGCATTAGTTTTAAAAATGGTTACTTCAACCCGTCCGACACCCTTCCCTCCCCACGTAAGATTATATCCACCCCGTGCCGCACCGCCCCGCCCCACCCCGTGTCCATCTTTACTTGTGTTTAAATTTCATCTTTAAGTTTGTGATTCTCATTGAAGTTGGATTTGGTTATACATAATTCTATTTTGTAAATGTTCAATTATGTTTTCTCAATCCATAATTCTTTCATCTACACATAGCATGAGCAGCTAAACCCACAACTAGGTTTTCGGAACCATGAAGAACTAATAAAGTAAAATTGGATACTTCACAATTCTTCAAAGGTGTATGTGCATGTATTAGTTAACACTCTTCGTTTTACATGTTTTCTGATGATGGAAAACATTAGAACCCCCCTAGTGTTTCTGACTAGACCAAGGTAGTAATGAACAGGAAAAAAGATTAATTAATAGGATTCGATTGACGTGTTCTCGCCTAATCAACCAAACTGGGCTAAGGGATGGTTGTAGTGGGATTAATCGGTAAGGGTTACTAATGCACACTATAGAGATGGGCCAAGTCGTATAGTGAAATTCACCTCTCACCTTTGACCAAAGGGCTTGGAAAACATAACTTATCGTCCGACTTTCTATACACGAGAAAGAAATTAGGTTATCCGATGACACTGAATTGGGGAATCATGGAGAACACAGTACCCTAATTTCTCTCCATATTGACTTATCTATTGTGTTAGTTGTTTAGTTATACTTTTTATCGATTATTGCAAGAACACCCCCCTTCAGGGAAGTAAGCCGGTTAACCATTCGAATTGCAGTTATTGGATTCTCTTGAGTCTATGTATTCCCTGTGGGTTCGTCTCTTACCTTTCTTAGGTTCTGTTTCTTGACGGTGACCGCTTTATCCTCTAAAAAGGAGGTGTAAATTGGAGGACATCTAGATTTTGGCTCTGTTGCCAGGGAATACGGCTAGACTTAGTGAATTTATAAGTAATTCAGGTGTAATTCCTTAGTTCCCTTATTTTACTTTTGTTTGTTCTTTTTTTTTCAGGGTGTAAGAATAGTGTATACCCAACACCTGGAGTCAAGGCAATCCCTTAACTCTGTTTGACCCATAGATCCATAGAGCGTTGAGGACAATGGCCTATGATAACACCAATAATGCGACCAATGCAGGTCTGAAAAGGAATAACAATGAGGATGCTAAGAATGATAACCCACCTCCTCTGGAGGACATTGCTCCATAGACTTAGGATTTCAATTCCAATGCTTACCAGAGGAATCAATATAAGGTGAATACTTTGGGTATGGAGGTGACTGGAGCTATTGTGTTTTTACCACTACTGCTGGACACAAAGTTCACAGTCTTGAGTGGGTTACTTCAGATGCTGAAGAACTGTGGGCTATTTGCAGGCTTACTATCGAAGGATCCTCATAGCCACCCACACAATGTGGCATTCGTCTGCAAGAGTGTAATGTGAACATATAATCTTTCTATGGATACTACATGACTTCGTATCTTCCCATTGTCTCTTACGGGCAATGCAACATTATGGCGATCTGAGCTCATGCAAAGTTTGATTACAAGTTTGGCAGCCTTGCAGAAAGCCTTTTTGGAGAGGTATTTCCCTAGATTAAAGAAGGTCAAGTTGAAAGACCAGATAAATAATTCTGAACAACTTCCTAGTGATTCGATCAGTGCTACTTGTGAGCGGTTCAAAAAATGTCTAAGGAGCATCCCTTACCACAAAATAGTTTATGATGCCTTGGTGTAGATCTTCCACAGTGCCCTTGATGAGAACAGTTAAGCATGTGCCGACACTATCATAGGGGGCATGTTCTTACATCAACCATTTGTACATATCGTAGAGCGAATGGAAAAAGTGGTCAAGCCTAATCTTGCATGGGACAGAGAGATAGAACATCTACCATAATTTCATGCACTTTAAGTGTTGGTTCGAAGCAAGCAAACAACAATCAAGAAATCATGTAACAGCTTGCCCAAATTCGCATAAGTATAGAGGTGATGATGAAGCAGAACCAACAGAGAGTGAATGTTGTAGTTCATCAACCTCCATGTGCACCCATGTATGATGAGCCATATTATGATAAGGACACATATTTTGTTGCTGATCAGATGATGGGTTTCTCGACCAACGCCCAAGGATCCAATCATGACTATTGGTGCCAAGGTCAAGGAAACCAAGGTTAGAACTTTAATAGAGATGGAGATTACAGGGACAACCGTAAAGGTTATGATGACAGAAACAGGGGTGCAGAGAGAGATGCAGATTGCAGCCACAAAGAAGGCTTTAGAAATGGTCCTTATGTGCCACCACATAATTATGATGCAGTTGCAGATAGTTCCATAATTGAGGAGATTTTTGATCGCCTATTGGAAAAAGCTGAGACATAGGATGAGACTATGAAGGGCATGAATCAGAGATTTCAAATATAAATCAGAAAATAGATCCCAACTCTGTGGCTATCAAACAATTTGAACAATAGTTAGATCAAGTGTCGAGTTAACTTAATCAGCGTCAGAGGGGTACATTACCTAGTAACATAGTTCAGAATTAGAAAAATGAAATGTAGTGTATGGCGGTTACTACTCGGGGTGGTAAGAGCACCAATGAAACTCCTATTCTAGTTGATGAGAAAGAGAGAAGAGAGGATATGGATACGGCCAAAGATGGGAAGATAGGATATGATCGTGGCAAAGATGGGTTGAGTGAAGCTGCTGATACGCCCTAAAAGTTGAAGCCCATTCCTAGGCCTCCTCCTCCCTTCCCTCAAAGAATGAAAAAGAGGGAGGAGGAAGGCGAATTCAAGCACTTTGACCATGCTTAAACAACTCTTTTTCAATATCCATCTCATTTAGGCATTGGAGAAGATGCCAGGGTATGCTAAGTACAAGAATGACTTGGTCACTAAAGGCTTCAACATTGCAGTGCTATTGCTACGAGTCCTTGGTTCAGAAGCAAGAAGATCCAAGTGATTTCACCATACCCTGCAACATTGTAGATATGGAGTTCCAAGGGCACTATGTAATCTAGGTGCTAGCATTAACATGATTCCCCTTTCGGTCTACATGAATCTTGGATTGGGAGCCCCTACTCCAACTACCATACGGTTATTCATGGAGGATCACATGGTGAAGAAGCTTGTGAGGATACTATATGATGTGTTGGTTAAAGTTGAAAAGTTGGTATTCCACGCATACATTGTGATCCTAGATTGCGAAGTTGACTTCGACGTCCAAATCATCTTGGGAAGACCGTTCCTAGCCATATGGCAAGCACTAGTGGATATGGAAGCCAATAAAATCAAGTTTATTTAAAATAATGAAGAGGCTGCCCTCAACATCGTTTAGTCCATAAATCATCAAGATGATTTGTAGAACAAATGCTTGGAAACTACTGAAGTCTGCGTAACCAATTTGTCCAAGTTGTGCTGCGACACTAAATTAGTCACTACATGGGAGGAAACTCAACATCTTTGTTGTAATAACGCAGTTATAGGTTTATTTTAAGCTTTTTGACTTGCAGGTAGTTAATTTTCTTGTATTTGGATTGTAATTTTGGACATTGGGGTTGTTGCATATATAGTAACAGTGTGTTCTATGAAGAATATGCAAGCAAAGTGCTAAGTAAGCCATTTTTTGCTAAAAATAGCAATAGAAGGGTCTCTAAAACTTGTTATACGGGCCGTAAAACACTTTATGACCCATACACCATCTCATAGAGATTTCTAGTGATAAAAAAGTCATGCACCCTAGTTCACAAGAAAAGTTTACCATCCATAGATCAAACGATGGGTCGTGAATGGAGTTCTTGGACCTCAGGTAAGTTTTATGAAAATTTTCTAAGTGTTGAGGGTTCTACAACCAACTCTATGAGCTGTAAACCACTTCACAACTCGTACACTGGTTGTTATAACCTAGTCCTAAAATTTAGGGTTTGGATGTTCTACGAAACCATGGTTTACGGGCCATAAAACACCTTATGACCCATAATCGGGGTCATACTATTCTTAGCCTACTTTACAAAATTAACCCGGCCAACCCATGCCTCTCAAAGTTACGACTATCAACGACGGCTGTACCCCCATGTTTCGACAAGATTTTCCGGTGACCTAGAGTTTTAGTGCATTTTCACCTCTTTCATTTTTTATAATTTAATCACACAACTAGGTATATTTTTGGTCGATTAAAAACCTTTAATTTGCCTATGTTTGTATGATTGAATTTGAAATTATGTTGGGAATGGTGTTTAAATACAAAACCCATGTGTTAAATTTGGAATTATGGTTGCATATGTTTGAATACTTGTCTAAGTTCTGAATTTGGTATCGTTGCCTTGATAGTATGATTTGAATAATATGTTTGGAATTTATTGAATCAACCATGTGGGATAAATTGATTTTTTTGTGAAATTTTGTGAGTGATGACATAAGTGTATAATTTTGTTGTGCAATTGTTCATACATGGTCGGAAGGGTTGGGGAAACATGCTTAATAATGTTTTATGGGGTATATGTGTTGTGGAACATGTTGGGGTCCTTGTTGTGGTTTAAGAATCTTGCGAGTGTGTGCATTTTAGCTTCGATACTGTTAGAATAAAGTGGAAAAAATCGTATGTGGTTCGTGGTGATGGACTTGGAATCTCAGGTAACTGAGATGCTTGTCTATGAGTGGCTTTTCTAGCTCGTGGAACATTCCGAGATTCATACTTACCCCTCGTACAAGATTCTAGAAACTTAGAATTTCTAAGTATCCATCAGGTGGGACTTTCTACGAGTCATAGTATAGATTTCGTTTCATAGACAGGTCTTGTAGATCCCTGTTGGAATTAGTTCAAACACTAGAACTTTCTATGATTCAGTATACGACTCGTAAACCAATTTACGAGTCGTACCTTTTCCATTAGACTTTTCCAGTGTCCAAATATTTTTGTGACCACAGTTTCACGAGAGCTCTATAAGTCTCATAGTATCTACTACGATTTGTAAAGATGCTTTCGTCGAACCTTCTACAACTCAATCTGAAATATTTTTGCATTTTGTTAATTTTATTAGTATGGTTAACTAAGGTGCATAAATGGTCATGTTTCAGGTACTATGGCCCTGAAAGATAGGCATGATAAGATTAGGGCCTTAAAAAGGAGGCTAAGAGATAAGTCTTCGGGAGATGAGCAGGCTTTGGCCCTGAGTGGATCATTAGTGGAGCTTGGCGTCAGCCTGGACCAGAAGGCTGCTAGACCTCAGACTAGAGCAGCCACTAGAGCTAGACAGTTTAAGGCTCTTGTCATCCGCACTCCCTAGTTTGATGAGGGAGGAAACAACAGGAGTGATTATATTCATATGACTCCATCAAGAGAGGAGCACACCTCTAAAGGAGTTTTTGAAGACAGATAAGAGACGATGTCCTCCACCACACCCCCATCATCACAATCTACACCGGATGCCCTTACTAGCTGATGGTGCATCAAGGGCATGCAGGAGATATATGTGAAGGGCGTGCAACCGACAGAGCGGGGAATGCCAGCCTACTCAATATTTAAGGAGCCCCGACTCATCTCAAATAGACTCGACAGTGTCCTCGGCTTCCCAGACATGATGACTTGCTATGTGCTTCAATGACTCACATATGCACATGGACGTTACTCCCCCATCATGGTGAGGGAATTTAATCCCTCATATGAAACCACTATTAAGAGCACTCTTCCCAAGGAGAAGAAGCCCCTCGTTTAGCCAAGACTGATTTGTGAAACCCTATGTTCCTCGCCTTCTATATAAATATAGGGTGGTGTGTCATATAAGACATACATGAATTTTTATAGAACCTAAGGATAATAAGGATTTCAATAAGTGGTAATTTAAAGGACCTAAAGTTCTAAGACAAAGGAATACCCTAAATGCACATTCGGAATTAAAGAAATGACCCAAGTGGCACCTCGCCCTTTTCGGAAGGTCTAAATTAGGTTTCACTTTTCACATGGAATTAAAAGTTTATAATTTGCTAATAATGGATTTCTTTGAGTTATTTTAATAGCACAAAGGTCATACATTAAGTTTTGGAATCAAGAAAGTTGCAAGATAAAGGTTGGCCAAAGTTACTGTAAGTTTCTTTAAGAAATCCTTCTTAAATTTGGGTCAAATGTATCGGGTCATATCTCCCAAACTATAAGAAGTCAGAAGGTCCATGACCTATCAAATTGAAGATATATGAGTCTAGTTTGCAACACAAAAAATCGCGCATCAAACCGACCTCAGAATAAAGAGTTATCACAATGATTATGATGCTATGAGAATAAGTTTACCGATGAGCCAAGATTGGCTAAGTTCTTGCTATGGCTTACTATGTGCATTCAACATTCATATCATACATTGCACGTTATGCATAGACTTCGAGCTATAATCGATGGTATTGGGCCTATTTGCCCAATTATATATATGTATATGGTACAGATGGCCACAGGTTGGCAAATATGATGTCGGTTAGCTACTGGAAAGGACCACCAGTGCTAGCATTTGGTTGGGTATGTCATGCATTTTCATCTATATATATGTATTCACGACATGCGATACTCGAGCATACCATGCTTTTTTTTTACTAGGAGGTGGCTTATTTGCCATTAAGGCTTCTTGAGTTTTAGTTACAGGTGGTATTTCTATTAACCTTTTTACTACGGTTATCCATGATTTTACTTCCTACCTTACATACCAGTACATGTTTATTCGTACTTACGTCCCTTTGCTTGGGGACGCTACATTTTATTTTGTGCGTGCAGGTTCAGGTAAGGAATCTGATTGACCCCTCCACTAGGAGCCCAGGTCAGCTGTGAGTTGGTAAGCTCCACCTCATCTTGGAGCTTTCACAGGATACTTGCTTTTTTTTGTACAACAGGGTATAATCGGGGCCCTGTCCCGACAGTATTAGTGGTTCTCTTAGAGGCTATTGTGGACATGTTATTTTTGGCTTGTCCTTTTGTGCCCTTCAGTCTCCGGTCATGAGATTGGCATGTATATATAGTGTGTGTCTGTACCTCTGTTGTGGAGCTTTGCCGGCTAGCTAGTACTTTATTATTTTTGCTTACTTCTCTTAATGTACATAATTTGTTGTTGACCAAGTCATGACCTAAATGGTCCCGACTTATTTTCTTGTTTTTCTAAACATTATGCTGCCCGATTTTCTTCTGGTCCAAAGTTTAGTCAACTAGTATGTTTAGTGGCTTACTCGGCCAATAACGGTATCGGGTGTCAGTCGCGCCTCCCCTCTTTTTGGGGTGTGACAAACAAAACATGGTACAGAGAAGGTCGTGTCCTAGGGAGTCCACATTGCCGCGTCGAGTTGAGTCTTGCTTATGGGTGTGTTGTGCACCATACTTATAATCAGAAGGCTATGAGACATTTAGGATTCATTACCTTTCTTTCACTTAATATATCGTTCTATAGAGCAAAGTTATAGGGACATTTGAAATTTTAATCGTTCTTTGTGGTTTGTTTTATTTGTCAGGCTGTCTATATTCAGGGGATGGCACACGTGGGATAGATATGGATCCGAGAGAAGGTACCAGTTATTATTTACCGGGTCAGGCAGATACACTCCCTATTGAGGCACGCAGAGAGCCTCTAGTATCTACAGTACCAGATTCACAAGCACCTATTGAGGGTCGAGGAGGTCCAGTACCCCCAATCCTACCAGAGACTGGGGATCAGGGTATGAGAGAGGCAGTTCAGCTACTGACTAGGATGGTTTCTATTCATGAGAGACAACTGGAGGCGAGATCAGAAATCAGAAGACATCAAACAGAAAGCTCAAAGGTGCGAGAGTTTCTTCACTTGGCTCCTACAGTATTCACAGGGTCCAACCCCATAGAGGATCCACAGGACTTTATAGACCATATACATAGGATATTGAGGGTGATGCATGCCTCTGTCACTGAGGCCGTAGAGTTAGCTTCTTTTCGACTGCGTGATGTCGCCATCTTATGGTATGAAGCGTGGGAGAGATCTAGAGGTCCTAATGCTCCGCTAATAGAATTGGAGGACTTCTCTGAGGCATTTTTAGCCCATTACATACCAGAGGTGGTGCGGGAGGCTCGTCTTGACGAGTTTATCAGCTTGAGGCAGGGGGATATGTGTGTAAGGGAGTATAACCTTAGGTTTAATTCTTTGGCTAAGTATGCACCAGATACTGTACGTACCATGCGTGCCAGAGTTCATCGTTATGTGGGTGGTTTGGGGGATCATTTGATCAGAGACTGCAGGATAGCCTCTTTACAGGATGGTGTAGATATTTCCCGTATTCAGGCTTTTGCTCAGACTACAGAGGATCTTTCTTGTCGGATTCGAGATACCCATAGAGATAGGGAGAAAAATAAGTGCGCTCGTACTATGGGGTCTTATAGGGAGCCACAGGGTGATTTTAGGCCTTCTTTTCACTGATATCCACCTCTGTTAGTGGGTAGTTCTCCGCCAAAGATACAACCAACGACTTGATTGTTATATTCAGTCAGGTCCGAGGCAGAGTTAACGCCAGCGTGAGAGCCATCGACAGGAACAACTTGCACCAATGAGACAGCCTACTCCTCCATGTGCAAAATGCGATAAGCTTCATATTGGGCAGTGTAAAATGGGTTCAGGTGCATGTTACCATTGTGGACAGACAGGACATTATATTAGCCAATGCCTGAGGTTAGGTAGAGGTACAATAACTCACCTTTCAAGATCCACTGCAGCCTCTTCATCCCCAGTACGTGCTCCACGACCAGATCTACAGCTTACTCAGGGTCATGGTAGGGGGAGAGGTAAAGGAGACAGTTCAGGTTCTACTAGTGAACAAAATCGCTTTTATGCACTCACAGGCCGACAGGATTCAGAGGCATCTCCAGATGTGATCACAGGTATATTGATGGTACATTCTCATGCTGTTTATGCACTGATAGATCCTGGCTGTACAATTTCATATATTACTCCATTCATTGTTGGTAAGCTTGCTATAAGACCTGAATTATTGCCGGGGTCAGTTAGGGTATCTACGCCAATTAGTGACTCAATTATAGCTAGTCATGTCTATCGATGTTGTACAGTGTTAATTAGTGAGCGTCCAACCTCTGCTAATTTAATTGAATTGATTATGCTAGATTTTTATGTTGTTATGGGTATGGATTGGTTAGCAGCTTGTTATGCTAAGTTTTACATTCAAGAGATTGTTCGCCTTCATGGAGTTCCATTATCTATTATATCTGATCGTGGGGCTCAATTTATGGCTCATTTTTGGAAGTCTTTTCAGAAGGGTCTGGGCACTCAGGTGAATCTCAGCACCACTTTTCATCCACAAACTGATGGGCAAGAAGAACGTAACATCCAGACCGTTGAGGATATGTTACGTGCTTGTGTGCCGGACTTTAAAGGAAGCTGGGATGACCATCTACCTCTTATTGAGTTTGCTTATAATAATAGCTTCCAAGCTAGTATTCAAATAGCGCCTTATGAAGCACTATATGGGTGAAGATGTAGGTCGCCGATCGGTTGGTTTGAGGTATCACCCATGATGGGGAGGCAAAATTGCTAGGCCCTAATCTAGTTCAGCAAGCGATGGACAAAGTGAGACTTATTAGAGACCGATTGCAAACTGCCCAGAGTCGACAAAAGTCTTATACAGATGTTCGACGACGAGACTTAGAATTTGATATAGAAGATTGGGTTTTCTTGAAGGTATCACCCATGATGGGAATCATGCGGTTTGGGAAGACAGGAAAGCTCAGTCATAGATATGTTGGATCATATAAGATTATCCGAAAGATTGGCAAGGTCGCATACGAGCTTGATTTGCCTTCAGAATTAGGGGCAGTCCATCCGGTGTTTCATGTATCGATGTTGCGGAAGTGCATTGGAGATCCATCGCGTATTACTCACAGTGAAAATGTCCACATTGATGAAGACTTGTCTTATGATGAGGTGCCAGTGGCTATTTTAGACCGACAAGTGAGAAAGCTTTGGAATAAAGAAGTGGCCTCCGTGAAAGTATTGTGGCGGAACAACAATATTGAGGAAATGACTTGGGAAGCAGAAGAGGAAATGAAGAAGAGGCACGCCCAGTATTTGCAAGTTAAGGTGAGTCATATTTTAAAAGTTGGCAGTCATCTTTCTACAGTAACTTAAGTTTTAAATGAGTTGGGGGCATACTTTATATGGATCGTCAGGAGATAGCTATACAAAGCTTTTAATTAGAATTTTCTTTTTCTTTCAAAGTTTATTTATGGATTGGAGGAATAAAAGTTATATCCCCAAAATTCACATTTCAAGAGTTAATAGTGCAACCAAGCCATTGTTTAGATACATTCGCGGCCGAATGTTCTTGGGGGGGGGGGAGACTGTGAAACCCCGTGTTCCTCGACTTCTATATATATATATAGGGTGGTGCGTCATATAGGACATACATGAACTTGGAGAGAACCTAAGGATAATAAGGCTGTCAATAAGTGGTAATTTCAAGGACCCAAAGTTTTAAGCCAATGGAATACCCTAAATGCACATTCGGGATTAAAGAAATGACCCAAGTAGCACCTCGCCCTTTTCGGAAGGCCTGAATTAGGTTTCAATTTTCAGATGAAATTAAAAGTTTATAATTTGCTAATAATGGATTTCTTTAAGTTATTTTAATAGCACAAAGGTCATACATTAAGTTTTGGAATCAAGAACGTTGCAAGATAATGGTTGGCCAAAGTTACCATAAGTTTCTTTAAGAAATCCTTCTTAAATTTGCATCACATGTATCCGGTCATATCTCCAAAACTATAAGGAGTTAGAAGGTCCATAACCTATAATATTGAAGATCTATGAGTTTAGCTTGCAACGCACAAAACCACGCAACAGACCGGCCTTAGAATAAAGAATTATGACCGTTTTACCGAGACTGCCCGAGCTGGAAACTGGGTCACGGGTCGGGTCTGGTTGACCCGACTAAATGTCGGCTATTGTGACACTTTAAAGCTCAAAATTAAGCCATTTTCGTCCCAAACCAGTGTACAACTGAAGAGAAATCTCCCAAGGGTTCTCTAAGTGATTTAGGTAAGTTTTTTGCGTTTTAACTGTTAAAATTCGTCTCTGTGCCTAGAAATGTGTGCCTTACGCTTTGGAATTGTTTTCCCCTCGTATTAGCTGTGTTTGGAGCGGTTTTTGGCTGTAAAAAAAGTGGTGTTCTTGCTGGTATTGTTGGTTTGCAGCTGGTGTGTTCAGGTTATAATTGTGGAGCTCTTTTACAGTCATTTTTACGAAGTTTTACGGACATTTCCTCGCGTAAATGGTCCTTGCCGAATCTGGTCATTAATGCTGAATTTTGGACTGTTTACAGGTGTCTTTAAGTTGTGTGTATATAGTCATTGGGAAGCTTAGGACGTAAGGAACAACTTTCGTGAAGGAACTTTTGGCAATCGGACATTCGTTGGAGAGGTATGTTAAAGGCTAAGCTCCGTCCCTCCTTTTAGCACGAAATCTGGGAAGTTTCCCAAAACGTCCAATGTGATATCTTATGATTCTGTTGCTAGAAAGACCTTCTATGAATGACACTGGTATTACAACTAGGATATTTTCACTATTAGGTTGAAATTCCATTCATTCGCTTAAACTAGACAATTCAATTTCTACATATAATTTTGTCGGTTTCCCGACTACCTATTCACATGTCCAAGGTGTTTCTCTTCTTGGTGTAGTGCGATTAAAATAAATGTAGAATGCAAAGGGAATGTAGTATTCATAAAAACATCCTTCTTCCATAAAAAAATATATAATTGAAGAACTTAACCAGTAATGCGATGGTTTCCAGTATTTCTTAGTGAAATGCTCCCTTCTAAACTACTAAGGCACTTGTTCCTGTTTAAATACATTCTTTTACTAATTGACATGAGACAAAATATAATCATTATGTAAAGAACCTTTATGAACATTTTCAAAGTTAAGGGCTTCACTCTAAATGTCGGGTTAAATTCCCAAACTTGTTAAAAACACAGGTATGATCCTATGAGCCAAGATTGGCTGAATGACAATGATTATGATGCTATGAGAATAAGTGTACCGATGAGCCAAGATTGGCTAAGTTCTTGCTATGGCTTACTATGTGCATTCAACATTCATATCATACATTGCACGTTATGGATGGACTTCGAGCTATAATCGAAGGTATGGGGCCTATTTGCCCAACTATATATATGTATATGGTAAAGATGGCCACTAATTGGCAGATATGATGCCGGTTAGCTATCGGAAAGGACCACCATTGCTAGCATTTAGATGGGTATGTCATGCATTTGTATCTATATATATGTATTCACGACATGCGATATTCGAGCATACCATGCATTTTTCGTATCACTAGAAGGTGGCTTATTGGCCATTAAGGCTACTTGAGTTTTAGATACAGGTGGTATTTCTATTAACCTTTTTGCTACGATTATCCATTATTTTACATCCTGCCTTACATACCAGTACATGTTTATTCATACTGATGTCCCTTTGCCTGGGGACGCTGCATTTTATTTCGTGCGTGCAGGTTCAGGTAAGGACTCTGATTGACCCCTCCACTAGGAGCCCAGGTCAGCTGTGAGTTTGTAAGCTCCACCTCTTCTGGAGCTTTCACAGGATACTTGCTTTTTGTTGTACAACTGGGTATAGTCGGGGCCCTGTCTCGACAGTATTAGTAGTTCTCTTAGAGGCTATTGTGGACATGTTATTGTGGGATGGTCCTTTTGTGCCCTTCAGTCTTCGGTCATAAGATTGGCATGTATATATAGTGTGTGTCTGTACCTCTATTGTGGCAACCTTGCCGGCTAGCTAGTACTTTATTATTTTGGCTTACTTCTCTTAATGTACATAATTTGTTGTTGACCAGGTCATGACCTAAATGGTCCCGACTTAGTTTCTTGTTTTTCTAAACATTATGCTGCCCGATTTTGTTCTGGTCCAAAGTTTAGTCAACTAGTATGTTTAGTGGCTTACCCGACCAATAATGGTATCGGGTGCCAGTCGCGCCTCCCCTCTTTTCGGGGCGTGACATGAGTGACCCGAGAGTGAGGGGCTGACAGATGAATATCAGAGACCACCATCCATTGGATGTTATTTGGGACAAAATTCTCTTCCCCCAAATCCACTACAGAGATTGACTACATGGTTGGGCACATGAGGGACCCTCTAGTTATGAAAGATCAAGAGCTATGAGCCATTTTGATAAGATGGGTAGCAAATTTTACTTCTGAGCAGGGTCCGAAACCTGCAAGGGTCGCCACTAACTCAAAGCCGATTGTCAAGGCATCACTCAGATTTGTGATCACCACTATTTAGGATCGTATATCTACCATGGATGCCTGCAATGACACCTTAGAAGAAAGGTTATAGCGGATCCTGAGCATGACCCGACTATCATACGTGATGGCCCTGGAGAAGGAGTCTAGAGACACTGGGTCAACATGGCAGCAATGTTGGAAACACTGAATGCACTACCAGAGACTACACTCCTAGTGCCGACGATTGTTTTTTTTTTTGCTCCTGAGGAGCCTGTTCAGTCTTCCCATGGGAAAAGACCCCGATAGGATGATGATTTCGATGTTGTATGATTTCAAGCGAGGATGGCTAAGCAGAAGGAGCTCGATCTTTCCTTGAGGACTCAAGATGAGAGGCGGAGATACAACGAGCTCGAGAGATAGAGTAGGTGAGGTGTGCTAGCCCCTCTGGATAGAGCACTACTATTGAGGAGACTACCCCATAGGAGGAGGGTGGCCCAACTCAGCCACACACAGGCGCTTAGGTGCCCAGGTGTGTTCTTTTACCGCTATATGTTTTTTTTTTTTTGCTTTTTTTATTGGGTACAATGCACATCTTTTTCGATGGGTGGGTATTTATGGGCCTTAGTGAAGTATGAATATCTTGGGTTCATATCTACCCAAATTTTTATCTAGGGGTTTTCTTACCATGTTCCTTTTCCCTGTGGATATTTAATTTCTGTTGAATCGATATGTTTAGGATGTTTAGACAGTATTTGTAGCATATAGTACCAATACTTGTGGCATATAGCTTGTTTGTTGAGTTTTGGTTAAAAAATTGATACCCACCAAAATTATATTTTAATTAGTAGTTAGACTATACCAGGCATGTTTAGGTGTGTCACAATGTTTGTTCTGATAAATAAGGATAAACTGAGATAAGAATCATGATCTGAGAGTCATGTGTGTTGAGTATGAGATTAATTTTCTAGATTCATGTGTGTTGTTTTAATTCAGAACTTTCCCTATTACTCTAAGTTAGATTGTAGATTAATTGAATTAGGAAAGACTCTTAGGCCATTGTTCTTAATAGTCCACTTAGACATAAATGACCAACCAAAACTATGTTATATCCCTTGTTCCAAATGTTTGAGCCTAACATGTACCTATTCTTTGAAAACACTTGATTAACCAAGACTTGTTAGTTGTAAGATGCTTAAATTACCCTGGTCCTTCCTTGATCATTGTGCACCTTGACTTAGGCAAAAAGCCTAAGTAGATGGTGACTGGTGAAAGGGTGAAACACAAAAATGAGGGGGTGAATTAGTGATACAGAAAAATCATGTACTGGGTGCAAGAAAAACAAGTGATGCCTTAGTTGTGAGTGAAAAAGAAAAATCAAGTGTGGAAATAAGGAAAAAAAAAGCTGAAAAACAGAAAGAAAGCACCCAATAAAGCTTGAAAATAGGAAAAGGGGAGAATGAGGTGAAAATAACAGAGTTGGTAGGGTAAAAGTCTAGAAAACATAGTGTCAAGAAGGGCCTTTAGTCACTATATTCCAACAATGTCATACGAAAGCTTCCTGAGCCTACGTTATAAGTCTAGAAAGTCCTAAAATGATCCTAGTCCATCTAGTTGAAGGTCGTAATCATGAGTCTAAGGGCAAGCCAATGGTATTAGGCATGATGCATGAATACCTTTTCCGAGAGTGAGTGATTTTGCATTGTACCAAGGTTATACATGAAAGCATCTTTGAGTTTAAGATATGGGACTTCTTTCTGTGAGGGCACTTGCGTTGCATTGTTAGCACTAGACTTGTTCAGTGATTGTGGATTGTTGATACTACCTCGCTTGACATTGTTGTGTTGTCACATTTACTGGTTTGCATTGGTTTGCTAGATAGCTATCTGATCCTATTTTGAAAGGTTGGTGGAGGTAATTGAGTTTGAGACCCTGGTTATGGGCCATAAAGTGGAATACGACCCATAAGCCTCTTTCATATGACGTGTCGACTAGTTCTCCTATTTTGTTTAGGACTTCTATTTTACTTATTATAAATAGGCTTTCAGGTTATTGTTAAGATGCAAAAGATGATTCATCCTAGCACTCGGAAAACTCGATATTCGAGAGAAAAAGTTGTGAGATCATACTGGAGAGTGTTTGAGAACACTTGTGTTTGAACCTTATTATTTAAGTTTGATTTTTTTGTTCTTAATTTTATTGTGTAAGTTTTAAAGTATGTTTTCTTAATCCATAATTCTGGCATCTACACAAAGCATGAATAGCTAATCCACAATAATGGTTGTGGGAATTATGAAGAACGAACAAAGTAAAACTGCATAATTCACAATTTTTGAAAGGTGTATGTGCATGTATTAATTAACTCTCTTCATTTTGCATGTTTTCTAATGGTGGCAAACATTAGAACCCACCTGGTGTTACTAACTAGACCAAGGTAGTAATGAATAGGAAAATAGATAAATTAACAGGATTCGATTAATGTGTTCTCGTCTAATTAACCAAACTAGGCAAGGGGAGGTTAGTTGGACTAATAGGTAAGGTTTAGTAATGAATACAATAAATACAATGAAATTCACCTCTCACCTTTGACCAAAGGGCTTGGTAAACATAACTTACTCCCCTGCATGCTATACACTTGAAAAGGATTACGTTATCTGGTGGTACTGAGTTGGGGAATCATGGGGAACACAACACCCTAGTTTCTTTCCATATTGACTTCTCTCTTGTGTTAGTTAGTTTAGTTATATTTTTCATCAGTTCTTGTAAGAAGCCCCCCTTTGGGGATGTAAGTGAGTTAACCATCCAAATTGCGATCGTTGAATTCTCTCGAGTCTAAGTATTCCTTGTGGGTTCGACCCTAACCTTTCTTAGGTTCTATTTCTTGATAGCGACTGCTTTATTTTATAATAGGATGTGTAACACCATAACTCTTACATTACCAGCTGGGTCAGCACAGTGTTGTCTTCACAGTCCATCGTTTCTATCTGTTAGACTATAGGTCATTGTTTTGGAGTTACCGAAGGCTTGAATTCTCGTTCTACCTGGAGGGTACATACTACACCCCAAGAGGCCAACTGGGCTATCTACTGTTATTTAGAATTTTAGTTATACTTGTCAATTAGATTAGTTATGATTATTCGATATGCTTTCCCTGTCTTAAAATATGGAAGAACTTGTTGACAGTTAGGCACGACATTATATTACACCTGTTGGTACGTACATTTGGATGATTACTTGTTGACATGCTAGGTTTTTGGATAATTAGAGACATGCTATATTCTGGGAATGCATCCCGTGTGTACTTCTGATTACATGTTGAAGGTATTACATAAAGTCCAGTTTAAGCAGAGTCTGCTGTCATACCCTAATGTCAAGTCCAGAGTACTATACGCCCTGAGGTCTAGTCCAGGGTATTTTCTGAGTTCAACATGCCCTGTTCTTTAGTCCAGGGTGCTGCCCTCCTTGATGTCTAGTCCAGGGTATTGCATGATGTCTAGTCAAAGAATGGTCTGAGGACCTAGTCTAAACCATGGTACTTACAAGGTCACATCTATGGTTCGAGGTTCGGGTTATGTATTCATCTCTTTCCATCAGAGTTTGGTTACTGGTTTAGATATAGTTAGGTTTTTTAGCCCTTTGTCGTTAGTTACAGATCTTTATATATTTGCACCTATAAATACCATGGTTTTGTGTGAGTGCACCTTCTGGGCTTATGGGGCCCCAGTTGGTGTATGAGAATAGATATTAGGACTTTACACCTACGTAAACCACTATACCTTGGTCTAGTGACAGTTGTGATATGGCCTTGCTTGGCTTCGTTAGATGATTGCTTGTACATTGCTCGATTTTGTTCAATTGAGACCTCCTGGTCCTGCTTAGTTGTTCCAACATGGTACTACAAGATTTGATGTCACTTACCAGCATGATCACTATATATATATGTAGAAATATTATTTCATTACCCGTGTGTTCTTGTGGTGCCACAGAAATAGTCGATACGGGACCTTTGAGTCTCGTCAGTCGGTATCATTGCACACTATTTGGGTTAATTAGTTGGAGGTTATGTGATTCTCCAGACATGATTATTCCTTGACCTAGGTTCAAATTTTCTAGCTTTACTACAATTTCTATATTTGGGCATTCTCTATTACTATATTTCACTCAGTCGGACGATGATCCGATTGTGTGCCTTCTACCAGTACTCTATTTTTCAGCATCTTCCTATGATGCAGGTCAACGTACTAGTTGTGGTCATTAAGTTGGGGACTTGTATACATCTCAGCAGACTTGGGTGAGCATCAATAGCTCTAGATACTCTGTAGTATCCTTCTATTTTTGAGGCCATCTTTTGTATTCAGACATTGGCCCTATAAAAGTATAGTTTTAGCTTGAATGTATAGGAGCTTTTCTTCATTATGTATGCAGGTATCTATCTATTTATATATATATATATATATATATATATATATATATGGTTTCTTGAGTCTATAGTCGCTCTACGTATATGACTTACAGGTCCTTTGTAGATTGTGTTTGGTTCAGTTATATATTGCTATGGTTAGTGATTATATTTGTATTTTTAGTGATTCAGGATAGCTACTGTGAATTTGGTTCACTGGCCCGTAGGCAGGATCTAACAGGCGCCATCATGACCTAAAAATCAGGTTGTGACATTTCTCTCATCCTACACTAATGCAAATACACTCCATAATGGCATACACATGAATTTGATAACACTTAAAGCACTAACAAATAATAGAAGGAGTCACGTGCTTTCAATTACCCAAAATACATGGTAATGGCCTAGAACATAGATTCTAGTCTTTATGATATATAAGTAAGCTACCCAACCCAAATTCCATCTATCTCAACACTTGCTCCAAACTACTCTGTCGGAGCTAAACCCTTCGACATGGCCTCTTATCACTGTCATAGTAAGGGCACTACTGTGAAAGCAACAAATGTTAGAAATTTACCATAAATGAAGCTTCTAATGCATTTTTTTGAGCACACCTCAATTCTTCCCTAAACAAATACTCAAGATAGTCCTAAGAGTCTCCAAATTCAAATCAAAATTGATCAAGAAATGATGTTTTGAAATACTCCAAAAATCAACCCAAATATAACATCCACGATAACAGCTTAAGATGGAATCTCACTCAAGTGAATGTCCCAAATAAGTTTCTAAGCTCACCAATGTGTTCCCTACAAAAAAGCCCCAAGACAAAACCTATCATTAAATTTGGCCTTCAAATGAGAGAGAAATTGTGTTCTTAAAGATGGAACCTCAAGCTGACTGCAACAAAAATGCAAAAACGGGATTTGGCACATTTTCTCTATATGATCATGAGAATTGTGCTCCACGATTGCTGATTAACAGAAGAATGATCTATGTGATAGTGAAGGACAACCCACAAATGCAAAAACTAACAAACCATACCTCCGAAATTGTGGCTAAGACACCTGTATTCACGAAAACTAAAGGAACCACCCCTCACCAATCACGACCACCTGGTCGACATTCATGAAGGCTAAAATTTACCCTGCATTAGCTTTTGCTAAACCAACAATTTTCGGCCAACTGCAAATCTCTGAAGGGGTGATTGGGATTAGTTCAGAACCCCGTGTATGCAAATAGACTATGATACCCCACAAAAGTTTATGTTCTGGACTCAATGACATAGTAAAAATCTCCATACAAGATCATTATGACTAAATTTGGGTCCTACTCCCGAGGTCATTCTTAGCCAAAATCCACTAAGGGGCTCAAAATGAGTCTAGAAACCTCAAAAGTCGAATTAAAGATCATTCTAGATCAAACTTGACATTCCGTAGCTAACCATGTTATTGAAATTTAAGCATGTTTTCCAAGAAATTTGAGAGAAGTTGACCGCTCGCTAGTTTTTAAGTCTAAAGTTCTAAAATGGTTCAAACCCACATCAAAGCCTTGAGATTTGATCCAACCATGTATCTAGCCTAATATAGCCATTTCGAAGCTGATAGAACTATTAGAAATCATTTCTGAGGCTATTTTTTTTTAATTTTGACTAAAGTCAAAACCCTGAACCTGAACGAGCTACAAGTGCTAGCAGGTCATAATTGATATGGGGTATAGAAAATCTCTAAATAACAAAACAAAAGCAGTTATAAGGAAAATTATTTAGGGGGTCATTACAACGTCCACTACTAAAGAACCTTCATTCAAAAAACTAAGGATAGGAACACACCGGAGGTCTTCAATAAGCTTGAAGAACTCCTGCATCTCCTTCCCGATCTCCCAAGTAGTCTCCTCGACTTGATGGTGTCATTACTAGACCATAACTACAAGGATGGACCTAGAATGGAGTTGAAGAACTTCTCTTGCTGATATAGGAATTTGCTATTCAACAAAAGTCAAACAATCATCCAACTCAATTAAATCATATTGAAGGATGTGGGAATCAACTGGGATATACTGGCACAACATTAAAATGTGAAAAACTAAGCGTATAGCTGAGAATGCTTCAGGTAGAGCCAATGCATAAGCAACCTCACCAACTTTCCTCAGAAACTCAAAGGGTCTAATATATCTTGGTCTAAGTTTGCCTTGCCTACCAAATATAATAACGCCCTTCAAAGGTGATACCCGCATGAACACTTGATCACTAACGTCAAAGCATAGAGGGTTACGCCTAAAACTAACATAACTCTAGTGCCTGCTCTAGGCTTTCAGCAGCCTATCCTGAATAACTCGAACCCTGGCTAGAGCCTCTGAGAGTAAATTTACACTATATGTCCCAAGATTTGAGGACTCAATCCAATCCATTAGAGAGTGACCACTCCTGGGATATAAAGCCTCAAATGAGGCCATCTAAGTACTGAAGTGGTAAAGCTGTCATTGCACATGATCTCTGCCAAAAGAAAGAACTGGTCCCACTGGCCACTAAACTCCAATACATAGGCCCGGAACATATCCTCCAAAACTAAAATGGTGCTCTCTGACTGGCCATCAATTTTTTTTTATAGAAAGTAGTACTAATAATAAGTCAGGTTCATAGTTCTCACTGGTTGGCCCACTAGAAACTAGAAGTAAACTTAGAATCTTGATCTAATATAATAGACATTTGAAGCATGTGAAGAAAGACCACTACCTGATATAAACATGAGTTAACCATTATGCAATGAAAGTAGACTAACATGTCAAGAAGTGAGCTGATTTAGTCAATCGATTAATAATGACCTAGATGCTATTAATACCCCTGAATGTTCATGGTAATCACATCATGAAGTCCATACTGATACACTCCCATTTCAATTTGAGAATGGGTAATCTTTAAGGCTCTGCACCAAGCCACTAATGCTCAGTCTTTACCTGCTAGCAACTTAAACAATGAGACACATAGTCATGTATGTCTTTTCTGAAGCCATACCACCAGTAGTGTTACCTTAAGTCCTAGTACATCTTTGTGGTACCTAAATAAGCAGAGTACCTAGAATAATCAAGACCCAATACATCGTTGTGGTACCTAAATAAGTAGAGTATCTAGAATCATAGGCCTCACAAAGGATAAACCAAAGGAAATCTCCCACTTTGGAAACACATAGGCCATCATCAAACCGCAATACTCCATCTAAATTAATAATAAACCTAGACATCTTCACTCCTTCATGTAGAAAAAGATTAAGCTCCCATAGAAGCCAAAATAAGCTCGGAGTCTAAAATATCTAGTCTAACCATCCTATAGCGAATAATTGAACATCAAGAGCCAGGGGTCGCTCCACAATAGGAAAATTGGCTAAAAAAACCGTACTCCCTACCTTTCTGCTCAAGGTATCTACTAATTTATTTGCCTTTCTTAGATGGTACACATCTGCAAAAGCTTAATCCAAAACCGATGCCTAGAATTATGATTCCTCCAGCTCATATTGTATAGTAAGTTGTAATGGATTGTATGTAACTCACAGTCCATCCCATGAAAGTAGTGCCTCCATATCTTGAGTGCTAAATCTACCAGAAGTAAATCTAGATCATGAGTGGGGTAGTTGCACTTGTACGCTCTCAACTGCCTAGAGACATATGCAATAACTCAGCCATGTTGCATTAAAACACATTCAACCCGCACTGGATGCATTATAATATACTATAAAGACCTCGTTCTGCATTAGAAGAGTCAAGATAGGAGTGGTGATAAGCAACTCTTTGAGCCTCCAAAAGTTTGCCTCACAATCCTTGGCCACACAAATGAAACATCTCGATCGGTGAAATAGGTCAATAGAGATGCAATGGTGGATAAACCCTCAATGAAACACCTGTAACACACCTAATCTGGTGAAGCTCCGAACCTCTATAACAAATTTGGACCTAACCTAACTACGAATAATCTCTCTCTTCGTTGGATCCACTAAGTTGCTACCCTTGAACAACACGTGCCCTAGAAATATTAGAGACTCAAACTAAATCTTGCACTTTGAGAACTTGGAATAAATCTAATGATCTATAAAAGTCTGGAGCACAACTCGCAGGCGTTGCATATGCCCTTCCCTACTCCGTGAGCATACTAAAATATCATCAATGAATACAACAACAAACGTGTCAATATATGGCCAGAATACCCAAGTCATCAATCCCAAAAAGGTACATAGGCATTAGCAATCTCAAATGACATCATAAGGAACTCGTACTATCCATAGCTAATTTGCAAGCTATCCTAGGAATGTTTGCAATCCTAATCCTCAACTAGTGATAGCCAAACATTAAATTATTCATAGAAAAATCAATGGGCACCCTATAGCTTTACGAATAAGTCATCAATGCGAGGCATGAGATAACACTTCTTCATGGTCACCTTGTTCATCTATTTGTAACCCATACACATTTGCATCGTCCCACCCATTCTCTTAATAAACAAAATAGAAGCAACCTGTGTTGACACACTCAGATAGATGAAACCCTTACCTAGGAGGTCCTCATGTCGAATTCCATGCTTTTGGAGCTCTGCAGGGACCATAAGATAAGGTAGGATGAAAATAGGCTTAGTGACCAACTCCAAGTCTATAGAAAAATTAATCTCTCTCTCTCTGGTAGTAGGCCTTTGGAAAAAACATCAGCAAATATTTGGACTACAAGAAAAGAATCAATAGAGGGGACCTTGCAAGATATATCCAAAACATATGATAAATAAGCTATGCACCGAAAGGCAACTAACCACCGAGTTCACAACCATGATATAATCACCATCAGTAAGCTGTTATAAACATCCAACCCTATAATTGGGGGAATGCTTAACATGGCTATAGAAATTGGCATAGAAATCTAGAAATACATGATAAGGGAATAGCCAATCCGTGCGTAGATTGAAATTGAAAGCAAATATTCATGTAAAATAAGATCTACCCAGCTCTCATGCCCGTAAGTCACCACACATGATCTACAAACCTGATCCACTACTATAAAATCCCTGACAAAAGTTGAAACATGCAACGATATCTGTAATGACTCATAAGCAATACCCAATTGGGGAGCAAAATATATTTACACATAAAAATACATGGAACCTGGACAAGATAAAGTAGAGTGGCAGGCTAACATATGAAGATGATACCTATGATTACATCATCTTACACATCAACTTCTGCCCTCATTAGTGCTTAAAAAATTGACCCTATTGGCCTCCAGCATAATCATCTGACCTACCACCCAACTTGTCTCCCTAAACACCCTACTAGCTAACACCATGGACTTGTGTCTTATTTCAACGTCTTTGGCCCTGACTGTAGTCGTTGCCACCAGGTAGAGGTGTTGTTGTTGATTTCGATCTAGCTTGACAATGGCACCCTTGGGATCAGTGATCAAGTGAACCATAGTTGTGACACCATAAAGCTGAGCATCCTGTGATAATGATGTCACTCAATAATACCCCAAAACAATTAAGAGATATGACGGTTGTCGTAAATGAAATTACCCAACTATGAGTTAGGCTCAAATCCATAGGAAACAATGTGAAGACAATTGAGATGACTAAGGACTATGAAATACTAGTTTGATCGAACAACAAACACAAAAATTATCAATAAAAAAGAGGATTAAGCGACCAACTAAGACTAGGGAATTAAAGAACCGAAGAAAGGACATGTCAAGCAAGGGATCAAAGGATATGGAGAAATGGGAAATCATTTAGAACCCAAATGTTCCATTCTAGAGTTCTTGTAACTAGAATCTCCAATCAGACGAAAGTAGCATTTCATATGAACGTTGTTTGGTCTCAGATGCCAAATCACAGTAGAAACTCAATGGGATCTATGCAATTAAACAATAAAGCCTTTCTGAAACCTTATTCCATTGAACAACAAGCTATGCATCAACCAATTAGAACACACCCATGACTATCACACAAACCCTGCACTTCTATCACTCACTTTCATGAAATAACTGAAGATATAAGCTAGATTCAAGTTCAAGACCTCAAATCCTTAATTATAAATTAAGGTAAGCAAAAACCAATAAATCCATTAATCACAATAAAAGAAAATAAGGGAAAAACCTTCTTGATTCACACAAATATATTCAACTAAGTGTAAAAGCAAAAGTCTAGATCAACACCAAAGTACAAAACCAAATATAAATCTCATTGAATCAACAATTTATGAACAACAATTCACAGGATATAAGTGTGAGTGAAATATTTAACAATGGAAGCTTGCACTCTTCAATCCTCAAAAGCAATTGTACAAAACATTCCCCTCAAACCTCACCTAAATCTAAGATTCTCTCCTTAGGTGTGTTCTTCCTTCAATGTGTAATGTATGAATGATAAATAATCAACCGTGAATCTCCCAAGGGCTAAGAGTGCATGTAATTTGAAATTGGGATCAAAATGACAAAATTTCAAATCTACCTAGGTGCTAGTGGCGTCAACACTCTCTGTTTGCAAAGGTCAACATTAATTCGACCTCCACATCTGCACCTGTGAAGTCTGTATTTGCGATATAAAGTCTATAATGCTCCACATTCACGGGTTTGATAATCGTGTTTGTAGAGTACAAATGTGTTCCAGGTACTACTTCTTTTTCAGCTCCATTTTGCTTAAATTTACCACCTAACATCATTTTTTCCAAAAATACTCCTTGCAAAGCATAAGTACCTGAAATGTACACCATTCAAAGGATAAATAGCCTCAATCTTTGAGATTAACAATACAAACTATTAAGAAAAAAGCCATAAATGAGTGTAAATTCATAACTTAAAGATAGCATGGAAAAAAAGAGTGAGTGAAAGATTTTATAATGGAAGTTGGCACTGTTCAATCCCCAAAAGAAATTGTGGAAATCTCGCCCATCAATCCTCACCAAAATTAAAATTCTCTTCTTAGGTGTATTCTTCCTTTAATGTGTGATGTATAAATGATGAATAGTCAACTATGAAAACAACCACGACTGAGAGTGCTTGTAATGTGAAATTGGGATCAAAATTGCGGAATTCCAAATATACCTAGGCATCAATGATATCCGTACTCCACGTTCTTGGAGTTTTGACCGCATTTGTGTAGGTCAATATCAATTAGACCACTACGTCTCCACCTATCTAGTCGGTATTCACGATATACAAGCATCCATTACTCTATGTTTGTTGGTCTAATGACCATTTTCACGGAGTACAAATGAGTACCAAGTACTACTTATTTTGAAGCTCCTTTTTGCTCTAATTTAGTGCAAAACTTCATTCTTTCCGGCAAAACTCCTTGTAAAGAATGAGTACCTGAAATGTATATCATTCAAAGTATAATTAGCCTCAATCCTTTAATTGAACAATACGAAATCATTAGGAAAAGAGCCATAAATGAGCATATATTCACCATTCATTAGATAACTCATCCATGATAGGAAAGGAGCAAAGTTGATCCCCTCAAACTGTGGCTCTCATAAGAACTACCTTATCGGGGCTAGCTGCACTTTAATACTGCCAATATCACCTAAATAAGCTGGCTGGACAGATCCTACCAGTATCTACCCGATTAGATCCCTTGATAGGGCTTATCATTACAGTCCCTACCCCTATTGTAGGACCTACTACTGAAACTACCTTAGTGCTTGGCTATTTTGTCACTGCCTCTTAGGCCTCGCAATGAATATGCTCAATAGTATAGGGCTAATCAACAATATCAAGAAATGAACTACTCATAAAAACCAAGTATTTCGACTCTATCCTCAATTGATATCTTAGCCCATGTATAAAACACCATACTCCCTCCTCCTCAATGTGTAGAATAATAGTGGTATATCGGGAGAGCTGATGGAGTTAGCTCTTGTACACAAAGACCATAAAAGGGCCCTACTCTAGCCTCATGAACTAATCCTAAAGCTGGTCTTTGATACTCTAGGGGATGTATCTAGCTAGGACGAACTCTAAAACTATTCTCATGTCAAGGGAGGTGACTTGACGGGTCTGGTCAGTAGATAGGAGCGCCACTACGGCCTAGCCAGCTCATGGAACTGATGAGCAATGAATTTGGATCCTCTAGACTCCACAAGAAGTAATGACAAAAGCTTCTCTTTATGTGAAGTCAAAAATGTTGTGGCATCCTCTCCAATTGCTTTAGGAAATATTGGGGGTGATAACTTTTGAAATACCCTAAACATATTTTGCTCTGATAAATATATAACACCCTTCGGGTCAATTGGTTAGAGTGCAGTGAGAGGTGCGCGTGGTTGAACCTTAGGTAATGGTTGCAAAAGTTGATCTTGTGGAGCTATCGAGAAATAGTATTGGGGGTATGATATACAGCTCTAATAGTGGCAATTAACTAGATAAAGGTCTTCTATAGAGCTGGAATCATGACTTGTACGACTGAGGGTTGTGTTGCTACTGGCTCCTCCGGTAATGGAGGAATAAGGGCATCCCTATGTTCCTCTACATGTGAGAGATAATATTTACATCGAGGCTTGGTGTTGTACCCTTACCCCTTTAGGGGATTGCCCGGTCTTAGAATATCATCACCACCATAAGTAGTAACGGTATGAACAATCATGTCAAAGAGTGGAATAATGAGATTTCATGAAACCAACAAGACACACCCTACATGAAATGAAACAACATAGAAGGTTTTCCTAAAGACATCCTTTAGCCTCTCAAGGATGGGTTACAGATGCCTTTGCACCGATTTATATGACTTTACTTGATGTTCGATCTGTACATGTGAGCCACTGAACGTGGAGCTCTAATACAAACTTTTCATGACCTAATTTCTTAAGTGATGATGTCACCTACCATAACCTACCGACAGGTAAGCCTAACCCATAACTCAAAACTACAAGTAACGGGTATAAGCAGAACAGCTGACCAAAGAATAATAATGATAAAATACAATAAAAACAAAATATATACATAAATGATCCCTCCAAGGACCTGGAAGTCACAAGTACAGATCTTGTAATGACCCGACCTAGGGCCTAGTTATCACACGACGAATGAGATACCAAAAGGAACCTCACCCAAGCCATTTTTAATATCTCAAGCATTCACATGCATAAATAAAGCTTTTGTGAAATAAAACAAGAAAAAAGGTCTATGGGGCCATATTATGATAATGAAGCAACTTTAAAAAAGAAACATCAATATATGTCCATAAGTCACACTAACTAAACCATGGATGGATGACACCAATAACAGACGGTTTCCATCAAATAGACTAGAATCCATACATAAAGAACACAGAAATAAAAAGCCAAAAAGGCCTAACATGTATATAGTGTTTGATATACACAGCAAGAAGGAAAATGGTGGAGACCCGAACTAAGGGCTCACAAAGAAAGTACTACTCTTGAACGTTGTAAAATTAGCCATGAGCTGGTGGAGGAACAACTGTCCTTACATGGTTAAATCATGGAGGAAAATATGCGTTAGTACTTTTAGAATGTACTAAGCATGTTAGATACAATGAAAATATGAAATTGTAATGCCATCATTCATAAGTAAAACATATACATACATACATACATACATACATACATACATACATACATATATATATAAGGAGGTAAAAATACATAACTTGAGCTTAAGCATGAACAAGGAAGAACACTTAATATGAATGAGAATTAATGCATAAAAGATCACATCAGATGAAACCATATTATAGAGTCATAAACTTGTGGGAGTGGATCTCAACCGACATATAAGACCAAGTGAGCTACTACACAAAATTAACCATAACCCCCTACGTTGGCACAGGGAGACCACTTGCTGAGTGGAACTCCGTCACTTTGAATGTATCCTTATATAATATTAATAGCCTACGTGGATCCACTAGCCTAGCCTACAAGGGCTCCTATGGTGGCACAAAGTTAATAGGGCAAGGGGTTTCTTCTAGAGGTCCTTTACCGAACCCCACCATGATGCCTCATTAGGTGTTTGTCAAATTGTGACACTTAGAATCATAGGTAGAAAATCATAGGAGTATCTCAAAATTAGGGACTACCATGTAAATACTTTCCTTTCAAGTTGGGGACCTTCTTAATGATACAAAGTCTACAAGGACCCAAGCCTCTCGAGTTATACTTGGAGACCTTCTTAAAGATGCAATTCATTGCCATATTCACATATTCCAACTCAGACTAGAAGAGTAGATGTCATAGTCTACCTTTGGTTGAACAAGCACGCTCCACCCTACTTTGTCGATGCTTTCCCTTTTCTAATAGACTCAGAATGCTACTACATTGTAAAAATGAGATCCATAATGCTATAATTATCAAAACAACATTAAGATTTCAAGTAATGGTAGTAGATCAATCTCAAGGTCAAAAGTGGGAAAATATGGGACCCACATCTGAAATTCTAGAATAAACTAGAAAATGTTGTCCTAACATCCCTTCTAATCTCATGTCCAAGCATGTGACACAATCCGGAGCCTGAAAGTACCCCAACACCAGAAAACACATAACCTAAATCTTAACACTAACCAAAACTTTATGGAAACAACTAAATTGGAGAAATTTAAAAGAAAGAAGCCCCTTCAGTTAAAAAAAACAAAACAAAGATCACCAAACAAAACCTCATGAATTAGGCTTTTGAATCACCTAATTCAGAACTATATTGATGAAGATATGAATTTATGAAAATTACACAAATTTTAGTCGAATAATAAGAAATGCAACTACTAAAAATAGGAATCTTACCTCTAACGAAGCTCCAAAGTAACTTTCTAATTCCACAAATGCATTATGCATAAAAAATCCTTTAGTTTAGACCTGAGAATCACTTAATTCAAACTTGAAATTTTTGTCAAATAAAACTCCAATGTTTCAAAGAAATTCTATCAGAAGTAATCAAAACTAGCCGCAAAATTTAACTATTTACCTCGGATGAGCACCCACGATCAATTCTGATATCATCACGATGTTCAACTCAAAAGTCCAGGCAAAAGAGACCCTAGAGTCGCACAATTTGGCTTAAGAATTCCCAAGTTATCATTTCTCAAACTTTAGAAATGTTTTCTTCGAAATGCTAACATTTTCCAAGTAGAGAACTCACCTTCATTCTCCGCGATCACTAATGTGCTATCAAAATAAAACACTTTTGATGCTTAAAACTTAGAATTTTCTATGTTCTCCATGTGATGTTAGTAGATTTGATATATTTTTTTATTTGTTTTGCAAGATTATAATGTTTGCATAATTTTTTGGGCTAAGTGTACAGAAATTACTGAAGCAGAGGTTCCATAAGACTCTTTTACGGGCCATAAAGATGGTTTCATAACAAATTCTAGTGAAGGATCAATTTATGAAGTTCACTATATGAACATCCAGAGGAGTTGTAAAAGACTTTATGAGCCGTAGACTTGGTGTCATGTCCTGAGGATCAGAAAGAGGGGAGTTGCTGAAAAGTCATCAGATGAAACCCCCTACGGGACATAAAACTATATACGGGCCATAGATGGGTGTCGTAGAAGTCAGCCTCAACTTTAAAGAAGCAATCTATGAAAGCCCATTTATGGGGCTTATAATGTTATACGACCCATAGAAGTTGACGTAGATTCTGCGACCAAGTTATCCTATTTCATTTTGATTCTGTATTTTAAACACTATAAATAGGGTTTTTATGTTATTTTTCATAGGTTTTCAATGGAGCACGTGAGGGAACAATGGAGAGAAATTAGAGAGCTTAAGAAACACTTCTAAAACTTTATTTCATCTTTCAATTTCACTCTTGTGATTCTTATTGAAGAGTTTGGATTTCTTATGCTTAATTCTCTTATTTAAATATTCAATTATATTCTTCAAATTCATAAGTCTTGTATTAACATTGATCATGAGTAGTTAAATCCACAAATAGGGTTGTGAGAATCATAAAGAACTAACAAGGTAAAATCGAATAACTCATAATTCTTGAAAATTGTGCATGCAAGTGTTAATTTATTTTCTTCATATTGAATAATTTCTAATGGTGGACAACATTAGAACCGGCTAGTTCCACTAACTAGATGAAGTAGTAATGAATAGGAAAAGAGATTAATTAACAGGATTCAATTGATGTTTCTCTTTTGATCAACCGAACTAGGCCAAGGGGAGTTAGTACCGGAATAATAGGTAAGGGTTAGCAATGTCACATTGTGGCGACGGACCAAATCATGTAGTAAAGTTCACCTCTCGCCTTGGTCAAAGGGTTTGGTAAACTTAACTTACTGTTCTGCATGTCATACACATGAATAAAATTCGATTATCTAGTAATACTGAGTTAGAAAATCATGGGGGGTACAGTAGCCTAGTTCCTCTTCATACTAGTTTAACACTCGTCTTAGTTTAGGGTTACTTTTTTTGGTCATCATAACCCCTCCCCCTTTGCGGATATAAGTTTGTTAATCAACTAAAATTGCATTGAATTCTTCTAAGTCTACCATATTCCAGGTGGGATTTGACCCTAACCATGGTTTGGGTTATATATCGTGACAATAACCGCTCTAGCCTAAAAAATGAGGTGTAGCTTGAGCAACACCATGATTTCGTCACCGTTGCTGGGGAATACATCTAAACTTGTCTGGTTCATGTGGTTCTGGCATAGTCCTTACTTTCATCATTTTACATTTTTTGTTGTTTTTATTTCCTTCAGGATACAGGTATACTGTATGACCAATACGTGAATTCGAGGCATACCCTTGACTATGTTTTTCTAAGAGATCCAGAGAAGACTAAGAAAAATGCCTCAAGATAATGCAACGAACACGACAAATTTAGGTATGAACCAGAATGAGAATAAGAATACGAATAATGACAACCCACCTCCTCTTGAGGACATTGATCCAATGCCATAAGACTTTAATGCCGAAGCTTATCAGTGGAACCAATATCGGCTGAACCATTTGGCTATGGAGGTTACTAGAGCTATTGTTTTATCGACACTACTGGTAAACCATGGGTTATTTGCGGGCCTACCATCAAAGGACCCACATAGTCATCTACACATTGTTATATTTGTCTACAAGAGTGTAATAAGAACATAAAATCTGTATATGGATGTTGTGGGGCTTCGTGTTTTCCCATTATCTCGAACAGGTTATGCAGTTCTATGGCTATCCGAACTTCTACAGAGTTGATTATCAGTTGGGCTAAGTTGCATAAGGCCTTTTTGAAGAGGTACTTCCCTAGATCGAAGAAGCTCAAATTGAAAGATCAAATCAACAACTTTGAGAAACTTCCTGGTGACTCGATCAGTACTACATGGGAGCGGTGCAAAAACTACTTAAGGAGTGGCCCTAACCACAAAATTTTTTGTGATGCCTTGGTGGAGATCTTCTACCATGCCCTGGACATAAATTGCTAAGCATATGCCGATGCTATTATGGGGGAGTGTTCCTAGATCAACCATTCGAAGAGATTGCTGAGCAGGTGGATATGGTGGCCAAGATGAATCGCGTGTGGGTGCCAAGGAATAAGCCTTCTACCAAAAGTCCAGGTGTTGGCATAACATTGGAGCAAGAAAGGATAAATGAAGAGATCATGCAAGTGCTTGCTTAGAATAGTTCCAACATGGAGATGCTAATAAAGTAGACATAGGAATTAGTTAATTCTAGAAGCAACCATGGAGGTTACCACGACAAGTAGAGGGGATAGGAATGATATGCGGACTGGGATCACAAAGACAGACACAGGAATGGTCGTCATGTGCCACCAAACAATCATAGTATTGGCACCAGTAGTCCAGGATTTAGGAGGTGCTTGACCAACTATTGAAGAAAGTTGACACACGCGAAGAGACCTTGCGGGGGATTAACTGCGACATCTCAAACATGAATCAGAAGCTTAAATCTGATTCTATTTCTATAAATGGCTTGAATAATAGTTTGGCCAAGTTTCAACTCAACTCGGTTAGTGTTAGAAAGGCATATCACCCAACAACATGGTACACAACGTAGAGAATAATGAGCATTGTAACATGGTTATTACTCATAATGATGAGAGCACCACCGATCCTTCCATGATCTTTAATGATATGTATGGACACTTGGCGAAGTCTGAGTACCTAAGTTTTCTATGTCATGCCGCGACAATAAATCAGGCGCTGCTTGGGAGGCAACACAAGGTAGAGAATGGTGCTTAGGTATCCAGGTACATTCTTTTTGACCCCTTTACCTTGCATAATTTGTATGCATTGAGGAAAATGCACCTTTTTTCGATGGGGTGTGGGTATTTATAGGCCTAAGTAAAGTCTAAGTAGCCTTGTCCTATAATTATCCCAAATTTTTAATCCTAGGGGTTTTTTTCCCTGTGTTCTTTTTCCCCATGGATATTTAATTTCTGTTGAACCAAAATGTTTAGGATGTGTAGGTAGTATTGGTAGCATATAGGATTTGATGTCTATGGAATATACGTGCTTTTGTATTATATGTGAAAAATGATACCCACTAAACTTTTGTTTGTCTAGATAGACACCATGCATGTTTAATTTCTAGAAAGTGCTTGTTTTAATAAGTGAGGATAAAAGTGAGATAAAAGGCATGATCTAAGAGTCTGTGTTGATAGTGTAGCCGATGCCATATGAGTATGAGCTAACTTCGCTAAATTCATGTATTGTGCTTCAATTCACAAATCGCCCTGTTACTTTGACTTAGACTGTAGATTAGCTGGTTAGGAAGGGATCTTTGGCAGTTGTTCATAATACTCCACTTTACCTAAATAACCAACCAAATATGAGAAAAATTTACATGCACCCTTTCTTTGTAAAAACCTAAGTGACCTAACCTTATTGGATGTAACATCCTTAAATTATCCTTTGTCCTTCCTTGAAAATTTTGCTCCTTGATAGAGGCAAAAGGCCTAAGTTGAGGGTGGCTACAAAAAGTGTCCCTGGTTCCTAGATTTGATATTGTGTACCTCGACTCAGGCGAAAAGCCTAAGTTACAGGTGGCTGGTGTAAGGGTGAACACAAAATGAGGGGGAAAACTAAGGATGCATGGAAAAGGAGAAAAAATGAGTATTGGGTACAAGGAAAGTGAGTGATCCCTTAGCAATGAGCTTAAAAGAAAAATGATTTGAAAACACATAGCAAAAAGCTGAAAAATGAGAATAAAGCACCCGGAAAAGCTTGAAATAGGAGTAAGGGAGAATGAGATGAAATGTAACAGTGTTGGTAGGGAAAACGTGTAGAAAAATGCAATATCAAGGAGGGCCTTTAGTCACTATTTTCCCAAAACATCATACCAAAGTCCTTTGAGGCTATGTTACAAGCCACTTAAGTCCTAAAGTTATCCTAGTCCAAGTAGTCAAAGGTCAAAGTCATGAGTATAGGGGCAAGCGTATGGTATTGAGCATTATATTTGAATATCTTTTATGAGTGTGAGTGATTTTTCATAGTCCCAAGGTTATACTTGAAAATATCATTATGAGTAAGCTATGAGAATTCTTCCTTTGAGGGCACTTGCACTGCATTATTAACATTAGACTAACTTAGTGATTGTGGCTTATTAATACTTACATCGCTTGTCATAGTTGCATTATCACTTGCATTGATCTGTATTGGTTTGCTTACTATATATCTGATGTGTTTTGAACGTGGTGTAGGTATTTGTGCTTGAATTTGATGTCATGTATGCCATTAGATTAAGGTGTGTATGATACGATGCTGTTTAAGTAGATTTAGTCTATCGCTTGATGACAAGCAATAATTTTAAGTTGAGGGTGTTGATGTGCTGTCAAAATACAACACTTTTGATGCTTAAAACTTGGAATTTTGTATGTTCTCAATGCGGTGTTAGTAAATTTGATGTGTTTTTATGTTTTTTTGCAGTATTACAGAGTTGAAAAATTTTTTGGGCTAAGTATACAAAAATTAGAAGTTCCATGAGACCTTTTTACGGGCTATAGATACCTTTACAGGCAGTAAAGATGGTTTTGTAACAAATTCCATTGAAGGGTAAATTCCTAAGGTTGACTCTAAGAAAATGAAGACGAGTCGTTGAAGACTTTATGAGCCGTAGATTTAGTGTCGTGCCCTGAAGATCATAAAGTGGGGAGTTGCTGAAAAGTTATCAGACATAACCCCTACAAAGCGTAAAACTTTATATGAGCTGTAGAGGGGTGTCTTAGAAGTTAGCCCCACCATTGAAGAAGCACCCCACAAAAGCTTGTTTATATGCGGTGGAATATTATACAACCTGTAGAAGCTGTCGTAGAGTCTGCCCTCCCAGTTATAATATTTCATTTTAGTTATGTATTCTAAGCACTATAAATAGGTTTTTAGGTTATTTTTCATAGTTTTTGAAGGAGAACATGAGGGGACAATAAAGAGGAAGTAGAGATATTGAGAAACACTTGTAAAACATTATTTCATCTTTCCATTTCACTTTTGGGATTCTTATTGAAGAGTTTTGATTTCTTGTTCTTAATTTTCTTGTGTAAGTGCTCAGTTATGTTATTCGAATTCATAAGTATTGCATTTACACTGATCACGAGTAGGTAAATCCACAACTAGGGTTGTGGGAATCTTGAAGTACTAACAAGGTAAAACAAGATAATTCGTAATTCTTTAAAAGTGTGCATGCATGTATTAATTAATTTTCTTCGTATTGAATGTTTTCTAATGGTGGCCAACATTAAAACCAGCCTAGTGTTACTGACTGGATCAAGGTAGTAATGAATAGTAAAAGGGATTAATTAATAGGATTTAATTGATGTTTCTCGTCTAATCAACTGGGCTGGGAAAAGGGGAGGTTGTACTGGAAGAATACGTAAGGGTCAGTATTGTCACACTACGGGAATGGACCAAATCACATAGTGAAATTTGCCTCTCGCCTAGGCCAAAGGGTTTGGTGAACTTAACTTACCATTGTGCCTGCTACACACTAGAAAAGAATTCGATTATCTGGTACTACTGAGTCAGTAAATCATGGAGAACACAATACCCTAGTTCCTTATCGTACTGGTTTAACACCTATCTTAGTTTAGGATTACTTTATATAGTTGTCATAAACCCCCCTTTCAGGGAGATAAGTAGGTTAATCAAATCAAATTGCATTGAATTCTTCTAAGTCTACTATATTCCTTGTGGGATTCAACCCTAACCATCGATCGATTATATTTCTTGACAACGACTGGTTTAGCCTAAAAAAGGAGGTGTTGCTTGGGCGACATCAATCGTTGTGAATAACGCTCTATGATCATGGAAGGTCCCCCAAGTTTTTGATGGTCAAGCTGGTTTGACATCCACAATAGAGAACATAGCTCAACCTTCATGAAGACGTAACTGACCAATCCTCATTGATCACAGCTAGGGGCCTCTAGAGCGCTCATGAAATTGGGCCTCATACTCGGATGCGGTCATGGTGCCTTGCTCCAATCTTGAAAACTGATCACATAGCTTATCCCTAAGACTCCTAGGAACAAATTCAGCAAGAAATTCCTCTGAGAACTCTATCCACGACACTAGTTGTGAACCAGCTAGTCTAGTGTCTATATAAGCATGCCACCACTATCCAGTAGACCCATCAAGCTGATATGCAATAAAATTTAAACTCAGGATTCCAAAAACATCAAAGTGTATAGCCGTTCACTACATGACATCATAAATTTGTGCGCACCGTCTCCAGCTGCCCTTAAGATTCTCCATTAAGCAAATCTGAATAAATATCCTAACTTTCTCTAGTCGTAGAATGACATGTAACCCTCTGCAACATCTGGTAGGCAGGGGGAGGCACTAGGTTGGGTGCCCTCTAAGAACGGGATCTATGGTCTACTCTTTCTAAATTAGTAGTATTGGAGGGGGTTGCTCCTCTTGCACTAGAGGGACAAACTAACCCCGCGGTGTTAATGGTGTTGAGGTTGGTGCAGGAGCCTATTGTATACCTTTTAAGGGCTACAAGTAGTTATTTCATGGACATGTAATAACCTAACCTAGGGGCCTAGTCATCATATAGTGAATGAGATACCCAACGACACCTCGCCTAAGCTATCTCAAGCATCTTAAGCATTCATAGGTATTCAATCAAAACACTTGCAGAAAATAAGGGAAAAGGAACTTTGGGACTGTTTAAGAAATGAAGTAACATTAAAAAAGTGATAGAAATATCTAACATACATTGTCCAAAGCATACTCAGAACTACATAATAGATGGAACCAGTATGGTCGATTTCCATTAATAGAAAAGACTCCATAATAAGGGAACATAGAAAGTAAATGCCTCATAAAGGCTTTAAATACATCATCTCAAAAATACAAAATACAAGCTATAAAGAAAATTGTAGTGCCCTAAACTAAGGGCCCACCACAAATAACATTGCTATTCTTGAACACTGAATACTAGACACGAGCCGGTTGAGGAGTACCTATTCCCACATGGTTAAGTCATAGTGGCAAAATATGTGTTAGTACGTTAGAATGTACTAAGTATGTGAGATGCAATAAATATGTCAAACTGTAATGCCATCGTTCATAAATATAACATATAAGCACGTACAAGATGAAAGTTACAAAAAGTGAGCCTAAGAATGCAAGAGGAATGTGGCTCAGTATGAACAAGAGTTAATGCATGAGAAATCACATGTAAAGTAAAAATATCATAGAAGCATAAACTTGTGGGAGTAGATCTTAACGGCATGTAAGACAATGTGAGCTACTAAATGGAATCCAACATAACTCCTTACGTTGGCACGAGGAGAACACTTTCTGGGTGGAACACTGACAACTTCAAATGCATCTTAATAACATAAATGGCATATGTGGATACTAGCCTAGCCGATAAGGACTCCTATGGTGTCACATTTTTAGGGACTTTGAGATTTAGTTTTAATGGGTCATGCCTCAACTAACGTAATAAACCCAAATCCCAAGTCCACGAGGAACTAAGTCATCCCACGGAATCTTTAAAATCTTACTTAGGATCATAAGTAGCAAACATAGGAGTAGCTCCAACTTAGGAACAACCAAGTGACAATTTTCCTTTTATCTTAGGGACCATCCTTTAACATATTTAGGGAAAATGTGAACATGCTTATATCTTTGGAAAATCTTTACTTAAAACTTAACTTTAATGCGCTAAAACATCGTCATAAGTCATGAAAGCTTTTCTCGGAGTCTAGGTGGGCTAGGGTTTTTACATGGAACAATTATAAATTACATAAAACATGAGCAAATTTCTCTTTTTAAAGAACATCGAAAATTCCCACACATCATCCTCATCAATACTTGTCGTTGGGGTCATCATCAATAGCTAAAAACAGGCATATACTTAGTAGAATATAATGGGATATCATAAATATCATTTAATATTACAAACATCATAGATTCAACATGATATGAAAAACATTTTAAAGGAAATTAAAGAATAGGTAAAAAACTTGAAAGGGAACTTTATGGTTGGAAGGATACCCATATATAAACTCACATACCTTAGGAGAACTTTGGAGAATCGAATCTTACACCTTTGAGAAGAACATGGAAATCCTAGCTCTTGACTTGTCCTATTTTTGAGAGAGTTTTTTAGTTAGAAGTTTAAGAGTGGAATAATAAGGGATTAATTGAGGGTATTAAGGTTTTAAGTTTGGTATAAAGTCCCTTTTTTCGATCCAAAAACAACATAGTTTAGGAATACAAATGATATAAATAACCAAATCACCCCTCATTAAAACAGCCGAACTCAACCTATGAATCCCCGTTTATGGTCCGCAGGTAAAACCATAGGCCGTATGTCTTGTTCGATGAAATCCCTGAAAACTGACTTTGCTAAACTCAAAACTACGAAATCTTAAGAGGATGTTTAACATCATATGGGTCATGGTTGGACTCGTTGAATCCTTTCACACTTAGCCATTTCTCTTGTTTTTTGGGCTCTATCAACGAAGGGATCTTATGGGACGTAAACTTTCCTACATGTCGTGCCTGTAACACGCAGGTCATCTTCCATCAAACTCTAAATTTCCTTCATGTGTAATAGTCTAACTCACGAACCTATCCACTGATCGTAATGTATCCTACTAGGCCGTCACTTGGTCCGTGGGTTATCTTACACTTGGAAATATTTTTTCTTTTCTGAAGTTCATGTTTAAGTACCAAACCTATGGACCATACAATAACTTATGGGCCACATGTTACCCTTTAAACTTTACTACAAGTTATTTTTCAGGCAAACTCTCTGCACTCTTAGGCTCTTAAATTGGAGTTTTGTTACAATATCTTCCCATAGGAAATATTCTTCCCCAATAATAGCATGCTCTACAAAGTAAAACTAGTAGATAATAACCTAGTATGCATGATAAAATATAAGTTAAACATCATTTTACAAAAATTTCAAAACTTACTTTCAAAACATGTCTTAAAATAATCCACCAGCATAGAAATGAATGCATAGATCACGAAAAAGGAAAATGCATGGAATATGAGGTATTAGGAAGAATTTCTTAATACCTTAGGCTTCAGTAGAGTGGAATAGCTACGGACGACACTTCATCATATCCGGTTTTGCTTCCCATGTAGCACCCTTAACTGGTTAATTTCTCCAATGTACTTTGACGGATGCAAATTCCTTGTTCCTTAACTTTTCACTTGACGGTCCAGGATTTCTATTAGTACCTCTTCATAACTCAAATCATCTTCAATGTTCACATCATGCAAAGGAATTATGGGCTTGGACCACCTCTGAATTTCCTTAACATTGATAAATGAAAAATTGGATGGATCAAATGCATCTCATTGGGTAGATCCAACTCATATACAACCTTTGTGTACTGGTCCAGACATTGTACGACCTCATTGGAGCTTGAAAATATCAGTTTTGGCAAGATTTCGACCAAGTGTCACCTCAAGGGAGACTACACGTTCCATGTCCGTGTGGCCTCCACTGAAGTGACCCTTGGCCTCAAAGTTTAGTATTGGCCATTGATGTGGTGACTAAAACTAAGGGACATCACACTTGGACCTCTCACAGTCCATTTGAGACTTCACGGAACGTGTGGTGTGCAGTGATGGCCTTGGCTTGAAATCCCACAATATTTGGACCAAGTGTAGTCTCATGACCCCTAACATGGCTCGTGAAGTGTGACATGGCCCGTGAGGTCGTCTATATAGCTTTTGGATTTTTTCTAAGTATAGAATTACCATCTCGTAACTCCTCGTGAGATCGTTATTCTAAGAAAGGTGACACGGTTGGGTGCACAGCCTGTGTAGCTTCACACGGCCCGCATAACCCTCTATATAGATGATTTTGTTAAAAAATTTCTATGTATGGGATTTCCATTCTGGACCATCGTAAAGTGAAATTTTTCTATGTGTGGGCTCACGGGTATATACACGGACCGTGTAGTACCACACGGGCCGTGTACCCCTCATTGAAGTGGTGATGTCCAATTTTTCTATCCATTTAATTAGAGGCATTTTCATTAATTTGGTTTATCCTAATGGACTTTTAGGGATTCCTATGCTATCTGAAGACCCCCTAATGACTTAGACCCTATTCCTACTAAAAATCACTCCTCAGAATTAGAATTCTCTCAAGTCACTCTTAAATCTCCTTCAAAGAACTCTTGTGGGTTTTACGCATTGGGAATCAAGGAAGGGATCTTTCTTCGCCAAATCTTTTGCTGAATCTCTTCATTAGCGAAGGTATGTAGGTTTGATCTTCGGTTCATTTAAGCCAAGGAGATCCAAATTTTTTCAAGTAATTTTTCATTGAATTTAAGTTCACGTTAAATATGGTTTTTCATTGTTTTGATTTATTAAATTCAATTGATTGTGGGCTCCACTTTATTTATGATTTTAAGTTACTTTAAGCTCTTACATGATGAATTACATTATAATTACTTTGAAGGTCTTTTTTTTGTATTTTTAACAAAATTATCGTTTTGCCATTTTCAAAAGTTTCCTTGAGTCATTATTTGTTAAGTCTAAAAGCCAGATTTTTGTAAACACTGTGATGAGCTTGAGTTTTTCAAAATAAAGAGTTTTCAAACATTTAAGTTGAAAAATTTGAGTTTTTTGGCTGTTTTGAGTTTTGAGTGTCGGATTGCGATTCTGTTAATTCAATTAGCTACGGAATGTCGAATCTGGTCCAAGAGAACTTGCAGAACTGAATTAGGAGTTAAAATGGAGATTTAAGCCGAAAGTTACATTTTTAGTTCATTTTGGATCATAAGTGTGACTTTGGTCAACATTCGGAGTTCTGAGGCTCGGATGGAAATTCTGTTAGTTGCAATAATTCCAAATGGTAAAACTAATCCTAGAAATGACTTCATTGCAATTTTTATAGCTTCTGAGAATATTTTGAGTTGTTGAGCACGAAACTAGTTTAAATGGCTTTCTCGGGTATTGTGTCCAAGGAGACCTCAAATTCAAATTCTGATAATTTCATTAGATTCGGAACATCGATTTTGGTCAAGAAGGACCCTTCATTCAGTTTTGGAATGTGTTTTGGTCCCTTCGATAGTTTTTTATATTAGAAAATGGGACCCACATTGGAATAAAACGACCTCTGGTGGGAATTTCGACTACATCGTTGAGTCCGAAATATCATTTTCAATCAGATTTCATATATGGAATGTATTTTTCCGACTCCAGATGAGGCTGTAGATTGAACTTAACTTTGAGAGTTTGCTGAAAGTGCTGAAGCGGAAGATGACGTGGCCCAATTAGGCGCTACCACGTGCAAGACGAAGTAAATAAATCTCCAGTTTTTTTCCTCAGATTTTCTAGACTTCTCACAAACTTCCAACAACGATGTCTCCCTCGATTTTTGTTCACTTTGGGCGATTCAAAAAACTAAATTGTGTATTTTTCGAAAAGGAACACCATGGGAGTTTCTACGATTAATTTTGGCGTGCCGTTTGAGGTAAATTTTTTTGTTTTCGGCTGGTTTGAATATCTTTTTGGAAACTTTAAACATGAGATTTCTATCTCGTTTTAGCTCCATTTTTTAAATGGTTTTCGCCATTGAATTCCTTATTACTTGGAGATTATTTGCATGTACAAATTTCCAGATTTTCGATGACTTTTTTCTGATGAAGAAATTTTTAGACCATTTTGCCCTTTTCACCCGAATTAATTGATTTTGTTGTCATTAGATTCATTATGTGATTGTGATGTTATATTTGAATAGATTTTGGTGATTTGTAGTATTGTAGAGAGGGAAAAACTTCGAAATTGACGTTATTCGAGTCTTTATATAAGGCAAATTAATTTCTAATCTTTTGTTAAATATGCCGAATCTCGTACGCGTTAATGTGCATAGAATTGAGTATTTTAGAGTAGATATGGATTAGTGTAGGCTTTGATCGAAATTTTTGAATTGAGTAATTATTCCTATGGTGATATTTGACTTGTTAATTAATTGTGGAGGTGTATTTTAGGTGAAATAGTAAATTATTTGATATTGATATCAATTTAGTACTTATTTTGAGATGTGACTGTATTGAGGTTGTGATGGTATTGAGATATTAAGGATATTGTAACATTTATAGTATTGAGTATACCCATATTCTTGTAATTTCTTCTGTGTATGATTCATGAAATATTTTAGTATTATAAAAAGTAGGCAATTAAACATAAATGTGAGTTGGTGTGGCGTTGTGACACTTGAATTGGAAATGTGGCTAAGGGATGAGCATTCTATTTTTTGAGATATATTATTGTGGTTGGTGATTAAAAGTGAATTTTTTTGTGGACTTTATTTCATGTTCATTCATTCTATGTCACACATAATTTGCATTGGTTCTGGATATTGATATAGTGAGATGGTAAAAAAAAATTGGGACCGAGGTCTTTTTTAGTCGAGATGTGATGCCGAGGTCTTTGCCGGCAATATTATGATACTGAAATCTATGATAGTGAGATTGTGATGCCGAGGTCCTTGCTGGCAATATTATGATATTCAAATCTTTGATAGTGATATTGTGATGCTGAGGTCTTTGCCGACGATATTGTGATACTGAAATTACTGATAGCGACATTGTGATGCCGAGGTCTTTGCCAGTGATATTATGACACTGAAATCTGTGATAGTGATTCTGTGATGCCGAGGTCTTTACCGGCGATGTTGTGATACTGAGACCTTTGCTTATTATATTCTGATGCCGAGGTTATTGCCGATAATTATTGCATAAGCTTTAAATCTCATCCTTGCATATTATTATGTGGCATGGTGTTATTCATGCGATTGATTATGTCATCACTTGTGAGCTATGGCTTGTGATTTAATAATTTTGATATACTGAAAAAACTATTTTTATTATGTATTATGTGTTGTTGGGCTGGGACTTTTCTGAGTGCAGGTTTGTAGTTTGGCGATATGTGGTTGGGTGTGAATGATTTACATGGTTCTTCATTACTTTACTGTAGGTTAGTTCCATTTTCTGAATACCGCGTTGTTTTTGGCACTCACCCCTTACTACATTTTTTGTAGGTTACGAGCCCGGTCCCTCTCATTGCAGGACTGAGCTTCCGGATTATCCTTAAGGTAGTTGCTTATGTCATTGGCGGACCTTCAAGGAATCTATTATTATGTGACGTTCTATTTGAGGACTAGATATTTGAGACATATATTTTGTTCGAATTTTATATATTTAGCGTCTTGTACATGTGACACCAATTCTGGGATGGTTGTAGTTTGGTCTTCCTATGATTATTTTTCATATTAGATTATTTTATCTTCCGCTATTATTGCTATGTTTGGATTAGTAGGTTTTGGGCTGACTCATCTTGGTGGGTTAGGAGAGTGCCATCACACCCAAATTTTGGGTCATGAGATACATTGATGCTGTGAAGTTATGAAGATACACATCCCCCTTTAAAGCTTGATTTGTGCATGGTTAAATTATACTATGATTTTAAATATGGATTTAATTATGTTTTCACTTGAATTTCATATTATATTGTTGATTTTAGATTGAATCTCAACGACGCATGTTATTTTCACATCATTCATGAAGATTGGAGTTTATGAAAATTATAAAGTGGATTAAGCCCAATTATGTTGTATGATACAATTTAGATAAGATATTGGTTATGAAAAGAATTTGATCACACAAATGTCTATGGTTATTTCTCTTTGAGCATTTTGGTTGTTTGCACCATCTTGTATATTTGAATGATCTATTCCAATGAATGAGTAATGGGCCTACAAGCTATGATTTGGCATTTGAGCCTAAGCATAGATTATTATGAATGATGTTTTGATAATAAGCCTAAGATTGCAGTGAAATTATTTCGAAATAACTATTGCAGGGATGCCCATAAGGTGAAGTATGGTTTAGCTTTGACAAGCAGACCACCTCTTTACCGGTGAAGTATGGATTTCATCATGGTTCAAAGTAATAGCTCGCTTGTTCTTACTCATGTCGGTTAAGGTCACATCCCCACTTTATATGAACATTATTGCATTTTCATGCATCAAGAGTTTCACGACATATTTTATACAACTCTTCTATGGGCTTATTGTTTTTTCTATATTAGGTGCCCTTGTCATCTAAGTTTGACATACACGTTAGATAAGTCATATGCATTGCAAGCCCCCATACGTAGTACATTCAAACGTACTAATGCATACTTTTACCTACATGATATAACCATGTAGGGATCAAGGAGTACATTTATACACCGCACGATGTTTAGCTCAGGTCTCAAGGTCTTGCTTGTTGTGGTAAATCCTATCTTTTAAGGACAAGCTACCATTCCTCTACCTATGGTGTTTTACTTGTTTTTATTCTCTTTGAGGGTGAGCTCGGGGCATGTCTTGTCCCCCGACCTATCATGTTGTCACGACCTAGACCTAGGGTGTACAAGTGACACGGCGAATTGGGAGACTAGAGTCCCCAAACAAGCCTCAAAGTATCCAAATTCACATCATCCGTTCGAAAGTGTTCTCAAATGATAAACACATAATCCTAAGGGACGGGGAAGTAGGACTCACGTTATGCGGATATAATAGGCAAAGGGGAATAAAATAGATTTACATAGCACGTAGCACATAAAGGCTAAGGGACGGGTACGTATGACTCATGCTAAGGGGCAATTTGGGACTTAGGATCTTTCGCATCATATCATACCATTAATTCATAAGACTCGTAACCAAAACACATAACAATACCTAATTGGTGACCAAGCCATAACATAATCTCAAACATAGCAGTTAGCATATAAAGGTAAATGAGCTTACAAGATGTCAAACAATGCCTCTTTTCATAAGATAGAGGGCGGGGGCGAAGACATACCCCGGGCTACCCCTCAATTATAATTAACCTAACCAAAAACACCATAGGTAGAGGATAGGTGGCTAGCTAAATGTCATGTTGTGGATAGATGTACACCTTGGTCCCTATAATGTGATATCATGTAAGTAAAAGTAGGCGTTAGTACATTTGAATGCACTATAACATAAAATGAGTCATATATCCAAAAAAGAGTAGTATACAATTTTCCATGAAGTCCATGATACATGAAATGCAATAATGCTCATATATAATGGGGATGGACTATAACAAACAAATAAAACTCATGTGAGCTATTACATGAGTTAGTTTAATAAAGTCCTCCCATCGGTAGGTGAAGATTACTTACCAAAGGTAATCTACATCGCACCTTATGACCTCATCTTTTCGGTGGATGGTCACCATCCTTACGGCGATGCCTTTTCATAAGGATTTTCATTATCATTTCATAACATATCAATAGATCAATAACATTTCCTTAAGACCTGGTCTTTTGGGTAATGGATTACATTGCAATGTTGGCACATAGTTCGAGGAAAGGGAGAGGACCCTAAGGGAAAGGCCTGACGCCCCCAACCTAGCTGTGCTAAATCAAAACATCCCATGAGAATACTTATATATATACAAGCTTTCAAGAGATCAATAGTCATTTCAAATCGTTCAATAAACCATATTTCTTAATTATGATACTTATCAATAGGAATAGCTCATGCTCAGACCGCTATAGTGCAAGCACCCAATTCTCAAAGAGCCAATAAAAATAGACATTTGTGTGATCACATTTGTATCATAAACAATACCTTATCATAATCATATCATAAAACATAGTTGAGCTTAACCCACCTCATAATTTTCATAAAATCTAATGTTCATGAATGCATATTCCATGAATTATGTGGGATAAATATAGGTAATTTAGATTAAATCTAAAATCAATTATATAATATGACATTGATGTAAATCCATAATTAAATCCACATTTAAATCATAATACAGATCACCCATGCATATAAAAAGTTTTAAAGGGGACATGCACCTTCATAACTTCATAATCTCAATGCAAACCATCATATCAGGGCTTAAAGTAACATAAAATCATAAATAAAGTATAGACCATACATCAATTGAATTTATTAAACCATAGTTCTCAAAACCCTTATTTAAAGTAAGCAGAATTCCATGAAAATCAATCGAAAAGTGTTTGGTTCTTCTTGGTTGAAAGGGACCAAGAATCAATCTCACATACCTTGCTTAGGAAGAGGAATTTGAGAAAAATTTAGCTTGAAGTTGGAACCACAACTAAATCCTAGCTTGAATCTTGAAGGTGATACTTGGGGTGAATTTTCAGAGTCTGATTCTAGAAACTAAGATTTTCAGAGTCTAATTCTAGAAACTAAGTTTTAGTCTTGAATGAGGTTTTAGAATTAGTGTAGGAGAAGTTTAGGAATGTAAAAGGGGGTTTAAAAGGTCTTCTGAGCCTTGGAGATGGTTAAAAATATCAAAAACACTTCGTAAAACGGCCCTTTAAATTTTAAAAGGAACATGACATGGTTGGCTTCATGGGTCGTGAAGCTCTTCACGATCCGTGAAGGCTCCCTGTCTAGCCTAGACATATTCTATGTAAAAGGGCATAACTTCTTGCTCCAAACTCGGAATGCAGTGAAACCAAATGCGTTGGAAAGCTAATTCAAATAAATTCTATTTGATATGTCATGGAATATATAGGTATTTTTGTGCTAAGAGATATCACCATTTAAAGTTGATCCTTCTATTGGTACTCGTGAAAAACTTAGCCAATGAAATTCGTTTGAACTTGACTTGATGTAGGAGACCCATGATGGCCTTAAACAATATATATAAGCTTGAACCGAAGGCTTGAAAGTGAACTTATCTTGATCTTTAATCCACACAGGCCATTTGACCTCACACCTTGAGGGCTCTCATGAAGCACCACCTTTGTCCAAAACTTTTTCAAAACAAAATTTTATGCTCAATTTAGGTCGTACAATGTCTATGTTATTACATTATCTCCCATCTTGGGAACATTAGTCCCCGAATTTTCAAGAACAAGGATTGGAAGGCTTGACTTAGAACATGAAACTTTCAGACATAAGATGCAATACATTGCTCACCAGTTGAAAATCATAAAGTCATTAAAACTCATGTCTAAGCATATTAAATCAATCAAAACATCATAAAATTCTTTTTGATGCAGATGTATGCATGTCATATCATGAGTCTCAAGAATGAAAGAGTTAGGACCACTTTAGAAGAGGAAGAACCTAATACCTTAGACTTGAGTAGATTAGAAAAGATGGGCATATCGCTTCATCATTTCCAACTCCGTCTCCCATGTAGCACTCTCCACGTGTTGATTTCTCCAAAGTACCTTCAAAGAAGCTACATCCTTATTACAGAGCTGCTTCACTTGTCTATCGAAAATCTCCATCGGGACTTCCTCATAAGATAAATTCTCCCCAACCTCAACACCTTCCAAAGAAACAATAGTGCTACCATCACCAACTAACTTTCTCAACATAGACGCATGGAAAACAGGGTGAATGAAACTCAAATCCGGAGGCAACTCCAACATATAAGCCACGTCCCCAATCCTTTCAACAACCATATAGGAGCCAATGTACCGGGGACATACCTTGCGCTTCTTACCAAAAAGCATCACACATTTCATAGGTGAAACCTTCACATACACCCAATCACCAACATGAAATTCAAGGACCCTCCTCCTAACATCCATATAGGACTTTTGGCGACATTGGGTCATCTTCAACCTTTCCCTTATAAACATCACCTTATCCATAGCTTCTAACGCTAAATCTATGCCAATCAATGCCTTTTCCCCCAACTCAAACCACCCCATCAGTGACCTTCACCTCCTCCTATATAAGGCCTGAAACGGTTGCCATACCAATGAAAGCATGGAAGCTATTATTATAGGCACACTCAATGAGCGGGAGGTGGTCATTCAAATTACCCTTGAACTCCAACATACAAGCCCTTAACATATCCTCCAAGGTTTGAATTGTCCTCTTAACTTGCCCATCGATTTGAGGATGAAAAGTTGTGCTCAACTTAATCTTAGTACCAAATCCATTTTGAAACAACCTCTAAAAGCGAGAAGTTAATTGGGTTGAATGATCCTATATAATGGACCTATGCACACCATGTAACCTCACCAACTCGTGGGTGTATAACCTTGTATAATCTTTGGCACCAAAAGTTATCTTGACAATAAATAGTAAGCCGACTTTGTCATCCGATCAATGATAACCCAAATGGAGTCAAATTGTCTTCAGGTCGGTGGTAAACAAACAACGAAGTCCATGTTCACATCTTCCCATTTCCAAATGGGAATCTCAATGTCCTGAGCCAAACCACTAGGCCTTTAGTGTTCTACCTTAAACTTGTTGACAACTTGTACATTTGGATACGAACTTGGCTATGTCCTTCTTCATACGATGCCACCTATACGCCTCCTTCAGATCCTGATACATCTTAGTAGATCCCAGATAAATAGATTTATGAGAGTTGTGAGCTTCACTCATGATCACCTTCCTGAGACTATCCAGATTTGGCACCCATATTCAGTCTTGGTACTGAAGTACACCATCTCCCCCTTAGGAGAACACATCAATATCATTTTTGGAAACCAATTTCTTCAATTCAACCAATGATGGATCTAAATCTGGCTTATCTTTCAGATCAACAACTGAACATTCGACCCTATGTGAACATGAATATCACCATCACTAGAGTCGGCCAACCTAACACCAACCTAGCAAACCAGTGAACATCCTTTGCCAACTCCCTCTTCTCCTCCCCAACATGAGCCACACTCCCCATGGATAGCCTATTAAGAGCATCAGCTACAACATTGCCCTTACCGGGGTGATATTGAACACTTATGTCGTAGTCCTTTAGGAGTTCCAACCATCTTCTTTGCCTCAAGTTGAGATCTTTTTGAGTGAACATGTACTGCAAAGTCTTATGATTGGTCAAAATATCCACATGTACCCCATAGAAGTAGTGCCTCCAAATATTCAAAGAAAAAAACACTACCGCTAACTCAAGATCTTGAGTCGGGTATTTACGCTCATGCACCTTAAATTACCTTGATGCATATATTATTACCTTACCATGTTGCATATGTACACAACCCAACCCGATCTTTGAGGCATCAGAATACACCATAAATCCCTCCAAGACATTAGGTAAAGTAAAGACAGGTGTCGATGTAAGCCGATCCTTCAAGGTTTGGAAACTCCTTTTGCATTCATCTGACTATACAAACTTAACCTTTCTTTGGGTCAATTTATTCAGTGGAGATGCAGTAGATGAGAACCCTTTAACGAATCTCCTATAATAGCCAGCCAACCTAGAAAACTTTGAATATTCTAAGTAGTCAACGATCTAGACCAATTATTCATAGCCTCAGTCTTCTTTGAGTCAACCTTAATACCATCATCGGACATCACATGACCAATAAATGCTACTTCACCCAAAAAAATTTCACATTTGCTAAACTTGGCATACAACTTCTTCTCCCTCAAGGTTTGTGGAACAAACCTCAAATGATCCCCATATTCCTGCTCACTTCGGGAATAAATGAGAATGTCTTCAATGAAGACAACCACAAAAATTGTCAAGTAATGTCTTGAACACCTGATTCATAAGATCTATGAACATGGACAAAGCATTAGTTAAGCCGAACGACATCACCATAACCTCAAAGTGCCCATACCTTATCCGAAAAGCCATCTTGGGAATATCAAACTCTCTAACCTTCAAGTGATGATACTCGGAATGGAGGTCACAATCTTTGAGAAGTGGGTAGCCCCTTGAAGTTGGTCTAACAAGTCATTGATCCTAGGCAACAAATACTTATTATTAATAGTGACCTTATTCAATTTCCTATGATTGATACACATCCAAAGAGATCCATCTTTCTTCCTCACAAATACCACTAGAGCACCTATGAGGATATATTTGGCCTAATGAAGCCCTTCTCCAACAAGTCTTTGAACTAATCCTTCAACTCTTTCAACTCGGTCAGTGCCATATAATAGGGATGAATAGTGATAGGTTGAGTATCCGGGAGAAGATCTATACCAAAGTCTACTTCTCTTTCGGGAGGAATACCGGAAAAGTCTTTGGGAAACACATCTGGAAACTCATTCACCACTGGAACCGACTCAAAAGTAGGTGATTTGAACTTCACATCCTTGACCCACATAATATGATAAATACACCCTTTGGAGATCATCTTCTAGGCCTTGAGGTAGATAGTAAATTGACCCTTACTAGTAGAGTCACTACCCTTCCATTCCATCACGGGCTCACCAGGAGGTTGGAACTTGACCTTCCAGGTTCTAAAATTATGGAGGCATATGATGCATGCAACCATTTCATCCAAAAAGTCACGTCAAAATCAAATATCTCAAGTTCCATAAGATCACACATGAAGAATTTATGCAATAAAAAATAGGATAACCATGATAAACCTTATGTGCAACAACAGATTCACTCACGGGAGTATAAACTGAGAAAGGATCCTTAAAATTTTTGGGACTCAAACGAAACATAATAGCCAACAGAGGAGTCAAAAAAGACAAATTTGCACCTGGGTCAAGCAAAACATAAGCATCCAAATAAAAGATTTTTAACATACAAGTCACAACATCCGGAGCCTCCTAAACCTACTGGCATGCATTAAGAGCATAGAATCTATTGATCCTCAGGGCAGCCCCTTGTGGAGCTCCTTTCTAGCCTTTCCCCCCTTGAGCCACCTGACCTAGACCTCTATGAGCAATCTTTGTAATGTCAGCAGCCTTATCGTTTTTGTCCCCTGTCACGCCCTAAGTCCCATTAAGGCGGACTGGCACCCGTTGCCGACAAGGCTCGGGTGAACCAACATATAACTATGCACCTGCGATGAACATTTAAGAGGTTCCCATATTCAATATGCTTTCAAAAGAAAGTAAACTATATTAACAAGCCAAAAATAAATGCATAAAACTAGGCCGTTGGAGCCATGATGTCTATAGTATGCTACTTCACCACACTTTAATTTACATAGTCTACAAAGCCTCTACGTTAGGAGAAATATCCACATGGGTCGGGACAGGCCCCGCATGCATTTCTGTTCCGGGACATAATCTTTCAGCTTCCCCAGGTCCGAAAGCGGCAATCTCATACCAACTATACAATATAAAATACAAGTTCTAAACACACAAGCCCCAAAGCAACCTGGAGCTTAGTAATAGCAGCTGGAAAGTCCTGTACTCTTACTGGGGAGATCTAGTAACTCCTGTACCAGCAACATGAAATGCAGGTCCCCTGTAAGGGATGTCAGTACAAGATAATGTACTGAATATGTAAGGTAAGAAATGCTGCATATGAAATAAGAACTCAAATGATATCACACACTGGTGTGTAAGGATGAAAAGACCACCTTTAGTCATACTGTGGAATCATGTACTTTATGTGTTTTTATTACTTTACCATTCTTTACTGTATAATTTGTGCATAATATATATCATGTCAATGACCAGCTGACCAGTGGTAAGTCAATATCGGGATCGACCCATGCTAGGCTTTCCTTTCGCCCCTGGGATACCCCCGTAATATGGGATCGACCCATGCTAGGTGATTCTTCCACCCCTGGGATACCACCCATTAATAAGCAACTTTGAGTTTTCTTTTATTTACTTTCCAGATGATTCTTTGGTGATCATAACCTTTAGAACTGTAGGAATATAAACATGTGACATATAAACAATCATACAAGATAATACCACAATGAAAGGAGAGATACACAACTAATGAACCGTATAGGAGATTAAACAACACATGGGCTTTGTTTGGTACAAAAGAACTCATGTCTATTCGGTATCCAAGAACGTATGCAGGTCTGACAAAGGTTATGTATGGGAACATATGAACATGGTAAAGGGTGGAGACACAATTATTAGTGATGTCGTAGTTGGTAAGTGCCCTCTATGTATCAAGGACTGACATAGATTTCATGCCAAGTAATAGGAAATCAAGTAGCCTTACATACCTCGTTGTACTATGTCATTATTACCTCGGAGTAGTATCATTTTTCTCCAAACACTTATCTACAATATAGTAGGTGATAAAACTAGTATTAGCAGCTAATAAACACATCTTGGTAATCTAATTTCACCCAAAAATAATATCCGGGCAGCAAGCTCGGAATTAGCAACCCAAGAGTATTCTTTCAGCATTTCCACTCCTAATCGTATTTTCTAATACATGTTCTCATATACGTATCTTATACAGCTTGTTTCAGTCCCATAACAGTGTTACAACAGCTCATAAAGTACAACATACGACAATTCTACACAACACGCAAGTAAGCAACGTAACATTACATCCTTTTGCTACATTTCGGCGTCAACAATTCCAAATCTGTTTCAACCTCAACCAAACTGTCCTCAACATATTTACAGACAAATACAGTCCTAAAATAGTACAAAAATAGTCCTCCAAGTGGATGGAACACATGAGACAACCATTCCCAATATTCAGTCCACAAATTCCTACTAAGAGCGCAATTTAGGTATCATATAAGAACTCATTTTCACGGAAGGTAAAAATGGTGCAGCAGCCTTCTTACAAAACTACAGAACCAAACCTTGTTAAAAACATACATATTACTTCATAATACAGCAAACCAACAAGAGAAAATCCTCTTAATTAACAAGAAAAGTGGACAACAATCTTTGGAACACATGCTGTCCCAAATTCCTGCACAAGTACAACCAGCATACTCTTCATGTTTTTCATGGAAACATTACACCAAACCATAGTATTTTTACTTACCTTAGCCCTCAAGGATTAGGTTCTCTTCAAGAATCCTAGAGGTAAGTCTTGGCTGCTTTACAAAGTGAAGAAAGAGCAAGGAGAAACTTTGAGACAAATCTGATTTTTGGCTTTAAGAAAATGACTAAAAGTTGCTGGATTTGCTCCCTTTTATAAGGCAGCTTTTCGCCGACTTTCTTCTGAATTTTCAGCCTTGCTTTATTAAGGTTATGATGCAGCAACTTGGCCTTTTCACTTGGGCCTTATTGGGCTTCAATTGGATGGGCTTTGTTGCAACTATTTCTCACTTAAACCCACTTAATTTGGCCCTATTTGTGAATTGGGTTGTGAATGTAATGTGGCCCTTTTCCTATTCATCTTGGGCTGAAAATGTTGTCCTTTTATGATGCCAAACAATGGGCCCAAATGACATCCTTAACTCGGGGTTTATTCTTTATCGGACTTGAACAAATTCAGTGTTGGGCCTTGTCTCCGTTTACCTAGCCTATTTAAGCTAAGCACATAGGTGACTCACCTTCTAGTTTCCTAAGTCTCACAAGCACCTTACTTATTTCACTTCATTTAAGGTCACAATCTCCTTAACTTGACTTAAAAATTATATGCACTAGGTCATCTTAAGCGTTAGATGTACATATACCCCTTTAATCTAAAATTCACGCACTTTTAAAATGTGTGCGGATTTGACCCCACCATATCATGTTTCATCTGCGTTGGACTAGTACATGTAAGATGTGGGGTGTTACATCCCCATACAAAAAGCATGCACCCAACTCCCTCCAACAAGTACCGGTGTGATTCCTCCCATACTTTTCACACTGAGAATACCCCTGACCACCACCAATTGGTGCCCTTAGAGGAGGAACTCTAGCAATAACAACCCTAGCACCAAAACCTTGGCCCTGTTAGAAGTGACCAAAGCCACGACCCCTAGAACCAGAGGATCAAACATCAAAATGGGCCCTCTTAGGATCATGTACCCTTTGATCTATTAAGTACATACCATGGGTCTAGAAATATACATGTCCTGTATGAGTATTGCGGCACGACATTCTTTCATAAGTGAGTCAAAGATTCCCTTAATCAACTTGTGCATCCTTGCACGAGGATCAACCACAAGTTTCGGTGCATACTTGGAGAGCTTAGTGAACATAAGAGAGACGTCCCTCGCACTCATACCCACTTACTTGAGGTTGATATATTCAGTCATCTTTGCCACCCTAAGCTCGAGTGGAAAGTAATGATCTAGGAAGGTAAGCTTGAACTCCTCCCAATTAACAACATTACCAAAAACCCTCTCAATAGACCATTGGGTGTACCACACCCGAGCCACATCTCTCAATTGGTAGGAAGCCAATTAAGCCTTCTTCGCTTAAGTGACACCCATAAAATTCAACATCTTGGTGAGCTCATCAATGAACTCCTGAGCATCCTCATCGGCCCTTGACCAATAAAACTCAAGAGGATTTATTTGAGTGAAATCCCTTACCCTAGAAGCTGGAGTGGGATCTCGTAGAAGATTAGCCTGCCTAGTCTAAGATATCACCACATGGACAAACATACCAAAGACCATATGGAATTCACCATTAAAGATAGGCTCATCCACAGGCCCTTGAGGTGCTTGACACTCGTTAGTCGAGGACGGTCTTGGTAAGTGGGGTCTTCCCTGAGGTATCTTCTGAAATTGAGAAATGACACCATCATGATAAGGAAACCATATATACGAATCATAGCACAACATAAGGCAAGAAAAAGTAAGACAATTTCGATAACACCTTCGTAGCCTCCCACTCATAGACATAGTGAACTTCACACCCATGAATAGGAAACTACTTGACAAGATATGTTGGACTCTAAGGAATCTTCACAAACCTAGTGCTTTGATACCATCCCTATAACGACCCAAACCTAGGGTCTAGGAGTGATATGGCGAATGGGACCCGAGAATCTCCAAACAAGCCTGAAAGTATCCCACTTCACATCATCGGTACGCAAGCGTAATCAAATGATAAACACATAATTCTAAGCGATGGGAAAGTAGGACTCACGCTATGGTGTTATCATAGGGAAGGGGGATTAACATGGATTCACATTGCACGTAGCACAAAAAAACTAAGAGATAGGTATTTATCACTAAGGCTATGGGGGAAATTCGAAAATTAATATCTTCTACATCATACCATAACATCAAGTCATAAGACTCATACCCAAAACAAAAAACAATACCTAATGGGTAACCAAGCCATAACATGATCACCAACATAGACTTTAGCATGTAAACGTAAAGGAGTTTAAATGGTGTCCAACAATGTGTCTAGTTATAAGATAGGGCGGGGGCCAAGACATACCCTACGCTCCCCCTTAATTATAAATAACCTAATAAAAACCACCATAGGTAGAGGACACGTAGCTTGTCCTTGGAAGATAGGACTCACCGCAACAAGCAAAACTTGAGATCCGAGCTAAATGTCGTGCAGTGGATAGATATACTCTTCGATTCCTATATGGTGAGATGATGTAGGAAGAATTATGAGGTAGTATGTTTCAATGTACTAATTATTCAGGCCTGCAATGCGTATGACATACCAAACCTACACTCAAACAATGGCACATAACATAGAAAGAGTCAAATATCTAAAGAAGATTAGTATACAATATCACATGAATTTCATGATGCATGAAAATCCATAATGCTCATATATAGTTGGGATGGACCATAACCAAAAAATCAAACTCACGTTAGCTATTAAATGAATTAGTCCAGTAAAGACCTTCCATCGGTACGAAAAGATTACTTGCCAAAGGTAATCAACATCACACCTTACAACCTCGCCTTTTCAGTAGATGGTCACCTTTCTTACAACCACACCTTGTCCGAAGGATTTTCGTTATGATTTCATATCATATAAATTGATGAATAACCATTATTATGACCCGCTCTTTTTAGTAATGGCGCACATAAGTATATTGGCACATAGTTCAAAGAAAGGGAGAGGACCTTTGGGGATAGCCTTGAAACCCCCATTGCATCGGTGCTAAGTTAAAGAAGCCCACAAGAATACTTAAACATATACATGCTTTCAAGAGATACCATAGTCATTTAAAATCCAAAGAAAAATCATAATCATAATTATTATACTTAATTATAGGAATAACTCATGCTCATGCTGATAGGTGTAAGCACTAAAAATGCTCAAAGAGCCATTAACAATAGACATTTGTGTGAGCATATTCTTGTTATAACCAATGCCTTAACAAAGTCATATCATAAAACATAATTGGGCCTAACGCACTTCATAATTTCCATAAAATCCAATGTTCATAAATGCATATGCAATGAATAATGTGGGATTAGCATGGGTAGTTGAGATTCAATCTAACTTAATAATCTCAATGAAAACCATCATATTATGGCTTAAAGTAACTTAAAATCATAACTGAAGTACAACCCATACATTAATTGAATTTATTAATCAATAATTCTCAAAACCCATAATTTCAAAATCAATTGGAAAGAGTTTGGGTCTTATTGGGTGAAAGGGACAAAGAATCAATCTCACATACCTTGCTTAGGAAGAGGAATTTGAGAAGAATTTATCTTGAAGTTGAAACCACATCCTAATCCTAGCTTGAATCTTGAAGGTGAAACTTTGAGAGAATTTGGAGAGTCCAATTCTAGAAACTAAGTTTTAGTCTTGAATGAGGGCTACAATTTGTGTAGGAGATGTTTAGGAATGTAAAGGGTGGTTGAAAAGGTCTTAAAAGCCTTGGCGATAGGTCAAAATATACAAAACACCTCAATAAAACAACTATTATATTTTAAACGAAACTTGACATGATTGGCTTCACAGTCTGTGAAGGCTCCTAGTCTAGCCGAGACAGAATCTATAAACAAAGGCATACATTCTTGCTTCAAATGCGGAATGAGGTGAAACTAGATGCGTTGGAAATCTAATTCAAAGATCTTTAATTTTGTAGGTTGTGGGCCATATAGTTCTTCTTGTGCTATGATATATGACCATTTATATTTGACCCTCTTATTGTTACTTGTCAAAAACTTGGCCAAGGGAATTCCTTTGAACTTGACTTGATGTAGAAGACCCATGATGGCCTTAAAAACCATAAATAAGCTTAAAATTAAGGCTTGAAAGTAAACTTAGCTTGTGCTTGAAGATCTCATACTTAGATTTTTTCAATGAAGTCACCTTCAAGGGAGGCCACACGGGTCATGTAGTGTCACATGGCCCGTGATACTTCTCATACCCCTCTCCTTAGAAAAATTCCAAGATCAAGTTATTATAAGGTGATTGCATACTTTTAAAAATTTCACTCTGAAGCCTTATGGGTAGCCACACAGGCCGTGACACCCCACACAAGCTGTGAGCTTTGTCGTGTGACAATACTTGGTCCCAATATTGTGGGATTTCACACCAAGGCCACCAGATGACCCACCACATTGTCCGTGAAGTGTCTTATGGACCTTGACGGGTCTAAGTGTGGTGTGCCTTAGTGGAAAATACCACATTAAAGGGCCAATCATCCTCCAAAGGCCAAGGACCACTCCATGGAGGCTCCACATGGGCCGTGTAACCTCACACGGACCGTAAAGTCTCCGATGAAGCTTTAGCTTGGTCTTAAAAATTTTTAGAACAACATTTCATGCACCATTAAGGTCATACAATGTCCGAGTCATTGCATATATGTTAAGAGGCATTGGTGGACATCTGATATATTCCTTTACATCTGTATGCTAAGTGCTATGCTTGGGGATTATGCTATGGCTTCGTTACCTACCGAGTAACATTATGTTTTGGGTATGAGGTTTATAGCTTGGATTGCATGATAAGATGAGAGATTTTACGTCTCGAATTGCCCCCACAACGTGAGTCATACTTACCTGCACCTTAGTCTTTATGTGACACGTGTTATGTGAATTCATGTTAATCCCTTTCCCTATGATATCCCCATAGCATCAATTGTACTTTCCCATCTCTTAGAAGTATGTATTTATCATTTGAATTCATACTTTGAGGCTTGTTTGAGAACTCTCGGGTTCCCATTCGCCATATCACTCCTATACCGTAGCTGGGTCGTGACAGAGATGGTAACAGAGCACTAGGCTTGTAAATGATCCTCAGAATCCAATATGTCGCATCAAGTAAAGTACTATTCATAGGTGTGAATTGCACCATGCCTATGAGTGGGAGGCTACAAAGACGTTCTAGAAATTGTCTCAGTTATTCATGCCTCATGTCATTGTATGGTTTGAATATTTGGTTTCCTTATCTTGATGGTGTCATTGCTCTATTTCAGAAGATTCCCCGAAGAAGACCCCACCTACTAAGACTGGCCCCAGCTAATTAGGGTCAAGCACCTCAAGGGCCTATAGATGAGCATCTCTTAAATGGTGAATTCCATGCGACCTTTGCTATGCCTGCCTAGGTGGTGACATCACAAATTAGGCAGGCTAATCTTTCGTAGGATCCCACTCCAGCTTTTAGGGTAAGGGATTCCACCCGGATTAATCCTCTCGAGTCTTATGGGTCAAAGGCTAATGAGGATGCTCAGGAGTTTATTCATGAGATAACCAAGGTGTTGAATGTTATGGGTGTCACTTCTGACGAGAAGGCTAAACTGGCTACATAATAATTGAAAGATATGGCTTAGGTGTGGTAAACCCAATGGTATATTGAGATGGTTTGTGGTAATGTTAACAATTGGGAGGTGTTCAAGCTTTCCAACCTGGATCATTTCTTTCAACTTGAGCTTGAGGAGGCCAAGATGACCGAATTTATCAACCTCAAGCAAAAGGGTATGAGTGTGAGGAACTATGCCTTAAAAGTCACTAAGGTCTCCAAGTATGTACTGACGCATGATCTTAAGTTAGTAGTGGTGGCTTTTGCCTTGAATATTTTGAGACACTACTTGTAAGGGGTACATGTTGATGTTTTCACCGATCACAAGAGTTCGCAATATGTGTTCACTCAAAGGGATCTCAACTTTAGGAAAAGAGAATGGTTGGGCCTCCTAAAAAACTATGACATGAGTGTTCAATAGAACCCAAGCAAGGCCAATGTTATAGCTGATGCTCTTAGTAGACGATCGATGAAGAGTGTGGCTCATGTTGGGGAGAAGAAAAGGGTGTTGGCAAAGAATGTTCACCGGTTGGCAAGGTAGGGTGTTAGGTTGGACGACACTAATGATGGTGGTACTTATGTTAAAAAAAGGTTGAATCTTCAGTGGTTAGTGATATGAAAAGTAAACAAAATTTAGATCCATCATTTGTTGAATTGAAGAAATTAGATGCCAAAAAGGAGATTGAGGTGTTCTCCCAAGGGCGAGATGGTACACTTTGGTACCAAAACTGACTATGTGTTCCGAATGTTGATGGTCTTAGAAGGGTGATCATGAGTGATGTTCACAACTCTCATTATTCTATTCATCTAGAATCTAATAACATATATAGGGATTTGAAGGAGGCGTATTGGTGGTATGGTATGAAAAAGGACATAGCCAAGTTTGTATCCAAGTGCCCAAGTTATCAACAAGTGAAGGTAGAGCACCAAAGCCCCGGTGGTTTGGCTCAAGACATTGAGATTCCCACTTGGAAGTGGGAAGATGTAAACATGGATTCGTTGTTGGTTTGCCTCAGACCCGAAGATGATTTGACACCATTTGGGTTAACTTTGATCGATTGACTAAGTCAACTCACTTTCTACAAGTCAAGGCTACTTTTTGTGCTGAAGATTATGCAAGGATTATACATCCGAGAGTTGGTGAGGTTGCACGGTGTGCCTAGGTCTATCATATTGGATCATGGTTCCCAATTCACTTCTCACTTTTGGAGGTCGTTTCAGAAGGGACTTGGTACTAAGGTTATGTTGAGTACCCCCTTTCATCCTCAAACCGATGGGCAAGCCGAGAGGAAAATTCAAGCCTTGAAGGATATATTGAGGGCTTGTGTGTTGGAGTTCAAGGGTAATTGGGATAACAACCTCCCACTCATTGAGTATTCCAATAATAATAGCTTTCATGCTAGCATTGGTATGGCACTGTTTGAGGTGGTGTAGGTCATCAGTGGATTTGTTTGAGTTTGGTGAAATGGCATTAATTAGCCTAGATTTAGTGTTGGAGGATATGGAGAAGGTGAAATTGATGTAGGGAGAGGTTGAAGGCGGCCGAAAGTCACCAAAATTCCTAATCGAATGTTAGGAGGAGGGATCTTGAACTTCATGTTGGTGATTGGATGTAAGTGAAGGTTTCACCTATGAAAAGTGTGATGCATTTTTGTAAGAAGGGCAAGCTAAGTCTGTGGCATGCTGGCTCTTATGAGATTGTTGAGCGAATTGGAAACGTCACGTATAGGTTGGAGTTGCTTCAGGACTTGAGTTCTATTCACCTGGTCTTCCATGTGTCTATGTTGAGGAAGTTAGTTGGTGATCCTTGCACTATTTTTCCTATTGAAGGTGTTGAGGTTGAGGAGAACTTATCTTATGAGGAAGTCCCTGTAGAGATTTTTGATAGAGAAGTGAAACGACTCCTAAGAAGGATGTCACTTCGGTGAAGGTACTTCAAATAAATCAACACGTAGAGAGTGCTACATGTGAGGCAGAGTTTGACATGATAAAATGATATCCCCATATTTTCAAATCTACTCAGTCCTAAGGTATTAGGTTCTTCCTCTTTTAAGTGGTCCTAACTCTTTTATTATTCAGTCTCATAATATGAAATGCACACATGTGCATTAAAAAGATTTTATGATGTTTTGAATGATTTTAATAGATTTTGGCATGTGTTTTAATGACCTTATGATTTTCAAATGGTGAATTATGCATTATATCTTATGTTTGGAAGTTTCATGTTCTAAGTAAAGCCTTTCAAGCCTTGTTCTTGCACATTCGAGGACGAATATTCCCATGAGGGAGATGATATAATGATCCGGACATTGTACGACTTCATCGGAGCTTTACAATATCATATTTGGCAAGCTTTGGACCAAGTGTAACATCAAGGGAGACTACACAGTTCGTGTGGACTCCAGTGAGGTGACCCTTGGCCTCAAAGTTTTATATTGGCCCCTTATGTGGTGATTCAAACTAAGTCACATCATACATGGATCGCTCACGGTCCATGTGACACTTCACGACCATGTGGTGGGCCGTATGATTGATTTGGCTTGAAATCCCATAATATTTGGATCAAGTGTAGTCTCACGGACCCTCACATGCTTGGGTAGTGTGACACAGCCCGTGAGGTCGTCCTTATAGCTTCCGAAGGGAAATTTTTTCTAAGTATAGAGTCACCATCTCGTAACTGCTCGTGAGATGTTTTTTCTAAGAAAGGTGACACGGTAGGGTACACGACCCATGTAGCTGAACATATCTCGTGTAACCGTCTATATAGGCTTTTTAGGTCTTCCTATGCTATCAGAGGATCTCCCAATGACTTAAACCCTAATCCTAATACTAAAAATCACTCCACACATTTAGAAATCTCTTAAGTCACTCTTAATTCTCCTTCAATGAACTCTTGAGGGTTTTAATCATTGGGAATCAAGGAAAGGCTCTTTCATCACCAAATCTCTTGTTGAATCTCTTCATTAGCTGAGGTATGTGGGTTTGATCTTTTGTTCCTTTCAACCAAGGAGTCCCAAATCTTTTCAAGTAATTTTTTATTGAATTTAAACTCACATTAAATATGGGTTTTCATTGTTATGATTTATTAAATTCAATTAATGTGTCAGTTGTAGTTTTTTATGTGTTTTAAGATACTTTAACCCCTTAATTGATGAATTACATTACAGTTGTGAAGTTATGAAGATGTCCCCTTTTAAAGCTTCATTTTGCATGGGTAAATTATACAATGATTTAAAATGTGGTTTTAATTATGCCTTCACTAGAATTTCATATTATATTGTTGATTTTAGATGAATCTAAATTATCCATACTATTTTGATATGTTTCATGGCACATGCATTAATGAACATTGGATTTTGTGGAAATTATGAAGTGGGTTAAGCCCAATTTTGTTCTATGATATGCTTTTGGTAAAATATCGGTTATGAAAAGAATGTGATCACATTAATGTCTATGGGTATGGCTCTTTTAGCTTTAAAGTGCATGCACCATCTTGTATATTTGAATATTGTGACTAAATGGTATGATTTGGCATTCCAGCCTGGGTATGGATTATTATGAATGATGTTTGGCTTCTACGCCTAAGATTTCATTGAAATGATTTCGAAATGACTATTTCCTCTTTGAAAGCATGTATATATACATATATCTACTTTGGTGGGATGCCGACTTAGCACCGATGGATTGAGTGTTCTCTTTATTTCCTTGAACTATGTTCCTAGCATAGCTTATGTGAAAGTCCTATTCGAAATGGGGATGCCCGTAAGGAAGGTTGCTTCATACAAAATAGGTATGCCCGTAAGGTGAAGTATGATATGTTATGATTTGTTATATGTGAAAATACTATCCAAAATGGGGATGCCCATAAGGGAGGTTGCATCATACAAAATGGGGATGCCCGTAAGGTGAAGTACGGTTTACCTTTGGCAAGTAGACCACCTCTTTACTGGTGAGGGAATTTCATCGAGATTCCAAGTAATAGCTCACTCCTACTCATGTCGGTTGAGGTCACATCTCCACTATATATAAGCATTATTGTATTTTCATGCATCATGTATTTTATGGAATATTGTAAACAACTCTTCTTTGGACATTTGATTCTTTCAATATTAGGTGTGCTTGTCATCTAACACAGAAATGCAGGATTGAAAAGTGATAAGCATTGCGTGCCCACATACTTAGTACATTCAAACATACTTACACATACGTTTGCCTACATGATCTCACCATGTAGGGACCGAGGAGTACATTTATTCACCGCACGATGTTTAGCTTGGATCTCAAGTTTTTGCTTGTTGTGGTGATTCCTATCTTTCAAGGACAAGCAACCATTACTCTACCTATGGTGTTTTACTTGTTTTTATTATCTTTGAGGGTTAGCTCGGGGTATGTCTTTGGCCCCGACCTATCGTAGGTTTAGAGGCATTGTTGGGACTCTTGTAAACTCCTTTACATTTATATGTGAAGTGCTATGCTTGCGGATTATGTGATGGCTTTGTTACCTATTGAGTATCGTTATGTGTTTTGGCTATGAGTCTTATGGCTTGATTTCATGATAACATGATAAATATCCTAAGTCCCGAATTGTCCCCATAGCATGACCATACTTACCCTCCCCTTAGTCGTTAAGTGCTACGTGTTATGTTAATTCACGTGAATCCCTTTCTCTAAGATATCCTCATAGAGTGAGTCATACATTCCCATCCCTTAGAACTATGTCTTTTTCATTTGAATACTCTTGCTAACCAATGATGTGAATTTTGATACTTTGAGGCTTGTTTGGGAACCCTTGTGTTCCCATTCGCCATGTCACTCCTAGGCCCTAGGTACGGGTCGTGACACTCTTCTACTATCTTTACCACCTTATAGGGCCCCACATACCTAGGTCTCAATTTCCCCTTACCAAACTGGATCACACCTTTCATTGGATACACCATCAAGTTGACCCAATCAAAAACTTGGAACTCAAGTTCCCTTCTTCTCACATCAGAGTAGGACTTTTGTCGGCTTTGAGCCGTTTGTAATTTTTTTCCTTCTGCTTTTAAATTTCTCCATAGCATTCCTTGCTGATTCTAGTCATAGTAATGCCACCTCACTAACTTCGAACCACCCGATGTGTGATCTACATCGTCTACCCTATAATGGCTCAAATGAGGCTATCCCAATACTTGCATGAGAGCTATTGTTGTAGACAAGCTCGATAAGTGGCAAATGCTTATCCTAACTCCCCTTAAACTCCAACACACAATATCTTAACATGTCTTCTATTTCTCAATATTCCTTTTGACTCGACCGTCAGTTTGGGGATAGAAAGTGGTACTCAACTTCACTTTAGTACCAAGCCCCTTTTGAAAAGTCTTCTAAAAGTGAGAGGTTGTGTTGACTCCATGATCCTATATAATGGACAATGGGATCCCATGCAACCTCACCAAATTTCGGATATATAAGCGGGCATAATCTTGGGCACTGAATGTAGTCTTGACTTGTAAGAAGTAGCTGACTTAGTCATCTCGACCACTATCACCCATATGGAGTAAAAATGATTTTTGGTCTTTAGAAAACCCACTACGAAGTCCATGTTGATCTCTTCCCACATCCAAGTAGGAATGTCACTTTCTTGTGCTAGGCCTCCCAGCATTTGGTGGTCAACTTTGACCTTTTGGCAATTAGCACACTCGAACACGAACTGAGCAATGTCCTTCTTCATTCCATTCTACCAATAGATCTTTCTCAAATCTTTATACATCCTTGCATTGATGGAATGAATGAAATATGAGGAATTATGAGCTTCTTGCATGATCAACTTATTCAAATCACCTAGGTATGTACAACCTCTCTTGATATCGGAGTGCACCATCTCCTCCTGTTGAGAATACTTGTATTTTTTCATCCTTCACTAACGCTTTAAACTCAACCAAGGAGGTATCTTGGTCTTGCTTAGTGTTAACCTTCTCTATCAAAGAAGATGTGGACCCATAAAGAACCATTGCACCACCACTTCTCGACTCACTCAATTTCACTTCTAATCTAACCAACTTATGAACATATTTGGTTAGCTCCCTCTTTCCATCGTCTCCATGATAAGACACATTACCCATGGAAACTTTACTGAGGACATTAGCTACTGCATTAACTTTTTCAAGGTGATACTTCATACTCATATCGTAATCTTTGAGTAGCTTTAACCATCTCCATTTCCTCAAATTGAAATCCTTTACGATGTACACATTTCAGAGGCTCATGTGGCTGGTGAAGACATCCACATGAACTCCATACAAGTAATGTCACCAAATCTTCAAGTCAAACACCATCGCCGCAAGCTCAAGATCATGAGTAAGGTAATTCTTTTCATGCACATTCAATTTCCTTTCAACATAGATAATCACCTTACCATTTTTCATTGGCACACAACCCAACCCAATCCTTGATGCATCACAATACATGACAAACTCATCATTCCCCTCTGACAATGTCAATATTGGGGTCTAAGTAAGTAGATCCTTTCAAGTTTTGAAACTTTTCTCACACTCATCCATCCACACAAAATTAACATTGTTTTGGTTAACTTTGTGAATAGGGATGAAATAATGGAGAAATCTTATACAAACCTCCTTTGGTAATCGGCTAGGCCCAAGAAACTCCTTATGTCAGTAGGAGTCAATGACCTTGGCCAATTTCTCACTGCTTCTGTCTTCTTAGGATCAACCTTGATACCCTCACTAGATACTACATGCCCAAGGAAGGCAACCTCATCTTGCTAAAACTCATTGGAAAACTTTGCATAAAGCTTCTTCTTCCTTAGGGTTCACAATACCACCTTGAAGTGTTCCATATGCTCTTGCTCACCTCGGGAGTAAATAAGGATGTCATCAATGAACACCACGACGAACATTTCAAGGTAGGGCTTGAAGACCATATTCATGAGGTCTAAAAATATCGATGATGCATTAGTGAGACCTAATGACATCACCACAAATGCAAAGTGACCATAGCTAGTCTGTAAGGCCATCTTAGGAACGTCACATTCTTTCACCCTCAATTTGTGATAACCAGGTCATATGTCAACTTTGGAAGAGTAGCCCCTTAAAATTTTATCAAACAAATGATCTATTCTCAAAAGAGGATACTTATTCCTTGTGGTGACTTTATTGAGTGTTTGGTAGTCAAGGCACATACAAAGCGACACATCTTTTTTCCTTACAAATAAAATCGGAGCACGCTATGGAGACCAGCTAGGTCTAATGAAACCCTGGTATAGAAAATCCCTCAATTGCTCCTTTAGCTCCTTCGACTCTTTAGGAGGCATTCTATATGGAGGGATTGAGATAGTTTGAGTATTGTGTAAGAGGTCTATACAAAATTCTATATCTCTTTTTAGAGGAACACCTAGTAACTAACTTGGAAAGATGCCGGAAACTCATTTATGATAGGGACCGACATAAGGGATGGAACCTTAGAAGTGAAATCCTTTAGTCTTACTAAATGATATGTACATCCATTGGAAATCATTTTATAGGCCTTTAGGAAATGAACCAACTCTTATATGAAGGGTTACTACCCTTCCACTCAAAAATTGACTCATTTGGGGATTGAAATGGACCCTATGGGCTCTACAATCACTGAAAGCATTAGAAGCATGCAACAAATAAATCCCAACAATCATATCAAAATCCACCATGGAAAGATCAGATAGATCACAAGGGATCATTTTATGTGAGAAAGAGATGTGATGACCCCTATAGACTCTTTGGGCAATAATGGACTCTCCTACGGAGTTACTTACCTCAAAGGGCTCATGGGTGACAGTTAGACATGCATGAAACATATTATCAATGAATGGGTTATAAATTAGAAATTTGCTCATGGATCTAAAAGTACATATGTATCATAATAAAAAACTTTTAACAATCTAGTGAAAACATCTGGAGCATCTTCAGCCTCTTAGCAACTATTAAGCGCATTGAACTGGTTGGTCCTTGGGATCCTTAATATTTCCACCTTGACCTTAGTGTGTTATGTCGCTGCTCCTACAATCTCTAGCACGATGGCCAGGTTCCCATATTTAAGGCATGTATTGGACCCATCTAGACATTCTCTTTTATGTGGTCTTTCGTACTTTGGGCAACTAGGAATTTTGGGCTTAAGAGAAAGCCCCTTGTCATTTACAGTCCAGGGAGGGGGAGTGTTAATGGATCCTTGACCACCTTACTTTTGACCACCTTTAAACTTGTGACTACCACCCCTTTTGGTGAGAGTAGCTCCCACCATCAATTTGAGCCTTCTTGGACTCCCTTGCCCAATCCTAGAGCTTCTCCACTTCAATTTTCTCCACATACATCATCAAGTGGGAGATGTCCATCTCGTTGACTAGCATGGCAGTCTTGAATTTCTTGGAGACCAACTCTAAGAATCTAGAGATGAACTTGCTCGTGTGAGTTCTCAGATCTGCGACTATAAAGGGAGAATACTTTGATAACTTCGTGAATTTGAGAGCATATTCCCTAACGCTCGTGGTTCCTTTCTTAAGATTGTTAAACTTGTGGAGCATCGCCTCCTTAAGATTAATTAGGAAGAATGGGTCCAAGAAAGTACACATGAATCTTTGCAACTAATAGGTACTGCTTCTTGGCCCGTCACATCCGCCCATTGTTCATACTAGATCTTGGTGACCCCTTTGAGTTTGTAGGCCACTAACTCAAAGTTCTCCTTTTATGGTATTCCCGTCATTGCAACTACCTCGTAATCCTCCTTATTGAATTGAATGGGGTCCTCGTTCACCTCAGTCCCATGAAATTATTGTGAGTTCATCCATATGAAGTCATGTATTCTAGAGGCTGGAGTAGGAACTTGGGATGGAATGACTATATCTCGATTAGCTTGATTAGCCAATACTTGGGACAAAAATATGAAGGCGACTAGATATTAAACATGAGACACTCCATCGTCCTATTCGAGGGGAGGGACTTGTTTTTTAGGAGTGCATTGAATTGGAGGTCTTCGTAGTTGCATGATCTAGTAACAAGAAAAATACCATCATTAGTTAAGAGAAAACCTTATTCAACTTTAAGACACGACATTATTAAGAAAGAAAGGAAGACTTTCCTGAGCCATTTCATAGCCTCTCACTCAAGATAGTGACGTGCTTCACAACCTTGAATGAGACTCTGCGCTACAGGGTGTGCATGGACATCCGAGGAACATTTTAGAACCTTGTGCTTTGATACCAAGTTTGTAATGACCTGAACTGGAGGCCTAGTCATCATACAGAGAATGAGATACCCGAAGGCACCTCACCCGTGCTATCTTAAGCATTTTATTAGTTTATAGTTATTCAATTAAAATATTTGCGGAATATAAGGGAAAATGGACTATAGGCCTCTTCTAGCAATGAAGCATCATTTAAAAGCGATAGGAACATCTAAAATACTTTGTCCATAAGCATACCAACTAATACATAACAAACTGAATCAGTAAGGTAAATTTCCATCAATAAAAAAGACTCCATAATAAGGGAAAATAGAAAGTAAAGGCCTCAAAAGGGCAATAAACACATCATCTAAAAATACAAAATACAAGCTAAAAAGAAAATGGTAGAGTCCCGTACTAAGGGCTCAACACAAATGAGAGTGCCAACCATGAACGTTGAATACTAACCACGAGCTGGTAGAGGAGTAGGCTGACATAATTAAATCATGCTGGCTAAATATGCTTTCGTTATGACCTGTGAAAATACAACACTTTTAATGCTTAAAACTTGGAATTTTGCGTGTTCTCAATGCGATGTTAGTTGGTTTTATGTGTTTTAGTGTTATATTTGCAGGATTAAAGGCTGGCCTTGATTTTCAGAAAAAGTTCAGAAGTTGCAAATTTTTTCTGTTATACGAGACCCTTTTATGGGTCGTAGGTCATTCTACGGACAGTAGGGTGGTTCCGTGAACAATTCTATTATGGGGCTATTTTCTGGAGGTTATTCTACGAACATGTAGAAGAGTCGTAGAAGATGGTTCGTGCCATGAGGATTAGAGATCGGAACTTTCTAAAGTTCATCAAATAAAACCCCCTTCACGGGTCATAAACCACTTTATGAGTCGTAGAGGTCTATCATAGAGTTGAAGTCTAAATTTCGAGCGTTGGAGTATGAGACCTTGATTACGGGTCATGGAATGCAATACATCCCGTAATACTCTTTCGTTGGTATGCCGAGCTATTTTTTGGACTTGTATTTTATATATTATAAAACAAATTATGTTATTTTTTATAAGTCTTGATAAGTTTTTGCCTAGCACTCAGAGAACTCAGTTATTAGAGTGAGAAAATTGTGAGATCATATTGGAGAGTCTTTGAGAACACTTTTGTTTGAAATTCATCTTTAAGATTGTGAGTCTTAAAGAAGTTGTATTTACTTGTTCTTAAATCTATTATGTTAGAGTTCAATTTTGTTTTCTCAATCCATAATTCTTGCATTTACACAAAGCATGAGTAGCTAAATCCACAACTAAGGTTGTGGGAACCATGAAGAACTAACAAAATAAAATTGGATAATTCATAATGCTTGAAAGGTGTATATGCATCCATTAATTAAGTCTCTTTGTTCTGCATGTTTTCTGATTGTGGCCAACATTTGAACCCGCCTAGTGTTACCGACGTGACCAAGGTAGTAATGAATAGGAAAAATGATTCATTAACAGGATTCAATTGATGTGTTCTTGTCTAATTAACAAAACTAGGCCAATGGGAGGTTGTAATGGGACTAATAGGTCAGGGTTAGTAATGCAGACAAAGCAGATTGGCCAAGTCGCATAGTGAAATTCACCTCTCACCTTTGACCAAAGTGCTTGGTGAACATAAATTATCATCCTTCATGTTATACACTAGAAAAGAATTAGGTTATATGGTTATACTGAGTTGGAGAATCATGGGGAACACAATACCCAAATTTCTCTCCATGTTGACTTCTCTATTGTGTTAGTTAGTTTAGTTATATTTTTCATCGATTATTGCAAGACCCCCCCCTTTGGGGAAGTAAGTCGGTTAACCATTCGAATTGCGATCATTGAATTCTTATGAGTCTACATACTCCCTGTGAGTTCGACCCTAACCATTGTTAGGTTCTATTTCTTGATAGAGACTACTTTATCCTCTAAAAAGCAGTATAACTTGGGCGACATCAAGATTTTGGCGCCATTGCCGGGGAATAAGGCTAGACTTAGTGAACTCATAAGCAATTCGGGTGTTAAACCTTTAATTTTACTTTTGTTTGTTGTTTTTGTTCTTTTCAGGGTGTAAGTGTAGTGTATGTCCAACACCTAGAGTCAAGGCAGTCCCTTAACTCCATTTGACCTAGAGATCCACCAAACGTTGAGGAGAATAGCCCAAGAAAATGCTAATAACTTTCGCCCATGAAGATCTTAACGAGAACAACAATGATAATGCAGATAATAAGAACCCACCTTCTCTGGAGGACATTACTCCACAGCCTCACGATTTCAATGTCAGTGCATACCAGTGGAATCAACATAAGTTGAATCCTATAATTATGGAGGTGACTGGAGTTATTGTGTTGCCACCACTACTGGTAGACACAAAAATTCACAGTCTCGAGAGGGTTACTTCAGATGTTATAGAACCGTGGGCTATTTGTGGGCTTACCATCGAAGGATACACATAACCACCTACACAATGTGGCATTCATCTGCAAAAGTGTAATGGGAACATAAAGTATGTCTATAGATGTTGTTGGACTTTGTGTATTCCTATTGTCTCTTACAGGCAATGCAGCATTATGGCTATCTAAGCTCCCAAAAAGTTTGATCTCCAATTAAGTAGACTTGCACAAGGCCTTTTTGGAGAGTTACTTACCTAGATCGAAGAAGATCAAGTTGAAGGGCAGATCAATCAAGAAACTTCCTAGTGATTCGGTCAGTACTACTTGGGAGTAGTTTACCAAATGTTTGAAGAGCATCCTAGACCAAAAGATTATTGATGATGCCTTAGTGGAGATCTTTTACCATGCCCTTGATAAGAACAGCCTGGCTTGTCCTGACACTATCATGTTGGGCATGTTCTTAGATCAACCATTTGCATGGATCACAGAGGGAATGGAAATAGTGGTCAAGAATAATCGTGCATAGGGGCACAAAGAGAGAGAATAAACTAAAAGGTCATGTACTGTTAGTGTGGGTCTAGAGCTAGTAATGATAAATCAAGAAATCATGCAATAGCTTGCGCAGATTCGCACAACTATAGAGGTAATGAGGAAGCAGAACCAAGAGCAAGTAAATGCAGTAGTTTATCATCCTCCATGTGCACACATGTATGATCAGCCAAATTATGATGAGGAGACGTGTTTTGTTGGTGATCAGACGGGGAATTTCTACACGAAAGCCCAAGGGTCCAATCAGGGCTATTGGCGCCAAGGTCAAGGAAACCAAGGTCAGAACATTAATAGAGATGGAGCTTACAGGGAAAACTGCACAGGATATTATGATAGGAACAAGGGTCTAAAGAGAGATGCATATTGTGGTCCCAGAGAAGGCTTCAAATATGATCCCTATGTGTCATCGCATAACCGGGATGAAGATGCAAATAGTTATAGAATCAAGGGTGTTTGAAGCTTGTTGAAGAAAGCTAAGATGTAGGATGAGACTCTAAGGGGAATGAAATGAAAGATTTCTCGTATAAATAAGAAAAATGAGTCTCACTCTATGGCTATCAAACAGCTTGAACAACAATTATGTCATGTGTTAACTTAATTCAATCTGTGTTAGAGGGGTACACTGCCTAGTAAGAAAGGTCAAAATCAAAAACCTGAACGGCAGCGTATGGTGGTTACTACTCAGGGTGGCAAGAGAACTATTGATCCATTAATTCAAACTGACGAGGAAGATGTTCGAGAGCAAATAGGTGTGGCAAAGGATGCGGGAATAGGAGATGATCATGGGGAAGATGGGGTGAGTGATGTTGCTGATGTGCCATAGAAGTTGAAGTCCCTTTCTTCAAAGAATCAAAAAGAGGGAGGAGGAAGACAAATTCAAGCACTTTCTTTCCATGCTTAAACAAATCTCCATCAATATCCCTCATTGAGGCATTAGAGATGATGTCAGGGTTTGATAAGTACATGAAGGACCTGGTTACTAAAAAGTGCACTGTGATATAGGAGCTTTCCCAAGAGCTTCAATATTGCAATGCTATTGCTACGAGGTCTATGTCTCATAAGAGAAAAGATCCCGATGCTTTCACCATACCCTATACTATTGGAGATGTTGAGTTTGCAAGGACAGTATGTCATCTAGGTGCTAGTATTAACCTAATGCTCCTTGCAGTCTACTAGAATCTTAGATTAGGATCCTCTACTCCGATGAGCATGCGGTTGTTGATGGTGGGTTGCATAGTGAAGAAGCCTGTGGGGACACAATATGATATGCTAGTCAAAGATAAGAAGTTCATATGCCTCATAGACTTTCTGATCCTAGATTGCGAAGTCGACTTTGACGTCCCAATTATCTTAGGAAGACTATTCCTAGCCACTGGGTGAGCACTAGTTTATATAGAAGCCGGTCAACTCAACTTTAGATTGAATGACAAACAAGTCATCTTCAATATCTTTAAGTACATGAAGCATCTAGACGATTTGAAGAGTGAAGTCTCGTCAATTGGTGAATTCTGAGTAACCAATATGTCCAAGACGTGTCGTGACATTAAATCTATCCCAGCTTAGGAGACAACTCAAGGTGGACACTGACACTTTGGTGCCAAGGTATTTTTTTGACCCCTATATGTTTTATTTTGCTTCAATTTTGTGCATTAGGGACAATGCACATCTTTTTTGATGAGGTGTGGGTAGTTATGGGCCTTACCAAAATTTGAGTGGCTTAGGGCCATAACTAACCCAATTTTTTATTCTGGTGTTTTCTCGCATGTGTTGTTTTTTTCATGGATATTTAATTTCTGTTGAACTGACATGTGTATGATATATAGATAATATTTGTACCATATTGTACCAATATTTTTTGTCAGATAGTGCATTTGTTGTGTTTTGTTTTAAAAATGATACCCACCAAAAATTTATTTTGATTAGTAGTTAGATAGCAACCATGTATGTTTAGGTGTGTGAAAATATTTTTTCCGATAAGTTAGGATAAATTTAGATAAGAAGCATGATCTGAGAGTCTTTTGTTTGATGATGTATGAAGTGCCATGTCAGTGTGAGCCTAATTTGCAGGAATCATGTGTTTTGTCCTAATTTAGAACATGCCCTGTTACTCTAAGTTAGATTTTATATTAATTGGATTAGGTAAGGATCTTAGGCCATTGTTCTTAACAATCAACTTAGCCTAAAGTGACTAACCAAAACAATGATATATCCGTTTTTCCTAATTTTTGAGCCTAGCATGTACTTATTCTTTTGAAAATGCCTCATTAACATAGATATATTACTTATAAAATCCTGAAATTGGCACTGGTATTTCCTTGAACATTGTGCACCTCGACTGAAGCAAGAGCCTAAGTTAAGGGTGGCTACCAAAAGTGTCCCTGGTTTTGAGGATGGATATTCAGGCTAAAAGCCTAAGTTTAGGGTGGCTAGTGTAAGCGTGAAACACAAAAATGAGGGGCTAAATTAGCGATATAGAGAAATCATTTACTGGATGCAAGAAAAATAAGTAATGCCTTAGTTGTGAGCTAAAAAGCTACATAGTGTAGAACTAAAGAAAAAACTGAGAAATAAAAAGAAAGCACTCAGAAAAGCTTGAAAATAGCAAAAAAGAAAAATAAGTGAAAATAACAAAGTTGGTAGGGAAAAAGTGTAGAAAAATGTAGTGCCAAGGAGGGCCTTTAATCACTATGTTCCGATAATGTCATACCAAAGCCCGCTGAGCCCACGTTACAAGCCTAGAAAGTCCTAAAGTGATCCTAGTCTAGTTGGTTGAAAGTATTAATCATGAGTATAGGGGAAAACCTATGGTATTAGACATGATGCATAAATATCCTTTGTGAGAGTTAGTGATTTTACATAGTCCTAAGGTTATACATGAAAACATGATTGCATGTCAGATGCGATACTTTTTCCAGTAAGGACATTTTCATTGCATTGTTAGTAGTAGAGTTGTTTAGTGATTGTGGATTGTTGATACTACCTCGCTTCTCATAGTTGTGTTGTCACATGCACCAGTTTGTATTGGTTTTCTAGATAGCTATTTGATCATGTTTTGAAAAGTTGGTGTGGGAAACTGAGTTTGAGATTTATGTGACGTATGCTGTGGGGTTGAGGTATATGCATTGCTATATTATATATATAGATTGAGTCCGTTTCTTGTGGACAAGCAATAATTTTAAGCTGGGGGTGGTTATGTGCTGCCAAAATACAACACTTTTGATGCTTAAAACTTTGAATTATGTGTTTTCTCAATGTGATGTTAGTTGGTTTTATGTGTTTTTGTGTTAATATTTGCAGGATTACGGGTTGGTCTTGATTTTTTAATAAATTGCAGAACTTGCTGATTTATACGATACCCTTTCCGGGTTGTAGATCATTCCACGGGCCGTAGGGTGCTTTTATGAACAATTCTAGTGAGGGGCTATTTTTTGGAGTTTATTTACAAAAATGTAGACGAACCGTAGAAGGTTTTACAATTTGTAAAAGATGGTTCGTGCCCTGAGGATAAAAAGTGGGGACTTTCTGAAGTTCATTAGATGAAACCCTCTTTACTGGTCGTGAACAACTTTATGGGTCTTAGAGGGATGTCGTAGAGTTGAAGTCCAAATTTCCAGCACTAGAGTAAGAGACCTCGATTACGATCTATGGAATGTAATACGTCCTATAAGCCCCTTTCATGTGACATGCAGAAAAGTTCTCCTATTTTGTTTAGGAATTGTATTTCACTTATGATTAATAGGGTTTTTAGGATATTTTTTTGTAAGTTTTGATAAGTTTTCGCTTAGTACATAGAGAACTCAGTAATTAGAGAGAAAAATTGTGAGATCATATTGGAGAGCTTTGAGAACACTTGCGTTTGAATTTCATCTTTCAGCTTGTGGTTTTTATTGAAGTTGGATTTGCTTGTTCTTAATTTTATTGTGTAAGTATTCAATTATGCTTTCTCAATCCATAATTCTTACATCAACCCAAAGCACGAGTAGCTAAATCCACAGCCAGGGGGTTTGTGGGAACTATGAAGAACTAACAAAGTAAATCCAGATAATTTATAATTCTTGAAAGGTGTACATGCATGCATTAATTAACTCTCTTCGTTTTGCATGTTTTTTATGTTGGCCTAGATTACCATCTGCCTAGTGTTATTGACTTGACCAAGGTAGTAATAAATAGGAAAAAAGATTAATTAACAAGATTCGATTGATGTGTTCTTATCTAATAAACCAAACTGGGCCAAGGGGAGGTTTTACTGTGACTAATAAGTAAGGGTTAGTAATTCGCACTGTAGAGATGGGCCAAGTGGAATAGTGAAATTCACCTCTCACCTTTCACCACAGTGATTGGTGAACATAACTTAACGCCTTGCATACTATACACTTGAAAATAATTGGGTTATCTGGTGATACTGAGTTGGAGATTCATGGGGAATAAAATACCCTAGTTTCTCTATATATTGACTTCTCTTTTTTTTGGTTTGTTTAGTTATATTTTTTATCTATTATTGCAAGAACCTTCCCTCCCCCCCCCCTCACCCTAGGGAAGTAAGTCAGTTAACCATTCAAATTGTGATCATTGAATTCTCTCTTTAGTCTACGTATTCCCTCTGTGTTCGACACTAACCTTTAATAGGTTCTATTTCTTGACAACTACCTCTTTATCCTCTATATAAAGGTGTAACTTGGGAGACATCAGTTATTACGTTTGAAGGTACTAGGTATGTGAGATGCAATGCATGTATTAAAATGTAATGCCATCATTCATAAATATAATATATAAGTACGTATGTGATAAATGTTACATATAGTGAGCATAAGCATAAACAAGGAATGGATCTCAATATGAATAAGACTCAATGCATGAGAAATCACATGGAATGGAAACATATCATAGAGTCATGAACTTATGGTAGTACACCTTAACAAACATATAAGACAATGTAAGCTATTACAAGGAATCCAACATAACCCCCTACATTGGCACGAGGAGACCACTTGCCGGGTGGAACTCCATCAACTTCGCATGTCTCTTAAGAACATAAATGGCATACCTAAATCCACTCGCCTAGCCTATAAGGGCTCCCATTGTGGAACATAGTTAGGGACTTTGAGATTTAACTTTAACGGGTTATGCCCCAACTAAAAGAATGAAACCCAATCCCAAGTCCACTCAGTGCTAAGCCATCCTACATAATCTTTAAAATATAACTTAGAATCATAAGTAGTAATCATAGGAGTAACTCGAACATAGGAACCACCAAGTGACAATTTGTTTTTCATCTTGGGGACAGTTTTTAAACATATTCATGAAAAATGTCAACACACTTATATCTTTGACAAATTTTTACTTAAAACATAATTTTAATGCCCTAAGAATCAATACATGTCACATGAAACATGAGGAAATTTCTCTTTTTCAGATCATCGCATATGCCCACACATCATCCTTATCAATACTCATCATTGGGGTCATTATCAATGCCTCAAAAATGCATATACTAAGTAAAATATCATAGAAAATCATAAATAATATTTAATATCACAAAATATTATAAAATAACCATAACATGAATAATATATTAAAGAAACATAAAGAAAAGGTAAAATACTTGATAGGGAACTTTATGGGTAGAAGGATACCCATAATCAACTCACATACCTTAGGAGAACATGCGAAAGTCAAATGTTGAACCTTTGAGAAGATCATGGAAACCCTAGCTCTTGCCTTGCCCTATTCTTGAGAGAGTTTTTGTCTTAGAAGTTTTAGAGTGGAAGAATGAGGGAATTAAGGCTTTGAGTCCGGTATAAAGTCCATTTTTTATCCCAACATGACATAGTTTAAGCATAGAAATGATGAAATTCTGACCAAACTGTCCCTCATTAAAACTACCAAACTCAAACTACAAAACTCTATTTATGGGCCATTGGTCAAACCACGGGCCATAATTCCTGTTGATCATGTATGGCATTTAAAATCCTTGAAAATAGACTTTTCTTGACTCAAAACCATGAAACCTTATTACTGGTCATGTAACATCATATGGGTCGTGGTTAGACTCGTAGAGTCTTTCCATACTTATCAATTTCTCTTATATTTTGGGTCCTATCCATGAAAGGATCTTATAGGTCATAACCTTTCCTACAGGGTGTGCTGGTAACACATAGGTCACCTTCCAGAAAACTCCATATTTCCTTCATCTCTAATAGTTTAACTCATGACTCTATCTATGGATTGTAATGTATGCTATAGGGCGTCACTTGGTCCATAGGTTACCCCATACTTGGAATCCTTTTTCCTTTTCCTAAAGTTCATGTTTAAGGAAAAAACCTAGGGATAGTATAGCAAATTATGTACCGTCTTTCACTCCCATAAACTTGACTTCAGGCAATTTTCAAGGCCATGTTTCTACACTTTTAGGCTCCTAATCTAGGGTCGTTACAAGACGTCTGATGTGTTGGAGTCATAACAGGTGTGGCTAAGGGAACTGCCTAAGGTCCATCCAGTTGTAGAGGAATGGGGGCATCCTGATACTCCTCTACGAGGTCTGTAGTTGGGTTACTATCCAGATATGGTCCTACATATCTACCCCTACTTAAAGTCGACTTTTATGAGCCATAACTTGTAAAAGTGAATAAAACAAATGAGACATCATTAAATTGACTTGATACACATCGCATGAGGAGATATAAGACATATTCCCAAAGGCATTTTGTAGCCTCCTGAAGATGGGTTACGAACATCTCTACAATTATCTATAGGACTCTGCTAGATGTTAGCTCTGTACAAGTGAGACTAATGAACTTGGGTTTCTGACACCAACTTGTTATGACCTAAAATCTTGAGCCATCATGTAACCTACCATGTCCCACTGGCAGATAAGCCAATTGTAACCCAGAATAACTAATAATGTGTCTAAGGGTAGAAACTAGTTTAGAGATAGAGTTTCGGAAATACATAGTAAAAACTATGAATCAACACTAAATAAGGTAACTCTATATACATATGACAAAAGAATCCCTGCCAGAACATGGAACTCACAAGTACAAAGCTACTAAGATAATAAATACAAACTCAAATCAAGCCGGAATAATAAATACACACTTACAAGAAAACATGGAAAGTCTCAAAAGGAAAAGATGGGCGACAGTGCTGAAAAAGACAAAAATGATCCAAGAACGCTAAATGCTCACTAAGTCTTTGAAAAATCAGCTACTGACTAGCTAGAATGAGTATCGCTGACTCATGTTAGGACCTGCATCCGAAGTAGATGCAGAGTGTAGTATGAGTACCAGAATAAGGTACCTAGTAGGCATCATAGGTCGACTAGGTAAGAATAGTAAATAAAGAAAGAAAAACTAGAATAGAACACCACAGAGATAGAATAGAGTAAAAGGGAAAAACACATAATGGAATAAGCAGGTACGTAGGTGTAGGATTCTATATAACCTAAACATATATGCCCGTTGTGCCCCTAAAACACAACAAGCACATTGACATACCAGGTAGGAAACTAGCGTACATCGAACCATGTTTTATCAAGTACGCTAAACAAGTAACTCATACTCTAGAGGTAGGAATGAAGCACAAAGACTAGACTTTTAACATGAGGATATAGGACCTATCATGAATACTATCGATCATACCAAATATTAGAAAAATGGAAGGACAGATCCTGTTCCTTCCATCACAGATTTGGGCCGATAAAATATAACGCAGCTCATAGCAGCCTCTGATAGTCAACTCTGTAATAGGAGATTCAACAATGAATAGCAGGGAATACAGATGTTGAATCTCTAGCCGTGATATAGGAGTAATATACCATTGGGGATACTGAGCTCGAACCTCTAATAATGGATTCACTACCCCAAAGATCTAACATAGCCTATTGGGCAAACATAAATCATCTATGAATACTAGTAAATCCCAATGAGCGATCAGAACACATTTCAATAAAGTAAAGCAAAGGCATAGAGGATAGCAAGACCCTAAGTCAAGTCACAAATTTTGTAACACCCACTAAAATTACAAAAATAACACTAGATGAGAGATGTGCCCATAACGTGTCTTCAGAAACTCTGATGGCAAATCAATGGCCGAAAATGCAATCAACATGAAAAATTGTGAGGGAAAATGATCTTGGTTGATTTTAGAATAATCAGATCAAAAGATAATTTTTTTTTATGCGAAACACAATTCCAGAATGAGTGTCCGATATGTCTGTATCGCAAAATTGTCATGTATTTACACCAGGATGTGATCCCAATATTTTCCAAGGGATTAGAAGACTGAATCAGAAAATTTTTAGTAAGAAACCCTAAAAATTAACTAAGTCCTCATCTTTTTTTTAATTTATGATCAGGGGCATTGCAGACTTTTCCCAACACCTCCTAAACATAAAATACGAATAAAATAGGTTTTTGAGCGTAAAATGGGTTTTAACACCCACTCCTATGTATTTTTAAGCTTCTAACAAAGACTACAGGCAAAGAGAAGAGAGGAAGAGCGAGGATTCAAGAAAATTGAGAAACATTCATGCAAGATTGATTATTAAAGTTCCATACACGATATGTAAGGCTAAATCAAATCATGAAATTGTTCTCCCATGTGCCCCTTGATAGAGGGAGATTGATAGATGAATGTATTGAGTGATTATGCATGTTTTCCATGAATGTTTTATTGTAAATTATACATTATTCGTATTTTCATATGTTGATGATCATTATAAACATGATTTTTCTGAATAAGTACTTTTACATGAGTTATTTCATAAAACCCTATATGTTTTTTTTGTAAAACAGTGCATGAATGAACCAAGAGACTGAGTCTAGAGCCTTTGATTTAAGAATGTTGATTTTGTTTGTGATGTGAGCATGATGATAGGTTTATAGAGCTTGATGGTTCTAAGAGTCTCCATAATTGAACTCTAAAAAGTGGTCTAGTTGATTGTTCCCTTAATTATTGGTCTAAGCTCTTTTAGAGATTGATTGAGAATTGAGTTAATGAGATGATTGATATGATAGGCCTGAACACTGAATTGAGGTAGAGTTTATGAAATGCTACGACTCTTTATGAGACTAATTGAGATGGATGATCTTATGATCAGTGAGTCTTGGAGGAGTATTGAGCACCAAAATAAGTAAGAGTAAGTCTAACTCGCACTGATTAACTATGCTGCGAAGCGTAGGTGAGGATTGAACTATTACATTAGAGGTTCTCTCTTGAGTTAAAGTCCCTGAAAGCAATAGCGGACTTGAGAGACCAGATCCCTTGTAAGTCTGATTCGTTCTTTACCTTGAAAGTATGGAATGGATATGGTAACATTAGGGGGAACGTTGTATAATCACGGGCTCAATATTAATTGTTGTCGCATAATCGGAACTCCTAGATAGGTTCTATACTAATAATACTCTGATTTTATTTAATTGGATTGGATTGGATTTGATGGTATTGATGGGTCATTGTCTTCTTGGTATTCTTCCTTTAGATAAATATTTGACATTCTAATTGAATATCTTCTAAGTGGATGTTATTCTATATTATTCTTTCTATATCTGCTTCATTCAACCATTTTACATAACGATACATTTCACGTACTGACACCCATTTTTGCATCATTTAACGATGCACAGGCAGGCACTAGCGATTGTCAACAGGCACTCCGTTGAAGATCTATTTCACACATTATTAATTGATGAGTCATCCTTGACTTCTGAGGATGCACGTGATTTGTTCCATCTAGCTTTCTAGAGTTAGACTTGATTTAGCTTTATTTTGGTTTGAGGTAGCCATGGCTCTATAATTGGCACCAATTGATAGCGATAGAAGCTTCGTAGACTAGAGGTGAGTTGTTGATTGAAGATTATATTGAGAAAGTTCCTTTCATACTAGCTTATTTATTTGATATGATTTTTGAGAATCAGATTGTCCACCTAACACTTTCATAGTCTTCCACTGATATGCTAAATATATTGAGGTAGTGAGTGTGATGAGGCCAAGTTGTTCGCTTGGGGACTAACAATAGTCTAAGTGCCTACCACATCTAGCGTATCCTCTCGGGGCATGACAAACTTGGTATCAGAGCATTGAGTTCAAGTGTTCTCGGGAGTCTATGACTCCATGTCTAATGGAGTCTTGTATATTGTTGTGCTTTGCGCCAAACTTTATTAACAAAAGGTTGTAGGACATTAGGAATTGTTACACTTCTTTGACATTCTGATTCGTGCGATATAGTTGAAACTCTACAAAAACTCCTTTCTAAGTCATGATTTACGCATTCGCAAAATTGTGATCATGCCTCCAAGAAGAGCTGTTAGAGGAAGAGGGCATCCTGCTAAAAATAATGCTAACCAACCCGAGCCCCAGGGACATGATGAACCCATGAGGTCTAGCTATCCCTGGTGAGCAACGACCACAAGCTTAAATCTCGAATGCTATACTTTGCCAGACTATCCAAACTCTAGCCCACGCTGTCACAACACCAACTGCTAGACAAAGAGCGAGTAGATAGTATGAGCAGGCCATGTCTAGAGTCTGCGAGTTCTTATGGATGAATCCACCTGAGTTCACGTGGTGTACACCCAATAATTATACAGAGAACTACATTGATAAACTTCAAAAAGTGTTTCAGATGATGCATGTGACTGATGTTCATAGAATTAAGTTGGCTGCCTACCAGCTCAAAAGTGTTGCCAGACTACGGTTCAATCAGTGAAAGAAGGGTAAAGTAGAGGAAGCTTCAATGATGACCTGGGCTGTGTTCTAGGAAGCCTTCTTGCGGATTTTTTTCCGAGAGAATAGAGGGAGGCCGAGGTACGAGAGTTCTTGAATCTAAAATAGGGCTCTGTAATAGTGCAAGAGTATAGAGTTAAGTTCACCTCTTTATCCCGCTATGCTCCGGATATGGTTGCAGATATGAGAGGAGAATGTGGTCATACGTTAATGGGCTGAACAAAGGGCCAAAGAAATATAGAAGAGGAGCTATGCTTTTGAGTTATATGGATATTGGATGGTTGATAACTTATGTACAACAAGATGATGAAAAGAGACAACAAAACATGGAAAAGTACAGAAATAAGAGCGCCAAGACATCCAGCCATGAGGTTGGGAAAAAGGGAATGAGAATGGAAATAGGTTTTAGTCTGGGCCAGTACCATCATCTGTTATGCACCTGTGCCTAGAAACAGGAACGATCAAATGTCTCTAAATTTCGGAGCCTAAGGATCTCAGTCACAAGGTAGTGTGACTCAAGCTTCACAGGATAAACCACCATGTGGTAAGTGTGCCAAATTACGCTTAGGGAAATATTGTGAGGGGAGAGAGGCATGTTTCAGGTGTGCCCTATTAGATAAATTTTAGAGATATTGTACTAAGTGGGCTAACCGAGCTCAATCTTTTTAACCAGCACCACAAGCTAAAGGAACTACGAAAGGTGCAATGTCAGGTGCAAGTGGAGCTACTAACCATTTGTATGACATAGGTAGTCCCCAAGATCAGGAGAACTCCCTAGATGTTATAATTGGTAAGATTTGAGTTTGTACTCTGTGTTGCTATGTTTTGATGGATCTTGGTGCCATAATGTCATTTGTGTCTCCTTATGTGGCTAGTAGATTCGATAGAACTCCTGAGTGTCTTATTGAACCCTTTGTTGTTTCTACTCTAGTGGGTGAATCTATTCTAGCTGAAAATATCTATAGAGACTGTGTAGTACCCGTCCATCATAAGGATACTCTTGTTGATTTGATTTAGTTAGAGATGATTGATTTTGATATGCTCCTTGGCGTGGATTGGCTTCACGGTTGTTATGGCTACATTGATTGTAGGACCAGAAGCATTAAGTTCAAATTCCCAAAAAAACTGGTCCTAGTGTGGAAGGGTGATTCTATTGTAACTAAGGGTAAGTTTATTTCCTACTTTAAGGCCAAAAAGTTAAACTTAAAAGGTTGTATCTATCACCTTATGCGAGTTAAAAGATGATGATGTCGAGCCTCCTACTCTAGAGCCAGTCTCAATCATGAATGAGTTTCCTGAGGATCTGGTTGCAGTCCCTCCTAATAAGGAGATTGGCTTTGGGATAGTTATTGTACCCGATGCTCAGCCTATCTCGATTCCACCTCATATGATGGCCCCCGCTAAGTTGAAGAGTTAAAAGAGAGATTAAGAATTTATTAGCGAAGGGCTTGATAGTATTTCTCCTTGGGGTACTCCTGTCCTATTTATGTGAAAGAGAAAGATGGGTCTCTGAGAATTTGGCATTGATTATAGGTAAATGAATAAGGTCACTATAAACAATAAATTTCTTCCCCCCAAGATAAATGATCTGTTTGACCAACTTCTGGGTGCCTCTTGCTTCTCAGCAATAGACCTTAGATCTGGTTACCATCAGTTGAAGGTAAAGGCATGTGATATCCCAAAGATAGCCTGTAGTACTAGATATGGACATTTTGTGTTTTTCATCATGTCTTTTGGGTTGACTAATGCACCTGCAACCTCCATGGACTTAATGAATAGGGTATTAAGACAGTACCTTAATATGTTTGTGATCATGTTAATCAATGAAATTTTGGTGCATTCGAGAGATGTGTTACCAAAATACACACTTTTGATGCTTAAAATATAGGATTTTGTGTGTTCTCAATGTGACTTTAGTTATTTTTATGTGTTTTTATGTCTATGTTTGCATGATTATAGGTTGGCCAATTCTTTTGGGAAAATTTACAAAGTTACTACAGATTTGGTGTTATACGAGACACCTTATGGGCGGTAGACCATTCTACATGCTATCTGGTGGTTTCGTGAGGAATTACAGTGAGAGGCCAAGTTTTTGAAGTTGCTTCTATGAATATGCAGACAAGCCATAAATTAATATTCGAATTGTAAAAGAGGTTTCGTCCCCTAAGGATAAGAGAATGAAAACATTCTAAAGTTCATCATATGAAACCCCCTTTACGGGTCGTAAACCAATCTATGAGTCATAAAGGGGTGTCGTAAAGGAGAATTCTAGTTTTCTAGCAACAACGGACGAGACCCCGATTACGGGTCATGAACTTCAATAGAGGCCCGTAAAGTACTTTCGTGGAGGTTGTCGACCAGTTTTTTGATTTGTTTAGAACTTGTTTTTAATTATTATGAAAAGGTCTTTTAGGTTATTTTTAAAAGGAGACGACCTACTTATGGTAGATTAGCTTAGTTTTAGGTTAGTGCTGAGAGAACTCAATATTTTTTGGAGAGAAAATAATGAGATAGTCTTTGAAAACAATTTTGGTTTAATTCAATCTTCAAGCTTGTGATTTTCATTAACGTAGGATTTGCTTGTTCTTCATTTAGTGGTGTAAGTGTTTAACTATATCTTTTAAATTCATGATCTGATCATCTACATAAAGCATGAGTAGCTGAATCCAGAACTAGGGTTGTGGGAACTATTAAGAACCAACAAAGTAAAATTAGATAATTCACGATTCTTAGAAGGTGTATATGCTTGTATTAATTAACTCTCTTCCTTTTGCATGTTTTTTGATGGTGGTTAATATTAGAACTCCCTTAGTGTAACTGACTGGACCAAGGTAGTAATGAATAGGAAAAACGATTAACTAATAGGATTCAGTTTATGTGTCCTCGTCTAATCAACCAAACAGGGTGAAGGGGAGGTTATACTGGGACCTATAGGTAATAATGCACACTATTGAGATGGGCCAAGTCGCTTAGTAAAATTCGCCTCTCACCTTTGACCATAGGGATTGGTGAACTTAAATTACCGTCCTGGCATGCTATACACTTGAATAGAATTAGGTTATAAAATGATACTGAGTTGGGGAATCATGGGGAACACAATACCTTAGTTGCTCCCTTTTATTGATTTCTCTCATGCTAGGTAGTTAGTTTACTTTACTCATAGATTTTGGCAAAACCCCCTTTTTGGGAGTTGAATTCATTAACTACTCGAATTGCTTGTTGGTGAATTTGCCTTTACTTTATGCATTCCCCGCATAACCTCGGTTAGGTTCTATTTCTTGCCAACGACCACTTTATCCTCTAAAAAGGAAGTGTCACTTGGGCGACATCAATATTTTGGTGTCATTGCCGGGGAAGACAGCTAGACATAGCAAATTCATTATTATTTTGAGTATTAATCCTTAGTTCCCTTTATTTTACTTTTGTTTATTGTTTTTGTTTATTTTCAGGGTTTACAAGTTGTGTATGACCAACACTCAGAGCCAAGGAAATCCCTTAAATCTATTTGATCCAGAGATCCATTGAACGATAAGAAGGATGGCCTAAGATAACACCAACAACACGGAAAATACGGCTCTAAATCAGAACAATAATGATAATGATGGGAATGAGAACTAATTTCTTTTGTTGGGTATTCCACAACCTCAGGATTTCAATGCCAATAATTATCAGTGAAATTAATACTGGTTAAAACCTATTGCTATAGAGGTGACTCGAACTATTATGTTGCAACTACTCCCGGTAGACATAAATTTCACAGTCTTGAGTGGGTTACATCAGGTGCTGCATAACCATAGGCTATTTGCGGGCTTATCATCAGAGGATCCACATAGCCACTTACACAATGTGGCATTTGTTTTTAAAAGTGTGATGGGAACACTTAATCTGTCTATGGATGTTGAGGGACTTCATGTCTTCCCATTGTCTCTCACGAACAATGCTGCATTATCGCTATCCGAGCTCCCACAGAGTTCAATTGCCATTTTGGTAGACTTACAAAAGGCCTTTTTGGACTTAAATTAATGGACCAAATCAACAACTTTGAGAAACTTCTGGTGATTCCATAAGAACTACTTAGGAGCGGTTTATAAAATTTCTGAGGAGAGTCCCTTAGCACAAGATAGCTGATGATGCCATGGTAAAACACTTCTACCATGCTCTTGATCAGAATAATCAAGCCTGTGCTAACACTATCCTGGGAGGCATGTTTCTAGATCAACTGTTTGGAAGGATTGTTGAACGCATGGAAAGAGTGGTCAAGATGAATGGTGCTTAGAGGTTGAGAGATATATCTTCCACGAAGATTTCATGTGCAGTTAGTGTGGGTCGAGAGAAAGCCAGAAATAATGATGATATCATGCAATAGCTTGATCAGATTCGCACGGGCACAGAGGTGATGATGAAGCAGAACCAAGAGAGAGTAAATGCAGTGGTTCATCAACCTCCACATGCACCCATGAATAAGGAGACATACTATGAGAAGGATCTATGTTTTGTTAGTGATCAGACAGGGCGTTTCCAGACCAACGCCCAAGGGTCCAATCAGGACTATTGGCGCCAAGAGCAAGGAAACCAACCACGGTGGTAAAGCAGGAGCTTACAGAGACAACCACAGTGGTTACTATGATAGAAACAAGGGTCCGGATGTAGAGCGGGGTCACAGAGAAGGCTTCGGGAATGCTCCTTATGTGCCGCCACACAACTGTGACGTAGGTGCAGGTGATTCCCGAATTGAGATGTTGTTTGATCGCCTGTTGATAAAGGCTGAGACACAAGATGAGACCCTAAGGGGCATGAAAACAACAATCTCTAGTATCAATCAAAATATAGAGTCTCACTCTGTAACTATTAAACAGCTGGAACAACAGTTTGGTGAAGTGTCGACTCAGTTGAATCAGCGTCTAAGGGGTACATTGCTTAGTAATACAATGCAAAATCCTACGAATTATCGGCAGTGTATGGAAGTTACTAATCGGGGTGGCAAGAGCACTATGATCCTCCTATGGTGGTCGAAGAGGAAGATGTTCGTGAGGAGATGGTTACAACTAAGGATGCAGATGAAGGAGATGCTCATCGCATGGATGGGGTGACTGAAGTAGCTTAAGCGCCAAAGTGGTATAAGCCCATCCCTAGGCCTTCTCCTCTCTTCCCCTCAGAGACTTAGAAAGAGGGAGGAGGAAGGAAAATTCAAGAACTTCCTCTCCATGCTAAAGAATCATTCTATTAATATCCCCCACATCGAGGCTTTGGAGAAGATGTCAGGCTATGTGAAATATAAGAAGGATTTGGTCACCAAACAATGCACTGTGAGTAGGGAGATTTCTCAAGAGCTTCAACATTGCAGGGCTATAACTATGAAGTCCTTTGTTTAGAAATAGAAGATCCAGGGGCTTTAACCCTACCCTTCACCATTGGAGATGTGAAGTTAAAGGCACTATGTGAGGTAGGTGCCAGTATCAATCTGATGCTTCTTGCGGTCTTCACCAAGCTTGGATTGGGGGCCCCTTACTCCTACTAATATGTGGTTGTTGATGGCGGATCGCACTGTGAAGACACCTACGGGGATACTATATGATATGTTTGTAAAAGTTGAGAAATTCATATACCTTACAGACATTGTGATCTTAGATGGCAAAGTAGACTTTGAGGTCACAATCATCTTAGGGAGACCATTCCTAGCAAGAGGACAAGCCCTAGTAGATATGAATGTTTGTCAACTCAGGTTTAGATTGAACGATGAAGAAGCTTGTCTTCAACATCCGTCTGTTAATGAAATATCTGAATGAGTTGAAGAGTGATAATTGGGAAATTTGTGAAGTATGAGTAACTAATGTGTCCAAGTCGTGTCACGATAATAAATCAAGCGCTACTTGGGAGGAAATCCAAGGGTTATGATATAATAGCATAGTTTTAGGTTTATTTTCAGTTTTTGGATTCATAAGTAACTTATTTCTTGTGTTTTGATTGTAATTTTGGACAATGGGTTCGTTGCATATAGGTAAATAGTGTATTTTATGAAGAGTATGAAGGTACAGGACTATGTCAGTCAGTTTGGCTGAAAAAGAGCATCAAGTTAAGTCACTTCGAGTTGGCTTACGAGCCACAAAATTGTTTACAACTCGTACCCCATCTCGTAAACATTTCCAATAAGTAGAAAATTATGCACTCCAATTGACGAGCCAACTTTACGACTCGTAGACTAGACTACGAGTCGTGAATGGGTCTTGTGGACTCTAGGTAAGTTTCTGAAATTTTACTAAATATTGAGGGTTGTACGAAACCATGATTTATGAGCTGTAGAACCATCTACGTCCCATTATCTGGGTTTTATAGGGTTAGGCCCCGTAAAATTTTCAATTGACCCGATAAATTTAAATAGAGGAGTCAAAATCATTTTGACCCCACGATTTCCCTAATTTATGAAATTTACCCAACCTACCCCACACCCTCAATTTCCTGACCACCTCCGTCCACCATCAACCCAAATTCCGACAAACATTCTGGATAACCTAGGGTTTTGCTTCTACTCGATTCCTTCTTCTTCATCTTCTTCTTCAAGTTAATCTTAATTCGGTGTAAGTTTTGAGTTTAATTACAATCCTTAAATTGCCTTGTATTGGAATGATTGATGTGATAATTATGTTTGGTATGGTGTTTAGCAACTAAATCATTGTTTGAATTTGAATGTATTAGTTGAAATTGGGTTGCCCAAAATTGAATTGATTGACTCCGAAATTTGGTACTTGAGCCTTGTGTTAATGTTCATTGTTTGGGCCTATTTTGTCAATTACCCTATGTGGTTGAATGATTATGATTGTGAATTTGTAGGTGATGACATAGGTACATAATTTTGTAGGGTTATCCATGCTAACTCACTTTCGATGGGGGTCTGCATGTATTGAAGAACATGATGGGGGTAACGTTGTAGAATTGAAATCATGTGGGTGCATGTGTTTCTTGCTTTGATGCTGATGTACTAGTTCTTGAAAATATTTTCTAGGGTTCGTGTGATAGACTTAGAAACTCTGGTGACTAAGTTTTCTGGCCCACGAGTGGCTTTTTCTGCCCGTGGAGTAATCCACGAGCCATAATTGCCCCTCGCGCACAATCCTAGAGAGTTGATGTTTTTGCGTATCCATCAGACGAGACCTTTTACAAATCATGGATCACTTTACGTATCATAAATAGATCTCGTAGATACCTACCTTAATTTAATTACTGACTTGAATTTTTTATGACCACCATCTATCACTAGTAAACCACTTTACGAATCTTACCTTGTCTCGTAGAACTTTCCAATAACAAATTTTTTTTGAACCACTAGTTTACAAAGGCTCTTTACAGCTCGTAGTATGCACTATGATCCATAAAGGTGTTTTTTTAAAACCCTTTTGCAACTGTACTCAGGTCATTTTTGCATTTCGATTCTTGCTTTGTAGGGATAACCATGGTGCGTAACATGTCTATGTTTAAGGTACTATGGCCCTAAAAAGAAAATTCGTTGAGATTGAGGCTATGAGGAGGCAGCTCGGGGATGAGGCCACGGATGATGATTAGACCACTCAGCTGAGTGGGTCACTAGAGGTCCTCAATGCTACCCCGAACCCAGAGGAGACTGTAGTATAGACCAGAGCCGCTACTAAAACTGGGCGTAACCCAATTTCAGGAGGGAGGCAGTGACATGCGTAACTTACCACAAATGACCCCATCAGGAGAGTAGTCCATCTCTGAGGGAGGCTCTGAGGACAAATTAGAGGCTAAGTCCTCCGTTTCTCCCTAACTGGTGGTGCGTTGAGGGCATAGAGGCAATCTACAGAGAGGGTGTGCAGCCAAAAGAGCTGGGCAAGCCTACCTGCTCCAACTATAAGGACCCCAGAGTCATAGAAGACAGACATAGTCGTGTCCTTAGTCTTAGGACACGATGATTTGGTATGGGCTCGAGTGGCTTACACATGTGCTTGGATGATTCTCCCTGACCATGTTGAGGAAGTTCTATGCTTTTGATGCAGCCACCATTCAAACATCTCTTCCCAAGGGGAAGAAGGCCCTCGCTCAGCCTAGACTAACAGAGACACGAGTGAGGGGGTCAGCGGGTAGACATACAAGAGGAGACGATCCACCATATGTTATTTTGTCCCGAGGCTCGTGTCCCTAGATCCACCACAGAGTTTTATTATAGGGTAGGGTAGATGCAGAACTCGTTAGTGATGAAGGATACTAAGCGACGAGCCACATTGATGAGATGGGTTGAAGTGTTTATTACAGATCATGGTTCAGAACTTGCTTGGGTCACCACTCACTCAGAGCCTATCGTCAAGGCATCACTCAGCTTCCCCAAAACATTTTGGTAGGCTATTGTTCATTCATGCATTCGGCCGACCCTTTCTGATAACACTTTGACACCAGAGCGTGCAGTTTTTGTTGCCAGCATATTAGTTGCTATGATATTTATTAGGCCTGCCTCATCATCGAGTAGATACATGAGGCCGTATTGAAGAAGTCCACCTCCATTTGTTTCCCATATTTAATCTATAAGCTCTATTTAGAGTCAAGGTTGGAGATACTACACCATCTGGACAGATGATTGAGGCCCAACACACTTTGGATCCCAACCTAATCAAGGCTAATGAAAACCCAGTGGCACACCAATGAGCACAACCCTTACCTATGCCAGAGATGTTCGCCTAAGAGCCACCTCTTGAGGGTTCTGCGATTGACTACTATTGATACTCCTACACCACAGGCTACTACTTCAAAGGCTACTCCCGCAGGTATGATCTACGTGTCTGCCAGATCTATACAAGCCATGATGCAGAGGTTCGCACATGCTAAGTCATAGTTGAGTGAGCTCATTAATGGGTTTACTAGAGTATTGCTGATTCGGAGGGTTAGAGTCAGGCACTCACTATCGCTACCATCCAGGATCGTGTTTCTATAATGAATGCCCACACTGATGCCTTCGAGGAGCGTACAAAGCAGATTGAGAAACACTTGGCCATCAGATTTATCAGCCATGCAGACAGTGATCCAACAACTCTGAGCTAACATGATAGTAGTACAATCGGCACTTGTTGCACTTCCAACGACTACAGCTCAGGTGCCGATGGTTGATTTAGTTTCCACTAATGAGCCTATACATTCTTCCCATGGCAAGAGACCCCTCATAGAGGGTGATGAGTCAAATGAGAGGCGCGTACGCGTGAAGCTCATAGAGGAGGAGAAGCTCAAGCTTGTCTTAAGGAGATCAATACATGAGAAGGAGAGGCGACGAGCTCAAGAGAAGGAGCAGTTGAGGGGTGTTGGCCCCTTTGAATAGAGGACCACTACTAAGCAGACCACCCCGCAGAAGGAGGGTTGCAAGAATCAGCCACACACAAGTGCTTGGGCGCCCAGGTATGCATTTTTTACCCCTTATGTTCTCTTTAGTTTTAATTTTGGGCATTGGGGACAATGTACATCTTTTTCGGTTCGGTATGGGTATTTATGGACCTTAGTGAATTTTGAGTAGCTTGTGGTCCATATCTACCAAAATTTTTTATCCTGGGGTTTTCTTCCCTGTGTTTGTTTCCCTATGGATATTTAATTTCTGTTGAACCGGCATGTTTAGGATGTTTAGATAATATGTGTAATAGATTTTACCAATACTTGTGGCATATAGCATGTTTTAGTGTCTTGTTTGATAAAATGGTACCCACAAAAAAATTTAATTAGTAGTTCGATTACCATGTACATTAAGGTGATTGACAATATCTTTTCTGATAAGAAAAGGTAAATTGAGATGAGAAGCATGATCTGAGAGTCTTTCATTGATAATGTAGGCAACGCCATTTATGTGAGAGCTCTATTTGATAAACTTATGTGTTTTGTGCTAATTCAGAAATTGCCCGGTTACTCTAAGTTAGATTGTAGATTTGTTGGATTAGGAAAGGATCTTAGGCTATTGCTCAGAAATAGTCCACTTTATCCTAAAAATAACCAACCAAATTGATTATATATCCCTTGTTCCTAATGTTTGATTCTAACATATACCTATTCTTCCAAAGCACATGATTAACCCAGCCTTATCTAGTTAAAATGCTGAATTTGGCCCTTGTCCTTCCTTGAACATTGTGTACCTTGACTGATGCAAAAGGCCTAAGTTGAGGATGTCTACCAAAAGTTTCCTGGTTCTGAGGATGGATAGTGTGCACCTCAACACAGACAAAAGTCTAAGTTGAGGGTGGCTAGTGTAAGGGTAAAACAAAAAAATAAGGGAGGTAAATTAGGAATATTAGGGAAAAGGAGAAAAAGCATGTACTGGGTGCAAGGCAAATGAAAGACGCCCTAATTGAGATCTAAAAAAACAAAATGAAGTGTAAACAAGGCAAAAAGCTAAAAAATGAAAACAAAGCCCCCAGAAAAGCTTGAAATAGAAAAAAGGGATAATAAGGTGAAAATAACAGAGTTGGTAGGAAGAAATTGAAAACAAGATGAATCTTCAAGGAGGGCCTTTAGTCACTATTTTTCCTAAACATCATACCAAATCCTCTTGAGCCGACGTGACATGCCTAGAAAGTCCAAGAGTGATCCTAGTCCAATGGGTTGAAGGTCTGGGTCATGATTATAGGGGAAAGCTTATGGTATTAGTCATTATGCACGAATATCTGTTGTGAGAGTGAATGAGTTTGCACACTCCCAATGCTAAAACATGGAAACATTATTGAGTTTCAGATGTGGAACTTCTTTCTATGAGGGCACTAACATTGCATTATTAGAATTAGGCTTGTTCAGTGATTCTGGATTCTTAATAATACCTTGCGTTTCATTATTGTGTTGTCACATGCACCAGTTTGCATTCGTTTGATAAATAGCTATCTAATCTCGTTTTGAATAGTTTGTGTGGGTATTTGAATCTGAGATGTGTGTGATGTATGCCATTGAGTTGAGGTCTGTGTGACTGTATTATCTAAATAGATTGAGTCTGTGGCTTGAGGACAAGAAGCAATTTTAACTTGGGGATGTTGATGTACTGAAAAAATACAACAGTTTTGATGCTTAAAACTTAGAATTTTGTGTGTTCTTAATACGACTTTAGTTGTTTTTATGTGTTTTTGTGTCTATGTTTGCAGGATTATAGATTGGCCAATGATTTTGGGGAAAGTTACAAAGTTGGTGCAGATTAACTTATTTACGAGACACCTTATGGGCCGTAGATCATTTTACAAGCCGTAAGGTGGTTCTTGAGGAATTTCAGTGAGGGGCCAAGTATCTGACGTTAATTCTACGAACATGCAGATGAGCCATAATTAATGTATGAATTGTAGAAGAGGTTTCATGCCTTGAGGATCACAGAACGACGACCTTCTAAAGTTCATCAGACGAAAACCCCCTTTATAGGTCATAAACTATTCTACAAGTCATAAATGGGTGTCGTAAAGGAGAAGTCTAGTTTTCCAGCAACAATGCAGAGACCGGGCCGTGAACTTCAATATAGGTCGTAAAATGCTTTCGTGGAGGTTGCTGACCAGTTTTCCTAATTTGTTTAGAACTTGTTTTTAGTTATTATAAATAGATCTTTTAGGTTATTATTCAAAGGAAACAACCAGCTTACGATAGATTAGCTTATTTTTAGGCTAGTTCTTAGAGAACTAAATATGCTTGGAGAAATTATTGTGAAAGAGTCTTTGAACACACTTGTGGTTTAATTCAATCTTCAAGCTTGTGATCTTCTTTGACATTGGATTTTCTTGTTCTTAATTCAGTTGTGTAAGTATTTAATTATGTCTTCTAAATTCATAATCTCTTCATTTACTCAAAGCATGAGTAGCTAAATCCACAACTAGGGTTGTGGGACCCATGAAAAACTAACAAAGTAAAACCACATAATTCATGATTCTTGGAATGGTGGCCAACATTAGAACTTGCCTAGTGTTACTAATTTGACCATGGTAGTAATGAATAAGAAAAGAGATTAATTAACAAGATTCAATTGATGTGTTCTTGTCTAATAAACCAAACTTGGCCATTAGGAGGTTATACTGGGACATATATGTAATGGTTAGTAATGCACACTATGGAGATGGGCCAAGTCGCATAGTGAAATTCTCATCTCACCTTTGACCAAAGGGCTTAGTAAACTTAAATTACCATCCTGCATGCTATACACTAGAAAATAATTAGGTTATCCGGTGATACTTAGTTGGGGAATCATGGGGAACATAATTAGGTTATCCGGTGATACTTAGTTGGGGAATCATGGGGAACACAATACCCTAGTTGCTCTCCTTTATTGATCTTTCCTCATGCTAGATGTAGTTCATTTTGCTTGTTGATTTTTCCGAAAAACCCCTTTTAGGAATTGAGTTGATTAATTACTTGTTTGCTCCTTGGTGAATATTCCTTCAGTCTATATATTCCCTGTGGGCTTGACCCTAACCTTGGTTAGGTTCTGTTTCTTGACATAGACCATTTTATCCTCTAAAAAGGAAGTGTGAGTTGGGTGAGTTAGGTATGATGATGTTGAGCTTCCTACTCAAGAGTCAGTCTCGATTATGAATGAGTTTCCTAAGGATCTACCTAGAGTCCCTCCTAATAGGGAGATTGACTTCGGGATTGATGTTTCCCCCATACTCAACCTATCTCGATTCAACCTTATAGGATGGCCCTCGTTGAGTTGAAGAGTTCAAAGAGCAATTAAGAATTTATTACTGAAGGGTTTTATCAGGCCAAGTATTTCTCGTTTGGGTACTATTTTCCTATTCATGCGAAGGAAAGATGGGTCTCTCAAAATGTGTCATTTATTATAGGAAACTGAACAAAATCATAATAAAGAAGTAATATCCTCTCCCCAAGATAGATGATCTGTTTGACCAACTTCAGGGTGCCTCTTACTTCTCAAAGATAGACCTTAGGTCTGGTTACCATCCATTGAAGGTAGGAGAATGTGATATGTAAAATACAACCTTTAGGACTACATATGAACATTTTGAGTTCTTGGTTGTGTTCTTTGGGTTGACTAATGCACCTAAAGCCTTCATTGGCTTGATGATGTAAGGACTTGGATTTTGAAGCAGCTCTGTCGGACCTTTTAGTATCGTCTCGAGCGAAACCTTTGCCCAGTGTCGCTCCATGGAAGGCCCACACTGGCTGTGTGAAGCCACACGAATCGTGTGGCCTCCCGTGGAGGGGTGCTTGGCAAAGATTTCAATGGAGTGGAATGCGACGGAGGATTTCGGACCAATTGAGGGCACATGGCCACCCACACGGTTCATGTGGTGTGTCATAGGCTGTGTGGCCCTCCATATGGCTCACTACATAAAAAATTTCTAAGTACGAAATTATCGTCTCGTAACTTTTTCATGTGGAAATTTTCTAAGTAATGTTTCACAACCCTTGACATGACCCGTGTAGCATCACACGGGCCGTGTATCATCCGTATGGCACCCTTAGTTTCGGATAGATTCCAAGTGTTGGCACCACAAAATTTATCTAAGTGCAGGTTCACGGGTACCGTTCACGGTCCGTGTAACAACTCACAAACTGTGTAGGTGGCCGTCTGGACCTGAGGGTTCAAATTTTACCCGTGTCATTTATGGCATTTATGTAATTACGGTTTATTTTAATTATGAATTGTGACCTTTTACCTATCCAAAACCCCTAAACTCAGCTGATATCCCTCCCATCTTAATTCATTCTCTTTAAACCCTTTTTCTCTCAATAGACCACTCCCCAACACTCTCTACTCTCCTCCTCATGACTCAAAGCTAGGGATAATTGGACTTCAACTTCAATCTAGGATCTTCTCCAAATTTCAGCTCCTCAACCAAGGTATGTGAGATTGATTCTTGGTTTATTTCAACCAAGAAGACCCAAAATTTCTTTCAATTGATTTCATGACTTTTAATTCACTTTAAATATGGGTTTTCATTATTTAATTTTATTAAGTCCAATTGATGTATGGGCAATATTTTCTTGTGATTTTAATCCACTTTGATCACTATAATGATGATTTATATTGAGATATGAAACTATGAAAATGCATGTCCCCTTTTTAAAGTTGATTTATGCATGGGTGATTTATACTATGAACATGCATGTCCCCTTGATTTCATTATGGAATTATTCAATTTCATATTATTATGTTGATTTAAACTTGAATCTATGTTACCCATGCTACTCTCACATCATGCATTGCATTTGCATTCATGAACATTGGTATATGGAAATTATGAAGTAGGTTAAGCCCAATTATGTTTTATGAAACGATTTTGATATCATTATGAGAAGGCATTGGTTATGACAAGAATATGATCACATACATGTCTTATGGTTATGGCTCTTTGAGAATCTCAGGTTCTTGCACCATCTTGTATATGTAAATGCGCTATTCCTTGCATGAGTATCCTGATTATGGTTTATGGTTTGGCATTTGAGCCTAAATATGCATTGAATGATTTTGAAATGAATTACAGTTTTGAAATGAATATTGTATCTTTTGGGAACACATATATGTATATGTATTCTCGTGGGATGCCGACTTAGCACTGATGGATTGGGGGCATCAGGGCTATCCCCAAGGGCCCGTTTCCTTTCCTCGAACTATGTCCCTAACATATGTTATAAGAATCCTATCCGAAATGGGATGTTTTCTCATAAGGAAGGTTTCTTCATATGAAATGGGATATGTTCCCGTAAGGTGGAGCACTATTATGATATTATATGAAAAATCCTTACTGAAATGGGATATGTTCCCGTAAAGGGGTTACTTCATACGAAATGGGATATGTTCCTGTAAGGTGAAGTATGCTTTACCTTTGGCAAGTAGACCACCTCTGTACCGGTGAGGGGTATTCATCAGGATTCCAAGTTATAGCTCGCTTGCTCTTAAACATGTCGATTGAGGTCCCATCCACATTATATATGAGCATCATTTCATTCATGCATCATGAGTTTCATGGAATCTTGTATATATTCCTCCCTTGATTATATGATTCTTTCTATGCTATGTGCCCTTGTCATCTAACATTTAAGTGCAGGTTTAGCAAGTCAAATGCATTGCATGCCCGCATACTTAGTACATTCGAACGTACTAACCCATATTCTATCAATACATGATTTTACCATGTAGGGGACTAGCATTTCGGTTACCAACCGTTTGACGAGTAGTCCAATCCAGAAGAGTACTTGTGGTGAGTCCTGTCCTCCAAGGGTGAGCCATCTTCCCTCTACTTATGTTATCTTAGATTTCCTTTTTTATTTGAGTGTGAGCCCAAAACATGTCTTAGCCCCTGTTTAATCTTGATTAGAGGCATTTGTTGGACAACATGTAGAATCTCAAAAATCTTTATGCTATGCGTGGTATTTGGTCTATGTATTCATATGGATTGATTTATGGAAATGCCGCATTTGGTTATATGCATATTTGGTATGGAAATGTAGAAAGTCCCAAGCCCCATATTACCCTATAGCGTGAGTCCTATTCTCCCGTCCCTTAGAAACTATGTGTTACTTTTTGAATGTTATTTCCAAACCGGTGTTGTGGATTTGGATACTTGAGGCTTTTTTGGGGACTCTGGGGTTCCCATTCGCCATGCCACATCTAGACCCTAGTACTGGGTCATGACAGATGAATAGGGTATTCAGAAAGTTCCTTGATAGTATTGTGATTGTGTTTATCCATGACATTTTGGTGTATTCAAGAGCTGAGGAGAAACATTCCCCAATCACCTTAAAATTATCCTCCATACTCTTAAAGACAATGACTTTTATGCAAAAATTTTGAAGTGTAAATTTTTTCTGAGGTCTATGGCTTTTCTAGGCCATATTTTCTTAGGAAATGACATTCGAGTAGACACCCAAAAGATTGAAGTGGTTAAGAACTAGCCTAGACCAACCTTTCTGACTGATATAAGAAGTTTCTTTAGGTTGGCAGGCTAGTACCATGGATTTATTGAGGGATTTTCTTCCCTATCCCCACCATTGACTAAGTTGACACAAAAAAAGGTCAAGTTTCAGATGTCCGATGGACGTGAGAAGAGATTCCAGGGGTTGAAATGAGATTGACTACTTCACCAATTTTAACCCTGCCTGATGGGTCATAAGACTTTGTGATATATTAAGACACGTCTAGAGTTGGATTTTGCTGTGTGTTGATGCAGAGAGGAAAAGTGATAGCCTATGCTTCTAGACATCTTAAGGTTCATGAGAGGAACTATTCGTCCCATGATCTTGAGTTGCAGCGGTGGTATTTACACTTAAGATTTGGCGCCACAACTTATATAGAGTGCGTCTGGATGTGTTTACTGACCACAAGAGCTTGCAGTATGTCTTTAGTCAGAAAGAGCTCAATCTGCGATAAAAGAGATGGTTGGAGATGCTCAAAGACTATGACATGAGCATTCTCTACCACCCAGGTAAATCTAACATTGTTGCTAATGCTCTTAGCAGGTCGTCAATGGGTAGTACTACCCATGTTGAGGAAGGAAAGAAAGAGTTGGCTAATGAAGTGCATAGATTGGCCCGATTAGGAGTTCAAGTCTAAAAGAATAATAAAGGAGGAGTCAACATCCACAATGAGTCTGCTTCATCTTTAGTGGCCGAGGTGAAAGAAAAGTAAGATCGATATCCTGTCCTGCTTTAGTTGAAAGAAGTTGTCCACAAACAAAAGGTGATGGTTTTCTCCAAAGGAGGAGATGGTGTGTTGAGATACGAGAGTAAATTGTGTGTACTAAATGTTGATGATGTTCGAGAAAGAATAATGGTTGAAGCCCATAGCTCTAGATATTTCATTCATCCTGGCTCTACCAAGATGTACCACAACTTGAGGGAAGTCTATTGGTTGAGTGGAATGAAGAGGGATATTGCGGAGTTTGTATCTAAGTGTTCGAATTGTCAACAAGTTGAAGTTGAGCATCAAAGGTCGTGTGGATTGGCTCATAACTGTGAGATTCTTGAATGGAAATCAGAGATAATCAATATGGAATTCATTACCTGTCTACCGAGGACTTGAAGGTAGCATGATTCCATATGGGTATTATTTATAGGATGACCAAATTAACTCACTTCTTAGCGGTTAAGATGACTAACACTGCAGAAGAGTATGCCAAGTTGTACATCCGCGACATTGTGAGGTTGCATGGAGTTCACTTCTCCATCATCTCGGACAAAAGAGTTCAATTCACCTCCTAATTATGGAGATCTTTTTAGAATGGATTGGGTACTAAGGTGAATCTAAGCACTTCTTTTCATCCTTAGATGGACGACCAAGCAAAAAGTACAATTCTTTAGGGGATATGTTGATATCTTGTGTCTATGACTTCAAAGAAAATTGCGATGAAAAGTTACCATTGATCGCATTCGCACATAATAATAGTTATCATGCAAGCATTTAGATGACTCCCTATGAGCCTTTCTATGGAAGAATATGTAGATCACCTATTGGGTGGTTTGTGGTTGTAGAAGCCGAGTTGATTGGACCCGATCTTGTCCGTCAGTTGATGGAGAAATTAAAGGTTATTAAAGAAAGGTTGAAGACTACATAGAGCCGACAGAAATCTTACACTGACATGAGAAGAAGGCACTTAGAGTTTGTGGTGAATGATTGGGTATACTTGAAAGTGTCACCCACGAAGGGTGTCATGAGATTTGGGAAAAGCTAAGTCCTCGCTCCATTGGCCCTATATGATTGTGAAGAGAATTGGAAAGTTTGCCTATGTATTAGAGTTACCTCCTGAGATAGACGCAATTATTATTTCACATCTCGATAATGAAGAAATGCTTGGCAGATCCTGCGCTGTCAATCCCTATTGAGAGTAATGGAGTAAAGAATAGCTTTTCTAATGAAGATGTTCCTCTCCAAATCCTTGACCATCAGGTTTGCAAGTTGAGAACCAAAGAGATTGTCTCAGTCAAAGTCCTATGGAGAAATCAATCCATTGAGGAAGCCACGTGGGAAGCTAAGGAAAATATGAAAGCTAAATACCCATATATATTCGTGCCTGATGATTAGAATATGGAAGCTAATGTCCTTAACCTTTGAATTGATTTGTCTATCCCTGAGTTGATTTTTGAGTTTGAATAGTGATTGTCTATATTATTGATGGATCATTAGTGTAATTGGTTGTTGAGTATTCAAAGGAATTTTGATTGTTATTCGTTCTTGGGTGTCCATCTTTACTCTTCATTGGAGGACAAACGATTCCAAGGGAGAGATAACATAACACTCGATAAAATTATCAAATTACCCCTAAATGAGAGATGTGAGCATAATGTTTCTTCAGAATCATCACTAGAAATTCTGAGGAAGAAAATGTGATCAGCATAAAAATTGTGTGGGAAAATGGTCTTCGCTAATTTTTAGGGCAACCAGATCAAAAGATATTTTTTTTATGCAAAATGCAATTTCGGAAAGAGTGCAGAACATGCCTGTGTTGCAGACTTGATGCGTATTTACACATGGATGTGATCTCAATATTTTCTATGGGATTAGAAAATTCAATCAAAAAAGTTTTAGCGAAAAACCTTAAAATCACCCAAGTTCGCGATGCTGACTTCATACACTGAGGTGTATTTTTTAAGTTTTTCATGAGGGGCATTTCAGACTTTTCCCAACCCCTCCTAAACATAAAACAAAACTAAAATAGGTCGTTTTGAGTGTAAAAAGGGTTTTCACACCTATTTCTATGTCTTTCTAAGCTTCTAACAAAGACTAGGGCTAAAGAGAAGAGAGGAAGAGCTAGGATTCAACAAAATTGAGGAGAATTCTAGCAAGATTGATTCTCAAAGCTTCATACCAGGTATGTAAGTCTAAACTAAAGCATGAAATTGTTCTTCCATTTTCCCTTTGATGGGCAGAGATTGATAGAGGAATGTATTGAGTAATTATGAATGTTTTCCATGAATGTTTTCTTGTAAATTATACACTCTACGTATTTTCATATGTTGATGATCATCATGAACTTGATTTTTATGAATAAATACTTTTAAATGAGTTATTTCATAAAACCCTATATGTTGTTTTGTAAAAGAATGCATGAATGAACCTAAAGATTGAGTCTAAAGCCTTGATTTGAGAATATTGATTTTGATTGTGATGTGAGCATCATGATAGGTTGATAGGGCTCATTGGTTCTAAGAGTCTCCATAATTGAACTCTAAAAGTTTTCTAACCGATTTTTTCCCTAATGATTGGTTTAAGCTCTTTTCAAGAGATTGATTGAAAATAGAGTTGATGAGATGATCGATATGAAAGGCCCGAAGGCCCAATTGAGATAAAGCTGATGAAATGATGAGAGTCTTTATGAGACTAATTAAGATGATCGATTGAAATAGATGGTCTTATGAGTATTGAGTGTTCGGAGGAGTATTGAGCACCAAAATGAGTAAGAGTAAGTCCAACTCATACTCATTAACTATGTTTCCACGCCTAGATGAGGATTGAACCATTAAATCAGATGTTCTCTCTTGAGTGGAAGTCCCTAAAAGTAATAGTGGACTTAAGAGACCACATCCCTTGTGGGTCTGATTCATTCTTTACGTTGCAAGTACGGAACAAGTGTGGCAACATCTGTGGAATTATTGTACAATCACTGGCTCATAAGTGACTGTTGTCGGATAAGAGAAACTCCCAGATAGGTTCTGCACGGATAGTACTTTGATTTCATTTAATTGGATTAGATTGGATGGTATAATTTGATTGGATTGGATGGTATTGATGGGTCATTGTCTACTCTTTATTCTTACTTTAAATAGACATTCGAAATTATGATTGAATATCTTCTGAGTTGATGTTATTTTGTATTATTCTACCTATATCTGTTTTTTTCTTCCATCATACATGCTCGTACATTCCATTATTGGCGTCCATTTGGATAGCATCATTTCAGTATGAAGAGATAGGTACTAGAGATCATCAACAGGCGCTCCATTGAAGATCTATTTCACACATCAGCTAATTGGTTAGTCCTCCTTTACTTCGGAGGATGCACATGATTTGTTTCATCTAGCTTTCTAGAGTTGGACTTGATTTAGCATTATATTTATTTGAGGTAGCCATGGGTCTGTCATTGACACCAATGGATAGTAATCGAGGCTTCATTCACTAGAGTCGAATTGTTTATTAGAGATTATGTTGAGCTAGTTTCTTTCATATTAGCCCATTTATTTGATATGATTTTTGAGACTTAGATTTTCCACCTTTTTTTCATAGTCTTCCACTAATATGTTAAATGTGTTGAGACAGTGAGTGTAATGTGGTTGAGTAGTTCACTTGGGGACTCGCAATAGTCTCTGAGTGCCGGCTACGTCTAGCGTACTCTCCCAGGGTGTGACATCCTATTTAAGGGTCAAATGTGTCAGACTTAATTCTGTTGTATCAGTCTACAAAGACCTATCCCTCTCAAGTCACACTGAGTAGAAATAATCTGTCTATCAATCTTGAAAGACACGTGTCTATTGCATCACTAATCTAACCCTAGACTAAGGCCAACAAACCTCCATACACACGAATATATATCATATTCTCAGCAATAAATCTCAACATGTATTTTAATTCAGTTTTAAGCAAGATACTATTAAGTGGAAATGATGAGACAGTACAGTACAAGTACCAGCCGACCCCAAATTTAGCTGATTAGATTTCTATAGCGTACATGGCATACACAACTAGTACCCAACCTAATATTTTGGCAATTTCATTCATATTCACATATTCTAACTCAGTCTAGAAGAGGAGATGTTGTAGCCTACCATTAGGCCGAACACATTTGCTCCACCCTTCTCTACTAGTGCTTTCCATTTTCGAATAGCCTCAAAATGTTGCCATGCATCCATGAGAAGAGAGAGATTTTGTTTACGGAATAAATAGATTCCTAACGCTATAATTATCACAATGAAAGTAAATTTTATGATATGGAAGTGGATTGACTTTGGGGTAAAAATAAAAAAAAGAAAGGGAAATCTGCACCTAGAACTCCAGAGTTAACCCCAAAAATTGGTCATAACCAGCCTTACGAGGGCGTGCTCCAACATAGGACACAACTTGGAGCTCAAAAGAACCGCAAGACCACAAAACACAAACAACCCCAAATTAGTTCTCAAAGAAAAACTTTATGGCAACAACTAAATTAGAAAATTTTAACAGAAAGAAGCCTTCTTAACTAAAATCACCATGATGATCACCATCAAAATTTCCTTAAATTAGGGTTTTCAATCACCTAATTCAACCCTATGTCAATCAAGATATAAGTTTTTGAAAACTTTACAAATTTTAGCCTAAAGATAGGAAATGCAATAGCTAAAAATAGGAATCTCATTCCCCTCCCCCAACGAAACTCCAATGTCACTTTTTAATTCCACAAATGTGTTCTTCGTGAAAAATTAGTCAATTTAGATCCAAGAATCACTTAATTCAAACCTATAATACTCCTTAAATCAATCTCAAAAGTTCCCAATAAATTCTATCAAAACACATCTAAAGCAGAAGAAAAATTTCAATATTTACCTCGAATGGGGCACCACGATCAGTTCCAACACCACCATGATGTCCTGCTGAAAATTCCACACGAAATAGACCCTTGAATGCATAATTTGGCTCAAGAATGCCCAAGATATAATTCCTCAAACTTTTCAAATATTTTGTTCGAAATGCTTAAATTTACCAAGCTGTATAACTAACATTTGTACACTACGATCATGGTGAATAGTGCTTCGCAGTTGTGGAGTACACTAACGAAGACCTCCAAAATCATGAAAGGTCACCCACATTTTCAAAGGTCAAACTAGCTTGACATCCACACTCACGGACATGGAGCCACATTAACAAAAGCCTAATTGACCTAACCTTCGTGATCATCGCCAGGGGCCTGCAGTCGCCAATAGTTAATTATGTGACACTAGATACATACTACAAAAGCTGAGTTTTCCCATTTTACAATCGTTGATGGGGTGTTCAGAATTCATCTGGAACCACATCTACCCAAATGGACTATGTCACCCTATCAAATTTGATGTTCTAGACTAAATAGCACAACAAAAAAATTCATACGACATTGTTACGACTGAATGTTTGACCACTCCCATGGACATTTTTAGCCAAATTTCACTGAGGAGCTTGGGATGAGTTCGGAAGACTCAGGAAATGAACAAAAGGTTGTTTTAGATCAAACTTGGCGTTCTGGAGCAAACCGTGCTATAAAAAAATTCATTAGGTTTTCTAAGAATGTTGACCAAAGTAAACTGTTGGTCAGTTTTAACGACTAAAATGCTAAACTTGATCGGTACAAACTCATATCAAAATATTGATACATGAGTCCAACTGCTTCTCACCTAATTTGGCCATTCTGAAGCTAATGAAACTGTTGAAATTTTTTTCTAAGGCCATTCACCCATGTTTGCTCAAAAATCACTTTTTCAAGGTATAAGGCCTTTTCAAACATGGAAAACTACACAACATCAACACAAACGACTAGGCGACCATGCTACCAGTGCCAAAAAATCATAAATAACCCTAGATCGCTATAGGAATGCTCTAAATGTTAGTAATAATACAATATAAGAAAAATGATTGAAGGGGTCATTATACAAGTTATTATGTTCTTTCATTTTATATATGTCCAAATTAATAGTTAATATAGATTGATAAATAAATACAAAAATATCAAAAGTTTTAAATAAACAATTAAGCAAAGGAAAAATATCGAAGGATCAATTGTACAAGCTCATATTGTGAATGAAACTAATGATTTTTTTTCCTATTAATCTACGATGAAGTTCTATGTAAGAGAAATAGCACGAATTGACATGATAATGATGATAGTGATCCTATATTTGCACCCTTTTGTCACGACCCAAAAATCAAATCGCGACTAAATCCTATGTTGTCATTATTTGAATTTTCATTTTCATCCTAGTTCAGAGCTGCATTTTCCATGTTGTTTGCATTATGTTAGGCCATTCTTCTTAGTCTTCTCTGGATCTCTGGGTCAAATGGAGTCAAGGGATGCCTTTACTTCGTGTTTTAGGCATAAACTACACTTATACCCTTAAAGAAAACAAAATCAAGAAAGAACATAAAATGAGGAAAATAAGGATTAATTTCCAAATTACTTGAGTTCGACAAGTCTAGCCATATTCCCCCACAACAACGCAAAAATCTTGATGTCGCCCAAGCTACACCTCATTGTTTAGGCTAAAGCAGTCGTTCTCAAGATATATTACCTAACAAAGCTTAGAGTCGAATCCCACAAGAAATATGGTAGACTTAGAAGAATTAAATTGCGATTCGGGTTTGTCAACAGACTTATCTCCCCAAGGGGGAGAGGGTTTATAATAGCGAGTAAAAGTAATTCTAACCTAAGACTAGTGTTAAACCAATATTAAGAGAAACTAGGGTATTATGTTTACCATGATTCCCTAACTCAGTATTACCTGATAATCAAATTATTTTCCAGTGTGTAACATGCAGGATAGTAAATTAAGTTCACCGAACCCTTTGGCCCCAGCGAGAGACAAATTTCTTTACGTGAAGTGGTCCATTCCTGCAGTGTGACATCACTAACCCGTACATATTTTCCCAATACAACTTCCCCTTGGCCCAGTTCAGTTAATTAGATGAGAAACATCGATCAAATCCTGTTAATTAATCACTTTTTCTATTCATTTCTACCTTTATCCATCTATCAACACAAGGCGTGTTCTAATGTTGGCCACTATTAGAAAGCATTCAATAAGAATAGAATTAACATATACATATATGCACACTTTTCAAGAATTACGAATTATCAAATTTTACCTTGTTAGTTCTTCATGCTTCCCATAACCGTAGTTGTTGATTTAGCTACTCATAATCAGTGTAAATGCAAGACTTATGAATTTGAATAACATAATTGAGCACTTACAAAATAGAATTAAGAACAATAAAGTCTAACTCTTCAATGAGAATGACAAGATTGAAATTAGAAGATGAAATTAATGTTTACAAGTGTTTCTCAAACTTTGTAATGTTTTATTCTATTCTTCCTTCGTTCTCTATGAAACATGACCAAAAAACCTATTTATAGTGTTTAAAATATAAAGCTAAAACAAATTAGAACAACTGGGTCGGTAGGCTCTACGAGGTGCTCAACGGGTCGTATAATAGTTAACAGTTTGTAGTCTGGCTTTCGTTAATTGTTGCTACAATTCTGGACTTTTCTTCTACGACAACTCTCTACGGCCCGTAGGGGGTTTCATATGAGAAATTTCAGAAAGTTCTCATCTTCTAATCCTCAGGGTATGATAGTAGGTCTAGGACTCGTAAAGTCTTCTACGGCTCATCTGCGTGTCCGTAGGCTCAACTTTAGAAATGCACCCTTCACTAAAATTACATACGAAACCTCCTTTATAACTTGTAGAATACGCTACAGCTCGTAAAGGGTCTCTAAAACTTTAACTTTAGCAATTTCTGCACATTTTTCCCAAGAATTGTGCCAACCCTGAAATCCTACAAAACGAACATAAAAACACATCAAATCTACTAATATTGCATTGAGAACACACAAAATTCCAAGTTTTAAGCATTAAATTGTTGTATTTTGATAGCACATCAACATCCTCAACTTAAAATTATTGCTTGTCCGCAAGCAACGGACTCAATCTATATAAGTAGCACAGTAACACACAGACCTCAATCTAATGGCATACATATCATCAAACTTAAGCATAGATACCCACACCACTTTTCAAAAGACAATCAGATAGATATCACGCAAACCATCATAGATCAATACATGTGACAATGCGCCTATTACAAGTGAGGTAACCATCAACAAGCCACAATCACTAAATAAGTCTAATTTTAACAATGTAATGCAAGTGCCCTCACAGGAAGAAGTCCTATGTCTCACGAACAATGATGTTGTTAGGTATAACCTTGGGATTATGCAATATTACTCGCCCGTACAACAGACCTTCATATATCAGGCTCAATACCATATGCTTGCCCCTACACTCATGACTAAGACCATTGACTACTTGTACTAGGATCACTTTAGGAGTTTACAGGCTGGTAACGTAGGCTCAGGGGGCTTTGGTATGATGTTTTTGCACATAGTGACTAAAGGCCCTCCTTGACACTGCGTTCTTCAACACTTTTTCCCTATCAACATTCTTACTTTTTATTCCATTCTCCCTTTCTCCCGTTACAAGCTTTTCTGGGTGCTTTATTTTCATTTTTCAACTTTTTTCCTTGTATTTATACTTCACTTTTCTTGTGTAGTTCACAACTAAAGCATCACTCATTTTTCTTGCACCCAATGCATATTTTTTTCTCCTTTCCATATATCGCTAACTTTCTCCCTCATTTTGTTTTTTTACCCTTACATCAGTCACCCTCAACTTAGGCTTTTGGCCTGAGTTGATGTGTACATTTTCAAACCTCGGAACCAAGGCCACTTTTGGTAGCCACTCTCAACTTAGGATTTTTACCTTAGTTAAGGTGCACAATGTTCAAGGAAGGACCAGGGCCAGTTTCAGGATTTTACATTTAATAAGGCTAGGTCACTTAGATTTTTACAAAGAAAAGATACATGTAAGGATCAAGGGATTTTTCAAACATTTGGTGGGTCTTTTAGGCTACGTGGACTTTTATAAACAACATCCTAAGATCTTTTCCTAGCCAACTAACCTAAAGTCCAAAATTAGAGTAACGGGGCAAGTTTGAATTGAAAAACAATACATGAATTAGAAAATTAAGCTCACACTAACATGTCACTGATTACACTATCGACATAGACTCTCAACTCATGCTTTTAATCTAAATTTTATTCTTACTTATTAGGACAAGCACTGTTAACACAATTAAACATGCATGGTTGCTATCTAGACTAACTAATCAAAAACTTTGCGGATGACATTTTTTTAAAAAAAGCACAAAAACATATATATGCCACAAATATTAGTACTATATGCTATAAATACTACCTAAACATTCTAAACATGCTAGTTCAACCAAAAGTAAATATCCATGTGGAAAAAGAACACACACGAGAAAACCCCTAGAACTCAAAATTTGGGGTAGTTATGGGCCAAGGCTACTCAAACTTAACTAAGGCCTATAACTACCCACACAATTTTGAAAAAGAGGTTCATTGTCCTCAATGCACACAAAAAGATAAAATAAAGTACCAGGGTCAAAAGAACATATATGGGCACCTATGCGCTAGTGTGTGGCTGAATCGTACCACCCTTAACCTTTGTGGTGGCCTCCACAATAGTAGAACCATGACCAGAGGGGCTAGGACCCATCACCCTCTCGAGCTTATGAGCATGTCGTCTCTATCGCTCCTTCCTCAATAGCCTTAAGACAAGCTCTAGCTCCTCCTTCTCCTTCAGCCAAGTACGTAACCGTACTATATTTGGATTATCATCTGTGCGGGGCCTCTTCCCATGGAAAGGCTGTGAATACTCCTCAGGATCAAATAATTCAACCACCAGCACCGGGGACACAGTTTATGGCAATGTCACCGTGGCAGCCATGGCTTCTGTCATATCAGCCAGAGCTGTTGAATCTCTATCTGTAGGGTTGTCATATCCACTGGTCATGCCATACTTGGGCTTTACTAGACATTAACTTGAAGGTATCAATGTGAGCATCCACGACTGAGAGTCAGTCCTAAATAGTAGCAACTGTGTATGCCTGCATGCGTCCCTCGGACTTTATAATGCTTGGCAGACCGAAGGCTTGATCCGTTGAACTAACTGAGTCCACTAAGACTTAGTGTGGGCCATTCACTATGCTATGGCCTGAATATAAGCAACAGACATGTAAATCATGCCTGCAGGTGCTATTTGTGGCGAAGTGGCCGGTAGTGCAGGAGTAGTAGTAGTGGGGCCCCTCTACATATTTGTCTCAGTATATGGGGGCCTCTCTCTGTAGTGGAAGATATTGTTGTGGTGGATGGAACCTCCGGAGGTGGCTCTATAGCAAGCATCTCTTGCATGGCAGTTAGTTGGTGCGGTGCTCTTTGAAGTTCCACTAGTCTCCTTAGCCTTAATCAGGTTGGCATCTAAGGTGCGTTGCACCTCAACTAGTGAGTCCAACTAGTGTAGCATCTCCACCCCCGGCAGTAGAATGAGTCTATAGATCAAGCATGGGAAGGGGATAGAGGTAGACCTCTTCAATGCCGCTTCATGGATGTGCTTTATAATGAGTCTGGCCCAATCTATCTCATAGCTAGCCAAGATGATAGCAACTAGAACTGCACATTTCGGCGTCAAAGTGTTATCTGCAAGCGTCAGTTGGATTCGTGACCTCACAATGGCCCACAAATATTTGGCTGGAAAACTGAGAGAAGCCTTCATAATAGGCTACAAATGAGTGTTTACAGATGTAAGTTTTCAACCCTGCCACCTCTCTCATCAAGCCAGCTCTATGGCGTTGGTCTCTCATCAGACCCAAGTCCTTAATCTGCCCTACTCTTTGGTCATATATTGTTGTGGATCTTAGGGCTGGGAACTCGCCCCAAAACGCATGCGGTGGATGGTGTTCTTCGAGATGTCCACCTCTCGTCCCCTCACTTTAGTCTGCGTCAATCTAGGCTGAGCGAGAGGCTTCTTCCCCTTGGGAAGAGTGTTGAGAACTGTGGCTGCATATTATGCGTAGAACTCTCATACCATGGTCGTGGAGTACCTCCCTAGTGGGTTGGTCAGCCACTGGAGCCCATATCTTCTATTAGTCCAAAAGAGATGACCCGAGGCTCCTCATAAATAAAGCGAGATAGTTTTCCCCGCTGATTAATTTGCACGTCCCACACCACCGATTGGTGAGAGCATCTGGAGGTGATGTGATGTTCGTTGTGGTGCAGTAGTGCACTTTGTCTCCAACTCGTAGCAGATCCTGACACTGAGTCTGACTCCCCTTTGGATGGAACCATCTGGATGGAGTTGTTATTGTTGTTGCCTCCCTTTTCAGATTGGGGAGTGAGAACAACGATAGGCTGGGTCTGCTCATGTCTGGTGGCAACCCTTGTCAGTGGTCTATCAACGTATGGGTCAGGTCGAACGCTAAGCTCCTCGATCGATCCATTAATTGTGGGGTCTCCTACTCCCCTTAGTTGTAACGAATTGGCCCAATAGTATGAAGTATTGTCCGCTCTTGGGCCTAGACCATCATGGATTTGTCCCTTTAGACTCACCCCAAAAGGCGCCTTCGCGACGGGTCCACACTTCGGCTTTGTCGCGAACTCTCACTATTTCTCTTTTTGGAACGAAAAATTATCTTTTGACTCAGTTACTCTATAAATAAATCGAGACCCTTCTCCCACTCAATATTTTATGCTGATCACGAATCCAAGCTCAGATTTTCCATCCAATCGTCTAAAGACACGTTATGCACATATCTCTCCTCTAAGGGTATTATGGTAATTTTACTGGCATTGCACGAGGTCTCATCTCTGAGCCTCTTCTGGATGGCTCGAATGCCTTGGGGCCATAGTACCTGAAACATACATATTTATGCAACATGGCTATTTCCACAGATCAAGAAACGAAAGTAAAAAATTTATCAAACTTGATTACATAGGGATGTACGAAAGCACCTATACGGGCCTTAGTGAAAATTAAGAGCCGTAGAAGGCTCTCATAGAAATAGTTTCCATAATATTTGTTTACTGGAATGGCATCTATGAGACAAAGTACAACTCATAGAAGGATTTACGAGTCATAGACTAAGTCGTAGATCATTCAAGTGTCAAAACCTTTGCAGACCTGGATCCACGACACCTATCTACAAGCCGTAAAATAATCTATAACTCATACAAGGTCTCATCAATGGAATATTAGAAACTTCAAGTTTCTGGAATGTCCTACGAGGGGAAATTACCACACATGTAAAGTTCCACGGGTCGTAAAAGACCCTCGTATATAAGAAAACTCAGTTACCTAAGTTTCTAAGTCCATCAATACGGACCCAATACATTATCAGCTTTGAAGCAATATGCACACACCCCACATGATTTAATCAGAACACGCAACACTCCCGCATGAAAATTTACACATATAACCAATCGATAATCATTTAACATGGTTTCCAAAACTTATTAATCACGTTTGAATGAATTAATCATTAAAATCATAAACGCATGCCATCACACACTAAATTTTCAATGCACACCATCAATTTAATTCAAATGGTGTGTGATCACATAGTTGTCAAACACATCATTCTAAACACAAATACAAGGCAATTACACCAATTTTTGGCATATGTTCAAACATCAACAACCACACATTTCAATTTTTAAATATATCAATTGCACACATGATTTTATGTCTGAATTAACCATACCCGACAATTTAAGTTCAACCTAATCACATAGTAATTGGTAAATAAAGAGTATTTTAAAGACAAAAAACTTACAAAATTGTGTTATTAAATCGTTGGAATTTAAGAAGGAATGGCACGATGAAACCTAAAGCTTGCCAGAAAAAGTGGCCAGAAAATGGGTGTGGTGGTCCTCGCTGGTGGTTGGAAAGAGTGGAATAGGGGTTTTCTGGGTCTGATTCGTAATTAAGGGCATGAAATGGGGTAAAAATATTTTGATCCCATTATCTATAGAGAGACCGGGTGGGTCAAAAGGAATGGGCCCATACTCTACGAAACTCCGATTACAGGCCATATAGTGTTTTACGGCCTGTAAATCATCGCTCTGTAGAAGGTCCAAAGCCTAATTTTGAGAACTACATCTCACGGACTAGTCTACAAATTGGAGATTAAAATATGAATTGTAAAGTTGGTAGTAGAAACCCCAACAGTTAGTCAAAACGTAGAAAAGATACTTGTGGTCACAAGCCCCATTCACGGCCCCTTGTTTTTCTACGGGCCATAAAGTTGGCTCATAGACTGGAGTGCACAACAATTTGCTCACTGGAAGTATCTACGAGATGTTTTATGGGTCTTACATTAATATACAACCCATTTAACCAGTCGTGGAGGAACTTCTTCAAGCCTTTTAAGCCAAGGATGACTGACTTAGCTATGTACCTGTAGATTCTTCACCGAACACACTGTTACCCTATATGCACCTAGCCCAATGTCAAAAATTAGAACAAAAATGCTAGAAAGCAAACTCCCTATGATTCCAAAAACTAAGAACAAAGCTACAACTACAAGAATTACATGAAAAACCTTGGGTTTCCTCCCAAGTAGATCCTAATTCATTATCGCGACACAACTTGGACAACTTGGTTACTCAGACTTCACCAAGTGTCTAAACTTCCCTCTTTAGATCATATCGCCTCTTTGTTGACTGACTGGTATTAAAGACAACCTCATAATCATTCAATCTAAACCTGAGTTGACCAGATTCCATATATATTAGTGCTCTACTAGAGGCTAGGAATTTCCTTCTAAAGATAATTGGGATGTCGAAGTCGACTTCGTAATCGAGGATTACAAAGTCAGCAGGGAATATGAATTTCTCAACTTTGAAAAGCACATTATTAAGTGTCCCCATAGACTTCTTCACCGTACGATCAGCCATCAGGAACCTCTTACTCGTGAGAGTACGACCTCCTATTCCTAGCTTCTTAAAGACCGCAAGGGGCATTAGATTTATGTTGGCACCGATATCACACAATGCCCTTTTAAACTCCACATGTCCAATGGTGCAGGGTATGGTAAAGGTGTCAGGATCTTCTCTCTTTTGTACCAACAACGTTGTAGCAATTGCACTGGAATGTCGAAGCTCTTGGAGAAGCTCCTGACTCACAATGTGCTTCTTCATGACCAAGTCCTTCATGAACTTCGCATACCGTGGCATCTTCTCTAAAGCCTCAATGAGAGGGATGTTGATTGAGAGGTTTTTCAACATAGAGAGAATGTGCTTGAACTTGCCCTTGTCCTCCTTCTTTTTAATTCTCTTGGGAAAGGGAGGAGGAGGTCTAGGAATGGGCTTCAGCTTCTATGGCACCTTTGCAGCATCACTTATCCCATCATTGTCACGATCATCTCTAGTATCCGCATCTTCGACCTCAATTGTCTCCTCTTGAACATCATCCTTATTTGTTGGCATTAGAGAAATCAATAGTATTCTTGCCACCATAAGTGGTCACCACCATGCACTGCCCTTCATTCTTTGGGTTCTGAAGTATGTTGCTTGGGAGGGTACCCCTCTAACGCTGATTGAGTTGGGTTGACACTTGACAAAACTATTCCTCAAGATGTTTGATATCAACAGAATGACACTCGATTTTTTGATTTATGCTAGAGATGTTAGATTTCATCCCTCTTAAAGTCTCATCCTGTGTCTTAACTTTCTTCATAGTGGTCAACATCACCTTAACTTTGGAACTACTATCACCGATTTTGCGATTGTGTTTCCCGATCTGATCGGTCGACCTATCATAATTGATTACTCATATGTCCATTTTATTTTAGCTAGCGAAACTGGTGGCACATAGCGACAAAATCTATAGCCATCTCTGCCACCCTAACCTACATCTTTGTCTTGGCCTAGTTCCTACCATAGTACCATCCGCAGTTGTCCCTAAAAGCTCAATCTCCATTATAGTTCCGACCTTGGTTTGCTTGACCTTGGCACCAATTGTCCTGATTAGACCCTTGGGCATTGGTCTGGAAACCACCGTCTGATCAGCAATGAAGCAAGTGTCTTCTTCATAGTAGGGATCATCGTACATTGGTGCTTGTGGAGGCTGATGAACTACTACGTTAACTCGTTCTTGATTTTGCTTCACCATTACCTCCATACCTGTATTAATTCCGGAAAGCTCTTGCATAATCTCTTCATTTATTTTAGCTTGGTCTAAATGAATACTGATAGCGCATGAAATTTTGGTAGATGCTCTGTCTCTTTGCTCCCATGCACGATTGGTCCTGACCACCCTTTCCATCCTTTTAGTGATCCTTGCAAATGGTTGATCTAAGAACATGCCCTGCATAATGGTATCAGTACAGGGTTGACTATTCTCATCTAGGGCACGATATAAAATCTCCCCCAAAGAATCATCAACAATCTTTTGGTCCGGGACACTCGTCAAGCACTTTGTGAACCGCTCCCATGTAGTACTAATCGAGTCACCAGGAAGTTTCTCAAAGTTGTTGATTTTGTCTTTCAACTTGAGCTTCTTCGATCTCGAGCAGTACCTCTCCAGAAAGGCCTTTTGCAACTCAGCGCAATGGATGATCGAACTCTGTTGGAGCTCAAATAGCCATAACACTCATTACCTGTCAAAGATAATGGGAAGACACGAAGTCCCACAGCATCCATAAATAGATTATGTGTTCCAATCACACTCTTGCAGACAAAAGGAATGTTGTGTAGATGGCTATGTGGATGCTCTAATGGTAGGCCCGTGAAATACCAATGGTTTTGCAACACATGAAGAAACCCACTCGAAACTGCGAACTTTGTGTAAGCCAATAGATTTGGTAACACAATATCTCCATTAAGCTCCATACCCATAGGGTTAAACCAATATTCATTCCACTGATAATCTTTGGCATTGAAGTCCTATAGGTGTGGAGAAATGTCCTCAAGAGGAGGTGGGTTGGCATTATTTGCATTTTCATTCACATTCCGGTGCAGAGCTGCATTTGATGTGTTATTTGCATTATCTTGGGCCATTCTTCTTAGTCTTCTTTGAATTTCTAGGTCGAACAGAGTCAAAGGTATGTCTCAACTTCGTGTGTTTGTCATACACTACACCTATACCCTAGAAGAAAACATAAACAAAAAAGAACGTAAAGCAAGGGAAATAAGGATCAATTCAAAAATTACTTGAATTAGACAAGTCTATCCATATTCCCCAGCAATGGCGCCAAAATATTGATGTTCCCCAAGCTACACCTCCTTTTTTAGGCTAAAGTAACATTGTAAAGATATATAACCTAACCAAGCTTACGGTCGAAACCTATAGGGAATACGGTAGACTTAGCAGAATTCAAATGCAATTCGGGTTTATTAACCAACTTATCTCCCCGGGGGGTGGGAGGTTGTAATAGCTAGTAAACGTTATTCTAAGCTAAGACAAGTGTTAAAACAATATGAAAAGAAACTAAGGTATTGTGTTTCCCATTATTCCCTTACTCAGTATTATGAGATAATTGAATTTTTTTCTGGTGTGTAGCTTGTAGAATGGTAAGTTAAGTTCGTCGTACCCTTTAGCCCAAGAAAGAGGCAAATTTCACTACGTGATTCGGTCCATCCCACAGTGTGACATTACTAACCCTTACCTATTGTCCGGTACAACCTCCCCTTCACCTAGTTCAATTGATTAGACAAGAAACATCAATCAAATTCTGCTAATTAATCTCTTTTCGAATTCATTACAACCTCAATCTAGCCAGCAACACTAGGTAGTTTCTAATGTTGGCTACCATTAAAAAACATTCAATACAATGAGAATTAATTAATACATGCATGCACACTTTTCCAGAATTATGAATTATCCGGTTTTACTTTCTTAGTTCGTTATAGTTCCCAAAACCCTAGTTGTGGATTTAGCTACTCATGATCAGTGTACATGCAGGACTTATGAATTTGAATATCATAATTGAGCACTCACATAATAGAATTAAGCACAAGAAGATCCAACTCTTCAATAAGAATCACAAGATTGAAATTAGAAGATGAAATTAAAGTTTACAAGTGTTTCTCAAACACTCTAATTTTTCTTTATTTGTTTTCCCTTCGTTCTCTATGAAAATAACCTAAACACCTATTTATAATGTTTAAAATACAAATCCAAAACAAATTAGGACAATTGGGTCGGCAGGCTCTACGAGGTGCTCTATGGTCTGAATAATAGTTTATGGCTCATCGTTGGGCTTTCGTGAACTGTTGCTTCAATTCTGGACTTCTCTTCTATGACAGCCCTCTACGGCCCATAAAAGGTTCTACAACCCATAGGGGGTTTCCTCTCATGAAATTTAAAAAAGTCCTCAGTTGGAATTGCACACAAAACCTCCTTTACGGCTCGTAGAATACTCTACCACCTGTATATGGTCTAGTGGATTTTCAACTTCAGCAACTTCTGCACATTTTGCCCAAGAATTGAGCAAACTGTGAAATCCTACAAAACAAACATAAAAACACTTCAAAACTACTAACATTGCATTGAGAACAAAGAAAATTCCAAGTTTCAAGCATCAAAAGTGTTGTATTTTGCCAGCACATTAATAAAGTAGAGTGAGTAAACTGAAATGTATCTCGTAGGTTCAACCAAATGGATAAAAGAAATCAAACAAGTATGTAACAATGAAGAACACTATCACCTGTATTAAAAGGGTTAGTAAGTAGTAATAATATGAATCGTAATAAGTAAAGACAGTAAATACATTCAATAATGCTATGCATGAACGAAATGGTGGCGTAGGCCATGTACGGAGTGGGATCATGCAATCGCAGGGCCGATGTACACATCTATTCAGCTGTGTACTAAAATAGAACCTGGGGGCATTGCAGGCCATGTACTCAAATATCTCAAGGAATTGAAGGCCATGCTAGGAAGTATCTAAAGGCGTCGTGGGCCTCATACTGAAGTGTCTCTAAGCGTTGCAGGCCATAACCAACTGTTTCAACATATACAATAATGTCTCGAATGGTGCATATGTAATGAGATGTGTGCATAACAATGCAATCAGTCATGTATAAGATGTTTGCATACCAATGCAATTAGTCATGTATAAAATATGTTTATGTCAATGCAATCCAATCAGGAATACGATGTGTGCATACCAGTGCACCTAGTCCAGTATAGGATATGTGCATACCCATGCATCTAAACAAGTAGGAGATATGTGCATATCAATGCACCTAGTGAAAATAACATATATACAATAGCCATCGCATCAAACAATCTATACCATATGTCTCAACCATTACCACAAAGCCATCATTATCTCATATTATCATTATCTCATCAATAATCAAGATGTAAATGAAGTAGGCTCCATAAGAACCCCAAATAGGCTTGTAAATCTCAATTTATCTATGTCATCATCAATTATTCACAACACTATCCAAAAGCTATCTCAAGTTCCATACTACCATAATGATATCCAAATTATCTCGAATCTCATGATTTCATCTCAATTTATCAATAGGATTACCATTTACTCAATTTTCGTAATAACTAACATCATATTTTAATCAAACTCAATCATTACATACCACTGGCTCATACGTCAATCGACATCTTAAATATATCACTTAAACAAGTTCAATAGCTTAAATCAATTCCCATAAAGGTTAGGGAAACTTATCTTGATGTCGAAACCGCACTCGGACAAGTCTTTAATCAACTTAAGCCTCCAAACAATCCTCGGATTGATCAACCACTATAAAAAAATAGATACAACACGTCAAGGGGTGCATTTTGATACCCATATTTGCATGAATTAGGCTTAGGGGAAAAATGGTAAAAATTAGGGCTAAATTTAAAGTTTCCAAGTCTGAAAAAATGACTTTAAACAGATTCAACACTAAAAATGGTGTCCGAAGGTTAAAATTCCAAAAAAATCGAGTTCAAATAAGATGAGAAATCAACATTAAGAGTTTGAAAATCGGTCTAAAAGTTCCCGATTTCGGACATTCAAAACAATAAAATTCAAGAAAAAATAAAGATAACACTTAAGAAAAATTATTAAATTAGACGCAAAATCTTTAAAATTTGCTTTTCAAATCGCCCAAAAAGTTTTGAAGTTCACAAATATTACTAAAAATGGTGGCCCTCGGGTTCAAAACGGTTGTTGTAACAAAAGCACTTTGTTAACACTGGTTAGATCCTATGAACGCGGAGGAGTTGATCAAAAATGACGTCCACGATCATCGAGACCAACTCGTGAATGCGGAGAGTAATCTTGAGGAGGTGCACATACACGTTTGCTTTGCGAACGCGGAGCCTATCCTACGATTGCAGAGAAGAATAGATGCCACATCACTCCGCGATTGCGGATACTTATCCCTAAACACGGCGAAGTAACGTGTCTACACCAATAAAATCACACATTCGACCAAATCTCGAAATAGGCACTCGAAACTTATTCGACCACAGAATTAGACAAACCAAATATGTATCCATACTAGAATTGGTGATTTGAACTTAATGAAAAAATTAGAATTTGATTTAGAGGTCTCCATAACACATTTACCATCGCAAGTCAAATAAATTAGTTTAAAAGTCAAAAATACCGATACTACCTTTGGAAACTCTAGAAGCTATGATGAGACTATTACTAGCATTAGTTTCACCATTTGGAACTACTGAAATTGTCAAAAAATTTATCTGACATCGAATGTTGACCAAAGTCACACTTCGATTCTAAAAATAGTTAAAAATACAACTTTGGGACTAAAAGCCTCATTTAACTACGATTTCAATTCTGCAACTTCTCATAGTCTAGTTTTGACATTTCAGAGTTAATGGAATTGACAATTCTCTGATCCGATACTCGAAGCTCAGAATGGTATAGAAACTCACATTTTCAACAACTTAAGATTCCAAAAAATGCTAAAACTCATACACAATGGTTTTGAGTGAGTGATTATAAAACTTCTTTTTATCGATCTTTTTTTACATATAAATTAGTTTCAGCATTTTAGAATTCAAGGTTTTTTTTCCAACCATATAGATAGTTCATAATAGTCCAAAAGTGCCTTACGAGAGGGTAAAACAATAATTTTGACATATAAGCTCAAAAATGACCGACCACATCATTGCATTATTCAAAACTAAAAAATAATATTGATTCTTCAAAAATAAGGGGAAAAGGAGTACCTGAAGCCTGAAAGGGCTAGGATAGTTAGTCCACATATCTAACTCCAACTCCTAAGTAGAGTCATCAACAGAACAGTGCTGCCACTGAACCTTCAATGAAGGTATATCTTTTGGATCTCAATCTCTGCACCTTCCTATCCAATATGGCTATAGGATCCTCCACATAAGACAAGTATGGGCCCTACTCAACAGAATCATGAGAGATCACATGTAAATCATCAGAATTGTACCTCTGGAACAAAGAAACATAAAAATTAGGATGTACTGATGATAGCCTCGGTAGCAAGCAAACTCATAGGCTACCTCACCAACTCTCTCAAGATCTCAAATGGGCTAATGAATCTAGGACAGAGCTTGCCCCTCTTCAAAATCTCGTCACACCGTTCATAATGGAAACTTTCAGCAATACACTATCACTAGCAGAGAACTCTAGAGGCTTAACTCTTCGGTCGGCATAACTTTTCGAACAGTTGTGAGCTATCAAAAGTCTACTATGAATCAATCGGACTAGGTCCATGGGATCCTGATGTAAATCAACACCCAACACCTAAGTTAAACCTTAATCAGACAATCTGATCGATGATCTATACCTTCGGGCAAACAAAGCCTCAAATAGTACCACTTGAATATGGGAATGGTAACTGTTGTTATATGAAAACTCTGCAATTGGTAAGTGATTGTCCCATCAAGCCCTTAAATCAATCCTACAAGTCCTAAGTATTTTCTCAAACACCTATATAGTGCTCTCGGATCAATCATTTGTCCGGAAGTGAAAAGCTGAAATTGAATCCAATCGGGTACCCAAACCATGCTAAGAGCCTGCCAAAAGTGAGAAGTTAATACCGATCCTCTGTGTGACACTATGACTCTAGTACTCCATGTAATATAACAATGTCCAAAATATACAATCTAGTCAACCACATCTAGTCTTTACCTATATAAACTGAGCCAACTTGGTCAAACGATCAACAACCACCTAAACTGACTCGAACTTGCCCAAAGACATGGGCAAATCTGTAATGAAATCCACATTAGCCCTCTCCCATTTCCACTTGGGAATTGGCATCCTTTGTATCGATCCACTGGGTTTTTGGTGCTCATACTTAACCTGTTGACAATTCAAATCCACCAGACATTTGGTGCTCATACTTGACCTGTTGACAATTCAAGCACTTTTCCACAAACTGAACTATGTCTCTCCTCATGCCGAACCACCAATAATGCTATTTTCGATCGTGGTACATCTTAGCCATACCTGGATGGATGGAATATCTAACAAACTATTTTTTTTGGCCTCTTCTAATATTATCACCTAATCCCCAACCTTAGGCACACAAACTCTACCATTTACCCACAATATGCTATCAGAATCGATAATAGTAGCCTTCGCTTAACCCCTCAGCATTTTGTCCCAAATCAAGCATAATCTAGGATCCTCAAAGCAATGAGCACAAATCTGATCAGGCTAGGATGATCTAGCCTCAACAAAGGTGAATACACTCTGAGCAGAAGAAACATCTAACTTAACCATCTTTCTAGCAAGCGACTGGACGTTCAATGGTAAGTGTCTCTCCTCAGCCCTCAAGAATGCCTAACTCCCCATACTAGTAGCCTTCCGGCTCAAAATATCTTCCACCTTATTGTCCTTCCCAGGGTTATATTAAATAGATATATTATAGTCCTTAAGCAACTCCACCTGCCTATACTGTCTGATGTTCAGATTAGGCTGAGAAACGATGTATTTGAGACTCCAGGGATCAGTAAAGATCTCAAAATGCACCCTATAAAGATGTTATAGCCACAACTTCAACACAAACACAACCGCAACCAACTCCAAGTCATGGGTAAGGTAGTTCATTATAGGCACTTGAGCTTTCTAGAGGCATATGTTATCGTCTTCCCCCTTTGCATTAGCACAAAACCCAAACCCATACCAGAAGCATAACAATACACTACAAATGGTACTCCCTCCTCAAGCAAGGCAATAATGGGTACTCATGTTAATAAATCCTTAATCTTTTAGAAGCTCGCGTCACAATCATCCAACCACCCAGATGCCACATCCTTCTGAGTCAATATAGTCAACGAGACTACTATAGAAGAGAATCGATGAACAAAACATCGATAATACCCTGTAAAACCAAGAAAACTCCAAATCTCGATCCTGGAAGTAGGTCTAGCCCCCTCACAAAGAGCTTTTACCTTGACCGGATCAACCATAAAATCCTTTGTAACAACATGCTCGATGAATGTAATTGACTTAACCTAAAACACACACTTTGATAATTTTGCATACAACTTCTCTTTCCACGACCCCCTCTGGTACCACCCCTCATAGCCTAAGGTTTTTCCCTGGGTGCCAGTGCTAGAGCTAGATGGGCTGTCTTAGAACCTAAAGTCTAAGGAGGAGATACACGGTGAGGACAATGATAGGCCAAATTTCCTATCTCATCACAATTATATCAATCCCTGGTCTCTAGCCTCTTAGATGGTTGTCTTGAAAAGCGACCATGCCTGGGTGCACTGTAGGAACTATTATAGCCTGCCTTAGAGGATCGTGACCTATCAATACTATCAAAAGTTGTGATGGTAGTGTGAACTACCTGACCCTGATGGCTCTAATTATTAAACTCTTGATCATGCGGAGGATGTCCTTTGAACTGCTCGTATTGACAGGACCTCTTCCAACTAACTTGTCTCTCATGCCTGATGCGCTCTACCATATAAGTGTGACCCATTGACCCATTGCACTCTGAAAAGTGCCTCTAGCCAACACTAAGGAAGTTATAGCCTCCTGAAGATGCCCTGCCAAGCCCTCGGCAAACCATTGAATCCTCTAGAACTTAGTAGGAATACCTGACAATGTATGAAATCTAGTGTCATAGTTAGCAACGGGCATAGAACCCTGTTGAAGCCTGTCAAACTAATCCTTTTGGCTATCTCAAAGGCTATATGGCTTAAATCTCTCAAGGATTACCCCTGTATACTACTCCCATTTCATAGCTTTAGATCTAATAGGTCGGTGAACTTTAATTGATCTCCATCACTCCTTGGCAAGACTGACGAAGGGTCAGAAGTATAGGCAACTCCATCCAACTCCAGAATAGCCAGGTTACATAACCAGTCCTTACACTCTAACAGGAAGTCGTAGGCTCTATCACCAAGGGTGCCATCAAACCACAAAGAAGTCAATGTACAAACCTCTCAAAGCTCTTCTGCTCTATTGTGGAATGTCTAGACTGGTTGAAGATGGTGGAACCATAAATAAGGGTGTACGATAGATAGGGAAATAGCCAGACTCTAATATTATGCACCCGAACTCAGCCTGGATGCCTGGAGTAGAGTAATAACTTTCAAAGGAGCATTTGCTAGAGCTGAAGAAGGATCCACATGAATTGTAGTTTCTTTAGGTGGAGCTATAGATGGACCCACCAATGCTATAGAAATCGATGTATCAATGACATCTGGGGCAGAAGGTGTTCCTCAAATCTAGACAATAACCACATAACTTGCTCTTGAACTATGGTCGTGACGGCTGGAACTAAGGGCAGTGGAATAAGATCAGCAGGCCCCTCTAGCTAAATAGTAGTCTATGGAGAAGTTGATCTAGTCTATCCTTTGGGCAGAGCTGCCTCTCTAAAAAGTCCTCGGCCCTTGGCCCTATCACAAACCTTACCTCATCCTCGTGTAGGAGTCACATCAGTTAAATCTGCTCTCCCACAGATCGACGGGATCTAGTAATCAGAATATGCACAAAAGAGTAGATTAGATACTACCAAAATAAGTGATACGGAGAAATAGATTATTAGAAACAAAACATGAAAGCCTTTCCTATCATGTGCCCCGTAGCCTCTCAAAGATGTGTGTGGACGTCTACACCCTGATTCACAAGACTCTACTAGACACCTTTCCCTTGACTCACGAGCCTAAAGAACCTAAATCTTTGATACCAAACTTATCACGACCCAAAAATCAAATCATGAATAAACAAGAGTGAAATAAAGCAAAAACCATCAGAAAATGTCATAAACAATATCAAACCCTAGAGTCATGAGTTAAAGAACATCTACAATAGTGCGAAAGATAAATACAATAGTCTCAAAATAAGATACAATGGAATCTCATAATATCTAATACAAAGTCTGCAATAGAAGAAACAAAAGGAAGACTTAAAGATCCACATCAACTCGAAGTCTGAGCCTCAATGCTAAGATCTAGATGGATGGATAATAACTCAGCCAGAATGATCAACTACCCCGTCTGGGTCCCTGTGCTCGATCTGCATGGAGAAAACAAAGTAGGGGTAAGTACAACAAAATGTACCGAGTAGGTTCAACCGACTAGGTAAAAGAAATCGAACAAGTATATAACAACGAAGAACCCTATCACCTGTATCAAAAGGGTTAGTACGTAGTATAAACATGAATTGTCATAAGTACAGATAGTAAGTGAAGTCAATAATATAATGCAATGTTATACATAAATGCAGTGTTGTCGCAGGCCATGTATGGAGTGATATCACGACATTACAGGGTTGATGTACATATCTATAAAGATGAAGCCATAAGATAGAATTTGGGGTCATCATACTCCATGTACTAAATATCTCAAGGCATTGTAGGCCATAAGCAGAAATATTTAGAGGTGTCGCGAGCCTCATACTTAAGTGTCTCAAGGTGTTGTGGGCCATAATCAACTGCCTAAACATATATAATAATGTCTCAAATGGTGCATATGTAATGAGATATGGGCATACTAATGCAATTAGTCGTGTATAAGATGTGTGCATACTAACGCAACCCGTCATGTATAAAATATGTTTGTATCAGTGCAACCCAATAAAGAATAAGATATGTGCATACCAATGCAATCAGTCGTGTATAAGATGTGTGCATACTAACACAACCCGTCATGTATAAAATATGTCTGTATTAGTGCAACCCAATAAAGAATAAGATATGTGCATACCAATGCACCCAGTCTAGTATTATATATGTGCACACCACTGCATCCAAAAAAGTAGGAGATATATGCATACAAATGCAACTAGTCCAAAATATTATATGTACAATATCCAAAGGGTTATAAATTTCAATTAATAAATGTCATCATTAGTTATTCATAACACTATCCAAAAGCTATCTCACGTTCCATATTACCATAATGATATTCAAATTATCTCGAATCTCATGATTTCATCTCAATTTATGAATAGGATTGTCGTTTACTCAATGTTTTGGCATAACTGACATCATATTTTTACCAAACTCAATCAAAAGATGCCATTGGCTCAAACATCAATCTACATCGTGCATTTATCACATGAACAGGTTGAATAAGTTGAATCCAATCCCAAAAAGGTTCATCGAAGCTACCTCAATGACGAAATCACACTCAAAAAAGCTTTCAATCAATTTAAGCCTCCAAACGATCCTCAGATCGATCAAACATTACAAAAAATTGTTGCTACGCCTTAAAATGTGCATATGGATACCCATATTGGCACGAATTAGGTATAAGGACAAAATGGTGAATATCAGAGCTAAAATTCAAAGCTTCTAAATCTGGAAATTGACTTTAAAATTAGGTTCTACACAAAAAATAGAGTTCGGGGATCAAAATCCGACTAAAACTGAATTCAAAATGGATGAAAAATTAATATTCTAAGTTTGAAAATCATTGTCTATAATCCCCAATTTTGGATACTCAAAATCAAAAAATTCTAGAAAAAATCAAGATAAGACTTGAGAAAAATAACTGAATTAGCTTAGGATTACTTACCCAAGTAAAATCTTTGAAAATGTCTTTTCAAAACTACCCAAAAAGCTTTGAAGTTTATGAAAATGACTAAAAATGGTAGCCCTCGGGTTTTAAACAGTGCTGAAAAAAAAGAACTCTGCGGATGTGGGTGGGGTCCCGAGAAGGAAGAGGAGACAATCAAAAATGACCTACGCGATCGCGGAGACCAACCTGCGAATGCGAAAAGCCTATCTCGCAATCATGGAGAAGAAAAAATGTTGCATCACTTCGTACACGTGGAGAAGTAATGTGTCTGCAGCAGAAAAACAACAGATCCAACCAAAATTTGAAAGGGCCACTCAGACCTTATCGACCTCATAAATTCACTATCCAAACATGTTTTCGAACCAGAAACGGTGATTCGAACTCAATAAGATAATAAGAATTCGATTCTAAGGTCTCTACATTACCAACGCAAGTCAAATAAATTAGCTTAAAACTCAAAATACCAAAACTATCCTCGACAACTCCAAAAATTATGATGAGGCCATTTCTAGCGTTAGTTTCACCATATGGAACTACTGAAATTATTGAAAAATCGATCTGTGCCTCCGAATTCTTAATGTTGACCAAAGTAAAACTTTGATTCTAGAAACAAATAAAAATACAACTTTAGGCCTAAAATCCTCATTTTAACTCTGAATTCATTTCTATTACTTTTAATAGACCAGTTTCGACGTTATTGAGCAAATGGAATCGACGGATCCCTAATCCGACACCAGAAACTATGAATGGTACAGAAACTTATTTTTATAACAACATATGCTTCTAAAAAATCTCAAAACTCATATTTTCAACAGTTAAAACTTAGGATTTCAGTTCCAACCTTATGGATAGTTCAAAATGGGCCCAAAGTAACTTATGAAGGGGTAAAATAGTAATTTCGATAGATACGCTAAAAAATGACCAACCAGGTCATTACATCATTCACCACTAAAACTAATGTTTGTCCTTGAACATAAGGGAAAAAGGAGTACATAAAGCCTCAAAAAGGATAAGATATATGGCCCGCATATCTAACTCCAACTCCCAAGTTGCCTCATCAATAGAACGGTGTGGTCGCCACTAAACCTTCATTGAAGAATTATCTTTGGATCTCAGTCATCCGACTTGCTTGTCGAATATGGCTATAGGCTCGTCCACATAAGACAACTCCAGACCCAACTAAATAGTCTTATAAGAGATTGCATGGGAATCCTTAGGAATGTACTGGCGGAGCATAGAAACATGAAAATCAGGATACACTAATGATAGTCTCAGTGGCAAGGCAATCTCACCAACTCTATTCCAAATCTCAAATGGGCCAATAAATCTGGGAATGATCTTTTTCCTCTTTCCAAATCTTATCACACCCTTCATGTGTTAAATATGCAACCATACACTATCACTAATAGAAAACACAAGAGGCTTAACTCTCCAGCCGACATAACTCTTCTAGGGGCTCTAAGCTGTCAAAAGTCTACCCTAAATCAATTAGACCCGGTCCACGGAATCATGAAGCAAACCAACGCCCAACACCTTGGTTGAACCTGAATCAAACTATCCGATCGGTCATCTACACCTCCGGCCGTACAAGGCCTCAAATGGTGCCATTGGGATATTGCAAGGTTAATTGTTCTTATACACAAACTCCACTAATAACAAGTGTTGGTCCCACCTGACCTTAAAATCAATTACACAAGCCCTAAGAATGTCCTATGACACAAACTAAACTCATCCAACCGGGTACCCAATTGTCATCAATTTGGGGGTGAAAAGCTAAATTCAAATCCAATTGGGTACACAAACCACTCTGTAGAGCCTGTCAAAAGTGAGAAGTGAACACCTATCATCTGTCTGACACTATATACACTGGTACTCCATGTGACCTAATAATTTCTCATATATACAATCTAGCCAACTGCTAAACACTGTAGATAGTCTTCACCTTTATAATGTGAGCTGACTTTGTCAAAAAAAAAATCCACAACCACCAAAACATAGTTGAACTGTCCAAATGCCATGGGAAAATCCGTAACTAAATCTATAGTCACCCTCTCCTATTTCCACTTGGGAATAGGCGTCCTTTTCGTCAATTCACTTGGTTTATGGTGCTCATACTTGACCTGTTGACAATACAAAAACTTTGCCATGATCTAAGCTATGTCTCTCCTCACTGTAAACTACCAAAAATATTGTACTAGATCATGGTAAATCTTAGCCACACCCAAATGGACACACAAACTCTACTATTTATCCTCTGTATGCCATCAGAATCAATAATAGTCGCCTCAGCTTCTCCCTACACACTTTGTCATGAATAAAGAATAATCTTGGATCCTCAAACTAAAGAACACAAATCTAATCAAGCAATGAAGATCTTGCCTCGACAAAGGTCAATATACTCTATTTAGGAGAAACATCTAACGGAACAATCTATCTAGCAAGCGATTGGACCTTGAAAGCTAAGGGGCTCGCCTTTGCCCTCAAGAATACCAAACTTCCTATACTAGCAGCCTTTTGGCTCAAAGAATCTACCACCACATTGGCCTTCCAGAGGTGACACAAGATAGAGATATCATAGTCCTTAATAAACTCCAACCACCTACGTTGTCTCATGTTCAGATAAGGCTGAGAAAATATGTATTTGAGACTTCAGTGATCGGTAAAGATCTCACAATGCACCCCCATAAAGATAATGTCGCAACAATTTCAACACACACATAACCACAACAAACTCCAAGTCATGAGTAGGGTCTTTTTTTCGTGCGTCTTCACCTTTGTATAGGAATTTGCTATCACCTTGCCCCTTTGCATTAACACACCACCCAAACCCACAACAAAAGCATCACAATACATCACAAATGGCACTCTCTTCTCGAGCAATGCAAGAATATGCGCTGAAGTCAATAAATCCTTTTGCTTTTAGAAGATCACCTCACAATCATTTGACCACTTAAATTCCATATCCTTCTAAGTCAATATAGTCAATGGGGCTACAATAGAAGAGAATTCCTAAACAAAGCATTAAAACTACCTTGCTAAACCAAGGAAACTCCAAATCTCAATCACTGTGGTAGGCATATCCCATTCAGGAACAACGATGTTGGTTGGATCAACCATAATACCATCCTTTGTCACCTTAAGCTCGAGGAATACAACTAACTAGAGCCAAAACTCATACTTTAAGAACCTTACATATAACTCACTTCCCTAAATCTCTGGAGTACGGTCCTTAAGTCCTGAACATGATCAACCTTGCTCCTGGAATAAACTAAGATATAATCTATAAAATGATCACAAAGGCATACAAATAGGGCTTGAATGCTCAGTTCATCATATAAAAGTAGTTGGGGTATTAGTCAACCCGAAAACATAACCACAAACTCATAATGCCTATAACAAGTCCTAAAGGATGTCTTTGGGATATCAGACTCTCAAACTCTCAACTAATGATAGTCGGTCCTCGGATTGATCTTTGAGAATATGGAGGCACCCCATAACTAGTCAAAAGGATCATCAATGAGAGGCAAAGGATATTCGTTCTTGATGGTCACTTTGTTAAGCTGATGATAGTCAATACATACACGCATAGTGCCATCCTTCTTCTTCACGAATTATAAAGGCGCACTCCAGGGAGATACACCTAGACAACGAAATCCCTTTTTTAACAAATCTTCAAAATGTTCCTTCAAGCCTTTAATTCAGCCAGGGTGATCAGATAAAGGGCAATAGATATAGGCTTGGTGCCTGACTCCACATCAATAGCAAAGTCAATAGCATGACCTAGAGGAACACCAGGTAAATCAGTCGAGAACACATCCATAAACTCTCAAGAAACCCTAGTATCTTCCAATATGAGAACTTCGGAGAAATAGCTTAAACATGAGCTAAATATTCCAAGCGTCCCTTCTCCATCAACTGACAAGCATGCATATATGAAATAACACCCTTAAGATAGGATCTAGATGCTCTAGTTCACACCAACTACGACAACTCTAGGCAATACAAAGTCGCTGTCTTTGCATGACAGTCAAGAATAACATAAAGATAACCAGTCCATACCTAATATCACATCAAAGTCTACCATGTCCAATAATATCAATTCAGTAACACTATCTCTCCCCAGAAAGGTCACAACACAACCCAGATATAACTAATTTACTACTAATGATTCACCTTCTAAGGTGGAAACACAAAAAGGCTTAGCAAACAGCTCACATATAATATCAATATCATAAGTAAAATAGGTTGACAAATAGGAATATGTATATCTTGGATCAAATAAAACTGAAGCTTGATTGTAACACACTGGAACGTAACCTATGATACCTACATTAGATGCCTCCGCCTTGGCTCTACTAGGATAGCATAATAAATTCTACACCCACCACTAGCCTGTGAACCACCATGAGCACCAGCTCATACTATACAAGGACCCCCCTCTAGTACCACCTCTCATAGTCTGAGGTGTGTTTTTGGTGCTAGTGCTAGAGCTAGAAAGACTGGCAGAGAACCTGAAGTCTGAGCAGGAGGTGCATGGTAAGGAAAATAATGGGCCAAATGTCCTATCTCATCACAACGATAACATGCCCTGGTCCTCTGGCTCTGAGCTGGTTGTCATGAAAAGCCATCATGCTTGGGTGCATCGAAGGAACTATCAAAACCCGATTGAATGGATCAGGGCCTATCAATATTTCTAGAAGCTAGGATAGCTACATGGACCACCCGGCCCTAATGGAACTGCCTTTGAAACTCTTGATCACGCGGCGGATATCCACTAAACTGGCCTTACTAACAAGACCTCTTCTCGCCACCCTGCCTCTCATTCCTAATGCACTCTATTATACAAGCGTGATCCACTACACTTTGAAAAGTGCCTCCAGCAACACTAAGGAAGCTGTAGCCTCCTGAAGGTATCCTACCAACCCCTCTTCAAAAACCATTTAATCCTCTTGAACTCTGTAGGAATACTAGACAAGGAATATTTGGACAATGTATTGAAGCTAGCCTCATAGTTAGAAACGGATATAGAACCCTATTGAAGCCTATCAAACTCATCCCTGTGGCTATCTTGAAGGCTATGTGGCACAAAACACTCAGGAATACCCCTGTAAACCGCTCTCGTGTTATGGCCGGGATTGATCATAGCGACGAGGTATAACTGACCTCCCCACTCCTTGGCGAGGTCAATGAACCGGTAAGAAGTATAGGAAACTCCATGGAACTCTAGAATAGCTAGGTTACATAATTGGTCCAGACACTCTAATAGGAAGTCGTGGTCTTTATCACTTGGGTTCTATTGAATCACGGAGGAGCCCACTGTACAAACCTCTCAAAGCTCTTTTGCTTCGATGTGCACATGAATGGGTTGGCAGAAGATGGTGGAATCATAAATAAGAGCGGTGCGATAGATAGAGCAATAGCCAGACTCTGATGTTGTGCAATCAAACTTAGCTTGGATACCTAAAGCAAAGTAATAACAGTCATAGGAGGGTCTGCAAAAGCTGAAGAAAGACCTAAATAAATCATATCTAGGTAAAGTGGAGCTATAGAAGGACCCACCGGTGTAGTAGGAATGGTGTATCAATGATAGTTCGTGTAGTAGGTGCTCCCTCTAATCTAGCTAATAACTGCATAAGTAGTTGCGGAATTAAGGGCGTTGGGGCTGGAGTTGAGGGCAGAGAAATAGGATTAGTAAACAATGCTAGCTCAATAGCAAGCTCTGCAAAAGTCGATCTAGTCTTTCCCCTGGGTGGAGAAGCCCCTTTAGCAAGTACTCGTCCTCTGGCCCTATCACAAACCCTGCCTCGACGTCGAGTGGGAGTCACATCAATTGACTCGATCTTTCCAGTTGATCATTGGTATCTTGTAACCAACATCTACGCAGAAGTAGTAGATTAGATACATCCAAAACAGGTGATATGGAGAAACGTGTGAATAGAAACAAGACATGAAAGTTTTTTGTGTCAAGTGCCATGTAGCCTCTCGAAGATGTGTGTGGACATCTATACAGTTATCTGCGAGACTCTACTAGATTCCATGCCCTTCACTCACAAGCCCAATGAACCTAGATCTTTGATACTAAACTTGTTACGACCCAAAAAATGAATCGTTACTGAAGAGTGATGATATAAAGCGTAAACCATCACAACATGTCATAAACAATCCCAAAACCTAGAGTCTTCAGAGAAAGAGCATCTAAATTAGTGCGAAAGAGTAAATAGAATAGTCTCAAAATAAGATACAAAGTCGTCTCATAATATCTTAAACAAAGTCTAAAATGGAAGCAATAAAAGGAAGACTCAAATATCCACAGCAACTCTAAGTCTAAGCCTCACTTCTACGATTTGTGGATGGATAATGACTCAGCTAAAATGATTAACTACCCTGACTGGGTCTCTATGCTTTATTTGCAGAGAGGAAACAATGTAGGGGTGAGTACAACAAAATATACGTAGTAGGTTCAACCAATTGGTTAGAAGAAAATGAACTAGCATGTAACAATAAAGAAACCTATCACCAGTATCAAAAGGGTTAGTATGCAATATAAACACGAATTATAATGAGTAAAGATAGAAAGTACAGTCAATAATGAAATGCAACGCTATGCATGAATGCAATGGCATCGCAGGCCATGTATGGAGTGGGATCAGAATTGTCGTAGGGCCGATGTACACATCTATCGAGCTGAAGCTACAAATAGAAACGGGGGCGTCACAAGCACTAAATAGAAGTATCTGGAGGCACTGTGGGCCACATACTAAAATGTATCAACGTGTCACAAGCTATTTCACCATATATAATAATGTCTCAAATGGTGCATATGTAATGAGATGTGTGCATACCGATGCAATTGGTCATGTATAACATGTGTGCATACCAACACAACAGGCATGTATAAAATATGTGAATATCAGTGCAACCCAATCAGACATAACATCTATGCATACTAATGCACCAGTCCAGTAAAAGATATATGCATACCAATGCATCTAAACAAGTAAGAGATACGTGGATACCAATGCAACTAATAAAACTAATATATGTACAATATACATAACATAAAACGTGTTACGCCATGTATATCAACCGTTACCACAAATCTATCGTTATCTCATATTATCTCTGTCTCATCAATAAACAAGATGTCGATGAAGCAGGCTCTACAAGAACCCCAAATAGGCTCATAAATCTCAATTTTTTTAATGTCATCATCAATTATACACAACACTATCCAAAAGCTATCTCAAGTTCCATATTACCATAATGATATTTTAATTACCTCAAATCTCCTCATTTCATCTCAATTTATCAATAAGATCACTATTTACTTAATTTTCATCTTAACTGGCATCGTATTTCCATCAACCTCAATTGTATCACGTCATTGGTTCATACAATTAATCTACATCTTATATTTATCACATGAACAGGCTCAATAGCTCAAATCATGTCTCAAAAAAGTTAGCCAAACCTACCTTGACGTCACTCGGATAAGTTTTCAATCAACTCAAGCCTCCAAACAATCCTTGGATTGATCAACCACTATCAAAAATAAATATTACGTGTCAAGAGGTTCATTTTGATACTCATATTGGCATGAATAAGGCTTAGGGGCATAATGGTAAAAGATTGGGCTAAAATTCAAAGTTTTCAAATCTAATAATTAACTTTAAAATCAGGTTCTACATAAAAAATAGAGTCCAGGGTGAAAACCTCACCAAAATCGAGTTCAAAATGGGTGAGAAATCAACATTTAAAGTTTTAAAATCATGGTCTGAAAAATCCCAAATTTTGTACAGTCAAAATCACAAAATTAAAGACAAAATCAAATGAAATTCAAGGAAATAATTAAATTAATGCTAGGATCACTTACCCAAGTTAAATCTTCGAAAATCTCTTTCAAAATTGCCCAAAAGCTTTGAAGTTTGTGAAAATGACTAAAAATTATTGCCCTCAGGTTTAAAATAGTGCTGATAACAAAAGCACTATGCGAACACAGGTGGGGTCCCACAAACATAGAGGAGTCGATCAAAAATGTCCTTCGCGATTGTGGAGACCAACCCTCAAACACTGAGATTAAACAGTAAGGGGGGCCAATCACACATGTGCTTTATAAATACAGAGCATATCCCGAAATCGCGGGGAACAACAAATGCCACATCGCTCCGCAAATGCGGAGAAGTAATGTATCTGCTCCAGCAAAATTACATATCCAACAAAAACTTAAAATAAGCACTCAGAACTCATTTGACCTCAAAGTTCACAACCAAATATGTATGTATACCGAAAATGGTGATCGAAAGTCAACAGAATAATCAAAATTTTATCCAGAGGTTGCCATGATACATTTACCAATGCAAGTCAAATAATCTAGTTTAAAACTCAAAATATCAAAATTGCTCTCGGCAGCTCCAAATATTATGATGAGACCATTTCTAGCGTTAGTTTTACCATCTGGAACTACTAAAACTATTGGAATTTTGATTGAGCTTCCAAACTCCGAATGTTGACCAAAGTCAAGCTTTGATTTTGAAAACAACTAAAAATACGGCTTTAGGCCTAAAATCCTTATTTTAACTCTTAATTTAGTTCCGTAACTTCTCATAAGCTAGTTTTAATGTTTTAGAACCAATGGAATTGATAGATCTTAGATCTGACACTCAAAATTCAGAATGGTATAGAAACTCACTTTTTCAACAACTTAATCTTCCTAAAATTCCCAAAACCCATATTTTTCAATTTTTAAAACTTAGGTTTTCAATTCCAAACATACAGATAGTTCAAAATAGGCCCCAAGTAACTTATGAAAGGGTAAAGTAGTAAATTTCAGAGATAAGCTCAATAATGACCAACTAGGTTGTTACAATTTTTTAATGTTTGATCAAAGTTGACTAGGATCTAAAAAGCGTAGAAGACGAGGCTTTACTAGTATGAAAAGACAATTAGTTATGACACATATTTTGCTTAATTGTCTAAATATTTATCCATATCTTGAATAACTATTAAATGTTGAAGAATTACTATTACTGAGAGAGATTGCACTCAGACCTGAATAACTATTTCATACAATGAATAAACATTATGTGATCGATTTTAAGTTTCAAACTGAAGAAGGTTCTATGTATAAGAAAGCCAATAATAGTGATGAGTGTGTTCAAGATGATGTACATGGTAATGATCAAACTATTGAATATGATGGTAGCATTTAAGAGATTATTAAAGATATTCAGGTTGGCCTAAAATAAGATAGTATTATTTTGGTGTAAGTGGTTTGACTCATAAATTAGAAGTATAAGAATGGACCAGAAACATAATATAATTGAAGTTAAGTGCATCAGATATACGATAGTTATGATCTTTTTAGTAATAAAGTTGATTGTTGGGCTGTTATTAAGAAAAATCTTGTGGCAAAAAAACTAAAATTAAGAATGCATTAGATATGGTGTACGAAAATGATGTTGCACTTGTTTGAGAAAAAGTTGATGTTGAATTGAAAACTATACTAGAACATCTTCAACACATAGTAAAATAAGTTTTTGATGATACACTAATAATGTTAAATGTTGAAGAAGAAGTAAATGAAGAATATGAATCCTTGGATGAGGACGAATGCACGGACGATGAATATGAAACAACTGAGAATAAATGGGAGGATAATATAAATGAAAAAAGCAAGAAAGAGTGGCAGAGTGATTGATTATAACTAGTATTTAAGTTAATTTATTTTGCTAAAACTAAATATATTTAATTTATATTTGTTATACATTATATTATAACTTTACATATAAATTGCATCGGGTGATAGTGATAGATCTTATGGTTATCTTGGGGTTAGCATTTCTTGTAAGACTAAAAAGAAGAAGTCTAGGAGACCTATCAATCCTTAGGGTATTCTACGACATATATCCTTAAAGCAATATTTGCAGCGTCGGTAGTCCTACACATATTTATGTTGTGCCTTTTGGGATTATGGATCCTTTAGTTCATCATAGTTAGTTTCATTGTTCATGTGGTGCTTCTTGTTCTTCACAGATCATATCTTCGTCATATCACCAAACTTAGAGCTAACTACCGAGGTTTATCCTCAACCGCAAAATTATCATGGGATTATATCTCCTATAATTCCATCACTCATAGTTCCATCCCCTGCAACTACATCTCATCTATCTCGCATGAGGATTTGAGATTCTAGTATTGACAAGAATACTATGGCTGACACTCCTCCCTTGACTCAATATTATGTACATCCTATAATATCAGTGTCAATTGTTTATGCTGCTAGACTCGAGGCAAAGCATAATACAACTGAGTGAGATCCTAGGCAAAGGACAAAGTTTATAGAGTCTTGATTGAGCCTGATTGATCATCATATGTTTATTTTTGTTTTTTATTCTTTTTTATTTAATTTGTTTTTGCTAAATTAATAAATTATTCAAGAAGTAACATGTTTATTATGTTTCTTCTAGTTGGCATCCTTCAAAAGATGTTGTTATGGCTCTATAAGAGAATGTCAGGAGGCTTTATACTAAGGCTTATAACTCTTGGTTAGATATTTAAAATAGTGTACACCATGGGATGTTTGCTGAATTCAAGGTATAAATATGTTTACTTATATAATTTAGTTAAGTTTGATATTTTTTAGTATACGTATATTTACTAGTTATCTAACATTGTTCACTTTTTAAATTTTATGTACTTCGAAAACAAGGAACAATATCGCCATTGCAATCACATTTGAAAGAAAAGTAAGTGCCAGACTGTCTAGCTAGCTAAATGTAGCCCAAGACACACAGGAATTAGATATTGCCTAATGTGTTTAAAAAATTGTGTCGGTATCTAATGCCTTATCTAATAAGACAAAAAATGCTAGAGGCGGTCTAAGTAATTGCACAACGGAGATGCAAAGATTGTTGGTACAATTATGAGGTAGATGGTAAGGTTTATGAATTTTAACTTTAAATTTATATTTTTAATGAGAAAATATTATTTAATTGATTATATTTTTATTCAAACAAAATAATTGGGAAATCCCCAATGTAATGAAGATTTTAAAGGGCTTGTGTAAAAAGTAGACGAATACCATAAATTCGGATGAGTGGATGGAGGAAAGGATCAAACGAGCTTATGTAAATTGTATATATATATATATAAAGATAGTATGAGCGCCATCTTCTTGAGATGGGAAATTCAATTCCGCTAATGCCTGAACAGTCTACTAGAATTTTTGGAACCGAAAAAGTGGTTGGAGAATCCCATAAAGGCCAAATATATGAAATGGGGGATCGGAATGATGTACGATGATTCCAATCAGGTTTAGAAGGATTGGATCATCGCATCAAGTGAAGGCAATTAATGAGTTTCTAGTAGCTATCATGTCTCAACACGTTGCTAAACTTACACATGCACTGGTGGAGTCTAAAGCAAAAAGGATCGCTGATAAAAAAGGTATGACTGAGGCCATTGAGCTAATCAAAGAATAAACGTTCAACCTCATCTATTGTCCTCCGATCCATTCTTTAAGAAGGCCCACTTATAACACTTCCCAACGCGACTTGAAAAGACCCTATGAACTATTTCTTGAATATATTAAAATAGGTATATTATTCTATAAATCCGACTACATATTCTTTTTAGGAGCCAAAATTGGGTCGGAAGAAGGTCACCTTCGATTTTTAGTTGACCCAATCGAAAAATAAGCATTTTTATATGAAACTAGGCAAACTAGAAGAGTGCAGGGCAAGTTCGCGTCACCCACTTGTCTCCCCATTGTACAAAAGTGGCCTAAACCCATTTCTAGGTCAAAATGGAGAAAAGATAAAGTTCACAAAAAATTATATAGTAGGGGACCAGGGGCGCAATATGCATTGGTTCTCGCACTATGTAAATTATTTTTGAATATCTACGGAATTAAGTGAGGTGTAGCGATTTTGACCTAGGGGCCTAGTCATCACACGACAAATTAAATGCCCGAAGGCACGTCACCCAAGTCATCTTAAGCAATCTAAGCATTCATAGCATTTAATATAAATAATTTGCGAAAAGCTAAGAGAAAGCGGTTATGGGCCATTTGAACAATGAAGCAACATTGAAAGAATAGTGGAAATAAATACAATCATTTTGTCCATCAACATACCAACTATATCATCGAAGATGAGACCGCTAACGATCGATCTCCATGAAATAGAAAGAAATCCAAAACAGTGCAATATAGAAAGTAAACGTCTGAGAAAGGCTACAATACATCATCTCAAATTAAAACGAAGATACATGATAGAATTAAAAGTTTAGGAGTTCCGAACTAAGGGCTCACCACGAATAAATACTCTAGTCTTGAATGTTGAGTACTAGACACGAGTCAATGGAGGAGTCCTTATCCCAATATGATTAAATTATGCAAGCAAAATATGTATTAGTATGTTTGAATGTACTAAGTATGTGAGATTAAATGCATGTATGAAATTGTAATTCCATCATTTCTCGTCATCACCTATGAGTATTTATATGATGAAAAATACATAACATGAGCTTAAACATGCAAAAAGATTATCTCTCAAGATGAATATGAATCAATGCATAAGAAAGCATATGTAAGAAAACATAACATAAGATCATTAAACTTGTGGGAATTTACAATAACCGACAATAAGACCATATGAGCTACTACATGTAATCCAATGAACTCCCTCAATTGGGAAAAGGTCAATGCACTCCTTCCATTAGGAAAAAGGGAATCTAGTAGCCTAGGTAGATATACTACGCATAGTAACCTTGCAATTGCATCTTCATAACATTTAGGCCTACATAGATCCACTAGCCTAGCATACAAGGGGTCATATGGTGCCACATAGTTAGGGACGAGGTCATACCTCAACTAATGGAATGAGTTCCAATCTCAAGTCCTCTCAGTGCTAACTCATTTAACGGAATCTTTAAAATGTAACTTGGAATCATAAGTAGGAATCATAGCAGTAGATCAAACTTAGGAACCATCAAGTAGGGATTTTCCCTTCATCTTGGGGAAATATCATGGCATCTTTAGGGCCATTATCATCATAGTTATATCATTGACAAACTTAACTTTAAATCTTTTCTTTAAATCCCTAATCATAATTAGAAATTGTACAATGTTGTACTTGAAAACTACGTGGGTTAGGCTTTAATCATGGAATAATCATAAATCACATATGTCATGAGAAAAGTTTTCTTTTTAAGGAACATCGAAAATGACCAACCATTGTCAACATAGAGACCCATCATGGATTCATCATCGATAGTTCAAACATGCATATATACTTAGTAAAATAGTTGTAGGATAACATGAGTAGAATTTTATAGCATAAATATCATGAAATTATCATAAGCATGCACATTAACGTAAGAAACATAAAGAAACGGTAAAATAATTAGTAAGGAACTTTCTAGGTGGAAGGATACCAATAAATTAACTCACATACCTTGGGAAAACAAGAGTGAAATGAGCTTGAAGCCTTTGGGGAAGAATTTAGAAACCCTAGTTCTTGTCTTGCCTTGTTCTTAAGAGTCCTTCCTTGCCTTAGAAATTTAGAGAGTGAAGAATGAGAGATTGAATAGAAGAATTAGGGCTTAAAGGCTTATATAAGGCCCTTTTCCCATCCCCAAAATGTCATAGTTTAGGAATAGATATAATGGCAATGACAAAACTACCCCTCATTAAAATTGTCCAATTCTACTACGGAACCCTGATTATGGTTTGTAAGTCAATCCATGGGCGGTAAGTCCCTCTCATCTCATAACACATCTTAAATTCTTGAAAATTGACTTTGCTGGACTAAAACCTACAAAGCCATGTTATGGGTCGTATAAACCCTTATGGGTTGTGGTTGGACTCATAGAGTCCTTCCACACTTTGCCATTTTTCACCTTTTTCTTGGCCTTATTCTATGAAGTACCCTATGGATTGTATCCTTGTTTATGAGCCATCTGATAGCACGTGGATCACCTTTCAGCAAACTCTAAATTTCCTTCAGGTCTGCTAGACTAACACACGAACTTATCTACGGACTGTGGTTTATCCTATGGGCCATCACTTGGTCTATGGGGGTTACCTTACACTTTGAAACATTTCCCCGTCCTGAAGTTTTATATATAGGAATGATACATATTGTAACATCTGATAAATTACCAAAATACCCCTAGGGAAGAGGTGAGTGCAAAACGCATCATCCGATGCTTGGATTAAAAATTCGAGAGCGGATTTGTGATCAACATTGAAAATTGAGTAGGGGAAGGGTCTCGATCGATTTTTAGAGTGACCGAGTCAAAAGATAATTTTTTGTTCCAAAAAGAAAAACAGTGTACCTTCACGATAGGGCCACGTCGCGGACCTATCGCAGACCCACACTTATATTTTTTGTGATTTTTTCGACAGAGTTAAGTTTTCCGAAATTACACTATCCACGACAGGTCCGTGTCACGGGTAGGGTACAGGATGGATGTGGCAACGACATTTCTTCATTGTATCATCACTTGCTCATAGGTGCTGGTTGTCAGTTAGAGAAACTCCCAGTTAGGTTTCCCAGTGAGGTCTTACTTCGATAGTACTCCGATGTTGATGTTGATGTTGATTTGATGTTTGAGTCGAGTTCCTTGAGTTGAGTTGATGTCAAGTTCCTTGAGTTGAGTTGATGTCAAGTTCCTTGAGTTGAGTTGAGTCGAGTTCCTTGAGTTGAGTTGAGTTGAGTTGAGTCGAGTTTTCTTGAGGTGAATCCAATGTATTAATGATAATGAGTTGAGAGGCTGAGGGGTCATTTGTCTACTCTATTCTCTTGCCTTAGATAGACGTTTGACATTCTAATGGAGTGTGATGTTGAGCTGATGTTTTCCCTATGTTGTTGTACTTATATTATTATATTCAGCTATTTTACATGCCAGTATTTTCAACGTACGGTCGTCATTCGGTGCTGAATCATTTCATGATGCAGATACAGGAGTTAGAGGACTTTAGCAGACGCATCATTGAGGTCCGAGATTTAAGTTCAGTCATTGGTGAGCCTCCTTGCTATCCGGAGGAGAACCTTCTCTTGTTGTTTTCCGTTATTTATTGAGTTGGGTAGACATGGCTTATCATGGTACTATCTTAGAAAGCTGAATTAGGTCAGAGACTTCATAGACATGAGTAGAGGTTTGTTGTCGATGGTTTTCTCTTATGAATTGAGTAGTACTTAATACTTACTTATTATGATGATGAGACAGATGCTGGCCATTTGGCCCTTTATTTGAGGTAGCTCACTACTCTATTTCCGTTGTGTTGCTGTTGAATGATTGTCCTGAGAATGAGTGGTTCACTTAGGGACTAGCGATAGTGTCTAGGTGTCAGCCACGCCTAGGGTACCCTCCCGGGGCATGAAAAACTTGGTATCAAAGCACAGAGTTCAAGAGTCCTAGGGAGTCTATGAAGTCGTGTCTAGTAGAGTCTTGTTTATGTGGTTGTTGTGCACCACACTTCATAAATAGGAGGCTATAGGACATTAGGAATGATTACACTTCTTTGATGTTCTGAGTTCGTGCGATAGAGTTTGACTCTATGAAACCCCCTTCTGATTTGTGCGTTACGCGTTTGCAAATCATGCCTCCAAAACGCACTGATGCCCAAAGAGATGCCTCAGTCCCTAATTTTGAGAATCCCATACCAGAGGCCCCTACCCAGAATGAGACAAGGAGACGGGGTCGACCTGAAAGAGCTATTTTGGCTCCACCGGCACCTCCTTCCCAGTCAGCCTCCACTTCGAAAGCAGACTTCAGGGGATCCATCACTATGCTCACTCAATTGGTTGCCTCACAGAGCGGTCCTAGGCCCCTAACTCAAGCTCCCAAGAGCCTACAGGTGCAGCCAGGCTCAGAGATTTCCTGAGGATGAACCCGCCAGTCTATACGGGGTCTAAGGTTGAGGAAGACTCGCAAAACTTTATTACTAAGATGCGCAAGATCTTGAGGGCTATGCATGCAAACGGGGTTGAGGGATTTGAGCTGGTCTCGTATCAGCTTAAAGATGTTGCCAACGTCTGGTATAACCAGTGGGAAGATGGTAGAGGTGAGAATGATGAGTCTGCGGGGTGGGAGGAGTTTGAGAGTGCTTTTCTTGATCACTTTTTTCCCTAGGAGTTGAGGGAGGCGAAGGTTGAGGAGTTTGTGAACCTGAGGTAAGAGGGGTTAACTGTCAAAGAGTACAGCCTGAAGTTCATCCAGCTATCCTGATATGCACCCGAGATGGTCTTTGATATGAGGGAGAGGATGAGGAAGTTCATTTCTGGACAGGGCAAGCATGTAAAGAGGAACTATAAGGCAGCATTGCTGATTCCATGTATGGATATCTTTAGACTTATGGTCTATGCCCAGTAGACTAAAGAGGACAACAGGAAGGACAGGGAAGAGCAACAGAGTAAGAAGGCTAAATCGGCAGGGCATGAGCCTAACCAACAGAAGCAGAATAAGGGTGACAGAACTTTCTTTCCGAAGAAGTCTACTAGCTATGCACCCCTTAAGGCGAGTGCACCTGTTCAGCAAAACAGGTATGATCAGAAAGCCTTTAGGCACCAAAACATCATAGCTTAAGGACCTCAATCCCATGCTAGTGTTGCCCAAGGTCCAAGAGGAAAGCCATCTTGTGGTAGATGTGGCAGGTTGCATCTTGGTGAGTGTCATGAGGGCACAATACTTGTTTTTCATGCGGACAGCCTAGTCATTTTCAGGGTGAGTGCCCTTCGAGGAGATGGGGTGATAGAGGTAATAGAGCTCAGTCTTCTACAGCGCCCCCTACGGGCAGTCATCAAAAGGCTACTACCACGAATGCAGAAGGCGGGACGAACTATCTGTATGTGATGGGTAATAGACAGGACCAAGAGGTCACTCCAAATGTTGTTACAGGTATGCTCCGAATCTTTTCTTATAATTATTATGCATTGCTTGACCCGGGTGCCACTTTATCCTTTGTAACGCCCTATGTGGCCAATAAGTTTGAGATTCTTCCAGATTGTTTGCCTGAGCCTTATACTATTTCTACTCCTACTGATGAGTCTATCCTTGCAAAGAGGGTCTATAGAGACTGTGTAGTGTCCATCAATCATGGAAATACATTGGCCAATTTAATAGAGTTAGAGATGGTTGATTTTGATGTAATTCTTGGTATGGATTGGCTTGATGCTTGCCATGCATCTATCGCTTGTAGGATCCGAGCTCTTAAATTCCAATTTCTGAATGAACCGGTCCTAGAATGGAAGGGAATTTATGTTTCACCCAAGGGTAGATTAATTTCCTACTTGAGGGAGAGAAAGTTAATCTCTAGGGTTGTATTTATCACCTTGTACGAGTTAAATCTGATGATGTTGAGTCCCCTACTCCTGAGTTGGTCCCGATTGTAAATGAGTTCCCTCAAGTGTTCCCTGAGGATTTACGTGGAGTCCCTCCTGATAGGGAGATCGACTTCGGCATTGATGTACTTCCCAACACGCAGGCTATTTCAATTCCACCATATAGGATGGCCCCCGCTGAGTTGAAAGAGTTGAAGGAGCAGTTAAGGGATTTGTCAGAGAAGGGTTTTATTAGACCAAGTGTTTCTTCTTGGGGTGCTCCCGTTCTGTTTGTACGAAAGAAAGATAGGTCTCTCAGAATGTGCATAGACTATAGTCAACTAAACAAGGTCATGATCAAGAATAAATATCCTCTCCCTAGGATAGATGACTTGTTTGACCAACTTCAGGGTGCCTTATACTTTTCAAAGATAGAACTCAGATCGGGCTACCACCTGTTGAAAGTGAGAGAATGTGATGTTCCAAAGACAACCTTTAGGACAAGATATGGCCACATTGAGTTCTTGGTTATGTCCTTTGGGTTGACGAATGCACCGGCAACTTTCATAGATTTGATGAATAGGGTGTTCAGGCCCTACCTTGACTTGTTTGTAATCATATTCATTGATGATATCTTGGTGTATTTGAGGAATGAGGAGGAGCATGCTAAACACCTTAGAGTTGTCCTTCAAACTCTTAAGGACCTTGAATTGTATGTGATGTTCTCTAAGTGTGAGTTTTGGCTTAAGTCAGTGGCTTTCCTAGGCCATGTTGTTTCGAGTGATGGAATTCGAGTAGACAGCTAGAAGATTGAAGCGGTCACAAATTGGCCAAGACTGACTTCTCCAACTGATATAAGGAGTTTCTTGGGGTTGACAGGCTGCTACCGCAGATTTGTTGAGGGATTTTCTTCTCTATCCGCACCATTGACTAAACTGACTCAGAAAAAGGTCAAGTTTTAGTTGTCTAAGGAATGTGAGAAGAGTTTCCAAGAGTTAAAGACTAGATTGACCACCGTGCTGGTCTTAACATTGGCCAACGGTATGGAAGATTTTGTGATATACTACGATGCATCAAGAGTTAGGTTGGGATGTGTATTAATTCAGAGAGGAAAAGTGATAGCCTATGCTTCTAGGCAGCTTAAAGTTCATGAGAGGAACTATCTGACCTATGATCTCGAGTTGGCGGTGGTAGTGTTTGCACTTAAAATCTGGTGCCACTACTTGTATGGAGTGCATGTGGACGTGTTCACTGACCACAAGAGCTTACAATATGTCTTCAGTCAAAGAGAGCTCAACCTGCGACAGTGGGGATGATTGGAATTGCTCAAAGATTATGACATGAGCATCATGTACCACCCAGGTAAAGCTAATGTTGTTGCTGATGCTCTTAGCAGGTTGTCTATGGGTAGCATAACCCATGTTGAGGAAGAGAAGAAAGAGCTAGTGAAGGAAGTGCATAGGTTGCCCCGATTGGGAGTCCAACTTGAGGAGAATGACGATGGAGGAATTAATGTATAGAGTGGGTCTTCATCGTCCCTAGTGACTAAGGTAAACGAGAAGCCGGATTGAGATCCTATTATACACCAATTGAAGGAGGATGTCCACAAGCAAAAAGTGATGGTCTTCTCCAAAGGGGGAGATTAAGTATTAAGGTACCAGAGTAGGTGATGCATCCCTGATGTTGATGGTGTTAGAGAGAGAATTATAGCTGAGGCCCACAACACTTGATACTCCATTCATCCGAGCTCATCCATGATGTATCACGACTTGAAAGAAGTCTATTGGTGGGGTGGAATGAAAAGGGACATCACTGAGTTTGTTTCAAGATGCCCAAATTGCCAACAAGTGAAGGTTGAGCATCGAAGGCCAAGTGGCTTAGCTCAAAACTTTGAGATTATAGAATAGAAGTGGGAGATGGTTAATATGGATTTCATCACTAGCCTACCGAGATCTTAGAGGCAGCACGATTCCACATGGGTGATTGTAGACAAAATGACGAAGTCAGCGCATTTCCTGGCAATCAAGACGACTAACACTGTGGAGGAGTATGCCAAGATGTATAACCAAGAGATCGTGAGGTTTCATGGAGTTCTCTTGTCCATTATCTCAAACAGAGGAGCCCAATTTACCTCTCATTTATGGAAGTCTTTCCAGAAAGGATTTGGTACAAAAGTGAACTTGAGCATGGCCTTTCATCCACAGACGGATGGTCAGGCAGAGAGCACTATTCAGATGGTAGAAGTTATGTTGAGAGCATGCATCCTTTACTTCAATAAAAATTGGGATGACAATTTACCATTGATTGAATTTTCATATAATAATAGTTATCATGCAAGCATTCAAATGGCCCACTATGAGGCCTTGTATGGGAGGAGGGGCAGATCACCCATTGGGTGGTTTTATGTTGGAGAAGCTGAGTTGATTAGGCCTGACCTTGTCTACTAGTCCATGGTGAATGTGAAGATTACTAGAGAAAGATTGAAGCCTGCCCAAAGCCATCAAAAATCTTACACAGATTGAGGAGAAAAGACCTAGAGTTTGAGGTGAACGATTGGGTATACTTGAGGGTATCACCCATGAAGGGTGTCATTAGGTTTGGGAAAAAGGGGAAGTTAAGTCCTCGTTATATTGGCCCTTATTATATTTTGCGAAGAGTTGGGAAGGTTTGCTTATGAGCTAGAGCTACCCTTTGAGTTAGACGAAATCAATCTAGTGTTCCACATATCGATGTTGAAGAAGTGTTTAGGAGATCCTGCCTTGGTAATCCCTGTTGAGAGCATAGGAGTCAGAGACAGTTTGTCCTATGAGGAAATTCCAGTCCAAATCCTGGATCGACAGGTTCGCAGACTGAGAAACAAAGTGATAGCCTTCTATGAAAGTACTGTGGAGGAACCAATTTGTTGAGGAAGCCACATAGGAAGCTGAGGAAGAGATGAGAACAAAATACCCGCACCTGTTCGTGCCTTAGGTTGATGAGAGTGTCAGAGGTAATATTCTTACTTTTTATGTAAATTGATATTCCTACCATGAGTTGATGTGTATATTCCTGATGTCTGAGTAGATGTTATTGAGGTCGATAAAGAGTTGAGGAGTTGAGTTATTGAGTGCGTACGAGGTGAGTCTTGAGTCTATTCGTGCAAAAATACTGTTCCTACTCATCATTCGAGGATGAATGATCCCAAGGGGGAGATAATGTAACGCCTGGTAAATTACAAAAATACCCCTAGGGAAAAGGTGAGTGTAAAATGCATTTCCGAGGCTTGGATTATAAATTCGAGAGCAGATTCGTGATCAACATGGAAAATTGAGTGGGAGAAGGGTCTTAGTCAATTTTTAGAGCGACCGAGTCAAAAGATAATTTTTCTTTCCAAAACAAAAAACAGTGTGCCTTCGCGACCGGGCCGCGTCGCAGACCTATCGCAAACCTACACTTATGTTTTCTGTGATTTTTTCGACGGAGTTGAGTTTTTCAAAATTACACTGTCCGCGACAGGTCCGTGTCACGGACTGCGTTATTTCAAGTCCGGGAAACATTTCCTTAAAATTTCGAGGGGCATTCTAGTCAATTCCTATACTTTCTAAACCCCCCATACGATGAATAAAGGTCATTTTTCTGAGAAAAGGGTTCCAAAAACCCATCTAAAAACATTCTCTCTAGAAAGGTCACTAAGCCAGGGCATGAGGGGAGTGGAGATTGAGGAATTCAAGCGGAGTTTGTGCAAGAAAGTGTGTTAGCAATCATCCCAGGTATGTAAGGCTAACCTAGAGCATGGGATTGTTCTCCCATGTGCCCTTTTGAGTAAATTGAGCTGTGTATTGAATATAATGAGGTTGATAAGATTGTTGAGCATTCCACTGAGTTTTACTTAATGCATATATTTTACACGAAATGATGATCATCATAAACTTGATTCATTGCATAATTCATTTCATGAGTGTTTTTCACAAAACCCTATGGTTAATTTATATAAAAGTTGAAGAATGAACTAGGGGATGAGTCTAGAGCCTTAATGAGAATGATGTTTGTGATGTTGTGATTGTGTTTCACATTTGATGAGAGTCTTGATGATGATGTTGATGAGAATGAAGTTTCATGGTGTCTTAAAATCAGAAGTTTAATTTCTAAAAGAGTATCTTGAGTCATGATGTTGATGTGTATGTTGATGAGGTGAAGTGATGTTGATGTTGAGGTATTATGTCCCTACGAGACTGATGTTGATGTTGAGATATTATATTATGTCCCTATAGGATTGATGATGATGTACTATGTCCCTATAGGACTAATGAAGTTGATGTTTTATGAGCATGTTGAGTTGTGGAAGGATTATTGAGCAATGAAATAGGTGAGAGTGAGTCCCACTTGAAGCCATTAACTACGTGGCCCGCGTACGAAGAGAGGATTGAACCGCAATACAAATGGCTCCTTTCTTGTCCCAATAAAGGATTAAGGTTTTTCTTATGGATCCATTGAGGTTGATGTCCTTTACCCCGGGCAGGGTACTGGATGGATGTGGCAATGACATCTCTTTGTTGTATCATCACTGGCTCATAGGTGATGGTTGTCGATTAGAGAAACTCCCAGTTAGGTTATCCAGTGAGGTCTTACTTCGATAGTACTCTGATGTTGATGTTATGTGATCTTTGAGTCGAGTTCCTTGAGTTGAGTTTAGTTAAGTTCCCTGAGTTGAGTTGAGTTGAGTCGAGTTTTCTCGAGGTGAGTCCGATGTATTGATGATGTTGAGAAGAGCGGCTGAGGAGTCATTTGTCTACTCTATTCTCTTTCCTTAGATAGGTTTGACAGTCTGATGCAGTATGATGTTGAGCTGATGTTTTCCCTATGTTGTGGTACTTATATTGTTATATTTAGCTATTTTACATGCCTGTACATTCCATGTTCTGGCGCCATTCGGCGTTCCATCATTTCATGATACAGATATAGGAGTTAGAGGACTTCAGCAAACCCATCGTTGAGGTCATAGATTTGAGTTCAGTCATTGGTGAGCCTCCTTGCTATCCGGAGGAGACCCTTCCATTGTCTTTTTTGTTATTTATTGAGTTGGGTAGCCATGGCTTGTCATGGTACCATCTTAGACAGCTGAGTCAGGTTAGAGGCTTCATAGATATGAGTAGAAGTTTGATGTTGATGGTTTTCCCTTATGAATTGAGTAGTACTTAAAACTTACTTATTATGATGATGAGACTGATGTTGGCCATTCGGCCCTTTATTTGAGGTAGCTCACTACTCTATTTCTGATGTGTTGATGTTGAATGACTGTCCTGAGAACGAGTGGTTCGCTTAGGGACCAGCAATAGTCTCTAGGTGCCGGCCACGTCTAGGGTACCCTCCCGGGGTATGACACATATGAACTGTACCCCCACCCACATGTCGTAAGTCCAACCCGGATACTAGACTGCAGGTCAATTTTAGGCCAAATTTTCTACACTCAAGCCTTCTAAACTAGGGGTCACTACATGAGGAGAGTCGGAACTTAAACCAACACTTTATATACATAATTACTCAAATTTTCTCCTAATTATAGACTTAAAATTCCCTCTCTAAACACTCTTAAATCCTCCCAAAAACTCTCTAGAATTCTCCATCAAAGACTTCCAATTTCTTAGGGATCAAGCCTACTCCATTGAAAACAAGGTTCCTAAAAAGGTTTCTGAAGGTTTTTCATGTCTTCCTCTTCAAGTTTCAAGGTTTAAAAGGTATGAGGGTTTCTTCATCTATGGTTTGTTCCATCCATGGAGTCCCAAAACCTAATTTACTAAAACCTTCAAATTTCAATAATGCTTTTTATGGGTCATTTCTAATTATCCAATTAATAATGAGTTATGTAAACATTCTTCATATATTGCATGAACTTCCATGAGTTGATTTTAAGGTTTTATATTATGAAGTTATTTTATGATTATCAAAGCTATAAAAGTTATGATACCATGACTTATTGAGAAATTGCTGGTTTTATAGGATGAATTGCATGATTCTATGTCTACATTGAAAGATGATATGCATGATTGTAGTGGATTGTCTAAGAATAATTAAGTCCTCTTTTCATTACATTGATGCATAGTCCTCTTGAATTACATAATTTAAAGTCTACATGCATGATATCCACCCAATTATCATATCAAAGTTTACAAAAGGAGTATGATCTCTAAGGATGAGGGTTCAATTACAAGTTATGAAAGTTAATATTAATATGTTTTGAATCCTTCTTATGAAAGTTAAATTTAAAGATGGGTAAAGGACAATTCTCTCCAAATGATAGATCCATAGTGATTAGGATAGTTCTCACATGTTGGATGTCAAGTTAAGATGAGCTTCTCTATATATATGATGATTAAACTGTGTTTATAAGTTTATGAATTATTACAATTACGCATATGTTTTCAAATGTATTCCATAGAAATGACTTAGCACTGAGTGGGGCATTGTGTTGGGGTTCGGTAAGGGAACCCTAGAAGTCACCCTTTTGTCTCCTTAACTATGTGCCACCATAGGAAGCCTTATAGGCTTGCTAGGCTAGTGGATCCATGTAAGTCATCTTATTAATTGAAGATGCAATTTTAAAGTTTATAGAGTTCTACCATGGCAAGGAGATTCCCCTTCTCCCAATGGAAGATTTTATTGGCCTTTTCCAAATGTTAGAAATTCATTAGATTTCAAGTAGTAGCTAGCTTGGTCTTATATATTATTATGATCTTCTCCCACATGAGTATGATGTAAAGACGTTATGTTTTATCTTGCAAGTTTTCATAAAGCATTCACATGCATGTCATATTGAGCTCCTATTTTGTTTTATATGATTATGCAAATTATTTAAGAAGTTCACTATCTATTGTTGCATTACACCCCACATACTAGCATATTTGAAGCACTAACACATACTTTTCTCCTATATGATCTAACCATGTAGGGACCAGAGCTCCTATTCATCCTTCTCCACTTACATAGCTCGGTTCGTGAAGATCATTAAGTGGTAAGTCCTCGACTCAGGGGACAATATTAGATTTCCTATCTTTCTTGTGTTAAGGCACTATCACTTTACTTTCTATATTGAGGGTGAGCACGGCAAATGTCTTGGCCTCGTCTAAATCATGTTTTAGAGGTGTTGTTGTATACATATTCTATGTACCTATTATGAGATGTTGAGAGTTTATGGAGACTTATCCTTTAGTTTATATCCCCTGGCTGATGCTATTTGATGTTGTTGATGTTGATGGAATGGAGTTGATCTTCGTGAAGTCCCTACTTGTCCATATCTTAAGCCATTCTCACCCTCCCATTAGTCTTTCTTGCTATGTGATTAGGTAAATTCCTTTCCCTTATTTATCCCTATGCATGAGTCCAATGTCCCGATTTTCCTTAAACTTATTTGTTGATTCTTGTTTTATATTCCGCAACCCAGGATGTGCATAAGATATGCTAAGAGGGTTGTTTATGTTTCCTTTTCTCTGTGTTGTACTTAGGCCCTAGGTTCGGGTCAAAACAAGCTTGGTATCAGGCACTAGGTTTGTAAATGGTTTCTCAAAATCCATCATACCATGTCGAGTAGAGTCTTCATAATTGTGAAGCACACCACAATTATGAATAGGATTCTATGAGTTGTTTTAGGAAATGTTTCGCTTTATTATTATTCATACCATGACATTAGAAGTACCTAAGGTTATACCTCTAACTAACTATGCCCTCTTTTTCATTTCAAGAAAATGCTACAAAGAAGAGCACCTTTTCCATGGGATGTGGCCGAAGATCAAGCCCCTTCCATGCAATAAGAGGAGAATGTTTCTCATGTAGAGTTTAGGAACACCTTCATTATGTTGGCCAAGCCTTGGCCAACCAATCTAATAGAAAGGTTGTTATTCCTCCTCAAGCACCTACCTAGAAACAAAAGTTCATGATTTCATGAGAATGAATCTGCCAGAGATTCATGGATCAAAAGTTGATGAGGGCGTGGTTGAGTTTCTTGATGAGGCTTATAGAATTATAGCTATTATGGAGGTGCCATCGGAGGAGAAGGTCGAGCTTGTGTCCTATTAGTTGAAAGGGTAGTCAGTTTTGGTATGACCAATGGGTTGAAGAAAGAGGTGTTGAAGAGGGATGAGTTGTTGGGAGGAGTTCAAAGTGGTATTTTGGGATAGATTCATGCCATTGGAGTTGAGGGAGGCCAAAATGCAAGAATTCATAAACCTCAAGCAAGGGCACATGAGTTTGAGAGATTATTCTCTCAAATTCACAAAACTCTCCAAGTATGCTCCATTCATAGTATCAGATCCAAGTGCTAGGATGAGTATATTCATATTTGGTGTCTCGAAATTGATCTCCAAGGAATGTAAATTGGCTATGCTCATCAAAGAAATGGATATATCCCTTTTAATGACCTATAAAAACAAATTGAGGATGATAAATTGATGGAGAAGTCAAGGGAGTCCAACAGGGCTAAGATGGATGATGGTGGATTCTTCCAAAAAAGGAGCGCTAGCAATGGTATATTCCAAAGCTCATAAGCAAGGAAATCAATGGTCATCTAATACTCCTCCTCTAAAATTCAACAAAGATAAGGGGTCCACCCTAAAGTCCCAAGGAGGTATGAGTGAACATGTTTCTCCAAAGTGTGTAAAGTGTGGAAAGCTTTATAGGGGTGAATGTCTAGCCGGCTTGGATATTTGATTCAAATGTAGAAAGCCCGGCCATTATGCAAAAGATTGTATGAGTGGAAGTGCAAAGCCCCAAGGAGAAGGTGGACAAGCATAAGGATCCCTAAAATCTAATAGGTTGGCCATCAAGAGGTAACAGAGGCCTCTGATGTGGTTATCGACATGTTAAAATTTTATGATTTTGATGCTTACGCACTTTTAGTTGCCGGAAAAATTAGTGTTTTTTACACCATTTCTTGAAAATAGGTTTCATGCATGTCCTAAAACTCTTTTTTATCCTTTTAAAGTTAGTACTCCCATTGGTGAATCTATTATAGCACAAAAGGTCTATAGAGTTTTCGTGTGTCAATCATGCATAAAGTTATTCCTTGTGATTTGGTATAGATTTCTATGGTAGATTTTGATGTCATACTTGAAATGGAATGATTGCATGCCTCTTATGCTTCCACAGATTGTCGAACCCATAGTTTCCAAAAGAGCCTACTCTTGAGTGGAAGGGTGGTAGTTCTTCATATAAAGGTTAGTTTATTTCCTATCTCAAGTCCCATAAAATTATTTCTAAGGGGTGTATTTACCATTTTATAAGGGTTAAAGATATCAGATTTGAAAGTCCATCTCTTGAGTCAGTTTCCACATTCAATGAGTTTCCTGATATGTTTCTCAAAGAGTTACCGGTGTTCCTCTCGAAAGGAAGATAGATTTTGTCATGGTTCTTTTGCCTTATACCCCACCATTATCCATCCTTCCTTATAGAATGTCCCTCGTGGAGTTAAAGGAACTAAAAGAGCAATTGAAGAATTTTCTAGAGAAGGGATTCATTAGACCTAGTAAGCCCCCATGTTGTTTGTAAGCAAGAAGGTTGGGTCATATTGAATATATATTGATTATCACCAACTCAACAAGTCTACCATCAACAAAAAATATCCTTTCCTAAGGATTGGTGTCCTATATTATCAATTACAAGGGGCTAAACACTTTTACAAAATGGATTTGAGGTCCAGATATCATCAATTGAGGTTGAGGAAAAGTGATATTCCCTAAATGGTATTTCGGACAAGGTATAGAAGCTTTGAATTTATCATTATGTCCTTTGGGTTAACTAATACACCGGTTATCTTTATGGACCTTTTGAATAGGGTGTGCAAACCCAACCTTGATATGTTTGTCATGGTATTCACTGATGATACTTTAGTCTATTCACAAGCTGAAGATCCAAAAGAGCATTCGAGGGTGGTATGAAAAACTTGGAGGGATGAGAAATTTTATGGAAAGTTTAACAAATCTGAGTTTTTGTTGAATGAGGTTGAATTAGGCATATCACGTCGAGTGATGTGATAAATGTTAACTCCAAAAAGATGGAAGTGGTGAGAAACAAGCCATGGCCATTGACTCTTATGGACATTAAAAGTTTCATAGGCCTAGTAGCCTACTGTAGATAATTTTTTCAAGGGTGCTCCTCTATTTCGTCCTAACTGACAAAGCTAATCCAAAAGAAAGTGAAGTTTTTGTGGACAGATGAGTGTGAGAAAATCTTCCAATGTTTATCAATTGACTTCGGCTCCAATCTTGACTTTGTCGGAGGATACCAATAAGTGTTTTTTGTTGTGATGCCTCAAGATTTTGTTTGGGTTGTGTGCTAATGTAAAATGATAACGTGATTGCCTATGCCTCAAGGCTAAAGGTGCATGAGAATAATTTTCCAACACATGACCTTGAGTTGGCGGTCGTGGTGTTTGCTTTAAAATTTTGGCATCATTATTTGTGTGGGGTCCATATTGATGTGTTCACCAACCATAAGTCTCCAACATGTGTTTACACAAAGGGATCTCAATTTAATACAAAGGAGATTGTTAGAAATCATCAATGATTATAATATGTGTGAAGTATCACCCAAGAAAGGCTTATATCATAACCGATGCACTTAATAGAATGTCCATAGGTAATGTGTCACACCTTGAAAATGATGGAAAGAGGGAGTTGTCAAAGGAAGTTCATAGGTTGGCTAAATTGGGAGTAAAATTGACTGAGGCTAAGAATGGTGGTGTCATGGTAGTTAATAGCTCTGAGTCATATTGATTGAGGATGTCAAGTCTAAACAAGATCTTGATCCCTCCTTGGTTAAATTGTAGGCCTTGTTGAAGGAATTAAAGGTGGAGATCTTCTCACAAGGGTGAGATGGGGTGCTTCGTTACTAAGGAAAGTTATATGTGTCGGATGTTGATGGGTTAAGAAACTTCATATGGTAAGAAGCTCACGATTCTTCCTATTCTATCAACCGCGATTCCATTAATATGTATAGAGACTTGAGGGAGATATATTGGTCGAATGAAATAAAGAAGGATATTGCTAAATTTATGTCTGAATACTCCAATTATCAACAAGTTAAGGTGGAATACTGAAGGCCAAGTGGCGTGTCTCAAAATATTGAGATTCCTATATGGAAAAGGGAAGAAATTAATATAGATCTTGTAGTGGGCTGCCTAAGATCAAGAGGCACTTCCATTCTATATGCATGATAGTGGATCGGATGGAGAAATCGGCTCATTTCTTGTTGGTTTATAACTTTCGGTATCGAGTATCATGCCAAGCTATATGTCTGAGATTTGGTGAACTTTCATGGGATTCCATTGTCCATAATTTTGGATCGTGGTACTCAATATACCTCCAAGTTTCGGAAGTTATTCCAAAGAGGTCTTGGTACCAAGGTAAAGTCGAATACCACATTCCATCCTCAAACTGATGAGCAAGCCAAATTAACAATTCAAATATTGGAAGACTTGTTGAGAGATTGTGTCTTGGAATTCAAAGGAAGTTGTGATGATCATCTATCTCTCATCATGATGGCATATAAGAAGAGTTATCATTAAAGCATTGAGATTGCACCATTTGAGGATTTATATGGTAGATGATAGAGGTCACCGGTTGGATGATTTGATGTTGAGGAAAATGCCTTGACTAGACTAGATTTCGTTAAGGATTCCATGGAAAAAGTGAGACTTGTAAGAGAAAGATTGAAGACCGCTCAAAGTAGAAATAAGTCCTACTCCGATCTGAGGAGAAGCGACCTTGAGTTTAATGTTGGTGATTTGGGTTTACTTGAAAGTGTAACCCATGAGAGGTGTGTTTCAGTTTGGCAAGAAGGGGAACTTGATCCCTAGATATGCAGGATGTTATGAGATTGGAAGAAGGGTTGGTAAGGTTGTATATGAGTTAGAGTTACCATTGGAGGTGAACACAATTCATCTAGTGTTCAATATGTCAATATTGAGGAAGTTCATGGGGGATCCAAATTCTATATTCCTTCGGAAAATGTGAAGGTCGAGGTAAATTTGGCATATGAAGAAGTTCTGGAGGAAATATTAGATAGGATAGAAAAGATGTTGAAAAATAAAGATATAACATTCGTTAAAGTCCTGTAGAGGAACTAACAAGTTGAATGTGTGACTTGGGAAGCAGAAGCAGACATGATGAAATGATATCCCTATCTTTTCCACTTTACTAAACCCTAAGGTAATAAGACAATCATATGTAAAGTATCAACTTATGATTTTCAGTACTTAGAGTGAAGTTGCATGCATTCATACTTATGGTATCATGTCTAATGGCATTTTGATGCATAAGTTTGATGTTTTCAAGAAAATGATGTTTAAGTTGCATTGATGCATTTATGTTATGGCTGAAAGTATCTTGTTATTCCTCTCAAGCATAATTTCATAACATTTTGGGATAAATGTTCTCAAGGGGAAGGGATATTGTAACACCTTCCAATGCGACTTGGAAAGACCCTATGAAGTATTTCTTGAATATCTTAAAATTCATCCATTATTTAGAAAATTTGGCTTCATATTCATTTTAGGAGGCACAGTTGTGTAGGAAAAGGGTAGCCTTCAGTTTTAGGTCACCCTTCTCGAAAAATAATTTTTTGTACAAAATTGCACAAACCAAAAGAGTGTGCGAAAAGTCCGCGTCACCCACTTGTTCCACCATAGTAAAAAAGTGGCTTAAGCCCATTTCTAGGCCAAAATCGGGAAAAAATTGAAGTTTGTGAAAATTACATAGTATGGGACCAGGGGCGCGACGTGCCTGTGTTCCCGCACTGTGTAAATTTTTCTGAGCTTCTCTGGAATTAGGTGAGGATAGTTGGGATGTAACCCAACATCTTTGTATATGTAATTACTCAACAATTATCCTATTCGAGACCTAAATCTCTCAATACTCTCAAATCTTATCAAAACACTCTCTAGAATCCTCTATCAAATTTTTCCAATTTCATGTGATCAAGCCTCCTCCATTGACGACAAGGTTCCCAAAAAGGTTTCTCAAGGTTCTTCAAATTTCAAGTTATAAAACATATGTGGGTGTAATTACCCGACCTAGGGGCCTAGTCGTCACACAGCGAATGTGATACCGGGAGGCACATCACCCAAGCCATCTAAGCATCTCAAGCATTCATAGATAATAAATAGAAACATATTGAGGAAAATCATAAGGGAAAGAGGCTATGAGCTATCTTCTGCAATGAAGCAAAATTAAAAGGCAGGTAATTTAGAAAATATCATTTGTCCATAAGCATACCACCAATACATATAAACGGAACCAGTAATGTCGATATCCATCAAATAGAAAGAACATCCATAATAGACAACATAGAAAGTAAAATCCCCAAAGGGTTGTAAATACGTTGTCTCAAAATGAAAATACATAAAGAGTGAAAACTAGTTGGACTCTTGAATTAAAGGGCTCGCTATAAAAAAAGCTAGTCTCAAACGCCAACTACTAACCATGAGCCGGTGGGGGAGTACATGTCCACACATTGTTAAATCATGCAGGCAGATATGCATTAGTATGTTGGAAGGTACTAAGTATGTGAGATGCAATATACGGATTAAACTGTAATACCATCATAATTAAACATAACATATGGATATGCATTAGGTTAATTAGTCTTGAAATAAGCTTAAATATCACAAGGAATATGGCTCAAATAAATATGAGACAACGCATATTAAACACATGAATTTAAGTTATATTTAGGAGCATGTAAACTTGTGGGAATAGACTATAATTGACAAAAATACCATGTGAGCTACTACATGGAATCCAATAAACTCTTTCTATCAGAAAAAGGCCAATGCAGAGAAAGGGAAATCTACTTGCCAAGGTAGATATCAGAAACATAGAAACTTTAATTGCATCTTTCATAACTTTTGGGCCTATCTGGATCTATTAGCCTAGCTTATAAGGCTACTATGGTGGCATATAGTTAGGGACATCAAGATTTGACTTCAAGGGATCATACCTAAGCTAATGTGATAAGTCTCAATCTCTAGTCCTCTCAGTCCTAAGTAATCCCATGAAAATCATTTAAAAACACACTCTTAGAATCATAAGTGACAATCATAGGAGTAGCTCAAGCTTTGAAATCTTTCTTAAACATCTTTTAGGGCAATAATCATCATACATATATCTTTGGTAAAATATAACTTTGAAGCTCTTCAAAAATGCCCTAATCATAGTCACAATTCATAGGAAACTTCCATTGAAAATAAGGTGGGCTTATTTGATCCATGGAAAGATCATAAATCACATGAGTCTTAAGAAATTTCTTTAAAAGGAACATCGAAATCACCCAACCTTAATTGTATCAAAACCTATCATAGAATCAACATCTTACTTCAATTATATACACACTTTTATTTAGCAAAGTTGTTATTGAACATTATGAGTATCATATAGTAACATAAGAATCATGAAATTGCCATTAGCATGCATTAGAATTGAGAAACATAAAGAAAAGATAAAATGCGTAGTAGGGAACTCTATGGGTGAAATGATACCCATAAGTCAACTCACATACCTTGGAACTAGAGAGAACTAGAATTGGAACCTTGGCGAAGAAACTTGGAAACCCTAGCTTTGTTCTTGGGAGTTATTGAGGACCTTTTTTGCCTTAAAATATTTGAGAGTGTAGAACGATGGGAATTAGGAATTTAGGTTATTATAGGTTCCTTTCCCATTTCCAAAATGACAAAATTTTGGAAGAGAACTAACGGTAATATTTTAATCGCCCCTCATCAAAAACTGGCAGAAGCCATCTATGAGACCCCTAACACGGGTCGTAAACGGACTTACAGGTCATAAGTCCTTTCGTCTTATGGCTTACCTAAACATTCTGAAATCTCACTTTTGTGGAATTGAAAACCATGACAAATAGGATGTATCGTGAAATCATTTACGTGTCGTGGTTGGACTTGTAGAGTCCTTCCACACTTAGCAAACTTTTTACCTTATTCCCAACCTTATTCCACAAAATCTTATACAGAATGTATCACATTCCATGGGCCATTTGCTAACTTGTACGTCGCATTTCTTAAAACTCCAATTTTCCTTCATGTATGGGATCTCACTCACAAACATATCCACGAGTCGTACAATACATTACGAGCCATTACTGGGTCTGTAGGTTTCCCCACACTTGGAAACTATTTCCCTTCCTGAAGTTCTATGCTTAAGGACTGACCCTACGGGACGTAAAACAACTTATGGGGGCCGTAAGTGGTCTCATAAACAAGGTTCTTAGTTATTTTAGGGCAAATTTTCAGTAGTCAGGGCTCCTAAACTGGGGGTTGTTACAATGTCTCCCCCTTGGGAATATTCGTTCCTTAATATACTTAAAGGCGGGTTCTAACGAGTAAACTAGCAGCTAATAACCCAGTATGCATGCAAAAATTCAAGTCAAACATCATTCCCCATAAATTTAAGATTTCATACTTTTAAACATGTCTCAAAACAGTCCATAAACATCAAAATAAATGCATACATCACGAGGAACTAGAATGCATGGGACTTGAGGTTTTGGAAGAATTTTTTAGTACCTTAGGATGGAGTATAGTGGAATAGATGTGGATAGCACTTCATCATAACAGCTTCTGCTTTCCATGTAGAACCCTCAACTTGCTGGTTCCTCCAAAGTACCGTGACGGATGTGACTTCCTTGTTCCTTAGCTTCTTCACTTATCAGTCTAGGATATCAATCATTACCTCATAATAACTCAAAACATCTTCTATGTTCACGTCATAAAAAGGAAATACGGAACTTGGATCACCCATGAATTTCCTCAGCACTAATACATGGAAGACCGCATGAATCAAGTGCAACTCGTTGGGCAGATCCAACTCATACGTTACTTTCCCCACTCTTCTCACCATCTTATAAGGTCCTACATATCTAGGACTCAATTTCCTTTCTTACCGAACTGGAGAACACCTTTCATTTGGGATACCTTCAAGTAGACCCAATCACCAACTTGGAACTCAAGGTCCCTTCTTCTTACATCCGAGTAGGACTTTTGTCGGCTTTAGGCTGCTTGCAATTTCTCCCTTATACTTTTAATTTTCTCCATAGCATTCATCACCAAGTCTGCTCCTATTAATGCCACCTCAGTGTCTTTTAGCCATCCAATGGGCGATCTACGTCATCTACCATACAACGCTTTGAACCATTCCATCTCAATACTTGCATGAAATCTATTGTTTTAGGCAAACACGATAAGTGGCAAATGATCATCCCAACATCCCTTGAATTCTGACATGCAAACTCTCAACATATCTTCTAGGGTCTGAATAGTCTTTTCCACTTTCCGTAGGTTTGAGGATGAAAAGTTGTACTCAACTTCACTCTAGTGCCAAGTCCTCTTTAAGAGGAGTTTTAAAAGTGTGAGGTGAATTGGACCCCACAATCCAATATGATGGACTATGGATTTTTTTGCAACCTCACTGACTATCAGATATACAAGTGAACATAGTCCTCAGCACTAAATGTAATTTTGATTAGTAGGAAATGAGTTGACTTCGTCAGGCGATTACCTATAACCCATATAGAGTCAAAGCATTTTTTGGTTTTCGGCAACCCAAATACAAAGTCCATATTTATTGCTTCCCACCTTCAAGTAGGAATATTAATGTCTTGGGCTAGGCAACTCGGCCTTTGGTGTTCAATCTTTACCTACTAAAGTTGGCATATTAAGACACAAATTGAACAATGTCCTTCGTCATCCCATTCCACCAATAAATATCCCTTTAGTCTCTATACATTTTAGTAGTGTCCAAATGAATTAAATATGTGGAGTTATTGGCTTCTTGCATGGTCAATTTCTTAGACTCATCATCATTGAGTACACACAACCTCCCTTGATATTGGACTGCACCATCTTTTCCTTGTGAGAAGACCTCTACCTTCCCATATTTCACTAAAGTTTTCAACTCAAACAATGTGGAATCAAGATCTTGCTTTCCCTTAACCTCTTCGATCAAAGAAGATGTTGACTCATGAAGAACCATTGGACCACCATTTCTAGACTCACTCATCTCACTCCCAGCTATGCCAATAATGAACATCTCTAGCCAACTCCCATTTTCCATCATCTTCTATATGAGACACACTACCCATGGAAATCCTACTAAGGGCATCAACTACCATATTGGCTTTTCTGGGTGGTACTACACACTCATATTATAATCCTTGAGCAGGCCTAACCACCTTTATTACCTCAAATTGAGATCCTTCTGGATGAACACATGTTGGAGACTCTCGTGGCCAGTGAAAATATCCACACGGACTCCATACATGTAATTTCGCCAAACCTCTAAGGGTAACAGCAACACCAAGAGTTCAAGCATATATGTTGGGTAATTCTTTTCATACACTTTCAATTGTCTTGAAGCATAGGCAATCACTTTACCATTTTACATTAGAATGCAACCCAACCCACTCCTAGATGCATAAGAATACATGATGAATCCATCATTCACTTCTGGCAATGTCAATGTAGGGGTTGAAGTCAACCGATCCTTCAAGGTCTAAAAACTTCTCTCGCATTCATCAGTCCACAAACTTCACCTTCTTTTGAGTTAGCTTGGTGAGTGGAAATGAAATTGTAAAGTCTTGCACAAACCATTTATAGTAACTAACTAGACCTACGAAACTGCTAATGTCAGTGGCAGTCAATGGCTTTGGTAATTTTGTTACCGCCTCTGTCTTTTTAGGATCAACATTGATGCTCTCTATGCGTACCATGTGCCTAACGAAGGTAACCTCATCCAGCCAAAACTGACATTTGTCAAACTTTGCATAGAGCTTCTATTCCCTCAGGGTCTGCAATACTACCCTCAAATGTTCCATGTGCTCTGGCTCACCTTCAGAATAGATAAGAACATTTTCAATAAACACTAGAACAAAAATGTCGAGGTAATACTTGAATACCCTATTCATAAGGTCCATAAATATCATCGTTGCATTAGTAAGACCAAAGGACATCACCACAAATACGAAATTACCATACCTTGTCCATAAAGCCTTTTTAGGGATGTCACCTTCTCTCACCCTCAATTAGTGATAACTGGATCTCTAGTAAATCTTGGAGGAATGAGTGGAGCCTTATAGTTGATCAAACAAATCATCTTTCCTTGGGAGAAGATACTTATTCTTGATGGTGATTTAATTGTGCTTATGGTAATCAATGCACATACAGAGCGACATATCCTTCTTTCTTACAAATAACACTGGGGCACCCCCATGGAGACCAACTAGATCTAATGAAACCCTTCTCCAACAAATCCTTTAGTTTCTCCTTCAACACTTTTAGCTCTGCAGTAGCCATTCTATAAAAAGGGATTAAGATGGGATGAGTATCAGGAAAAAGATCTATATCGAAGTCTATCTCTTTTTTGGGAGAGACACCCGGTAAATTATCTAAGAAGACATCAGGGAACTCACTTACAACAGGGACTGGCTCAAGAGAGGGAACTTTGGAAAAGACATATTTGACCCTCACTAAGTAATAGATACACCCCTTTAAAATCATCTTGAGAACATTAACAAAAGAGATGAATTGACTCCTACATGAAGAGTTGCTACTCTCCCATTCAAGAACTGGCTCATTAGGGAATTGGAATTTGACCCTATGGGTTCTACAATAAATAAAGGCATAGGAATTATGCAACCAATACATCCCCAAAATTACATCGAAGTCTACCATAGAGAGCTCAACTAAATCACATAGGATCCCATTATGCAGAATAATAATGGGACGACCCCTATAGACTCTTCGGGCTATGATAGACTCACCGGCAGGGTTACTCACCTCATAAGGCTCATGGAGGACTTCAAGACATGCATGAAACTTACATGCAAAGAATGGGGTATTAAAAGACAAGTTTCCTCTCGGATCTAAGAGTGCATATACATTAGACTCATAATCTCGTAACATACCAGTGACCAGATCTGGGGCTTTCTCAACCTCTTGGTGACATTGAAGGGCATATAACCGGTTAGCCCTTGGAGCACCTTGAGCTTGACCCCTCTAGCTTTGGGGTCTCATTCCTCCACTTCTATAGTCCTTGGCATGGTGACTGGGCTTTCCACAGGTAAAGCAAGCATTGGACTCAACTTAGCATTCCCCCTAATAAGGTCTTCCACACTTGGGGAAAACAGGACTTAGGGCTTTAGGACAACGCGTTTGTGCTGCCAAGGAGGAAGAGTGTTGGTGGATCCTTGTTTATACCACCTCGAGATTTTTAGCCACCACTACTTTTGTGAGAATGCTTCCCACCATCCACACGAGCCCACTTAGATTCCCTTGCCCTTTCACAGAGCTTTCTTCTTCAATGTTTTCAGCATAATTCATTAGGCGAGAAATATCCATCTACTTGACCAACATCGTAGTCTTGCATTCTTCAGAGACCAACTCGAAGACACCCAAAATGAATTCGCTCATGCAAGCCCTTGGATCCGCAACCATGAATGGAGCGCAGTTAGATAGGTGAACTTGAAGGCATATTCCCTCACACTCATTCTCCCTTGCATCAAGTTGATGAATTCATAGACCTTTGCCTCCCTAAGCTCAATGGGGAAGAACCAGTGTAAGAAGGCACACTTGAATTCCTCCCAACCAATAGGGCTCACTCATTGGACTCTCTCATCAGCCCATTGCTCGTACCAAATCTTGGTAACTCCCTTAAGTTGATAAGACACGAACTCGACTTTGTCCTCCGATGACACACCCATTACCATCACAACCTGGTAGGGCTCTTCAGTATACTCAACAAGGTCCTCATCCTCCTTTGACCCATAGAATTCTAACAGGTTCATCCGCATGAAGTCTTCGACTCTAGCGGCTGGGGTAGGCAGTTGGGGAAGTATGGTTATCTCCCTGTTCACTCAATTAGCCAACGCTTAGGCTAACACTGTGAAGGTGGCTCTGAATTCTGCATGAGATACTCTTTCATTCTGTTGGAGTGGAGGGACTTGTTGTTCCGATGTGCCTTGTTAGTGGGGAGATCTTCAACTCAGCATGATCAATAAAGAAACAAAGTTCCATCGTTAGTTAGAAGAAAACCTTACTAGATTCTAAGGCACGAGATCGAATAAGAAAGGAGGGAAGACTTTCCTAAACCATCTCATAGTCTCTACTTTAAGATGGTGGTGTGCTTCACAACCTTGAAGGAGACTCTATGCTACGAGGTATGCATGGACATCTTGGGAACATTTTAAAAACTCGTGATCTGATACTAAGTTTGTAATGACTTGACCTAGGGGCCTGGTCATCACATGATGAATGAGATACCTGGAGGCACCTCACCCAAGCTATCTAAGCATCTTAAGCATTCATAGGTAATAAATAGAAACATATTGCGAAAAATCAAAAGGGAAAGGGGCTATGGGCCATATTTTGCAATGAAGCAACATTGAAAAGCAGGTAATTTTGATAATATCCTTTTTCTATAAGCATACCACTAATACATATGAATGGAATCAGTAAGGTTGGTTTCCACCAAATAGAAAGAACATTTATAATAGACAACATAGAAAGTAAGAGCCTCAAAGGGTCGTAAATACATTGTCTGAAAATAAAAATACATAAAGAGTGGAAAATAGGTGGAGTCCCCAGCTAAGGGATCACTACAACAAAAGCTAGTCTCGAACGCTAACTACTATTCATAAGTTGGTGGAGACTTACCTATCCCTACATTGTTAAATCATACAGGCAAATATGTGTATAGCACATTGGAATATACTAAGTATGTGAGATTTAACGCACAGATAAAATTATAATGTCATCATAATAAAACGTAACACATGGATATAAATAAGGTTAATGACTCATGAAATAAGAATAAACATGCACAAGGAATATGGCTCAGATCAATAGGAGACAATGCACATTAAGCACACAAATTTAAAACATATCATAGCAGCATGTAATGGGAATAGACCATAACTGACAGTAAGACCATGTGAGCTACTAAATGGAATACAATGAACTCCTTCCATTGGAAAAGGCCAATGAATTCCACTCATTAGGATAAGGGGAATCTACTAGCCAAGGTAGATATCAAAAACTTAGTAACTTTACAATTGCATCTTTAATAACTTTTGGGCCTTCATGGATCAACTAGCCTTGCCTATAAGGCTCATACTGTGCCACATAGTTAGGGATATCAAGATTTACTTCAAGCGATCATGCTTCAACTAAAGGGATGAGTTCCAATCTCTAGTCCTCTCGGTGCTATGTCATCCAACGGAAATCTTCTAGAAACACGCTCATAGAATCCTAAGTAGCAATCATAGGAGTAGCTTGCTTATAGGCCAATAATCATTATACATGTATCTTTGATAAACTTTAGCTTTGAATCTCTTCATAAATACCCCAATCATATCCAAATTCGTAGGAAACTTTCGTTAAAAATAAGGTGGGCTTATTTGATGCATGGAAAGATCATAAATCACATGAATCTGAAGAAATTTCTTTAAAAGGAACATCGAAATCATCCAACCTTAATCATATTAAAACCCATCATAGAATCAACATCTTACTTCAAGTGTATATAGAATTTTACTTAACAAAATAATCATTGAATTTTATGTATCATTTCGTAACATAAGAATCATGAAATCATCATAAGCATGCATTAGAATTAAGAAACTTAAAGAAAAGATAAAATTCATAGTAGGGAATTCTATGGGTGAAAGGATACCCATAAATGAACTCACATACTTGGGGAACTAGAGAGAATCAGAATTGGAACCTTGGGGAAGAAACTTGAAAACCATAGCTTTTTTCTTGAGAGTCCTTGAGGACCTCTGATGTCGCTCAACCTGACTACTCAAAGGTCGAAGGGATGGTTGTCATCAGCATAATAACCAAACTTTAGAGTTCGGGTCGAATCCCACAAGGGAAAATGTGTTGGTGAATGAATAGAGCAAGGACCTAAGGCTACTAGCTTTTGACTTGATAAGTGAGTACCAAGCAAGAATTCTAACTATGATAGGGGGGAAGCTAAGATAACAACTACTCTTAAGGAACAATGGGGTAAGGATCGATCAAGCAAGAGAGAAAGGATAGGGAATATAGGAATCAATCAAAACTCAATCAATCCATCATGCTTAGCATCAAATTAACCGTATGGGTAGGCTTGTTTGCTTGTAATCACCCTGACTATGGAATGATGTTTCACAAGAGCCAACTGCGGCACCTTACAAGATCCACACAAAGACACGCTTGGCTTGAGCACCTTAAAGCAAAACTTCCAAGACCTTAGTTGTTGAGTCCCTTTTTAGGCTCTCAACTCATGAACCTATGACTATCACACAATCTTCCCCCTCAACTACACCCGCTAGAGCAATAATTGAAGAACTAAGCTAGATTCAAGTAGCTACCCCAAATCTAATTTATCCAAGAAAATAAACATGAACCCATAAATCAATTCAAGTAATTAGACCAATTTGGGAGAAAACCTCTTGATTTTGCTAGTAAATCATCAACTAAACATGAAAACAAGGGAAATAATAAAGACCCATGTATAAATTAATATCCAAGCTTCAACTCAATCTATAAATTTAGCATTCAAGAAAAAGGAAAAAAAGATTTAGTAAAAGATAAATACAGGTGAAGCCCACAATCTTCAATCCACTCAAGGATTTGTAGAAAACTCGCTCTAAATCATCACCCTAAACTACAATCTACACTAAGGTGTGCTTTTCTCATTCAAGATGTATATATCAATGTATCAATTCTGTCAATTGTGTATTAATAATAGGGCGGGGAGGGCATGTCTATCATCTTTGGGACTGAGAATGGTCAATTTCCAGAACTTCCCCGACCCTAGCTACTGCGACATTCCGCAATCGCGCTCAGCAATTCATGATTGCGGATGTTGTGTCTCTTGGTGTTTCGCCTTTCTACCATGGCTTAGTGTGTTCCCGCTTCTCTACATACCACAGCTCCGCGTTCATGGGCCTGAAGGATGTTTTATGAAGTGTGTATACTACTAGGTACCCTTTTATGCATTTCAGCTCCTTTTTGCACCAATTCAGCTCCAATCTTCAATTCTTCTTAGCAAAGCCAAATCTAAATCGTATGTACCTGTAACATACACCATTCAAAGCATAATTAGCTCAAGTTATGAAATTAACAACACAAAATCATTAGAAAAGAGTAAGAAATTAGTGCAAGTTATGCACCGATCAATACACCCAACTTAAGACTTTGCTTGTCCTTAAGCCAAACAAAACCAAACTCAAGAGGCTCTCACTTTAAGCACACAATCCCAATTCACTTTTACGACAATCAAATCATGATCATGACCATGGTTGTTTACCAATAATTAGCATAAGTATGTGGATGCCTATCAAGTAATTCCCTCATATTTCAAAATCAACTTTTTCAATTCAAAGCACAATTCTAGTGATAACCAAGTGACAACACGAATTTTCAAGGAGTGACTGAAACTCCTAGTCAACTAACAAGTTCCACTTGACTCAAACATAGAAAATCATCAATATCACCAACCCATGTCAAATCTGCATTTCCTCACGAAAATAAAGAAAGTTCCCAAAACACATACACAAATATATACTCTGAACAAGAGACAAGAACTCAATCACTCACACTCAACAAAAGAACATCTTGTGTACACAAATGCCACACCATAGGCTTTGCCTTTATTTTCAATCAATATTAGCTCAATTTCTTTTGGTTGGAAATGTCAAAGGGATTTTTAGACTTGTAATGTAGACTAAGGGGTATGATAGGATACAATTTGGACAATGGTGACTAACCCTCCTAAAATCCCACTTACAATATTCATTCTTTTTCAACTTTTCCACTTTATCTTCTTTGCATCACACTAATGCACATTTAAACCTTCTTTTTTACTTAGGTGTCCCACGTGCAACCATTTTCAAAACTTTGGAGGATTCCTCTTTTTCAAGCACTTTTTCTTCATTTCTTATTATTTTGAAAGAACTCTTTTTCTTTTCATTCCTCCATTCATTGTTCTTTTTCTTTTTCTTTTTCTCTTAATAAATCTCCAAGTGATTGCCACCCTTTCTTTTTCTCCTGCGTCACCCCAACATAGGCTTAAAGCCCCAATTGTCACAAACATGCAACATTCAAGGATGGATAAGGGTTCAAAAGATGGATATCTTTTCAGAAAGGTTCAAGGCTTGTAATTAAGATTGACAATAGAAAGGATTAGGCTCAATAGGGACAGTAGGGATAACATCAATGCCTTTGGTGGTTATTTAGGCTAAGTGGACTCACTTCAAACCAAAGAATGCGTAAGATCATTTTACCAACCAAAGTCTATCAAGACCAACAAGGGAAGTCCTAGGGGACCTAAGTGCACACAAGGAACAAAACAAAAACTCACAACACACATGACATGCAAATTGAACAAAAAGGAATCAATATCGCGGTCAAGTAAAGTACAAGGGACTCATTTTGCGAATATATCCATCTAGCAAGTAAGAGTCACCAAAATAATGAAAGTGTTGTTCCAAAATCATCCCAAAACTATTTACTTTGAAAACTTTGATGGATATATCGTTTCAAAATCTACAACACTAAACTAAATATATAAGTACAAAACAAGTCATAATCCCACTGTATAGCTCCAACTAGAGTCTGTGGCTATTCAGACTTCACCAAATACTATATTTTGCACACACACTGACACACCCAATCGATGATTTCCCCTTAAGAGTGCCTTCACTCAATCCATCATCATCAATCATCGATTATACACACCATTAAGAAGAAAAATAAAAAGCTACCGAACCTACTAAGATGGCTAAATCTAATACAACACATACAAGCCTATGAAGGGCATGCCATGGTTAAAATAAGAAACTAAATTTCATCAAATCATAAGAGCACCGCCAACTACCACTATACTGTGACCTCACAGTACTACCACAAAGTAAAAGAAAAGACAAGGGACTCCCAGAGATGATCACTTGGCACTCTAACTTGATTCTTCTCTCCACAGTTGGTTTCCAAGGAATTAACATAGAGTTCAGTTACTGTGGTGTGATTGACTCTAATTAGCTCCTTGATATAGTACATCAAATTTTTGAGCTTCCGTCTTCTTCCCTCACCTCTAGAAAGATTTGACCTTAATGAAGTGTATGTTGTTAAGACCCATCTTTACTTTGTTAGTCCTGAAATCAAAACCACATGACAGGATCATCTTATTTATGTTGGAAGTAATGGATTAGGGAAGGAGAATCAACTGAATATAGTTTGGATCAAGCAGTGAAGTGTTGTTACTTTTGTTCAGTGACATATTGTACTTTACGTTCACAGTCAAGCCTAGTGCATTTGCAGAGTTTGAGGCATTCCAAACTTTCAAATTTGTAGCAAGTTGACCGAGTTTGTGGGAGGCTCAAAGTTTCCTAAAGCAGTGTGATCATAGGGCAATGCTCGCGTTCGTGGAGAGAAACAATAATCGGCATCACATTTCAAATTTTGTAGAGGCATTTCACCAAACGCATGATATACATACTTTCACAGCCTTGTTTTGACAAACATCACCCTCGAATCTACCCCCAACAACATTCAATCACTACCCAAAACAACATGTTAGCATTACATTCCACTTCAATTTTAAGCATTTTGGCCCAGAAATCTACTTCTAAAATACCTAATAGTGCGGCACATAGTAAAAAAAAGTTGAACCTCAGAAAGCAACGATAGACAAGATCATTTAGGTGTCAAACTTCATAGCCATGGTGCGAAAGATTTAGCAAAGAGACCGTACCTATGTCATGGAGTTTTGTAGTTTCACAGATTACTAATGACTTGTATTTTTATTCTGGACACCCATGCAGCATACCACCCTCGGGAAAGGAAGGTATGATTGCACCACATCACCGACTACACACCATTCACATTTGCGTCATCAGACCGCCTTCGTGGAGTTTTGTAGAATGTTAGAATCGATTGATTCTCTGCAATGTTTTGCGATCCCAGGCCTAATTGGGCAGTCTACCCTTGGGCATAGGCGATCTTGGGCTTGAAAGTGCGGTCAAATTGGCACATTTTCATCCTTTTGTGATTTTTTTTAGTGTTTCTACCCACTTTTGTAACTCCAATCATCGATTTTTGTTAGTGTTTCTACCCACTTTTGTAACTCCAATCATCTTGACACTTCCAAACCTATGCGAAACCACTACCAAAGATTTGCAAATCAGGAGGGTTAGCCAAAAATCAAAATTAAAATCAAGAAGCTATTCCAAAATTTTAAATTGCAAGAGTTTATTAAAATATGAAAAAAAAATTGATTCACCGCCCATTTGTATTTCCACTATGAGGAAATGAATCTCCTCCCCAATTTCTAGATGATTTGCCATTTAAGCTCATGAGAAGGGTGATGAGAGACCATTAATATTTTACACCAGCTCTCCACTTTGAGGACTTGAATTGTCTACCAAACTTATCATCAACTATCCTTTTAGGCTCCTTGGGTAGACATGGGATTGTCATGTGGTATTCTTCAAATTAAACTTCACACTTTGTGGACTTCAAGCAGGCAACACTCCCAACATCAAATGAATCAAATTTTCCATTTAAGATTTCCATGGCATGCTCTTGCAACCTTAGTATCATTTCCTCAATTTTGGCCTCTTGGTGATTATTGGCCTTGATGAAATGCGTAGGCCCCATCTTCCACATCAAGCTCTACTCCTTCTCTTTGGGGCTCCAACTCATAGTTGACTAACTTTGAGCTGGGGCCTCACTTACGTTGTTGCTTAGCTTCATGTCGGCTTCCAAAACATCAACTTCCCATTCAAACTGATCTAACTCAAAACCTCTAACAAAAAGTAAGATCTTGACATCATTCCTCGTGTTGTGGAATTGTTGCCTTGGGGCCACTTCTTTGGCAAGTCTAAGACTTAATTCGGTGAGCCAATCTTGACTCATAACACTCTCATCTCCATTTACTTCCTCAACACTATTTTGCTCACAATGAAGTGCAAAACTCTGAAGGAGAGAGAAGAAGGGCTTAAATTCCTCAAGAAAGAGTTCATTATAATTAGTCATACAACAAAAATAAAAACAAAGAGAACAAACAGAAGTACTCACTAGTCAAATCAAAAAGAGTAGACTACAAGTCCCAAACCAACTCAATACGCCTATGCTCCCCAACAACAGCACCATTTTTTATGTGGCTCAACCCGACTACTCAAAGGCATAAGGGGTGGTCGTCATTACCCTACTAACCCAACTTTAGAGGTCCGGGTCGAATCTCATTGGGAACAATATGTCGGCAAAAAAATAGAGCAAGGACTTATAGCTATGAGTTTTTTACTTGATAGGTGAGTTCCAAGCAAGAATTCTAACTAAGATAAGGGGAAGCTAAGCTAACAACTACTCCTAAGGAAGAATTGGGCAAGGATTGATCAAGAAGGGGAGTAAGGAAAGGGGATATGGGAATCAATCAAACGTTAATTGATCCATCACACTTAGCATCAAATTAACCATGCGGGTTAGCTAGATTGCTTATAATCACCTCAGCTAGGGAAGTGATGTTTCACAAGAGGCAACTACGACACCTTACAAGAGCCACTCAAAGACACACATGGCTTGAGCATTTCAAACCAAACTCCCAAGACCTTAGCTGTTGAGTCCCTTTTGAGGCTTTCAATTCATAAATTGATGACTGTCATGCAATTTTCCCCCTCAACTACACCTGCAAGAGCAATAATTGTAGATCTAAGCTAGATTAAGTAGCCACCTAAAATCTATTGTTTTCAAGAAGATAAGCATGAATCCATAAATCAATTCAAGCGGCCAGAGCAATTCGAGAGAAACCCTCTTGATTTTTCAAGTAAATCATTAACTAGGCATGAAAGCAAGGGTAATAATTAACACCTATATGTAAATTTACTTCCAAGATTCAATTAAATCTACAAATTTAGCATTCAAGAATAAGGAGAGAAAGAGTGAGTGAAAGATAAATACAAGTGAAGCCCATACTCTTTAATCCACTCAAGTATTTGTAGAAAACTTGCTCTAAATCCTCATCCTAAAATAACATCTACACTAAGGTGTGTTTTTATCCTTCAAGATGGATATAGCAATGTACCAAATGTATATTAAGAATTAGGGGTGGGAGTGCGTGTATATCATTTTTAGGACTGAGAATAGTGAATTTCCATAACTGCCCCGACGTTAGTCGCTGTAATATTTTGCGATCGCGCTCAATATTCCGCGATCACGGAAGGTTGTGTCTCCTGGTGCTCTGCCCTCACGCAAGGGATCAGCACATTTGTGCTTCTCTGCATGCCACAGCTCCATGATCACGGGCCTAAGGGCCGCATTCACAAAGATCGTTTGCTGCCAGGTACCCTTTTATGCATTTTAGCTTCTTTTGGCTCCGATTCAGCTCTAATCTTCAATTATTCTTAGCAAAGTCAAATCTAAACCCTATTTACCTTTAACATACACCATTCAAAGTATAAGCAGCCTAAAGTTATGAGATTAACAACAAAAAATCAAAATAAAAGAGTAAGAAATGAGTGCAAGTTACGCACTCATCAACCTCATTTTCCTTAAAGAATTTTAGAGTGTAAAATGATGGGGATTAGGGCTTTTAGGCTATTATAAGTTCCTTTTCCCCAAAAAATGACATGATTTTTCAATGGAATTGATGGCAATGTCTAAATTGCCCTTTATTAAAAACTATTGAAAGCCATCTATGAGACCCAAACTATGGGTCGTAAACTGACTTATGAACTGTAAGTCTTTTCGTCTGAAGGCTCACCTGAGAATCCTGAAATCTAACTTTTCCTTAATAGGAAATCATGACAAATGGGTTGGGCTGTGCAATCACTTACGGGTCATGGTTGGACTCGCTGAGTCTTTCCACATTTACCAAAATATTGACCTTATTTCAGACCTCATTCCATGAAACCTTATATGGGACATAATGCATTTCACAGGCCGTCTGATAACTCATAAGCCATCTTCTTAAAAACTCTAATTTTCCTTCATATATGGGATCCCACTCACGAACCTATTCACGAGATGTAAAATACATTACAAGCCATAACTGGGTTCATGTGTTACCCCACACTCGGAAACCTTTTCACTTCCTGAAGTTCTATAATTGAGGACCGACCCTACAGGCCATAGAAAAACATACGGGTAGTAAGTGGTCTTGTAAACTAGGTTCTCCGCTATTCTCAATCCAACTTTTCTACACTCAGGTCTCCTAAACTAGGGGTCATTACAGTGGGTTTCTTTAACCATGGGTTATTCCACCCATGGAGTCCCAAAACCTAATTTGCTAAATCCTTCAAGTTTCAATGATGATTTCTTATGGGTCCTTTGTAATTATCCTATTAAGCATAAGTTATGTCAAGATTCTTCATCTATTGCATGAAATTTCATGAGTTGATTTCAAGGATTTCTGTTATAATTATCAAAGCTATGAAAGTTATGATACCATGAGTTTGAAAAATGATATGGATGATTATTGTGAGTTGTCTAAGAATGATTTAAGTTGATGATTTATGTGACATTGATGCATAGACCTCTTGAGTTACATGATTTAAAGTTTAGATGCATGAAATCCACACAATTATCATATCAAAGTTTACAAAAGGAGTATGATCTCCAAAGATGAGGGTTCCATTACAAGTTATGAAAGTCAAAATCAAGATGTTTTGAATCCCTCTTATAAAAGTTAGATTTCAAGATAGTGAAAGGACAATTCTCATCAAAGGATAGATCCATTCTGATAAGGACAATTCTCATATGTTGGATCTCAAGTTAAGGTGAGCTACTCTATATATATAATGATGAATATATGTTTTTAAGTTCATATATGATACGATAACGCATATATTTTAAAATTTATTCTATGGGAATGACTTAGCATTGAATGGGGGGGAGGGGGGTGTTGTGGTAGGATTCGTTAAGGGAACCCTGGAAGATACCCATTGTCTCCTTAACTATGTGCCATCATAGGCTTGTAGGCTAAGCTAGGCTAGTGGATTCACGTAAGTCATATTATTCATTAAAGTTGGAATTGCGAAGTTTCTGGAGTTCTACCTTGGCGAGTAGACTCCCCTTCTCCCAATAGAAGGAGTTCATTGTCATTTTGCCAATGGAAGGAGTTCACTAGATTCCAGTAGTAGCTCGCTGGGTCTAATATGTCGGTGATGGTCTTCTCCCACTTAAGTATGATGTAAAAAAGTTATGTTTTATCTCTCGAGCAAGTTTTCATTAAGCATTCACATGCATGTCATATTAAACTTATATTCTATTGTATATGATTATGCATGTCATTTATGAAGCTTACTGTTTATCGTTGTATTTCATCCCACATACCAGTACGTTCAAAGTACTAAGACATATTTTTTACCTACATGATCTAACCATTTAGAGACCGGAGCTCCTAAGCATCCTTCTCCATATGGCTAGCTTGGTTCGGGAAGATCATTTAGTGGTAAGTCCTTCATTACGGGGACGATATCCGATTTCCTATCATGCTTATGTTGAGACACTATCACTTTACTTTCTATATTGAGGGTAATCCTAATACATGTCTTGGCCTCGGTCCTACTCATGTTGTAGAGGTGTTGTTGGATCCTTATTCTATATACCTATTATGAGACGTTGAGATTTTATAGAGACTTATCCTTTGGTCCCTATCTGCTACGTGATACTATTGATGTTGTTGATGCTGATGAAATGGAGTTGATGTTGCTAACGTCCCTATTTCCTCATAGCTTGAGTCATACTTACCCTCCCTTTAGTCTTGTTTGCTATGTGATCATGTAAATCCCTTTCCTTTATTCATCCCCATAGCATGAGTTCAAAGCGCCGATTTTCCTTAGACTTGTTTGTTGATGTTTGTTTTATATTCTGCAACAAAGGATGTGCATAAGGTATGCTAAGATGCTTGTTTTGGTTACCTTTGGGTCTCTTATTTGACGTGTCACACCTAGACCTTAGGCTCGAGTCATAACACCATTACCTATGACTTTGACGATAGTTATATAGATGATGAATACTTAGAGTCTACACAAAAGCAATGCTATATTACTCTAAGAATATTTTAAAGTTTCTGTGTTAACTTTGAAAGATTTTACTAGCTTGTAAATTATAGTTTTATTATTTTTGAGTGCTTAACCATGTTTGTTATTGCATATTTATTGTATTTTATTTGTTATTTATTGTTTTAATTGGAATGAATCTATATTTAATTGAACTGAAATTGATTTGCAGGTGGACAGTACAAACTAGCAGTTTTAGCTATAAAAAATGTTGCAGAAAAGCGAAGAATAGGGAACCTAAGTCCATTGCTAATCTATAAATAAAAATTAAAAAAATATGTTCTCCGTCACTTTTTTCAAATAATTAAAAATGAAGCAGACCATCGTTTTGATCAATTTTTATTAGAAAATTCTCAGGGGCAACACAATTCACTGCTTTTGAAAAAGCTTCAAGTAAAAAAGCGATGGAAAAAGTGATGTCAACATCACTTTTTTGTTGATTTTCAGTAATTATTTAGTGGTGTATGTTTGTTATAAATTGATTACTTTATTCTATATTTGAAATTACCTCTTTTATAAATACCGAATTAAAATATTTATATCAAGTTTTAAACTATATAAATCAAATCAGATTAAATCGATAAAAATCAAGTATTTAAATCTTGATTTTTTTTATTTTTTTGAGTTTCTCAATCTTTTTATGTGTTTGATGTGAATCATCTTTGAGATTATCTCAATACTTATTTAATTCTTCAACAATCAATAATAGTCATATGTTTTACAAAGTTGCAAGAAAATTGATAGAGGTTGAGAAAATTATTATCATACCACTTCAATCGCCACAAATGACACGTCAAACATTTACACTATTGTAAAATAAAAATGGAAAAATCAACCTTATACTATTCTTATAAGAGGAATTTTCACATATAGCTACTCAATAATATTTTAATTATGCTCCATAGCTATAGTTCGGATAATTATATTTCATAACTATAGTTATAGCAGCGTTTGTATAATTCACGTTGCATTTGCATAAAATAATATAATTTGGTATACAATTTATAGTTTTTATATGGCGTATGTGTATTTCGCTATATGATTCGTGCACAGTCTTTGTATAATTCGCTATACAATTCACAATGCTTGTATATTTCATTATACAATTGGAGTCACACAAAGCTTTTGTATAACCACACAACGTTTGTATAAATTACGTGAATTATATAAAACTCAAATTATCATTACATCAAGATATTTGTCACGAGCGATAATTAATTTAAACTATAGTTGTGTTAGCGAATTAACTAGTATACATTTAATTATCACGATAATTTATCTTCCTATAACTAGAGATAAATGCAACAAATGTGACCAAGTTAGTATGCTTTTGTTTCCCATCAATTTGATTTGGGCTTGTAGCTTACTATATAATAGTGAACAAACTATCAATATTAAGACTTATGGTGTATATTCAGAACTTATTTATATTAATTAGAAATAGTGGACTTAAACAGTAAGCCCAAATTTGATATTAAAAACAAATAGAGAAAAAAATTAACAATTAAGGTATTTAAATTGAATATTACTACACCTAACAGGAGTTCGTAGGTCTTAATGTATAACATCAGATTTATAACAATACCTAACAAATAATAAATTAATTAAATAGGAAAAATGAATTAAACTAATTCTTAACTAATTAATTAACAATATTCTTTCCTTAAATATAGTGCTTTATGATAGCCATGATATATCACTCCCTAATTTTCTCTCAAATAATTGATCATTAATTAGGTTGTTATCAATCTCCTAATTTACAATATCTCTCTCCTATTTTGGTTCCTCCTTTATCCTTCTTTCTACAATATTTTTAACTACTTTGAATACCGATGTCATTTAAAAAATATTTATTTTTTAAACTACTTAAAAAATAAAAAAGGAAAAATATATTTAAATAATTGTTAATTAATTAGTTAATATTCTTTCCTTGAATAGAGTTTTATAACTGGCATAATATGAAATTCCCTTGATTTTCTCCGAAATAGTGTTGATAACTATTTTAATTTTTATCAATCTCCTAATTAATAATATCACTATTCTATTTTGGCTCTTCCTTCATCCTACTTTGTACAACTTTTTACTAATTTGAAAATTGATATGATTTTTTATTAATTCTAATTTAAAATCATTTTTTTTGAAATACACGTTTTTCTTTTTAAAAAGAAAATCTATTTTATTTTTTGAAATAACGATTTTTTGTAATATTGTTTTAGACAAATATCTTTATAATGACCCTTTAGGCCATTTCCTAAAAAAATCTATTTTATTTTTTCAAATAAGTATTATTTTGTAATATATTTTAAGACAAATATATTTGTAATGACCCTCCAGACCATTTCTTCTGCTCCTCATTCTTTCAATCATTTAGAGCCTTTTTTGTAGCGACCTTCGATCATTTATGACTTGCTGCAATGATAGGCTGGCTACCTGGTCGTCTTTCATTTTTATGCTAGTTTTCATGTTTTAGAGGTCCTAGAGTTTGAACAGTTGACTTCACTCAAACTCTAGGAAGATGGCCTCAGAATGAAATTTTGACAAATCCATTAGCTCGAAAATGGCTAAATTAGGCTACAAGTATGATCAGTTCGAGCACCGAGGCCTTTGGTGCGAGTTTTAGGAAATATATCATTTTGCCGATTGAAATTTAGCGTAAGTTGACTTTGGTCAATATTCTTGAAAAATGTACTCGAATAGAAATTATAACAGTGTGGTTAGTTTTGGAACGTTGAGTTTGGTCTAGAACGACCTTTTATTTGAAATCTAAGGATTTCGGACTCATTCTGAGCTCCTCGGTGGAATTTGGTTTAAAATGGTCTTGAGAGTGGAACCCATATTCAGTCATAAAGACCTTGTATGAAAATTTTGAAAATGTTATTATGTTTAGAATGTTGAATTTTGTGGGATAGCACAATTGGTTTGCATGCACCGAGTTTTTGATGGATTCTAGTATCCCATCAGAAATTTTAAAGTTTGGATATATTAGTATTTCAGCTGATATCTTGTGTAGGAGAAATCGTTTTGGGCGATCAGGGGCCCAAGCCGCAATCGTGGAGGTCTACTTTTTTGTTCTCCATGTTCGTGAAGGTCTGGAACCTCTGTGATCCAGAATCATAGAGGGACTATCGCGTTTGCAGAGATGTCTATATTTGTGCTTTATGATCTCGGGGTACTGTGCATGAGATCATGAGGTCTTTTCAGTTGTGTATATAGTATACACTCTTGCTCAAAATCAGCTCATTTTCTAAACATGAAGGAACAATTTCTCTGTCATTTCAAGGTCAAATTGGATGATTCAAACGTTAATCTTCAAGGTATTTTCGTGAAGAATGCATTCGTGAGCTTGGAATTTTAATTCAAACATTAGTTAGAGGTAAAATTCCAAATTTTAGTTGTTGTCATGCACTATTTTCAAGTTGGAATTTTTAGGCACTTTGAGAGGTAATTTTCGAAGAAATTCACATTCCTTTTTGAAGATCTTTGAGGATAACTAGTGTGGAATTTTGAAAGAATGCGTTGGTGAACTTGAAGTTTGGATTGGAAATTTTGGTTGAGGTAAATTCTCGATCTTACCTGTTGTGTAGGTCATTTTCAGACTAAATTTTGGGGAAAATTATGAAGTTGATTACTTAGGAGTTCATAGTATATTTTCAGTGATTCCTAGGTCCATATTGTGTGGGTTTTTTTGCAAGGAACATCTTAATGTGGTCAAAACCTGCATTTCAAGCTCCGTTCCTAGTAAATTTCTGAATTCCAATTGTCGAGTTTCAACATTTACCATTAATGTAATGTTTTTGAGCCTTGAATTATGCCTCATTTTAGGGTACAAGTTTCTGGTTATGCTTCTGACTGTGTTACGAAGTTAATTTTCTGATTCCTATTGCAGGTCCCATAATCACACTTTTTACCTAATTTTGGGTCCAACTCTAAAAATTATGTTCTTGATGGCAAAACATTCATTTTTCATGTAGATTGATAATTTGATAGTGTGGTGTCAGTTGGAGGTGTTTCAGGTGTGATAAGCTACCTGTAATGACCCCTAGTTTAGGAGCCCCAAGTGCAGTAAAGTTGGTGTAAGATAGCAAAGACGCATAGGTTCGATTCTTGAACATAGAACTTTGAGAAGGAGAAAAGTTTCTAAGTGTAGGGTAACTTACGAATTAAGTGACGACCCGTAGATGGTTCCGTGAGTAGGATCACAGACATAAAGGAAATTTAGAATTAAATGGTATATGAGTTATCAGACCACCCGTGTAATAGGTTACGACCCATATAGACCTTTCTTGGGTGAGGCCAAGGAAATGAGAAATGCTTAAGTGTGGAAGGACTATACGAGTTCAACCATGATCTATATGGAGTTTCACGACTCGTACTATTGTTTGTGCTTTTTAGTTAAAAAAAGTCAGTTTTCAGAATTTTCAAATGTGTCATCGGACAAGCAGTTTTATGGCTCGTAAGTCGACCTACGGCCCATAATTGAGGTTCCATAAGTTGCTTTCGACAAATTTAATAAGGGGCAATTTTATTTCCAACAATTCCACTCTTATACTATGTCATTTTAAGGATAGGAAAGGGACCTATATCAGCCTTTAAGCTCTAATTTCTCCATTCATTCCCTCATTCTTCATTCTAAAAATTCTAAGGCAAGATAATGGTCCGAAGACTAGGAAAGAACAAGGCTAAGGTTCCCAAGTTTCTTCCCAAAAGGATTCCAGTTTGTTTCTCTTTAGTTTTTCATGTATGTGAGTTGATTTATGGGTAACCTTTCACCCATAAAGTTTCCTATTATGTATTTTTACCTTTTCCTTGAGTTGCTAAAATTAATGTGCATGCTTATGATGCTTTCATGATCCTCATATTATTATATGATGCCTATGAAATTTAGCAACTATTTCACAAGTTAATATCTGCATATCCGAAAAAGATGTTGATTCCATGATTGTTTTGATATGGTCAACGTTGGGCGATTTTGATGTTCATTTTAAAAGAAAATTTTCTAAGAACTTATGTGATTTATAATTGTTCCATGCTAAAATTAAGCCCACCTTGTTTTCAATAATAGTTTCCTATGATTTAAGATTATGATTAAGGCATTTATGAAGAGCTCCAAGCTAAGTTCACCAAAGATATATGATTGATGTTAATTTCCCTAAAAAAGGTTTAAGGAAGATTCTTGAGTGTGAGGAAATCCTAGGATTGCTATTTATGACTCTAAGAGTATGTTCCAAAGATTCCATGGGATGACTTAACACCGCGAGGACAAGAGATTGTGAATCGTTCAGTTAGTTGAGGTATGATCCCATGAAGCTAAATCTCCATGTCCCTAACTATGTGATACCATAAGTGTCTTATAGGCTAGGCTAGTGGATCCACATAGGCCCAAGAGTTATAAAAGATGTAATCGCCAAGTTACTAAGTTTTGAATATCTACCTTGGCAAGTAGATTCCATGTAGTAGCTCACTGGATTCCATGTAGTAGCTCACATGGTCTTGCTGTATAGCTTTTGTCCATTCTCACAAGTTTTATGATCTTATGATATGTTTTCACTTTATGTGTTTTCTTATGCATTGTCTCATATTGATATGAGCCATATCTCTTGTATATGTTCCATCTTGTTTATGTATCTTTTATTCTACATATATATACTTATAGGTCATGTTTAATAATAATGACATTACAATTTCATCCATGCATTCCATCTCAATACATAGTATATTCAAACGTACTAACGCATATTTGCCTGCATGACTTAACCATATAGGGATAGGTACTCCTCCACTGGCTCGTGGCTAGTATTCGGTGTCCAAGACTAGATCTATTATTTGTGGTGAGCCCTTAGTTTAGGACTCCTCCATTTTTTCCTTCTAGCACATATTTGGTTTTATTTTGAGACAATGTTTTGTAGCCCTTCTAAGGCATTTACTTTCTACGTTGCACTATTTTGGATTTCTCTATTTGATGGATATTGTCTCTTACCGATGTAGTTTGTATGCTTTTGGACAAAATGAATGTAGTTAATTCCTTTGCTTTTTAATGTTCCTTCGTTGTTAAAATGTCCCTTAGCCCCTTTAACCCTGTGTTCTTATGCAAAAGTATTATTTGATGCCTATGACTGCTTAAGATACTAGAGATTATGTAAGGACCCAGATTTTTCGAGTTGCATTTCCCCGAATGTCTTGGAATTTTCCTAAGTGAACTGCCAGGCATCACTTCACGGAAGAGCCTACACGGGCCTTGTGAAGCCACATAGATAGTGTGGCCTCCCGTGAAGAGGCCCTAGGTCCAGTTTATGGTTGGGACAACTTTGGGACGAAGGGTAATTTTTGGCCAAGTAAAGGCACACGAACACTCACACGGCCCGTGTGATATGACACGGTACGTGTGGCTCTTCGTGTAACTCACTACGTAAAAATTATATTAAGTATGAAAGTACTATCTTGTAACTTTATCTTGCAAAAATTATTTCAAGTACCATTACATGTTCGGTGTCACGAACCATGTGGAATCACACGGACCGTGTAGCTGTCCGTGTGATACCACTTAACTCCATGAAATTTTCCTTTGTGAGAGTCTAAGTAGGGGTTAACGGCCACTGTTCACGATCTGTATGATGTTTCACAGACCGTGTAGGCCTGAGGAGACTAATATTGGTCTGTTTCATTAATGGCATTTATGTAATTTCAGTTTATTTTAATCATGAATTATGACGTTTTACCTATCTCAAACTCCTAATTAAGCTAAAACTCCTCCCCTCTTAATTAATTCTTCCAAACATTCTACCCTTCACAAGATCACTTCCCTACTCCTCTTTACACTCCTCTCTCAAGGATCTAGCCTAATTCATCCCTCGAATTCTGCTCTCCTCAATCAAGGTATGTAGGATTAATTCTTGGTCCCTTTCAACCAAGAAGACCCAAAAAAATTATTTCAATTGATTTCATGAATTTTAGTTACTTTAAATATGAGTTTTCATTATTTAATCTTATTAAATCCAATTGGTGTATGGGATGCACTCTACCTATGATTTTAAATTATTTTGAACACTATTATGATGGTTTACATTGAGTTATGAAGTTATGAACATGCATGTCCCCTTTAAAATTGATTTATGCATGGGTGACTATTACTATGATTTAGATGTTGATTTAACTATGGATGTATTCAATTTCATATTATGATGTTGATTTTAACTTGAATCTATGTTACCCATGCTATCCTCACATCCTGCATTCCATTGCATTCATGAGTACTGGTATATGGAAATTATGAAGTGGATTAATCCCAATTATGTTTTATGAGACGATTGTGATATGATTTTGGTAAGGCATTGGTTATGACAAGGATGTGATCACATGCATGTCTATGATTATGGCTATATGAGCATTATGGGTGCTTGCACCATCTCGTATATATGTAGAGGAGTTCTTGCATGAGCATTATGATTATGATTTTATGGTTTTGTATTAAAGCCTATGTATGCATTGAACCTTTTGAAATGAACTTTGAATCTCTTAGCAACACGTATATGTATAAGTATTCATGTGGGATGTTCTTGACTTAGCACTAATGGATTGGGGGTGTCAGGGCTATCCCCAAGGGCCCTCTCCCTTTCCTTGAACTATGTGCCAACATAGGAATGATCTCCATTACCGAAAAGATCGGGTCGTAAGGAATTGATATTTTTCGATTATGTTTATGCTATGCTATGATATGATTATGAAAATCCTTTTGAAAAGGGTGGTCGTAAGACAGGTGACCATCCACCGAAAAGCGTGGTCGTAAGATGTGATTTGGATTACCTTTTGCAGGTAATCTCCTCCTACCGATGGGAGATCTTTTTTGGACTAATTTATGTAATAGCTCGTATGGATTTGATTCGTCGATTATAGTCCATCCCCACTATTTAGGAGCATTATCGCATTGCATGATTCATGAATTTCATGGCATCTTGTATACTTCTCCATTGGATATATGATTCTTTCTATATTATGTGCTCTTGTCATCTAACATTGAAATGCAAGTTGATAATTCATATGCATTGCATGCCCGCATACATAGTACATTCAAACGTACTAACGCATACTCTATGCCTATATGATTTTACCATGTAGGGGCCGAGCACTTTGAATACCAGTCGTTTGACGAATAGTCCATTCTTGGAGTTATTGTGGTGAGCCATGTCTTCCGAGGGCGAGCTAGCTATCTTCTTTATTGTTATTAGGGATGTTCTCTTCTATTGAGGGTGAGCCCGGAACTTGTCCTGGCCCTTGTTCCTTTGACTAGAGGCATTGTTGGCCACTATGTAAACTCCTCTTAGCTCTGGTTGTTATGACTATTGTATTGCCTTCGTATTAACGGAATGATTCTTGAGATCTGATTTAAATATATAATTATGTGTTTGAATGTTATTCTCGAACCGATAATGTGGTTACTGATACTGGAGGCTTGTTTGGGAACTCTCGGGTCTCCATTCGTCGTGTCACATCTAGGCCCTAACCCCGAGTTATTACAAAAGCTAGTATCAGAGCCCTAGGTTTATAAATGATCCTTAAAGTCCAACATGCCGCGTTGACTAGAGTTTGATTCATGGGTGCGAAGTGCACCATAACTATGAGTGGGAGGCTACGAAGACGTTTTAGAAATTGCCTCACTTCTTCATGTCTTTTGTCGTGCTATGGGTAGTATATTTAGTTCCCTTATTTGACAGTGTCATTGATCTATTTCAGAAGATGCCTCGAAGAGGACCCCCTCTACCAAGGCTGGCTCCGGCTAATGAAGATCAAGCTCCCATGAGCATGTGAATGAACCCATCTCAAACGAGGACTTCCGTACGGCCTTCGCCATGCTTGCTCAGGTGGTAACTTCTCAAGCAAAGCAGGCTAACTTGCCACAAGATCCTACACCTGCTTCTAGGGTGAGAGATTTCACCCTGATGAATCCTCCGGAGTTCCATGGGTCAAAGGCTTATGAGAATGCTCAAGCGCTCATCGACGAGCTTACCTACTAAACATCATGGGTGTCACTTCAGAAGAGAAGGCTGAATTGACTGCCAATCAGCTGAAAAATGTGGCTCAGGTGTGGTATACTCAATGGTCTTTGGAAAGGGTTTGTGGTTGTGATGTCAATTGGGAAGAGTTCAAATTTGGTTTCCATGATCGCTTCTTCCCACTTGAGCTTAGAGAGGCCAAAATGACTGAGTTTATCAATCTCAAGCAAGGGAGTATGAGTGTAAGGGACTATGCCCTCAAGTTCACGAAGCTTTCTATGTGTGCTGTCACTGGTGGCTGACCCCCGTACAAGGATACACAAGTTTGTTTCGGGTATCTCTGATTTACTTGTGAAGGAATGTTGTATTGTTATGCTTATACGGTATATGGATATTTCCAAACTCGTGGTGTATGTTGAACAGATCAAAGGGGAGAAACTCAAGGAGAGAAGGGTTTATGATCCCAAGAGGGCCCGTTTTTACGATAGATTCTCTGGTTCTCAAAATGTTGGTTTTGGTTGCTTCCAGCAGGGTTAATTTTCGGGTGCTCGGGTCGTTAATGCTCGGGTACCTCCTCCCAGGGCATTGGTTTGTGACGGTCAAGCGCATCCTCTGTGTGACAAGTATTGAAGGCCCCACACGAGGGGTTTATTGGAGGGATTTAGGTGGTTGCTATGGGTGCGGCCATAAAAATTATAAGGTTGCTGACTGTCCTAGGAATGCCCATAGAGGCCAGGTTCAAGTGGCCCAGGGTGGGAAAGGTCAACAAAGATCTCCCCAAGGAGTGGCCCTAAGGAACAATAGGTACTATGCACTCCATGCTCGCCAGGATGTCGAGGAGGCTCCAAATGTCGTGACTGGTATGTTAAAAGTCTTTGATTTTGATACTTATGCTTTTCTTGATCCGGGTGAAAATTTGTCCTTTGTGACTCTTCTGTTGGTTGTTAAGTTTGGTTTAAGTCCCAAGATTTTGAGGGATCCTTTCTCGATCTATACTCTTATGGGTGAATCTTTCATTGCAAATATGGTCTATTATGGTTGCCCAATTTCTGCGTTGCATAAATCTTTTCCGTGTGATCTTGTTGAACTTGAGATGTACGATTTTGACATAATTCTTGGGATGGATTGGTTGCATGCATTATATGCTTCTATATATTGTAGAACCCGGAAGTTCTCTGTTGATTTTTCATAGGTTCACTATATTGAGCTGATTTCACCTTATTGTTGACAAACATTATGATTTGTGAACATTATATGTGCTGTATTACTTTGTTTTTTTGGTTAAAAGTCTTTGTGTTTGTTAATTCATCCTTATATTTTATTTTTATGCTACGGATGATGTGTGCTCTATTTGAGTTTATCCGAGCTGTCATTATTTTAGATTTTCATTTTGTTGTTGGATTGGTACCTTCCAATATAGTTGGAATATGGTTGAATATTGGCATTGGGTTATCATATTCTTAATCTCGTTGACTCTTTTTTTAGCTACTGTTGTTCGCTGCTCGAATATGTTTGTTTATTCAGTTTATTCCTATATTGATGTTGTCATCTCCTTTATGAGTGTCGAGTGGATTTTAAGTTCAACTTTAGCTGTTGTTTGTTGCTGCCAACTTCTTCCCTATCACGTTAAAATCTTTTTCCCGAGTTTGTTGCCTATCAAGGTATTTTAGAGTCTTAGATCCTCATTACATGCCTTGGTTTTATTCTTAACAAGTTCTCCAATCTACTATACATGACTATTTCGAGATTGATCTTCGCTTCCATGACCCTTTTATTTTTCTTTGATTTCAAAGAGCTAGGACTATTCTTTTCTGCTTAAACGACATTTAATATGATAATGTTGGTAATAATCTATTCCCTTGTGATGTATTATGGTTTGAATATAGAAATGTTGCCCTTTATGTTTCAGAATGCAACTAAATGACTCACTTTCTATTTTTATTTTTAAACTTAGTTTCCATTTCTAAATGACTGGGTTAAGCATAAGGAATGATTAATCTCCAGAGTTGCTTTGTTGCTTCATTAGTTTCCGCTTTCGATAACTGTACTACTTTGGATAGGTGAAGTTCTATAGCTTTACAGTTTATGGAGAAATTTTGAATGAAACTTAATAACTTTTGGTTTAATTTCCATTTGAAGTTTCAGCTTGCTAAGTTTACAAATATCAAAATATTTTCAGCCCCTTTTATCATAGTTTAAGCGAGATTCATTTCTTGTAGCATGAAGTCATTGCCTAATTGATGTTTTTCTGTGGTTTTTGTAAACTTAGCAAGCTGAAACTTGAGGAACTAAAATTGAGGAACCAGATTTCCTCCTCAAATGAGATCTAATCCTTTTGAGAGTTAGGTCTGCAATAGTGTAAATAGCAATTTGAAGTAACCCCTAATACTCTAATCAACTTCCATCACCCAATTACCCCAAGCTTCTTCTAATCTAAATTAATTTTCGTGACTCAATTAATTCATCAAAATCTACACAATGTGCAATAAAAATTTACTCACCCAATGTGTAAGTCAGTTGATTTATAATCATGATTTTGTTAGAATAAAAAAGGTAAAAGAATATCTTGAAACATTTAAATATAATTATCAGCTTTAATATTTTGTGTAATGTCACATAGGGTGTTCAATGGATACCGGAGATAAAAGTTAGATGGATCTCCAAAGATCCACCACTGAATATATTCGTGGAGTTACTGATTTTCTTGATAAGGCATTTGAACGAGCCTCTCAAGGAAATGAAATATTATGCCCTTGTAAAAAGTGCTTTAATCGTTATTGGCATTGTCGAAATGTGGTTGAGGATCACTTGATTTGTCACAGATTCATTCATGGATACACCAAATGGGTTTTTCATGGAGAAGGATTTTCCTCAAGAGAAGATCCATCTCCAACAAATGATGATGAAAGTTCTGACATGCATGACGATATTGATAAACTACTTCATGATACTTTTATAAATGTAGAAGATGACTTGGGGCATGAAGGAATGAGGGAGGAACCATCTGAAGATGCAAAAAAGTTTTATAAATTGGTTGAGGAAGGAAAACAAGAGTTGTAACCAGGGTGTAAGAACTTTTCTAAGTTGAGTTTCACCATCCGAATATACTTGTTTAAATGTCTTCATAAGTTGACTGATGTTGCCTTTTAAGACTTGTTAGACTTGATAAGAGAGGCATTTCCATTTGCTCAGATACCTGAGTCTTTTTACAAGGCAAAAATGGTGATAAAAGATTTAGCTCTTCATTATGAGAAAATTCATGCATGTACTAATGATTGCATGTTATTTTGGAAAGACAATGCAAAGTTAGATAATTGCTCCGTGTGTGGATCTTCAAGATGGAAGAATGTTAATGATGGCTTAACTAATAAGGGCACTAAAATTCCAGCAAAGGTGTATACCTGGAGGAGATAATTTTTTTCATTAATTGGGAGCTTGTATCTGAGAGTTCTATACAGTGAAAAAGAGACCTTGAAAGGTATATTGAAAAAGAGACCTTGACATTGAATTTGGGTTTCTTGTAAATGTTAAGAAAATGTGGGTCTATTTCTTGTACTCCTCAATATATATGAGCTAGCTTTGTCTTTGTATACCACCAGCAGAAGTGAAATTGTTGTCTGATTCTTGAAAAGGTATGAGCAAGGTATTGTCTTTTAGTGCCAAAAATGCCTTGGGTTCAATCTCAAATCAAGGAAAAATATGTTCTTTTGAATCATATTCATCTTCTTTCTGCTTCCCAGAAAGAAGCCTCTGCCCCATCATCATCATCATCTGGAAATAAAATTAGCCCAGCTGTTCTTTTTATCATAGTAATACTAGTTATTATATTCTTTATTTCTGGTGTTTTGCATTTGATAGTTAGGTATTCGATAAAACATAGGTGGTCCTCTTCTTCATCTAATAGAGACCCTGAAATATCTGATTTTGGTGCCTATCAAAGGTACTTACAACAGCTTTTTCATCTCCATGACTCTGGTTTAGATCAGGCTTTTATTGATGCTCTCCCTGTTTTTCTTTACAAAGATATTGTGGGTTTGAAGGAGCCTTTTGATTGTGCTGTTTGTCTCTGTGAGTTTTCAGAACAAGATGAATTGAGGCTGCTCCCTTTATGTAGTCATGCATTTCATATAAGTTGTATAGATACATGGTTGTTGTCAAATTCAACTTGTCCCTTGACCCTATTGTATTTAGGTTTATGCCCAGAGGAGATAATTTTTTTCATTAGTTGGGAGCTTGTATCTGAGAGTTCCCCACAGTGAAAAAAAGACCTTGAAAGGTATATTTCTATGCCTAATGAGAGTATCAGATAAGGTCTTGTTCTTTTTCTTCCTCACATGATCCCAAGCTGAAGCACAAGAGAATTTCCCATGGGTATTGAGTTTCCAGATGGCTTGCTCAGGAATTTCTTGTTGATATTTAATTTGAAGGTTGTGTTAAGTATTCTGTGAATGAGCTGCTAATATATCTGTGATTGGTGGCTGTTAATATGTGTATATATCTTATGTATCAAATCTATTAGTTTATTAGCAACTATAAATCTTGTCAAAGAGTGTATTTTGATCAAACTGATTTAGCTAAACTGCTGTCAAAGAGTTTTTGACTGATTTTGTCTTATTTTTTTACAGATTCAGACAGTCATGAGTCAACAAGAACCTTCAAAAGGAAATAAAAAAGCCAAAAATAAGACATATGCTAAACCTGGGTCATTATCATTCTTGGCGAATAAAAAACGATGGGTTTTGACAACAAATGATATTGTTGAAGCTATACAATCAGAGAAAGGGCATCTGCTAAAATTGATTGAGGAGCAACAAACAGTAGCACCATAATCTGAAGCTGATGGACAATCTATAGAGGAGCAGACGCTAGAGGAGCAAGCTGTAGAGGTGCAACATCAAATGAATTCCGTCGCTCCTCCAGTAAATGAACAATCAGCAGAACAAGGTAATATATAAGCTTAGACACATATATGGGATTCATCTCCGATTTCTTATTCCCTATATTTTATTTATAGATGAAGGCATTTCCATTAAGAAGACAAGAGGTACAACGCAAATGCCTAAGGTACATGCCCGAAAAGAGCGTAAACTGATCACACTCAATGCCCAAAATCAGCCCGTTGGTCCTACTGATGAAGTTGTAACAGAGTTAAGTAGCTTCCTAGGTACATTGGCAAGAACTGCGACTCTTTGCCCATTTGATGTATTTCATTGGAAGAACATGAAGACGAAAAAGGATTTATGGGCTTATACGAAGGTCTGGAATTTTCAATTTTTAATTATTTGTTAAAGTTTTTTACACTTAATTAGTAGCTAACTGAATGATACTGAATTATAGGAGAAATACATTATTCCTGAAGCTGCAAAACCATGGACTTTGGCAACAATTCGAGAGGCTTGGACAAGGCATAGAAGACAGCTGAAGTTAAATCATTATGACCCATGTGACAATAATGAAGTTATCATGTCGAAGAAACCGGCTCATATTCCTGAATGTCAGTTTAGAGAGCTTTCTCAAATATTGGAAGTCTGACAAATTCAAGGTAAAATGTATTTCAAATACTATAGTTGCAACTTATTTTTTCCTTATACACATTCTACTTTACTATTCTCTTCTTTATTGCAATATTATTATAGTCATATACTTTCAGTTATGAAGACTGTACTGTATTTACTATAACACCCATATACTTTCAGTTAACATTGTAGATTTATATTTGTTTGCAGAAAATGTCAGAAACTAATACTAAGAATCGAAAGAAGCTGATGAATCCACACACTGCCGGCAAAAAGAGTTTTGCTTTAGTTCGTAATAAATTGGTGTGTTCTTTTATTTATTGTGAAGTCGTTAGCTGTCATTTACGTAATTCTTACTATATATTTTTATGTGAATAGGAAAAAGAGAAGGAAATTTTGCCACAAAAGGAGGTCTTTGTTGCTACATGAATAAGAAAATCTGGACGGTTGTATAAGGCCTCGAATGAAAACACAATAAGTAAAATTGTATGAATGCTGATGACTTCAATCTTTAATTGAGATCATTATTTATTGTAAATTTTATTCACATGGTTGTGCTTGTTGATGTACTTTAATTTTTTAAGTTGAAATGGAGGAAATTGAAAAAGAAATGAGCGCGAATGGTCAGTCCGGTGATGCATTTTCCGTCGTCATGGGCCCTGAACATCCGGGTCGTCTCAGGCTATATGGATTGGGGGTTACAAAGAGTAGTTTGAAAAAAATGAAAATTCTACACCAACTTTAGATGCAACAAATGATGTGGTACAACAAATGCAAGAAAGGATGCAAAAAATGGAGAAACAAATGGAGGAACAAAGGAGAACTATGCGACAAGAAGTTATAACAGAGGTAGTTGCACAACTTTAGCGTGCAGGATTAATTGATCCAAGCATACTAGCAGCATTATCTGTTCCTTCACCAGCAGAAGGAACATCTGGACAAGCGGCTGACCAAGGTTATTCTCTGTCTATTTCAACTTTTGTTTCTTCTTCTTTTGTTATTGCTTCTTCTTCCTCTTCTTCTGCTGCTACTGTTGCTTCTTCTTCTTCTTCATCATCTTCTTCGCCTTATAACTCTATTTTGGTTCTCTGTCGAACACAATTATTTTCTCTTTGTTTCTTTCTCTGTTGAGACTGTTCTGCAAGTGTCTTTAACCCCATCTACTGTGTATTTTCTCTTTAGTTCACCTGCCTCGTAGTACCTTCAGCTTTCGAGGGGTTTTAGGCTACTCCTTCTATTTTTCTTTCTCCCCTGCCAAAAGATTGGCCAATGAATGATCATCTTTGCAAAAAATTTTTGCAGTAATGAAAATTTAATGTGGTAACTTTGTTGAGACTCTGTTGAGACTGTTTTGAGGTGCTTGGTGTTGAAATACTCCATTAGCTATTAGAGCTTCTTCAAAGATAGAATTTAAAAGTCAATGTGCTGTAAACATAAATTATTTTGAGTAAGTAATATATCAAAAGTTTTAAAACACCGAGAGGAGCTCATCTCTATCAAAGTTTTCTATCAAAGTTTCAGCGCATGATCCAATGAAACATCAAGTTGCTCATAGTTTTTCTAGGTGCCATACCCTTATAAAAAACTTGTGTCCTCCAATTTTTCACATCTATACTTCTTGACATGACGAGCTATGTTTAGCGAATAAGCAATTCTTCCTATTCTTTTTTATTTTGCCGTATGCATGTAATCGATTCTGCTATGTAGGTTTTGATATTTCTATTACATTAGGGCTGATAATTTCCCACATTCTTCACAATGTATGTCCTTGAAGAACCAAAAATGTTTGTTCCAATTTTTCGTAAGGCTCATTTTAGATGGGGAAAAAATTAAAGATACATTTAGCAGGACGAACATTTTATTCTTTCAGATGCAAGGGCAGCGGGATTATGTTTTCTGATTCATGCTCTTAACTCTTGAGTTCGACTTTGAGCTTGCATTGACTGATGTACATGGACTTGCTACTAGCTATTTTAAAATGTGTTTAACCACTATAGTATGTATAAGAGGTAATGACCTTTTTCTCATCAAACACTCAATATTGAGGCTCTTGACTTGGTGTATGCCAAAGTCCTGTAACCAATGAATATGCGCGACCGCTATTGATAAAAATACTATTGTAGTATTTATTTCAAAGAAGAATCTTGTAATATATATACATTATTAAAGAGGAAGAATGTACCAAATGAACTACTGGAAAAGAATTTTAATTACATTTTTGGTTGTACGTGTTTGATTTTATTCATATCATCCTTGTCACCGCAGAAATGAAGAAACAAGTTATGTCAATAATTTCTTAGCCATGTTAAGAGTCTATAAAACCAACCCTCTATCTCATTTATATGATCCATCAAAAGTTGGAACGTGCAATTTATGGCTCAATCACTGTGACATCGAATATTGAAGTCAAATACCTACTCTTATATTGAAGTTTGAGTGATGTTCTCTCTGCCAATTAGCTGATACTTTTCTCTACTATTAATGTAATGTGAATTCTCCAATTGACAACTTAAATTCCATACCCAGTAAAGTAACTATACATCCATATTAGATGGATTGGAGGCATTATATATTTTTTAAATTCCAAAAGCTGCTAGTACACATGCTATTTGTATGCCTTAATGATCAGGCCTGCAGTTTGTTTACCCAGTTTGCTGCAGTTTGTTCTGCAGAAATGAGGCCTGCGAAATGAGGCCAGCAAAAATTATTTGATCTTAGTCTAGGTTGTCTGGCATCAAAATGTGAATATTAATTATATTGCATTTTCATTATTTTTAGGTGATGAAATTGAAGGGGATGAAAGCAACACGGAAGCTTGACCTAGGAGATGGATTGGGTTTATGGTGATCACAACCTACATTCTAGAAACATTGTATATGTTTTTGAGAATTTAAAACTATGGTGTGTTCACCCTTTTTGGCATATGTATGTATATTTAACTTTATGGATACTATTAGCTAATTAACTTTATCGATACTATTAGCTAATGAATCTTCATGATGAATTGTAATTTTGATAATGAATAGGTATATATTATTTAATTTTGTCTGGGCATGTAGTACGTAGTACCATAAAATTATGACATGCAATATAGCCTATTTATATGATGCAATAGATTAAGAATAATTGTTGTAATAGGTAAAAAATCGTGGCATTATCAAAAAATAACCGTAGCAATAGCAACGAATTTACCAACCATAATGCTATAAAATTGTTGCATTACTAGCAAAAAACCGTTGCATTACGAACGAAAAACCGTTGCAATAGACTGAAGGATTATTTGAATAGACAAGCAAAACCGTTGCATTAGTGTAGTAATAACTGTAGCATTATAGTTCTATTGCTACGGTTGGTAATCGTTGCAAATAAAAATCGAACCGCCGGATATTCTTAAAGGAGGAACCGTCGTAACAGGTCACCTCAATTGTTACGGTTTTGCTAACCGTCGGACTAATCATAGCAATAGATCTATTGCTACGCCACCTAATGTAGCGATTTGTCGAACCGTGGAAATAGCCCTACAGCGACGAATATGGACCCTATAGCAACGGTTTTTGAACCGTTGTCGTATATCAAATTTCCAGTAGTATGGTCCTTCAACTCCTTCAATTCAGTTGATGCCATATGATAAGGAGGAATGGAAAACAATTGAGTATCTGGAAGGAGATCTATGCCAAAGTCTATTTCCCTTTCGAGAAGAATAACAGGCAAATCTTTAAAGAAAACATTCAAAAACTCATTAACCATCGAAACTGATTCAAGAGTCGGTGGCTCAGACTCCAGATCTCTAACCCACATGATATGATAAATGCACCCCTTAGAAATAATCCTTTAGGATTTTGAGATAAAAGATAAACTAACCCTTAATAGCAGAATCACTACCATTCCACTCAAGAACAGGCTCATTCGGAAATTGGAATTCGACTTTCTAGGTTCTACAATCTATAGAGGCATATGTTGCATGCAACCAATCCATCTCGAGAATGATATCAAAATCAAATATTTCAAGTTCCACAAGATCACATGGAAGAACTTTAGGCAAAACATAGACGGGACAACCCCAATAGAGTCTTTGGGAAATAATGGGCTCACCTCTAGGAATATAAAGTGAAAAGGGCTCCCTTAAAATTTTAGGATTCAATTAAAACTTAACAACTAGAAGAGGAGTCAAAAAAGATAAATTTGCACCCAGATCAAGCAAAGCATAAGCATCAATGTCAAAGACTTTCAACATAACAATCACTAATCTGGAGTCTCCTCTACCTCCTAACAGGCATCCAAAGCATAGAACCTATTGTTTCGGGGGGCACAACCTTGTGGAGATCTTTGCTGGCCTTGATCACCCTGGGCCACTTGACCCTGACACTTCTTGGCAGCTTTAGGACAATTAGCAAGCTTTTGACCCCGATCACCACACCCAAAACAAGAACATAAGTTCTCATAGCGCACACCAAATGATTTTTCTCACATGAAGTACACTGAGGAGGTATTGCCCAACCTCCCAATTATGACTTGGGAGGAGGCACTCTAGCATTGGAAACCTTTGCATTTGAACCTTGGTGTTGTTGGAAGCGACCATATCCACCACCACCCCTATATTTGTTGAACCCACCATTATAACGGGCCATCTTGGTATTATTCACACTCTTCTCCTTGAGATTTTCTCCTTGAATTTGTTCAGCCTAAGTCATGAGCCCATATCCCAAATAAGCATAGTCGTACGATATTCTTAAACAACCAAATCAGAGATCCCAGAAATAAACTTGTGCATTCCCGCATGGGGATCAGTCACTAGCATAGGAGCACCCTTTGAGAACTTTGTGAATTTGAGGGCATATTCCCTCACACTCATTTCATCCTTCTTGAGGTTGATAAATTCTTTTATTTTGGCCTCCCTAAGTTCAAGCGGAAAGAAACTGCCGAGAAAGGCAAACTTGAACTCTTCCCAACTAACCCGTCATCACCAATCCACTCCATTAACCATTATGTGTACCACACTTGATCTACATCCTTCATTTGATAGGCATTTAGCTCAGCTTTCTCTTTTGAAGTCACTCTCAGGATAGTCAACACTTTAGAGAGTTCATCAATGAAGTATTAAGCATCCTCATCAGCTTTCGACCTATAGAACTCTGAAAGATTCATCCAAGTAAAATCTCTCACTCTAGCAGTTGGAGTGGGAGCATAAGGAGAAGGATTAGCCTACCTAGCTTTATTGGTAACAACTTCGGCAATCCTGGCAAAGGCAGTCTAGGATTCATCTTGAGTAATCAGCTCTCCTATAAGCTCTTCAAAGACTTGGTCCTCATTAACCGGGGCCTACCTTAGTAAAGGGGCTCTTCTTGGAGGTATCTTCTGTAAAACATCAAGGACATTGTCAAAGTTAGAAAGTCTTAAGGCATGGTCCAAAGCACGACATAAGACATAAAGAAGTTAGACAATTCCTAGAATGCCATCATAGCCTCCCACTCGTAGGTGTGGTGTACTTCACATCCATGAATAAGACTCTATTCGACGTAGCATGTTGGACTTTGAGGTTCATTTATAAACATAGGGCTCTAATACCAAGCTTGTCACGGCCCGAGCCTAGGGCCTAGGAGTGACATAGCGAATAGGAACCTGAAAGTCTACAAACAAGCCTCATAGAATCCACATACACAAAATCGATTTGAAAGAACTTAATAAAGGAATGAACACATAGTTCTAAGGGAGGGGAAGTATGACTCATGCTATGGTGATTCCATAGGGATAGGGATTAGCATGATCCATATAGCACATAGCATACAAAACCTAAGAGGCGGGTAAGTATGATTCACTCCACAGGGATAGAATGGGACATAAGACTTCCCACAATTCCACATCTCATCATAAGCAAATCATATTATCATCAACATCCAATAGATAATCTCCATAATAATAACATGAAATAGCATAAATTCATAAAGAGTCTACAAATTGTCCAACAATGCCTCTAAGTCATAGAATAGGACGGGGGCCAAGACATGTCCCGAGCTCACCCTCAAAGTAAATACAACATAAGTGAAAGCTACATAATAGGTAGATATATGGTAGCTTGTCCTTGGATGATAGGACTCACCGCAACAACTTTCACAATCTGAGCTAACCGTCAAGAGGTGGATGAAGATAGTCTCTGGTCCCTACATGGTTAGATCATGTGGGCAAATAGTATGCATTAATATATTTGAATGTACTAAGTATGCGGGCATACAATGAATATGAACTCACTAAACCTATATTCAACGTTAGATGACAAGGGAACATATATAGAAAGAAGTATATACATAAGTAAGAGTAATACATAAATATGCCATGAAACCCATGATGCGTGAAATGTTATAACACTTCAACATGGAGGGGAGGAGACCTCAACTGACATCTAGACCATATGAGCTATTACATGGAATTTCGGTATCTTCCCCATACCAAATAAGAGTTAATCTACTTGCCAAAGGTAGACAATACTTCTCCTTACAGGCACCCCCATTTCGGAGAAATAACCATGCCTTACAGGCACCCTTACTTTGGAAAGGATTTTTCATTCATCATAACATAATTGTAACAATACCTTACGAGCACTCCCATTTCAGTAAAGGTTACCATAACATAAAAGTTATGGTTGGCACATAGTTATAGGACTTGGGTACTGGACCATTGGAGATAACCCCTCTCCCACAAGTCTGTGTGGTGCTAAGTCATCATCCTATAAGAATATATATACATATACATGCTTTCAAAAGAGGCATAAGTCATTTCAAATCATTTCAATGCCATGGGCTTAAAATACTTTGGCTAAAGAACCGTATCATAGACATTATGTGATCACATGTTATGTCCTAACCATACTTTCACCAAATTCATATTTATAAACATAATAGGGTCTTAACCACTTCATAATCTTCATGGTAACCAATGTTCATGTATGCATATTCCATGAATGATGAGAGAACAGCATGGGCAAAAGAGATTCACACTTAAATCAATAATAGAATATGAAATCTAAGTAGATCCATGAGTTAATTCACATTTAAATCATAATTTAGATTACACATGCTTAAATCCAACATTTAAGGGGATATACATATCAAAATCCTCATAATATCAATGCAATTCAACATATTAAGGCTTAAATCACTTTTAAAACATCAATTAATCATAGCCCATATTTAAATTGAATTAAATAAACGTAATTTAAAAGACCCATTTTCAAAGTTAGCTTAATTTCATAAATGAAGGAGTAAAAGAATTTGGCGTCTTCATGGTTAAAAGTGACCATAAATCAATCTCACATACCTTAGGTAATTAAGAAGAATCAAGAAGTAATTGATTGAAGAAGAAGACCCTTCTTGAGCTTCAAGATAAATCTCCAATGGCTCACTTGAGAGGAGTTCTTTAGATGAGAGAGTTTGAATATTCTTAGTGTATGGAATGAATTTGAATAAGAATAAAGCAGTGTAGATCTTTTCAGGGGTTTAGGATAGGTTAGAAAGTCATAAACGACTCTAAGAAATAACCTAAATTACATGAAAGTTATTAATGAAATGAGCTTCAAAAAGTTTCCAGGGGTCGCATCAAGGAGCCTCATGACTTGTGTGAAGGTCTACAGACCATGCATTGGACCGTGGAACTGACCTTGGACAAAATTCCAGACAAGTTTATCTTCAAGAAGGACACACATCTTGTGAAAACACACATGGGTCATGCAAGTGCCCATGCAAGTGATGCAAGTGCCAAGACGGTGATTTCATACTTAGAAAATTAATTTGTGATGAGAACTTCACGAAGCACCTCTCGAAGGTCTTCTTATCGCTTGCCTTAGCCAAATTCTTAGCTGGACAGTTGGGGCATTTTCCAAGGCTCCTTCCACGACAAGTGGTGAGGACCACGGATCATGGGAGGTTCCCTGGAGAGCCACCAAGCCTCAAATCCTTTCTTAAGCCACCGAAAGTCATACATAAGCATTCTCCATGGCTCACACACCTCTGGAAACTTACACTTTTTGCATTGAAAGGTCTCACAAAGTCTGAGTCCTTACAATGGAGCTCAGTTCACTGCTCAAATTTGGAGATCTTTCCAGAAAGGCTTGGGTTCAAAGGTGAACCTTAGCACTACTTTCCACCCACAGATTAATGGACAAGCAGAGCACACATCCAAACTTTGGAGGATATGTTGAGAGAAGGTGTCATTGACTTAAGGGTAACTAGGATGACCATTTGCCTCTGATTGAGTTCACCTATAATAACAATTTCTATTCAAGTATTCAGATGGCCCCATATGATGCACTCTATGGGAGGAGATGTAAATCACCGATTGGTTAGTTCGGGGTAGTGTAGATCATCGATTGGTTGGTTTGGGGTGGGGAGACCGAATTGATTGGGCTAGACTTGGCTCATCAAGCTATGGAGTAGGTGAAAACCATACGAGAGAGATTAAATACTGCACAGAGTCGACAAAAGTCCTACACAAATGCTAGGAGAAGAGACTTAGAGTTTGAGGCTGATGATTGGCTATACCTGAAAGTGTCACCTATGAAGGGTGTGAAGTGCTTTGGTAAGAAAGGAAAGTTGAGTCTGAGGTACATTAGTCCTTATCAGATTTTGAGGAGAGTTGGAAATGTAGCTTATGAATTACAGTTACCACAAGAGCTAGTGGCCATCCATCCAGTCTTTCATATTTCTATGCTTAAGAAGTGTTTGGGAGACTCGCGGTTGGTAGTGCCAATCAAAATTATTGAAGTGAAGGACAACTTGAGCTATGAAGAGGTTCCCATTCAAATCCATGATCGCCAGGTTCACAAGTTAAGAAACAAAGAGATTGCATCTATCAAGGTGTTATAGAGAAATCAATTTATGGAAGAAGCTACTTAGGAAGCAGGGGAAGATATAAAGGTGAGGTACCCAAATTTATTTCTACCCATGGATGATGAGAAAGTTGATGGTGAGTTATTCATTCCTAATTTCTTGAGTTTCCTTCTATTCTGAGTTTGATATAGCGATAGTGTTCTAGAGCCTGATTGATGAGTTATTGAGTTGATTGATTAATTAACTTTCTTGATTGATGGATTACATGAGCGGCTTGTGAGTTGTTTGATTGTTAGAGTCTAATATAGAAATTCATGCCAACTCTAGGCTTCTGAAGTACTCTTCATTTGATGACAAATGATTCCAAGGGGGAGATAATGTTATACCCGGTAAAATTACCAAAATACCTCTAGATGAAAAAATCCATGATCCCAAACTCTTTTTTCAAATTTGCGGCCAAAATTATGATCAATACGAAAAATTGGGGGATAATAGTCTCGTTTGATTTTTAGAGTAACCAGAACAAAAGATACTTTTTCAAAGCAAAAATGTATTTCCAGAAAAGTGTGCAACATGTCCACGTCACGAACTTGTCACGTATTTGCACTTAACTGAGGTTCTAATATTTTATAGAAGATTAGAAAATTGATCAAAACAATTCTAGAGAAAAATGTATAGGTGTGCAACAGGTCCATGTTGCAGACTTGGTTCACCCAACTGTACCAGTAAACTTTAAATCTTTTGAGGGGGATTCTGGACTTTTCTACACCCCTCCTAGACTTAATCCATGACCAATAAAGGTCATTTTGATTAAAAAGGGGTTTCAAAACTCATTCCTAAGCTTTTTACACTATTCTAACAAAAGCTAGGGCTAAGGAGAGAAGGATAAAGTGAGGGTTTTGAGTTCAAAAGCGAAGATCAACAGAGGATTGATTGTTCTTCCTAATTCTAGGTATGTAAAACTACCTAAAGCATTGAATAGAGTTCATCCACATGTCTCTTCGTCAACTTGAGTTGCCTTTGCAAGTAATAACAGAGTAATACAAATATTGTGATTTTAAGTTTTAAGTTTATTGAACTTGTTTTAGTCCTCATTAATATACTTGAGAAAATTGATGAGTTGCATTGTTATTACCATAATCAAAATACTAATCATATTCTTGATAGCCTATCCGTAAATTTCATTATTCTCCTGTATGCTAACTAAATTGAGATCATGAATCTAATTTTTTGAGTTGAGTAAGTTAAGCATGAGGAGTGCATTTTCTTGTTTCGCTTATGCACGTGATGAGCACCTAATATGTCTTATGTATTGAGCATGATTGATATGATATTAACTGATTGTAAAAGTGAGAGTCTTGCATAACGTGAGTTAGTCTTCATTTGCATTGCATTGAATGCTAATCCTGAGTTACTGAGCTATTGAGAAATCGAGTTGAGTTGTTTGAGATGCGTGAAAGAGATGAGCTTGAGTTAATTTTCATGAGAACATTTTAGTCTTGGAAGGAGTATTAAGCACCAAGTTGGGTACAAGGAAACACCCCAAAACTACGTTTCCAGCGTAGGATAATCATGCATAAATCTGGTGGCTCATGTTCCAATAGATAGACATTCTCATTGGATCCAAGAGAGAGGGAGAGGTTGACATCCTTTACCTTGGCAAGTTAGGATGGGCGTGGCAACGACGTCTGCTTCATTGTGCATCATCGAATTGATGGTGGTGGAGAGTTTTATTGGTTAGAGAAATTTCCAAGAAACATTTTATTGAGCATATCATGATTTTCGCACTGAGTTGCATAGAGCATTGAGTCTAGTTTAAACCATTATTTCAAAACCTTAAGCTTACATATCCACTAAGCCGAGTCATGAGTTGAATGAGTTGACTTCTAAGTCAAGTTTAATAAGTTAAGTCAAGCCATATGTGTTTTCTTTAGTCATTCTTACATACCAGTATATTCCATGTACTGATGCCCATTTGGGCCTGCATTGGCAATGAAGTTGATACAAGTTATAGAGGACTTTAGCAGGCGCACCGTTGAGGTTTTGTTCCATTGCATCTAGAGTTGGTGAGACCTCACTATTCGGAGGAGCCTTTCTTTCAATTTATTATTGGTTATTACTATTTTCTTTAAGTTGGGTAGCCATGCCCTATCATGGTACCATCTAGAAATTAGAGGTAGAGGCTTCAAAGATATTAATTAGAGGATTGTTGAGTTTTTATTTACCAAACTTAGTCATTTAAAGATTATTTTATAAGAGCTTTTTCCCTTCATTGGTTCTTTTATTTGAGTATTCTTTTGCTATTGAATAACATGTGATGATGAGGCCAGGTGGTTCTCTTGGGGAATCAACACTGGTTCTTCTAGTGTTGTCCACGCCGAGGGCACCCACCCAAGGCGTGACAATAATCCATAAATAGACAAGATGCATAATAATATACAATGGATATAAGCTCAATATGAGATGAATGATCAGTGCTTTATCAAAACATGCTTGTAAGATAGTCAAAATCTAATAACATAGCATACATATACCGGAGGGGACCGTAACCAACATAAAAGATCATGCGAGCTACCATAAGGAATCCTGATGCTTTATCCACACTGGAAAAGGAGTGGTATATTTGACGAGCTAAAATATACCCTTACCTTATGGTGTAGCCTTTTCGATGTGGTTACATGATACCCTTACCTTACGCCATAGCCTTTTCGGTAGGCGTACATGATATTCTTACCTTACGGGATGGCCTTTTTGGTAGGTGATTTCACCTAGTTGGATCCACTAGTGCAAGCCCATTTAGGAATTATAATATAAACCTATGGTGGCACATAGTTCTGAGAAATAAAACATTACCTAAGGACCCTTGGGGATACTCCCCCTCTCTAAATCCCATTCGGTGCTAAGCATAGTCCCATGGAATACATAACATAGGCATAAGTATAACCATAACTTGAATAACTTGTAAAACGATATTAGCATAGTAAGAGTAGATCATTCACATTCTTGTCCCTTTCAAGTAAGCATTTTCCATTCACAAGAGAGTGTAACATTTTATAATAGGGCTCAAAATCTTGCTTATCAATCATACAACTTTTCATGAGTTTATAGCATATTAATCTTACATAACTTTCCATAAAACATATTATCAACACATGACACTTTATCATGTAAACTTAGTGAAACATGGTGGATGTATGCATAGAAGCTTAAAATCATGAAAGACGAGAGTATAGGACATGAATAAAGTAAAATATGACCACTTAGAAACCATTCAAATCAACCCACCATCAGCATAGTAAAACCCTAATTAGGGCATCATGAAATCCATTTCAAAATTATAATATTCCATACCTTTTCAAGATATCATAACATGCATAACTTTAATGTCATCTAATGAATCATAGTATTAATCTTTGAAGGAGCTCATGCTTTAATAAACTAATAACTAAGAATTTCCAACATAAACCATGCATTGAAGTAGTAATAGGAGATACCCATAAGGAAACAAGCCATGAAATCAAGATATTTAGTTATAAAGGGTTTTGAGACTCCATGGGTGGAAGAGTCCATGTATAAAAGACTCACATACCTTGAATCCATGAAATTTGATGAATAAGAGTTGAGAAATTTGGAGTAGAGGAACTTGAAATCCTTGGAATTTGAATGACTTTGAATTGAGGGATTTTGGGGAGGTTTTGGGAGGAATTTGGGAAGTTTATGAGAGATTTAGGGATACAAATGGCTGAATGTTAGAAGGTTTTTGTCTATAAGGGTGTTGGGTTATATCCCAGTTACCCTTACTTGAATATGAAATAGTTCAAAAACTTTTGTTTTGGGATGAAACATGTCTGCAATGCGGACTTGCTCCTGCTAAGGTCATTTTTGCGTGAAGTTCAATTTTCTCTTGTTTTGGCCTAGGAATGAGTTTAGGCAATCTTTGTACTATCTAGAATCCTTTCCACGGTGCAGAGAGGTCGCATACTTTTCTTGTTAAGGCAAAATCAACTGAAAAATTATTTTTCGATACGGTTGATCTAAAATTTGAGGGAGATCCTTTACCTACACAATTTTGCCTCCTGAAGATGAATGTGAACTCTAATTTGCTGAAAATTATATAAAATTTATGATATTCAAGAATTATGCTAGAAGGACATTCAGAGTCGTATGGGAGGTGATCCTTCCTAAATACACCATAAGGACATTTAAAGTTGTGTGGAAGGTGTTACAGGAAGGACCCATGGATAAAGAAAGCCACACACCGTAGAGCAAAATAGAGAAGAATATTGAAGAGAATCTTGGATTTGATGAAAAGCTTGGCTGAAATTGAAGCTTGTTCTTCAATGGAGGATTTGGGTCTTCTTCCTTGAGAGAAAAATTTGGAACGAGTAAAGGGGAAGGTTATTAGGGAATGAAAATAGGTTTAGAAAGATGTATTGAGGCTAAATAGGTTGAAAACTACTTTTGATAATGTAAAAATATCATCAAGAGTAAAAATATGATATTTTAATATGTCTCGACGTCGAAATTGCCGGTCCAGGGGTCCCGTCACTGAAACATTTAAAAGTATGCCAGGTAGGACCTTCATACTGCCTTTTTTACAGTTGCTAAAGGTTTTCGAGGCTATTCGGCGGTTAAATTGACCTTTCGCCTTTTTGACTGCCCAAACAAGACCTAGTAAAATGGCCATAATGCTTTACTCCGAAATCAAAATAAGGCGAAATCAGATACGTTGGAAAGCTAATTCAATAACCTATAATTTGGTAGGTAATAGATCACCTAATTCATTATGTTCTAAAAGTTATGACCAATTGAAGTTGAACCTATACAAATTCATACTATAACGTAGTCGATTGAAATCCTTTGGTCTTGGCTCAATGTAGGAGATACCTTATGATCCCAAACTATATATAATCCACTTTTAATAACTATGGATTGATCCCAACACATTAGAAGTCATCAACTTGATCCCATACACGTATGAGGAATGACTCAGGTCTCAGTTTAACATCTAAGGCATTACACTATCAGCCACGAATTTGATCACGTAGAGAAGACCGAGCCCCCATAGAAGCCAAAATTGGCCTAGAGTCCAAAATATCCAATCTAGCCATCCTGTTAGCTAAGAATTGAATTTCCAAGGCCATGAGTCTCTCCACAACAAGCAAATAGGCTCTAACTCAAGATTGTCAGGACCCGAATCTAGGGCCTAGTCATGATACAGTGAATGTGGAAACGAAAGCGCCCCCATCCAAGTCTCTTGTGCATATCATAAGCACACATAAGGTATATTAAGAAATTTACATGAATAAGCAAGTGGAATAATAGGTCTTAAATCAAAAAAAACATAAAAAGCCATAATCTCCTAATAAAGGGAGTTACAACAATGCATCCAAACATGCCTCTACATAAGTAAATCTTGGCAGGGTCTAGAACATAATAGTAGCTCACCCTCAACAAAAAGGAAAGGAAGTAAAAAGTATTGACATAGTATCATAAATAAGAAAGTAAATGTTTGTCCTCGAAGTAGGGGCACTCACTAAGTCTTCAAGTTCACCAAATCAAGCCTAGCCATAATAGGGATAAGTAGGTGCTTTGTCGTCCATCCCTATATGGTTAGATCATGTATGAAAAGAGTATGCGTTGGTATATAGAATGTATAAGTATGTGGGCATGCAATCCATCAAAGAAATATCATAATAGAATAGCAATATGCGTTGATATATCAATGCACCTTTAAAACCATGATTGGAAGCATGTAAAAACATTTATTAGCCTACCATACATATGTATATGTGGGGATAAGACCATAATCGATAACAAGACCATGCAGACTATTGCATGGAATTTCGATGTTGCCTCTACACCAGAGAAACAGTAGAATACTTGCCAAGGTAGAATATACCTCACCCTATGGGCTCTATCCTAGCATGGTGAGTGTTATATGTAGATCCACTAACATAATACCATATAGGCACATACATAATCCTATGATGGCATGTAGTTATAAGACTTAAGACTTTATATAAGGACCCCTTGGGTTGAGCCCCCACCCTAAGTTTCATTCGGTGCTAAGTCAAATCCCACAAAATATATAACATGCAATATACGTGGACATTATCATAGTTCATAATTTATCAAAATCGTACTTTTATAACTTATAAAATAGGTAGCGTAACCTCATAAAGCATTTTATATCGTATGAATAGTCCATCTACATGACTTTCATAAAGTGTGGATGTACTCTCATCTTGTAATCGTTGCATAAACATTGGGGTCTTAGGTCACCTTCATAATCATGATCATAAACATACTTTCATACATAGAGTCTTATTCTTAAAGACATAACTTACGATAGGAAATTAGGGGAAAATATGGGTTCATGAACATTTTGAAGTTAAAATCATGAAGTTTGATGGAAATCATGTGAGATCAATACAATTGAAATCAAATTAAATCATAAGAAAAGGAACCCATATCAAGTTCATAAGCCCTAATCAACATGTACTTGAAATTTCTTGTCAATTAATTGAAAATCATACAATTCAAGTCATTCATCATAATTCATGCATAATAGAGTACTTTAATCATGTAGTAATCATAATTCAAGCATTAGGATAGAAGTCATGAAAACCCATACAAATTCATGCTTTAAATTGTGGGAAAGAGGGATTTTAGTTTGGGCTCCATAGATGAAATAGCCTATGCATGAAGCCCTACATATCTCAAAGGAGATACCATGGAAATTTAGATGAATTGACCTTGAAATCCTTGGAAAGAGCTTGTAACCCTAAGCTTCAAAGGTAGAAATCCTTTGATAGACAGACTTAGAATTTATGGAGTGAATTTGTGAATGAATGAGCTCGAAGGGGTTTGAGGGTAGTTTTAAGAGAATTGAAGAAATTGGGATAGTTATTGGGATCAAAATGATGTAGTTTAGGGATTAAATAGGTAAGAAATTTTGAAATATCCTTTCCTTAATTTTCTATCAGACCTATGTACGAATCTAATCTTTAAGTTGTAGATTAGAGTATGACTCATAGACTATAATTTTGTCTTGTTGAAATTGGGTCTCAGAAAATAGTCTTTGAGCATCCACTTACGAAACCCTTTCTACAACTCATAATTTCCTTTATGGGACATACTTACCCCTCGTAGATGCCTTCTAGTACTTAGCGAAATTTCAGCTTCTCGAGGCCCTAACTATGATAACTATCCATGAACAATAGTTCCAAGTATAACTTGTAGAGTGCCTTTGCACCTTGACTTTAGTGATCAAAATTTTCACCAAGTCATGAAACAAACCGCAAAGACTTTCTATGAACCATGGGAAAAACCATGAGCCATAGATGGTCGTAGTACAAGTCTAGAACCTGATTCCTGCAACTTTCCTAAATTCCAACTTTCCAACATACAGCGTGCTAGTCTTTGAGCATCCACTTATGAAACCCTTTCTACAACTCATAATTTCCTTTATGGGACATACTTACCCCTCGTAGATGCCTTCTAGTACTTAGCGAAATTTCAGCTTCTCGAGGCCCTAACTATGATAACTATCCATGAACAATAGTTCCAAGTATAACTTGTAGAGTGCCTTTGCACCTTGACTTTAGTGATCAAAATTTTCACCAAGTCATGAAACAAACCGCAAAGACTTTCTATGAACCATGGGAAAAACCATGAGCCATAGATGCTCGTAGTACAAGTCTAGAACCTGATTCCTGCAACTTTCCTAAATTCCAACTTTCCAACATACAGGGTGCTACAGTATCTCCCCCTTGGAATCATTCATCCTTGAATGAAACAAAATCTATCTTGAGTAGAATAGGAACATAAGCATCAACCCAACATGAATGCAAAAATGTAACTTAAAACATCAATTTCATAAAATCGTCAAACTTATGCATTAAATATCATGTGAACAAAGTTTCATTAACATGCATGCATGCATTATGACAAGGGAAATATTTCGAAGGAATAGTTCATATTTGGATACCACAGGCATGGTTAGAAGGAAAGAAGTAAGGATATCATATCATCATGTCTGCCTTCACTCTCCAAGTAGAACTCTCGACATGTTGATTCTTCTGTAACACTTATGGATGCAACTTCCTTGTTTCCATTTTTACTTGCCGGTCCAAAATTTAAACTGGTACCTCTTCATAAGTAAAATTTTTGTCAATGGTCACAAGGGAACAACAGAATTTGGATCACCCATACATTTTCTCAACATCGACACGTGAAACACTAGATGAACCATAGCTGACTCCCTTGGCAAATCAAGGTCATAAGCTACCTTTCCAATTTCCTTCACAATCTTGTAAGGCCCTACATATATAGGATTCAATTCATTCTTTTTTCCTAAAGACATCACACCCTTCATAAGTGAAACCTATGAATAGATCCAAGCACTATCATCAAATTCAAGGTCCCTTCTTCTAACATCCAAATATGACCTTTGGCGACTTTGGGCTACCTTAAGTCGTTCCCTTATAAAACTCACCTTCTCCATAGAATCAAGTACAAAATCTGACCCAATCAAAGACAACTCCCCTACTTCAAACCATCCAATCGGTTTGCTACATTGTCAACCATATAAGGCTACTGTTGTAGGAAAATTCAATGAGAGGTAGATGATCATTCCAACAACCTTTGAAATCAAGTAAACATGCCCTCAACATATCTTCTATTGTTTTGATTGTTCTCTTAGCTTGCCTATTAGTTTGTAGATGAAATGCAGTACTTAACTTTACTTTGGTACCAAGATCCTTTTGAAATATTGAGTCACATTGCTTCCGAGTCTTAAGCAAACCCGTAATGAAATCCATATTCACCTCCACCCACTTCCAAGTAGCACTCTCAATATCTTGGGCCAAACCACCCGGTCTTTGGTGTTCAACATTCACTTATTGGCAGTTTGAACATCTTGCAACACACCTTGCTATGTTCCCTTTCATGTCTTCCACCAATACACCTCTCTTAGGTCTCTATATAATTTGGTGGATCCCAGATTAATAGAATACTTAGATTTATGAGCTTCATATAGTATTTTTTTTTCTCTTAGACCATCAACATTAGGAACACACAACCACCCCTGGTAAGGACGTATGCCATCTCCCTCTTATGAGAAAACCTCAATCTTCTTATCAACAACCAACTTCTTCAACTCAACCAAGGTAGGATTCATGTCTTGCTTTGCTTTAACCTCTGCTATCAAAGACGATTCTACTCTATTTTGTACAATTACACTATCATTGATTTATCCATTTAACCTCAAACCTAAACAATCCACAAATGGTGCACTTCATTGACTAACTCTCTCTTTCCATCCTCAATGTGTACAACTCTACCCATAGATACTCTAATATGTGCATCGGCCACAACATCTACTTTGCCAAGGTGGTATATCACACTCTTGTCATAATTTTTAAGAAGCTCCAACAACCTTATTCGACTTAGGTTTAAATCAATTTAGCTAAACAAATATTGCAAACTCTAGTGGTCGGTGAATATATCAACATGCACCCCATAAAGATAGTGACGCCAAATCTTCAATGCAAATACAACAGCCGCAAATTCAAGATCATTGGTCGGGTACTTTCGTTCATGCACCTTCAATTACCCAGAGGCAAAGGAAATGACCTCCCCATGTTGTATCAAAAAATAAACCAACCCTACACATGAGGATTACAATAAACAACAAAACCATCCGACCATTTGCAATGACAAAATTGGGGATGAAGTAAGATGATCCTTCAATGCTTAAAAAATTCTTCTTACATTCAACGGACCATCAAAATTTCACCTTCTACTATGTCAAATTTGTCAGAGGAGAGGCAACGGAAGAAAACCCTTCAAAATAATCTCCTATAATACCCTTCCAAACCCAAAAAACTCCTAATCTTAGAAGGAAACAATAGTCTAAGCCAATTCTGCACCGCCTCCATCTTCTTTGGATCAACTGCAATATCATCACCTGAAATATTATGACTAAGAAAAGCCACCTCCCTTAAATGAAATTTACACTTTCTAAACTTCGCATAAAGTTGCCTTTTTCTCAATGTTTGGAACACAATCTACAAGTGGTCCTCATGCTCCTTCACATCTCATGAATAAACCAATAAATATTCTATAGAAACAACCATGAACATGTCCAAATACAGTTTGAAGACCTTGTTCATCAAGTCCATGAAAATGTGGGAGCATTTGTTAGTCTAAAAGACATGATTAAAAATTCAAAATGGCCATACCAAATTCTAAATACCGTCTTTGGAATGTCATCCTCTTTCACCCTTGATTGGTGATACCCAAAATGAAGATCAATTTTGGAGAAGTAACTTTGTAATGATCCCCAATTTAGGAGCCCTGAGTGTAGAAAAGTTGGCCTAAAAAATAACTAAGAACCTGGTTTACGGGAGCACGGCCCTTAGGTTGTTCAATAGCCCGTAAGATGAGTTCTTAAACATAAAACTTCACAAAGGGGAAATGTTTCTAAGTATGGAGTAACCCACAGACCAAGTTGCGGCTCGTAGATAGGTTTTTGAGTGGGACCCTAGATATGAAGAAAATTTGGAGTTTTTAGTAAGGTGACTTACGAGTTGTCTGACGGCCTGTGGAATGGGATACCGTATATTTTATCATGGAACGATGTCAGGAAGAAAATGAAAATTTATCTAAGTGTCGAAGGACTTTACGAGTCCAACCATAGCCCATAAGTAATTTCATGGCCTGTGTTGTTGGTTGTGGTTTTCAATTTAGCAAAAGTCATATTTCAGGATTCTCAGGTATGCCATCAGATGAGTGGACTTACGGCCCATAAGTCAATCTACGACCCGTACTTGGGGTTATGTAGGTGGCTTTTGATAGTTTTTAATAAGGGACATTTTAGCCATTTCCTTCAATTATATTCCAAAACCATGTCATTTTGGGGGAGGGAAAGGAACCTATATTAGCCTTTTTCTATTATTCTACATTCTCAAATTCTAGAGGCTCTCAAGAATAGGCAAGAACAAGGCTAGAGTTTCCTAGTTTCTTCCCCAAGGCTTCAATTTTGTTTCTCTCTAGTTCCCCAAATATGTGAGTTGATTTATGGGTATCCTTTCACCCAGAGAGTTTCCTACTATGCATTTACCTTTTCCTTAGGTTCCTCAATTATAAATGCATGCTTATGATGATTTTGTGATCCTTATGTTATTATACGATGCTCATAGAGTTAAATGACTATTTTTCTAAGTAATTATATACATATTTGATGCTTGATGTTGATTCTATGATGAGTTTTGATATGGTCAAGGTTTGGTGATTTTGATATTCTTTTTTAAAGAAATTTCTTAAGATTTGTGTGATTTATTCTTGTTCCATATATCAATTAATCCCACCTCATTTTCAATGTATGTTTTCCATGAGTTATGACTATGAGTAGGGTATTTAAAAAGATCTTCAAACTATTTCCCTAAAAGTTGTTTAAGAAAGATTCTTAAGTTCGAGCTACTCCTATGATTGCTACTTATGATTCTAAGATTATGTTTTAAAGGATTTCCATGGGATTACTTAGCCCCGATAGCACTAGAGGTTGGGACTCATCTTGTTAGTCGAGGCATGATCCCTTGAAGCAAAATCTTGATGTTCATAACTATATGGCACCATAGGAGCATTATAGGCTAAGCTAGTAGATCCGCGTAGGCCCAAAAGCTATGAAAGATGCAATTACAAAGTAACTAAGTTTCGGATATCTACCTTGGCAAGTAGATTCCCTTTTTCCCAATGGAAGGAGTCTATTGGTCTCTTTCCCAATGGAAAGAGTTTATTGGATTCCATGTAGTAGCTCACATGGTCTTACAGTCAGTTATGGTCCATTCTAACAAGTTTACATGGATCTTATGATGTCTATACTTTATGTGTTTTCTTATTCATGGGAGGCAACTTTAATAGGCATATCAGGGCTACTAGTAGCGGGTTTGAGGATGTTCACGGGGGCTTTGGTTTAGGGAGAGGAATGGAGGGGGTACGTCTCTCTTGGATTTTGCCAAAGCTTTTGAGTTAGCTATTGCTAACTCATGTTTCCCGAAGAGGGAAAACCACTTGGTCACCTTCCAAAGTACGGTAACTAAGACTCAGATAGATTACCTGCTTCTACGGAAGGGCGATAGAAATCTATGTAAGAACTACAAGGTTATTCCGAGTGAAAACATTTCCACTCAAAGGTTATTCCGAGTGAAAACATTTCCACTCAACATAGACTTTTAGTGATGGATTAAGAGATCAAGAGAGAAAAGAAGAAGAAGGTTGTTTATGCACAACTAAGGATTAGATGGGGATGCCTTACTCCTGCCCTTTCTCGAGAGATGGAAAATAAGTTGAGAGACTTAGAGGCTTGGAGTAGTAGCGGAAATGTGAACGGTATGTGGAACACTACTGCTGGTTGCATTAGAAAGGTAGTTATCGAGGTACTAGGGGTTTCGAGAGGAGCCTTTTGTGAACGGTAGGGCGACTAGTGGTGGAATGAGGAAGTTCAGGCCAAAGTGAAAGATAAGAAGGTTGCTTACATGAAGTGGTTGGAGTGTAGGGATGAAGATGAAAAGCGAATACTTAAGGAGACATATAAGACGGCCCAGTCAGAAGCAAAGATAGCAGTGACGAGGGCTAAGACAGTAGCTTTTGAGAGCTTATATGAGGAGCTAAGTGATAAAGGCGGGGATAAGAGATTGCATAGGCTCGCTAGAGAGAGAGAAAGGAAAGCTCATGATCTGGATCAAGTGAAGTGCATCAAGGACGAGGAGGGTGTGGTGTTGGTGGATGACACTTCCATTAAACTAAGGTGGCAAGCTTACTTTCATAAGCTCTTAAATGGAAAAGGATATAGAATCATTGAGTTGGGGGAGTTGATCTACTTCGAAAGTTGTCGTGATTTCGGTTATTGTAGGCGGTTCAGAGTTGAGGAGGTTAGAAGGGCTATCAGTAGGATGAAGAGAGGGAGGGCGGCCGGACCCAATGAGACTCCAGTAGATTTTGGAAGAACATGGTCAAGGATGGCATAGAGTGGTTGACTAGACTATACAATGCTATTATGAGCACTGCTAAGATGCCTGATGATTGGAGGAGGTGTACAATGGTCCCATTGTACATGAACAAAGGGGATATTCAAAATTGTAAAAATTACAGGGGTATCAAGTTGTTAAGTTACACTATGAAGGTCTGGGAGAGAGGTGGAGATGAGGGAGAGAAGGGTAGTGTCTATTTCGGAGAATCAATTTGGATTTATGCCGAAGCAGTCTACTACTAAAGTTATTCACCTTGTTCAAAGATTAATGGAGAAATATAAGGAAAGAAAGAAGGACCTTCATATGGTGTTCATTGATCTCGAGAAGGCTTATGACAAAGTGCCAAGGGATATCCTATGGAGGTACCTAGAGGCAAAAGGTGTCCCAATGGCATATATCAGGGCGATTAAGGATATGTACAACAGAGTTAAAACTCGGGTGAGAACGGTGGGAGGAGACTCTGATTATTTTCCTGTTGAGATGGGACTCTATAAAGGATCTGTGTTAAGCCCTTCCTGTTTGCCCTAATGATGGATGAGATGACATGATCTATCCAGGAGGAGGTTCCATGGTGTATGCTTTTTGCAGATGACATAGTATTGATAGGTGAGACTCAAACTATAGTTAATGATAGATTGGAGGTGTGGAGATATACCTTGGAGTCCAAAGGATTCAAACTGAGCAGGACCAAAACAGAATACTTGGAGTGCAAATTCAGTGGTGCGAGGGATGAAGCAAACATTAATGTGAGGCTTTCCACGCAACCTATCCCCAAGAGGGAAAACTTTAGGTACCTGGGGTCCATCATCCAGAGTAATGGTGATATCGATGATGATGTCACACATCGTATTGGGGCTGCTTGGTCTAAATGGAGGCTTGCCTCTAGAGTATTGTGTGACAAGAAGATACCACCCAAACTCAAAGGTAAGTTTTTACAGGATAGTGGTTAGACCATCTTTGTTGTATGGGGTGGAGTGTTGGCCAATTAAAAATGCACATGTCCAGAAGATGCGGGTTGCAGAGATAAGGATGCTGAGATGGATGTGTGGGCACACAAGGAGGGATAAGATTAGGAATGAGACCATTCGGGAGAAGCTATGGGTGGCCCCGGTGGCTGATAAGATGAGGGAAGCGAGACTGCGATAGTTTGGACATGTGCAGAGAAGAGGTACCAATTTTCTTATAAGGAGGTGCAAGAGGTTGGACTTAGGAGGCACTAGGAGAAGTAGAGGTGGACCAAAAAATTACTAGGGAGAGGTGATTAGGCAGGACATGGCGAGGCTTGATCTCACCGAGGACATGACCTTAGATAGGAAGGAGTGGAAGTCGCGAATTAGAATAAAAGGTTAATAGGTTAGCAGGGTTAGGTTGTCTTTATCTGTATTAGGTGTGTTAAATTTATCGCATTTACATAATATTATGTGCTTCCTATTCTTTTCTTTTCCTTTCATTTATGTTATATCTAGTTTATTCCGCCTATGGGTTGTTGAGACGAGGGTTCCCAGGAAACAGGCTCTCTACTTTTATGAGGTAGTGGTAAGCTCTGCGTACATTCTATCCTTCCCAGACTCCAAATGTGTGATTTCACTGGGTATGTTGTTGTTGTTGCTGTTGTTTTATATTGATCTGAGACATATTCCTTGTGCATGTTTAAGCTTATTCAATGACTATTTAATCTTATGTATACCTATATGTTATGTTTAATTATGATGGAATTACAATTTCATCCATGCATTGCATTTCAAATACTTAGTATATCAAACATACTAATGCATATTTGCCTACATGATTTAACAATGTAGGGATGGGTAATCCTCCACCAGCTCGTGGCTAGTAATTGGCATTTGAGACTAGCTTATTATTGTGGTAAGCCTTTAGTTCGGTACTCCACCTATTTTCTACTCCTTTATGCATTTTTGTTTTTAGACAATGTATTTATGGCCTTTCTGAAGCTTTTACTTTCTATGTTGTCTTTTATGGATGTTCTTTCTATTTGATGGAAATTGACCGTACCGGTTCTGTTCGTATGTATTAGTGGTATGGTTATGGATAAATGATGCTTTCTAAATTCTCTGCTTTTTAATGTTGCTTCATTGAACAAAATGGCCCATAGCCCCTTTCTCTTATATTTTTTCGCAATATTTTCCTATTTAAACACATATGAATGCTTGCAATGGTCAGATGGGTTAAGTGAGGTGTCTTTGGATATCTCATTCACTGTGTGATGATTAGGCTCCAAGGTCGGGTTGTTAGAAACTTGCACCTTGTAATTGATCAAATAGGCCATCGATCAATGGAAGTGGATACTTGTTTTTAATAGCCACCTTCATCTATTGCTGATAATCCACACACACCCAAAGTGAACCATCCTTCTTTCTTACAAATAATACACGAGCACCCCATTGTGACACAGTGGGCCTTATGAACCCCTTATTTTTTTGTCAATTCTTTCAACTCTACCTGGTCCATTTGATATGGAGGTATAGAAATGGGTTGATTATCTGGTATAAGATCAATGCCAAAGTTAATTTGCCTTACGAGAAGAATACCGGGCAAATCTTCAGGAAAGACATCAGGAAACTCATTAACTATAGGAACCGAATCAAGAGTAGGAACATCAGACTCAATATCCCTAACCCAGACAACATGATATATGCACCCCTTAGAAATCATCTTTGTAACCTTTATATGTGAGATGAACTTACCCTTGACCACCAAATTAGTTCTCTATCACTCAAGAATGGGCTCATTAGGAACTTGGAATTTGACCCTACCGGTTCTTCAATCAATCGAGACATATAATGCATGTAACCAATCCATACCAAGAATAATATTAAAATTGGCCATGTCAAGTTCAACAAGGCCATATGGAAATACTCTAAGTAATACTGACACCAGACAATTTCTATAAACTTTCTTGGCTAGGATTGACTCACCCACTAGAGTATAGACCGAATATGTCTTTAACAAGACTTTGGGATACACATCAAAATCACATGGCTAGGAGCAACAAAGGACATATTTGTACCGGAGTCAAGTAAAGAATACACATCAAGGTCAAAGAGTCTTAAAATACCCATAAATGCATCGGGAGACTCCTCTACCTCTTGTATAGCATGCAAAGCATAAAATCAATTGCCACATGGACCACCTCCTCGAACTTGGACACCTTGTTGCACTTGTACTCTTTGAACTGCTTGACCTTGAGGATACCCTTCTTTACATTTGTTAGCCACACTAGGACACTCGAAGATCTTGTGCCCAATCTTCCCACAACCAAAACCATCATTCATGGCTCTCAAGCAATCATCTCCATGATTCCTCTCACACTTAGGAAACTTAGGAAGAGTAGCTTTACTAGCCTTAAAATCACCTTGGACCTTAGGGGTAGGCACCCAATCCCTATCAAACCTTGGAGTAGCACTCTTGAATGACCCTTGGCCTTGTTGAAAATGGACACCACCAGACTTAGGACTAGAAATTCCACCTTCAAAATGAACCATCTTGGACTTCCTCGTCTTCATCTTTTGAAGCTTCTCACACTCATTTTGTTCGAAATGAGTCATGAGCCAAGAAATATCTATCTCCTTGATAAGTTTCACGGTTTTGCATTTCATCTTAACAATATTGGATACATACAAAATGAACTTGTTCATGCGGGCTCTAGAATCAGCCACAAAAAGGAGCATACTTAGATAACTTTGTGAACTTGAGGGAATACTCCCTCACACTCATGCCACCTTGCTTAAGATTCAGGAATTACATCACTTTAGCTTCCCTTATCTCAAGTAGAAAGAAGTGGTCTAGAAATGTGTTTGAACCCCTCCCGTCCAATAGGACCCTCATTAACTTTTTCGTACTTTCATTGTGTGAACCAAACTTGAGCAACTCCCTTGAGTTGATAAACCACCAACTCCACCCTCTCCTCGTATGTCACACCCATAATCTCCACTACTTTGTAGACCTCATCAATAAACTCATATGGATCTTCATTCACCTTGGGACCATAGAACTCCATAGGATTCATCCTTCTAAAGTCTCTCACCCTAGAAGCCGAAGAAGGAGCATTTGGAGAAGCAACGGATTCATTGGCTTAAGTAGCCACGACTTGGGCCAACATGGTGATAGTGGCCCTAAACTCCTTATTAGTCACTTAGTTGGCTAGAGGGTATTGAGGAGTTAGAGGAGCTTGTACCTTATAAGCGTTAAATCCTCTTGGAAATGAAGCATGTCATGGAGGCATTCTCTTTCAAAGGACAATCATTAGAAAAGAAGAATCTTACTTCACAACTTAGGGCACGACATAGATTACAATTGAAGCAAAGATTTTCTAAATGTCACACCTATGAACAAGACTCTACTAGATGTGACATACTAGACTCCCTAGGATGCGTACAAACTTTTTGTTCTGATACCAAGTTTGTCATAATCTGAACCTAGGGACTTGTTGTAACATGATGAATATGGAACCCAAAGGCATCCCATCTATGATTCTAGTGCATATGATAAGCATACATAAGGTAAAATAAGAAATTTACATGAATAAGAAAGCAGCATAATAGGTCTTAAAATAAACTAAACATAGAAATCCAAAATCTCCAATTAAAGGGAGTTACATCAATGCCTCCAAACATGCCTCTACCTAAGTAAATCTTACAGGGTCTAGGTCGTACTACTAGCTTACCCTCAATAAAAAGGAAAGGAAGTACAATTTCTCAACATAGCATCATAAGAAAGAAAGTAAAGGTTTGTCCCTGAAGCATGGAATTCACCAAGTCTTCAAATGCACCAAATCAAACATAGCCATAATAGGGATGAGTAGGTTCCTTGTCGTCCATCCCTATATGGCTAGATCATATAGGACAAGAGTAGGCATTCAGTGCATCAAAGAAACATCATAATACAATAGCACATATGTGTAGATACATCAATAGAATAAGGATAAGATATGAATTATCAATGCATCTTTAAGACCATGATTAGAAGCATGTAAAAATATTTCATGGACTAAAACACATTCATACGTTGGAATAGGACCAAAATCGATAATAATACTATGCAGACTATTATATGGAATCCTGATGTTGCCTCTATATTGGAGAAAGAGTAGTGTATTGGCCAAGGTAGAGTATATCTTACCCTATGGTCTCTACCCCAGCACGGTGAGTATCATATGTAGATCCACTAACATAATACCATATATGTAAGGACCTCAGGGTCATTTCGGTATTTTTACAAATGTTTTGTTGGTTTCAACTTTTATATGGTAACCTTGGACCTATTATGGTATATTGGGACCATTAGAATAGTTATCGGTGGTTTTGGTTGAGTCTTACGCGAGTTCACAAGTTAGCGAGAAGCTAAGGCTGCAAAAATGAGAATTTTGTCAAAATCCTAGTAAACGGACTTGGAATAGGATTTTGATGATTCCATCAGTTTTAAAATAGTTGATTTGTGCCGGGAGGGTGTTTCGTGCAAAGATGGAGGGTTCTGATTTAATTTTGAGCAAAAAGTTGCAAAATGAGTTCTATCGAAAGCTAAAAAGGGTGTTTGTATAAAACCCAGCAAAACATGCTTGGAATGGAAAACTGATGGTGTGGTCAGCTTTGAAATGTCGAAAATAGTCTAAAATGACCCTTCGTCAGTTGATGGGGACATCCAATTGCATTTTGACCCCCTTAGTTTGTCAAGCAAAAATTGGCCAGAAAAAATAGGGTACTCCTTTTTCCGTAGGATCCTCCATTGGGAATTCCAACTACACCATTGGATCCGGAACATCGAAATCCGTATGGTTACACATTTTATTTGCATGAACTAGACATCGGGGGCCCCGGGAAAGCCCCGAGATGTTTTTGGGATTATTGGTGCCAACAGTAGATGCATAGGCCGCATTCACACATCATGGATAAGGCGTCACGCGTGCATGCCTACATCCATGTGCGGCATCAAGCAGCCAGCCTATATAAGGCCTGGTCATGAGGCTTGGAGGGGAAAAACTTCCAATATCCATAAAAAGTGATCTGAAACTCCTATTTTAGTAATTCAAAAGCGTACGTGACTCAGATTTTTGAAAGGATCATCGTGGTGAAGTCGGATTCGGGATTCGACACATATTTCGAGGTAAAATTGTTGTTTTAGCTGATTACTTTCTCAAAATTTGTGAAAACTTTACGCGTTGATATCTTAGCTATTTCTTAACAGAATTGAATGAAATTTGGGTCTAAATTGGTCTATATTTTCGAGGGGAATGTTGTGGTATTCTGGGTTCTCACGGTAGTTGACTAGTTTTTGAGAATTTTGACCGAGAAAGTTTTGAAAAGAATATTTTCCTAGTAAAGTTTCTAATTCCATTTTAGAACTTTTCTCATTCTTTAGGGGGTCCGTTTTGTGCCGAATATTTGGTTGTAGACTCGTATGGTTGTGGGGGATGTTTTTGGGGATTTGTTTTTGAAATTTCAGACATAGCCCCTGTTTTTCCCATTTTAGGTGCTTTTGGCGGAATTCCACCTGTTTCTTAAGTTTTTACAGTCGATATGACCATGTTAATCCCGTGAACTGTGTTTTAGTAGCGAAGCAGTATTGGGAAGCTATAGGAGGGAAATACTCAGTTGGATTGATGTGGACTATGATACGTCGGATGTCAGGTAGGCTAGGCTTTCTCTACACCTTAGACTGAGCTGAAATGGTTCTACATTTGAGTTGAAATGTACAAAAGTATACTGTAAATGGGTTGAGCGGTGGAATTTATGTTGCATATAGCTGGTTATGTATTTGCATGTGATATATATATAGATGGAGGTGTCGGACTGTAGTTATTACATTAAGGGATATGTTAGCCATAGGTGCTTTATTACTGAGTACTGGCACTGCTAGACTACGAGAGGGCCCAGAAAAGGCTAGTTGGGTTGCGAACGTGTGACAAGTACATGCGCTGAGCTTGACTCTTGCATGTTTGTATGTTTGGCCTGAGACCACTAGAATATACCGGCTCATGAGACTGATGTGATTACATGCTACCTTGTTCATTTATTTTAGTACCTATATTTGATTTTGGGGGCTTTCGTTTGTTGGGATATCCATAATATGGTTGTAATTATTTATACCTATTCTGAGTACTTGCGGCTTCCTTGATTATGGTAGATTTTCCTAATTTAGCATGATCTTATTTTTCCTTGTGACTTGTATATTATCTTGTATAACGTTGTTGTATTTTATGTACATGTGTTATCGATTAGTGACTGGACAAACACACCATGTTCTAAGAATGATTGTAGTTTCCCTCCTAAGGGTGCCTTGTAATTTGTGATAAAAGATGTGTTACTATTGAGCCACTGGTAGCTTAGAGATAGGAGTTTGACTTTGTTAGCAAGGGGTAGGTCTTATCCTATAGGATTCTCGGGATTGTCTATCATGCGACACTGACTTTGTGCTTTAGTCCTGAGAACTAGCATCTTGTTTAAAGAAAGGCACATTATTAGTGGGCCGGCACATAGGTGCCTTGGGCGAAATCCTTGATAGTAGCTAGGTTGCTATATAATTCTAGGTAGGTGATATCTTTCTGATTATCTAGCCTCTTGGGCCTTAGCTTACGCTGTACCAACACTGCCCTATGAGTTTCTTTACACAGAAAAAGGCCTGGTAAGGGGCGAAATTGAGCTAGTGCCTGGGCTAGGCATGTGTACTAACTTGACTTGTACCTGTGTGAGTGTGTGTTGCCTATTGCTATAGAGATATGTGAAATGGGAGACTATGCATTAATTATGTGTCATACTATGACTTGATTATAGGTATACTATGATTCTGATGGACCTTTCTATTAGGGGAACCTATGATACCCCTTTATTATCGCACGTTTATTTTTATTATCTGTGGTGGGCTAGATTGTAGCATTGTTTCCCAGCTGAGACCCATTCTATTCTGATTACTAAGGTCTGTGCACTATTATACTGATGTTAGCTGCTACTTTGAGTTCCTTGCATACCTTGCGAATTAGTTGTTTATTATAACTTGGAAGAGATGATATGATTGGGGTATCCCGGTCCAATTAGACTAGAGAGAGGGTGATTTGATAATGCTATGCTCTGAGATCTGGATGATGCACCCTGTAGTTCAAGTCTCTGTTGACCACGTCCGAGTGTCAGATACCTTGGGTGACGCTCTCCGTGGTCCTAGTCTCTGGTGGTTGTGTCCGAGTGTTCGAGACTAGGGTGCCAATTCTAAAGGGGTCCGAGAAATTATCATTACTTTGGGCCTAGGGCATCATTGACTACATTTTAGGGCTAGGCACCGTTAATTGATATTTTGGGTCAAGGACCCCGTGATTGATATTCTGCAGGGCTGGCTCTATGATTGTTACTATGTTGGGCTAGGCCCCGTGATCAATACTTTTATGGGGCTAGGCGTTGTGATTGATACTCTAATGTTGAGACACTCTTGATTATGCTAGGGGGATTCTTTCTCCCATGGGGGATTCGTCCCAATGTTACATTTATGGTTGGACCACATGGCCCTTGCTGACTGCCCGACCTGAGGCTAGGTCGAAAGACCCAAGGGTTAGAGTCCTCGAGTAGTGTTAGGGGTTAAAGTCCCCGTATAATCTTAGGGGTTAGATCCCCATATGATCTTAGGGGTTAGATTCCTCGATGATATTAGGGGTTAGATTCCTCAATGATATTAGGGGTTAGAGTCCCCATGTGATATCATTCATGGATGGGTCGAGGACCTAGTTACTATTATGCTATTAGAGGTCGAGGTGTCGATCATTCACTTGTGGATCCACTCACCTTCTCACACCATGATTATGTGTGGATTTACCCTCTGGGCTTATGAGGGCTCAAGGGGCCTTCAGGCTTAGACACTAGGGTCTTACACCCACGTACAGCTAACCTTGGATCTTATGATATGGAGAGTTGTACTCTGTGATAGTTTTGTGGGGGTTCAGTGATCATCTATCAGATATATTATGTGTGGGTGTACCTCCCAGGCTTATGGGGGCCTGGGTGGCTTTCATACATAGTTATTAGGGCCTTGCACCTGCATACAGTCCTATGCCTCAATTGGGGGAAGTTATGGTATGGGCCTGTGCAGTATTCGTCAGTTGGTATCATCTGAGTTCCGTACGCCCTAATGTCTAGTCCGGGGTCTTTCTCACCAGATGTCCAATTGAGAGGGTTGCTTGAGGTCTATTCCATACATCTCCTGAGGTCTAATCCAGACCAGGGTACACATTGAGTCACATTTGTGTTTCCAATTTGGATTTTGTATTCTCTCCTGCCATTAGAGTTGGGTTAGCTCAGTGTATCATGGCTCCTCGCATCATTATTAAGTTTATTAGTATTCATTATTTTGGTTGGTTCAGTTGTGGTTTGAGGGTTTCCAAATATGCTTATCCCTTGTACAGAGTTTGTTTTGCTACACTGCTGCAGTTCTCTATATATTTGGACTTATTCATGTTTACTATTTCACTCGGTCGGCCAATGATGCCTACTGGGTGCCTTTTCCGGTACTCACCCCTACTTTTTGTATCTTCCCATGGTGAAGGTCAAGGTACAGGTCATGGCCGCTGAGTTGGGAAGTTTCGAGAGCGCTCAGAAGACTTTTGGTGAGCACTGGTGGTTCCGACTACCTTGCGGTCTCCTTCCTTTTGATGGTCATCTATTATTTCCAGACATTTGGCCTTGTACAGTAGTATTTTTATGTATTTCATGGAGAACTCTTGCGTTATAGAATATTATGGTTCTTAATATATGTATATGTTATGTCCTTGTGTCTATTATAGCTCTGTACAGTTGACTTTCAAGTTCTGGGTGGGTTTCGGTTATTATGTTATCACTATTTCGATTTGAGCTTGACTAGATGCTAGGATAAATACCGTTGGGTTGGGAGTCACCTTGCCTGTAGGTTGGACCTAGTAGGTGCTATCATGACCGGGACCGAGTCCTGACAATATAGGCATATACATAATCCTATGGTGGCACGTAATTATGAGACTTAAGACTTTATGTAAGGACCCCTTGGGTAAAGCCCACACCCTAAGCCTTATTCGGTGCAAAGAAAATCTCACTGAGTATATAACATGCAATATAAATAGACATAATCATGATTCATAATTCATCAAAATCATATTTTCATAAGTTGTAAAATAGGTATCGCAACCTCATAAAGCATTTCATATGATAAGAATATTCCATCTACATGGCTTGCATAAAGTGTGAGTATACTCACCATCTTGTAATCATTGCATAAACATTAGGTTCTTAGGTCACTCTCATAATCATAATCATAAACATACTCTCAAAATTGGAGTTTTATTCACGAAGACATAGATTAACATAGGAAATTAGGACAAAATATGGGTTCATGAACAATTTGAAGGTAAAATCATGAAATTTGATGAAAATAATGTGAGATCCGTGCAATTGAAATAAAAATGAAACAAAGTAAATAAACTCATATCAAGTTCATATGCCCTAATCGATATATACTTTAAATTCCTTGTAAATCAATTGGAAATCATACAATCAAATAATTCATCATAATTTGTGCATAATAGAGTAGCTTAATCGTGTATTACTCATAATTCAAGCATTAGAATAGAAGTCATGAAATCCCATAAAAGTTCATGTTGAAATTCAAGAAAAAAGAGAGTTTGGTTTGGGCTCCAAGGATGGAATAGGTCCATAGATGAAACCCTACATACCTCAAAAGAGAAAGCTTAGAAATTTAGATGAATTGACCTTGAAATCCTTGCCAAAAGCTAGGAACCCTAAGCTTCAATGTTAGAAATCATTTGAGAGAGAAAGACATATAATTTTTGGAGAAGACTTGTGAGTGAACGAATTTGATCGGGTTTAAAGGTAGCTTTATAAGAATTGAGGCGACTAGCGTAGTTATTAGGATCAAATCAAAGTAGTTTAGTGGTTAAATGGGTAACAAATGTCAAAAATGCCCTTCATCAATTTTTTGTCGATTCGTGTACAAGTTCAATTTATGAGTCATAGATTGGAGAACGGCTTGTAGACTATGATTACATCCTATTGAAATTGGGTCTCTAAAAATACTCTCTAAATCTCCAATTACGAAACCCTTTCTACAACCCATAATTTCCTTTATGGGTCATACTTACCCCTCGTAGAAGCCTTCCAACACTTAGCTAAATTTCAACTTCTCAGGGCCCTATCTACAACACCTATCCATGAGCCATAGTTCCAAGTACAACTCATAAAGTGCCCTCGTACCTTGACTTCTAGTGATCAAAATTTTCACCAAGTCACAGAACAAATCACGAAGCTTGTCTATGACATGTGGAACAAACCATGAGCCATGGATAAGGTCGTAGTACTAGTCCAGAACCTGATTCTTGCAACTTTTCCAAATTCTAACTTTCTAACATACGGAGTGTTAAGTGATGTACTACAAATTGTGATGGTCTGTATATATCTCATAAAGGACTCTGTACAAGTAGTGCCTCCATATCTTGAGCGTGAAAACTATCACCGCCAACTCTGGATTATGAGTGGGGTAGTTGCACTTGTGCACCCTCAACTACCTAGAGGCATATGCAATAACTTGGCCCTGCTGTATCAAAACACACTACAAACCCACACTGGATGCATAAGAATACATGGAATCTAGATCATATAAAGCTAAAGCAGTGTGTTGACACATAAAGATAGTACATGTGATAACATCTTCCAATGCCTCAGCCTCTGCCCTCACTAGTGCAGCATAAAAATGGCCCTATCGGCCTCCACCATGATCACTTGACCTACCACGCAACATGCCTTCTTGGAGACCTCCCCAGATATCCTGTTGGCTACCACCATGACCCTATGCCTAATCTGCACCTCACTGGCTCTGACTCTTGTCTTCGTCTCCAAGTAGAGATAGTGTTGCTGATATCAGTCTATCTCTACGAGGGCACTCTAGTAACTAGTGATCAAATGAACCACACCCATAATAACCTAATTCAAACCACCTTATATACCCCATCTACAGTAGGAACAGAGTGTACCTAATCCCATCGGACTCTAGCCTAGACTAGAACCACCTAAATTAGGCTAGCTACCCTCTAATGCTGACAAAGCAGCCTAAACAAGCCGGCTGGACTGACCCTGCTAGTAACTACCCAATTGGAAACTCTAAAAAGACCTGTCATAATTGTCACTGTCCTAATCCTAGACCCGCTGAAGCTAGCCTAGTGTTTGTATAACACTCCTCAATATAGCTCGAAAATACCCTATGATGTATATCCTAAATATCATAATAACTGTGCATTATTTTGCAAATCCAACCTCCTATTCTATTTTATAAAACAAAATTGTGTAGGAAAAGGGTCACCTTCGATTTTTGGGACACCCATATCGAAAAATAAGTTTTTGATAAAATTATGTGAAGCAAAAAAGACTATGGCAAAGGCGCCTCACGCCCTTGCCCCCTGATAGTACAAAATTTTCCAAGTTTTGTGTCTTGCCTGGAAAGTTAGTTAGGACCTATCTGAACACTTTATATACATAAATGCATGAAAACTCTCTTATTTTTAGACCTAATCCCCTCCCTAACTCCTCTCAAACTTCTCTCTGAAAATCCTCCATCAAACCTCTTCAATTTCTTGAAGATCAAGTCATCTATATTGAAGACAAAGCTTCAAAAAGGCTTATTAGAGTTCTCAAGTCATCTCGTTCAAGTTTCAAGGTCTAAAAGGTATTTGAATTTCTTCATCCATAGGTTTTTCCACTCATAGCATCCCAAAACTTATTTTTTTACAAATTCTTCAAGTTTGAATGATTAATTCCTTATGGGTACACTCTACAACTTTTATAAATTCTTAATGATGTTAAAATTCTTTATCTATTGCATGAAATTGCATAAATTGAATTCAAGGGTTTTCTCCTATGACCTATTTTATGAGACTCAAGTTATGGAAGTTATGATACTATGATGTCATGATGAAATTTATGATTTCATAAGATGAATTGCACGGTTATATATCTAGAAGTTCAAAGATGATACGTATAATTGTGGTGGGTTGTTTTAAGAATGATTTAAATTGATGGATTGCACTACTTTCATGCATAGTCCAATTGAGTTACATGATTCAAAGTTGCATGTATGAAATCCACCCAATTATCATATTAAATTTTTAAGAGGGACATGATCTCCGATGATGATAGTGACTTAAGACCCTAATGTTTATGAATGATGATGATGGTGAAAGGACAATTCTCACCAAAGATGGATCCGAAGTTGGATCATTATGTTTATATGAGCTACTATATATATATATATATATATATATATATATATATATATATATATATATATATATATATATATATATATATATATATATATATATATATATATATATATAATCATTATGATTATGCATACGTCTTCAAATGTATTTCGTGGAAATGACTTAGCACCGAATGGGATTAGGAGGTGGGGACTCAACCTAAGTGGTCCTTATATAAAGTCTTCTTTTCTCATTAACTATGTGCCACTATAGGAGACCTTGTCGACTAGGCTAGTGGATCCATATAAACCACTTTTATGATTTTATGATGCATATGCTATGAAGATGAAGTTTTACCTTGCAAGTAGCCTCTTCATGCTAATGTAGGGGATTATGTTGGATTACAAGTAGTAGCTTGCTTAGTCTTATATGTTTGTTATGGTCCCTACCGCATATGTATATGATGATAGGATGTTATGTTTCATATATTGTCCTTCAAAGCACTCTCATGCATGTCATATTAATCTTATATTTCATTGTATATGATTATGCATGTTGTTATAAAGCTTATTATCTATTGTTTCATTGCATCCCACATACTAGTACATTCCAAGAATTAATGCATATTTTTTGCCTACATGGTATAACCATGTAGAGATCGGATCTCCTATTCATCCTCCTTTACGTGGCTAGCTTGGAATTATGAAGATTATTATGGTAAGTCCTCTACTGTGGGGGACAATATTCTACTTCTATCTTACTTATATTGAGACACTAGTACTTTGCTTTCTATGTTGAGGTGAGCCTTGGACAAATCTTGGCCCCCCTCTTGTTCATACTTAGAAGTGTTGTTAGATACCATGCTTTGCTATGCTATGTTTGAGCTTTATGAGGACCTATCCTTTAGTATGTATCCCTCTTATGTGATGTTATGTAATGTTGGTGTTGATGGACGATGATGAAAGTCCGAAATCCTTTCTTCCCCATAGCTTGAGTCATACTTACGCTCCTCTTAGTACTTACTTTCTATGTGATTCATGCAAATCCCATTCCCTTATCTATCCCCGTAGAGTGAGTCGTAAGCCCCTATTCCCTTAGAATTATTTGTTGAATGTTTGTTTATGCAATGCAACCAAAGATGTGCAAATGATATACTACAAGGCTTGTTTGGATTGCCTTCATGTTTCTCATTCGTCGTGTCACGTCTAGGCCCTAGGTTTGGGTCATGACAAGCTTGGTATCAGAGCATTAGGTTTGTAAATGGTCTTTCAAAATCCAACACACCAGGTCGAGTAGAGTCTTTTTCATGGGTATGAAGTGTGCCACATATATTAATAAGAGGCTATGAGGCATTTTAGGAAATATTTCACTTCATTATAATTAATGTCGTTCCATTAGAGGTATCTAAGGTTACTACTCCTACTAACGATTCCCTCTTTGCCATTTCTAGAAAATGCCACCAAGAAGATCACCTTTACCAAGGGGTGAATCCGAAGATCAAGCCCCTCCCGAGCAATAAGAAGAGAATGTTTCTCATGCAGAGTTTAGGAATGACTTCACTATTTTGGCCTAATATTTGGCCCATAAAGCCAATAGAGTGGTTGTTATTGCTCCTTAAGCACCTGCCCCGGCAACAAAAGTTCGTGATTTCATAAGGATGAGCGCGCTGGAGTTTCATGAATCAAAGGTTGATGAGGACCTGGTTGAGTTTCTTAATGAGGCTTATAAAATTGTAGCCATGATAGGTGTGCCATCAGAGGGGAAGGCCGAGTTTTAGGCTTATCAATTGAAAAGGGTGGCAAAAGTTTGGTATGATCAATATGTTGAAAAAAAGAGGTGTTGAAGAGGGCCAAGTTGGATGGGAAGAGTTCAACGCAGCATTTTTGGATAGGGTGTTTTCCATTTGAGTTGATGGAGTTTGAAGTGCAAGAGTTCATAAACCTCAAGCAAGGTCACATGAGTGTGAGAGAGTATTCTCTTAAGTTCACAAAGCTCTCTAAGTATGCTCCTTTCATGGTGTCGGATCCAAAGGAAAGAATGAGTAAATTTATATCCGGTGTCTAGGATTTGATCTTTAAGGAATGCAAAATGTCTATGCTCATCACAGAAATGGATATATCTCCATCCTAATGACCTAGGAAGAGAAAATTGAGGAAGAGAAATTAAGAAGAAGTCTAGGGAGTCCAAGAGAGCTAGGATGGATGGCAATGAATTTTTCAATAAAGGGAGTGTGGCCATGGTAAATTCCAAGGTGGTCACAATCAAGGAAATCAAGGGTTAACAAACACTGCTCCTCCTAACTTCAACAAGGATAAGGGGTCCAACCCAAAGCCCCAAGGAGGTATGGGTGCACAGCTTATCTGAAGTGGGGAAAGCCCTAAGGGTGAATGTCTAGCCGGCTCCAATATTTGCTTCACATGTGGTAAGCCTTACTATCTTGCAAAGGATTGTAGGAGTAGTAATTCAAATGCTTAAGGCCAAGGTGTAAAAGCACAAGGATCCCAAAAATCTAATCGGTTTTATTCCCTTCATGGTCATCAAGAGATGAAAGAAGCCCCAGATGTGGTCATAGGTTTGTTGAAATATTGTGATTTTGATGCTTATGCACTTCTAGATCCTAGAGAAAATTTGTATTTTGTCACACCATTTCTTCCTAATAGATTTTATGCATGTCACAAAACTCTTGTTGAGACTTTTAAAGTTAGCACTCCCATTGGTGAGTCCATTCTTGCACAAAAAGTCTGTAGAGGTTGTCCAGTGTCCATCATGTATAAAGTCATTCCTTGTAATTTGATAGAGATTTATGTGGTAGCTTTTGATGTTATACTTGGGATAGATTGGTTACATGTTTCTTATGCCTCTGTAGATTGTGAAACCCGTATGGCTAAGTTTCAATTCCCAAATGAGCCTACTCTTAAGTGGAAGGGTGGTAGTTCCTCATGTGAAGGTCGGTTTATTTCCTACCTCAAAGCTAGAAAAATGATTTCTAAGGGGTGTATATACCATTGATGAGGGTTAGAGATGTCATCTTTGAAATTTCATTTCTTGAGTCGGTTCTCATAGTCAATGACTTTCCTAATGTGTTTCCCGAAGAGTTACCAGTGTCCCTCTTGAAATGGAGATAGATTTTGGCATAGATCTTCTGCCCGACACCCAACCTATATCAAACCCTCCTTACAGAATGGACCCATTGGAGTTGAAGGAACTAAAGGAGAAATTGAAAGATTTCTTAGAGAAGGGATTCATTAGACCTAATAGGTCTACATGGGGTGCCCTAGTGTTGTTTGTAAGGAAGACTGATGGGTTACTCAGGATGTGTATAGACTATCGCCAACTCAACAAAGTTACCATCAAGACTAAATATCCACTCCCAAGGATCAATGACCTATTTGATCAATTACAAGGGCTAGCACTTTTCCAAAATTGATTCTAAGGTCCAGTTATCATCAATTGAGGGTGAGGGGATGTGATAGTCCTAATATGGTATTTTGGACAAGGTGTGGACACTTTGGGTTTGTGGTAATGTCCTTTAGGTTAACCAATGCACCGTCTATCTTCATGGACCTTATGAATAGGGTGTTCAAGCCCTACCTTCATATGTTTGTGGTGGTGTTCATTGATGATATTTTGGTTTATTCATGGGATGAAGAAGATCACAAAGAGCATTTGAGGGTGGTCTTACAAACCTTAAGGTATGAGAAGTTATTTGCTAATTTTAACAAATGTGAATTTTGGTTAAAAGAGGTTGCATTTCTTGGGAATATTGTATTCGGAGATGGGATAAAAGTTGACCCCAAGAAGATGGAAGTGGTAAGAAATTGGTTGGCCATTGACTCCTATGGATATTTCTTAGGCCTAGAAGGATATTATAGAAGATTTGTTCAAGGTTTCTCCACTATTTTTTCTCCATTGACTTAGTTGACAGAAAAGAAAGTGAAGTTTGTTGGACGGATGATTGTGAGAAAGATTTCCAAACTTTGAAAGATTGGCTCAAATCTTAACAATGTCAGAGGGTGCTGATGGGTTTGTTGTGTATTGTGGTGCCTCAAGAATTGGTTTGAATCATGTGTTGATGCAAAATGGTAAGGTGATTTCTTATGCTTCAAGGCAACTAAAGGTGCATGAGAAGAACTATCCAGCATATAATCTTGAATTAGAGGTCGTGGTATTTGCATTGAAGATATGGTGTCATTATTTGTATCGGGTCCATGATGATGTGTTCACCAATCACAAGAGTCTCCAATATGTGTTTACACAAAGAGATATCAATCTAAGGTAAAAGCGATGAATTGGAACTTCTCAAGGATTATGATATAAGTGTGAAGAATCACCTAGATAAGGCTAATGTTGTAGCTGATTCACTTAGTAGAATGTCCATGGGTAGTGTGTCACAACTTGAAAATGATGGGAAGAAGGAATTGGCAGAGGAAGTACAAAGATTCGCTAGATTAGGGGTAATGTTGAGTGAGGCCATGAATGGTGTTGTCATGGTGGAAAACAACTAAAAATTATCCTTATTTGAGGATGTCAAGTTCAAACAAGATCTTAATCCCTCCTTGATTGAATTGAAGGCCTTAGAGAAGGAAGGAAAGATGGAGGTCTTCTTACAAGGGGGAGATGGGGTGTTTTGTTATCAAGGGAGATTATGTGTGTCGGATGTTTATGGGTTGATAAACTTGATATTGCAAGAGGCTCACAATTCTTCCTATTCTATTCACCCTAGTTCCACTAAAATGTATAGAGATTTGAGGAAAGTGTATTGGTGGAATGGAATGAAGAAGGATATTGCTAAATTTATGGCTGAGTGCTCTAATTTTCAACAAGTGAAAGTGTAACACCAAAGACCAGGTGGTTTGGCTCAAGATATTGGGAATCCTACTTGGAAGTGGGAAGAGAATAATATGGATTTTATAGTAGGCTACCAAGGACCAAGAGGCACTATGATTCTATATGGGTACTGTGGATCGGATGACAAAGTCGACTCATTTCTTGTCAGTTAACACTACTTTTGGTGCTTAGGATTATGCCAAGTTATATATCTAGGAGTTGGTGAGGTTACACAGGATTCCATTGTCTATTATTTTGGATCGTGGTACTCAATTTACCTACTACTATTGAAAAGTCATTCCAAAGAGGTCTTGGTACTAAGGTGAAGTTAATACCACATTTTATTCCTAAACTGATGGGCAAACAAAAAGGATAACTCAAATATTGGAAGACATGTCGAGAACTTGTGTCTTGGAATTCAAAGAAAGTTGGGATAATCATCTACCTCTCATCAAATTTTCCTATAATAATAGTTATTATTCAAGCATTGAGATGGCGCAATTTGGAGGCCCTATATGGGAGAAGATGTAACTCACGATGGGATAGTTCAAAGTTGGGGAAGTTGCCTTGATTGGGCCGGATTTGGTTATGGATGCGATGGAGAAAGTATGACTCATAAGAGAAAGATTGAAGATGTCCCAAAGTAGACAAAAGTCCTACTCTGATGTGAGGAGAAGGGACCTTGAGTTTAATGTCCTTGATTTAGTTTATTTGAAGGTGTCACTTATGAAAGGTGTGGTATGATTTGGTAAGAAGGGGAAGTTGAGACATAGGTATTTAGGGAATTATAAGATTGTGAGAAGGGTCGGTAAGGTGGCATATGAGTTAGAGTTTCCATTAGAGATGAACACAATTCATCTAGTGTTCCATGTGTCAATGTTGAGAAAGTTCATGGAGGATCCAAATTCCATAGATTCATTGGAAGGTGTTAATATTGAGGAGAATTTAACATATGAATAAGTTTCGCTGGAGATACTAGATAGACAAGTAAAGACATTGAGGAACAAAGATGTAGTGTCCGTTAAAGTCCTTTGGAGGAACCAACAAGTTGAAAGTGCGACTTGGGAAGAGGAAGCAGACATTATGAAATGATATCCCTATATTTTTCACTCTACTCAATCCTAAGGTATTAAGATTATCATGTTGAATATGTTAAGTCATGTAATTCATCCCTTAGAGTCAAGTTGCATGCAATCATACTCATAGTGTCATATTTTAATAGCATTTTATGCATAAATTTAAGCTTTTATGAAAATGATGTTTATGTTGCATTGATGTATTTATTTTAGGGCTAAAATGTATCATGTCATTCCTCTGAAGCATAGTTCCATAACATTCGGGGATGAATATTCCCAACGGGGAGATATTGTAACACCCTCAACGTAGCTCGGAAAGACCTTGTGATGTATTTCTTGAATATCTTAAAAATCATGTGTTATTTTGCAAATCTGATTTTGTATACCTTTTTAGGAGGCAAACATATGTAAGAAAAGGGTCACCTACAATTTTTAGGACACCTGTATCAAAAAATAATTTTTGATGAAATTATGCGAACCAGAAGAGTCCGCGGCAAAGGCGCGTAGCGCCCTTCCCCCTTGATAGTACAAAATTTTCCAAGTCTTGTTTCTTGCCTAGAAAGTTATTTGGGACCTATCCTAAAAAATTTATATACATGAATGCATGAAAACTCTCTTATTTTTAGACCTGATCCCCTCTCTAAATCCTCTCAAACTTCTCCGTAAAAATCCTCCATCAAATCTCTTCAATTTCTTGAATATCAGGTCATCTCTATTGAAGACAAAGCTTCAAAAAGAATTCTTAAGGTTCTCTAGTCATCTCCTTCAAGTTTAAAGGTCTAAAAAGTATGTGGTTTTCTTCGTCCATGGGTTCGTCCACCCATGGAGTCCCAAAACTTATTTTTTACAAATTCTTCAAGTTTCAATGATTAATTCCTTATGGGTACACTCTATTACTTCTATTAATTATGAATTATGTTAAGATTCTTATCTATTGCACGAAATTGCATAAAGTGATTTTAAATAGAAGCTACGATACTGTGATGTCATGATGATATTTATGATTTTATAAGATGACTTGCACGATTCTATGTATGGAAGTTGAAAGATGATATGTATGGTTGTGGTAAGTTGTTTTAAGAATGATTTAAATTGATGAATTGCACTAATTTCATGCTTGGTCCTCTTGATTTACATAATTTAAAGTTTCATGCATGAAATCCACCCAATTATCATAGCAAAGTTCAGGGGGACATGATCTCGAATGATGAGAGTGACTTAAGACCCTAATGTTTATGAATGGTGATGATGGTTAAAGGACATGGATCTCATATTGGATCAATATGTTTATATGAGCTACTCTATATATATGATGATGATGTTATGCTTTTAAAGCTTATGAATGATTATGATTATGCATATGTCTTCAAATGTATTCTATGGGAATGACTTAGTACTTAATAGGATTAGGAGGTTGGGACTCAACCTAAGGAATCCTTATATAAAGTCTCATTTTCTCATTAACTATGTTCCACCATAGAAGCCCTTGTAGGCTAGGCTAGTGGATCCACATAAGTCATTTTTATTATTTTATGATACATATGCTATGAAGACAAAGTTTTACCTGGCAAGTAGTCACCCAGTGCCAACGTAAGGGGTTATGTTGGATTCCAAATAGTAGCTTGTCCCGTGTTATATGTTGCTTATGGTCTAAGTCTGACATACGTATACGATAATGGGATATTATGTTTCCTATATTTTTCTTCAAAGCACTCTCATGCATGTCATATTGAGCTTATATTTCATTGTATATGATTATGCATATTGTTATGAAGCTTATTATCTATTGTTACATTGCATCCGACATACTAGTACATTCCAAGTACTAATGCATACTCTTTGCCTACATGATCTAACCATGTAAGGACCGAAGCTCCTATTCATCCTCCTCCACGTGGCTAGCTTGGATTCGTGAAGATTGTTATTATGGTGAGTCCTCCATTTCGGGGATAATATCCTATTTCAATTTTGCCTATATCGAGACAATTGTACTTTACTTTCTAAGTTGAGGATGAGCATTGGACATATCTTGGCCCCCATCCTGTTCATACTTAGAGGTGTTGTTGGATATCATGATATGCTATGTTATGTACTCACTATGCTATGTTTGAGCTTTTATGAAGACCTATCCGTTAGTCCTTATCTCTCTTATGTGATGTTAGTGTTGATGGAAGATGATAAAAGTCTTAGGTCTCTACTTCCCCATAACTTAAGTCATACTTACCCTTCCCTTAGTACTTGCTTGCTATGTCATTCATGCAAATCTCATTCTCTTATCTATCCCTATAGCATGAGTCATAAGCCCCAATTCCCTCAGAATTATTTGTTAAATGTTTGTTTATATTCCATAGCCAAGGATGTGCAAATGATGTGCTAAGAGGCTTGTTTGGGTTCCCCTGGGGTTTCCCATTCATCGTGTCACGTCTAGGCCCTAGGCTTGGATCATGACAGTCGCTGCCCCCTTGGGGCTCGCGGCGAATGTGCTCAATAATAAGGGTGTGATCAATAACATGAAGAAATATATAGCTCGTAGAAACCAAGTGCTCGATCTCTAACCTCAATAGATATCTCAACCCACGCACAAACCACCATACTCTCCTCCTTGGTGGGCAGAATCATAGTGGCATACGTACTCCGAGACCATCATAAAACCCTGCTCTAGCCTTATAAACTGATTTGACGCTGATCTCTAACACTCCTAGGGATGTATGTAACTAGGAAGACCTCTAAAAACTGTGCCAATGTCAAGGGACGCAATTTGCTTGGTTTGGTCTATTGATAGGAGCGCCACCACTGCCTAGATAACCCACAGAACTGGTGAACAGTAAAGTCTACTCCCCTAAACTCCACAAGACCCAAAGATTGACGCTGCTCCTGGCATGTAGTCAAAAACTCTATGACATCCTCACGAATCGCTCCAGAAAACATCCATAACAATAACAATAACAATAATAATAATAATGACAATAACAATGACAAAAACAACAACAATAATAAGAATAACAATAACAAAAACAAGAATTACAACAATAACAAGAACAATAACAAGGACAATAATAATAACAACAACAATAACAACAACAACAACAACAACAATAACAATAACAACAATAATAAGAATAACAATAACAACAATAAGAATAACAACAATAATAACAATAAGAATAACAACAATAACAATAACAAGAACAACAATAATAAGAATAACAATAACAATAATAACAACAACAATAATAACAACAATAAGAATAACAACAATAACAAGAACAAGAACAACAACAACAATAACAACAACAACAACAACAACAATCACAATGACAATGACAATGACAATGACAACAACAATGACAACAATCACAATAACAATGACGACGACGACAATAACAATAACAACAATAATAAGAATAACAATAACTACAATAAGAATAACAACGATAACAAGAACAACAACAATAACAACAATAAGAATAACAACAATAATAACAATAACAATAATAACAATAAGAATAACAACAAGAACAAGAACAATAATAAGAACAACAACAATAACAACAACAATAACAATAACAATAACAACTATAATAACAACAACAATAACAATAATAATAAGAATAACAATAACAATAATAATAAGAATAACAATAACAACAATAACAACAATAAGAATAACAACAATAACAATAACAAGAACAATAAAAAGAACAACAATAATAAGAATAACAATAACAACAACAATAACAACAATAACAACAACAATAATAACAATAACAACAACAATAACAAACAACAACAACAACAACAACACAACAACAACAACACAACAATAACAACAACAACAACAACAAAAACAACAACAACAACAACAATAACAACAACAACAACAACAAACAACAACAACAACAACAACAACAATAACAACAACACAACAACAACAACACCATCATCATCATCATGAAAATAGTAGTAGTGATCATAATAATAATGATAATAATGAGGCAGGGATTGGGACTCGGATACACGTTTGTATTCTCAAAGGAATCGTGGTCGAGAGTAGTACCCAGATGCTTTCCACAGCCTAATATGGTCAAGGTTGGGCCTAGTACTCGGATACTCACACGAATGATTTAATCAAAGGTGTTGAATACTCTCATTTCAAACTACACATTAATGGTTGCCGATGATCGCCTTTCCATAATGTAATGACCCAATGTAACCACTTGAGCTTCAAGTGGAACTAAGAACAAACCGAACATGGAGTCTAATATCACCAACACATCTTAAAGGTTGCAAGACTTAGGAAATTATTGATGAGGATATTTATAAGAGCAACATTACTACCTAGATAAGGCCCAACTACCAAACTCTAGTTCCTATGACATTCTAAAAAGATCTAAGCCAGTCATGACGATGTCGAGGTATCTAAAGTATCTTTATATCATACACTAAGTCCAACATACTCCACAATGATGTATACGTGAATTTGATAAAACTCTAAGCACTAACAAACAATGGAAGGAGTTATATATTTTTTATTTCCCAAAATACCTGGTAAAGGCCTAAAAACATGGTCTCTAACATTTAAGGTATACTAGTGTCACGCCCTGGGAGGGTACCCCGTGACCGGCACTCAGAGACTATTGCTAGTCCTCAAGCAAATCACTTAGCTCCAATCAATAAACTCTACTGAACAGCGGAAAATATAAGTACGTAAATAGGCACATCTCATTTAAAGTCTCAAAGTAAATAGATAATAATAAAGGTTAGTAGAAAGAACTAGCTCACAATCTCAACATCAACGCTCAACCATCATTTATGAAGCCTCTATCTCTACTCATGTGGTGCCAATGACAGACCCATGGCTACGTAAATCAAAATAAAGGAGATAGTCTAGTCTCACTCTAAAGCATGATGAAATAAAAGTAGTGGATCCTCCAGAGTAGGGAGGCTCACCAATCAGCTCCGAGTCTCGGATCTTCAACGGAGCGCCTGTTGACGATCTCTAGTACCTGCCTCTGCATCATAAAATGGTGCAGTCAGAGTGGATATCAGTATTTGGAATGTACTAATATGTAAATAGTTTAATAAAACAGAAACCAGTAGAATAGTATGGAAACAACATCAACTCAAAGTAAACATCAAAATAACATTAAATCATCAAATGTCTATCCATGCAAGAATAAAGAGTAGACAAGTGACACATCAATAACTTAAACTCATCAATAGTTTCAAACTCATCTCAAAGGAGCTCACCTCATCTCATCTCATCTCAGAGGAGCTCACCTCCTTTCATCTCATCTTACAGGAGCTTACCTCCTCTCATCTCATCTCAAAACTCATCTCAGACTGGGAGTTTCTCTTATCCGACAACACTCACTTATGAGCCAATGAATGTACAACAATCACCCTGATGTTGCCACAGTGGTTCCAAACTTGCCAGGTAGGGAATGCTCAAAAACCATATCAGCTCACCCAATATGGAGTCAACTCAATAGGTCCTCTATTGCTTTTAGGGATCGTTACTCTCGAGGGAACCATAATATGTGTGATGGTTCTATGCCTCTCCTACGTTTGGCGACATAGTTTGATGAGTTAGAGTTGGACTAAAAACTCTCATTCTTTCTGTGCTCGATACTCCTCTCATGACTCAATGCTCATAAAACCTCTACCTCAACCAATCTCATAGGAACTCACTCCTTATCAATGACCGGTATCTCATAGGGCTTTTAACCCTCTCACCAATCAATCTCATCAATGACTCAAGATTTAGAACAATCATTAGGAAGCAATTGAATAGACACATCAGTAGAGTTCATTTATAGAGACTCATAAGACAATCAAATGCTATCAGCTCATCATCATTCTCTCGTCAACTCAACAATCTCAAATCAAGGCTCTAGACTTAATTCTCAAGTTCATTATGCATTCTTTACAAATTAGTCATGTAGAGTTATACAAATTCTTCATGAAAATGTTCAATTCAAGAAAACAAATAGTATGATGATCATCAACATAGGAAACATGTAATTTAAATTAGTTTTTCAAGAAACACCATCAAAAATTCATGCATGTAGACTCTTTAACCATCAACACATCTATGACCATCTATGGGGCACATGAGAGAACAATCTCATGTTTTTAGTTTAGCCTTACATACCTGGGATGTAGCTATCAATCAAGCACGTCAAGAATTTCTTCTCGAATCTCTCAAACGCAAGTTCTTCTCTTCTCCCCTCAAGGTCTAGCCTTGTTAGATTATGGAATACGATTTAGAATGGGGGTTTTAGACCCTTTTTACGTCAAAATGACCTTATTAGATCGTGGAGAGGGTTTAGGAGGGGTGAGAATTGACTGGAATGCCCCTCATAATAATATAGAAATTTCCAACTCGGAAAAGACCCAGTCCACGACGCGGACTGGTCGCGTACTGTGTATTTTCAGAAAAAGTCTCTGAATTAGTTTTCTACATCCCATCGAAAATATAAAAAGAATACCAGTGCTGGTCCGCGATGGGTGCGTGACATGCTCCCGTCGCGTACTAACATTGTTTTGTGTTTCGGATCGAGAAATTATTATTGTATGGGGTCGCTCTAAAAATCGATCGAGACTATTTTTCCACTCAATTTTTTGTGTCGATCACAAATTCGGCCTCGGATTTTCCATATGAACATCGAAAGATGTGTTACACGCATGCCCTCTCTCTAGGGGTATTTTGATAATTTTACCGAGCGTTACAACTAGTTTAGTGTACGTGTGTTGCACGTGTGTGTCACATCAATATTATTAACTTGAATACTATAAATATTAATATTTTCATAATGGTATACATTTTTTTAATTATTCATCCGATGTTCATAATCCGCATTTAAGTCCAACTAATTTAAATTCAGACTTGACAGACTTCATTTAACAATAACGCTCTCTACCAAGATTCTTTTTCATACCTAGTATACACATTTCTAAGTAAATGGAGTAATAATGGATGACCATAAACATACATTTAATTTAAATATAATCGCAAGAGTATATTTTATGAATAATTTATATAATTCTATTTATTTTATTCAGGATCAAAATAATCATATTTTGTTAAAAAAAAGGCAAATTTGAAAAAAATATATTTCATTAAATATTTTTTGAAATACACTTTTTCTTGATTTTAAAAAAAATATTGTCAACTAACATAATTTAAAAAATCGACTCGTTGATTTTTCAGATGAGAATAAAAAGATTAGTCGTTCAACTTCTTTGAGAGCAACACTCTCTTTGGATGGTGGCTTGTCATGGTTTCTTAATGTGTGGTATTGAATAGTATAGTATGGTTTTGTACTGTATAGTGTTTGGATAGACTGTATAAGTTTTTACTATTTAATGATTATTTGTTGTTTGATTTGACAGTATGGTACTGTATTGAAATTGATAAATTTACAAAAATGTCCTTAATTATTATACATATTAAAGTTATCAATATTTTTTAAGTAACACTTTTTTTATATTAAATACATAGAATCAAGTAGGAAAACATACAAGCTAATATATTTCCAATCCATACAAACAATACAAGAAAAAAAAGTAAGAACTTTAAAGAAAAATGGGTCTCAAAAAATAGACTAAAAAGTGAAAGCAAAGACCGAAGGCAGAAGAGAAGTTTCAAAAGTTGATACGGAGGAAAGTAAGTAATAGTAGAAGTAGTACATATATAAGGGTAAATTTTAATAAAGAAAAAAGATAAATTAGAATTATTTAAATTTAAGTAAGGCTATAATTAGAAAAAAATTAAGAAAACCATGGATACCACCAAATTGGTGATTTCAAAAAGTGGGGGTTTTCATGGTTACAGAACCATGAAATCAAACATATGATACCATATAACTAATGAAACAATCAAAACAATCAAAACAAACGTGGTTCTCTTCCTAACCACACTATACCACACCACGAAAATACACCATCCAAACAAGCTTTAATAGTATTTTGAATTAATAAGTTGTTATTCACATAATAAAGGGGGAAAATTTTTAAATGATTCATCCTATTGTACTTGAGAATTGAAAAACAAAACTTTAGATTCTCTTATTATTGCAAATAATTTGAAGAGTATTGTTCACCTCCATAAATAAACAAATAGTTGGGTTATTTATCAATCAACTTAGATGAAAAAAATCTTTAAATAAAGGTCGATTATTCATGAACTATTGAAAATATAGATAACTTTCATAAGTGAAAGAAAAAAGATAACAAAACTAATCAGTGCCACTTTTACCAACCATGTCTTTGTTGAGATGCCTAAAGTCTCCTTAATATTTTTAATTTTATATTTTCGAACTCATTAGTTATTAATTATACCTAATATCTCATTTACCATATACTTTAGGGTTCCTTAATTTTTCATATTATAAGAAAATGAAATAATAGTTTGAGAAGAAAATTGTAGATGACAATTTTATTTGTTGTATTATGTGTGTATCACATTAATTAGTAACAAATATATATGTATATATAAAAAAAAAATAGTAAATTGGTGTGTTTACAATATATTATTAAGTATAAAACTTTTAAAAATGAACATTAACAAAAATGATTGTGGTAAAATGAAAAATGACAGTTTGAAAATGCAACGAAAGAAAATTGAAAGTCATTTGCCAAGAGTCTATTTTGTACTTACGGATATGATTCCTTTAACCATAGAGTCCAGGACTCAATATAGATTTCATCAACCTGAAAATAAAATCTATCAATATTTTCTTCATTTTTCCCGTTTATCATATATTTTAAACCTTTTTCTTAATCATATGTATTTTTAGAATTATTTTTTACTTTAAATATTAGCTATTTCATGTAAATACAAAACATATATTTATTATGTGAGGCAAGTGTTTTTTCCTAATCATGGATCAAGCAAACTGGATGAGAACCGATTATTAAAAATAAGCAAAAAAGATAATTATAAATCAAGAAGTAAAATAGGATATAGACATTGTAGATGTATGAACAATACAAAGAAAATCACCTAGACTTCTGAGGGGGGAGGGAGGAGGGGCCTTAAAATTCCTTTTTCAAATTTCAATTGTAAAATTTTCAAAGCAAATACAATTAAAATAATAAACTCTCTTTTCAAATTTTAATTGTTCTCCAAAAAAAAATCCCCAAATCAAATATGATTGAAGTAACGAAATCTCTTTTCAGATTTTGATTGTTCTATGAAAAAAATAATCTTCAAACTAACTACAATTCAAGACACGATTTGATGCTAATCTTTTTTCCACCAGCTACTTGAAATACTTGATGCTACTATACTTGTGTTTTCCATATAGCAATATTTGATTATTATTTTTTTCTGGATCAACTCTATTTTAGTTCGAAAAGGATTCTTTGGGTAGGAATCTAATCATAATAAGAAAATCTTCTCTATTTATCATGTTTATTATATTTAATATAATTAAATAATAATACAGTAATTAGAAAAAATGGTGAAAAGATGATTTTGTCTAAAGCAGAGTATTTTAATGAAGGAAAAAAAAGTTCAAACAACATTTTTCAGGGTTTTCTTGCTTTTAATATAGTATAGATATATAATCAAGCTACCCCAACCCGAATTCCATCTATCTCAACATGATTCCACATATTCTAGCTCAATCTAAAGAAATGAACGTCATAGCCTGTAGGTTGATCACACCTACTCCACCGGAGTTTTGCTGTTCCGCACGACCTTTGATCATTGTCAGACATTCAAAAATAAAATCACAACTTCATTGCAGTCATTTAGACACTAATTTTACAAGAAATGGAGATAGACCAATTTCGGGATCAAAAATAGGAAATGTGGGGCTCGTGCCCAAAATTCTAGAGTTAACCCCGAAAGTAGATTGTAAATAATACTCCGAGCCCATGTTCCAAAATGGGACACAATTTCAGGCTCGAATACAACATAACAATGGCAAGCAACAAAAATCCAAATTTTCCACAAAATTTTAAAAATTAGAGTTGTTGGAAATAAGAAATTTATCAAAAATAAAGCCGCTAATGCACTTTTCGAACACACCACAATGCTCTCGCTGGAAAACCACCCAAAATAGCCCCAAGAAGCTCTAAAATCAGACCTAAATTGCTCAACAAATTGAGTCTTGAAATTTTTCAAAAGTTCACCCAAAAAACACATCCATGGCAACAGTTGAAGTCGAAAATTTACCTCAAACGGGAGTCCTAAATTAAACACATCCACGCTAAGTTTGGATAAGTTAAATTCTCAGACAGGGTGCTTGGGATTCGTTTGGAACCCCATGCACAAAAACAAAATATGTTACCCAATCAGATTCAATGTTTGGGACTCAATGACGCAGTTGAATGTGGGTCCTACTCCCACAATTATTTTTAATCAAAATCCACCGAGAGGCTCAGAATGAGTTTGAAGCCTCGGGAGTCGAACAAAGGGTCATTCTGGAACAAACTCAACGTTCTAGAGATAAGCATGCTATCAGAATTTTCATTCAGGCATATTTTTCAAGAAAGTTGACCAAAGTCAAACACCAACCAGTTTTCAAGGATAAAATGATAAAATGGTTTAAATTTACATCGAAAGCCTTGAAATTTGAGCCAACTACGTTTCTAGCCTAATTTGACTATGCCAGAGCTGATAGAACTAATAGAAATATGTTTTGAGGCCATTTTCCCATGTTTTTTACCGAAGTCATCTTCTCAAGTTATATAGACTTTAAACACGAAAAACTAGACAAAATTCAAACGAATGACCGGTCAATCGATCTATCAGTGCCAGCAGGCCATAAATGACCTGAACTCGCTATGAGAAAGCTCTAAATGATGAAATGGAAGCAGTATAAGGAAAATGACCTAAAGGGTCATTACATATCTCTACTAGGAAGCATTTTCCTTCCGCTTTTTGTTACACATTGCCAGAAATATTTCCCTTCGGCATTGTATCAATAGAGGTACTCAATCAAGTTTCAATTCAACACATTAATCAGATTTCAAATGCGCACAAAAGTGTGGAAGGAGTCCACATAATCTATACGCTCAATAGTCACATCAAATCAATTTCATCATCACTCCAAATATGGAATCATCACCAATTGATATTCACAAGTACTACCATATCATTTCTTAGGTTTTCAATAGTCCGTTAATTATCATCATTCAAGCCTACTCATCAAAGAGTCACTATCCCCATTAATTATCATCATTCAAGCCTACTCATCAAAGAGTCACTATCCCCACAAGTGTTCCTCAATAACTTCTAGCACAATCTCAAACTCATACAACATGTATTTCAACATCACTCTTATAATGCCACAATAATCAGTTTTAACTATAGCACAATTCATAAATCGACACTTGAGGCAATTTAGGAAATATATGACTCTCGACCACGAGAATCACAAATTTAATCAATTATCTTAATTACAAGAGTCAATTTCATCAACTATCATTAATCAAATACTTAAGCAACACCATCACATATCTAGTCATAAGTCAAGTTTTCACATATTTTCATATAATCATTTTTTTACCTCGTCGCTTTTATTAAGTCAATTCATGATCAACTTTCTCTACACTGAAATCCCATTATGGTGCATACACTTAACTACAGGTTAGAAATTTACTTGCCTTAGCTAAAAAAACGTGATTGCTCTTTCACAAGAGCTTTCCTATTACAAAAATACTCCAAAGCACCACAATCTTGTCAGAAATAATGATTTGCAATCAAATTCTAAAGCTAAAGACACCAAAATTATGAAACTCAGAGAAAAAGAATAAGATGATCCAAAATTCAGTACCGAAAAATGAGATTGGAATCGGTAAATTTTAGATGAAAATATTTTTCATGTAATTAAGAATCTATTGGTGAAAATCATTTCGAAAATGGAGCTAAAATGAGCTCATAATCATCATTTTTGTTAAAAAATCGAGTTTAAAAAAATCTCCAAATTTCTCAATTAAAAATACTAGCTTTGATGTTAAAATCAACAAATAATTAATGAGTAATGAAGATATAGGTTAGAAATGACATATCCAACGTAATCCTTACAAAAATCCAAGTTAAATCGCCCCTCTCTGAGCTTGCAAATGTCAAAAATGAAAAATGGGAAATAAATTTTTAGAACATTCTCAGAAAATCACCCTCAAATGTTGCAAAAGCGACACAAGGGTCGCTTAAACGACACCAAAACAAATAGTGGGTGTCACTTTCAGCCCAAACGGGGACCTTCACTTTAGCAGAACCTGGTTCACTGAAGCGAACCACCTTCCAAAAAAGGAAATATCGCTTTAGTGGAACTTGTAGGCACATAGTATTAGCAAAATTTTAACTAACATCAAAAACTTGGAATAACTCTCGAAATTCGTTCGTAATCCTATGAACACAAATCAGATACCCAATCCTACTAAATACAACATTCCAAACTCAATGAAATTTTTGGAAATTGAATCTAAGTTCTCCTTGACCTAAGATTCGCCAAATCACAATTTAATTAACTTGAGGCGCTTAAAAAAACCAAAACGCTATCAGAACACCCAAAAATAATGTCGAAGCTCATTTTAACGCTAAAATCGCCTCTTAGAACCAGTAAAACCATCAGAAATCCAATCTGAGCTCCTAAACTCAAAATGTTGATCAAAGTCAAACCTAAGACAAACTTTAACTCAATTTTCAACTTCGTACCTAAAATCTACATAACAACTCCAAATTTGATCCCAGCAACTCTCTTAAATCAATTTTCATATTTTGGAATCTGATGAAATCAACGGAATTACATCCTAAGATTCTCCAAATGAACCCAAAAATCAAAATTAGTAACTTAAGCCTTCAAAACTCAACTCTTTAGCAAAACTCTTCTTTTCACAAAGTTTTCAAAAATCAACTTTCACAACCATTAAAATATGACTCAAGCCAACTAACGGGAAGGGTAAAATAGAAATTTTATCAAAAATGCCAATAATGACCTTCAGAGCTATTACAATAGATGTCTTAAAATGTTGAAGGCTTGTTTTGATTTAAAAAAAAACTAGATTTTATATTGAAAGTGATTTATACATGTATTAAGATGAATTCATATAGCTATAAATGGTAATAATTTTTAAATATGGTATATTCAGGTAAGTTTTCCATATTAGTAACTCTAAAGCGCAAATCAAAAATCAAATCAATACTAATCCCAACAAAAAAAATTAATCCAACTCTAAGAATGACAATATTAATGAATGTTTGTTTTTTAGTTTTAGATAGGCTTAGACAATTAAAATACTAACTCATTTTAGTTTTTTTTTAAATGTTTACTCCTGTAATTAATAAGTATTTGTTATACTTATTTTAGTATGATATAATAAATATTGGAAAAATTACAGAACTACACAATATATTTTACCATATTTTCTAATAATCCTTACCACCCTAAAAAATTACAAAAATCCCGAATTTCCACTCTCTCTCTTCAACTTATAGATAACTAAACTATTATTTCTTTCTCCTTCTTAATTTAATTTATCCTAAATTATCTCCCTAATTTTAAGCATTCTAATCGATATCTACGTAATCTTCCTATTTTTTTTCAAAGTTTTTATCATTATTTTCAAACTAAACAAAACGGAAGAAATCTTTTCATGATTATCTCTTTATACCGAGACTATTATTTCTCTCCTTCTTAATTTATCCTAAATTATCCCCTAATTTTAAGTATTCTAATCAATATCTACGCGGCCCTAATCAATATCTCCTTCTGTCCTACTTTTGGGCTTTTATCTATGGTTGTTGTAGCCATTGTTAGTAGTACTAACAAGCTTATTAATTGAACGACTATTTTCTTCTCCATTTCTTTCTTTTTTTCTGTTCGAAATAGGAATTTGGGAAACAGGAAGATAGATATAAATACTTCAAAGTCGCTTTATTTTATATTCCAAGTTTATCTGTTATTTTTATTTCATCAGCAGCGTGGCTTCACCTCACATCGATTTAAACAGGAAAATCCTTAATCAAGTATCAACTACCCAGAATATGTAACAGGTATCAGGTATCAATTATCAGTAGTTTGATAAGTACAAATGCTCCTAAGTATCAAGTACCTAAAGCTCTTGTTCCAACGATTAGTATCATTCTAAAAAACATGAAAATCCTTAATCAAGTATCAACTAGCTAGATCATGCACTTAATTTTAAGTATCAAGAAAAAAAAATTAAGTATCACATGAGATCTGGTTAGTTCGGACTAGATATTCGGTATGAGGTGTCTTTGCCCCAAGGTAGCCACCAATCAAGGTAAGGGGGACGGAGATACAAAACCAAAAGTAAAACGAGAACGACAAACAAGAAAAGGGAATGGCAATTGTGCTGTGACTACCCCATAGCAAGAAGTTCAATATGGTGAGGATAATGAAAGCAATCCCAGGGAAGAAACAAGCAGCCTTCCAAGCGACTCTAACCTATCCCTTGTGATTACCACAAAAGATTATCCTCCAAAGACGAACAGAAACATAGCCATCTGCAACGCCAAGAATCAAAAGTATCTATGCAGTTTTGCGTTTTCTTGCAAGGATTTCCCAGAGGTTTTTGAATTTTTGAAATTATTTCTGTTGCTCATACATAGCAACTGAAATTACTTCATACCATAATTAATGGGTGATTAAATTTAATTTTTCAATTCAGCGCCCCCTTTTTAGCGTAACTGATTGACTTATTTCCTTTTTTTTTTCTGACATGCATCAAATGAATTTGAGGTATCAAAACGCCTAATAAATATGAGATTTTTAGTAATTTAAGAAATAGTTGGTATAAAAAGGAATTAACCTTATACAGTATGGGATTTGTAAAATTTATACTTTAGTATTTTAAAGTTATGATATTTTCATTATAACTTACTTTAGCATGATTTCATACTTTAAATTATGACCATTTTCATTACGACTTATTTATTTGTAATATTTATTTTATGTGATCTCATTATTACTTTTTGTTGAATATTTTTGTGTCTTCACTCATATCACATTTTGTGTTTTTCTTAAAAAACATCCTAGATATTTGTATTTCTGTAGGACTAAAGAAATATTTGAAACACAAGTTAATTATATGATTTCTGAATATTTTATCAAAAAATTCGGAAAACTCGAAAATAGAAGAAATTTGAAAAAAAAATCTAAAAAACCTCGGATCTAAGAAATTAAAAAAATACCCAAAAAAGTTCGAGGTTGACAAAGTCGAGTTTTATTGGTTTGGTTTGGTTTATATATTTAAAAAACCCAACACAAATAGTTTGGTTTGGTATTTAAAAAATTTGAACCAATCAGATCCATGTATACCCCTAATTATAAGTGTTCAATGAAAAAATTCTATTATTATATACAAAGTAAATATTTTCTTAATATAATATATCTATGTAAATTTCTCATTTTGATTTATTTAGTATTTTCATAAGTTAATGAATCAACCTTATGATATTGGTATGAATTGCGGTTTCAAACAAATGTTTATAAAATGCTTAACATTTAATACTTCAACTACTTGTATATATAATTGATTTCATAAACTAAATTTTATTGTTCAAATTTTTTGAACTAGTACATTGTATCAATTTGGTCTAATATGTGGTGTTTAAAAATAAAAAGAATTCAAATGTATTTTTTGATATATATTGATGTTTTAAGACTTGTAATGAAACCTATATTAGTAATAATTATAAAATAATACATTTAAAGATTATAATATAGTCTCTTAAATCAATATATGGGGTGAGTTTTCCAAATAAAAACTAGGAAATATTACATAATTAAGCAAACATATAACTATAAATACCATATCTTAACTACATTTTAATATTATTACATTTATGGCAATTCCGTAATTTTTTTTGCTATAAAAGTTGTGGACCCCACAACTCCCCATGTATAAAACCTAAAAATTTCCCTCTCTCACTATCTCTCCAATATACACAAACAGTTCCATAAATAAAGGAAGTAAAATACAAATATAATTCTTTTTCCTAATTGAACTCTTTGTCTAAAAATAAGATGGTATTTCCATTCTAAATAAAAAAAAGATTTTCTTTCCTAGTGTGACTATTTTGTCCCAAAAAAAAAAAAAGATCCATACATGAAATTTTAATTTTTTTTTGGCGGTTTTTTATTTTTACTCTTTCTGTTCAAATTTTATACTTTTCAACCGCATTTTTGAACTCATCTTCCATATACAATGGTGAAGGAGTCTTCCTCTAAAAGGATAACAAGAGGTATGCATTGTGCATGTTAAAAAATGGGAGGAGGTATTTCTTAGCTTTAAAAATCTTGGAATTGTTTTTTTGTTTCAAAACATTTTGATTTTCGTCATATATGCATGTAATGTACATTTTCCTCAATTTGTAGATTTCTTCAGATCTGCATTTTGTTTTCATGTTTTTATACAAAAAAAATTGATAGATCTGAATACTATTTTTGTATATAACAGAGGTGTATAAGTGTAGATTTAATTAAAAATAAACCCACATAGTATAAGTTTTTGATCATTTATACAGTTATGAAATGTATGTAAAATATTACTGTGTATATATAAATACATTACATTGAAGATTTTGGGTAATGTATCCATGGACATCATTTCAATATAATGTATATTTCTCCCAATTGTATATTTTTTATACATATCTGCATCATTCATCCCACTTTTATACATTATCAAAATTATTATGAAGAAGAACTTATACAAAGCTGGTCCATGTAACTTTTAAAAAAAACATAAGTGTATAAGTTTAAGCCCATATACATAAGCCAAAATGCATAACTTGTTGTATATATTACTGGCCAAATTTAGAGATTATATACACTTTGCTGGAACTCATACATATGATATGTCACAGAAAAATGTATGTTCTGTGTTTATTTATACACTTTCTGTATTTATATATACAGTGCCAATATTTATAAGCCCCAAATTACATGCTTGTATTTTACAAAAAAAAAAGACACAACAAAAAAAGAAATTTTTTTCGTTGGCAATTTGTCTGCAAGAAAATAGATGGATCTTTTTTTTTTTTGGGACAAAATAGTCACTAGGAAAGGAAATCTTTTTTTTATTTAGAATGGAAATATCATCTTATTTTTAGAAGAAGAGTTCAATTAGGAAAAGGATTTATATTTGATATTTTACTTCCTTTATTTATGGAACCGTTTTCCATATAAAATACCTAAATAGTCTCCTATTAAATGAACAAACTTTTGGCATTTTCGTTTTATACATTACCATAAATTCCGACTTATACATTGGATTTGCTATAGCCAAAGTTAGAAAAGGTAATTTCATAAACATTAGCTATTTTAGGCCTTTATGATTTTTAAGTTTGCCATTTATGAAAAATCCCCTAAAAACTATGGCAAAGTTAAAGGAAAATATATAAAATGTATTATAACAGTATCTTTTTATGCATGAGATAACATTTGATCTAATATTGGATGGACCTTTTTAGTCCAAAACAAACCATTTATGATCGAGTATTTATGTTTTCCAAAAATCAAATGAAACCAAGCCGCTAGTCAAATTATTTTTTCTCAATTTGTCGATCTGATGTGGTTTTGATTTGTTCACCCTAGTGTTTCAAATGGATATCAAAAAGATTATTGAGGATAAAATGAAATAGTTTCCATGTCACTTAATAAAACTATACAAAGATGAATGGCTGTATACTTTTTCATAGAGGTAGGTTGTGTCATAACTATATGACGCTGCAATTTTTGTTAAACTATAAATTGCCTCAATTCTCAAATCGTGTCGCTACAAGTCAAACCAAATCTTTTTACAAATTTTAGCTTAACTAAGAACAGCTGCATCTTCCTACGGCAAACATGCTTCAAAGTTTGGGAATTTTAGTTTTTCTGCAACCAAGCACAAAGGATATAAAATGACATTGGTTCAAGACTAGAGGTTCCAGGGCCATGAGCACTATCAATAGGCTATATACCAAAACTTCGTTTTTCTACCTACTGTGTCTAACCCCAAAAAACAAATCCGCCCTCAAATTCAATCCTCACTCTAAACAGCTGCAAAATACAAAAGAAAATCCAAGAAACTACTCATTCAATTTAATTCAAGAGCAATCGCCAAAACTTGATCATATAGCAAAGTATTCCTTTTGTCACTAAGGCAAGAAGTTAAACTATAACCCACCAACTGGAAAATTTAAACATAATCAGTACAGAATCCCTAACAAACATCTTAGACATAAGACAAGGCATGTAACAAACTGAAACTGACAAGTAGATGATTTATCGCTTTTTCGAGACACCAACAGTCTTTCCCCTGCGGCCAGTCGTCTTTGTGTGCTGACCACGCACTCGGAGGCCCCAGTAGTGACGTAAACCACGGTGATTCCTGCAACCACAAGATAAAATTGATAAAGATTAAAAGATGCACACAAACAACCAAGGTTTTAAATTACTTCAGCTCTATTACTACTTTTTATGATAAGATAGATACTTGTACCCTATACTTGTTGACAATATGTTTCCCTTATTAGCAAAATGCAGTGCGTACTCTCTTTATTTTGTTCATCAAAAGAAAAATGAATTATTTTAACAGTAATTACCTGATCTTTTTCAGGCGCTCAAGATCATCCCTAAGCTTCATGTCAAGTGCATTAGAGGTGACTTGTGAAAACTTCCCATCTTTGTAATCCTTCTGCCTGTTCAAAAACCAATCAGGGATTTTGAATTGACGAGGATTAGCAACAACCACCATGATACTGTCGAGCTCTGCAGCAGTGAGTTCACCAGCCCTACAGAAAGGAGAAGCAAAAAGAACTAAGCTAAATTTTCAGGAGATAAAATACAAAGCTGTAATGATCTACAGAGCTGTTAATTCATGATACCCTATTGTGGCAGAAAAAAACCATGGCATGCACAACAAACTATAGATATAAATCAACCAACACAGATAACTCAAATACAATGAAAAGGAAAACTTTTTACGGGTGAAAGAAATTTTTCAAGCTGCCACTTCATTTTATTCGATAGGCAATACTCCGTCTGTTTAAATTCAAGTGTTGCAGTTTGAGTAGGCACAAAATTTATGAAAATAGGGGATATTTGTAAATCTTGTGGTCATGAACTAAAGATATGCATAATCCATCCAAATGCCCTTTGATCCTTGTGGTCTTACACATGCCAATAGAATGTTGGACTTAAAGAGTAACCAGATATAGTAAGAGGAGTCTTTTTTGAAAGAGACAAAAAAGAAAAGTAAGACACCTGAATTGAAAAGGAGTAGTAAAAAGAGAATAACAGGAAAAAGGAGGAAAATTTGTCAATCAGCTTGGAACTGTTCTTTTTCAGAAAATGTTAAGGAAATCGGGGTTCAGTAGAACCTGTAATCACAACTTAAAACTACTGTTAATGTCTAGAATAGCATGTACTTACTGCATTAAAAAAAGGGAACTAAAGATATGGCTTGTCCATAATCACTGCCAAAAAACAATGTAGAAGGTCATATGATTTGCAGGAAAACAGAAAGGGCCATCCTTTTGACAAAGGACTTTCTCCAATACTTGGATAATAACCCTGGTCCCAAAGAAAAACACCATCAACCAGGTTATAAGCGAAATCAATTTCTCTATTAGAACATAACTCAAGTCTTTCCCGACCATCCACCAGTCAGAACTATAGGCCCAATCATCCATAACTTTGCCTCGTTAATGAATTTGAATAAGTCCACAAAGTAGTACAAGGAACAGTTTTGCATCTAATTTATTTTCCCACTGAGATCAGAGTGCATTAAAGCACGATAAAAACAATTACAAATGACACACCAATTAATCTCTGCAAAGGATACCTAAATAGTATGATTTCATGACCGAGACAGTAAATTAAAAGAGTAAATAGAAACACTAAGGTTGAACATGGGCTAACCTCTTGTTCATGTCGATATCGGCTTTCTTGCAGGCAATGTTGGCGAAACGACGGCCAATACCTTTGATTGAGGTCAAGGCGAACATGATCTTTTGTTTTCCATCGACGTTGGTGTTTTGCACACGAAGAATGTGCTGGAAATCTTCATTAGCAACAAGCGACTGAAATCCAACACCCAAAAACAGCAAATTAATTTCAAAACATCAATCATAAAACTAGGATAAGAAAGACTAGGTGGGCTTTGGCAAACCATGTCTAGCTTCTTCTGAATCTTGCTCTCTCGGCGGCGGCGGCGGCGGCTGCTGCTGCTGCTGCTGCTTCTTCTTCTTCCGTGTATACGATCTCCAAAACCCTACAGCCGGAACTTTTATATAAAGCCAAAAGGGGTAATATCGTAATTACAATTACCTTAAGCAAGTTTTTTCAAGCAACTCCATTTTGCACCCTTTTATATATATGCATGGATCGACTATATATTATTTTATTTTTTTTCATCTATGTGATGATAGATTTTTTAAAATTGTTAATTATTTGTGATCTATAGTATATTTATATTATTTTAAAATGATATATATATATTGCATATATATATTGCATATATAAAATTTTGAGGGTTTAAGCAACTCCATTTTGCACCCTTTTATATATATGCATGGATCGACTATATATTATTTTTTTGTTTTCATTTATGTGATGACAGATTTTTTAAAATTGTTAATTATTTGCGACCTATAGTATATTTGTCGACACCCAATTTTGACCGACCCGCAACTTATTTTGCGCATTTTTTATATATATATTTAAACCAGTATTTTAATAATTCTGCGAAATAAATGAATTTATTTCGCGCAGCTAGTATTTTGCTTCCAAAATGTGGTCTTTATATTGTCATTTTATATTTATTATCATTTACTAAAAAAAAAAATAATAATAAATAGATAAACAAAATATATTATTCTTGCAAATAATAGTGGTAATAATATTTTAATTTTATTAGTCATATCATTTTTATAATTATTATTACTACTGTCGTTATTTTAATATTAGCAATGCCCGTATCGTATTATTTTTAGTAACATCTTTTGAATCGTTTTATTCAAAATGATAATTTTTATGCGTTTTTCATAATAACTTTGGCGTGAATTACATATTTTATTATACAAGTTTACAATTCAAAGTGTTATATTTTTATGTTACCCATATTTGTTTAATTCGCAACCTTTTTAATAAAACTTATGTCAATTTTTACCAAATCCTTGAAATTTCATTGCAATTCTAGTCAATTTCCTTGAAATTATTTCAATTCTAGCCATTTCTTTACAAATTTTTGCACTTTTAGTCCAAATAAAATCAATCAGTGGCTTAATTTTAAATTTATACAATTTTTGGCTAGTATCTAAATCCGGGTTATCCATTTTCAACCCGGATCTGACCCAAACCCGTAGAGCTTTTAATCTCGACCGTTCAGAGGGTCTTGATCCGACGACTACGAATTAATCCTCCACTTTCCTTTTTTTTAATCAAATAAATACAAAAAAACCCTAAATCTTCTCATTTTCTCCCCCTAAATCGCCGGAATACTCTCTCCCTCTCCCTCCATGTTTGCCGGTAGCTCCTTTCCTCGCCGGCGCGCACCGGCAGCCTCCTCACTCCGCCTCTCTCTTCCTTTCCCACCTCCTGCCACCGCGAAAGAGCCCCCAAAACCCTCACTGCCACTGTCGCCGCACCAGCAGCCGCGGCGCCGCCCCTCTCCTCTCCTTCATACGCCTCAGTCACCAAACTCCCCCGCCGGCAGCCCTCACTCCTTAGCCGCCGCCTCCCTCTCATCTCTCCTCACCCGGCGAAAACACGCCCAAGCCGCCGCCGCCACTCCTCTCCCCTCTCCTCACTGCCATCTTCCCGCCGGAACAACCACCCCGACAACCCCTTTTCTCCTCGCTGTCGCCGACGCGACAGCCACCAACCAGCCACCGCCAGCAACCCCAATCTCAACCCCAGCAGCCCCGTCCCACTCTCTCTTCTCCAAACACCCACATCCCTTCCCTCCTCCATCTTGCCAGAAAAACCCTACTAGAAAACCCACCGGAAAACCCCAACTCCACACTGCCGCCTCCCTCTCTCCCTTAAACCCGACACCAAAAATCAACCCAAACCAAAACCCACCGGAAAACCCCAAGCCGGTAGCCCCTCTTCGAGAAAATGAGCTTTCTGGCTAACCACCAACAAATTCTAGGAAAATTCGATCAATAGCGGTAATGATAGTTGCACATTTTTTTATGAATTTCGAAGATTGATGACGAATTCGCAATATTATTCTATTTTGTGTGAAGTGAGATTATAATTTCAGACTATATTTTCATGCATGTGTTGCAAATTTTGTCTTTAATTTAGATGTTGGTGGTATTCTTATTTTCCAAACCCGCTCGTCTAGAAAGTTTCATATTTTGTTGGCTGTGAATTGTATTTTTCCAGGTATATTCTTGTATGGATAAGAATGAGTGTAATTGAAGTAATTTTGATTCTTGATAAGTTGCCTTAATTTTGTCAATTGACTGATTTTCTTGATTTTATTAAATAAGGATGAATTAGCATGATTATGGTATAATTTGATCAAGGATCCGGCTACTTGAATGTTTTGGGAACTAATTATGGTGGAATAGGATACTTCACTTGTTATTTTTGGTAAACACACACAATTTACAACTTTAGTTTCTTCTTTAGTCTGATTAAGGAAATTTTTATTTTTGACTGATTCTCAATTACTCTTTTTCCTTTTATTTGCCTGGCCTTATTGGCTATATAAGCCTGACCCCTTTTTCATTCAAGGACAAGAAAAAATAATAACTTTATTCATATACCCTTACACGAATTTCTCCAAAACACTCTTCTCGAAAGAAATTTCATTTCTGCCTCAAAATCCTCCTCTATACTTTGCTCTTTTCAATTAAAAAAAAAGAGTTTGTTCTTTGCAATCTTTTTCTGTCGAGTTCAAGATTAAGCTGATTTTAATTACTGTTAGATATTTGGTAAGTCTTCACTCTCTTATTTTTTTTATCATACATTCTCAAATTGCTTGCTATTTAATTCATTATTTTGCCATCGATATTACTAGTTTATTTAGTTTTGCAGGTTTCTTTACGTTTGAAGAGTCACCCGGGATCGAAAAGGGATGCCCTTTAAAGTTTCATTTTTCTCTCATGTCATTCTAGTATTATTTTTTCGTAAAAAATAAATGTAATAAAATAATAGTGAAAAATCAGAGTATTTATTGACCGGGGGCGGGGAGAATACATGTTTTGTTTTGTTTTTTTTTATTTCTGATATTTCAAGCAAGAATTCACTAAAACTTTTCTTCTAAAAACCATCGTTTAACCTCTTTTCAAACTTGACTTAGACAATGCGATAAATGAAAAAAACCTATAGTTAGTGAGCGAGCCAAATGGAATTACGAGACCTAATTCCATTTTTAAAAGAAAAAAAAATGACGCCCCCCAGGAGCACCACTTACTCAAATCTCAAAAGGGAATGATACGTATTTATATGTAAATACTTTTTTTGTGCATATTATTATGACAAATTTTCATTCATTTTTCTCAAAAATAAAAAATATTTTTGACGGTCTCAAATAAAAAATGTTTCTAGGGAAGGAGCTATGATAAACTAATACTATAATCTCGTACCCACAAGAAACAAAATTTTTTTTAGAAAAAACCCTTTTAAATCTCTCTAAAACAAATAAATAAAATGATAATAACATATCTTTTTTTATGAGGTGTTGACACCCAATTTTGACCCTCCATAGTATAAATTAATCATCGAGCTTTTAATTTTAACGATTTGAAATAATTAGCTTTCAAAATGCAAAAAAATATTTTTTAAAGTAATTTTTAGGTTCAAATCTTTTAATTTTGATTATTTTATGTTTATATATTGCATATTATATATTATACATATTTATTTCAAGTATTAATAGTTGAGTATTATATTTCCGTCAATTTTTCAAAAAATTCTCGAATAGATTTTATCTTTAATCACTTTACTTTAACTTTTTTTAGGGATTAATTACCCCGTAATTGATTTAATTATTTTAAGTTGTTGATATTAAAAGATCTTTAATTAATTTATATCAATTCATCTCGTGGTCATTAATCAATTGATTCAAATTGATCACATTTTAATTGATCATATTTGTAATTAAGGTGGCTAATTCTTTAATTCCCCTTTCCAGGCCCAACCCTTCCAACTCAACTACCCCTTCCCCAAGCCCAATTCTTCCCAATCCCCCAGCCCAGTTCTGCCGACCCCAACAATTTCTCCCTAGCCCGGATCCCATTTTCTTAGCCCAACCCAATATCCCCGTGATCCGGCCCAACTCCCCACATATATTCCCTTTTTACTGTTTCTCTCTCCCCGATCCTTTCCTCCTCCTTTCTTCTTCACGCCAAAAACAGAAAACCAGAAAAAGCCAGAACAGTAAACCAGGCGGCCAGTGGCCATTTTTAGGCAAAAAATGGTCAAACCTACTCCCTACCCTCTTCCCCTCGTCCTTGCGTGTCAGAGGAACCCCTTGACGTGTCTCACATCTAAGCCATCGATTCAAATCGATGGATGAGATGTGAGACTTGTAAAAGGGATTCCACTAAAAAAGATTTGATTTTGGAGTCGATTGTCGTTTTTACCCCTCTGTTTTCCGAACGTTGCCCTAGTTTTTTGGGGATATTTATACCCCCTTCGTTCACTTATTTTGGGGGCTGGAATCAGAGAAAACCTCTTTTAAAAAATATATAGGCAAGAGTTTCGTTTGAAAGAAAATTTTTAGGAAAGGTCAATCGATCCCAGGTTGAAGTTCTTGATTTGAAGTTGATAAAATTTCGATTTTTGTGGTGTTGAAGTCTGTTGTTTTTCGAGCTTGTCTCATCCCTGTTCGTTGCCCAGAGAAAGGTAAAATCCTTTTAAATTCTTATTACTGCTAGTTCCTAGCCGTTTTTTGTAATGTATTGCTTCCTTGATCAAGTTTAGCTATTGTTTCATTGTGAATGTTAAGGAACTTTTTTTTTGGTCCATGGTTTTGATTAAGTCTCATCTCCCAAATGAGTATGGACTTGTTTTCTATGTCACTGGATTGCTATCTTAGGGAGTTAGGTTGCCCCCTTAAATGCTTTCTTAATCTGCAGATTGAGTTGATTTGGACTCAAAACATGTCAGTCGGTTGATGTAGTCTCGTATTTGATTGGTACTCTCTCCATGGTCATAATGAGTAGCATCACCATATCTACTTAACCTCTGCTGTCCTCACTGGTTTGATGAAGGTACTGGGCCACGAAGGGCCACTCCTTCAATTTATGAATTTATGGTGAAGTCTTGGTCAATAACTTACTGTGCTTGGCCTATGTGCTTGGCCTAACCCCAATAAGAAATAAATTATCAAACGTGCTAAAGGTTGCTGGCATGAGGAAGTTTGGAATTAACGATTTAATATGTGATTGTCGGAGTTGAAAATGTGTAGTTGATGGAGACATCTATTGCTTCATTTTTATTTTATTTTATTTTATTTTATTTTTTGTGTGAACTTGAGCATATTGTTTGGTGCTGTAATTGTTTTTTTTGTTGAAACCACTGACTCTATGTATAATATATGAAGTCAAATCTTTTAGATCTTATATAATGGTTCTTAATATATAAAATCAAATCTTTCTCTAATCTTTTACCATTTTTTATTGTTTTCATATGACGCCGATCCGAGTTCATGATGGACTCCCCCTCGTTTGCATTCCGTTGGGTCAGTCTGTCGCTTCTCTCAAATCTGGTTCATGGAGGTTCAACTGGGACCGATTTGACGCGTTAAAGATGCTGCGTAACAGGTTTTTCACCCCAAAACGTGATGATATACACTGATATACGCCAATATACACTTAGTGTATATTCAGGGATTAAAGGGGCCACAAGCCCAATGGCAGCAACAAGAGAAATGGGCTTGGCAGGCCCAATCCTACTAGAACTAGGACAGGTGGAAATTGGGTTTGCCAAAGCCCAATTTTTATTTTATTTCTTTTGTTTATTTTATGTTTATTTGTGTTGTGATAATTGTTGTTGTTTCTAACACTAACTTTAGTCTAAAATTATTTTATATGTTTCAAATCTAATTAAAGTTCTCCAAAAGTTAGCCATCTATGTTATTTTCACGTCTTTGAATTTGGTGTCAAAAACTTTTTTAGAAAGATTAGATTTCATAGATTTTCTTTAAAATACTCCAAACATTTTCTTTAAAACAATTTATGAACACTTAGATATTTTAGGGGATCTTCAAAATTATAGTCATCTAGCCTATTTCACCAACTCCTCTAATTAAGTAAAATTTAGGGTGGATTTTGATATTATATTCTTCTTGATTATTTTTAAATAGTTTTACTTGATTAATATTAATTGAACAAAATGTGATTAAGATCTTAAATGTTAAGTTTCCTAATTTTGGAATATTTCACTTAAACGTTTTCTAGTTAATAATATAAATTAATATTTTTGAAAGTTAGTCAAAATTACCTAATCGCCGGATAACCGCGTGTTAGCGGCCATTCGAGTGCGTAAAACCTTCTCGAAGTGGAAATATGAACCTGAATCTTTTTCTCTGGATTTTAAAAGATTTTTTTTGTTAAGTCTTTTAAAATATTTTAGTAGGTTTCTTGATTTTTCTTTACAAATCAAATGGCGACTCTCAAAAATTTTGAAGATCCAATTTTACTTAAATTAATTAAGTCTCAAATCGAATTTTCAAAACGGAAGCCATTTTTCGCAATAACATGAGGTATTTTACTCGAGTAGTTTAGATCTTTCACTTTTATGATTTGCTCGTTTTCTTACCGATATTACATGCCCTCGCTAATTCTAAGCAATAATAAAAAGAATTTATGTGCCTACTTAGAATAAAGATTAGAATATAAATAAAGAACGACTTTTGTGGCTTGCTCAGTTATAAGTTGAAAAATCGAATTCTTCTTTTAGTTATAATTAATTAAGCTAACAGTTACTTAGTCACCTACTTAATAAAATAAAGTAAAATAATGCATTACCATTTAACTCAATCTAAAAAATAAGAGACCCTATTGGCAATCCCCCACATAGAATGCAAGACACGATCGGGACCCGCATTTGCGGACCTGAAGGGTGCTTAACCCCTTCCCTTCGAGGTAATTTGAGCCCTTACCCTATCTCTGGTAGCTTGACCCTTAGGCTAGAATGATGTCCTAATGCACTCGATCATTAGGTGGCGACTCTTCAATATCCAAAAATCCTAAAAGAGTCGTTGCCACGACGTCGTTAATCCAGGTTCCTGTCTTTTTGCAAGAAAAATGGGGCGCGACAGAATGGCGACTCCGCTAGGGACTTAGGCTCTTACCATTACGTTCTTATATTTTATGTGGGTTATTAAATGTTTTCTCTACTAACATTTTTTTTCTTTTTCTTTCTCATTCCCCTTTAATTGTACCCCTCTAATATTGCTTCCCTCTTTAATATTGTCATCCCCCTTCCTTTCCCTTATCCCCCCTAACATCTGCCCCCCCCCCCCACCCTTCCTCTAACTCCCCTTCCCTATCCCTCTAACTCCCCTTCCTTTATCCCCTCTAACTCCCCTTCTTTATACCTCTAACTTCCCCTTTATCCCTCTAACTCCCTTCCCCTTTAACTCCTTCCCCCTTCTCCCTTTAATTTATTTATGACTTTAAACTACTTGCTTAACACTACTATAACTGCTAAATGTTTATGTTTAAATTTAACTGTCATACCGTTCATACCTTCTCCCACTTGGGACCCTCCTTTTTTCTTTTTCTCGTGATGTTGTGCCTTTGTGCTTCTCACAACCTCTTTTCAAAACCCATTATCTAGAGAGATGGCATAAGTGTGGTGTAAGCAGATAGTCTTGCTACTGTGGGACCACGCACCTTCTCACATAGGAAATCAAGTCTGTGTCTAACCCACTCTTATAGAAACTTAGGATAGAGCTTTATCCGCCTCTAAAAAAACTAGGTCATGCATACATAAGCCTTAGGTAGTTTGACCCCTGGGATCAATCTACATTAGTAGCCACCATATTTAAGTCTAAAGGATCCAATCACCCTATAGACAAAAATCTCATATTATGTGTCTACGTGAAACGCAATAAAATAGTTCAAGCCTAAATGTGTAAACTGGAGTTTAGAGCATTTTTTTTATTTTGTTGTGTGCAGATCTCATGGCTTGCCCGAACTTTACCAACACTCGCATGGTGGTGTGCGTGAGTCACAAACTTAGGGGATGGTGGAATGAGATCAAACAGGAACGTGCAATGGAGTTCCGCCAGCTATTAGGCGGTTTGACTTTCCTGCTCTTCATCGGCCCCAACATATACTTGATCAAGGCCCTACTGAGATTCTGGGACCCTGCCAGAATAGTCTTCAAGTTTAAGGACTTTGAGTTGACCCCCACCATAGAGAAAATTGGTGGGTTCACTGAACTGAGCTACCACAGGCGTCGTATGATCATTCCCCACAAAATCTCAACCAGGAAATTTCTTAGGTCTCTAGGATTAAGATATAATCCAAAGTTGACCTCCCTCGACTTTGACTGGATTTCTTTGGATTTTTGTATTCCCGTTTCGGTCATAAGGAGGATCATAAGAACTTCAACGAAGAATTTGTTTGCTCTGCTGAAAAATGGGAAAAATATCGCATTAATGCCTTCGCCCTTGCGTTGCTGGGTACGGTGGTGTTCCCTAAGGAAGGAGGCAAGATAGATACTTCTTTGAGTTCTGTGGTTCGAACATTGGCCAGAGGGATAGACCATGTCAACGTAACTCTGGTGCTAATGATTGTTGCGGAAATGGCGAGGGCACTGTCTAGATATGCAAGGGGGGAAAGTATCTTTGAGGGGTGCAATCTATTGTTACAAATATGGGCGATCAAGTACTTCTACAAATGGCTGGCTGTATTTGACAGTCTAGATGGGATGGGGAACAAAATTCAGACTCATACAAGGAGGACCTCCAGATTCAATGCTCCACGAGAAACAAGGGAATGGTACGTTTTTACGAAGGAACTCTCTAGGTATCAGATTCAATGGAAATACAGTTGATTGTGCATTCAACGTGCCAAGGTGAGGGGTGATGAACTTTATTATATCGAACTCATTGGTCTGAAAGGGGTGCAACCATACGCCCCACTACGAGCTTTTCGTCAATTCGGGTTAATCCAAATGATTCCACTCCACTCTAACATGATCTTAGTGGAGTCCAACTTTAGAGAGGTAATTCCGCAAGTCCAAGACATAATGAGAAGATGGGAAAGGACTATCGACGCCCAAGTCCAAGAACCCCTCCCCTATTGCACGCCAGAGTACTATGTTTGGATCCTAGAAGATGCTGAAAGGTTAGACCTCGATTATGGTGGACGTCCTGGGTTTAAAGACTTGGAAGAGAAAGCTTGGGCTTGCAACCTGCTTAATAGGGACTATGGCATCACCCTAGAGATGAGAACACAAACCGTCCCTACCTATGGAGAGCTCCATGACTAAAGATTTTAGTTTTATTCTAGTTATTTCCCATATGTTATCCTTTCGCCCCTTAGGCTTTTACTTCATGCAAACTTATGATGTATCAGTTTAATTTTCTGAATAAAATAATCTTATCGTCTCGCTTATGCTAACTCTAAACTCCAATTCATAAACTATGGCTTGAATTAATTGTCGCAAATCACTTGCTTGTCGTACTAGGCCTACCTCTGGCTCAATAAGGTCCCTTGCATTTTAGGACGATTGTTTTGTTGAATTACGTGTTTATTATTGCTATTACCCTAACTTCTAACAAGGTTTTGTTGGTTTTGTTGATTTGTTTTTCCCTTTCCCAGGGTTGATCTGTCCGCACATTCTGGCCTACTACACCAGATCAAAAAGGGGCTCCTCCTCCTCCACCACTCCAAAATCTGAATAAAAAGAAGAGTAAGATGGCCGACGACAACAATAGCAACGAGAACTCCGACAGAGGGGCTCACTCCACCGAATTGGTACTAAGGTTGGAAGGAAGAATTTGGAACTCGAAGAGGAAATGGCTAGCATGCGAAACTTGGTCAGGCTGTCCATTTCTCTCGGTACCCCTTTCGGGGATAACATGGAAGAACAAATCAACGCCACTCAAACCACACTACCAATTACACAGCCTACTCCCCAAATACAACCTAACCCCACCAGCTTTCCACCCACAAATGCTCAACAACCTAACCACCACTTACAAAACCCCCATCATGCAGGCCCTTCTGAGCCAACGTTATACCCTTTAAATGCTAGCCACATCCTAACTATACCTCCCAAACCTACTGTCAATACCTCATATGCCCATGCTCCAGGAAACTACAACCAAAACCCGATATTCATGGAAACCGCTCCCTATACCTACGAATACCATGAATCAGAATCCTCCCAAAAGGATATGCTGATCAAGTCCATGGCCGAGAAGTTGGACAGCTTTACCAATCGCCTACAACAAGTCGAATCAAGAAAACAGGTAGTTGGTTTGAATTACAAAGACTTATGCATACACCCCGATGTGGAACTGGCTGAGGGATATAAGCCTCCCAAATTCGAGTTATTCAACGGCATTAGAGATCCTAAAGCCCATCTACGCATGTATTGCGACAAGCTCGCTGGAGTGGGAAGAGATGAAAGGATCAGGATGAAGCTATTTATAAGAAGCCTCACGGGGGAAGCTCTTACCTGGTACATCGACCAAGATGCCGGCAAATGGTCGAGTTGGGTAGACATGACCTCCGACTTCATGGACCGATTTGGGTTCAACACAGAAAACGCACCCGATTGGTTCTACATCCAGAATCTGAAGAAAATGCCTGGTGAGACCTTCAGAGATTATGCTGTAAGATGGAGGTCTGAGGCTGCCAGAGCCAGGCCTTCCATGGAAGAGTCCCAGATGAAAGACTATTTCATTCGGGCACAGGAGCCTCAATATTATGACAGGATGATGCTGGTTGCGGAGAAGAGTTTCCCCGACATCATCAGACTCGGTGATAGAATCGAAGAAGGTATCAAGAATGGTACCATTATAAATTTGGAAGCTCTACAGGCTACCAACAAGGCACTACAGTCGGGAAGCTTGCCCGAGAACCGGAAGAAGAAGGATGTGGGTGCGGTCATGTTGGCGCACAAAAGCCCCATTAAACCACAAATTCTAATCTCACCCCTCCCTCATTATCCCACATCACCTTATCCCATGCCTTACTCTCCTTACCCTACTTATACCACTTACCAAGCTCCCCCTCCATAATACCAACAACCTGTATATCCCGTTTACAACACCCAACCAGCTTACTACCAAACTCCTCCACCACCACCACTATCTCCTCAACAGCCAAATTACAGAAACCATCCCAATTTTGACAGGAGGCCCACAAAATCCTATACTCCCTTAGCCGAACCTATTGCCCAGCTCTACGAAAGACTGAAAGCAGCCGGTTACATAATGCCAATCCCTGCCTTACTAGTTGATACCCAAGACAAATGGTATGACCCCAATAAGGTGTGCGCCTATCATTCTAGAATAAAAGGACACACCACGGAGGTTTGCCGATCCCTGCGAGACAAAATCAAGAAACTCATAGACACCAAAACCATACGACCTAAAGAACCCGCGCCAACGTGTCCAATAACCCACTTCCTAATCATCAGGTGAACATGCTGGAAGTAGGAGACTCAGTGTGTGCCGAAGGGCCCATAGGGTTGGTAGGGCGAGATGAGTTAGTTGCAGTGATAACTCAAATGCCTTTCGTGGTACAAGGGCGCAAACCATTTGAAGTAAAAATTGTCGTGCCCAAGATTCCTTTTGGAGTCACAATGGCCACTCAGAAAAGCTTTGACACTCATGACGTCCCTTGGAGCTATGACAAGGGAAAGGAAGCAGTGGAAGAGAATGATGTTGCCCATGGGCTAACCCACTCTGAAGAGATGGGCACTTCCAAATACATGACACAATATAGTTCAAGCGGGACCAAGCCTCCTATCATAGAAGTAGAAGAAGGTGGGGGGTGGAAAAAGATACAAGCCAAAGAGCACCCCATCACTGATCAATTGAGTAAGGGACCTGCTTAAGTCTCCATCTTGTCCCTCCTGCAGACTTCAGAACTTCATTAAAAGGTATTGATGAGAGTGTTGAGCGAGGCTTATGTTCTGACCAACATCACTGAATGAGAGATGGCCCACATGGTAGGGCAAGTAGTTGAAGCATACAAGATATCCTTCCACGAAGACGAACTCCCGCTTGAAGGGACTACTCACAATTGAGCCCTTTACATCACCACAGGTACCAGGACAGAATGATTACCAAGGCCTTGGTTGATCCGAGTTCTGGATTAAATATTTGTTCACTCAGCACTATCACAAGGCTGGGTGTGGATTTGGCGAAGATTCAGAATTACCAAATGAACGTGAAAGCCTTCGATGGATCCCAAAGGGACACGATAGGGGAGATCACCTTGGACATGACCATCGGTCTGGCCACCTTCTCCATTGTTGTTAGCACCTAATTTTTTTACCAAACTTAAGTTATTTATTTTTTAGTATTTAATTTTGAATCTAAATTAGATATTTTTATCTTATTTAGAATAATTTGAAAACAACAAAAATAGAGTGACATTTTGATGTAAGTTTGGTTCTAAAGAAGAGAAAATTTATAAAAATATATGTTTTTTCTTTTAATTTTGATTCTAATAAATAATCCAATATTGTTAGTATTTTCTTGATTATATCTTAGTTTTAGCTAGTTAACTTTTCTATTTATTTTTTTAATTGGAAATAGTTTTCTAGCATTTTTATTTTTTCTTTCTTTCTTTTCTTTTCAAAACAAAATGAAATAAAAAAGAAAATTAAATAATCCTAAAATTCCCATAAATTCCAAATCCTCCCCCACTCACCTAAACTACCCCCACAATACTCCCACAAAAAACTCCCTACTCCCTCATATTTTAAAACAACACACAACACATGTCACGACCCCGGAAGGGTACCCTTGGCGTGGCCGGCACTCAGAGACTATTGCTAGTCCCCAAGCGAACCACTTAGCCTCATCACATCATTCAATCACATAATTCTAATGAACAACGGAGAATATATGTAAATAATGGACACATCTCATCTAAAGTCTCAAAGGAATATAGATAAAATAATGAAGGCTAGTAGAAAGAACTAGCTCACAATCTCAACATCAATGCTCGACCCTTGTCTATGAAGCCTCTATCACTAATCATGTGGTGCCAATGACAGACCCATGGCTACCCAAATCAAAATAATGAAATAGTCTAATCCTAACTCTAATGCATGATGAAATAAAAGTAGTGGTCCCTCCGGAGTAGGGGAGGCTCACCAATTCAGCTTCAGATCTCTAATCTTCAACGGAGCGCCTGTTGATGATCTCTAGTACCTGCCTCTACATCATGAAAGAATGTAGTCCAGAGTGGATATCAGTACTTGGAATGTACTGATATGTAAAATAGCTGAATGAAACAGAAACCGGTAAAAAAATACGGAAAGTAAAATCAACTCAGAATAAACATCATAATCACATTAAAACAGTCAATTGTGTATCTATGAAAGAATAAAGAGTAGACAAGTGACACACCATTATCTCAGACTCATCAATAGTCTCAACTCATCACATAGATCATCTCAGGGGTGTCTACCCCTGCTCATCTCATCTCATCTCATCTCATCTAGACTCGGAGTACGGTGAGAATTTTCCCGGGAGTTTCTCTTATCCGACAACACTCACTTATGAGTCAGTGAGTGTACATACAACAATCACCCTGATGTTGCCACAGTGGTCCCAAACTTGCCAGGTAAGGAACACTGGATACCATATCCATGTACCCGATATAGAATCAAGTCGAACAGATCCTTTATTGCTTTTAGGGACTGTTAAACCTTGAGGGAAACCATATATATGTGATGGTTTAAGCCTCTCCTACGTTTGGCGACGTAGTTAATGAGTTTGAGTGGGACTCACTCATACTCATTTCGGTGCTCGATACTCCTTCCGACTCAATGCTCATAAAATCAACCTCAACCAGTCTCATAGGTATTCACTCCCCGTCAACGACTGCCAGTCTCATAGGGACTCACTCCCCGTCTACGACTGATATTTCATAGGGACTTTAGTCCTTTCATCAATTTATCTCACAGGGAGTTCCACCCTATCATCAACATCTCATAGGGATTTTAACCCTATCATCAACATCTCCTCAATGACTCAAGATTGTATAATCGTCATTAGGAAACAAGTGAATAACACATCGGTAGAGTTCATTTATAGAGACTCGTAAAGTAATCAAGATTTCATCAACTCATCATCACAATCAACAATCCCAATGCATGACTCTAGACTCAAGTCTCAAGTGCAATGTGCATGCTTTGCAAATTAGTCATGAAGGGTTATGCAAATTCTCATGAAAGTATCCAATTTAAGAAAACAATCAGTATGATGATCATCAACATAGGAAACATGTAATTCCAAATATAATTTTCAAGAAAAATCCATCAAAGAAATAATGCATGTCGACTCTCCAATCATCAATTCGTCTATGACATATATGGGGCACATGAGAGAATAATCCCATGTTTTAGTTTAGCCTTACATACCTGTGATGCAGCTATTCAACCGGGTAACGTCAAGGATCTCTTCTCGACCCCAAGCCCTTCTCTCCTCTTCTCAAGCCCTAGCCTTGTTAGATTTTGGAATGAGACTTAGAATAGGGGTTTAGGCTCTTTTCATGTTGAAACGACCTAACTAGCCATGTATTAGTGTTTAGGAGGGTTTAAGGATTGATCGGAATGCCCCTCATCATTAATTAGAAATTTCCAATTCGGAAAATACACGGTCCGTGACGCGGACCGATCGCGATAAGTGTATTTTTGAAAAGTGTTTCTAAACGAGTTTTCTCCATTCCGTCGAAAATATGAAAAAACAGACAAGTGTCCCTCCGCGACAGGTGTGCATCGCGCCTCTATCGTGGACTGTCACTGTTTTGTGACTTGGATAAAAAATTTATCTTTCGTTAGGCCATCCTAAAATTCGACCCGGACCATTTTCCCACTCCATTTTTCATGCTGATCACGAATTCGGTCTCGGATCTGCCATACGAGCCTCGGAAGATGTGTTACGCGCATACCCTTACTCTAGGGGCATTTTGGTAATTTTACCGGGCGTCACATCATCTCCCCCTTAGGATCATTCGTCCTCGAATGAGGAGTAGAGATGGGGATTAAGGCAATAGACTCAAGACTCATTTCCGCACTCAATTCAATTAATCAATCCCCGACTTAACAATAGTAAGTCACATAAAAAGAATAGAACACTTATCTTAGTGAAGAGTAAGGATTTTTACCTTCAGTACTTTCACTATTAGTTGGCATGAACAGGTGCAGATACATTGCCTTCATCTCCTCCTCAACTTCCTATGTGGCTTCTTCAATGAATTGATTCCTCCACAGGACTTTGACTGAGGCTATTTCTTTGTTCCTCTATTTACGAATCTGACAATCAAGAATTTTAACCGGGACCTCTTCGTAAGATAGGTTATCCTTCACCCCAATGCTATCAACAGGGATCGCCAAGGCCGGATTTCCCAAGCATTTCTTTAGCATTGAGACATAGAACACCGGGTGCACCCCATCTAACTCGAAAGACAACTCTAACTCATAGGCCACCTTCCCAATTCTCCTTACGATTTGATAGGGTCCAACATAACGTGGACTCAACTTTCCCTTCTTCCCAAACCTTAGGACACCCTTCATAGGTGACACTTTCAAGTACACCCAATCGTCCACTTTGAACTCTAAGTCTCTCCTTCTCACGTCGGTGTAAGATTTTTTGTGACTTTGGGCAGTCTTTAACCTCCCTCTAATGACCTTGACCTTCTCCATTGACTGGTGAACAAGATCAGGTCCAATGAGCTCCGCTTCTCCAATCTCAAACCACCTGATAGGCGACCTACACCTCCTTCCGTACAAGGCTTCATAAGGAGCCATTTGAATGCTTGCATGATAACTATTGTTATATGCAAATTCAGCCAGTGGTAAATGATCATCCCAATTCCCTTTGAAGTCAAGGACACAAGCTCTTAACATGTCCTCCAGTGTTTGAATTGTACGCTCCGCCTGACCATCCGTCTGTGGATAGAAGGCTGTACTCAGGTTCACCTTAGTACCCAAACTTTTCTGAGATGATCTCCAGAACTGGGAGGTAAATTAAGCTCCTCTGTCCGAGATGATGGACAAGGGGACCCCATGCAACCTTACAATCTCCTGGATGTACAATCTGGCGTACTCCTCCGCAGTGTTCATTGTTTTCACTGCCAAAAAGTGGGACGACTTAGTCATTCTATCCACGATCACCTATATCGAATCATGTTGCTTTTGAGATCTCGGCAGGCCAGTGATAAAGTCCATGTTAATCATCTCCCATTTCCATTCTAGAATTTCAAAGTTCTGAGCTAATCCACATGGCCTTTGATGCTCAACCTTCACTTGTTGGCAGTTTGGGCATTTTGAAACGAACTCCGCGATGTCCCTCTTCATCCCATTCCACCAATAGACTTCCCTTAAGTTGTGGTACATTTTGGTGGAGCCAGGATGAATGGAATATCTAGTGTTACGAGCTTTTGCCATCATTCTATCTCGTATGCCATCAACATTTGGGACACACAATTGACTTTGATATCTTAACACTCCATCTCCCCCTTTGGAGTAGACCATCACCCTCTGATTATGGACATCCTCCTTCAATTGGAGTATGACAGAGTCTTGGTCTTGCTTTTCCTTCACCTCCACCATAACGAGGAAGCAGACCCGTCCTGAACATTAAATCCTTCTTCGTTGTTCTCCTCAAGTCGAACTCCTAATCGAGCCAACCGGTGCACGTCCTTGGTAACTCCCTCTTCCCTTCCTCTACATGGGTTGTGCTACCCATTGATAACCTGCTAAGAGCGTCATCAACAACGTTATCTTTACCTGGGTGGTAGTGAATGCTCATGTCATAATCCTTGAGCAATTCCAACCATCTCCTCTGTCGCAAGTTGAGCTCTTTTTGACTAAAAACATACTGCAAGCTCTTGTGATCAGTGAACACATCTACATGCATTCTGTACAAGTAGTGACGCCAAATTTTAAGTGCAAACACTACTGCTGCCAACTCGAGGTCATAGGTTGGGTAGTTCCTTTCATGAACCTTGAGTTGCCTGGAAGCATAAGCTATCACCTTCCCCCTCTGTATTAGTACGCATCCTAATCTAACCATTGAGGCATCACAATAAATTACAGAGTCTTCGGTCCCGTCGGGTAAGGTTAGGACTGGTGCAGTAGTTAACCTCGTTTTCAATTCCTGGAAACTCTTTTCACATTTTTCGGACCACTGGAACTTGACCTTCTTCTGAGTTAATTTAGTCAATGGTGCGGATAGGGAAGAAAATCCCTCAACGAACCTGCGGTAGTAGCCCGTCAATCCCAAGAAACTTCTAATGTCAGCCGGAGTGGTTGGTCGGGCCCAGTTCTTAACCACTTCAATCTTTGGGCATCCACTCGAATACCATCACTGAAAACAACGTGGCCTAGGAAGGCTGCTGACTTAAGCCAGAATTCACATTTGGAGAACTTTGCATACAACTCATGGTTCTTAAGAGTTTGGAGGACCACTCTAAGGTGGTTAGCATGCTCCTCCTCACTCCGTGAATACACCAGGATGTCGTCGATGAACACAATCACAAACAAATCAAGATATGGGTTGAAAATTCTATTCATCAAGTCCATAAAGGCAGCAGGTGCCTTCGACAGTCCAAAGGAATGACCAAGAACTCAAAATGGCCGTACTAGTCCTGAAGGCTGTCTTTGGAATGTCACACTCCCTCACGTTCAGCTGATGGTAGCCAGATCTAAGGTCTATCTTAGAGAAGCAGGAGGCGCCCTGAAATTGGTCAAACAAATCATCTATCCTTGGGAGAGGATATTTGTTCTTTATCGTGACCTTGTTCAGTTGCCTATAATCGATACACATTCTGAGGGACCCATCTTTCTTTCGCACGAATAGAACAGTGGCACCCCATGGTGAAAAACTTGGCCTAATGAAGCCCTTTTCTAGCAAATCTTTTAGTTGCTCTTTCAATTCTTTTAACTCGGGGAGGGGGGCATCCTGTAAGGTGGGATCGAAATAGGCTAGGTATCTTGAAGAACATCAATTCCAAAATCAATCTCCCTATCAGGAGGGATTCCAGACAAGTCATCAGGAAAGAACTCTGGAAACTCGTTGATAATCGGAACTGACTCAAGAGTTGGGGACTTAACATCATCAGATTTCACTCTCACCAAGTGATAAATACAACCTTTGGAAATTAATTTCTGGGCTTTAAGATATGAGATAAACCTCCCTCTAGGTATAACTAAGTCACCCTTCCACTCTAGAACTGGTTCATTTGGAAATTGGAACTTAACCGTTCGGGATCTAGAATCAACAGAGGCATAACAGGCGTGAAGCCAATCCACGCCGAGGATCAAATCAAAGTCAACCATCTTCAACTCGATCAAATAAAAAATGGTGTCCCTATGATGGATGGACATTACACAAGCTCTATAGACTCTTTCAGCTCGAATAGACTCACCCATCAGAGTAGAAACATCAAAGGGTTCAAGAAGACTCTCGGGGGGTTTTATCAAATTTACTGGCCACGTAAGGAGTTACAAACGACAATGTGGCACCAGGATCTATCAAAACATGACAATCAAAAGTAAAGACTCGGATCATACCCGTCACAACGTCTGGGGAATTTTTCTGATCTTGGAGACTTCCCATAGCATATAAGCGGTTTGTTGCTCCGCCTGTACCTGACGTAGTGGCCCTCTGGTTCCCTCTAACTGGTGGAACCGATGCAGTAGACTGGGCCTGGCCAGCCAGCTTCGGACAATCCTTCTTGTAGTGGCCTACTTGGCCGCACCCGTAACACGCGTCATTTTGTCGCGGCATCTCCCCTAGTGCGTCTTTCCACAGTTATCACACAATGGCCTACTCTGCGAACCTTGAGCCACACTAGCTTAGGACTGGGATCCGTGGGTTCCTGTATTCCAGAATCTTGATCATACGTGCCTCTAGGCACAGGTGCGCTGGCAGCTGAGGGTGCTGGAAATCGATTCCCATTACCTCTCCTTCCACCCTCGTGGTTGGATGTCTTAGCCCTCTTGCGCTTGAACTCTTCCCTGTCATGTTGTCTCTCTTCATCAGCTTGCTGCACGAATGTCATCAGTCGCCCGATGTCCATGTCACTCACAAGCATAGCTCCTCTTCCATCTCTCTTGGGTCCTCTGTTCAACCCGTCTACATACATTCCCATCCTTCCCCTCATATCAACAACCATGTCTAGAGCATAGCGGGATAGTTGCGTGAATTTCAACCCATACTCCTACACAGTCATGGAGCCCTGCTTTAGATTCAGGAACTCTCTCACTTTGGCTTCTCTTTTCTCTCTTGGGAAGAAGTGTCCCAAGAAGGCCTCTTCAAATATTGCCCAAGTCAGACAGGGGGCATCATCCCTTCTGCCTTTCTTCCACTGGTCGAACCACAGTCTCGTCACTCCCTTCAGTTGGTAAGCAGCCAGTTCTACCCTATCAGCATCAGCTAAATGCATTACTTGGAACACCTTCTCAACATCCTCCACATATTCCTCAGGATCTTCAGTGGATGCAGACCCCGCGAACTCAGGCGAATTCATCCTCAAAAATTCTCGAACTTTAGAGGTGCCATGAGAGTCTGTCCCACCTGCACCCTGCCTCACAGCAGGTGCTGCGACAACCTGGGCCAAAGTTTAAATAGCTTGGCATAGCTCAACATTCAAGACCTCATCTTGAGGGGGTTGCTCAACCGGGACAGCTGGATCCACGGGCCCCTCGGGTACTTGAGGCTCAGGTGGGTTAACAATTCGCCTGGCAGGACGTCCCCTTCCTCTGGCAGCTCTTCTGGGAGGCATATTATCGATTCTGCACGCGTAACACATGAATTAGAAGATAGTTTTCATAGAGTTCAACTATATCGCACGAATTGGAATAAAAAAGAAGTGTAACCATTCCTAATGTCCCATAGCCTCCTGCTTATGGAGTGTGGACGATAACACATCCATAAACAAGAGTCTACTAGGCACGACTTCATAGACTCCCTAGGACACTTGAACTCCGTGCTCTGATACCAAGTTTGTCACGCCCTGGGAGGGTACCCTTGGCGTGGCCGACACTCAGAGACTATTGCTAGTCCCCAAGCGAACCACTTAGCCTCATCACATCATTCAATCACATAATTCTAATGAACAACGGAAAATATAAGTAATGGACACATCTCATCTAAAGTCTCAAAGGAATATAGATAAAATAATGAAGGCTAGTAGAAAGAATTAGCTCACAATCTCAACATCAATGCTCGACCCTTGTCTATTAAGCCTCTATCAAAAATCATGTGGTGCCAATGATAGACCCATGGCTACTTAAATCAAAATAAGAAAATAGTCCAATCCTAACTCTAAAGCATGATGAAATAAGAGTAGTGGTTCCTCCGGAGTAGGGGAGGCTCACCAATTCAGCTTCGGATCTCTAATCTTCAACGGAGCGCCTGTTGATGATCTCTAGTACCTGCCTCTGCATCATGAAACGATGCAGTCCAGAGTGGACATCAGTACTTGGAATGTACTGGTATGTAAAATAGCTGAATGAAACAGAAACCGGTAGAAAACTACGGAAAGTAAAATCAACTCAGAATAAACATCATAATCACATCAAAACAGTCAATTGTCTATCTATGAAAGAATAAAGAGTAGACAAGTGACACACCATTATCTCAGACTCATCAATAGTCTCAACTCATCACATAGATCATCTCAGGGGTGTCCACCCCCGCTCATCTCATCTAGACTCAGAGTACGACGAGAATTTTCCCGAGAGTTTCTCTTATCCGACAACACTCACTTATGAGCTAGTGAATGTACAACAATCACCCTGATGTTGCCACAGTGGTCCCAAACTTGCCAGGTAAGGAACACTGGATACCATATCCATGTACCCGATATGGAATCAAACCGAACAGATCCTTTATTGCTTTTAGGGACGGTTAAACCTCGAGGGAAACCATATATATGTGATGGTTTAAGCCTCTCCTATGTTTGGCGACATAGTTAATGAGTTCGAGTGGGACTCACTCCTACTCATTTCGGTGCTCGGTACTCCTCTCGACTCAATGCTCATAAAATCATCCTCAACCAGTCTCATAGGTATTCACTCCCCGTCAACGACTGCCAGTCTCATAGGGACTCACTCCCCGTCAACTACTGCTAGTCTCACAGGGACTTTGGTCCTTTCATCAATTATCTCATAGGGACTCCCACCCTATCATCAACATCTCATAGGGATTTCAACACTATCATCAACATCTCCTCAATGACTCAAGATTGTATAACCGTCATTAGGAAACAAGTGAATAACACTTCGGTAGAGTTCATTTATAGAGACTCATAAAGAGATTAAGATTTCATCAACTCATCATCACAATCAACAATCCCAATGCAAGGCTCTAGACTCAAGTCTCAAGTGCAATGTGCATGCTTTGCAAATTAATCATGACGGGTTATGCAAATTCTCATGAAAGTATCCAATTGAAAAAATAGACAGGTGTCCCTCCGCGATAGGTGCGCATCACGCCTCTATCGCGGACCGTCACTGTTTTGTGACTTCGATCGAAAATTTATCTTTCGATCGGGTCGTCCTAAAATTCGACCTGAATCATTTTCCCACTCTATTTTTCATGCTGATCGCGAATCCGATCTCGGATATGCCATACGAGCCTTGGAAGATGCGTTACGCGCATACCCTCACTCTAGGGGCATTTTGGTAATTTTACCGGGCATCACAACCCACACACAAAAAAGGAGAATTTTTCATCCATCTTTTTCTTTCTTCACATCTACAAAGCAAAAAAAACAAGACAATAAAGACTGATTAAAAAAAATCCTACACCACATTCTTTCCTTTTTCCCACATACACAAACACAATACAAAAAATCATCTACTACTTTTTTTTTTACACACACATCTTATACACATTTATAAGAAACCTTAGAAAAATTGCACAAGAAATACACAAGAAAAAAAATCTGCACAAACACTCAAAAAAAAAACTCTGAAAAACACATCAATGTTAGAGGTTTGCCTTCGTGGTTCGAGTTCATGGTTTCTATTGTGGTCGCCCTTTGTAAATTATTCTTTACAAGAGGTAATACTTATCTTTCTTGTCCAATTTAATATGATTACACTATATTAAAGTTGTCAAATTTCGTATATGTTTGACCCATTGTTATCTTTGACATTGTGATATGAATTATATTCAAATCTTCCATATCAATTTTTGTTTAGATGTTTTATTGTTAAATTAAGTATAAAACTGTTACATAGTTCATTTCATGTTGAGTAAATTAATTGCCCAATTATGATGATGTGTGCATTTACAAGTTAATAAATTGGAATGACAAAAATAAATAATGATATAGATTATTTATATAAAATATTGCTTTCAGTTTGTAGGTTCTTCTTTTATATTTATGACTAAAATAAGAAAAAGAAAATTTTTAGGTGTTCATAATTCCTAACATGCTAAATGTGTAAAACTTATATAAAAAATATGTTTGGGCGTTTTTACTAATATCGTGCTCACTTTTCCTTAGAATAAAACATATAAAATAAAAATAAAAATGAGAATTTTTTTTTAACTTTTTACATCTCATTTAATGATATTTTTAGAATACTAATTTAACAATTTCATATTGATTCATGTGGTTAATATTGAATTTCGAATTATATTTTTCATGAGTTACAATGACTAACACTTAACCAAAAATATTTTTAAAGTCTTTTGACTTTGAGAAAAATTCAAACGTTAAATAATTTTTTTAATTAAATTTTTTAAATTGAATTTAGAAGCATGATTAGGCCGGGAGTAAAGATAGGCAAGCATTAGGATTTAAATAACATTGAACAAATATTATTTGAAAACACGAATAAATAAATAATTTGTGGCAAGTTGGAAAGCGCTGCTACCAATATACCACACTAATAAAATAAGATAGTTTTAAACTAGTTTAAAATAAAACAAAGAAGGTGGGTGAATAATATATTTTTTGTAAAACTTATCAAGATACTTTATTCAAATTAAGTTAAGCTATAAACAAGTCAATTAAGCGACCGTGCTAAAACCACGGGACTCGAGGGGTGCCTAACACCTTCCTCTCCGTCAATAGAGTTCCTTACCCGATCCGTATTTCGCAAACCAAAAATAAAGAGTCATTTCCTTTTGAATAGGGATTTAAATTAGGTGACTTGGAACACCAAAACTCAATTCCAAGTGGCGACTCTGAATAAATAAAATAATCACTTTTCAAAATGCCACTTTAATCGGAGAAACTTTATTTTTCGAAATGCCATGCGGGAAGAAAAAATAGGGGTGTGACAGGTGGCGAATCCGCTGGGGATAACCAGCATTCAAGCTTGTCAATGTTGACTTATATATGGCTTTGTTATTTGAAAAAAATTGTATTCATTGATTTAATTCTATGTTTTCTTGCTTATTTACGCACTGATATTGTTTAAACTGTGATAAAAACTATCTTCTCTCACGCACCTATCTGAGTCTTCAGAAAGACAGGATTTTTCGGAGATGCGGTCTACGCTCCCGAAACTTTCTTTGAGATACCAGAGATGCGATTAAGCTTCTGGGAAGGATTTTAGTCACACGTGTTTTAGGATGGGAAGGTCCTAATAGTGAGGTCGGAAAGCCCTGCTACCGGTAAGTTGTTCCTTCCCAACTCGAGTTGTCCACTCGTTTTATCGTCGATCTAGCCACCAATTCTATAAGAACTTCAAATTTAGTAGAACAAGCCTTATACAACCTGTGTTCCTCTTAGGTTAGATACACTTTATCTGCATAATCTGTGTTTGACTTTATGTGGCTAAACACAGGTGTTAGGGTCATAAAACATAAACCATCTTTTAGACTAGCATATTCACGACTATGTGTACTTTTCACATTTTGAATGTTGTCATTGAATTTTTTTTTTCGAGTCAAATCCTAAAAAGGAAGGTTTTCAGAAAGTCAACATTTTTATGAAAAGTTGAGAACTACGCTCACCTGATTCTCATCTAAATGAGATACGTAGGCAACCCTCCTTGGGTTCGGTGATTCTTCTTGTAAAAATAAAATAAAAGAATAAAAAGGAATTCATATTAAAAAAAATTTATTAATCTTCATTTAGAAAATCAAATTCAAAAAGAAAGATTTTGTTTCTCTATTCTTAAAAGCTAAACAAAAAAAGAGGTTTTATTAATTCAAAAGAAAAAAATTATTTTTTTTATGTATTTTTCAAGAACTACGCACACCTGATTCTCACCTTGATGAGATACATAGGCAACCCTTCTCGAGTTTGGTGAATCTTATTTTAAAAAAACAATATTATAATTCTTTATCCTAGAAAATAATAATAAAAAAGATTTTACTTTTAAAAAAAAGGGATCCTCATTCAAAAAAATTAAAGAAAAAAAAAAACAAAAGAGGAAGACCTTATTTCTTTGTGTAGAAAATAATTTTTTTTTTATTCTTATTCAAAAAATAATTTTTTTTATCCCTCTTCAAAATAAAAATACTAAAAATAAAAAGGTACTTCTTGTCTTGATTGGTACCAACATACTTAGAATTGTGCATGAAAAAGGGTTAACTATTTGACATAATAGAGTGGACCAACTTTGTTGTGACTCATATAGATTCTTTTTGCACCTCCTGATTATACTTATGTCACACTTGAAACATTCTCTTGCTCAAAGTTAAGGGTTTAAAAAATATTCGACCTCATTATTTCATGTGCATTGTGTGGTGAGCTTTAGATATAAAATTCAATGACATGACTTGTTGATCTAGAGCTTGACCCAAATGTTTGTTGAGGCGAAATTTTGAGCAACATCTAATTTGAAAAAGGATTGTAGGCTTTCTTTGATCTAATTTTGTATGTAAGTCTACCAAATGACGTGTGATCCCTAATATTTTCCTTTTTGAGCCTAAAATATTTTTTCAATAACCATATCTTAGCCTATATCCTTTTGAGTGCACAAATGCACCATCTACTTTTCTCCCATCTCCAAGAATGCACAGACAAAACTTGATGTCGGATGCCAAAATGAAAATGTGATTGTCAAAAAAAACAAAAATCAACAAAAGGAGAGAAAACTTAAAAAAAAGGGAGAAAGTCCAAAAAAAAGAAGATCAAATGTAAAAATGAAAAAAATAAATTGAGAGAACGTCCAATGCTTGGGGAGGAAAGAGTCACTTTATCCAAAAAAAAAAATTATCTTACCCATTGCAAGCCTACATTTTAAGCCGAATAGAAGTCCTACTTGATTTCATTTTTCGATGTTCTCACATTAGTGGATACTTACATGAGGGTCAAGCATATGGTATCTGAATCTCATGCATTGAACATCTTTCTGAGTGTGAGTGACTCTCAAAATGTCCTACGATCTCAACTCTTCTATTTTGTGTGAACTGGGACTTTTTTCCAGTAAGGCACTTGAAACATGAGGTCATGAATAATTTTAACCTCATATTTGATGCAAGATGAATAGATCTTGGTAATACTTACGTATGCTTGAGGTATCATTCGAAACTACAAAAATTACTTCAAAGTTGGTCTCAAATTTGCCTATAAGTACTCAAAGGTGATTTATATGCATAGGTCTAATTGTTGGTACCATCTAAAGACAAGAAATGATCAATCAAAAGTCAATTTCTTTCTATCTAACAATCTTTTCAAAAGATATTATTTTGCAAAAAAAAATATTTTTGATTCGTATGAACTACGTTAGGCCTAATTCTTGCTATGGTAAGATACGTAGGCAATCCTACAAAAGGGCTCGGTCTAAAATAAAGCGAATATATATATTTTTTTTCTCTCTCATATTTTTGAAAAAAATCAAATTGGGGCATTTTTTTCTAAGAAAAAAAGATAATAAAATAAAAAAATAAATTCACTAATAAAAAGATTAAAAAAATAAAGTTTCAAAATTTCTTAGTTTCAAAATTGGGGCGTATTTTAGTTTATCTTATTTTTAAAAATTAAAAAAAAGGTAAAATAAAATAAAAATAATTCATTTGTTTAGGGAGCGAACCCTCATAATATTCTTTAAGGGAGCGAACCCTCATAATATTCGCTTAGGGAACGGACCCTCATAATATTCACTTAGGGAGCGAACCCTCATAATATTCGCTTAGGGCGCGAACCTTCATAATATTCGCTTAGGGAGCGAACCCTCATAATATTTGCTTAGGGAGCGGACCCTCATAATATTTGCTTAGGGATCGAACCCTCATAATATTCGCTTAGGGCACGAACCCTCATAATATTCGCTTAGAGAGCGAACCCTCATAATATTCGCTTAGGGCACGAACCCTCATAGTATTTTCCTAGGGAGCGAAGCCTTATAATATTCGCTTAGGGATCGAACCCTCATAATATTCTCTTAGGGAGCGAACCCTTATAATATTCGCTTAGGGAGCGAACCCTTATAATATTCGCTTAGGGAGAGAACCCTCATAATATTCGCTTAGGGAGCGAACCATCAGAATTTTCGCTTAGGGAGCGAACCCTCATAATATTTGCTTAGGACCCGAACCCTCATAATATTCGCTTAGGGAGCGGACCCTTATAATATTCTCTTAGGGAGCGAACCTCATAATATTCGCTTAGGGCGCGAACCCTCATAATATTGGCTTAGGGCGCGAACCCTCATAATATTCGCTTAGAGAGCGAACCCTCATAATATTCGTTTAGGGAATGAACCCTCATAATTTTCGCTTAGGGAGCGAACCCTCATAATTTTCGCTTAGGGAGCGAATCCTCATAATATTCGCTTAGGGCACGAACCCTCATAATATTCGTTCATATCTTCATGGGGCATGATAGCCCCCATTTTTATTTTCCATAACGCATAAAATCTAATTTCATTCAATAATGGAGTATTTGTTTTTTTTTCTTGTTTTAATCATTTTATTATTTTTGTTTAATATTATGTTCAAGTCAAGCAAAATAACCTGCAAAATTTTTCTTAGCACAAACTAGGGCAGAAAAATTTTGTTTTGTTTTTTTCTTTGATTGCAGGCAGGTCCCTCTGCGACCCCGCATTTGGACTTCAATAATGGAGTAACATTTGTCCGATCTGAGAAGTGAAAATGACATTAAGAGTCGGTTCGAACCTATTGTAGCAGCTCAATATTTGAAGATTCAGCTTCCCAACTTGTTCAAGAATAATCTACTAACTTTCCTTTGGAGAGGCATCAACAACTCAATAGAGATTTCAAGTTCAAGCCTCAAACTCAAACTTCAAGATTAGATTTTGAGATCAAGGTTCCCGCCAGAAAAAGGTGAGGTGATAACTGAAGATGCAAAGGAAGACTTGAAAGAAAAGAGGGTCGAGACAAGTAGAATTGAATAGATCTTGTATGGTTTCCTTTCAGTGTTATTATCTTCACTGTAACAATAGGAGCCACGGACCGGGATCTCAACAGGACAAGACTCAACTCTCTAATCCATCCATCCATCCATCGTTGCACCTATTTGAACTAAACGTGACCTAATTCTCTTATAACCCGAGATATGTAGGCTGCCCAAAGCCAGAGCTTGATCACTCTTGCTTACTCTTTATTTTTTCCCTACCTTTTAATAATGGTTAGGCAAAAAATTAGGCACTTTCACTTCTTTGCTTGAAAACTCTTCATGTTCTCAAGCAAAGAGGGGCACCCTATTAGCACCTAATTTTTTTACCAAACTTAAGTTATTTATTTTTTTATATTTAATTTTGAATCTAAATTAGATATTTTTATCTTATTTAGAATAATTTGAAAACAACAAAAATAGAGTCACATTTTAATGTAAGTTTTGTTCTAAAGAAGTGAAAATTTATAAAAATATATGTTTTTTCTTTTAATTTTGATTCTAATAAATAATCCAATATTGTTAGTATTTTCTTGATTATATCTTAATTTTAGCTAGTTAACTTTTCTATTTATTTTTTTAATTGGAAATAGTTTTCAAGAATTTTATTTTTTCTTTCATTCTTTTCTTTTCAAAACAAAATGAAATAAAAAAGAAAATTAAATAATCCTAAAATTCCCATTAATTCCAACTCCTCCCCCACTCACCTAAACTACCTCCACTATACTCCCACAAAAGACTCCCTACTCCCTCACATTTTAAAACAACACACGACACACACACAAAAAAGGAGAATTTTTCATCCATCTTTTTCTTTCTTCACATCTACAAAGCAAAAAAAAAAAAAAGAGACAACAAAGACTGATTAAAAAAAAAATCTTACACCACATTCTTTTCTTTTTCCCACATACACAAACACAGTAGAAAAAATCATGTAGTACTTTCTTTTTTCACACACACATCTTATACACATTTATAAGAAACCTTAGAAAAATTGCACAAGAAATACACAAGAAAAAAAATCTGCACAAACACTCAAACAAAGAAACTCTGAAAAAACACATCAATGTTAGAGGTTTGCCTTCGCGGTTCGAGTTCATGGTTTCTATTGTGGTCACCCTTTGTAAATTATTCTTTACAAGAGGTAACACTTATCTTTCTTGTCCAATTTAATATGATTACACTATATTAAAGTTGTCAAATTTCGTATATGTTTGACCCATTGTTATCTTTGACATTGTGATATGAATTATGTTCAAATCTTCCATATCAATTTTTGTTTAGATGTTTTATTGTTAAATTTAGTATAAAACTGTTACATAGTTCATTTCATGTTGAGTAAATTAATTTCCAATTTATGATGATGTGTGCATTTACAAGTTAATAAATTGCAATGACAAAAAAAAAATAATGATATAGATTATTTATATAAAATATTGCTTTCAGTTTGTAGGTTCTTCTTTTATATTTATGACTAAAATAAGGAAAAGAAAAATTTTAGGTGTTCATAATTCCTAACATGCTAAATGTGTAAAACTTATACAAAAAATATATTTGGGTGTTCTTATTAATATCGTGCTCACTTTTTCTTAGACTAAAACATATAAAATAAAAATAAAAATGAGAAGTTTTTAACTTTTTACATCTCATTTTAGTAATGATATTTTTAGAATACTAATTTAACAATTTCATATTGATTCATGTGGTTAATATTGAATTATATTTTTCATGAGTCACAATGACTAACACTTAACCGAAAATATTTTTAAAGTCTTTTGACTTTGAGAAAAATTCAAACGTTAAATAACTTTTGTAATTAAATTTTTTAAATTGAATTTAAAAGCATGATTAGGCCGGGAGTAAAGATAGACAATCATTAGGATTTAAATAACATTGAACAAATGTTATTTGAAAACACGAATAAATAAATAATTTGTGGCAAGGTTAGAAAGTGCTGCTACCAATATATACCACACTAATAAAATAAGATAGTTTTAAACTAGTTTAAAATAAAACAAAGAAGGCGGGTGAATAACATATTTTTTGTAAAACTTATCAAGATAAAACATTCAAATTAAGTTAAGCCATAAACAAGTCAATAAAGCGACCATGCTAAAACCATGAAATTCGAGGGGTTCCTAACACCTTCCTCTCGGTCAACAGAATTCCTTACCCGATCCTTGTTTCGCAGACCAAAAATAAAGAATCATTTCCTTTTGAATAGGGATTTAAATAGGTGACTTGGAACACCAAAACTCAATTCCAAGTGGCGACTCTGAATAAATAAAATAATCACTTTTCAAAATGTCACTTTAATCGGAGAAACTTTATTTTTTGAAACGCCGCACGGGAAGAAAAAATAGGGGTGTGTCAATTGCATTCTAGGTGATGGACATCCCAGCTTCCTACAATTTATTGCTGGGGCGCCCGTGGATTCACATGGCTGGAGCAGTGCCATCCACCCTCCATCAATGCCTAAAATTCGAATAGGAACATGAAGAAGTGGTGGTTCATGGGGAGAAGGGACATCCTGTCTATACTGTTGAAGGACAGGGTTGTATGGACGGAGGAATGTCCCACACCATGGAGTTGGTAAGAGGCATCGAGCCAAAGCCGTGGTACAGTCAGAAGGTCCTGAGCATGCTATTATGGCTAGGCTATGAACCATGCAAGGGATTGGGGGCTAGACTCCAAGGTATTCCCGACCCAATTTCTCATCCTTTCAAAAACGATACCATGGGTTTGGGGTATGAAGGAGAAATGCCTATGAGGAGAGAAAAGCTGGAACGTCCTATACCATCATTATATCAGAGTTTCTAGTCCGCCGGGTTTCTCAAGAGTGATCTAGAGAGGGAAGAGGAAGAACTGCTAGAAAGTGTGAGGAATTTGTTCATTGCAGAAGACTTTCTTTCCGGGGCAAGAGGAGATCCGATAGAAGCAAGCATGGAAGAAGAAGAAGCGAGGGTGATGGATGTGATGAGCGTAATGCAGAACTCGGGTTACGAACCAGGAAAGGGCTTAGAAGCCAGATTGCATGGGATCACGGAGCCTATAAAGCCTTTACACCACTCAACCACATTTGGCCTGGGATACGCTTACACCATAGAAGAATATCTCGACTGGGAGCCACTGCCAGCAGGGTGCTATTATCCTCTACCAAGTCCTTTACCATTATTGAGCCAAACTTTGCAATCTCCGAGTTCTTGAATGATGATGTTGAAGGCTTGCTGAATAGGTTGCAAGGTTTGTCCCTGTCAGAAGTCGAGGAAGGAAGCTGCAACGTCATAATCAACGAGGAGGAGAGATTCCCAGTGCAGAAGGAAGCCACAGAGGCCGTCATCAGCAGCTGGACCACTACCCCATCCAGACCACGTCGGGCACTTGGGTAGAGATGGAAATTGTCATCTTTTGTTATGTTTTTCAAAACAAAGACTTTTCAGTTTAGATTTTCATATTCTTGCTTATTCCAGTAATGCAACAAATTCAAAGTTTGACTATGCTTTCGTAATAATAAAAGTTTCATTTACTTAACGATGAGGTCATTTTATGTTTACTTTGTTGTTTTCTTTCAGAAAAATTACTTTTAATAATGTTGAATCTGAGATTGTGGCACATAATGAGACTATCCAACATGACATAGCTGAGACAGAGGCAACAGATGAAGCTTGCGAAGAGGTTGCTAGAAAGATCAAAGAGTTTGAGGAAAAGCCGAAAGCAAATTTAGAAGAAACAGAAGCAGTGAATCTGGGTGATGATGAAATAATCCAAGAGACACGAATCAGTGTTCACATGACCAAGGAAAAGAAAAAAGAATACATCCAATTCTTGAAAAAGAACAAGGGCATCTTTGCTTGGTCCTATGCAGATATGACAGGGTTGAGCACCTCAATAGTGGCCCATCGATTGCCCACAGATCCGTCTTGCTCACCAGTGAAGCAGAAGCTTTAAAAATACAAGCCTGACTTGAGTCTGAAAATCAAGGAAGAAGTGTCGAAACAGTTGGAAGCCAGAATTCTGGAAGTAACCAAGTATCCGACCTGGCTCACCAACATTGTGCCTGTACCTAAGAAAAATGGTAAGGTTATGGTTTGTGTGGATTCGGGACATCAACAAGGCCAGCCCTAAAGATGACTTTTCGCTCCCGAACATCCACATTTTGATAGACAATTGTGCTAAGCATGAAACATAGTCATTTGTGGATTGCTTTGCTGGGTATCATCAAATCAAGATGCATGAGGATGATGCAGAGAAAATGGTTTTCATCACACCTTGGGGTGTTTACAACGACAAGATAATGCCATTCGGAGTAAAGAATGCTAGGGCTACCTACATGAGAGCCATGACCACTTTGTTCCATGACATGATCCACAAAGAAATTGAGGTTTACGTGGATGATGTCATCATCAAGTCGAGGAAAGGGTGTGACCATCTAGTTGATCTTCAGAAATTCTTTGTCAGGCTTCGAAGGTACAAATTGAAGTTAAATCCTGCAAAGTATGCTTTTGGGGTCCCTGCTGGGAAATTATTGGGTTTTATTGTCAGTTGCGGGGGTATAGAGTTGGATCCAACAAAAATCAAGGCTATTCGTGATCTCCCTCCTCCGAAGAGCAAGAAAGAAGTGATGAGCTTCTTGGGCAGACTCAACTACATTAGTCGTTTCATAGCCCAGTCTACCGTCATTTGTGAACCAATCCTCAAGCTACTAAAAAAGGATGCCGCTATCAAATGGACTCCAGAATGTCAAGAGGCATTTGATAAGATCAAGGACTATTTATCCAACCCTCCAGTGTTGGTTCCTCCTGAGTGGGGTTGACCTTTGTTACTGTACTTGGTGGTTATGGATCAGGCATTCGGCTGTGTTTTGGGACAACATGATGAAACAGGGAGGAAAGAGCAGACAATCTACTACATGAGTAAGAAGTTCACACCATATGAAGCTCGGTATTTCTTGCTTGAGCGCACTTGCAGTGCTTTGACTTGGGTGGCCTAGAAGTTGCGATATTATCTCTCAGCACACACGACATATCTGATCTCGCGGATGGATCCTCTGAAGTATATGTTTCAGAAACCCATGCCCATGGGTAAGTTGGCCAAATGGAAGATATTACTAAGTGAATTCGACATAGTCTATGTCACGCAAAAAGCGGTGAAGGCACAAGCACTGGCCGATCATCTGGCAGAAAACCCAGTGGATGAAGAGTACATGCCGTTGAAGACTTATTTTCATGAAGAGGAAATAGCTTTCGTAGGAGAGGACATCTTCGAAGAATACAATGGCTGGAGAATGTTCTTCGACGGAGCCAAGAACTTTAATGGATCAGGCATTGGAGCTGTTTTGATCTCACCAACGGGCCAGCACTACCTGGCATCAGCAATACTCAGGTTTCATTGCTCCAACAACATGGCTGAATATGAGGCTTGCATCTTGGGCCTCCGACTAGCAGTTGATTTGGACGTTCAAGAGATTTTGGCAATTGGGGATTCAAATTTAGTGACCCATCAGGCACAAGGTGAATAGGCGGTAAAGAACCGAAAACTTCTACTATATTTGGACTGCGTGCAAAAGCTTTGCAAAAGATTCACCAAAGTGGAATTCATGCATATTCCGTGAATCTTGAATGAGTTTGCAGACGCGTTGGCCATATTATCTTCCATGATTCGGCATCCTGATCAGAGTTACATTGATCCCATTCGCATTCATATACATGAGCAGCCTGCCTATTGCTTTCACATGGAGGAAAAACTGGATTAGAAGCCGTGGTATGAGGACATCCAGGGATACTTGAAGAGTGGCAGCTATCCGGAGGATGCAACAAAAGTCCAAAAACGCACAATTAGGAGGCTAGCAAATCAATTCTTCTTAAACGGAGAAATCCTATATAGGAGGATTCTCGATTTGGGTTTGCTAAGGTGCGTCGAAACTAAAGAGGCATCCATACTTGTAGAGGAGATCCACGCAGGAACATGTGGGCCACATATGAATGGCTTTACCCTTGCAAAGAAGATCCTCAGAGCGGGCTATTTTTGGTTACAATGGAAACAGATTGCATCCGCTATGTTCAGAAATGTCACCAGTGCCAAACTCATGCAGACATGATCCGAGTTCCTCCCAACGAACTCCATGTCACTAGTTCACCCTGGCCTTTCACAGCTTGGGGCATGGATGTCATTTTCCTATTGAGCCAGCAGCCTCGAACCGACATCGGTTTATTCTTGTGGCAATTGACTACTTCACCAAATGGGTCGAGGCTACATCTCACAAGTCTGTCACTAAGAAAGTTGTCGATGATTTCATCAAAAAACAACATCATTTGCCGGTTTGGGGTCCCTGAGACAAGCATCACTGACAATGGAGCCAATCTCAATAGCAATCTGATGATGGAAACTTGCTATCGATTCAAGATCAACCATCAAAACTCCATGACATACATGCCACGGATGAATGGAGCGGTAGAAGCCGCAAACAAGAAAATCAAAAGGATATTGCGGAAAATGATTGACAACCATAGACAATGGCATGAGAAGCTACTGTTTGCATTATTGGGATATGGCACCACCATTCGGACCTCTACCGGAGCAACACCGTACTTTTTGGTCTATGGGAATGAAACTGTAATTCCTGCGGAAGTGGAGATACCATCTCTAAGAATTATTCAAGAAGCAGAGTTGAGTGACGCCGAATGGGTACAAAGCAGGTTTGAGCAATTAGCACTAAATCGATGGAAGAAGGATCAACGCCATATGTCATGGGCAACTCTATCATAACAGGATGGCCCGAGCATTCAACGAAAAGGTCAGACCGAGATACTTCTCACCCGGGCAATTGGTCTTGAAACGGATTTTTCCAAATCAAAATTAGGCCAAAGGAAAGTTCGCACCAAACTGGCAAGGTCCTTGCATGGTCCACCACGTCCTGATTGGAGGAGCACTTATACTCGCAGAGATGAACGGCGAAATTTGACCCAGACCTATCAATGCCGATGCTGTGAAAAAATACTAAGTTTAGATTCTATATTTGCTCTTTGTAATTGGAACTATGTCAGACCTGATTCCCGTTTAAGAGGGATACGTAGGCGCTCCTATGGAGTTTGGTCTTACCATAATAAAAAATTTATTTCCCCACTGGACCACAAACTGGGGCAGAATTTTTGAGAGGATCTCAAAAATTCTTTTGAAAAAGAGCATAAGCAGACAACTGGGGCAGAATTTTTGAGACAAGCTTAAAAATTCATGACAGATAGAACAAGAGAGTCTTCATTCTACATCGGGCAGCCCAAAGATCCTTACTCAATTGAACGTTAGATTTGTCTCCAACTGTGACACTATCAAGGATTCAACATCATTAATAATTCATCAACTGTTTTTCAAACGTTTCAAATATATGTATATATATACATATAATTAAATATATACACATGTATACATTACATATTATACATACTACTTTCCAAAATTCAAATGCTATGCCATCCTATCCCAAGACAAATGCCCAATAAAGGTCTGGATATCAGCAACCGATGAAACGCACCGGACCACGATAAAGGATAGATCAACCTCCCTCTGTTATAAACTGACTATTTTTCTTTGAACGCAAATTAGACAGGTACACATTTTAGCACTGTCTGAGCAAGCAACAATCTAGTAAGAAATATTACTCAACGCTTTACGTTACACTAGCCCAAAAATCGCATTTTGCATATGCCCTACACTTGCATTATGAATGCCAGAATCGCATTTGCATATGCCCTATGCTTGCATCATAAATGCCCGATATTTGAATTGCATACACCTTAAAACTTGCATTGCATTGTGCCCGAAAATCATGTCTCGCATAATTTGGCCCGAAAACTGCATGTGCTCAAATTGTATTTTTTTACATAACATTGGCCCGAGAAATTGCATACACCTTAAAACTTGCATTGCATTGTGCCCGAAAATCATGTCTCGCATAATTTGGCCCGAAAATTGCATGTGCCCGAATTATATTTTTCATAACATTGGCCCGAGAAATTGCATACATCTTTAAAACTTGCATTGCATTGTGCCCGGAAATCATATCTCGCTAATTTGACTCGAAAATTGCATGTGCCCGAATTATATATTTTCATAACATTGGCCTGAGAAATTGCATACATCTTTGAAACTTGCGTTGCATTATGCCCGAAAATCATATCTCGCATAATTTGGCCCGAGAAATTGCATGTGCCCGAAAACCATATTTTACATGGGCCCAAGAAATTGCAGGAATTCGCATTGCATTGTGCTCAAAAATTCATCTTTCACGCGATATTGGCTTGAGAGTTCTTACATGCACCGCATTGTGCTCGAATTCATCTTTGCTTCGGCCTGAGAATAGCATATTACAACCCTAAGGCGTCATAGTCCAAAGGCATCATTTTCATGGCCTACAAACATCATTTCATGGCCTAGGGATTTAATTTCTGCTTATCATGCCCTTAAGACGTCATGGTCCAAAGGCATCATCTTTATAGCCTAAGGACATCATTCCATGGCCTAGGGATTTAATTATATTTATTATGATCCGAAGGTATCATTGGCCAAAGGCATCATCCTTCATGGCCTACGGACATCATTTCATGACCAGAGGATATAATTTGTGATTAGCATAGTCCTAGACGCTATAGCCTAAGATGTCATCCTTATCGTCTTACGGCAAAGTTCATGGTCTAAAAGGGAACTTGCATCACGTTTATGATTATTTTACTATTTAATATATGTGCTCTAACCATTTCTTTTACGTAGAGATTCTTTTAGTTACAAATTACAGAGCCTGCGAATGTCTGAATTTCGCCACCGTTCCGCTATCGAGTGCATCAAACCTCCTGTTTCTTTCGATACCCTAATCATTTTCTATACCGCGACCATTTCAATACAAACTTCAAGATTCGTATTGTTTTGGTCATTCAAATCGTTCTTAAATCCAGAACTACACACGACCTAATTCCCGTATAACCAGAGATATGTAGGCGACTTTAAACCGAAGTCTCGGCCACAAACCTTTTGCTCTATTCGGTCCCTTCAATAATATTCCATCGGTCGAAAAAAATCGGCTACTCCGTCAACTTTCTTTGCTCAACAATTCATCCTTCATTCCCGAGCAAAGAAGGGGCAGCTATTGACACCCAATTTTGACCGACCCGCAACTTATTTTGCGCATTTTATATATATATATTTAAATCGGTATTCTAATAATTTTGCGAAATAAATGAATTTATTTCACGCAACTAGTATTTTGCTTCCAAAATGTGGTCTTTATATTGTCATTTTATATTTATTATCATTTACTAAAAATAATAATAATAATAAATAGACAAACAAAATATATTATTCTAGCAAGTAATAATGGTAATAATATTTTAATTTTATTAGTCATATCATTTTTATAATTATTATTACTACTGTCGTTATTTTAATATTAGCAATGCGCGTATCGTATTATTTTTAGTAACATCTTTTGAATCGTTTTATTCAAAATGATAATTTTAATGCGTTTTTCATAATAATTTTGGCGTGAATTACGTATTATATTACACAAGTTTACAATTCAAAGTGTTATATTTTTATGTTACCCATATTTGTTCAATTCGCAACCTTTTTAATAAAACTTATGTCAATTTTAACTAAATCCTTGAAATTTCATTGCAATTCTAGTCAATTTCCTTGAAATTATTTCAATTCTAGCCATTCCTTTACAAATTTTTGCACTTTTAGCCCAAATTAAATCAATCAGTGGCTTAATTTTAAATTTATACAATTTTTGGCTAGTATCTAAATCCGAGTTACCCATTTTCAACCCGAATCCGACCCAAACCTGCAGAGCTTTTAATCTCAACCGTTCAGAAGGTCTTGATCCGATGGCTACGAATTAATCCTCCACTTTCCTTTTTTTTTAAAAAAAATCAAATAAATACCAAAAAAAACCCTAAATCTTCTCATTTTCTCCCCCTAAACCGCCGGAATACTCTCTCCCTCTCCCTCCATGTTTGCCGCTAACTCCTTTCCCCGCCGGCGCACGCCGACAACCTCCTCCCTCTGCCTCTCTCTTCCTTTCCCGCCTCCTGCCACCGCGAAAGAGCCCCCAAAACCCTCACTGCCACTGCCCGCCGCACCAACAGCCGCGGCGCTGCCCCTCTCCTCTCCATCACACGCCTCAGCCACCAAACTCCCCCGTCGGCAGCCCTTGCTGGCAGCCCTCACTCCCCAGTCGCCTCCTCAATCTCATCTCTCCTCACCCGGCGAAAACACCCCCAAGCTGCCGCCACTCCTCTCCCCTCTCCTCACTGCCATCTTCCCACCGGAACAACCACCCCGACAACCTCTTTTTCTCCTCGCTGTCACCGACGCGACAACCACCCACCAACCGCCGCCAGCAACCCCAATCTCAACCCCAACAGCCCCATCCACTCTCTCTTCTTCAAACACCCACATCCCTTCCCTCCTCCATCTCGCCAGAAAAACCCCTCCAAAAAACCCACCGAAAAACCTCAACTCCCCACTGCCGCCTCCCTCTCTCCCTTAAACCCTACACCAAATATCAACCCAAACCATAACCCACTGGAAACCCCAAGCCGACAGCCCCTCTTCGAGAAAATGAGCTTTCTGTCTAACCACCAACATATTCTAGGAAAATTCGATCAATAGCAGTAATGATAGTTGCACATTTTTGTATGGATTTCGAAGATTGATGATGGATTCGCAGTATTATTCTATTTTTGTGTTGAAGTGAGATTATAATTTCATATTATATTTTCATGCATGTGTTGCAAATTTTGTCTTTAATTTGGATGTTGGTGGTGTTTTTATTTTTCAAACCCACTCGTCTAGAAAGTTTTATATTTTTTTGGTTGTGAATTGTATTTTGCAGGTATATTGTTGTATGGATAAGAATGAGTGTGATTGAAGTAATTTTGATTCTTGATAGGTTGCCTTAATTTTGTCAATTGACTGATTTTCTTGATTTTGTTAAATAAGGATGAATTAGCATGATTATGGTATAATTTGATCAAGAATCTGGCTACTTGAATGTTTTGGGAGCTAATTATGGTGGGATAGGATACTTTACTTGTTATTTTTGGTAAACATGCACAATATACAGCTTTAGTTTCTTCTTTAGTCTGATTAAGGAAATTTTTATTTTTGATTGATTCTCAATTACTCCTTTTCCTTCTATTTGCCTGGACTTATTGGCTATATAAGCCTAACCCCTTTTTCATTCAAGGACAAGAAAAAATAATAACTTTATTCACACACCTTTACACGAATTTCTTCAGAACACTCTTATCGAAAGAAACTTCATCTTCTGCCTCAAAATCCTCCTCTATACTCTGCTCTTTTCAATTAAAAAAGAGAGTTTGTTCTTTGCAATCCTTTTCATTCGAGTTCAAGATTAAGCTGATTTTAATTACTGTTAGATATCTAGTAAGTCTTCACTCTCTTATTTTTTTTCATACATTCTCAAATTGCTTGCTATTTAATTCATTATTTTGCCATCGGTATTACTAGTTTATTTAGTTTTGCATGTTTCTTTAAGTTTGAAGAGTCGCCCGGGATCGAAAAAGGATGTCCTTTGAAGTTTTTTTTCTTTCATGTCATTGTAGTATTTATTTTTCAGTAAAAACAAATGTAATAAAATAATAGTGAAAATCGGGGTATTTATTGACCGGGAGCAGGGAGAATACGTGTTTTGTTTTATTTATTTTTTTTATTTCTAATATTTCAAACAAGAATTCACTAAAACTTTTCTTCTAAAAACCATCGTCTAACCTCTTTTCAAACTTGAGTTAGACAATGCGATAAATGAAAAGGCTATCTCCTAATCTATAGTTAGTGAGGGAGCCAAACGGAATTACGAGACCTAATTCCATTTTTAAAAGAAAAAAAATGACGCCCCCGGGAGCACCACTTACTCAAATCTCAAAAGGGAATGATACGTATTTATATGTAAATACTTTTTCTTGTGCGTATTATTATGACAAATTTTCATTCATTTTTCTCAAAAATAAAAAATATTTTTGACGGTCCCAAATAAAAAATGTTTCTAGGGAAGGAGCTATAATAAACTAATACCATAGTCTCGTATCCACAAGAAACTAATATTTTTTTGAAAAAACCCTTTTAAATCCCTCTAAAATAAATAAATAAATAAAATAATAATAACATATCTTTTTTTTATGAGGTATTTTACTCGAGTAGTTTAGATCTTTCACTTTTATGATTTGCTCGTTTTCTTACCAATATTACGTGCCCTCGCTAATTCTAAGCAATAATAAAAAGAATTTATGTGCTCACTTAGAATAAAGATTAGAATATAAATAAAGAACGACTTTTGTTGCTTGCTCAGTTATAAGTTGAAAAGTCGAATTCTTCTTTTAGTTATAATTAATTAAGCTAACAATGTGTCACTTAGTCACCTACTTAATAAAATAAAGTAAAATAATGTGCTACCATTTAACTCAATCTAAAAAATAAGAGACCCTATTTGCAACCCCCCACATAGAATGCGAGACATGGTCGGGACCCACATTTGCGGACCTCGAAGGGTGCTTAACCCCTTCCCTTCAAGGTAATTTGAGCCCTTACCCTATCTCTGGTACCTTGACCTTTAGGCTAGAATGGTGTCCTAATGCACCCGATCATTAGGTGGCGACTCTTCAATATCCAAAAATCCCAAAAGAGTCGTTGCCACGTCGTCGTCGAGGTTCCCATCTTTTCGCGAGAAAAAATGGGGCGTGACAATATTTATATTATTTTAAAATAATATATAATTTTTTTTTCAATTTATATTGCATATATACAATTTTGAGGGTCAATCAAAATTTCCCCCAAAATTTTATTTATGTTTTTAAATATTTAAAATTATTAATTGTTGTAATTTATAGTGGGTCAAACAGATATGTAAAGCCCTTAAATTTATCTCTAAATTTTATTTGACACTCTACTTAACTTTGTTCCGTTTTTAACCCTTCAACTTTAATTTTCATATTTCATTTTGACACTTCTGTTCAAAGAATCAAAACACAGAGAGAATGTGTTTCGCATGTCATGACATGACACAAAATCTAATTAAAAATAAATAAACAACTCCTCTAACTTGCCCTCATTTTTTATTTTAACAATCTATCTTACTTCTCCGGAGGCGCCATGCGGTATGGCACAGCCGCTGGCGGGGTGGCACCAGGTACAAGCTCGATTTTGTGATCCACCTCCCTCTTAGGTAACTTCTTTGGCAGCTTGGGCGGCATCACATCCTTGAATTCCTCCAGAACAGGAACAATTTCTCTAGGATGATCTCCGGTGGGAGGAATTGGTGCTTCCTCCTTCAAGGCAACCAGGTAGGTTGGCTCCCTCTTCTTGACTCCTTTGGAAAGTTGCAGTGCTGAAATTTGCTTCTCTCGAAGTCGAGCTTCTCGTTCTAGCGGCACTAGATGAGTGTTGCCTTCCTACAAGATCCACATGGCATTTGCAAAGGGGATGGGGACAGCCTTAACTTTGTCCATGAACTCAATACCCAAAACGATTGGATAGTCGTCCATGGTGACGATAGAGAAATCAATGAGGCCGTTCCAATCACCTAAGCAAACCCTTACATCTCGGGCAACTCCAAAGGTGGCTGTGGGTTCAGCATTGACCCCTTTGAGCCAACCGCATCCTTTCTCATACCGGATGCCCAATCTTTTGGCTTCTTCAACTTGGAGGTAGTTGTGGTCAGCCCCCGTGTCAACAAGTGCCTTTACGGTGTGTTCTCCGACCGTGGCTTCCACGTACAGCCTCCCTTTTTTCTCAGTCTTGGGCACCTCCACTTTTCCCTTGATTGCGTTGAGGAGTTGTAGGGCTCCTACTTTCTCCTCTTCCCGTTCTCGTTCCTCAATCAACGCTGAAAGTTTGGCCCTCTTAGGGCATTCCCTTGCTTTGTGTGGGCCTTCACAAAAGAAGCATTTAAGCGGGTGTTTCTCGCCAGCCTTGGGTACCTTGGGTCCCTTCACCTTGTTGGTTATCTCCTTGCCTCGATGTTCTCCCCCACTCTTTCCCTTGCCGCCCTTATCCTTGGATTTAAGCTTCTCTGGTTTCTTAAACTCGATAAGGGATTCGGCAATGGAAATAGCAGTGGTCAAGTCTTGGGCTCCTCGTCTCTGGATCTCGAGTCTAGCCCACTGCGGTAGCCCATCCATGAAGGCAAAGAAAGCTTCCTTGTCAGGATAATCGGGGATTTCGAGAAGTACCTCTGTGAATTCCTTTACATACTCCCGTATGCTTCCTTTGTGTTGAAGATGCCTTAGTTTGCCGCGAGCCTCCTCTTCAACGTTGCTTGGATAGAACTGCTTTTTGAGTTCACTCTTGAACTCCGCCCAAGTGCCTATCGAGCAGGTGCCTCTTTCAATGTCCCCCTGTCTCCTCCTCCACCATACCATCGCGGTATCCTTGAGGTAGAGGCAAGCCATATCTACCTTCGACGCTTCGTCAGTTATGGCGAGCGCCCAAAAGTATTGTTCCATACTCCATAAGAAGTTGTCTAGTTCCTTCGTATTCCTAGACCCTTTGAAGGTCTTGGGGCGTGGAACGTCCATTCTAGCGGGGGGGTAGTCCTTATCTCGGACGTAGATGGAGTACCTTGGGCAAGAGCCCTCTTGCACAAGCTGAGTTCTTCCTCGGTGCTCTCCAGTTTGCGCAAAAGCATCCCTAGCTCTTCCCGGACCGACAAAATCTCTGCCTTGTGGGATTCCTCCATGGCCTTCATACCATCGAGACATTGGGCCAGGACCTGGTTCATGGCGGACTGCATCTCCTCCCGCAACTCCCCCATGTTCTGTTCGACCTCCTCGAACTTCTCTTGCCCGTCGGCTACCGCAAGCTCCACCCGAGCTAGCCGTGCCTCGAAGTCGCCCATGGGTTCCCTCGATTGAGATCTGTGACCCTTGGCCTTCTTGTCGGCTACATTTCCTACTTGGGTAATCTCGCTTCCGCCTTCCATTTTCCCTGGATGTTCCAATAGTATTCAACCTTGCGCTCTGATACCAACTGTCACGGACTTGGTCGCAATTCCAACGAACCGTGCGGCCTAGCAAACTTTCTCGCTATAAGTTGCTAGTCAGCCTTGTTTCTAACGCCTAGCGGAAGATAGAAGTTATAAGTGAAAGGACTAAATAAGGAACTTGAGACTCTTGAGGAACAAAGAAAGAAATTTGTATTGCTCACAAAGGCTTTACCATGTTTGATTTGCTTGTCTGCTTGCTTGGTTCCAAATGAGAGGGTTGGAGAGGTATTTATACTACCCCACCTCCTCAATGGATGGCCAGGATCTATTTGATCCAATGGATACAATTACAGACCTAGCACCTTCTTCCAAAAATATCTAAGATATTTACAATCCACCTAAAATATCTAAGATATTTTACAAGACAACCTTTCTTAAGATTTGTCTACAAGGTTCTAGAACCTTCCAGGATGCTCCCTCAAGCTCCACAAGCTTCTAGAGAGTTCCAAAGCCTTCAAGATTCTTCTAGAATTTCCTGGAAAATTCTAGATTGTCTCTTAGCAGATTTTTAGGCGAAATTTGAGCGGGATGTCACAACGGATACACAAATTTGTTTCGGATATTTTTGACTCGTTGGTGAAAGAATGTCAAACAGCTATGCTGATTGGGGACATAGGCATTGCCAGACTCACGGTGTATGCTGAGCAGATTAAATGGGAGAAACTCAAGGAGAAAAGGGCACACGATCCCAAGAGAGCCCGCTTTGATGGTAGGTTCTCCGGTCTAGGAATATTGGGTTTGGTCGCTTCCAACAGGGCCAAGGTTCGGGAGCTCGGGTGCCTAATTCTCGGGCACCCCCTCCCGGGGTACCGATAGGTGGCAGACTAGGATATATCTTGTGTGACAGGTGTGGGAAGCCCCACACAGGTGCCTGCCAAAAGGATTTGGGGCTTTGCTTCGGATGTGGAAGTAAGGACCATAATGTTGTTGATTGCCCTAGAAATGTGCGCGGAGGCCGAGGTCAAGTAGCCAAGGCGGGCAGGGTCAGCAGAGAGGTCCTCCAGGTGTTTCCCCGAGAAACAACAGGTTCTATGCACTCCATGCTCACCAGGATGTCGAGGAGGCTTCAGATGTTGTGACTGGTATGTTAAAAGTCTTTGATTTTGATGCTTATGTTTTGCTTGACCCAGGTGCAAACTTGTCTTTTGTGACTCTGCTGTTGGATGTTAAATTCGGTTTGAAACCCCAGATTTTAAGAGAGACTTTCTCGATCTACACCTCCGTGGGTGAATCTATTGTTGCTCATAAAGTCTATCATAGGTGCCCTGCTGCTGTGCTACATAAAATCTTCCCATGTGATCTTGTGGAACTCGAAATGTTTGATTTTGATGTGATTCTTGGGATGGATTGGCTGCATGCATCCTATGCTTCCATAGACTGTAGAACATGGAAAGTCCAGTTCCAACCTCCCGGTGAGCCAGTTCTTGAATGGAAGGGTAGTGATTCCTCTGTTAAAGGTAGGTTTATTTCCTACCTCAAGGTGCGGAAAATGATTTCTAAGGGGTGCATCTACCATATGGTGTGGGTCAGGGATACAGATTTCGAGGTGCCTACTCTCGAGATGGTCCCTATGGTGAATGAATTTTTGGATGTATTTCCTGAGGACTTACCGGGCGTTCCTCCGGATAGAGAGATAGACTTTGGCATAGATCTTCTTCCAGATACTTAACCTATTTCTATCCCTCCGTACTAGATGGCCCCTGCAAAATTTAAGGAGTTAAAGGAGCAGTTTAAGGACCTATTAGAGAAGGTTTTTATTCTGCCTAGTACATCACCGTGGGGTGATGCCGTGTTGTTTGTAAGAAAGAAGGACGGGTCTCTCCGTATGTGTATTGATTACAGGCAGCTAAATAAGGTGACCATTAAGAACAAGTACCCGTTGCCGAGGATTGATGATTTTATTTGACCAGCTTCAAGGTGCCACTCACTTCTCAAAAATTGATCTCCGTTCCGGGTATCATCAGTTGAAGGTTAGGGAGTGTGATATACCCGAAAAAACTTTTCGGAAAAGGTATGGGCATTTCGAATTTGTGGTGATGTCGTTTGGTCTAACTAATGCCCTGGCTGCATTTATGGACTTGATGAACATAGTGTTTAAACCTTTCCTGGACAGCTTCGTGGTGGTCTTTATTGACGATATCCTCGTTTACTCCCAAAGTGAACAACAACACGGGAATCATTTGAGGATGACCCTCCAAACTCTAAGGGAAAAGAGATTGTATGCCATGTTTAGCAATCGTGAGTTCTGGTTGGGCGAAGTGGCTTTCCTCGATCATGTGGCGTCCGGAGATGGTATCAAGGTGGATTCGAGAAAAACAGAGGCTGTGAAAAATTGGCCTAGACCATTGACTCCTTCCGATATCCGCAGTTTTCTCGGGTTGGCCGAGTACTATAGAAGGTTCGTGGAAGTTTCTCATCTATTGCATCTCCATTGACCAAGTTGAGCCAGAAGCAGGCTAAGTTTATATGGTCGGATGAATTCGAGAGGAGTTTCCAAACCTTGAAGGATCGGCTTACATCAACTCCCATCTTGACCTTGCCAAATAGTTCGGAAGGGTTCGTAGTGTATTGTGATGCCTCGCAGATCAGATTGGGTTGTGTGCTCATGCAGAATGGTAAGGTGATAGCGTATGCATCAAGACAATTGAAGGTGCATGAGCAAAACTATCCCGCACACGACCTTGAATTGGCAGCGGTGGTTTTTGCTTTGAAAATTTGGAGGCACTATTTTTACGGGGTCCATGTTGATGTATTCACCAATCACAAGAGTTTCCAATATGTTTTCACCCAGGGGGTTCTTAATCTCAGGCAAAAGAGGTGGTTAAAGTTTCTAAAAGATTACGACATGAGTGTGTTGTATCATCCGGGCAAGGCCAATGTTGTAGCCGACACTCTCGGTTGTCTATGGGAAGTGTGGCGCATGTTGAAAATGGGAAAAAGGATTTGGCAAGGGATGTTCACCGATTGGCTAGGTTGGGTGTTAGGTTGACTATTCCAGCAAGGGTGGTATTCGGGTTCAGAATGGGGCAGAATCTTCTATGGTGAATGAGGTGAAAACTAAGCAAGATCTAGATCTATCATTATGTGAGTTGAAGAAGTTGGTTGCTACAAAGGAGATTGAGGTTTTCTCCCAAGGGGGAGATAGTGTACTTCGGTACCAAGACCAGCTTTGTGTTCTCGACATGGATGACCTTAGGAAGGTGATTATGAGTGAGGCTCATAACTCTACTTACTCTATTCACCCGGGGTCTACTAAGATGTATCCGGATCTGAGAGAGGTGTATTGGTGGCATGGTATGAAGAGGGATATTGCTAAGTTCATGTCCGAATGCCCGAGTTGTCAACAGGTGAAGGTAGAACACCAAAGGCTCGGTGGTTTAGCCCAAGACATTGAAATTCCCACATGGAAGTAGGAGGATGTGAATATGGACTTTGTGGTTGGATTGCCTCAAACCCGAAGGCAATTCGACTCCATTTGGATTGTTGTGGATCGGATGACAAAATCAGCTCACTTTCTACCGGTCAAGACTACCTACAGTGCCGAGGACTATGCGAGGTTGTATATTCAAGAGTTGGTGAGGTTGTATGGCGCACCTAGATCCATCATATCGCATCGTGGTGCTCAATTCACTTCCCACTTTTGGAAATCTTTTATGAAGGGCCTTGGGACTAAAATTAAGTTGAGTTCCGCTTTTCATCCTCAAACCGATGGCCAAGCGGAGAGGACTATTCAAACCTTGGAGGATATGTTGAGGGCGTGTGTGTTGGAGTTTAAGGGGAATTGGGATGACCATCTTCCACTCATCGAGTTTTCTTATAATAATAGCTTCCATGCTAGCATTGGTATGGCGCCGTTTGAAGCCTTGTATGGGAGGACGTGTATATCCCTGGTGGGATGGTTTGAATTGGGTGAGATGGCTTTAGTTAGCCCGGATTTAGTGTTGGATGCTATGGAGAAGGTAAAGGTGATTAGGGAGAGATTGAAAGCGGCCCAAAGTCATCAAAAGTCCTATTCGGATAGTAGGAGAAGGGACCTCGAATTTCATATCGGGGACTGGGTTTATGTGAAAGTCTCTCCTATGAAGGGCATTATGCTTTTCGGCAAAAAAGGCCAGTTAAGCCCCCGATATGTTGGCCCTTATGAAATTGTTGAGCAGGTTGGAGGTGTGACTTACAAGTTGGAGTTACCTCCGGATTTAGGTTCCATTCATCCGGTCTTCTATGTGTCCATGTTGAGAAAATTAGTGGGTGATCCTAGCACCATTGTGCCTTTGGAGGGGATTGAGGTCGAGGAAAATTTGACTCATGAGGAGTTGTCGGTGGCAATCTTGGATAGGAAAGTAAAGCGACTTCGCAACAAAGATGTGGCTTCGGTAAAGGTACTATGGAGAAATCAGCTTATGGAAAGTGCTACTTGGGAGACAAAACTGGACATGATAAAACGATACCCCCATCTCTTCCAATCTACTCAAGCCTAAGGTACTAGAGACTTTCCTTATTAATTGTATCATTTTCTTGCCCTCTTGAGTCTCATGACATGACATGCATATGTGTACTCTAAAAGACTTTCTTTTCTTTACAAATGAGTTGAATTCAATTTTGATATGAGTTTGGTCTTGAACTATAATTTGACTTGTGGCATAAAAAGCTTTTTGTACAAACCTTGTAATTTGAGTTGAGCTGTGTGTTGTATCTTGTGTCGGAACTATCTTTCCTAAACTCTTACTTTTCAAGCCTTGTTCTTGCACATTCGGGGATGAATTTTCCCAAGGGGGAGATGATGAAAGGCTCCAGATCATTGACGTCATTTGAGGTCCACAAAACTTGCCCAAACAATTTTGCCAGGCATCACCTCAGGGGGAGCCTACACGGCCCGTGTGAAGCCACACGGACTGTGTGGCCTCTCGTGGAGTGACACCCGGGAGAGTGGAGGGTAAACGGGCCTCCACACAGTCCGTGTAACTCTACACGGTCCGTGTGGCCTCCCGTATGGTGGACTGCGTAGAACCACCTTCACTCGGACAAAGTCACGGTCTGTGTGACTTTAGACGATCCATGTGGTCCTCTGTCTAGTCTCATGTGGAGAGTCACCTATATACGAACGGGGTCACAGTCCATGTGACCCCAGGTGGTCCGTTTATCGGTCCGTATTGTGATACATAGTCCGGAAAATCTCGCCTCTGAAAAATTGAAGTCTAGGGACATGGCACAGTAAATGGTCCGCGTGACACTACACGAACCGTATACCCAACCGTGTGCCCAGACGGACCAATTTCAGGTCCGTTTCATTAATGGCTTTTTTGAAATATTGGTTATTCCCAACGAATATTTGGTCATTTCCCACCCCTACTAAGCTCCCTATATAAGCCTAACTTCACCAAATTTCAGCATTTCTCTCATTTCCACTTCTCTCTCAAAGAATTCACTCCTCCACTCCAACCTCTCACTAGGATTTTTCAAGCTTAGGCTCTCAATTTGAAGCCTATTCCTCTTAGTGTTGTCTTCAACCAGGTATGTGGGGTTTGATTCTTGGTTCCTTTCAACCAAGAAGGCCCAAGTTCTTTTCAAACTATATTATGAACTTGTCTACTTAAATGTGAATTTTGACTACTTGATCTTGGTTACTTGAACAATGCATATGCTATTTAAGACTCCGAATTTTGAGTTATGTAAAGTTTTATTATGATGGTCTACTTGGACTATGGAACTATGAACATGCATGTCCCTTTAAAGATGTTATTATGCATGGTGATTTATACTACATTTTCATACGAATTTTCATTGTGGATTTCCTAGACTTTACATTATTTTGCTATACCTTAAATATACTCTATATTACCCATGTCATCCCTACATCATGCATTGCATCACATTCATGACATTGGTACATGGAAATCTTGGAAATATGGGATTAAGCCCAATCTTGTCCTAGAAGGCAAATTTTGATATGATTTTGGTAAGACATGGGATATGACAAAAAAGTGATCACCGGTATGTTTACGATTTATGGATCTTGGAGCGTCTTGGGTGTTTACACCATCTTGTACTTGGCTCTTGGAGCATCTTGGGTGCTTGCACCATCTTGTATATGTAGATGAGCTATTCCTTGCATGAACCATGTGATCTTGATCTTGTAATTTGGCATTTGAGCCTACTTGTGCATTTAACGACTTGAAATGGATATTTGACTCTCTCTTGGAAAGCATATGTATATGTATATATATATATATATAAGTATTCTCGTGGGATGTGTAAGACTTAGCACCGATGGATTGGGGCGTTAGGGATATCCCTAAGGTCCCTCTCCCTTTCCTTGAACTATGTGCCAACATAGGGACGGATATTATTCGTCTACTTGTTTATGATATGGCATGTCTTGATATGATTCTTGAAAATCCTTCCAAAATGGGGGTCCCATAAGAAAGGTGACCATCCACCGAAGTGGGGTTGCCCGTAAGGTGTGATGTAGATTACCTTTGGCAAGTAATCTTCTCCCTATAGGTGGGAGGTCCCAATCTGTCCGATTCGTGTAATAGCTCGCATGGATTTGGTTTGTCGGTTATAGTCCATCCCCGCTATATGTATATAGGAGTATTATTACATTTGCACGCATCATGCATTCTATGGCATCTTGTATATTAAATTCCTTGGCTTATATGATCCTGATGTATTATGTGCCCTTGTCATCTAACATCGATATATAGGTCCGGTAAGTCATATGCATTGCATACCCGCATACTTAGTACATTCCAACGTACTAACGCATACTCTCTACATGATTTTATCATATATGGACCGGGCAGTTTGAGTACCAGCCATTAGATGAATAATTCTTCTTGCAGATATTTTACGGTGAGCCCCGTCTTCCGAGGGCGTGCTTTTGTTCTTGTATTCCTTGTGTATATATACTGTTTTGTTGAGGGTGAGCCCGGAACTTGTCCTGGCCCCCGTTCCTTAACTAGAGGCACTTGTTAGGTGTTTTGTAAAAACCTCATTATTTGGCTTCATTTATCTCTCTCTCTTTCTCTCTCTCTCTCTCTCTCTCCTTTATAGATTTAGATTTCTGATATTAAATTACTTGTCTTTAAAAGCTCTCGAACCAAGCTTCGTAGATTCTCAAATTTTGAGGCTTGTTTGGGGACTCTCAGGTCCCCATTCGCCGTGTCAAAACAAGGCCTCGACTCCGGGTCGTGACACCTTTCTTTGGGTAGGATCGATGAAAGAGATCGTGGACAAAAAAACTTGACTAATCCAATTTTAAGCCGGCCACATCTTCATCTTTTGAAAGACTCTTGGTACGGACTCTGGAATCATGGCCGAACCCTGGTTTTGGGTTTCCTACATATCTCGGGTTACATGAGAATTCAGGCCACTTGTAGTTCAAACACTTGATTTTACGCACAATTTGAAAAAAATAAAAAAATCAAAAGCTATCCCAATATCGAATTATGGAGAAATTGGAATGCTTGAGACTGAGATTTTAAGGGCAAATGTTAGAATACAGCTGAGTTTTCAAAATCGAGCCCGCCTACATATCCTTGGACCTAGGAATCAGGTTGTTTGTAGTTTGACTCTATCGGTTGAAAAGGGAATCTCTTATTCTGAGATAACCTCTGGTTCAGGAGGAGTGACTGACAAATCGAATCCTGAAAAGGAGGCTTGTAATCTCTTAACTATAAATATAGTGCACTTCACACCCATAATTAAGAATTTACACGGACAATAATTTTCAAAAACTCTTTGTATATTGTCACTCGGATTGGAAATGTTGCTTCCAGTGAGAGTTGAGATCATCCGGAAGTGATACTTGAAAACTAACAAACTCAAAGAAGATACCCACGTGCCTTTTGATAGGGGTGTGGTTGGATTATGGTGGGACTCGCTTCTCAGCTCATGTTCGAAGAGTTTGAAGCCCCTCTTCAGACTATGTCCCAGTTCGCTGCTAAGAAAAAGTTCCACATTGTGATACATCCTATTTGATGGCGTACGCACATGTGGTTTGCTTGAGAATTCATCCTCTTAGATGCTCTCGATAAAGAATGATATAAAACTTGTTAGTAGTAAATGAAACATAAATATGAATACAATTTGCGCAAACCTGATTTAATGCATCATTCCGAAGGAGATGACAATCCAATAGTAGATTAACGTATCACGCTGGAGGAAGTGACGCTCCAATAATAATTTAGCTATCACGTTGAAGGAAGTGATACTCCAATAATAATTTAACTATCACGTTGAAGGAAGTGACGCTCCCATGATAACTTAACTATCACGTTGAAGCAAGTGATGCTCCAATAATAATTCAACTGTCACGTTGAAGGCAGTGACGCTCCAATAATAATTTAACTATCACATTGAAGGCAGCGACGCTCCAATAATAATTTAACTGTCCCATTGAAAGAAGTGACGCTCCAATAATAATTTAACCATCACATTGAAGGAAGTGATGCTCCAATAATAAGTTGACGTGTCACACTAAAGGAGGTGACAATCCAATAATAAAATAACATGTCATACTAAAAGAGGTAACGATCCAATAATAATTTTAATGTGTCACGCTGAAGGAGGTGACGATCCAATAATAAAATAACGTGTCACACTGAAGGCAATGACGATCCAATAATAAAATAACGTGTCACACTAAAGGCAGTGACACTCCAATAATGATTTTAATGTATCATACTGAAGGAGATGACGATCCAATAATAAATGTCACATTGAAAGCAGTGACGCTCCAATAATAATAAATTAACATGTCACGCTGAAGGAGGAGACAATCCAATATTAATGTAACATGTCACACTGAAGGCAGTGACGCTCCTATAATGTAATGTGTCACATTGAAGATAATGATACTCCAATAATGATTTTAACGTATTATACTGAAGGAGATGACGATCCAATAATAAATGTGTCACATTGAAGGTAGTGACGTTCTAAGAATAAATTAACATGTTACGCCGAAGGAGGTGACACTCTAATACTAATTTAGCGCGTCACACTGAAGGCAGTGACACTCCAATAATGTAATGTGTCACACTGAAGGCAATGACGCTCCAATAATAATTTAACTGTCACATTGAAGGAAGTGACACTCCAAATTTGAAACTTTATAGAACTTGCAAAGAAGAAAATAATATGTCAATAAAAACTGAGAAAATTAAAATAACGAAGGACTAGAAAAATAATAAATAAATTATTAAATTGAGTTCTTGGCACCAAAACTCCTTAACATATATAATAACTTCTCTAACAGATTATCTCGTGTCTTTTCCTTGTGAACATTTGGCTTGAGTCTTTCAAAATTTGAGACAGTCTTTGAAATTTACCTCCAATTCTAATAACGATAGCTGTGGATTTTAAATCTACGTAATAACAGAATTAACTTATTAAAATAAGTAATAATAATAAAAGATAAATTGAAAAATGAGGTTGCTTAGCTCATATTGATCGAGATAAAATATCGCAATCTTGGTCATTGTGCTAGGCTATCTTACCTATTACATTGAGAAAATGTGTTATAAATCGCAATAAAGTAATACAAAGAAATCTAGGAAATGAATAGTGTACTGAGAATAAATTCAAGAAGAATAAATTCAAGAAACAGGTAAAAGTAAAAGTCATATGAATCATGACGAGGCCACTATGGGTCTAACAATGCTTTGCGACTTCATAGTTCCTGCATCCAAAGAAAAATTCTTAGTTTTGAGAGATTGATTTATGTTGGTTTTGCCTTGCCATCTTGATTCTTCTCAGCCATCTGATTTACACACTGAATTCATCTTAAAATGCAGGTTTGACAAAAATTTTGAGGGCCCTCCACAAAAATTCTACCCAGTTTTAAAATACAAAAGAAGTTTTAACCTTCTTGCAATTTTCAATTGATTTCTTGATAGAACCTTATATATTTTCCCCAGTTGCAACTTTGACACGACTTTAACTCTGGATCGTTGGAGGAATGCCCCAATTTCCATTGTAAAGAGGAATGAAAATCTTATGGGCATATGACCGAGTCGGTGTTGCGCCTACGTATCCCGCTGATACAGGAATCAGGTCAAACGTAGTTCCAAGATAAAAAAGGGATTGAGATTTTTTAGATAACACGATCGAAGCCAATAAAGGCCGCCTACGTATTCCACTAGGAAACTCAGGTTGAACGTAGTTCACAGTACAAAGAAAAAACATTATAAAGAAAGTAAAACCATAACGCTATTACAAAGGATAGAAAGTAATAAAATGCGATTACAAGGAAAGGAAACACTAAACTTCAAATGTAGGATTGGAAGATGCCAAAACATGATCTCTAGAAAATGTCATCTCTTCATTGTAACTGGTTTCGCCATTAACTACTCCTTGTGCTCAGGAAGTGGATTGTTTTTCACATTCGAGCCTGTGCAAGTTCAACTGCCTTGTTATCAATCAGGTCTTGAATCTTGTGCTTAAGGGTGATACACTTTTCTGTATCATGCCCAGCAACCCCTGAGTGATAAGAACAATGCTTATTTAAGTCATACCAATGGGATGAAGTATTCACAACTTTAGCTTCTATTAGGTGGAGTAATCCTGTTGTCTTCAACCTCTCGAAAAGAACAGCCAATGGCTCTGCCAATGGAGTGAAGACTCGAGGGGATTTGTTTCTCAAAATTGGGACGAGGTGCACTGTTTTGCATCGGTCGTAGAGTACGATGTGTTGCTTGCATGTTGTAGATGGGGTACTGTGTAGTGGGATAGCTTGGAGGTGGCACACGATTATATGAGGTAGATCCTTGGGTCATTACTACCATAACTTATTTTTCCTTCTTCTTTCCATTTCCAAATGAACCAGATTGGAAGGCTCTATTATTGAATTGGGATGATGTCAAACTTGTAATTCTCCCTGTCTTAAGACTATCCTCAATCATTTCTCCAGCTTTGATAACTTCAGAAAATGTCTTTCCATCCATTGTCACCATTCGTTCATAGTATTCTGCTTCTTGAGCTTGAATGAAATAAGTGATCATCTCTGCTTCTTCCTTTGGTGGATGTACCCTGGATGCCTTTTCTGTCCAACGTATGGCATATTCTCGGAAGCATTCTGTTGATTTTTTCCTTAGCTTTGTAATGGAGATTCTATCGGGGGTGATCTCAACATGAAACTTGTAATGATCCACGAAAGCATCGGCCAAATCATCCCAAGTGCGCCATTTAGTCAAATCTTGCTTAGAGTACCATTCCAAAGCTCTTCCAGTCAGACTTTGATTTAACAATTTTATTATTATTCCTTCATCACTTCCAACACCAATAAACTTTTCACAATAGGCTTTCAAGTGAAAGATTGGATTTCCTGATCCATCAAACTTTTCAAACTTTGTAATCTTGTGACCAAGTGGCAACTCAACATCAGGGAACATACACAACTCTTCATATCTCACACTTTGATTACCACAGAGGTCTCTCATAGCATCCTCCAAGATCTTCATCTTCCTATTCATTGCTTTAATATCAACAACTTTTGCATCATTTTTAATTTCAACATCTTGATGGTAAAATCATGGCACCTTGACAACAGGTGGAGTAGTAGCATAAGTATAGACTGGTGGAGCATGATGTGTTATAGTTGGAGCCTTTGAAGGAGCAAAGGTGTACACAAGGGGAGCATTCTGAGTTGGACGAGTGAATGAAGCACTTTGAATTTGTTGAGAAGTGGCAAAAGGATTTCCTTGATCAAATTCATTTGAGGTCGGGAGCAGAGGTATCACATGATCTTTTTGGCGAGCATCTAGAGGTAGGTTCTGAAACACAACTTGGTACTGTGTCACCATGAGACTTAATTTAGCAACTCGCTGCTCTAGACGAGCAATGACTTCTAAGTGTGATTCTGTTCCCGTACGAGTATCAGCCATGACAGATGAAGCAGGGAATTCAGATGATGTGATTGTATTGATCAAACTAGATTGCATTTTTGAATGAATTTTCTTAGTAGTTCAAGTAAGAAATGATGAGTTTGTAGCAACTTTCTTGGCCTTAGACTGTGTGAAATACGAATGTTCTGTCAGTGGATACTCAAAAACTTTCTTTGGCGAAGTGAGCAACTTTGATAACCAACACAAGTCAATCTCTCTTCTGTAAAGGAAAGAAAAACTCAAAAGATGAAAGAGTTAGTCCATTAATCGTAATAACCAATCAAAGCAACAATAATATTTGTTTTGCCTAAACAGATTAGTCCAAAATTTGAAGAATGGGATATTATAAAAGAATGACCAAGTGGAAAAAAATTGATCATTTAACGGACCGAAATAAATAAGTTTTATGACTGGAATAAAATATTCACAAACTGACTTTCTGAAAAGTTTAACTGAACATAAAGAAAGGTGTTCTAAAATTGATTTGAACTCGGGGGAGTATTTGGTAATTCCGGCTATTTGATATGGAATAATTTTTTTTAAGGATAACAAGGTCACCGTGAATTTGAGTGATGATCCAATTGAATATAAAGAGTGATTTTACGAGTTTTGACAATAGATTCAAAAACATTTTAAAAAGACTCAAAAATTGAGTTTATATGCCTAATGTGTTCTAAGGCTTTGGAACAGAATAATGAACTATGTCTGAGGCAAAACATAGTATTTAACAAATAAGTCAAACAACACAAGTAAAACAAATTATATATCATTTTCAGCACATAAACGAAATATAACGCGTCCTAATACATATATGTGACCCTTTATGCCAAGGGTAGGCCTAACGATTTGAAGAATGTATTACACCATTTGAAACGTTCCATTTCCCCAAAAATAAATACAACTTTTATAAATAAATTAAATGGGGATACATAAAGGGAAAAGAGGATATAAATCACAAGTCCCACGCAGGGGTACAATACTATTGAACTTCTTAACGTTTCTGAACATCTTTCTTTGTCTTCAATCAACAACAAATCATATATTTAAAATGAAAAACACCCAACTCCAAGGGACAATGCATCGTCAAATAGCGTATACAACCTTCAAATTCTAAACATATAAATATGATCGTCCAATTGGGCAGGGGCCACTTTGTACTCAAGGTAGTCTGTCTAATGGGCCCAACATGCCTTACGTGTTGGTCGTCTTAGGTCAATGCTCCTACAGGGTTTTGGTATCGCTCTACACTAGGTGGACTAAGAATGAGTTATTTTTTAGAGTGAACCAGTGACCCAGGCGGACAACCTAGGCTAGGGAAGTTAACAACCGTTGACCCCGTAAGATCAACTCATTTCGTCAGGGTACCCCGATAGAAATTTTGGATTAAACGGTTGCGACCCGCATAATTGTCATTATAGTAAGAACATTAAAAGTGCCAAATGACAGAAAATGCCATGAAATGCAATGATAATTAAATATTCAAATTTAAACAAATAAAGCAAAAAATTAATACACAATATTCCAAGTAGTTAGTCAAATAAGTCAAATCTTATAGTTAGAACCTAATTAGTCCCCAGCAGAGTCGTCACTTCTGTTATTCGAAAAAAAAAAATGACCTGATTTCAAAATTTTGATTTGTTACTTAATTGATTTAAGTAAACCAAACCAAATTTTTAAAATTTTCAAAATCACCACTTGATTTTTGAGGAAAATCAAGATAACTATTAAATCATTTTAAAAAAACTTAAACAGAAAAAATCTTTTAAAATCCAAAGATAAGGATCCAAGTTCACATTTGCACTTCGATAAGGTTTTCCACACTCGAAGTGGCCGCTAACACGCGTTTATCCGGCGATGAGGACATATTTGACTAATTTTGAAAGATAAAAATCAATTTTAGAAATGGAATTGAAAATGTTCAAATTAGCAAGTTTAAATTACCACATGTTTAATTTGACTAATAAAGATACTCGAAAATGATTTGAACAAACTAAGAAGTTTTCACAAATATTTTCGAGATATTCGGACGACCTAAAATGCATTTCTCGAATTAAAGAATCACAAATATGACATTTAAATAATAACACAAATGGTTTGACTTTGGGGGAAGTTTAATTAGATTAAAAATTAAAACAACAATTAACAATTAGAAGTAAAGCAAATTAGAACAAATAATTATTAAATAAATAAGAGAGAGTAAGGTTTTGGGCCCAAGTCTGGTTGCTGTACGCCTGGGCCAACCACTTCGGCCTGCAACTTTGTATTGGGCCTTCCTTTCTATTTTGGGGGCTTTACTTGCCCATTTAAACTTGTATATCTGCAGGGTATATACACTGTATATAAGTGTATATACCTATAGTTTCACCTGTATTAACCTGTAAATCTGGCATTCCAGCTATCTTGAACCAACTCCTGCCGAAGATTCGAATTTTTCCACTTTTCCCTATATCACGTCACTGTATACATAACATATATCCGTGTATTCAATGATGTTTTAGCCTCCCCAAAAACCTGTGTACTTGCTTCTTTTCATCCTATATGTGATAGGGCTGACTCAAGAAGAAACTTGGGTTTGATTCAACCCGAGAAGATGCGAGGAAGTAGAGTCCCATTGGACTCAAGGATGAGTTGCACAAAACCAAAAAAACGATAAGGATCAGGATACATACATAAATAATTTTTATCACTTAGCTAAGAATCTCACGTTTAACAATCAAAATACACCGGCTCAAACCAAAGCACTTATTCGTTAAGCATTGAATAGTAAGCTTAAGAAACTGAGCAAAGAAAAAATAACATTCTTTGGGAAAATTACCTAAAAATAAGCATTTATTAGTTAAAGAAAAAGGAGCCTTACAGTAGGATGGTTAAGAAATGCTAGGAAAATGAGCTTCTCAATCAACCCAAAAAGCCCAAGATTAAGCAAAATTGCAGTCATTAAAAAGATATCAGAAACCAGCCAGCCAACATTCACAATATTCCCCTTTATTGGATTCGCTCAGAAAGAAGGAAACGTTTTCGATATTAATGCGGCAACTCAGATCATATTTCGGCATTTAGTTCATAGTTAAAAAAGAAAACACACAAGGAGAAAACAACTACACCATCATCATGGCAAACTAAACGGACAGGAAACTGATTTACAACATTATTCAACATTCAAGAGATACCACGAATACAAAACATCATATGTGAGAAATCAGGCTAAATAGTAAGAGGAGCAAACACAATCCTTATTTTCTAAAATAATATCCCTCAAAACAACGAATTCGGAACAAGTAATACTGTTTCAAGAAGCTTAGTTACCACTTTCTAAATTCAGATACATGAAGATGAACTTAGATATTAATCCGCTTTCTAATATAGCAAAGGAACACCAAAACAGACAACATAGACTACAAATATAATCCAACAACAAAACACAAGGCCAATTAGATAGAGTAAAATGAGTACAGTTTAAATCTCAGAATCAGAATAACACTTGCGATAAACTGAATCAGAACAACATACAACAACAATAATAACCAAGAACGCAACAGAATCAGGGATATTTCAGCATAATACTACCATTCAATTTTTATTCGAACAACCCAATAACAAACAAATTCTAAAATTGCAATCATTTGGGGCAGATCCAAAACTTCACACACATAATTTAAAAGAGAAAACGAGAGATTCGAATGAGGATATTACCTCTTTGAGAGCACCAAACAGGGACTAGACGAGCTTAAGAAAGGACTCTTACCACCAACGAACCATGCCCATAGCTTCCTACCCTCGAGAATCGATATGTTTGCTTCGGGAAATTTCTGAAACCAGTGAGCGCTTTTGAAAAATTGCTTTTATTTTCGGTGTGAAATTTCAGTGTCTCCTCCCGTCTCTTTTTTCTAGGTCATTCCCCGACCCCCTAAACAGTGAGAAGAAGGCTGAATTTATAGGGGAGATTAGGGTTCGAAATGGGGGGAAAACGAGTAGAAATTAGGGTGAAATTCAAATTCAAACTTATCTGGAACTAATATATTCTCGACCAAACCTAAAGCCGCTGGGGATGAGAGTGATGTGGACGACGGATAACGAGCAAGGACAAGAGGCGCGGTGAGATGAAGACACGTACAGAGGAGAGACGTTGAATGAATTGAAGTTTGTTGTGGGTTTGTTGAGGGTTGTCAGGGGTCTTTTGGGGTGGTTGTTGTGAGGAAGAAAAAGGAAGAGGGAGAGGGGGTGTGTTGCGTGTGAGTGAGGAAAAGGGAGAGAGAATAGAAAATATTTGGGGGGCGCGTGTGGGGCGTGTGTGTATATATGCGTATGCCAACTTGGGCCGGGCCGGGGGAGTTGCGTTGGGCTCGGTCTTGGGTTGGGGTTTTAGTATCTGGGTTGTGATTAGGATTAAATTGGGTTGAAATTAAAATTGAAAGAATGGTTTAGGAGAAAAATTTAAAAATTAGTCATTTCAATTGTAATTGTGACCAATTAAATGTAATCAAATCGAATTCAATTGACTATTTGGATTACAAGATGAATCAATACAAATTAATCGAAGAGCTTTCAAGAATTAATGACTTGAAATAATTGAATTAATTGCAAAACAATAATTCTTGAAAATTAAAGTGAAATTTATTTGAGAAAAAAATATTTTTTTTGCATTTTGAAAAGCTAATTATTTCAAATTATTAAATTAAAAGCTCGATGATTAATTTATGCTGCGGAGGGTAAAAATTTGATGTCAATGGTAATTATTGTGAATTATAATACTTTTTTTTTTACATCATTTCAAGTAATATATATAAACTTTTTGATTTATCTATATCATATTATTTTAAAAGTACTTTCTTTTTTACACAAATATAATCATTGAAAGAAATTAAAATAGTTATTAAATCTTATTTTTCCAATTTAAAAGAAAAAAATAATTTATCATTGTATGTTTATTTTATCCTAATTTTACTATTTACATGACATAAAATAATTAATTAGAGTAATATCACAAAATCACAAATGAAGCAGTTTGAAAATAATTTATTAGGGTAATATTGTAAATTTATAGTTGAAGCAGTTGGAGAAATAATTAATAAAAACGAATAGTAAAATCAAGCAACTGAAACAAACATGCCAACTAACAACTATCTGCTTATGCAGGTAGCTAAAGCAGGCATACCTAGCGTGAGCTGCCTGATTATTGACACTTTTATATCCTCTTCTTCTTAAGTATTTCATTGGCAACATTTATGTAATCTTATGGGACCCATATTTAATTTTTTCATGTTATATATTAATAACAATAATAATTTAAAAAAAAAAAGCAATTTGATATGAGGTGGTATTTTTAAATTTGATTTTAGTATTTAATGGTATGATAAATTGATAATTATAGTTTGTTTAACTTTAAATTTTCAATATATATTTTCTCTTATTATTTAAGAGGGAGTGTGATGATGATACAAGCATGTCTTCGTGAATGTGTCTGCTTCAGTAAGGGTATTTTCGAATTTTTTTTTAAAAAGTTATTTCTTTTATCTCACTTTAATATAATTAGTGTATAATTTTTTTTTTGAAATTACACGACCTGCTTTAACTATAACTTATAGTTTTAATTCTTATCCATAACTTTATTATTTTGAATGTCGGTAATATTTGTGTATATTTTATAACTATTTTGATAAAAAATATCAACAATTTATATTGAAAATTATTTTCATTATGGACATCTCACTGGACTTCTTCACATTAGATTTGAGCAAAAATCAAAGAGATCATTTTGACTAAGACAAAAATATATATTAAATTTTATTTTGAAGTAAACATTTAAAGTTATTTAGTTATTAACACTTAAAATTTATCAATACTAGTAATAATATGTATTAGATAATTATTTTACGTTTAAGGAGATGATTTAATATCATTAAATTAATACCACTTGAAAATAAATTTATAAATAAATATTTTAATCTGTGCATAATACCAGATTTTCATAACTAGTATATTACTCTTTATATAGGTGAGTAAAAGAAAGTGATGAACACAACACCTTATCATTGTACCAAAGCTATTATACATTGTACAGTGGAACTTTTCTCATTTTGGGCCCTTTGTGGCCTGATACGTGAAAGAATAATAAACTCATATATATTGTGAGGCACAAATTGTATATGCATATACACATGCTCAAAATGCTCATTTGAAGTAACCTCTTTCATTCCTAAATTTTCATCTTTATCCTCTTGATGTCTTCCAAGTTACATCTCATTTTTGAAGATAAAGCGGTCATTTTCAAGAAATAGAACCTAACCTAGGTTAGGGTCGAATCTACAGGAAATACGTAGACTTAAGAGAATTCAATTAACACAATTTGAGTGGTTAACCAACTTACTTCCACAAGGGGGGGGGGGGGGGGTTTGCGATAATCAGTAGAAAAGTAAACCTAACTAACACAAGAGTTAAATCAATATGGAGAGAAACTAGGGTATTGTGTTCCATATGAGTCTCTAACTTAGTATCACCGAATAACCTAATTCTTTTCTAGTGTGTAGCATGCAGGACGGTAAGTTAAGTTCACCAAACTCTTTTGTCCAGGCGAGAGGCGAATTTCACTATGTGACTTGGCCCATCTCCGTAGTGTGCATTACTAACCTTATCTATTAGTCCCAGTCCAATCTCCCCTTGGCCTAGTTCGGTTGATTAGACGAGAACATATCAATGGAATCCTGTTAATTAATCTCTTTTCCTATTTATTACTACCTTGGTCCAGTTAGTAACACTAGGCGGATTCTAATGTTGGCCACCATTAGAAAACATGCAAAGTGAAGAGAGTTAATTAATACATACATACACTCTTTCCAAGAATTATGACTTATCCAATTTTACCTTGTTAGTTCTTCATGGTTTCCACAACCCTAGTTGTGGATTTAGCTACTCATTATTTGTGTAGATGCAAGACTTATGAATTGGAATAATATAATAGAGCACTTACACAAATTGAATTAAGAACGCGCAAATCTAAACTTCAAAGAGAATCACAAGATTAAAGATCAAATCAAATTACAAGTGTTCTCAGAACTCTCCAATGTTATCTCTACTCAATCTCACTATTTTTTCGCTCTAACTCTCGAGTTCTCTGTGTACTTGGCGTCTCTCTTATGAAGAGAACCTAAAAACCTTCTTAAAATATTTAAAATACAAGTCCGAAACAAAATAGGATAACTGGGTCGGCATGCCTCACAAATATTGCATTCCACGACCCGTAGTTGGGGTCTCGTACAATGCTGCTGCAAAACTGGACTTCAAGTCTATTATACCCCTTTACGACCCGTAAAATGGTTTATGATCCTTAGTGGGGTTTCGTCTGATGAATCTTCAGAAAGTTCCTTATCTCTGATCCTCAGGGTATAAACTATGATTACTACTCGTAAATCAATCCACGACTCGTCTGCATGTTTATAGAATCAACTTCAGAAAATCAGTCCCTCACTGGAATTGTACACGAAACCCACTTCACGGCCCACAACTTCTGTACTTTCTTCCCAAATTCAAGGCCAACCCTGAAATCCTGCAAATATAATACGAAAACACATAAAACCAACATCACATTGAGAACATACAAAATTCCAAGTTTTAAGTATCAAAAGTGTTGTATTTTGACAGGATATCAACACCCTCAACTTAAAATAATTGCTTGTCCTCAAGCGACAAACTCAATCTACATAAGTAATACAGTAACACACAGACCTCAACCCAATGGCATACAACACATCAATCTTAAATTCAGATAACCACACCATTTTTTTAAAACCAGAATCAGATAGCTATCTATTAAACTAATATAGACTAGTGCATGTGACAACACAACTATAACAAGTGAGGTACTATCAACAACCCATAATCACTGAGTAAGTCTAATGCTAACAATGCAATGCAAGTGCCCTCTCAGAAAGAAGTCTTATATATATCTCTCGATGATGTCTTCATGTAAAACCTTAAGACTACGCAAAATCACTCACTCTCACAAAGGATATTCATGCATCATGCCCAATACCATAGGCTTGCTCCCGTACTCATGACGAAGACCTTCAACTACTTGGACTAGGATCACTTTAGAACTTTCTAAGCTTGTAACATCGACTCAGGGGGCTTTGGTACGGTAGTTTAGGAACATAGTGATTAAAGGCCCTCTTTGATAGTGTGTTTTCATACACTTTTGCCCTACCAACACTGTTATTTTCCATCTCATCTTCCCTTTTTCCTTTTTCAGGATTTCTGGGTGCTTTCTTTTGACTTTTCAGCTTTTTGCCTTGCCTTTGCAATTCATTATTCTTTTTAACTCACAACTAAGGCATCACTTATCTTTCTTACACACAGTACATGATTTTTCTCCCTTTTCTCTATATAACTAACTTCCCCCTTATTTTTGTGTTTCACCTTTACACCAGCCGCCCTCAACTTAAGCTTTTGGCTCTAGTTGAGGTGCACAATGTCAATCCTCAGAACCAGGACCACTTTTGGTAACCACCCTCAACTTAGGCTTTTAACCTCAGTCAAGGTGCATAATGTTCAAGGGGAACCAGGGCTAATTTAAGGATTTTACAACTAACAAGGCTAAGTTAATTAGGTGTTCGCAAAGAATAGGTACATATTAGGTTGAAACAGTAGGATCAAGGGATATTCTACAAATTTGATTGGTTATTTAGGCTAAGTGGACTTTTCAGATCAATGACCTATGATCCTTTCCTAATCCATTTAATCTACAGTCTAACTTAGAGTAATAGGGAAAATTCTGAATTAGCACACAACATATGAATTTAGCAAAGTTAAGCTTACCCTCTCATGGCACTAACTAACATCATCAACAAAAGAACCTCAGATCATGTTTTTTATTTCAGTTTATCCTCACTATTAGAAAGCATTGTCAACACACCTAAACATGCATGGTTGCTATCAAAACTAACTAATCAAAATTTTGGTGGGTATCATTTTTCAAACAAAACACAGAACATGTTGTATGCCATATGTATTAGTACTACATGCTACAAATACTACCTAAACGTGCCAGTTCAACAGAAAGTAAATATCCATGAGGAAAAAGAATACATGCAAGAAAACTCCGAATAACAAATTAGGGTAGTTATGGACCCAAGCTACTCAGACTTCACTGAGGCCCATAACTACCCATACCCCATAGAAAAAGAGGTGCATTGTCCCCAATGCACACAAACAAAGTAAAAGTAGAATGTAAGGGTTCAAAAATCATACCTCGGTGCCTAAGCGCCAGTGTACATCTTGGGTTTCCTCCCAAGCAACGCCTAATTTATTATCGCAACACAACATAGATGGCTTGAGTACTCAGACTTCCTCAAGCTTTAGTGTTTCCTTGTCAACTGCTATAGAGGATCAGCAGTGCTCCCCTCTTCACTAGTTGTGCCAATCTTGCACTGTTCAGTATCCTTTAGGTCTTACACTATGGTGTTGGTCACGATGCTCCTTTGGAACTGACTGAGTTGGGTTGATACTTGTCCAAAATGTTAGTCAAGCCATTTGATCGCGATAGAATGACATTCTATTATTTTATTTATGACGATGTCGGACTCGATCCCTCTCAAGGTCTCATCCTGTGTGTCGGCCTTTCTCAACAGTTGGCTAAGTATCTCCTCAACCTTGGAATCACTAGTACCCATATCACGATTGTGGGGGGGGGGGGACGTAATGGCCGCTCCTATGGCCCTCCCTAGGTCCTCTTCTGTAACTCTTTCTTGTCCTCTCCACCTGGTGTGGTAACCTTCCTGGATGCTTGTAGACCTAGATAGTTCCTGTGTATGCTTTATTAGATCTCTATGTTGGTTTTGCTTTGTGCGAGAATCCTCATGATCTCCTCATTTATCATTGCTTGCGTTGAGCTTATGACGACCGTACCCGAACATTTGGAGGAGGGCTTATTCATAGGCCTTCACACACGATTCAATTTGGTCGCCATATCCAATTGCTTAGGAACCTTTATGAATGGCTGATCTACAAACATGCCTCACAAGATAGTGTTGGCATAGGCTCAACTATTTGCATCCATGGCTCTGTAGAAGATCTCCACCAGGACATTATCAACTATTTTATGGTCTGGGACACTTCTTAAGCATTTAGTGAACTGCTCCCATATAGTACTGATCAAATCACCAGGAAGTTTCGCAAAGTTGTTGATCTGGTCTTTCAACTTGAGCTTCTTCAACCTCGGGAAGTAACTTTACAAAACGATCCTCTATAATTCGTTCTAACTGGTGATTGAACTTTACGGGAGCTCAGATAGCCATAGTGCTGCATTGCTCATAAAAGACAATAGGAAGACACGAAGTCCTACAACATCCATAGACAAATTCTGTGTTCCCATCACACTCTTGAAGACAAACGCAATGTTGTGTAGATGGCTATGAGAATCCTCTGATGGTAAGCCCGCAAATAGCCACGATTCTACAGTATCTTAAGCATCCCACTCGAAACCAAGAACTTTGTATCAGCCGGTAGTGGTGGCAACACAATAGCTCCAGTCACTTTTATAACCATAGAATTTAGCCTATATTGATTCCACTGATAAGCATTAATATCTTGTAGTTGTGGAGCAATATCCTCAAGAGGAGGTAGGTTCTTATGGTTAGCATTCTCATTATGTTCGGAGCTGCATTGGACGCGTTATTGGCATTATCTTGGGCTATTCTCCTTAACGTTCTCTGGATCTCTGGGTCAAATGGAGTCAAGGGATTGCCTCGACTTCACGTGTTGGGCATACACTACACTTACAGCCTGAAAAGAAACAAAAATAACAAAATAAAATGTGGGAAATAAGGATTAATACCCAAATCACTATGAATTAACCAAGTGTAACATCCCACATCTTACATGTACTAGTCCTATGCATATGAAATATGATAGGGCAGGGTCAAATCAGCACACATTTTTAAAAGTTCTTGAATTTCGGATTAGAGGACTATATCTACGTCTAATGCTCACGAGGACCGAGTGTATATAAGTTTTAAGCCAAATTGAGGAGGTTTTGGCCTTAAATGAAGTGAAAGAAGTGAGGTGTTTGTGGGACTTAGGAAGCTAACAGGTGAGTCACCTTTGTGCTTAGCTTAAATAGGCTAGGTAGACGGAGACGAGACCCAACATCGAATTTGTTCAAGTCCGATAAAGAATAAACCCCCAGTTAAGGGAGTAATTTGGGCCCATGGTTTAGCATTATAAAGGGACAATATATGCAACCCAAGATAAATAGGAAAAGGGCCAAATTACATTCACAACCCAATTCACAATTAGGGCCCAAACAAAGTAGATAAAAAAAAGAGAAATGTTTGCAGAAAAGCCCATCCAATTAAAACCCAATAAGGCCCAATGAAAGGTCCAAGTAGGTGCATCACCACCTTGACAAAATGTGGCTGAAAATACAAGAGAAAGTAGGCCAAAAGTGGTCCTTTAAAAGGGATTAAAATCCAGAAACTTTAAGTCATTTTTACTTGGCCAAGAATCAAATTTCTTTTAAAGTTTCTCCTTGCTCTCTCATCACTTTGTAAAGCAGCCAAGGCATACCTTTAGGGTTCTTGAAGAGAACCTAAACCTTGAGAGCTAAGGTAAGTAAAAATACCTATGGTTTAGTATAAAGTTTCCATGAAAAACATGAGGAGTATGCTGGTTGTACTTGTGCAGGAATTTTAGACAACATGTATTTCAAAGATTGTTGTACACTTTTCTTGTTTATTAATAGGCTTTTCTCTTGTTGGTTGGATGGATGATGAAGTCATATTTATGTTTTTAACAAGGATTGGTTCTGTAGTGATGGAAAGAAGGCTGCTGCACCATTTTTATCTTCCACAAAAATGAGTTCTTGTATGCTATCTTAATGGTGCGCTTAGTAGGAACTTGTGGGCGGATAATTGGTGATTGTTGTCTCACGTCATCTACTTTGGGACTATTTTTTGACTGTTTTAAAACTGTCTTTATATGTAGATAAGTTGAGAATAGTTTGGTTTAGGTTGAAAAAGATTTGGAATGGTTGACGCTGAAATGTAGCGAAAGGACGTAATGTTACGTTGCCTACTTGCGTGTTGTGTAGTGTTGTTGTATGTTGTAATTGATGAGTTGTTGTAAGCCTGTTATGTGACTAAAATAGGCTGGATGTAACATATATATGACAATGTGTGCTAAACAAAAATATGATTAGAGGTGAAAAGGTTGAAAGAATAATCGTGGATTGATAGTTAAAAGCTTGCTGCCCGAGTGTTTGTTTTTATGAGATTGGACTTCCAAGATGTGTTTACTAGCTGCTAATACTAGTTTTATCACCTACTATATTATAGATAAGTATTTGGAGGAAAAGGATACTACTCCGAGGTAATAACGACATAGTACAACGAGGTATGTAAGGCTACTTGATTTCCTATTACTTGACATGAAATCGAGGTTCTTCCTTGGCACATAAAGGCACTTACCAACTCCGACATAACTGATAACTGTGTCTCCACTCTTTACCATGTTCATATGTTCCCATACATAGCCATTGTCAAATCTGCATACATACTTGGATACCTAAGATACATGAGTTCCTTTTTACCAAGTAGAGTCCATGTGTTGTTTAATCTCCTACCCGTTTCATTAGTTGTGTAACTCTGTTTTCAGTGGTATTATCTTGTATAGTTTATTATATGTCACATGTCATGTCTATGTTCCTACAGCTCTAAATGTTATGACCACCAAAAGAATCATCTCAAAAGTAAATAAAAGATTAATTGAAGTTGCTTATTGATGGGTGGTATCCCAGGGGTGGAAGAATCACCTAGTATGGGTCGATCCCATATTACGGGGGGTATCCCAAGGGTGAAAGGAAAGCCTAGCATGGGTCTATCTCGATATTGATTTATCACTGATTAGCTGGTCCTTTACATGATATATTGTGCACAGATTATATAGTAAAGAAAGGTAAAGTAATAAAAAGACATAAAGTACATGATTACAGAGTATGACTAAAGGTGGTGTTTTATCCTTACACACCAATGTGTGATTTCATTTGAGTTCTTATTTCATATACAGTATTTCCTGCCTTACATATTCAGTACATTATCTTATACTAACGTCCCTTACGGGGGACCTGTATTTCATGCTGCAGGTACAGGAGCTACTAGATCTCCCCAGTAGGAGTACAGGATTTCCAGCTATTGTTGCTGAGCTCCAGGTTGCTTCGGGGCTTTGTGTGTTTAGAGCTTATATTTTGTATTGTATAGTTGGTCATGAGGCAGGGCCCGTCCGACCCATATAGATATTGTTCCTTACCTAGAAGCTTTGTAGACTGTGTAACGTAAAGTGTGGTCAAGTATCATACTTTAGACATCGTGGCTCCAACGGCCTAGTCATTTGCATTTCCTTTTGGCTTGTTAATATTGTCTTTCTTTTTGAAAGCATGTTGTATATGGAAACCTTTTATAATGTTCATAGCAGGTGCATAGTTATATATGTTGGTTCTCCCGGGCCTTGTCGGCGACGGGTGCTAGTCCGCCTTAATGGGACTTTAGGCATGACACCAAGTCTAGCCGTATTCCCCAGCAAGGGCGCCAAAATCTTGATCTCGCCTAAGTTACACCTTCTTTTTGAGGATAAAATGGTCGTTGTGAAGAAATAGAACCTAATCAAGGTTAGGGTTGAACCCACAGGGAATACATAGACTCAAAAGAATTCAATTAATATAGTTTTTAGTAGTTAACCAACTTACTTTCCCAAGGGGGGGGGTTTGCGATAATTAGTATAAAAGTAAACCTAACTAATATAAGAGTTAAATCAATATGGAGAGAAACTAGGATATTGTGTTCCCCATGAGTCCCTAACTTAGTATCACCGGATAACCTAAATCTTTTCTAGTGTGTAGCATGCAGGACAGTAAGTTAAGTTCATCAAACCCTTCGGTCTAGGCGAGAGGAGAATTTCACTACGTTACTCGGCCCATCTCCATAGTGTGCATTACTAACCCTTACCTATTAGTCCTAGTACAACCTCTCCTTGGCACAATTTGGTTGATTAGACGAGAACACATCAATCGAATCCTGTTAATTAATCTCTTTTTCTATTCATTACTACCTTGGTATAGTCAGTAACACGAGGTGGGTTCTAATATTGGCCACCATAAGAAAACATGCAAAGCGGAGATAGTTAATTAATACATGCATACACTCTTTCTAAGAATTACGAATTATCCGGTTTTACATTGTTAGTTTCTCATAGTTTCCACAACCCTAGTTGTGGATTTAGCTACTTGTATTTGTATAGATGCAAGAATTATGAATTAGAATAACATAATAAAGCACTTACAAATATTGAATTAAGAACACGCAAATCCAAACTTCAAAGAGAATCACAAGATTAAAGATCAAATCAAATTACAAGTATTCTCAAAACTGTCAAATGTCACCTCTACTCAATCTCACTATATTTTCACTCTATATCTCGAGTTCTCTATGTACTAGGCGTCTATCTTATGAAAAATAACCTGAAAATCTATTTATAATTATCTAAAATACAAGTCCTAAATAAAATAGGATAGTTGGATCATCATGCCTCATGAACAGGTTTACGAGCCGTATTGCATTCCACGGCCCGTAGTTGGGATCTTGTACAGTGCTGTTGGAAAATTGGATTTCAAGTCTACGATACCTCTCTACGACCCATAAAATAGTTTACGGCCTATAGTGGAGTTTCGTCTGATGAATCTTCATAAAGTTCCTTATCTCTGATCCTCAGGGCACGAACCATGATCTACGACTGGTAAATCAATCCATGACTCGTCTGCATGTTCATAGAATCAATTTTCGAAAATCAGCCCCTCACTGGAATTGTCCACGAAACTCACTTCACAGCTCGTAGAGTGATCTACGACCTGTAAAAGGTCTCGTACTGCATCAAAATTAGCAACTTCTGTACTGTCTTCCCAAAATCAAGGCCAACCTTGGAATCCTGAAAATATAACATAAAAACATATAAAATCAACTAACATTGCATTGAGAACACACACAATTTCAAGTTTTAAGCATCAAAAGTGCTATATTTTGACAACACATCATCTCTGCAACTCAAACCTTCTAAAGATTGAAACTAGTAACTTTTTTTCACCTTCTTTGTTATATCTCTCTTTCTTCTTCTTTTCCCCCCCAATGTAAAACTCAGTCTCTCTGGCGTCTCTATTTCTTCTTTTTTCTTCCATGGATTTTTATTTATCTTCTTATTGTCAAAAATGAAAGTTCATCGTCGTGGTTAAAAAGGAAAATTGGGTGAATTAGTAACAATAATATTTTTCTTATTTCTCTCTTTTTATTGGTAAAATAAATGTTGATAGTCATTATTGGTAATGGAAGTTGGATGAATCAGTAACATTGATATTTTTCTCCTTTTCTTCATTTATTTCAATAAATATATTAGGTAAAATGCATGCAATTATGTGTTCACTATTGTTCATTTTGATTTTTCAGTTTGCACTTTTGATTTGTTAGTCTGTGTTGAATGCAAGTGCTATTATTATATTTGCTCTGCACTTTATACAAGACATTTAATTTTATGCCTTAGTCAACTTTTTTCCTTTTTTTAACTTTGCATTGAAATTTCAAGTACTTTTTCTACTAATAGTAGCAATTACCATAAGATTTATCTCTAGTTATTTCCTTTCCAGGTTCACTAATACATCTATGGTGTTTTATAACATGTCTGAAAGAACTTAATAATGTATTTCCCTTTTGGTTCTGTTCATTGTGTTATCTTCTATCTCTAATATTTAGCTTACAAATTGAAAATATCTCTAATCACTGTGGCTTTCTTGATGTTATAAATTTAGATGATTTAACAAATCTTGGGAACAGATGAGGAACCTGATCCTATGAGTGTTGTGTCCCTGAAAGCAGCACCCGACAAATAATACACCGACAGTCTATTATTTGTTGGTGCACATTTGCCTGCTTTGTAGCATTGTCTAGCCAATGGAATTGCTCTAAATATTGCTAATGTTGGGTATATATATCCAACCTTTCTTGAGAAGAAAGCTTGAGGGTTTCTACACATATTGAGTGAGTGTTCTTGGTGAGGCTCTCGGGTAGTACACTAGGAAGATCAACATTGTTCTCTTTGTGTACTTCTTTCTTCTTATTGAGTCTTGCATCTTCTAAATCTATTCTTATACTATAAATGAATGCGAAATCAGCAAACTACATCTCTTCATTATTGAGTTCATAACTAGAGTTAGCTATGGTAAGTGTTGAAGTCTAAGTTAGCTAGAGTTAGTCAATTTTGTGGATAGCATAGTAGCTACTTAGTTGCTCAAACCTGTGGTAGAGTTATCATAGTGAGGGGGAGGGATTTAGAGTTAAATTTCTTGATTCTAAGTTTATGATAAAAAACTTTTCTCCTTTGAAGGTAATGGAGTTGTGTTGAAATCCTGTGAATACAGGTCGTGGTTTTCTCCTCCTTAGATGTAGGGGGTTTCCATATAAAACAACTTGTGTGATTTTACTTTGCTCCTTCACTATTTTCACTATTTTTGTTGATTGTTGTTTTGACGAGGGACCTTGTCACGACCTAAGCCTAGGGCTTAGGTGTAAAATGGCAAATGGAAACCTGAAAGTCTCCATACACACACCATTGGTTCGGAAGTACAATTCAAATATTATCATGTGATATTAAGGGATAGGACATTTAGGACTCAAGCTATGAGATAAATAAGGGTCATGAGACTCATTGTCATAATCATAAACACAATAAGCAAGTCTAAGGGACGAAGTATCAGGACTCAAGCTATGGGGATAGGGAAAATGAGACTTGCCATCTCACATACATTATCAAACAATTCTAAAGGGAGAGATCTTATGACTCACACTATGGGAGTGGGGATTTAGGAATTTCATCATCACATAATAACATCATTAAAATAGGATAAGTCATAAGCATAATCTCCATAAGCATCACACATATCAAGCTTATACACAAAATTTCATGATATCCAAAAAATGCCTCTAAGTCATAGATAGGGCCGGGGCCAAGACATATCCCAGACTCACCCTCAAATTAAAGACATAAGATAATCATAATATAGAAAAGGTATATAGAAGGTGGGTCTTGTCCTTGGAACAAAGGACTTACCACAAGTAAACTTCCACAAGTCGAACCTAGCCGTGAAGAGATGGATGAGGAAAGTCTATAGTCCCTACTTGGTTAGATCATGTAGGCAAAAAATAGCATTAGTATGTTTGAATGTACTAAGTATGTGAGCATTGCTAAACATATGAACATGATAACCAGCATTTAATGTTAGATGACAAGGGCGCGCGCGTGCGCGCACACACATATAGAAAGAAGTATATAGGAAAGAATATCATCACAATATGCCTTAAATCTATGATGCATGAATGCAATAATACATAAACATAGTAGGGATGATACCTCAACCGACATATAAGACCATGCGAGCTATTACATGAAATCCCGATGTTTGCTCTATATCGGAGAAAGAGTGATCTACTTGCCAAAGATAGACCATACTCCTTATAGGAAAACCACTCGTTTTTGGGAAGTACCTCAACTTACGGGAACACCACCCATTTCGGAGAGGATTATACATGAACATAAATCATCCACTAAGGAGAATAAACATGAACCTACGTTGGCACATAGTTATGAGAAGGAGACTTTATATAAGGACCCTTTAGGTCGAGGCCCTAACTCTAATCTCATTCGTGCTAAGTCATCATCCCATGGGAATACATATACATATGCATGCTTAAAATAGGAGCATAAGTCTTTTCAAATCATAATCATGCATACTTAGGCTTAGGAGCCAAATCACATTTCATAATCATACATACTTGTCTTAAAAGCCAAATCATACTTAAATCCATGACTACATACGTAGGAATAACTCATTCATACTTGAACGTAATGGGTATACACACCCATTAGTTCTTAAAGCCATATCATAGACATTGTGTGATCATATGTCATGTCATAACCATACTTGTCTTTAAATTATAGTCATAATCATAATTGTGAAATAACCCACATCATAAATCTCATAAAATACTTTGTTCATGCATGGTTATCATGAGAAATGAAGGAATATCATGGATACTTGGAATTCATACTCAAAACATGGTGATAAGATGAAGTCATACTTAATTCACAAAGAATCAATAGTTCAAACATACTTGAAATTACCCATGCATGAATTCATAAATTAAAGGGACATGCATTCTTCAATTCTCATAAAATCCATGTAAATCAACATAATAAGACTTAATTCATGTTAAAATCAATAATTGATATAGACCCATAACATAATTTCATCAAATTGAAGCTAATTTAAAAGACACACTTGCAATTCATACTTAGAAAATCATGAATTTTATAAAATAGATTTTGGGGCTTCATGATTGAAAGGAAATAATGAATGAAGCCAAAAATACCTTGAAGAATTTGGAAAGATTAAGATGACATAGAAGCCAAAAATACCTTGAAGAATTTGGAAGGATTAAGATGACATAGACATGAGCTTAAAGCATCCTTGAATCCCTTGGCTTGAATCTTCAAAGCATGGCTTGACTGGAGTTTTAAGAACTTGAATTCTAGAGTTTTAGTGTTGGAAATCTGTACATGAAGTGTATTAAATGAATAAGGGCTGATTTAGAGGTCTTAGGATAGGCATAAAAGTCATAAAAGATCTTGGAAGTGAACAAAATTACCATAGATCCTGTTAATGAAATGGAATAAAAAAAAATAAGCTGGACTTGTGCACGATTGGCTGCATGACTTGTGAAGCTCTTCACAGCTCGTGAAGCTCTTCATGACTCGTGAAGCTCTTCATGGCTCGTGAAGCCTATCGTGAAGGCCCCCCAAGTTATGAGATGGTGATTTTTGGAAGCCAATTAGCCTAGGGTCCCTCTACGGTCACCACCACAGTCCGTGGTGCCCATTACTGACCGTGATAGTGCTCATGGTGGCATACTTAAACAATACAACATAAACCAAGAAAGGGCCTCCTCCCCCAAGCCCTTTCACGGCAAGTATTGAGGTCAACGAGTCATGAAAGGCTTTGTGGATGACCATTTGGTCTTACACACCTTCGGAAGCCACCGCAAGCTATGAAATGGCCAAGGGCCACTCCAAGGAAACCTCCATGGCTCGTGGACCCTTTCACAACTCGTAAAGATGTCCTGAAAGGGAACCTTGGTCAAAAACCAGTTCCAAAGCCCGAGTCCTTACACCATCTCCACCTTGAGAACATTCATCCTCGAATGAGCTAGAAAATGGCTTGAAAAGCTTGATTTGAACATGAAAACATCTCAACATGGAAGTAGAATGCATAATTTGACTTTTAAAACCATGAAATCATCAAATCCATGCTAAAAGATCATTTAAATAATTTTCGTGCACATGTATGCATGTCATGACATGAAAACATAGGAATAAAGGAATTAGGACCATTTGAATAAGAAGAGCCTAGTACCTTAGGCTTGAGTAGATAGGAATAGATAGGGATACCGCTTCATCATGTATGAGTTTGAGTTCCATGTAGCACTCTCTACATGTTGGTTCCTCCAAAGCACTTTAACTAAAGCAACATCCTTGTTAGGAAGTCTCTTCAATTACCTGTCTAAGATCTTAACTAGAACTTTTTTATAAGTGAAGTTCTCTTCAACCTCAACACTCTCCAAATTTACAACCATATTAGGATCACCAATCAACGTCCTCAATGTCGACACATGGAAACCCGAGTGAATAAAACTCATCTTGAAGGCAAATTCAACCTATAAGCCATATTGCCAATCCGCTCAACAATTTCATAAGGGAATGCATACTGAAGACTTAACTTGCCCTTTTTATGAAAATGCATCACACCTTTCATAGGTGAAACCTTCAGATACACCCAATCACTAAAAAGGAACTCAAGATCCCTCTTTCTAATATCCAAGGAGGATGTTTGGCAACTTTGAGCAACTTTTAACCTTTCCCTAATTAATTTCACCTTCTCCTTAGCCTCCAACACCAAGTCCGGGACAATAAATGCCATTTCACCTATCTCAAACCATCCCACCAAGGACCTACACCTTCTCCCATACAAAGCTTCAAATGGTGCCATCTCGATGCTAGCATGATAACTGTTGTTGTAGGCAAACTCAATAAGTAGTAGATGATCAACCCCATTTCCCTTGAATTCCAACATGTAAGCCCTTAACATGTCCTCCAAAATTTGAATCATCCTCTCGGCTTATCCATCGATTTGAGCATAGAAAGCGGTACTCAACTTCACTTTAGTGCCAAGCCCTTTTTAGAATGATCTCCAAAAGTGAGAAGTAAATTGGGTGCCAAAATTCGATATAATAGACATAGGCACACCTATAATCTAACCAACTCAATGATATATAATTTTTCATAGTCCTTGGCATTGAAAGTAGTCTTTACCATCGAGAAGTGAGTTGATTTGATCATTCTATCAGCAACTACCCAAATAGAGTCAAATTGCTTCTAGGTATGGGGAAACCCAATCACAAAGTTTGTATTCGCATCCCATTTCCAAGTAGGATTATCAATGTCTTGGGCTATGACTTTTGGTGTTCGACCTTCACTTGTTGACAATTTGAACATTCGGATACAAACATAGCTATATCCTTCTACGTACCATGCCACCAATACACGTCTCTCAAATCTCGATACATCTTGGCAGATCCCCAGTTTATAAAATAAAGAGAGTTATGGCCTCATTCAGAATCACTTTCCTAAGACCATCAATATCTGGAACATATAACCTATCTTGGTATCGAAGAACATCATCTCCCTCTTGCAAGAAAACCTCTATCTTTTTTTCGGCAACTAACTTCTTCAATTCAACTAATGACGGGTTCAAGTCTTGCTTTGCCTTGATATCAACAACCACAGAAATGCCTCCATCATTAGAATAAATGCCTCCATTATTAGAATTAACCAACCTAACACCCAACCTAGCATAAATGCCTCCATCAATAAATTCTAAGCATAAATGCCTCCATCATTAGAACTACCAACCTAACACCCAACCTAGCAAAACAGTGCACTTACTTCACCAACTCTTTCTTGGTCTCATCAACGTGAACCACATGACCAATAGATAGCCTACTAAGAGAATCAATTACAATATTTGCTTTGCCGAGATGATATTGAACACTTATATCATAGTCCTTAAGAAGCTCCAACCATCTCCTTTGCCTCAAATGAAGATCTTAATGAGTGAACATATATTTCAAGCTCTTGTGATTAGTGAACACATTAACATGAACCTTATATAAATAATGTCATCAAATCTTCAAAGCAAACATCACAACCACTAATTCAAGATCATGAGTGAGATAATTTTGTTCATGCACCTTCAACTATCTAGAGGCATACTCTATCATCTTTTTATGTTGCATAAGCACACAACCCAATGCAATCCGAGAAGCATCACAATATACCACAAGCCCATCCAAGCCATTTGATTGGGTCAAAATAAGAGTCGATGTAAGCCGATCTTTCAAGGTTTGAAACTCTTCTCCTACTAATCTGCCCATATGAACTTGGCCTTCTTTTAAGTCAACTTGGCCAATGGTGAAGCAATAGATGAAAAGCCCTCAACAAATCTCCGATAATAACCAACTAACCCCAAAAAACTCCAAATATCTGAAGGAGTCAACGGTCTAGGCCAATTTTTCACAGGGTCATTCTTCTTTGGCCTGTGACATCTCTTGACTCGAGTAGGAGACAAGGGCATTATGATTCACTTTGGAACCCCTCTTGAACCGGGCATGAGGTAAGGGTGAGACTATTACTTAATATATCTTGATCCCGAGCAGGTGGCAAGGACTTGATATCATATTATTACTCGACTACGGGTAGATAGCAAGATTGTGGCATGCTAATATTACTTGACCACAGGTAGGTGGCAAGGCTGTAAAACCCTTGGTATTTGGCTTGATGAGATGTGCATTATACTTCCTATGGTGGTTGATGACATCATGGTTCCTTGAAGATGTTTTAGCTCATTAATACTGTTATTATTATCTTATGCTAACCTTTTTGGATGCAGGGATATGGTTCTTCGTTATTACATACTTGTTCAATTTCTCTTACCCAGTCGGTTAAACTTATTGGGTACATTTTGGTGTACTCACCCCTACATTGTTTTCTCATTATAGATCGTGCACAGGGTATAGGACAACGTAGTTGATCCTTTCATCCGAGTGCTATCATTATCATCCAGATCACAATAGTGACACTGAGACTTTGAGTCACCATAGATCCTTGTATCCTCTTTTATTTCTTTTCTCTCGAACTATGTATTTAAATTTTGAGACAATATTATATTTGCTTTTGAGATAGTTGTATTTACTCTTTGGCTCTGTTTTAGATGCTCTTGTACTCATGACTCTAGGTTTTGTGAGATTTCTTATATCTTATGAGTTTGTTTTTGCTTTATTTATATTTTGTTAGTTGCGATCTATTTTGGGTCGTGACAAGTTTGGTATCAGAGCTCTAGGTTCATTTGGCTTGTGAGTCTAGAGTAGGGTGTCTAGTAGAGTTTCACAGATCAATGTGTAGACGTCCACACCCATCTTCCGAAGGGACGGGATACTTGTTAGGAAACATTTTCTCATCTTGTTTCCATTCATGTGTTTCTTTGTATTACCCATTTTGAAAGTGTCTAATCTACTCTTTCTGCACAGATGCTGATTACTCGATCCCATCATTCAATGGGCAAGCCCAAGGCAGCTGACGTGGCTCTCATCGAGGTCAAGGTAGAGTTTGGGGAAGGAACAGGAGCAGATGACATGTTAGAGGGCTAGCCCCACCTGAGCAGACTAGATTGACTTCTCCACAGCCTGTTCATGAGCCAGAGGGGCCTATAGATCCTATTGGACTGCCCTCAGCCCCAGAGACTACACTGACAGTTCAGGAGCTACTTATGAGGTAATTGGCCAGACTGGAGGGAGCTTCTCCAGTCCCAGATACTATTGAGATACCAGTTTCTACCACACAAGTTGGTCCTTCTAGTGCTCCACTAGAGTCGACCATGATTTTTCTGGGTCCTTCTTCAACTCTAGTAGACCTTCGAATGACTGTTATCACTCCACTTCAGGCATCTAGATTGAGGTTGGGTACTCAGATTTAGACTTTGGCTATTGCTCCATCTATTGCACCTTCTTTGTTTATGATACCAATATTTTCTGCCAGTCCAACCATGTTTATCGCGGAGCAAAAGAGTTTTGAGAGGTTTGTGTGGTTGGTTCCACCACGTTTTGATAGCATTCCTTGAGATAGAGCTTATGATTTTCTATTAGAGTGCCAGGACTGGTTATTTAATCTGTCTATTCTTGAGTCGCATGGAGTTGCCTACACTTCATATCAGTTCACCGGCCTTGTCAAGGAGTGGTGGAGGTCAGTGGTAGCTGTCGACCTATTGGATGACCAACTATGACCTAGGGATAGTTTGCTAAGATATTTTTGGAGTGATTCGTGCCCTACGACCTCCAAGACAGCCGGCAAGATGTGTTTGATAGGCTACAATAGGGATCTTGTCAGTTTCAGCCTACGAGGCTAGATTTCATGCCTTATCCTGATATGCCTTGTCTAGCATTCATACTGAGTTTGAAAGGATCCAATAGTTTTCCAAGGGCTTGGCAGGTATCTTCAGGAGGCTACGACTTCCTTGGTGTTGGATGGGGGTACTTTGGACCACGCTCATATGATAGAATGTATCAAGCAGGATAAACAGGGTGGCAAGAAGAGGTTCCATCAGCGTGGATATTTTAATGGACACCCGCCATGGGATCGAGTGATTTAGAGGCAGGGATATCAGGGCCGGGTAATTTAGGCAGCTCTTCCAGCATCTGACAGTCTTGAAAGATCCAGATCTACTTAGGTGGGTAGTGTACCTAGGCTTGGTGGATTCTTGGTACAATTATCTCAGGGCCGAGGCCCTAAGGCTTGTTATGTTTGTGATGAGGTTAGGAACTTCACCAACCATTGTCCACATTGGGTATATCCTACTCAAGCATCTAGACCTCATGCAGCAGCTAGAGATACCTCTCAGAGCATGAGGGTTAGTACGAGAAGAGGCCATAATATAGGGAGGGTGGTGCCCGTAGAGCCAACATGCTAGTTGTGGTCATAGAGTTTGCTACGCTGTTCCTGACAGGGCCGAGGTAGAGGCTTCTGATGCAGTTATCACAAGTATGGTTCTAGTATTCCACCATTCAGCTTCAGCTTTATTTGACCCAGGATCTACTAATTCATATGTGTCAGCATATTTTGCTTTTGATATTGATATTATGTGTGAGCCGCTTGCCGAGCCTATTTGTGTTTCCACCCTGATAGGTGATTATTTAGTGATGAATCAGGTTTATTAGGGGTGTGTTATGATTTTTATGGGGAGAGATCCTGTTGCTAATCTAATATTATTAGACATGGTAGATTTTGATGTGATATTGGATACGGATTGGCTATCGCCTTATCATGCTATTCTTAACTGTCATGTGAACACTATGACCTTGTCCTGCTCTAATTTGCCTCAGTTGATATGGACTAGAACATCTAGTTCTTATCCTAAGGGTGTTATTTCTTATATGCATGCTTGTCAATTGACAAGGAAGGTTGTTTGACATATTTAGCTTATATTCGGGTGTTTCTGAGGAGTCCTCATCATTGAAGACTACCAAGGTTGCTAGAGAGTTTATATATGTATTTTAACTGATTTGCCTAGTGTGATTTTGCTATTGATATAGATCTGGGCACTAAGCCTATCACTATTGCTCCTTATCAGATGGCTCCGACTGAATTAAAGGAGTTGAAGGAACAGTTAGAAGATTTGTTAAAGAAAGGCTTTATTCATCCGAGTGTATCTCCCTGAGGTGCTCTTTCATTATTCGTAAAGAAGAAAGATGACACTATGCGTATGTGTATTGACTATCGTCAGGTCAAAGTGACCATCAAGAACAAATATCCATTGCCTCACATTGATGATCCTTTTGTTCAGTTGAAAGGTGTCTCAGTATTCTCCAAGATTGACTTGAGGTTCGGTTACCATCAATTGAGAGTTTGGGAGTCTGATATCCTGAATACAGCTTCAGGACCCATTACAGACATTATAAGTTCATAGTTATGTCATTTGGGTTGACAAATGCCCAAGCTGATTTTACGGAGTTGATGAATCGAGTGTTCAGGCCCTATTTCGACATCTTTTTGATTATGTTCATAGATTATATCTTGGTTTATTCCAAGAGTGAGGTAGATTATGTTCAACACTTGAGGAGTGTACTTTAGAGATTGAGGGAAGAGAAGTTTTATGCTAAGTTCTCAAAGTGCGAGTTTTGGCTTGAGTCCATTGCATTTCTTGGCCATGTTGTGTCAAAAGAGGGTATTATGGTCAATCTAGCCACGGAGCAATTGTTTGTGAGTAGGCTAGGCCTACTTGGGTGACTGAGATTCAGAGTTTCCTTGGTTTAGCAGGGTATTATCATCATTTTGTTCAAGGTTTCTTATCTATAGCAGCCTCATTGACTAGATTAACTCAAAAGGCTACAACATTTCAGTGGTCGAATGATTATGAGATGAGCTTAAAAAAGCTCAAAGATTTGTTAACTTCAACACCTATTCTTGCTTTGCCCGAGAAGGGATTTCCTTTTGTGGTATATCATGACACTTCAGGTGTGGGTTTGGGTGGTGTATTTATGCAAAAGGGGAGAGTGATAGCCTATGCTTCTAGACAACTGAAGGTGCATGAGAAAAACTACCCTACCCATGACTTGGAGTTGGCTGCAGTTGTGTTTTTGTTGAAATTGTGACGACATTATCTTTATGGGGTGCATTATGTAATGGCCTGCTTGGTCATTTTTTTCTTTATTTGTTAAAATTTTTGTTTAGCCTTTTGTAAGTTGCTTTGGGCCTACTTTGAACTATTTGAATGGTTAGAACCGTAATCCTTAGTTTTAAAAGTTGAAAAGTATGAGTTTTCATCTTTTTGAAAGTTTAAGTTGTTACAAAAGTGAGTTTTTGTGTCATTATGAGTTTTGAAGGCCGGATCGAGGATCCGTTGATTCCATTAGGTCTAGAATGTCAAAACTGATCTACAAGAAGTTGCAGAATTGAATTTGGAGTTAAAATGAGGTTTTTAGGCCCAAAGTTCTGATATTAGTCGTTTTTGGAACCAAAGTTTTACTTGGTCAATATTTAGAGTTTGGAAGCTCTGATTAGAATTCTGGCACTTACAATAGTTTTGAATGGTGAAACTAAAGCGAAAAATGGTCTCGTCATAATTTTTGGAGTTTCCGAGGGTAGTTTTGATGTTTTGAGTTTGAAACTAGTTTTATTGGCTTGCATTGGTAAATGTGTCATGGAGATGTCAGAATCAAATTCCAATGATTCTGTTCCTCGATCACTATTTCTAGAATGGAAACATGTAAAATTTCTGAAATTCTTAGTTCGGATGAGTTTTGAGTTTTGGCATTGGCTGGTGTGAGGGGTATCTAGTGCAATCCAAATCGTACTCTGCCTTAATGGGAGGACGTCCGCCTTTGCAGAGGTACGTGATCGCGGACAAGGTTACAGCTTGTGTCGGGACTTGAGAGCCCAAAATAATTGGGATTATTTTTCATTAGGTGGAAGATGGGAATTGAGACCTATTGGGACTTGGGGTGCTAATGTGGGTACTTGGCATACTTTTCCTCCCTTTTTTAATTCTATGAGATTGATTTCTGGATTATCTCTTTATACTATTGATATATCTATTGACTTGTGGCGTTGGCATGCATTGATATCTTAAACATTTGTATATTCTCCTTGACTACATTGAGGCGGTGAGGTTGAGGCTTTGAGACACACTTGACCATGCTGAGGTGGAAAAACCCCCTTTACTTGACCATGCTGAGGTGGCAAGACCACTTCCTTGACCACGTTGAGGTAGAGGCACTATGTCCTTGACCGTGCTGAGGTGGCAAGGCTCAGGCATTGTAATACCCTTGATCACGCTGAAGTGATAAGGCTAAGAGATTCCAGCATATAGCTTGACGAAACCCCATGGCCATATTTATCCCTATTTGTGCGATGATCTATTAACTATTTATGCCTCTTCTTACTTATATCTCAGACTTTGTACTAGACTTTACGAGACAGTGTTGTAGTTTCTTTGAGACAGTTGTATTACTCCTTTGTACTACTTTAGATGCTCTTGTATTCATGACTCCAGGTTTTGAGGGTTTCTTGTGTTATATGATATGGTTTCCGCATTACTTCATCTTTCATTAGTTGTAGCCTCATTTGGGTCATTAAAAGTTTGGTATCAAATCTCTAGGTTCTTTGGTCTCATGAGTCAGGAGTAGAGTGTCTAGTAGAGTCACACAGATTGGTGTGTAAACATCCACACCCATCTTCGGGAGGCTACAGGATACCTATTAGGAAACATTTTCACAACTTGATTCCATTCATGTGTTCCTTTGTATTACCCAGTTTGAAAGTATCTAACCTACTCATTCTCCGCAGATGCCAATTACCAAATCTCATCGATCAGAGGGACAGCTCGAGACAGCTGCAATGGCCTCCACTCGTGGTTGGGGCAGAGTTTGTGATAGGTCTGGGGTTGACGTCTTACGAGAGGGGAAACTCCACCTAAAAGTCGAACTAGATCGATTTCTCCAGAGCTTGAGCATGAGGCTGAAAGACCTACGAGATATGCTTCCCCATCTAGAGCCCCTGATACCACACCCTTGATTCGAGAGTTACTTTTGAGGTTGTTGGCTAGATCGGAAGGCGCATCTCCTGCCCTTTCTACTGTTGATGTGCCGGTTTCTACAACATTGGTTGGACCTTCTATTGCCCTAGTGGATTTTGCCATGCTTCATGTTGGTCCATCTTCGGTCCCAGCGGATCCTCCTATGACTTTCACATATCCGCCTCAAGCCCCCTACTGGGTGTTGGTTCACAACTTCAGGGATTGACTACTGCGCAGTCTATTGGACCTCCCAAACTTATGGTGCCTTCACCTACTGATAGTCTTGGTATGACCACTATGGAGCAGAAGAGTTTTGAGCAATTCATACGATTAGCTTTCCCAAAGTTTGAGGTACCTATGGTGATAAAGCTTATGACATCTTATCTGAGTGTCAAGATCGGCTATGTAACCTGGTCATCCTTGAGTCACATGGAGTTGCTTATACCTCTTACCAGTTCACCGGCCTAGCTAGGGAATAGTGGAGTTTAGTTGTGGCTCGTAGATTGATTAAATCTCCAATTATGTCCTAGGAGCCGTTTACAGAGATGTTTCTAGAGAGGTTTTTCCCATACACCCTCCGAGACAGTCATTAGGATGAGTTTGATAGACTTTAACAAGGTTTTATGTCAGTTTCATATTATGAAGCAAGATTTCATGCATTGTCTAGATATGCCTTGTCCAGTATCCCTCACCTCGTTTGAGAGGATTCAATGATTTACCAAGGGATTGGCAGGGTATCTTCAGGAGGCTATAACTACTTTGATTCTTGACAGAGGCTCATTTTAGAGTGTAGGGGATCATGCTCGCTTGATAGAGCACATCAGACAGGATAGGCAGGGTGGTGGAAAGAGATCCCATCAGCACGACCAATTTAGTAGACCCCCACCACGAGATAGAGAGTCACAGAGGTAGGTCCATTATAGTCGGGTAGTTCATGCAGCCATTCCAGCATCTGATAGTGGTGATCGGTCTAGGCCTACCCAGATAAGCCATGAGAGCTCTTCAGGACAACCATCTCAGTTACAAGACCGCACACTTGTTATGTTTGTGATGAGGTTGGGCATGTTGCCAAGCGTTGTCCCCATCGAGTATTTTCCACCCAGGCTTTAATATCCCCTCCAGCCCCAGCATTAGCAGCCGAAGATGTCTCTCAAAGTATGAGAGGCAATATTAGAGGAGGTCATGATACTGTAACATTCAGAGCCCGTGGAGGCCCCCCCATGGATATTCCAAGTATGGTTCTAGTTGGTCACTATTTTGTTCAGTTTCATTTGATTCAGGTTCTATTTCTTCTGCTGTGTTGGTTTTTCCTATTTTGGATTTTGATATTATGTGTGGGCCCTTGTCGAGCTTATTGTGTTTCACCTCGATAGGTGAATCTTCAGTGGTGAATCAGGAGTATCGGTGTTGTGTTTTTGCTTTCATAGGCAGAGGTATTATGGCAAACTTGGAACTGTTGGTATAATCAATATTGACATGGTTACAACTAGAAGAGAGGTTATGGTAGATCGTAATACCATATGTGGCACTTGATTTTACTCTCCATGATTATGTGACTATATGGGATCCATGTTTCAGTATGCTTGTTCTGATGCTACTTTACCTGTCAAAATTCATATCGAGAATATACCACAGGCTTGTATCTGTTCTATGTTGCATTTTACTACACCTTGTCCATGAGAATGTGGCAAGGCTAAGACATTTTGACATTACCTTGACCACAGGTAGGTGGCAAGGATAAGAGATAGTTGGAACCAAATCTGATAAGGCCCTATGCATTTCTTTCACCTCTATTTCTAGGCTATATCATTGGCTATGCAGTTATTTCTATTATGCCGAAGAGGGAACATTGATTGTGATGTTTGTGTGGTTCTAGAATAAATTTGGGTTGTGTATTACAATGGAGGGGGAGAGTAATAACTTATGTTTCTAGATAGCTGGTTCAGCGGCATATCTCTTCTTCTTAGAGTACTTTGGCCCTTGTGGGGTTAGAAATTTTGTGGCTTGATTATAATTGTGCATGTCAGTTTGAGGAAGTTGAATTGAGCTTGATTCATGGTAGGGGTTTGAATGATGAAGCCAAGGTAACTATTACTCATTTCTAATGGGTGTTTGATGATAAGTGATAAAGACTGTGTGCCTAAGGTAAGAGGTTAAATGAGATTGATGTTAGAGGGAGCTTATTGGGCTGGATATTCCCCTTATATTGGTGTGGCAAAGTGGGAGCTTATTGGGCTGGATATTCCCCTTATATTGGTGTGGCAAAGTGGTACTATGTTTTAAAACAACATTATTAGTGGTTTGGGGTGAGGAGAACAAGTCTAACTCCAGGTTCACTTGTTTATTTGAGATTTTGAGGAGAACAAGGTAGCCTATGAGCTGGCCTTACCACCTATATTATCAGCTGTTTATCCTGTTTTACATGTCCATGCCCTGCTGATGCAATCTTGATAAGTCCCGTGTGACCTCTTGTGATTCTGTTGAGTTGGATGTGGATTGGTCCTTTGAGAAAGGACCTATAACTATTCTTAGAATATAGGTTTGGGGATTGAGACCCAAGGATATACCTTCGGTAAAGGTTCAGCGACACCACTGTTCTGTTGATAAGGCTATTTGGGAGTTGGAGCCGGACATGCGAGCCAGGGATCCTAGCCATCTTGAGGACTCTAATGTCTTCTTTCTTTTACGTTCGAGGACAAACATTTCTTTTAGTGATGAATGATGTAATGACCTGGTTGGTCATTTTTTGCTTTATCACTGAAAATTACTATTGTACCCTTTCGTAAGTTGCTTTGGGCCTACTTTGAACTATTTGAATTGTTAGAACTGAAATCCTGAGTTTTAGAAGTTGAAAATATGAGTTTTGATCATTTTGAAAGCTTAAGTAGTTTCGAAAGGGACCTTTTGTGCCATTATGAGTTTTGGAGGTCGGATTAGGGATCTGTCGATTTCATTAGCTTCAGAATGTTGAAATTGAACTAGAGGAAGTTGTAGAACTGAATTTGGAGTTAAAATAAGGTTTTTAGGCCCAAAGTTGTGATTTTAGTCGTTTTTAGAACCAAAGTTTGACTTTGGTCACCATTAGGAGTTCGGAAGCTCGGATCAGAATTCCACAGTTGCAAAAGTTCCGGATGGTGAAACTAATGCTAAAAATGGTCTCTTTATAATTTTTGGAGTTTTCGAGAGTAGTTTTTGTATTTTGAGTTTGAAACTAGTTTTATTGGCTCGCATTAGTAAATGTGTCGTGGAGACCTTAAAATTGAATTTTGATGATTCTATTGAGTCCAGATCACTATTTTTGATATGGATACATATAAAGTTGGTGAAATTCTGAGTCCGGATGAGTTTGGAAGGTCCGTTTTGAGTTTTGGCATTGGTTGGTGTGAGAAGTATCTGGTGCAACCCAAAATTGTACTCTGCCTTCGCAGAAGGATTTTCGATTTCACAAAGGTATAGGCACTTTTGTGCTCCACGATCGCGGACAAAGTTCTGTCTTCCAGAGTACCTTTTTGCTATGTCATTTTTAAAGATGTGAAATCCTCATTTCCACTCCATTTTCAATATTTCAAGCTTTGGGGGACAATTTCTGACGAGGGTTTTCATATAAATCTTTTGGGCAAAAGTTTCTAACAACATTTTGGTTGATTTTCATGGTTTTTGTCTTGATTTTGAGTTGAAATTCGTGATTTTGAATGTCCGAAATTAGGAATTTTTGGTCTATGATTTGGAAACTTTAAATGGGGATTTCTCCATCGATTTGAACTCAATGTTACAGGGATTTTCACCCACGAACTCCATTTTTCTTGTAGAGTCTTATTTTGAAGTGAATTTCTAGATTTGACTCTTCTGAATTTTAGCCCTAATTTTGACTATTTTGCCCCTAAGCATAAAATATGCCAATACGGGTATCTAAAGTACCTCTTGACGTGTAGTACCCATTCTTGATAGTGGTTGATCGGTCAATGGATCATTTTGAGGTTTGAGTTGATTGAAAGCTTTTTCAGGTGTAGTTTCAGCATCGAGGTAAGTTCGCCTATCCTTTTGGGGCTGGATTTGAGTTATTTAGAATGTTTATGTGATAATTATGAGTCGTAGATTGATTCTTGAGTAGTTGAGATGATGTGATGAATATTGATGGAATTGTTATTCTGGTTGAGTCGAATTGAGGGCAAATTCCTATTCTATTGATGATTTGAGATAAAATCTTGTGAATTAAGATAACCTTGTGCTATCAATAAGCTACTGTGAGATTTTTGATATGTTTCGGGTACTTATGCTTGAATCAATGGTTTGTGTTAGGCCCCTTTGGGGAATTATATGTAATTTTGGTGGGGTATTTTGCTGGTTCGCTATGAACCCTTAGAGCTTGTTGCGTATATGGTTATACTTGTGGGGATCAGATTCTTTGTAATAGGTTTTGAGGAGGGAGTGGTAATGTAATACATTTTGGGGGTATTGTGATATTAAAATGTTGCCTCTAGCTTAACGTGTCGGAGATTAAGGCCAATGCACATATCCTCTACCATTTACATTGATACTATATATGTATACACGATATTATGGTTTGGGCATGCACATAATTTTTAATTGCATACATTCATTTTAGCTATAGTGATACTTGAGATATCCATGTGTGAGGCTTGCAATGCCTTGAGTACTTTTGGGCATTCATGTAAATATACGGGGACGAGCGAGGTTCAGTTTAGGTTGTTAGAATTGACAAATAACACGAATGTGGTGATCTAAGACTTGGTTGATGTTAAGATGCTGTGTTACTTTTTTATATATGACCCCTTGCCTACAATGAGATAGCAAGGGCGTGAAGTAACACTTTCTGTGATATTATACTACCCTATTACAATAACCCTTGCCTACACTGAGGTAGTACGGGCAAGATTGTACTACTTTCCATACCCTTGACCACGCTGAGGTGGTAAGGCTGAGATGGTGAGCCATAGAGGACCTTTTGCGTGTGTGGGGACTTGAGAGCCTGGCGTGAATTGGATTATTAGTCATTAGGAGGACCATGGGAATCGTGACCTATTGGGGACTTCAAGGTGCTAGTGTGGGTACTTGGCATATGTTTCCACCCTTTTTTTATTGTATGAGATTGATTTTTGGATCTTCTCTTTATACTGTTGATATATATCTATTGACCTGTGGCATTGTCATGCATTGATATCTTGTACATTTGTATATTTTTTTTGACCATGCTGAGGTGGCGAGGTTGAGGCTTTATAACACACTTGACAATGCTGAGGTGGCAAGACCCCCTTTACTTGACCACACTGAGGTGGAGGCACTATGTCCTGTACCATGCTGAGGTGGAAAGGCTAAGGTATTGTAATACCCTTGATCACGCTGAAGTGACAAGGCTAAGAGATTCCAGCATGTAGCTTGATGAAACCCCATTGCCATATTTTTGCCTATTTGTGCGATGATCTATTGACTATTCATGTCTCTTGGTATCGTTATCTTATATGTATATATTTTTATTGGGAACTAACCATTTTGGATGCAAGTGTTGGGATTCTTCATTATTACAGTTTGATTTCTCTTACCCAATCGGTTAAACCTGCTAGGTACACTTTGGTGTACTCACCCCTACTTTGTTTCCTCCAAGTAAATCTAGTACAGGGACCTCACTAGGGTAGTTGAAATCACCCCACTGGAGTTTACTTATATCCACCTCAGATCCTAGCGGTGAGGCTCCAACTTCGTATCGCCATGGATCCTTGAGACTTTTCTTTCCTTTTATTGCCGATATCTCAGACTTTGTACCAGACTTTACAAGACAATGTTATATTTGCTTTGAGACTGTTGTAGTACTCCTTTGTACTACTGTAGAGCATTTGTACTTATCAATCCAGGCTTTGAGGGATTTCTTGTGTTATATGATATTGTTTCCACATTACTTCATCTTTCATTAGTTGTGGGCAGATTTGGGTCATGAGACATTGTGAGATCTTTACTGATCACCGGAGTCTCAAATATATGTTTACATAGCCTAATTTGAACATGAGACAATGTTGGTGGTTGGAGTTGCTTAAGAACTATGATATCACTATTCTCCATTACTCTGGGAAGGCCAATGTGGTGGCCGATGCTGTGAGCTAAAAAGCTACTAGTATGGGGCATTTGGCCTTCTTGAAGTCTAAGGGAGGCGCTTCGCTCTAGAGGTTCAATCACTTGCTAGGTAGATGGTCCATTTTGACATTTTCCTCCTTAGAGTATTTTGGCATTCGTTAATGCTAGATCTTTTTTTCTTGATCAGATATGTGCTCACTAGTTCAAGGAACCCATATTATGCATGATCAAAGACAAAGTGTTAAGAGGTGAAGTCAAGGTGGATATTATTGATTCTAATGGTGTATTGAGGGTTAATAGTAGAGTTTTTGTGCCTAAAGTTAGGAATTGGGTGAGATTGATATTAGAGGAGGCCCATTCTGCTAGATATTCCATCCATCCGGGAGTGGATAAGATGTGTTATGATCTTAAACAACATTATTGGTGGTTTGGCATGAGGAGAGACATAGCTGGGCTTGTGGCCAAGTGATTGAATTGCCAACAGGTGAAGTATGAGCATCAAAAGCCTGGTGGATAGATGCAGAGTATGCCCATTCCTACGTGGAAGTGGGCGAGAGTGACCATGGATTTTGTCATAGGTTTGCCCATGGCCTTAGGCATGTTTGATTCAGTTTGGGTGGTTGTTGATCGGTTGACCAAGTCGGCATACTTCATACCGGTGAAGACTAGCTACAGTGTGGAGCAGTCGGGTAGATTGTATATCCAGGATATTGTCAGGTTGTATGGTGTGCCAGTGTCTATAATATTAGATATAGGATCTGTGTCCACTTCTTACTTTTGGCAGGCTCTATAGCATGGTTTCGGTACTAGAGAGAATTTGAAATCAACTTTTCACCCTCAGACTGATGTTCAGTCAGAGCATACCATTTAGGAGTTGGAGGACATGCTTAGGGCTTGTGTTATTGATTTTCGGGCATGATAGGGCCAACACATACCATTGTCATAGTTTGCATAAAACAATAGTTACAATTCTAGTATCCAGATGGCACCGTTTGAGGCCTTGTATGGCCTGGGATGTAGATCGCCCATTGGATGGTTTGATTCAGATTCGGCTGAGGTGTTGGGTGTTGATTTGCTTCAGGATACCATGGACCGGGTCCGACTGATTCAACGTAGACTTTTGACTGCCCAGAGTCACCAGATGAGTTATGTTGATAAGAGGGTTAGGCCTCTTAAGTTCTCTGTTCGTGACAGTGTTTGGCTGAAAGTTTCACCCATGAAGGGTGTGATGAGATTGAGGAAGAGGGGCAAGACTACTCCCAAATTCATTGGCCAATTTGAGATTTTGAGGAGAACTAGTGAGGTAGCCTATTAGTTGGCTTTACCACTGAGATTATCTTATGTTCATCCTATTTTTCATGTTTCTATGCTCTTTTAGTACATTCTTGATGAGTCCCATGTGATTTCATATGATTCTATTGAGTTGGGTCAAGATTTGTCCTTTGAAGAGGAACCTTTAGCTATATTGGATAGGCAGACCCAGAGATTGAGATCTAAAATACCTTCTATGAAAGTCTAGTGGCAGCACCATTCGATTGATGAGGCCACTTAGGAGTTGGAGTCTAACATGCAAGTTATATATCCCAGCCTTTTTAAGGCTTCATGTACTCCTCTTTTTCTTATGTTCGAGGATGAACATTCTTTTTAGTTGTGAATGATGTAATGATCTGGTTGGTCATTTTTGTCTTTATCTGTAAAACTTACTATTTTACCCTTCGTAAGTTGCTTTGGGCCTACTTTGAACTATTTGAATGGTTGGAATTGAAATCTTTAGTTTTAAAAGTTCAAAAATATGAGTTTTGGCCTTTTTGAAAGCTTAAGCTGTTGAAAAAGTGAGTTTTTGTGTCATTCTAAGTTTTGGAGGTTAGATCGGGGATCTATCGATTTCATTAGCTCTGTAGTGTTGAAACTGAACTACAAAAAGTTGCAGAGCAAAATTTAGAGTTGAAATGAGGTTTTTAGGCACAAAGTTGTGATTTTAGTCATTTCTAGAACCAAAGTTATACTTTGGTCAACATTCGGAGTTCTGAAGCTCGGATTAGAATTCTGACAATCCCAATTGTTCTAGATGGTGAAACTAATGCTAAAAATGGTCATGTCATAATTTTTAGAGTTTCCGAGGGTAGTTTTGGTTATTTTAGCATTAAACTAGTTTAATTGACTTACATTGGTGAATGTGTCATGGGGACCTTAGATCCGATGATTTTATTGAATCTGGATCGCTATTTCTGGTATGGATACATATAAAGTTTGTAAATGTCTGAGTCCAAAGGAGTTTCGGGGGTCCATTTTGAGTTTTGGCATTGGCTGCTGTGGCGGTATATTGTGCAGCCCCAATTTGTTCTTCGCCTTCGCAGAATGACCTCTGCCTTCACGGAGATTTCCGTACCCTTGTGCTCCGCGATCATGGACAAGGTTCCACCTTCATGGAGTACATTTTTACTGAGTCATTTTTAAAGACGTAAAACTCACATTTTCGCTCCATTTTCAATACTTAAAGCTTTGGGGGACGATTTTTGAAGAGGGTTTAAGAAATCTTTTGGGTAAATGTTTCTAACATCCTTTTGAGTAATTTCCATGTTTTTAATCTTGATTTTGACTTGATATTCATGATTTTGAATACCTAAAATTGGGGATTTTCAGTCTATGATTTTTAAACTTTAAATGAGAATTTCTCTATCGTTTTAAACTCAATTTTCGTGGAAATTTCACCCAAGAACTCCATTCTTAGTGTAAAATTCGAATTTGAAGTCAATATCCAGATTTGACATTTCCAAATTTTCGCCCTAATTTAGACCATTTGGCCCCTAAGCCTAAAATTTGCCAATATGGAGATCAAAATGGACCTCTTGATGTGTACTATCCATTCTTGTTAGTGGTTGAGTGATCCGTGGATCATTTCGAGGCTTGAGTTTATGGAAACTTATTCAAGTGTGATTTTGGCATCGCGATAGGTTCGGTTTAACCTTTTCGGGACTGGATTTGAGTTATAGATCTTGTCATGTGATAATTGTGAGATTTAGATGCATAGTTGCAGAATTGAGTTGTTGTGATTGAAATGATGATGGAAAGTAATGCTGGTTGAGCCAAATTTTCGTATAATCGTGATCATATTGATGTACTGAGTTGAATTATGATGAGCTAGTGAGGATTCGAGATTGAACTTGACTAAATGAGTCTTGTGAGACCAGTTGGGATGAGTAAGGTCTGGTATTAATGTTATACTTGTGGGTCAAGATAGGATTTGTGTCGTTGTTATATCTGTATATTTCAGGCAACTCAGGTCCGGTATCATGGTCATACTTGCATATTTGGGATGGGTTAAGTACATAAAATTGATATTCTTGTATACTTGAGACGGGTTAGGTCCGATATGGTTGATATTTTTTATTATTGATATAATTATAATGATCTAAAATATGATGATGGTTTGGGCATTAGCTGTGATACTTGATATTATTCCTTGGGAACATATGATCTATATGAGATTCATGCTTTAGTATCCTTGTTGTATCGTTAATCACATGTCTTCATGCATCATTGAGTTGTGCTGTTTAGTTATATCTGTTTTGTGTTGCTTGTGACATCCCTTGACTCGAGTAGGAGACAAGGGCACTATGATTCACTATGGAAACCCCCTCCCCCTCCCCCCCGACCCGGGTAAGAGGCAAGGGTGAGACCCATACTTAATATATCTTGACCACGAGCAGGTGGCAAGGACTTAGCATCATATTATTACTTGACCACGGGCAAGTGGTAAGATTGTGGCATACTGATATCACTTGACCATGAGCAGGTGGTAAGGTTTTAACCCCTATGTATTTGGCTTGATGAGATGTGCATTATACTTTTTATGGTGGTCGCATGGCATCATTGTTCCTTGAGGATGTTTTAACTAATTAATACTGTTATTATTATCTTGTGTTAACCTTTGTAGATGCAGGCACAGGGTTCTTCGCTATTACATACTTGTTCGATTTGTCTTACCCATTCAGTTTAACCTATTGGGTACATTTTGGTATACTTACCCCTACTTTGTTTCCTCCTTGCAGATTGTGCACAGGTTACATGACGGGGTAATTAATCCTTTCAACCGAGTGCCATCATTATAATCTAGATCACAACGATGAGGCTCATACTTTGAGTCGTCGTAGATCATTGGATCCTCTTTTGTTTTGTTTCTCTTAGACTACGTATCAGATTTTGAGATAGTATTGTATTTGCTTTTGAGACGGTTTTATTTACTCTTCGGTTCTGTTTTAGATGCTCTTATAATCATCACTCCAATTTTTGGGAGACTTCTTATATCTTATGAGTTTGTTTCTGTTCGTCGCCCAAGTTACACCTCCTTTTTAGAAGATAAAGCGATCGTTGTCAAGATATAGAACCTAACAAAGGTTAGGTCGAATCCACAGGGAATACGTAAACTCAAGACAAATTTACCACAAGCAATCCGAGTAGTTAATCAACTCAATTCCCCAAAGGCAGGGGGGAGGGGGGGGGTTGCAAAAATCAATGAGAAAAATAAAATAACTATCCCGAAAGAAAGATCAATAACGGAGAGCAACTAGGGTATTGCGTTCCCCATGATTCCCCAACTCAGTATCACCGGATAACCTAATTCTTTTCTAGTGTTTAGCACGCAAGATGATAATTTAAGTTCACCAAGCCCTTTTGTCAAATGTAAGAGGCGAATTTCACTATGCGACTTGGCCCATCTCCATAGGGTGCACTACTAACCATTACCTATAAGCCCCAGTACAACCTCCCCTTGGCCCAGTTTGGTTGATTGGACGAGAACACATCAATCGAATCCTGTTAATTAATCTCTTTTCCTATTCATTACTACCTTGGTCCGGTCAGTAAACCTAGGCGGGTTCTAATGTTGGCCACCTTTAGAAAACATGCAAAACGAAAAGAGTTAATTAATACATACATATACACCTTCCAAGAATCATGAATTATCTGATTTTACTTTGTCAGTTCTTCATAGTTCCCATAACCCTAGTTGTGGTAGCTACTCATGCTTTGTATAGATGAAGAGATTATAAATTTATAAGACATAATTAAACACTTACACAACTAAATTAAGAATACGCAAATCCAATGTCAATGAAAATAACAAGCTTGAGGATTGAATTATACCACAAGTGTTTTCAAAGACCCTCTCACAATCTTCTCTCTAAGAATAATGAGTTCTCAAAACACTAACCTAAACTAAGCTAAACATTTTGTACACTAGTCGCCCACCTTGAAAATATCCCTAAAAACCTATTTATAATAAGTAAAAACAAATCCTAAAAAAATTAGGAAAATTGGTCGGCAAAATCCCATGAAAGTACTCTATGACTCATATTGTCCTCTACGACTCGTAGTCAGGGTCTCGTAATCGGCTGTATGAATTTTGGACTTCTCTTCTATGACACCTCTTCACGACTCGTAAAGTGCTTTATGACCCATAAAGGGGGTTTTGTCTGATAACTTTCCTACAAGTCCACTTCTCCGATCCTCAGGGCACGAAAGGTCTTCTAAAACTCGTACAATGATCCACGAATCGTCTGCATGTTCATAGAATTAACTTCTTAAACTTGGACCTCACTGGAATTCCTCACGAAACCCCTTTACAACTTGTAGAATGCTCTACGACTCGTAGAAGGTCTCGTTCAACTACAAAACCAACAACTTCTGCAACTTTTCACCAAATCATGGCCAACTTGTATTCCTGCAAATCCAAACACAAAAACAACTAAAGTTGCATTCAGAACACACAAAATCCTATGTTTTAAGCATCAAAAGTGTTGTATTTTTGTAGCACATCAACACCCCAACATAAAATTATTGCTTGTCCTCAAGTGATAGACTCAATCTATGTACACAATAAAGTCACACACGGACCTCAACTCAATGGCATACACCATATACATCTCAAACTCAGATAGTCACACCAATTCTTCAAAACAGGATTAGATAGCTATTTGGAAAATCAATGCCAACTGGTGCATGTGACAACACAACTATGACTTGCAAGGCATTATCAACAATCCACAATCACTGAACAAGTCTAATTGCTAATAATGCGATGCAAGTCCCCTCACAGAAAGAAGTCCCATATCTGAAACTCAATGATATTTCCATGTTTTAGTATTTGGACTTTGCAAACTCGCTCACCCTCACAACAAACATTCATGCATAATGACTACTATCATAGGCTTTCCCCTATACTCATGACTCGGACCTTTAACTAATTGGATTAGGATCACTCTAGGACTTTCTAGGCTTGTAACGTAGGCTCAGGGGACTTTGGTATGATATTTTGGATAAATAGTGACTAAAGACCCTCTTTGAAACTTGGTTCTTCTACACTTTTGCCCCACCAACTTTGTTATTTTCACCTTATTCTCCCTTTTTCCTCGTTCAAACTTTTCTAGCGCTTAATTATCATTTCAGCCTTTTGCCTTATTTTTACACTTCATTATGATATTTGTAAATCTCAATTAAGGCATCTTTCATTTTTCTTGCACCCATTACATGCTTTTTCTCCTTTTTCTTTGTATGCCTAACTTACCTCTATTTTTGTGCTTTATCCTTACCCTAGCCACCCTCAACTTACACTTTTGGCCTGTGTTGAGGTGCACACTATCCATCCTCAGAACCAGGGCCACTTTTGGTACCCACCCTCAACTTAGGCTTTTTGCCTCAATCAAGGTTCACAATGTTCAAGGAAGGACCAGGGCCAACTTCAGAATTTTTCACTAGACAAGGTTGGCTTAATTAGGTGTATTGAAAGAATAGGTACATGTTAGGCTCAAACATTAGGAACAAAAGATATATCATCAATTTGGTTGGTCATTTTTAGAGTAACATGGACTATTTAAGAACAGTGGCCTAAGATAATTTCCTGATCCAACAAATCTACAATCTAACTTAGAGTAACCGGGTAAGTTCTGAATTAGCACAATATACATGAATTTAGCAAATAAGGCTTACACTCATATGGCATTACATACATTATCAATAGAAAGACTCCCAAATCATGATTCTCATCTCAATCTACCCTTACTTATCAGAACAGATATTGTCAATCATCTAAACATGCATGGTTACTATCAACTACTAATAAATTCTTTTTGGTGGGTACTAATTTTTCAAACAAAACACAAAAACATGCTTTATGCCACGAGTATTGGTACTATATGTTACATATATTATCTAAACAACCTAAACATGCTAGTTTAACAAAAAATAAATATCTACGAGGAAAAGAACACATACAAGAAAACCTCGGGATCCAAAATTTGGGTAGTTATGGACCATAAGCTACTCAAACTTCAATAAGGCCCATAACTACTTACACCCCATTGAAAGTGATGTTCTTGCCCCCACTGCACAAAATGAAAACAAAGTAGAACAAAAGGGGTCAAAAATATATATCGGGGCACCTAAGAGCTAGTGTTCCTTAGGTTGCCTCCTAAGTAGAGCCTGGTTTATCGTCGTGGCACGACTTGGACACATTGCTTACTCAGCTTCACCATTTTTCCAAACTTCACTTTTCAACTCATCTAGATGCTTCATCGACTGACGAATATTAAAGACAACTTCTTCGTCATTCAACCTAAACCTGAGTTGACCAGCTTCCCTATTCACTATAGCTCATCTAGTGGCTAGGAATAGTCTCCCCAGGATTGTTAGGACGTCGAAGTCAACTTTGCAATCTAAGATCACAAAATCTGCAGGAAATATGAACTACTCAACCTGTACCAACACATCATATAGTATCCCCACAGGCTTCTTCATAGAACGATTTGCCATCAGCAACCACATATTAGTAGGAGTTTGGGGCCCCCAATCCAAGCTTCTTGATGACCGTAAGGGGCATTAGATTGATACTGGCACCTAAATCACATAGTGCCCTTGAAAACTCCACATCTCCAATGGTGAAGGGTATGGTTAAAGCACCTGGAGCTTCTCTTTTCTGAACCAAGGACTTCAACAACACTGTAAAGTTGAAGATCTTGAGAAAGCTCTTGACTCACAGTGTACTTTTTGGTGATAAAGTCTTTCATGTACTTCATGTAGCCCTTCATATTCTCCAAAGCCTCGATAAGGGGGATGCTGATAGATAGCTGCTTTAGCATGGAGAGGAAGTGCTTAATTTGTCTTCCTCCTCTCTCTTTTTGAGTCTCTGAGGGAAGCGAGGAGGAGACGTGGGGATGGGCTTTATCCTCTGTAGCGCTTTAACTGCTTCACTCACCCCATCCTTACGATGACTATCTCCTTCATCTGCATCCTTAGCTGCAACCATCTCCTCATGAACATCTTCCTCTTCGATTGGTGGGAGGATAAATGGTGCTCTTGCCACCCCGAGTAGTAACCTCCAGATACTGCCCGTCCTTCTTAGGATTTTTCACTGTATTGCTACGTAGTGTACCCCTCAGACACTGATTCAACTGAGTTGACACTTGACTGAATTGTTGTTCTAGTTGCTTGATAGCCACCGAATGAGACTCTATCTTTTGATTGATACTAGAGATCTCCGTTTTCATGCCCCTTAGGTTCTCATCCATCTCTAACAGGTGATCAAACATCTCCTGAATTCTGGAATTGCCTACACCTACGTCGTGGTTATGTGTGGTGGCATATAAGGACCATTCCTGAGTCCTTCTCTAAGACCCCAATCTACATCTGGACTCCTATTTCTATCATAGTAACCGTTGCGGTTGTCTTTATAAGCTCCATCTTTACCAAAGTTTCAACCTTGGTGTCCTTGACCTTGGCTCCAATAGTCCTGATTGGACCCATGGGTATTGGTTCGAAAACCCCTGGTCTGATCACTAACAAAGTATATGTCCTCCTCATACTTTAGCTCCTCATACATGGGTGCATGTGGATGTTGATGAACCAGTGCATTTACTTTCTCGTTGTTTTGCTTCATCATAACCTCCACACCTGTGCGAATTTGAACAAGCTGTTGTATGATCTCATTGATTCTTGCTTGCTCTTGACCCACACTGACTACACATGAACTCTTTGTTGGAAGCTCTATCCCATTGCCCGCATGCACGGTTTGTTTTAGCCACTTTTTTCATGCGTTCAACAATGTTTGCAAATGGTTGATCTAGAAAAATGCCCCCCATGATGGTGTCAGCACATGCTTGACTGTTCTCATCAAGAGCACAATAGAAGATCTCCACAAAGGCGTTATCAACTTTCTTGTGGTCAGGGACGCTCCTCAAACATTTAGTAACTGCTCCCATGTAGTGCTTATCGAATCACCAGGAACTTGCTTGAAGTTGTTGATCTGGTCCTTTAACTTGAGCTTCTTCGATCTAGGAAAGTACCTCTCCAAAATGGCCTTCTGCAACTCTGCCCAGCTGGCGATTAAACTCTGTGGGAGCTCAGATAGCCATAACGTAGCATTGCCTGTGAGAGACAATGGGAAGACATGAAGTCCCATAGCATCCATAGACAGATAGTGTGTTCTCATCACACTCGTACAAACAAATGCCACATTGTGTAAGTGGCTATGTGGATCCACTAATGGTAAGCCCAAGAATAGCCCAAGGTTTTGCAGCATCTGAAGTAACAACTCGAGACTGTGAACTTTGTGTCTGCTAGTACTGGTGGAAACACAATAGCTTTAGTCACATCCATAGCCATGGGATTCAACCGGTATTGATTCCATTGGTAAGCATTGACGTTGAAGTCCTGAGGCCGTGGAATGTCTTCCAAAGGAGGTGGGTTCTCATTCCCATCATCATCATTGTTGTTCGGATTCAGAGCTGTATTTGCCGCATTGTTGGGGTTATCTTGGGCCATCCTTATTATCATTCTTAAGATCTCTGGATTGAATGGTGAAAAGGATTGCCTTGACTCTGAGTGTTGGGCATACACTACTCGTACAACCTGCAAATAAACAACACAACAAAAAAAGTAAAATAAAGGAAACTAAGGATTAACACTCGGATTACTAATGAATTTACTAAGTCTAGCCATATTCCCTAGCAACAACGGAATATTCTTGTTCTTCTCCCAAGTTACTCCTCGTTTTTAGAGAACAAAGTGGTCTTTATCAAGATATAGGACCAAACCAAGGTTAGGGTCGAACCCACAGGTAATACGTAGACTCACGGCAAATTCACCCACAAGCAATTCGAGTAGTTAATCAACTCAATTCCCCAAGGGGTGGATTGCGAAAAACAATGAGAAAAATAAACTAACTATCACGACAGAAAGATCAATAACGAAGAGCAACCAGGCTATTGTGTTCCCCATGATTTCCCAACTCAGTATCACTGGATAACCTAATTCTTGTCTAGTGTATAGCATGCAGGAGGGTTATTTAAGTTCACCAAGCTCTTTGGTTAGGTGAGAGGAGAATTTCCTATGGAACTTGGCCCATATCCATAGTGTGCATTACTAACCATTACCTATAAGTCCCAGTACAATATCCCCTTGGCCCAGTTTGGTTGATTAGATGAGAACACATCAATCGAATCTTCTTAATTAGTCTCTTTTATTGTTCATTACTACGTTGGTCCAGTCTGTAACACTAGGCAAGTTCTAATGTTTGCCACCATCAGAAAACATGCAAAACGAAGAGAGTTAATTAAATTATGCATATGCACCTTCCAAGAATCGTGAATTATCTGATTTTACTTTGTCAATTCTTCATGGTTCCCATTACCCTAGTTGTGGATTTAGCTACTCATGATTCGTGTAGATGAAGAGATTATGAATTTATAAGACATAATTAAACACTTTTGAAACTAAATTAAGAACACACAAATCCAACGTGAATGAAATTACAAGCTTGAAGATTGAATTATACCACAAGTTTTTTCAAAGAATATCTCAAAATATTCTCTCTAAGAATAATGAGTTCTCTGAACACTACCCTCAACTAAGCTAAACCTTTTGTACACTGGTCGTCCTCTCTTAAAAAATAACCCTCAAATTCTAAATAAATTAGGAAAATTGGTTTGCAAACTCCACAAAAGCACCTTACGATTCGTATTGTCCTCTACGACTCATAGTCGGGATCTTGTAATCAGCTGCTAGAATTTCGGACTTCTCTTTTACGATACCACTTCATGACTGTAAAGTAGTTTATGGCCTGTAAAGGGGGTTTCGTGTGATAACTTTCCTGCATGTCCACTTCTCTAATCCTCAGGGCATGAAAGGTCTTCTACGACTCGTACAATGATCCACGACTTATCTGCATATTCCTAGAATTAACTTCTTAGATTTGTCCCATTACTAGAATTCCTTAAGAAATACATTTACGACTCGCAGAATGCTCTACCACTTGTAGAAGGTTTCGTACAATAACAAAAACCAGTAACTTCTGAAACTTTTCTCCAAATCATGGCCAACCTACATTCCTGCAAATCTAAACACAAAAACACAAAAAAACAACTGAAGTCACATTGAGAACATGCAAAATCCTAAGCTTTAAACATCAAAAGTGTTGTATTTTGGCATTACATCATTTTTTGCTTTAATTATATTTCATTAGTTGCGATTTGTTTTGGGTCATGACCCTTATCCTCCTTCCACAGAGTTGACAAGTAGAGTTTAGTTATTAAATTCATCATGGTATCTACAACTAGCATTTTCAAGAATTAGAGGTCTGTGCTACAACTGGTTAGAGGTCATTATATTTTCGAGGATTAAAGGCTTGTGCTTTGACTGGGTTAAATGCCATTATCTCTTTGAGGATTAAAGGTTCATGCTACATCTAGGTTAGAGGTCAATATATCTTTAGGGATTAATGATTCATGCAATGACCAGACTAGAGACCATTGTATCTTTTGGGATTAGAGGTACGTGCTATGATCTGGTTCAAGGCCATTCTATCTTCGGGGATTAGAGGTCCATGCATGATCGAGTTATAGGTCATTTGTATCTTTGGGTATTAGATGTTAGGGAGACATTCACAATTAGAGGCCATTTTCTCCATCAGGGACTAGAGGTCTGAATTTTGTACTGCCCTCTGTCAGTAGTGATTCTAGGTATCACTTGTACTTTAGCTTGTGTACATGTGTACCTTTTGGGATTTTGAGGCCTAGATAGCATATAGATCTTAGGTTAATTTATATTTTACACTCGCATACATACCTCTATTTCTAATGTTTAGCTTAGTTGTACCATATTCTAGCTTCTCGGTCTATATTTACTATTCTTACTCAGTCGGCCTATGATATTTATTGGTACATTTTTCTAGTGGTCATATTTCACTCTGCATTTGTTTCAAGATGCAGGACCCAACACTAGTAGGCTGTGTTTATCTATTCCAACTAGTAGCAGACATTTTCTTTTGTAACTTGTGTGAGCATTTGACATTCTTGGATCATTCAGTCTCCCTCAGCACTTATGGCCCGTCTTTTGACTTTTTAGACTAGCCTTGTATATGTATATGTATATTTTATTTTGGCATAGTTAGGTGATGTATCCATTATCCTAGTAGCTTTATGCATGTGATTGCAAGTTCTGGGAGGGATTTGTATATATTATTTTAGTTATTAGTTTCTTGTTATTGTTGTTAGTTTTCATAAATTGTGAATTCTAGTTAGTTTCTCTGCCCTCACACCTATGCTAGCAATTTTGGGTTATAGGCTGGCTTACCTATCAGTGGGACACGGTAGGTGCCATTATGACCCGAGAAGTTAGGTCTTGAGAAGTTTGTATCATAGCCCCAAGTTTGATGTTCTCACATCTACTAAGCTAACATCTCGTAGAGTCCTGCAAATGGGTGTAGAGACATTTGTGACTCATATTTAGAATGCTACAAGACGTCCTTAGGAATATGCCTATGAATGAATCACCTCGTGTAGCATGTGACTTATTGGTTTCATGAAATCTCATTGGTCTTACTCTTTCATAGGAGATGGCTCACAAATGTGGTGCCCCCGATGGCATCAATCTTCTTGAGGTAGCATATAGGATCCAACCACGCTTAGGGTTCAACTATGAGGTAGGGCTAGGGGCACATTACTAGACTTGATTAGAGATATGGCTCCAAATCCTATAGAGGAGCACCCAGATATCCCTATTCCCCTTCAGCCAACAAAGCAAGAGTTGGCACAACCCCTAGCCACACCCGTTATGACTTCTGCACTCCAAGAGGATATCACTAAGTTATTTTGTTTCCCTCAGGGTGTGCAGAAGGCTCTAGCACTAGCACCAGCTCTAGCTCCACTAGCCCCACAAGATCAGCTTATAGCTCAGGTGTTAGAGGAAAAACCTCCTCTTGTACACCAATTCAGCTGGAGCAACCTCTATGTCGCATTCCAGGAGGTAACCCAACCTAGTACCATCCCCCTCCGAACCATATATTGGAAAAGGTGATATACCATTCCATGATTAGAGGGTGGTAGGATGTTTCCTTAGATTAGCTCCACTGAGGCTCTCAGGGGTGGTTGGCGAGGAAGCCAATAACACCCCTCAACGTAGCTCGAAAAGAACCTATGACGTATGTTTTTTGAATATCTTTAAATTTGTGTAGAACTTTTCAAATCTGGCTTCATATTCTTGTTCACAGGAAAGAATTGGGTTGGAAAATGGTTACCTATTAGGTATAGATTGGCCGTGTCAAAAAAATAATTTTTTCAATTAAATTTTGCTAACCGTAAGGTCTGCGACAAGCCCGCGTCCCGTACATGCCGTGTCATAGGTCAAAAATTCCAAAATTTTCTCTGTTTCAGCTGAGGGCATTTAGATAATAACCCTATGCCAACATAGATGAGAATTTCACGTTTTTCAGCCATTTTATGCCCAAGAACTCAAATGATTTCCTCATATATATCTCATCGTTTTAAAAACTCAAATGATTTCCTCACATATGTGTGTGGTCCCTAGAAATTTCTAATAGTGTTACTCATAAAGGCATATGACTCTCTTTTTCAAGTTTGCATGACGTTCTTCTTTATGATTACTAATGGTTCACTTATAGTAACATGGTCCTTCCCGTGAAGTAGATGCTTTTTTGTCCATAAAAGGTAATATGATTTTACTTATGCATGATGATCTATGTTCTTATTATTCCAAGTTTAAATTTTATCATGAAATCAATTAAGTGTACATTCCTTACTTTCCATATGTATTGTCCTATGTTGCATGGCTTAAGAAGTGTTTTAAATGATTATATTGTTACTATTTTATTGTTTATGCTTTGTTGCACTGCATGCCCACATACGAGTACACCCAAAGTACTTTGCCTACATGATCTAACCTTGTAGGGGCTAGAGATCCTATTCATCTTTCTCCTCATTGTAAGACGACTTGTTCGAATATTGCTATTGGCGAGTCCTCCATTTCAGGGAAAACATCCACTTTCCTTTCATACTTTTTTAAGACTTATCTACTTGTGTATATTTATCTTTTGAGGGTGAGCTCGGGAGATATCTTGGCCCCCGGTACAGTCATGTTAGAGGCATCGTTAGATATATGGCTACGTATGTTACAATTTTGACTCATATTTCCCCCATAGCGTGAGTCATACTCACCCGCCCCTTAGACCTTATTTGTTATGTGATTCACACAAATCCTCTTCCCTATAACATCACTATAGCGTGAGTCCAAAGTCTCGCTTCCTTAGAATTATTTGTTACTTACTTATTGTTTAATTATGCTTCCGCAACCAAGGATGTGCAAATGATATGCTTAAGAGGCATGTTTGGGATGCCTTCAGGCTTCCCATTCGCCGTTCCACGTCTAGACCCTAGACTTGGGTCATGACAATGCCCACAAGTTTCTAACATTGTGTATTAAGAAACTGTATACCTTGTGGTTGTTGGAGACTTGAGGAGCCGATTTCACCGCATATCAGCTTGATTGGCCAACCAAAAGGTAGTGGCATGCTTATATAGACACAAGATTGATGTGCCACAAAAATATGACATTTTTAATACTTTAAACTTATAATTTTGTGCATTCTCTAAGCGATGTTAGCAGATTTAATGTGTTTTTCTGTTGATTTTGCAGGATTACAGGATTTAGGGAGATTTTGTGAAGATTAGCACAAGTTGCAGCTTTTTGATGATATGCAAGAACACCTACAGTTTGTGGTTTGATCCATGAGCCATAAATAGGGGTTTCACGATCCTGAACTAGTATTGGCCTTGATTTTCGAAGTTGAATTTACGGTTAATAGGATGGATCACAATTTATTTCACGACTCCTAGATCAGTTCGTGAAAGGAGGCCCATGAAACTTGACAAGATTCTGAAAGTTAACAAGATGAAGTTACCTACGACCTTTGTCAATCTATGTATTTTAAATTGCAGTTTGTACATGGAGAGCAGATTTTGAAGAGGCAGCTTACGAGACCCTTTTAGGAGCCGTAAACTCAATCAAGACCCGTAACATGGCTCATGGAAGGACTCTAATCTAGTTTTCCCAATAAGTTAGGATTTGGTTTTCATTTATTATAAATCGGGGTTTTAAGGTATTATTATATTTACAGAACTTGAGACTTCATATTATTACTTTTTAGCTTGTTCTCGGAGATTTGAGTTGATCACTTTTGTATTCATCTTTCGAGTTTTATATTGTGATTTATGTGGAGATTTCACATTTCATGTTCTTCAACTCTACATTGTAAGTGTTCAATTATGAAAACTTATATCATGATTTCTTCATCTACAACAAACATGAGTAGCTAAATCCGCAACTATGGTTGTGAGAACCATGAAGAATTAACCAAGTAAAAAACAAATAATTTGTAACACTTGGAAAGTGTACATGCATGGATTATTTATCTCATCATTTTGAATGCGTTTTAACTGTGCCTAATATTAGAACTGGACTTATTCTTAGTCACTGGCCCAAGGGGGTAATGAACGGGAAAAAGGATAAAATAATAAGATACGACGTGATCACACTCGACTAGTCAACCTGAACTTCCCAACGGATGGTTGTACTGGGACAAAGAAAAGGGTTAGTAATGCGACACCCATAGAGGCCTAAGTTGCGTGGTGAAATTTGCATAGTTGTCGGCGTAAGGAATTAGATGAACATAACTTACCACTTCTACATGTTACATGCTAGAAAAGGTTACATTTATTAGGTTATACTGCATTAGGAATTCATAGGGAATACAATACCCTAGTTACTTCTTTCACTATATTAGTAAGACGTGCATTGACTATTGATCTTAGTTTAGGTTTGATTTACTGTTTTTACAACAAAACCACCTTTCTAAAAGTAAGTTGATTAATTCATATTGATTTCTTTAATTACTCCAACTCTAGACGATAATCCTTGTGGGTTCGACCCTAACCTTCATTAGGTTCAATATTTGAACAATGACCGCTTACACCTTAATTGGGACGCATGATCACGTTTTGGCACCGTTGCCGAGAAATATGGGTTTTTGATTGGTGTAATTGGAGTGATTAGAGAGTTAATTCCTATTTCCTTAATTCACATGTTTTTGTTGTTTTTGTTTCTTTTTCAGCATACATGTGTAGTGTATGCCCAATACCCACAGTCGAGGCATTCCCTTGACCCCATTTAATCCAGAGATTCATAGAATGTTTTTGGCTCAAGATGATGCCAACAATGCTGTCAATATTGTACTCAACTTGAACAACCAAAACCCACCACCACCATGTGTGGTGGAAATCAACCACCCCAAGGTCAACAAGCAATAGTAAATGGGTGAAATTCCTACAAACTTGATCATATAGAAGTGGACCTCATATGAGCAATTATGTCACCTTCTCTACAGGAATGTACTAAGTTTGTCATATCCAGTGGGTTACTATAGATGTTGCAACATAGAAGGTTGTTCTAGGGCTTATTATCAGAGGATTCACATAACCATCTACACAACATTGTCTTTGTCTATAAGAGGATGATGGTAAATCAAAACCTATCCATGGATATCGTTGGGCTCCGTGTCTTCCTATTATCTCTCACAGGAAAATCAACATTATAGTTATTTCAGCTTCCTCAGAGCTCTATTATTACATGGGAAGAAATGCAAAAAGTCTTTTTGGAGAGGTGTTTTCCTAAGTTGAAGAGGCTAAAGCTTAAGGATTAGATAAATAACTTTGAGCAATTACCTGGTGATTCCATAAGCGCTACGTGGGAGCAATTTACTCAATGCTTGAGAAGTGTTCCAGAACATAATATTGTTGATGATTCCTTAGTGGAAATCTTTTATCAGGCATTAGATGATATTTGCAAAGTAGTGGCTAATATCATAACTGGAGGATCATTCGTTGATTACACTTTCACAGATGTGGCTCAACAACTGGAGAGGGTGGCAAAGGATTATCATACACCGAGCATAAGGGAGAAATCAATGACAAAAAGCTCTTTCAAAGTCAATACTGATCCAAAGTAGGCTAAAATCAATAAGGAAGTGTTGTAAGAGTTAGCTTGGATTAGTACAAATGTTGGGTTGCTAATGAAGAAAAACCAAGAGCGAGTGAACACAGTCAATCATCAACTACAAAGAGCACCCATTTAAAAGGATTCGTTTTACGAAGAGGATACTTATTTTGTGATAGATCAGATGGGGGTTGCTGGACCAACCCTCAAGGATCCAACCAGGACTACTGGCGCCAAGGTCAAGGGAACCAAGGTCGGAATATTAACAGAGATAGTGTATATAGGGATAATAACCGAGGTGGATATTAACACAGAAATAGGGGACATGATTAAGATGGTGATTGGTAGCAAAAATGGGTATTGAAATGGACCGTATGTGCCACTACAAAATCATGAATCTAGGGATGGTAGTTTGCGAACTGAGGAGATGTTTGATAAGTTACTGAAGAAGGTACATTCACAAGATGAGATCTTGAAGGAAATGAAAGCAAACATATCAGGGATCAATTAGAAGATTGAGTCTCATTAAGTGGCTATTAAACAGTTGGAGCAACAATTTGGTCAGAAGTCAACATAGTTGAATCAACACCAAAAGGGTAAATTTCCAAGCTACATAATGTAGAATCCGAAGAATAATAGACAGTGCATGGTAGTGACTATACAAGGTGGTAAGAAGACGATTGACTCACAAATACTGGTAGTTGATGATATGGTTAGTTAGGAGATAGTGGAGAGCAAGGATGCAAAGAGTAGAGATAATAAGTCCAAGGATGCTGTGGGTGACAATGTAGTGATATGCTTGACCACTTTTCCCTCAAAGTCTCAAGAGGAAGACTGAGGAGGGGAATCTTTAGAATTTCATCTCCATATGAAGCAATTGTCTATTAATCTCCCTCTCATTGATGCATTGGGGTAAATGCTCAGATATGCTACGTTCATGAAAGACCTAGTAACTAAAAAGAGGAAGGCAAGTCAATAGCTTGCTGATGATCTTTACGATTGTGGAGCTATACAGACAAGGTCCTTAGTACAGAAGAAAGAGGATCCCAGAGCATTCACCATACCTTGAACCATCAAATGCTTCAACTTTGCAAAGGTGTTATGCGACTTAGGAGCCAGCATTATCTTAATGTCTCTTGCAGCGTTCAAATAGTTAGGCTTGGGCTTGGGAGCCACCACGTCGTCTATAATGCGGTTGTTGATGGCATACATGATTGTGAAGAAGCATGTGAGGATACTTTATGACATTATGGACAGAGTTGAAAACTTTATATTCTCCGCGAACTTCGTGATACTAGATTGTGAGGTTGACTTTGATGTCCCAATCATCTTGGGTAGGTCTTTCATAGCCACTGGACGAGCCCTAGTAGACATGGAGTTGGTCTAACTCAAGTTTAGATTAAACATGAAGTGGTCATCTTCAATGTTATCCAATCCACAAAGAGACTCAATGGTTTGAAAGTTGTCTCTATTATTGAAAGTATTGATGAAGGGCAACCGGACGTACCAATAGAAGAAAGGCTGGGTGTCAAAACACTTGAGGCTGTATAGATGAATTTTGAGAATGATGGCATCTCAGACTACCATGAGATAGTAAAGGCACTTGGAGCACACAGTTTCCATAGGCACCAACATAAACTTGAGTTGGACTTGAAAAGTTGTGAGTCACAACCTACTAGACCATCCATTGAAGAGCCACTAGTGTTGGAGCTAAAAACTATTTAGCCCACTTGAGGTATGTATTTTTGGGAATGAACAATACTTTACCCTTGATTGTTTCTGTAGATCTTAATGAGAAACAGGTAGAAGCATTGGTTTTGGTCCTCAAAAGATTTAAAAAGGCTATTGGATAGATAATTGCAGACAACATTGACATCCCACATGGCATCTATGCTCACAAGATTCCACATGTCAAAGATTATAAGATGAGCGTTAAGTACCAAAGAAGTCTCAACCCACCAATGGAGGAGGTTGTGTGCAAAGGGATAATTAAGTGGTTAGACGCAGATGTGATATATCTTATTGCTAATAGTGAATGGGTGAGTCTAATCCAGTGTGTTCCAAAGAAGGGAGGTATCATTGTGGTTCTTAATTCTAGCAATGAGTTGATTCCCATGAGACTAGTCATAGTTTAGAGGGTTTGCATCGACTATCACAAACTCAATGCGTTGACATAGAGGGATCACTTCCCTATGTCATTCATGGAATGGATGCTAGAACACCTGGTACTTTTTTCTTAATAGTTATTTAGGCTACAAGTGGATTTCCATTTCTCAAGAGGACCAGGAGAAGATGACCTTTACATGTCCATATGACATTCAAGAGGATGCCATTTGGATTGTGTGATGTGTCAGCTCTATTCTTGAAATGAATAATGTCTAATTTCTCTTATATAGTGGAGGATACAATCAAGGTGTTTATGGATAATTTTAGTATGGTTGGAGATTCATTCAAAGATTGCTTGAGATATTTGCATGACTTGCTAAAGAGATGTGAAGAGTGTCACATGGTGTTTAATTAGGAAAAGTGTCAATTCATGATAAAGAAAGGTATTCTGTTGGGTCATAGGATATCTATTAAAGGTATAGAGGTTGATAGAGCTAAGGTTGTGATCATTGAGAAGCTTGCTCCACCTATCTCTATAAAAGGTATGAGAAGTTTCTTGGGACATGCAAGTTTCTATAGACTGTTCATAATGGACTTCCCATAGATTGCACATCCCTTGTGCAAGCTACTTGTGAAAGATTCTACGTTCACGTTTGATGATGCATATCTGAAGGCTTTCGAAGGGTTGAAGCAGAGGTTGATATCAATGCCAATAATAATTGCTTTAGATTGGACTCAACACTTTGAGATTATATGTAATGTAAGAGGTGCCACACTTAGTGTGGTATTGAGACGGCTCAGAGAGAAGAGACTTTATCCCATTTACTATTCCAGCAAGGCCCTCAATGCAACATAGAAAAATTACACTGTTATTGAGTTGGAGTTTCTCACAATGCTCTTTGCATTCAAGAAGTTTCGATTATATCTTTTGGGAACCAAAGTCATTGTACATACTGATAATTTGGCATTGTAGTACTTGATAGAAAATAAAGATGCTAAACCAAGTTTTATTAGATTGGTACTTCTTCTCCAAGAGTTTGATTTTGAGGTAATTGACAGGTTAGGGAAAGAGAATCAACTTGCTGACCATCTTTCACGACTTGAAGATGAGGCTATGGAAAAGTTCAACGATGGGGTGGAGATTGATGACTCATTCCCTTATGAGAGAGTATTGGTGGTATCACATGATTTGATACCACGGTTCGCAGATTATGAACACTATTTAGCCAGTGATGTTGTGCCACTAAATTTGACTTCTTACCAGTGCTCTAAGTTTATGTCTAATATGAAAAAGTTCTTTTGGGATGGACCATATTTTTTTCGTGTTTGTGTAGATGGGATTATTCATCACTGTGTTCCTGAGGCAGAGATGATGAACATTTTGGTGGCTTGTAATTCATCATTGGTGCGTGGGCAATATAGTGGAATTCAGACAACACATAAGATCTTGCAATATGGAGACTACTAGCCAACAATCCATAAAGATGCCTATGACTATTCTAAGGCTTGTGGTAAATACAAGAGAGAAGGTGGAGTTTCCCGAAAGCATGAGCTCCTACTTAGCCCCGTTATGGTGATTGAGTTGTTTGATATTTAGGGGTATAGACTTTACTAGACCGTTTGTCAGTTCATATGGGAACAAGTACATTTTTGTTGCTATAGTCTACGTCTCAAAATGGGTAAAAGTGGTTGCACTTCCTAACAATGAAGGAAAAAGTGTCACAACATTCCTCAAAAGAAACATCTTCTCACGATTTGGCACTCCTCAGGCGATCATCAGTTATAGAGGTTCCCACTTTTGCAATAGGTTGATCAAGGCTCTTCTAGAGATGTATGGGGTGAAGCATGGTATGGAAAACCCTTACCATCCACAGATGAGTGGGAAAGTTGAGGTATCCAATAGGGAGATTAAACAGATTTTATCAAAGATAGTGAACGCAAATCGAATGGTCGTGAAGTCTAGATGATGCGTAATGGGCATAATGGACCGTATTAAAGACTCCCATAGTATATCTCCTTACCAACTTGTTTTTGTCAAATCTTATAACTTACTTGTAGATCTCCGCACAAGGCAATGTTGGCACTCAAGAAGCTAAATCTGGAATAGAATAATGCGGCTAATTCAAGCCTGATATAGCTAAACAAACTTAATAAGTTTAGGTTGAGGGCATATGAGAGCTCAGTATTGTACAAGCAAAAGATGAAGCTTTACCATAACTGACATATTGAGCATCGTAAATTCACACTAGGAGACTTGGTTTTCCTATTCAATTTGTGGCTGAGGTTGTTTCCTAGAAAACATAAGTACAAATGGTTGGGTCCCTACAAGGTCACACATGTTTTCAACCATGGGGCTATTGAGTTGGAATACAAAGATGGCACGAGGTTTAAAGTTAATGGTCAAAATAAAACATAGTTTGGCATTGATGAAGTCAAAACAATGGAAGTATGGACACTTAGTGAAGTCTGAGTAACCAAGTAGTCTAAGTCATGCCACGATAATAAATCAGGTGCCACTTGGGAGGAAAACCAAGATACTAGTTGTAGTTTTAATGTATTTGTGTTAAATTTTGTTTTTGGACTCGTAGGTAGTTTAAATTTTCATGTTTTAGTTGTATTTTTAGACACATAGACTAGAATGTTATAGGGTAACATTTTATGTTTCTAAGACTATGCAGGAATAGGGTGAAGGCAGCACCAGTACCAAAAGTGAGAAAATTGGGTTCCATGTGTTAGTGTACGAACCATGGTTTAATCCACGGACCGTTTAACTTATCATAGAACTAATTATGGAGAGAAGGAAATTGTTCACTTCAAATCCACGAGTCAACTTCATGGTCCATAAAAAGGACTATGTGGTATGAATGGGGTTCATGGATTTGGAAAATTTATTAAGTATCAGGGGCGTCTATGAACATAACCTATGAGATATAGAAGATTCCACTACCAGTGGTTGTATTCCTAGAAGCCAAGCTTGCAAAAATACCTTTTAAAACCCCGAAACCAAGAATCATGGGCCATAGAACCCTCCACGGTCCATAATCGAGGTTTCATAGAATCAAAATTCAACTTTACCCAACTCGGTTAAAAGGATTAAACAAGGGGTAAATCATTTTCTCAAAAAATTAAGAAATTCCAAAACTCTACCCCTTTTTCCTCCCTTTAGATGACTCCCGACCACTTCTCCAAATTTTTTAGCCAAATTTTGACTACTACCCTACTTTTCTAGAGACCCCAGGGTTTCACCTACTTTGGTTTTTCATAGTTTTCTTGGATATAACCTAGACATTCCAGTATGTATTTCTCTTGAAAGCTTCATACTTTTTTGAATTTTACTTATTGTCTTGGGAAACTAATGAAGTTGAACTTGTTGATTTTCTTGCCCTAGGAATAATGAAACCTAGAATTTGTTGAATTACTTGTCCATTAATGCTTCATTGGATCTATTGGGATTGAAATATGTTGAATGTGTACCCATGCCTATTTGATAAGAAACCATATGCATAACATTGTGTACTACATACTCATGTTGAAAAACCTTGTTACTATGATGCTGAATTTCGTATGATTTGAATGGGCAATACTGCAGTCCTGTGGTTTGGTAATGGAAAATAGAATGAATGAGTTTGTTCGGATATTTTGCACTGTGGTTGGATTTGTGTCTTGGTTTAATTGGTCATCAGGGATATATATATTTTCTTTATTACTTTGATTGAATGAATACATGCGGGGTAGAATGGTAATTTGAACTCGAATGGGTTTGGGATGAATTTTTTTTGTTGGTTGTATGTTGACATTTTAGGATTGTGTTGGACTTGGCATTGGACTTCAATTTGGATTGACTTTGTATATCCTAGTAATGTGGACTAGTCTATATACTCTATAGTGATGTATATTTTTCGTTGACTTTGCGAATAGCTGAGATTTAGTATTATGAGTCACGTGTTGGACACGAGTTTTAACTCACTATTTTCTGATGCTGTAGACTCAAATGTACGAGGGTCTTTTATGGCCCATGCTTTTAATCATGGAGCGTAATTTCCCATCGTAAGAAAAGGGTTTAACAACTTGAAATCTTAGAAGTTAACAGGATGAACCTATTTATGAGTAATCGTTCCAACTTTGGCCCTAAACAGTGTTCAAGTCTTTCACACCTGTAGGATATTTTTCTAACCCTGCACCTATGGCCCAACCTATAACTCCTAGCGTAAACCATTGGTCATGATTGAGTCTGTGGTTGTATTTCCAGTAACTTAAAGTACTGTTACCCTATTTCTATGAAGGCCTTCTACGACACATATGGCTCTTAGGTGAGCCTTTATAGCTTTTTCTATGTCTAGGTTTTGTTAAGTTTTCTTTTAATATTTGCACTTCTATGGACTTATGTATGCTTATATGGTTGTGGTTGCACATACCATGGGCCCCCGACCAAAATGTGAGGATATTTAGGCCCTTCATGATAGACTCAATGACAAGCCGATGGAGTCAAAGGCTAGTGGCACAGTAGAGGCTCTCGATGTCCATCTAGATGAGGCCATTAAGCCACAATGCACTATGGTGGTATGTAGGTAGATAGTACTGACCCAAAAACTAGCCATTATGCTACAGCTTCCCCTGTTTGAGGAGGGAGGCTCAGATAAGAGCAGTGCTATATAGATGTTGGACTCTGGGGAGGAGTCCTCACCAGGCTCCCCAGATCGTGATGACTAAGGTTTGAACAATGTAAGGCTCAGAGTCCGAGGATTTAGGAAAGCACATCACGATACCAGTTCATATAGCGATACAGCCAAGACGCTGGGGCGTCAAGGACAACTGGCTATCTACAGAGAGGACTTCCAGTAGGATGATAGAGGCCAAGACACCCATACTTGAGCATCTCCGAATACTGATATCCAATTTTGATGGTATGTTGATCCTTCACACCATGATCGCCTGATACAAGTTAGATTGGCTAGTAACACCGTCAAGAAAGTATTCCTCGACGTTAGTTCATGAGTTTTATGCATTATATACTACTATTGTTATTGAGGCTACACATAAGAAGGCAAAGCCTATTGCTCAACCCAAAATGACTCGAACGTTGATACGAGGTGCTCTTATTGATCTCACAAAGGACACCATCCATAGATTTTTATTTCATCTCGACTACCAGGCGCCCGTGACTACAGTGGAATTCGACTACAGATTGGGGCAGGCACGGGATCATGCTGTTATGAGCGATACGATCCCAAAGGCCTCCTTATTGAGAGGGATTGCCAGCCACATTGTTGAGCGAGGCACGGATGCCGACTCGGTTTCTCACCCCATGCCTATTCTTAAGGCCTCGCTCAATTGTTCTGGAAAGGTTTGGTTGATAGTGGTTTGTACTTGGGTCTAGCCGATAATATTGTTATGCCAGATCGTGCAGTACTTGTTTTTAACAGCATAACTAGCTATGACATTGACTTTGCTCGTTGTATCATAGAGAAGATACATGAGCGAGCTTTGCAGAGGTCGACATCTATCACGTTCCTGTGTTTGGTTCATAGGCTATGTATAGAGGCGAGGACGCAGATCAACCCCAAATGATGACACTATGATCAATGTCTAGAGGACCCAAGATGCCAGGCTGATAAAGGCCAATAAGAATCCAGTTGTACTGAGTCCTAGTTGTCTTAGTTATTAGAGTAGATCAGGCCTTGGGTTTGCAAGGCTATTTTTGAGCTTGAGGAGCGCATGCAGGAGCACTATACAACCACACTTAAGTAGAGACTGTCACTTTTACATGGTTATATAGATGCATTTGAGAGGTATGTGGTGGAACTCTTCAGTTTGACTTAAACTCCAGTTATGACTGCCATCCGAATGGAGATCCAAAAGCTCCATAAGGTGAAGGGATGTAGCTCTAGTGCCATTGATGGTTCCCATGCCAGGTATTACTACACTGATGTTTGACCTATTTTCGGATGAGTCCATAACCCGCACCTCTAGGAAGAGATGTCGTATGTGAGTTGATGATCCTGAGGATGCCCGACAACATGCTGAGAGGCTCGAGCGACAACAACTAGAGGCCGATAAAGAGTCCTCTATAGTAGATGAGGTGATGCGGTGTGCACTAGAGCAGGAGATCACATTGGGTATTGGACCATCAGGACAAGACGACATGGTAGAGAAGACCATCCAGCATGTTGAGAGTGGTGGATCACAAACTGACACCGGGGGTTAGGTGCCCAATTATATTCTTTTTTGACCTCTACTAAAGTTTTTGGTATAGCTTTGTTGTGTTGAGGACAATGCAAATCTTTATTGATAGGGCGTGGGTAGTTATAGACCTCGGTGAAGTCTGAGTAACCAAGGCCTATATATACTCCAGTTTTTGAGTCTGCGAGGTTTTTCTTGCATGTGTTCTTTACTTAAGGACATATACTTTCTGTTGAATCAACATGTTTAGAATGTATAAGTAGTATTGGTAACATATTGTACTGATATCTATGGCATATATTAGTTTACATTGAAAAATAATAAATCTATGTTTTGAAATTAATAATGTGGTGAAAAGGTAGTTTTGATAACAACCATGTGGATCGTAGTTGATAATGTTTGTTCTGATTAGATAAGGCTAAATTGTGATAAAAAGTATGATCTGAGAGTTTACATTGATAATGTATTTAGTTCCAAGTATATGTGAGCTTTATTATATGATTGTTCTACTGTGTTTCAATTCAGAACTTGCTCTGTTACTTTGACTGAGACTATAAGTTAGTTGGTTAGGAAAGCATCATGGGGAATTGTTCGTATTAGTCCATTTAGCCTAAAATAACCAACCAAATGAAGTGTATATCCCTTGATCCTAATGTTTGAGCTACATATGTATCTTTCTTTGTATATACCTAAGTCACCGAACCTTTTTGTCTCTGTAAATCATAAATTTGGCCTTGGTCCCTCCATGAATGTTGTGTACCTCCACTCAAGCTAAAAGCGTAAGTTGAGGGTGGCTACCAAAAGTGGTCCTAGTTCATAGGTTGAATATTGTGCACCTCAACTCAGACCAAAAGCCTAAACTGAAGGTGGTTGTTGCAAAGGAATCACAACAAGATGGGAAGGGGCAAGGAAGGGAAGGAGAAAGGTTTCTGAAAATCCTCGTGCGCAGACAGACCATCTTTAGCGAAGTCCCTCCTTCCCCACCATTCCGGCCTATTATTGATAGGGATTTGACCGATGCTGAAGATAGCTTGCTTACCAAGCCGCCCACTTGAGAAGCTAGTCGCCAGGAAAGAAGCGAGGAGGAAGCGAAGCTGTCTACGAAGCTTACACATAGTTGTACAATTAAATAGCAAAAAATATAAGACCAGTGTAGGAAAATAAATAACGCAAAAATAGGAGCTGAAAAGAAAATGATTTGAGGAAAGTAAAAGGCAATGAACTAAAAAGTAGTATGAGTACACCCGAAAGTGTTTGAAGTAGGAAAAAGGGAACAATGAGTCAAAATGCCAGTTTTAGTAAGGAAAAGTGTAAAATAGCATAGTGTCAAGGAAGGAAATTAGGCACTATGTTCCAAAAATATCATACCAAGCCCCCCTGAGCCGTTACAAGCTAAGAGAGTCCTATAGTGATCCAAGTTTAACTAGTTGAATGTCATGGTCACGAATATAGGGGGGAAGCCTATGGTATTGTACACAGTGTTAGGATATCAATTGTGAGTGCGAGCTAATCTGTCAGGCCTTAGCGTTGAACCAAAATACATTAGTTTGAGTGAGAAACAAGAATTCTTTTGTGAGGGCACTTGAATTACATTGCTAATTGTGGTCTATCTCATGATTGTTGCTTATATACATTGCCTTGTCTGTCAAAGTTACTCAATCATGTGTTGATCTGCTTGAGCTTGTTTGATACTGACTTGTATATGCACAAATACTTTGAAAGGGTATCTATGGTTGAATGAGATATGATGTATGCCATGAGATTGGAGTCTATGTTTCTACTATACTACTTAGGTTAGATTGAGTCTGTCTCTTGAGGACAAACAACAATTTTAAGTTGAGGAAGTTGATGTGCCACCATAATATGACACTTTTAATGCTTTAAACTTAGAATTTTTTGCATTCCCTAAGAGATGTTAGTAGATTTGATGTGTTTTTATGTTGATTTTGCAGGATTACAAGATTCAAGGAGCTTTTGTGATAATTTGTGCAAGTTATAACTTTTTGGTGATGTACGAGACCACCTACGGTCCGTGGTTTTATCCATGAGCCATAGGTGTGGTTTTCATGGTCCTGAACTAGTGTTGGGCATGATTGCTGAAGTTGAATTTATGGTTAACAGGATGGGTCATGGTTTATTTCACGACCCATAGATAAGTTCATGAATGGGGGCCCAGAGAATTTGAAAAGTTTCTAAAAGTTAACCGGACGAGGAACCGATGGACCATAGTCCAATCAACAAGTTTTAAATTGAAGTTCGTACATGGAGAGAAAATTTTAAATAGGCAGCTTACGAGACCCTTCCACGAGATGTAAACTCAATCACGACCTGTAACTTGGTTCATGGAAGGCCTCAAATCTAGTTTTCCTAATTAAGTTAGGATTTGGGTTTTTTAAATATAAATAAGATTTTTAGGCTTTTTTAGATGTACAGAACTTGAGACTTCCTATTATTAATTTTTTTTAGCTTCTTTTCGGAGATTTTGAGTTTGTTACTTTTGTATTCATCTTTGGAATTCGATATTGTGATTTACGTGGAGATTTTAGATTTCTTGTTCTTTAATTCTTTGTTGTAAGTGTTCAATTATGCAAACTTATATCATGGTTTCTTCATCTACAACAACATGAATAGCTAAATCCACAACTAGAGTTGTGGGAACCATGTAGAACTGACCAAGTAAAAACTAAATAATTTGTAATCCTTGGAAAGTGTACATGCATGTATTATTTATTACACCATTTTGAATGCTTTTTAATTGTGTCCAACATTAGAACATGACTTGTTCTTACTCGCTGACCCAAGGGGTAAATGAATGGAAAAAGAGATAAAATAATAGAATTTGACGTGAGCACTCGTCTAATAAAGCTAAATGGCCCAAGAGATGGTTGTACTAGGACAAAGGTAAAGGTGAGTAATGCGACACCCGTAGACAACCCAAGTTGTGTGGTGAAATTTTCCTAGTTGTCGGCCCAAGGAATTAGGTGAACATAACTTACCAGTTCTACTTGCCATACACCTAAAAAAGTTACAATTATTAGGTTATATAACATTAGGAATTCATGGAAAACACAATACCCTAGTTACTTCTCTCACTAAATTAATAATACGTGCATTGACTATTGATCTTTGAATAGGTTTGAATAACTGTGTTTACATCAAAACCCCCTTCCTAGAAGTAAGTCAATTAATTAATCCAAATTTCTTTAATTACTCCTAGTATAGACCAAATTTCTCATGGATCGACCCTAACCCTTGTTAGGTTCTATATTTGAATAATGACCCCTTATGCCTTAATAGGGAGGTGTAATTTGGGCATAATCATAGATCAGCTAGGTTATCACTAGTATCATGGATAGTTTCAGAGGCATTAATGGATAGGTTTCTTCCTAAGAATCTCAGAGATAGACTGCATGATTAGTTCTTGAGGTTGCAACAACGTACATTGTGTACAAGTATGAGGCCAGATTTCATGAGCTCTTTGGCATGCCACTACGATATAACCTACTTAGGAGGAGAGGATCAAATGCTTTTGTGAGGGGTTGAGGACATAACCGAGGATTAAGATTCAGGCGTTGGTTACAATGGGTTGCCCTTTTCTAGATATTGTTTATCATGCTCATAATATAGATCATATGATAGGTCCAGGCAGCGACAAGAGAGCCCACTACGAGGGTAGTTACTATCACAACCCGGACCTAGGGCCTATCCATGACATGATGAATGTGACACCGAAAGGCATCATATCCAAGCCTCATGATCATATCATAAGCATTCATATGGTAAAATAAGCATACACAAGAAATTAAGCAAGCGTAAATACATAAACAAAACAATGCCATAGTCTCCCTTAAAGGGAAAATACCTCAATCCATAAACATAGAAAACATGCCTCTACATCATAGACCTTGGTAGGGTTTAAAACATAGCTTACTAGTTCATCCTCAAGATAAACATCAAAAGAAAATGATAAAATCTTAACATTAAGTGAACACCATAAATGGGCTTATTCCTTAAGCATGGGAACTCGCCAACAAATCTTCAAGCTTGGAATCCAGATCTAGCCACAAAATTTAATAGTCGCCTCGTCGTCCATACCTACATGTTTAGATCATGTAGGCAAATAAGTATGTGTTAGTAGGTGGAATGTACTAAGTATGAAGGTATTCCATGAATCAAAGGGCATCACAATAATATCAGTATGCATAAGCATAAGCAATAAGATAAGGACACAATATGCATGCACAATGCAAGTTTAAAATCATGTGAAGAAGCATCATAAGAATCCTTTCATAACCTTATCATACATATGTGGAAATAAAACCATAAACCAACATATAATATCATGTGGACTATTACATGGAATCTCGATATTGCCTCTACGCCGAGTAAAAAAGCAGCCTGCTTTGCCAGGGTAGACTATACATTACCTTACGATCCTACACATTTTGGTAAATACTTTAACATGAACCTTTTGGGAACCTTCCCATTTCAGCGTATGCTTTACTTCTGTGGAAATACTATTACAATACCATATAGGCACATAATCATCATCTCTACTGTAACACATAGTTATGAGAGAGTTAGGCTTTATATTAAGGACCCCTTACGTCGAGTCCCCACCCCCAATCTCATTCATTGCTAAGTCAAATCCTACATAATAAGTAAATCATCCATATACTGAGCTCTCAACATTGTTCATAAAAAACCATACTTTCATAACATATAAAATAGTCATCACAACTTTCATGAAAAGGTCATGTCATAAGAATAGTCCACTTACTTTGCTTTTTATTATAGTGTGGGTAGATATTCTCATCTTAAGATCATCATAACATCATCATTATTATAGAATCGTAATTTAAAACATGCTTTCATATACTTAGCTTCTTAATTATCAAAACCATAACTTTGTCATAGGAGACTAGGACTAAATATGGGTCCGTGGACATTTGAGTCAAAATCATTCAATTTCATAAGATTCATAGAGAAAACATGCAACTAGAATAAAATTAGATCTTTGGTAAAGGAACCCCCATCTATTCATCAAGCCCTAATCATGCTCATCAAGCCCTAATCATGCATACTTGAAATCACATACTTTTGCTTGAAAAATATGTACATCATAAAATTAATCATAATCCATGCATAATTAGATATAATCATAATGTAGAAATCATAACCCATGCATTTTGAACCATAGCATAGAAATCCTAGAAAATCATCATGAAAAATTATTTAAAAATGAACTTTAGATTGGGCTTCATGGATGAATATAGTCCATGGATGAATCCCTACATATCTCTAGTGAGAATTCTTAGAATTGAAGAGAAAAATCTGGAAAACCTTGGTCAAACCTTCAAGCCCTAGCTTCAATGGCATTCTTGACTTAGAGAGAGAAACATTGAGAACTTTTGGGAGAAATTTGAGGATGAATTACTTTGAATGAACAAGGAATAGAACTTATAAGGGTTAGGTCGGTTAGGGAAGTTAAGAGGACCAAAATGACATAGTTTAGGACTTAAATGAATTTGAAATGTTGAAAACACCCTTCATTAAAAACTACTGAAACATCCACGGAACCCCTTCTACGGGCCGTGGATCAACCTACGGACTGTACCTTGTGTCACAGAACTTTATGTCACAACAGTCGGGTTTCTGAAATTTGTAGCTTCAAAAGCATGAAAATGCAGGATGACACGTTATTCCATTTATGAACCATAGATCCTTTTTGTAGATGCGTCCCAGACTTAGAAAACTTTTGAACCTTCAATGCTCATTTTTTATGATCCCTTTGACCGGTCATGGTTCCATCTACAGTTTACCCTGTTAACCGTGCATCAATTTTCAGAAAATTTTCAATTTTCTATTTTCACTGGACTCACTCCACGAACCTACCTATGACCTATGTTATTTCTATAATTCGTAAACTGGCTCGTAAGATCTAACCACCATAAAATTACTAATTTTCATTCTTTCTAAGCTAACAACATGTAGGGTGTTACAATATCTTCGCCTTGGGATCATTCATTCTCGAATGAGATAGAAGTACGCTTGAATAATGTAGGATCATAGTCATCATCATAACACATAGGAAAAAATGCAACTTAGTTATCATTTTCATAAAAGCATCCAATATCATTAAAAAATTATTTTAAGATATGCATGTATGCAACTTAACAAGAGATACATATTTGTGAGAACTATGAAGGACTGGATCATAATAAGTAGCTTACCATTGAATAGAAGGAAAGAAAAGGGTATTATTTCATCATTTCCACCTCAACCTCCCAAGTAGCACTTTCAACTTGTTGGTTTCTTCATAACAGTTTGACGGATGCAACCTCTTTATTTCTCAACCTCTTCACTTGCCGGTCCAAAATCTCAACTTGTACTTCTTCATAAGTCAAATTTTCCTCAATAGACACTGTTAGAACTGCGCACCTTAACTTTGCCTACTCGTTTGGAACAGGTTTAGATGACCTGTTTCAATCGTACAGAATTAACGCTTTAGACACAATGATTTTACGTGGAAACACCTAGCTCACGATAGGTGTAAAAACCACGACCTGTACCTCTACAGGAATTTCTCCAAATTTATTAAAATCAACGTGAGCCTTCAAAAGTTAATTACAACTCGTAATAACCTTACTTCTATACCTCCAACAACAAACTACTCACAATCCTCCCAAGGATTATGTTTCAACTTATCTTCTTGTTAACTCTAACTTGAAGATAAACTACTCTCAGTTATGAACTCTGAGATTTACAACTTTCCTATGAAACAAAAGAAAACCCTAGACTCGACTTTATTGGCCTTTCTTTATGCTTCGTATTTTTCTTTTTCTGCACACCTTTGTTTGTGAATTGAATCTGGTTTTATAGCCGTAATAGATCTCCTTCTCCAACTTCTTTTCGAATTCCTTTTTCTACTCCACCTCGCATGGTCTTTCCTTCTTTGTAATCTTTCTTCTTTTAGGAGTTTGAGTGAGATAATGTTCCTTGTTTTCCTCCTTGTTCCTAGTGCCAGCTATTTTGCATTTATAATAGTAACTCGCGCTTCTTGCTGCTATGTCGTGTTGCACCTTTTATTTCTGTCCCGTCTTTCTATCCGTGGAATGAACCTGATGAGTTTACCTGTTTCATCTACCTGTTTCATTTATTTTGTTAATCATCAAAAGTCCTTGTCCCAACAAATTCCCCCTTTTTGATGATGACAAATTTCTGAGTTGACACCATCCGTGTTCGTCACAATGAACCAGGTTGATTTGTTCGCAACAATGAAACAGTTTAAACCGTAAGTATAACAACGATATGTATTTCAACTCATCTTCCCCCTTTGGACATCATCGAAAAGAAAGTAATGAGTATAAGCACGGAGAACCAACATGTATAGACAGCAGTAGAACATAACAGAGAAAGTTTATTTATATACTAGAGTACACAACATAAGCCACAAGAAAGGAACAAAAGATCTACCACCGGTCAAGCCACCTGCCATGCAAAAAGAGAAAAGAGACAAACCATTTAAACCAAGCACAAAAGAAGGAAAAAACACAAAGGCCGAAAGAGAGGTCGGAGTTAAGGAATGAGCTTTGTAAGGGCGTGAACAATGTCGGTGTGCTTGGCTCGCTCCTTCATAAGAGTGTCCTCTAGTTCTGCAATTTTAAGAGTGAGGGCCTGCTTTTCTTGCGCAAACCGTGCTCTTTCCTGAGCCATCTCCTCATCCTTAGCATTGAGGGCCATTTGAAGACGATGCAAGGGAGTGCCCGGTCGCTGCATTGAACCAGGTAAAGTTTGATGGTCCACCTGGCCTATCACATCCTTGGTAGTCTGCATGGACCAGACCTGGACTGGGACGGAAAAGGCTTCAAAAATGGTAGCCAACCAGAATCCATAGGGAAGAGCATGTCCCTTCTTATCTTGAACCAGAACCCGCTGAATGTGTTGTAACATGAGAGCAGGAAGGTTGATTGGAACACCTTCATCGAGTAGGGCCATCAGGGTGAGATCCAAATAGCTCGCCTCAGAGCGACGCTCCTGTCGTGGGATGATAACCTTATGGACCACGTCAAAGTAGAGCTTGTGCAGAGGCGACATTTCCTTGCGTTGGACACGTCTATGGTGGGTGATAGAGGGGTCCCCAGCAAATTTCCGTGTTATCTCCAAGGCAGAGGGTAAGTGGTCGAGAGGAGGCCACTCGTGTCGGACATAGTGTGCCCAACCAATAGCAGGAACGTTGAGGAGTCGACCAAGATCAGCAGAGGTGAGACGCAGAGAAATCCCGCGAACTGTGGTGGACAAGACAAGGTCACGCACACTTCCTTGTGCGTAAAATTCGACCATTTCGTTTTTGGCCATTTTTCTTTGGCCAAAGGATTGAAGGAGGAGAGCAGACCACCCTTGGATAGCGAGCTTGGTAAGTAAAGTGAGCATTTCAGGGCCACCCACGCCTGTAATGACACGGCCACGAAGAAGAGTGCGCCGTTGAAAGTAAGAGAGACTAGAAGATCCCTGCTCAGAGGGGGGGACAGGTGTGGGAGTATACTCACTGTCCGAGGAGGAAGGGACGGGTGATGGAACAGGTGGAGGAACCCGTTTCTTTCTGGTCGTAGTGCGGGGTTTGGTGGTGGGTTTTGGAGCAGGAGGGGGTGTACTTTGGGGAGGAGGAGAAGATGGAGGCAAGGAAGAAGATGATGGAGAGTCTGGTGGAGTAACGGAGGGGGAAGGGGGTAAAGGTTTCCGAGGTGCCTTAGGAAAGATATGTTTGCGCCTGTTCCTTCGAACTTGGCGCAGAAGAAGGTCCTTAGGAGCGGCGGCAGAGCAAGTAGCCTTAGGTTTCTTGCTGCGACGCAGTGCTTCTTGAAGAGCTGCTTCGGCTTGGCGCTTTTGGTGGCGAGTATGAGGAGGCCGAAGGGATGCAGACGAAGTGCCCTTTTCTGGGGATGGGTCATCTTCGGAAACAGGAATTGGGGGAGGAGGGTCTTGGTGAATAGACGGATTAAGGCTCTGTGGGGGTGGTGAAGGGGTTGTATCAGAGTCGGAGGGTGGTGTGGTTGGAGGAGGAGGAGGGACCTGTTCTGAGGAAGAGGAGACATTGAAGAAATGGGCAAGGTCCTCCGTAGAGCCCGACCAACGGAAAAATTTAGAGAAATCATGACGGAAAGTAGTGGGTTTGTTGGCAGTGGGATGCAAAATAAGTGCCATACACTCAGGGTTTTGAGGGTGGTGTATGGGGGTTTTTGGAGAAGATGCCATGGTTGGGTAGGAGAAGATGATGAAGATCAAAGGAGGCGGTTCAAAGAGAGGGAGGAGATGTGGGAGGAGGAAGGTGGGAAAAGGTTGGTCAAATATATGAGGAGAGAGAGATGTGAAAGGTCGGGAGAGTTAAGGCATTGGTGAGAAAATGGGTGGTGGAGGGGAAGGGATCCGACGTTTCGTCAGGGAAGGAGGCGAAAGGACGGTTTGGGCGGCAAGGATGGGATTGTGCTGACAGGGTAATGATGAAACAAGTTGGATGTGCCTAGTTTAAATATTTTGCTCAATAATAAGTATAATTTTGCACAGCAAGTGTTACCTGGTGAATTTGACCTGTTCCAATCGTTGATGCATGTTGCAACAATACTCCGGCATATAGAACCACGTCCTCATGTTAACATCTACAAAATGAAGGGATATACATGAGATAACATAATTATCTAAAGTAGTCCAAAACTTATAAACCATATCATGATATTGTGAGGTAGTGGAGAAGGGTGTTATGTAATTTTGACCATCCCCAAGTCAAGCCTGATTTTTTCAAATCGTTCTCTACTAAGTGCCTTGGTAAAAATATCAGCAGTTTGATTTTCAGTGGGGCTGAACATGATCGAGACCAGCCCTTTGTCTACACAGTCACGAAGAAAGTGATGCCTTATGTCAATATGTTTGGTCCGTTTGTGTTGGACAGGATTCTTTGCAATGTTGATGGCGCTTGTATTGTCACACAAGATTGGAACTGTTCCAACATCGATTCCAAAATCGAGTAATTGTTGTTTAATCCAGAGTAATTGAGCACAACACGAACTTGCTGCTACGTATTCAGCTTCAGCTGTGGATAGTGCGACAGAGTTCTGCTTCTTGGTGGACCAGGAAACTAAACACGTTCCAATGAAGTGGGCCATACCAGATGTGCTTTTGCGATCCACGAGGTGACCAGCATAGTCAGCATCAGTGTATCCCATGAGATTGAAATTGCTACCTTTGGAGTACCATAACCCCAGATCAGAGGTGCCCTTGAGATATCGAAAGATTCTTTTCACCGCTTTGAGATGTGATTCTTTCGGATTGGCTTGAAAACGAGCACAAAGACCTACGCTAAAAACAATGTCAGGTCTACTAGCAGTAAGATATAACAAGGAACCAATCATACCTCGATAGAGCTTTTGCTCAACAGTTGAACCTGTGTCATCTATCTCCAGCTTTGTGGCAGTGGCAATAGGCGTATCAGTTTCCTTGGCATCTTCTAGTTTGAACCTTTTGAGGAGTTCCTTCACATATTTACTTTGGTGAATCATAGTTCCAGAGGAGGTTTGTTTGAATTGAAGGCCCAAGAAAAAGTTCAGTTCTCCCATCATGCTCATTTCAAATTCTCCATTCATTAGCTTTACAAATTCTTGAGTCATGACCTCACTTGTGGACCCAAAAATGATGTCATCTACATAAACTTGAACAATGAGGAGATCAGGGCCTTGAGTTTTTAGGAATAAGGTATTATCAATTTTTCCTCTAGTGTGACCATGGTTGAGGAGAAATTTTGATAGCCTTTCATACCATGCTCGTGGGGCCTGTTTCAGTCCATACAAAGCCTTATCTAGTTTAAAGACGTAGTCAGGATGTTCCATACTCTCAAATCCCGGAGGTTGTTTTACATAGACTTCCTCTTTTAAGTATCCGTTTAAGAATGCACTTTTTACATCCATCTGATACAGTGTGATTTCTTTGAAGACGGCGAAGGCTATGAGGAGCCTAATGGCTTCAAGCCTTGCAACAGGTGCAAAGGTCTCATCATAGTCTATTCCTTCTTCCTGATTGTATCCTTGGACCACTAGTCTTGCCTTGTTCCTTGTAACTGTTCCATGTTCATCTAGTTTGTTTCGAAAGACCCACTTAGTGCCAATAATAGTTCTTCCTGCTGGTTTAGGTACTAAGTGCCATACTTTGCATCTTTCGAACTGATTAAGTTCCTCTTGCATGGCAAGAATCCATTTCTCATCTTGGAGGGCTTCCCCTATTCGTTTTGGTTCTATGAGTGAGACAAAGGCTTGAAAGGCACATAGGTTTCTTATTCCAGATCTTGTAGTGATTCCGGAAGTCAGGTCTGTGAGAAGGTTGTCAAGAGGATGTGAGTCTTGATATTTGTAGTTTCTTATCACCAATCCCTGGTTCTGTTCATTTTGTGACTGGGCTGAGGAATTGGAGGTTGACTCTGCCTGTTGACTTTCGGATTCTACTGTTGTTCCCCCTGTCTGTAAGCTCTCGTCCTTTTCAGTAGGTGAAACAGGTACATTGACCTGTTCTATCGACCGGAGTTCACGTTCATCAGTATCCTGCAAGTTATCCTCAGGAACACAGAGAGTTTCGTCAAATTTGACATGTATACTTTCCTCAATACAATTTGTTCGTTTATTTAGGATTCTATAGGCCTTACTATGTAGAGAGTATCCTAAGAAAATTCCTTCATCACTCCTAGCATCAAATTTTTCTAAATTATCTTTACCATTGTTGTGAACATAGCATTTGCAACCAAAAGTTCTGAAGTGAGAGATGTTGGGTTTTCTTCCTTTGAGTAATTCATAGGGTGTTTTATTTAGCAAGGGTCTAAGCATACATCTGTTGAGTATGTAGACAGCAGTGTTTACTGCTTCAGCCCAGAGGTTTCTAGCTACATTGCTAGCTATCATCATTGTTCTTGCCATGTCCTCTATGGTTCTATTCTTTCTCTCTACTACTCCATTTTGTTGAGGGGTTCTTGGGGCAGAGAAGTTGTGATCAATACCAACTTTTGAACAAAACTCTAGGAATCTTATATTTTCAAATTCAGTTCCATGGTCTGATCTTATGGATTTTAGGGAAGTTTCTAATTTCTTCTCCATTTTTTTGATGAAAATTGAGAAGACATCAAAGGATTCATCTTTAGAGGCCAAGAAAAAGGTCCAGGTATATCTAGAGTAATCATCAACAATAACAAACATATATCTTTTACCTCCTCTGCTTTTTACCCTCATAGGTCCACATAAGTCCATATGGACCAGTTCCAAACACTTGGTTGTACTTACCTGGTTCTTTGATTTGAAGGATGTTCTAACCTGCTTCCCTTTAGCGCAAGCACTGCATACCTTTTCTCCTTTGAATCCGATTTTTGGTAACCCATCAACCATGTTCTTGGATGAGAGTGTATTTAGTTGTTTCAAGCTAGCATGTCCAAGTCGTTTGTGCCATAGCAATGGATCCTCTGTTATTGCACTGAGACATTTTAATTTCACTCCACCCATACCTATGATGTCGGCTTTGTATACATTCTTGTATCTATTTGCTGTTAGGACCACTTCTTTTGTCTTTAGATTTTTGACCTTGCAACTCTCAGAGGTGAAGATGACCTCGTTACCTTTGTCGCACAATTGAGAGATGCTTAGGAGATTGTGTTTTAGTCCGTCTACATGATAGACATCTTCTACAGCTTTGGATTCTTCTCGTCCAATCTTTCCAATGCCCACGACTGTCCCCTTCTTGCCATCGCCGAAGGAGACCTTTCCACCTTTTAATGGTGTTAGTGAAAGGAATTTGAGTCTGTCTCCCGTCATGTGTCTCGAACAAGCACTGTCCATATACCAATGCTTGCTTCCTTTCACTGTGGCCTGTAAAACAAATTAGGGGTTAGTTTTAGGAACCCAGACTAGCTTGGGTCCTTTCTTGTTATAGAAGGGATGAATAAGATTTCTTTTAGCCCATTGAGGCAACATGTTTTGTGATCTGTTCCTTCTGTTTACCCCAGTCTTACTTTTATGCATATGGGCAATGTTTCTGTTTCTGGCTTTACTAGCAATTGGACATTCAGTGGTTGGGTGCCCAGTTTTGCCACATAGATAGCATAAATCAGTGGAGGTGGTTCTTTCTTGAAAGAACCCTATTCCAGCTTTCTCATTATAATTTTTATTACCTAGATGGTTAACTATCCTAGAAGACTTGGTCCAACGGTTTGCCTTTTCTAGGTCTAGTTTTATGGTTGCTATTTCGTGATTTAGTCTTTTTACTTTTTCCTTTTCTTAAATTAAATCAACATTGCTGTTTTTAAGCTCAGTTTGTAAATTCTTAAGATTCAGATTAATTTCATTTGTCCTTTTATCAGCAGTAGTGAATTTTAAGACTTCTCTTTCAGACTTAGTACGAGTGAATCAAGTTGTTTGACCTGTTTCTTTAAGTGGTCATTTATTTTATTGGCTTCATTCAAACCGTTCTTAATTTCGAGGTTTTCAAATTTTTGGTCTGAAAAGTCCTTAATTAACTGATATTTTTCACTTTCAATTTCTTGAAAATTGTCTATTAGTCCTTTCAAGAGAATGATAAGTTTGTCTTTTGTGAAACAGTGTAGTTTTGCTTTTAGCTCAGAAAAACTTACCTCAGGTTGAGTTTCATCCTCTGCGTCTGAGTCTTCAGCAGCCATGAGAGCAGTCTCATCAGCATCCTCAGTATCAGATTCTTCTATTTCTGATCCCCATGCAGCCATCATTGCATAGTTTTCCTTCTCCTTTTGTTTAGCAGCCTTTTCTTTGATTTCTTTTTCAGCCCTTTCTTTTCTCCACTCAATTTCCCATAGGGGACATTGTTTAATGTGATGATCAGTTTTACCACATTTAAAACATCCGGAGTTGCCTTTGTCATCGGACCACTTCCTGCTACCTGTGTCATCGGACCACTTCCTGTTACCTGTTTCTTTCTTATCCTTCCCTTTTCTGTTCCTTAGGAATTTTTTGAAATTCTTTGCAAGGAAGGCAATTTGGTCTTCCTCCATGTCTGATCCTTCGTCATCAAAAGTAACTTTTAGAGCCAGTGTCCTTTCATCCACCTTTGTTTGTTTCTTTGAATCTTCCATATTCATCTCATAGGTTCTGAGATTTCCAACTAGTTCGTTTAGAGTCATGGTTTCAATATCCTTTGCTTCCCTGATTGCAGTAACCTTGACATCCCACTTGGCTTTTGGGAGGATTCTAAGAACCTTGTCAACCTGTTCTTCAAGGGTGAGAGTCTTTCCCAGTGATGCTAACTCATTTATGAGCAGGGTAAGTCGAGCCATCATCTCGTTCAGTGTTTCATTCTCCTTCATCTTGAAGGTTTCATATTCAGTAAACAGCATGGCGACTCTGAATTTTCTAACCTGAGCAGTTCCCTCATGAGCAATCGTGAGGGCATCCCAAATCTCTTTGGCAGATGAGCAATTTGAAATTCTGTTATATTCTTCAGGTCCTAGACCACAGACCAATAGATTCTTGGCTTTGGCATTCTTTCTCATGGCTGTTAGATCGTCGGCATTGAATTCACTCCTTTCTTTTGGAACTAGTCTGCCTTCGACAGTTCGCGTGGGAATGGTTGGACCCATGATGATTCTATCCCAGAGTTCATAATCTTCTCCTTGGATAAAATCTTCCATTCGGGCCTTCCACCATGCGAAGTGGGTTCCGTTGAAGAGCGGGGGTCTAACGGCGGACTGTCCTTCACCATGTCCAAGCGGTGGTGCGGTGTTCATGATGATCGTTTCTTAGGTATTAACCTTTAACAAGAAACCCTGCTCTGATACCACTTGTTAGAACTGCGCACCTTAACTTTGCCTACTCGTTTGGAACAGGTTTAGATGACCTGTTTCAATCGTACAGAATTAACGCTTTAGACACAATGATTTTACGTGGAAACACCTAGCTCACGATAGGTGTAAAAACCACGACCTGTACCTCTACAGGAATTTCTCCAAATTTATTAAAATCAACGTGAGCCTTCAAAAGTTAATTACAACTCGTAATAACCTTACTTCTATACCTCCAACAACAAACTACTCACAATCCTCCCAAGGATTATGTTTCAACTTATCTTCTTGTTAACTCTAACTTGAAGATAAACTACTCTCAGTTATGAACTCTGAGATTTACAACTTTCCTATGAAACAAAAGAAAACCCTAGACTCGACTTTATTGGCCTTTCTTTATGCTTCGTATTTTTCTTTTTCTGCACACCTTTGTTTGTGAATTGAATCTGGTTTTATAGCCGTAATAGATCTCCTTCTCCAACTTCTTTTCGAATTCCTTTTTCTACTCCACCTCGCATGGTCTTTCCTTCTTTGTAATCTTTCTTCTTTTAGGAGTTTGAGTGAGATAATGTTCCTTGTTTTCCTCCTTGTTCCTAGTGCCAGCTATTTTGCATTTATAATAGTAACTCGCGCTTCTTGCTGCTATGTCGTGTTGCACCTTTTATTTCTGTCCCGTCTTTCTATCCGTGGAATGAACCTGATGAGTTTACCTGTTTCATCTACCTGTTTCATTTATTTTGTTAATCATCAAAAGTCCTTGTCCCAACAGACACATCCTTCAATGGAACAATAGAATTAGGATCATGCAAGTATTTCCTTAGCATCGATATGTGAAACTCTAGATGAACGATAGCGAATTCCATAGGCAAATCTAACTCATAGGCTACCTTCCCAACTCTTTTCACTATCTCATAGGGTTTCACATAGCTAGGACTCAATTTGCCTTTCTGGTAAAAACACATCACCCCTTTATTAGGGAAATCTTCAAATATACCCAATCACCCTCATCAAACTCTAGTTCTTTTCTCCTAACATCAACATATCACTTTTGACGACTTTGGGTAGCCTTAAACCTCTATCTTATCAGTTTCACCTTCTCCATGGCATCAAGTATGACATCTGGTCCAATCAAGGACATTTCTCCAATAAACCATCTCATTAGTGATCTACATCGTCTACCATGCAATCCTTCAAATGGAGCCATACAAATACATGAATGAAAATTATTTCTAAAAGAAAATTCAAGTAGAGGTAAGTGATTATCCCAACATCCTTTGAAATCAAGTACACAAGCCCTTGACATATCTTCCAATGTTTGTATAGTTCTTTCGGCTTATCCATCCATTTAAGGATCACATGCAGTACTTAGCTTCACCTTTGTACCAAGGCCTTTTTGGAGAAACTTCCAAAAATGATAAGTAAATTGAGCCCCTCTTCCGATATAAGGGACAGTGGCACCCATGCAACCTCACCAATTCTTGGATGTAGACAGTTTTCACCGGCAAAAAGTGGGTTGTTTTCATCATTCTATAAAGACTACCCATATTGAGTCAAATTACTTCCTAATCTTTGACAAACGTATGATGAAATCCATATTTACCTCCTCCCATTTCAAAGTCGATATCTCAATATCTTGAGTCAAACCACTGGGTCTTTGATGTTCCACTTTCACTTGTTGACAATTTGCACATTCCATCACACAATTTGCTATATCTTTTTTTATGCCATTCCACCAATACACTACTCTCAAATCCCTATACATCTTTGTGGATCCCGATTACTAGAATACTTGGAATTAGTATCTTTTCCCTTAAGCCATCCACATTGGGTACACACAATCACCCTTGATAAAGTAACACTCCATCTCTCCTTTACGAGAAAACCTCTTCCTTATAAGCAACCACCAACTCTTTCAATTCTATAAAGTAGGGTCTGTGTCTTGTTTAGCTTTAACTTCTTCCATTACAGATGATTTCGCTCCATTAGGCACCAACACACCACCATTGCTCAAGCTATCCAACCTCACACCCAAATGAGCGAAATGAAGCAATTCTTAACCAACTCCTGCTTCCCATTCTCAACATGTGCGATGTTGCCATATACACTCTACTCAAAACATCAGACACAACATTAGCCTTGTCGCATTGATACATTACACTAATTTCATAATACTTCAATAGTTCCAACCACCTTCTTTGCCTTAGTTCAAATCCATTTGGCTAAACACATGTTGCAAACTCTTGTGATTAGAGAATATATCAATGTGTACCTTATAAAGATGATGTCACCAAATCTTCAATGCAAACACAATGTCCAACAACTCAAGATCATATGTCAGATAATTCATTTTGTATACTTTCAATTGCCTTGAAGCATAGGCATTGACCTTTCTATGTTGCGTCAATAACAACCCAAGCCTATATGTGAGGCATCACAATACACAACAAAACTATCCGCACCTTCAGACAATGTCAAAATATTAGCTGAAGTAAGGCGATCCTTTAATAATTGGAAGCTCTTTTTACATTCAATGGACAATTGGAATTTTACCTTCTTTTGGGCCAACCTCATCAAAGAAGAAGCAATGGAAGAAAATCCTCCAAGAAACCTCCTATATTGTTTGTCCAAACAAAAGAAGCACCTAATATCGGATGGAGACACTGGTCTATGCCAATTCTTTATAGCCTCTGTCTTCTTTGGATCAACTCCAAAACTATCACCTAAAATAATGTGAACAGGAAAAGCTACCCCTCTTAGCCAAAATTCGCATTTGCTAAACTTGGTAAAGAGTTATCTTTCTCTCAATATTTGTAGCATAATCCTCAAATGGATTTCCTCATCCTTTATATCCTGTGAATAAACCAATATATCATCTATGAACACCACCACAAACATATCCAAGTATAGTTTGAAAACCCTATTCATCAAATCCATGAAAGCAGCAGGGGCATTTGTTAGTCCAAACGACAGAACAAAAAAATTAATATGACCATAAAGAGTTCTAGATGTCGTCTTAGAAATGACATCTTCTTTATCCCTTAAATGGTGATATCTTGATCGGAGATCAATTTTAGAGAAATAGCTTGCAGCTTATAGTTGATCAAATAGGTTGTCCATCCTCAAAAGTGGATACTTATTTTTGATGGTTATCTTATTAAGTTCTTGATAATCCCAACACATCCGAACGAACCATCCTTCTTCCTTACAAACAATATGGGAGCACTCCATGGTGACACACTAGGCCTTATGAATCCCTGATCAAGAAAATCTTTTAATTATTCCTTTAATTCTTTTAACTCCACTAGGGCCATTCGATATTGAGGTATAGAAATAGGTTGGGTATTGGGCATAAGATCAATACTAAAATAATTTTCCCTTACAAGAGGAACACTGGGAAAATCATGAAGAAAGACATCGGGAAACTCATTGACTATAGAGACCAAATCAGGAGTAGGAACATGAGACTCAACATACATGACTCAGACAACATGATATAGACAACCTTTGGAAATCATTTTCATAGATTCCATATAGGAGACAAACATCCCTATGAACACTGAATTGGTTCCCTTCCAATCTAGGATAGGCTCATTAGGAACTTGGAATGCACAAGATGCATGCAACTAATCTATACCAAGAATAACATTAAAATCGATTATATCAAGCTCAACTAGATCACATGGGAGGACATTATGCAAACTAACACAGGACAATTTCTATAGATATTTTTGGCTAGGATTGACTCACCAATAGAAGTATAGACCGAATAAGGTTCTAACAAGAGTTTTGAGGACACATCAAACTTAATGGAAAGGTAAAGAGTAAAGAAAGACATATTGGCACCACGGTCAAGTAAAGCATACACATCATGATCAAAGACTTTAACATACAGTAACCACATAGAGAGACTAATAAACCTCTTGTCTAGCATGCAAAGCATAGAACTCATTACCATATGGACCACCACCTTTAGCTTAGGCACCTTATTGCACTTTCTTGCTTTGAGATACTTGACTTTGTAGACATCTTTCCCCACCTTATAAAATATATTAGGACATTCAATAATATTGTGTCCCATTTTTCCACCCAAAGCAACCATTTGTTCTTGTCAAATATTCTCCAGCATGATTCTTTCTACACCTAAGGCACTTAGGAGGAATAACACCACCCTTCACAACATCACCTTGAGCCTTACAATTGTCCTGTTTCTCTTTGTCAAACCTTTGAGTACCACCTTTGGATGAACCTTTCCCTTGTTATAATTGATCGCCACCAAACATACCAAAAGAAAATCCACCATCATATCAGGCCCTCTTGGATTCCTTTGACCTCATCTTTTGATGTTTTTAACTCTCCACTTGTTGGGCATATGTCATGAGTCTAGAGATATTCATTTCTTTAATGAGAATAATGGTCTTGCATTCCATCTTTACCAAGTTAGGCACATCCAAAGTGAATTTATTCATGCTGGCGCTAGAGTTGGCCACCAAAGAAGGAGAAAATTTGAAAAACTTAGTAAACTTGAAGGCATACTCCCTCACACTCATACCACCCTACTTCAAGTTCATGAATTCCAGGACTTTGGCTTATCTTAGCTCATGTGGGAAGAAATGGTCAAGGAAAATAAGCCTTAAACATCTCCTAATCAATAAGACCTTCATCAATTCTTTTGGACTTCCATTGAGTGAACCAAACTTGTGCAACTCACTTAAGTGGATAAGCCACCAATTTTCCCTTCTCCTCTGAAGAAACTCCTATGATCTCTACCATTTTGTACACCTCATCAACAAACTCTTGTGGATCCTCATCCAATTTGGAACCATGAATCTTTGGCGGACTCATTCTAGCAAAATATCTTATCCTCGAGGATGGGATAGGAGTCTATGAAGAACTAACGACTTGAGCCAACATAGTGATAGTTGTCCTAAATGCATCATTGGAAACTTTGTCCAGTTGCAGATCATGAGGAGCTTAAGGAACCAGAAGAACTTGGTATTTTTTAGCATTACCTCCCCTAGGAAAAAGAGCATGTCATAGAGACATTTCTGAAAATATTAAGGGACAAGCATTAAGATATGGGGGTTTCAAAGGGACGACATAGAATACAAAAGAACCAAAGTTTCCTAAACATCTTATAGCTCTCTTATTCATGGATATGCCTCGCTTCACACTAACGTACAAGACTTTATTAGACGCGGCATGTTGGACTGCTTAGGATGCTTCCAAACCTTATGCTCTGATACCACTTCTGTCATGACCTAGATCTAGTGCCTAGCCATGACATGACAAATGTGACACTTGAAGGCATCCTATCTAAGCCTTGCGATCATATCATAAGCATTCATAAGCTATACTGAGCATATACAAGAGATTAAGCAAGCAGAAGTATGTAAATGAAAGAATGTCATAATTTCCCTTAAGGCAAAATACATCAATCCATAAATGTCCAATATACGCCTCTACATATAGATCTTTGTGGGGTCTAGAACATAACTTACTAGCTCAACCTTAAGATATACATCAAAAGAAAATGATAAAATCTCAACGTAAAGTGAACATCACAAATGGACTTTCTCGAAGCATCGGAACTCAACAATAAATCTTCAAGCTTGGAATCTAGATCTAGCCACGAAATGGAGCAGTCACCTTGTTGTATGTCCCTACATGGTTAGATCATGCAGGAAAAAAAGTATATGTTAGTACATGAAATATACTAAGTATGTGGATATGCCATGAATCAAAGGACATCACAATAATATTAGAATGCATAAACATAAGCAATAAGAGAAGGACACAATATGCATGAGCAATGCAAGTTTAAAATCATGAGAAGAAGCATCATAAGAATCCTTTTGTAACCTTATCATAAATATGTGGGAATAAGACTATAATTAACATATAAGACCATACAAACTATTACATGGAATCTCGATGTTGCCTCTACACTGAGTAAAAGTGTAGCCTTGTTTCCCAAGGTAGACTATACCTTACCTTATGGGATTCTTCCTATTTTTATAAGTGCTTTAACATGAACCTTATGCAAACCTTCTCATTTTTGTGTATGCTTTACTTACGTGGATCGCTAATACAATACCATATAGGCACATAATCATCATCCCTATGGTGGCATGTAGTTATTAGAGAGGCAAAATTTATATTAATGACCTCTTAGGTCGAGTCCCGATCCTAAATCTCATTCGGTTCTAAGTCATATCATATGGAATATGTAAATCATGTATATACATAGCTTTCAACATTGTTCATAAAAAAATCATACTTTCATCGCTTAAAAAATAGACATCACAACTTTCATGAAAATGCCATGTCATAAGAATAGTCCATCTACTTTGCTTTTCATCACAACGTGATAGACATTTCCACTTTAACATCATCATCATAAAATTGCCATCATTGTCATAACATCATCATTATCATCATATAAAACACAGTTTGGACATACTTGGATTCATAATTATTAATACCATAGATTTATTATAGGAGACTACAACTAATTGTAGGTCCATCGACATTTGAATTAAAAATATAAAATTGGATAATATTTATAGAGTAAACATGCAATTAGAATCAAATTGGATCATTATTAAAGGAACCCATATCGAATCATCAAACCCTAATCATGCATACTTGAAATCATATATTTTTTCTTGTCATGTACAACATAAAATTCATCATAATTCATGCATAATTAGATATAATCATCATATAGAAATCATAACCCATATATTTGGAATTATAGCATATAAACCATTACAAGATTATTGTGAAACTTTGATTAAAAGGAACTTTGGATTGGGCTTCATCGATGAAACTAGTCCATGATTGAAGCTCTATATACTTCAAGTGAGAATCCTTAGAATTGAAGAAAAAAATGTGGAAAACCTTGGTCAAATATTCAAGCCCTAGCTTCAATGGAATCCTTGACTTAGAGAGAGAAATATTGAGAACTTTTAGGAGAAATTTGAGGATGTGAGTTTGAATAAATTAGGAATAGGACTTACAAGTGTTAAGTTGGTTAGGGTTGTTAAGAAGAGAAAAATAATGTAGTTTAGGACTTAAAATGAATTAGAAATGTTGAAAATACCCTTCATTAAAAACTGTCTGAGCAATCCATAGATTCCCTTCTACAGTCAATGGATCAACCTACGGACTTACCTTGTCTCATAGAACTTCATGTCACAATAGTTGGGTTTTGGAATTTTCCACTTCAAAACCTTGAACATTCAAGATGACTCGTAATTCAATTTACGAGCCATAGATCCTTCTCATTAATGAGTTCTAGACTTGGAAAATATTAGGCCCTTCAGGACTCATTTCTACAAACCATTTGATAGGCTTTGGTTCCATATATGGTCATCCTATTAATCATACATCAATTTCTAGAAATTCTTCAATTTTTTTTCTTACCGGACTCACTTCACGAACCTACCTACGGCCCATGGTTACTTCCACGAGATGTAGAATGGCTCGTAGGATCAAACCAACATAAAATTCATAACTTTTAGTCTTTCCAGGATATCAACATGTAGGGCGTTACACTTATAGTGGGAATCATTACAGTCCCAATGAGTGATATGATAAGTGCTAGTAGAGGTTTTAGCAGGGCTGCCTAAGCGTCCTATCCAGGCTTCACTTCAAGCTTTAGGGGATAACCAATAATATCAAGACACCTCTAGTCAGTCAACCTCCCCCCCCCCCCCCCCATGTTGTTGGGCAAAGGTGAGAGATAGAGCTGTGATAACTTTAATGCAGGCTGGGCCTTTACCCCAGCTAGTTAAGGAATCAAAGCCTCGTACAAAGATACCACAAGCCATACGGTCGATATACTACTAAACGACCTTCTCAAAGGTTTTATGATTATGAAGAGTTAGATCACTAGTCTAGTGATTTCCCCAGGTGAAAAGCGTCTATCTTACTTCATTGGCAACTCACTCAGGTCCGGCACAAACACCTTTAGCTAGAGATAGACGTCTTGACCAGGATGATAGGTGTTACCAATGGAGTTTTAGGGGGTGATTAACTGGGTTCTAGAGATTGTTCTAGGTGTGGTAGGTAAAGGTAGTAGAGGTCACCACAGGGTGGGAGGCTGACAAGGCCGTTCTTATGCATTTTCAACTTCAATAAGATCAGAGGTTGAGGCAGCGGATGATGTCATTACAACTATCTCTATGCCAGTAGTCATTTTTAATTATGTTTTGTTTTGGGTCCACTTATTCTTATGAATCTATTAATATTGCTCCTCGATTAAAGGGTGAGCCCTAAACCACTTCCACCAATCATGTTTTGACTCTAGTAGGGGATTGCGTAGTAAGGAATCCTGTATGTATATCATGTCTGTTCACTCTTTAGGGGATGGATACCCGCAGATTTGATATGCTTGATTTTGATGCTATTCTAGGCATGGATTGGTGCTCCTTATCATGCAATTTTAGATTTTTATGCTAAAATAGTCACCTTGGCGATGCCTAGTATACCCCAAGTGGTATGGAAGGAATCGATTAGACATACCCTTGTAGGTATTATCTCTTATTCCACGACTTGATGGTTGGTATCTTCTAGATGTTTGGCATACTTGGCTTATGTCCGTCATATGTTGGGCGAGGCCTCTTTTGTTGGTTCAGTTCATGTACTTTGTTAGTTTCTTGATGTATTTCCTACCAAGTTGCTTGATCTACCCCCAAAGAGGGATATTGATTTTGCTATAGATTTGGAGACAAACACAAATCCCATATCTATCCCTCCTTATCAGATGGCCCCCGCAGAGCTTTAGGAGTTTTGTATTTAGCTACAAGGTCTTCTAGATCAAGGATTCATTTGGGCGAATATTTTTCCTTGGGCGCCCCTATTTTATTTGTTAAGAAGAAGGACGGGACCCTCTGAATATGCATTGATTATGGGAAATTGAATAAGGTGACGATGAAGAACTATTACCTCATGCCTCACATTGATGACTTGTTTGACTACATATAGGGAGCTATGATGTTTTCTAAGATTAGTTTCAGGTGCACTTATCATTAGATAGGGATTAAGGTAGCAGAGACCCCTAAGAATGCCTTTCGAAGGGGTTATGGCCAATATGAGTTCCTAATTATGCCATTTGGGCTGACTAATACCCCTACTGCCTTTATGGATTTGATGACTTTAGTATGTAGGTCTTAACTAGATTCTTTTGTGATTGTATTCATTAATCATATCCTAGTATACTAACTAAGCAAAAATTAGCATGTACAACATTTGAGGACCATATTGTAGACCTTGAAGGATCACCGACTTTATGCTAAGGTTCCTAAGTGAAAGTTTGGTTGGAATATGTGACATTTTGAGGGCACTCCATGTCCAAGGAGGGTATTATGGTAGATCCGACTAAGATTGAGGCTATTTCTGGTTAAGTTAGGCCTACATCTATTAATAAGGTTAGAGGTTTTGTTGCTTTAGATGGGTACTACAGGCGATTTGAGGGGTTCTCCACTATTGTTGCACCATTGACTCGCCAGGGTATTCCTTTTATGTGGTCTAATGAGTGTTAGTTGAGCTTTTTGAGGCTCATGGAGTTGCTTACTATCACTCCCATTCTTAATGTCCCAATTGAGGGTGAGGTATTTACCATAATTATGATACTTTTGGTTGGCCTAGGGTGTGTTCTGTGCAGGGGGGTAGAGTTATTGCCTTTGCCTCTTGATAGTTGAGAGCTCAGAGCGTAACCACCTCACTCATGAAATAGAGTTGGCGATGGTAGTTTCCAAGCTCAATATATGAAGACACTACTGATACAGGGTTTACTGTGAGGTATACATAGATCATCGCAACCTTCGGTATATTATGAGCCAGACGGACTCAAATTCTAGACAGAGGTGTTGGGTTGAGTTTTTGGAAGATTATGTTCTTTCTATCCTTTTGCATCGTAGTAACGCTAATGTTTTTGCAGACACCTTGAGTTGAAAAGTGGTGAGTAAGGGTAGTTTTGCCTACTTACCTATTATGGAGCGAACCGTAGCTTTCGACACTAATCCTGAGGTAACAAGATGACTAGATTGGATATTTTAGATTTCAGGCTGATACTAGCATCAGTTGGGGATCAATCTTTCCTAGTAGATTGGATCCATGCAAATATTTATGAGGATTAGTTGTTGGCAGCCCTCAGATATCGGGTTTTATAGGGTGATGGTGGCCCGACTATTTTAGGCCTATGTTGAGTTCTCAGAATAGATGATCTTTTGTGTGTTCCTAGAGTTGGGGGTTTGGTACAACAAATTCTTCACGAGGCTCATGATTCTAGATATTCTATTCATCTGGCATGATAAAGATGTATCAAAATATAAGGAAACACTATTGGTGGGCTGATATAAGGATAAATATAGCTGAGTATGTGTCCCATTGCTTTAGCTGTAAGTAGGTGAGGGTCGAATATCAGAGGCCTGGGGGAGAGCTTCAAAGTTTACCCATTTCCAAATAGAAAAAGGGAGTGCATCACTATGGATTTCATGATGGCATTATTGATAACATTCGGGTCCTCATGGATCGATTAACCAACTCTACTTACTGCCTTCAAATTCATCCACCTTCAGTGCCGAGAAGCTAGCCTGAGTTTATATTTAGGAGGTGCTCCATCTTCGTGGGATACCTGTGTCTATCCTATCAGATCGACCACCTCATTTTACCTCTAGTTTTTGAAGAGCCTTTTAGAGAGGGTTAGGCACCTGAGTGGATCTTAATACTACGTTTCTATAATGACCCTCTATGTATTCATGTGTTTCTGCATCTTTTTTGCCAGTAAGAGCATTCCTATAGCGTTCCTAGGTCATTTAGATCTGCTTGCTCTAATAGTTTGATCTTATGGTTGTTCATTTCGAAGTTGTGCAATATCTTTTGTTTTGGAAGGTCTACTATAGCTTGAAAAGTGGGTTTTGAAGTAAAATATGGGTAACGACCTCGTAATGAAATTCTAATAGTTTTATAAGCTTCAAGAAGTCAAAATTAGGCTAGGAGCATTGTCAACTTAAATACTGAGGCTTTTAATGTAAGTTTGTGCTGAGTTTTGCGTTTTAGCCTTCAAAATCACCAATAGTTGACTTTGGTCAACATTTTCTGAAACGTTCTTTGATGGGAATTCTGATAGTGTAGTTAGGTCCAATACATCGAGTTTGGTCTAGAAGCACTTTTCATTTGATCCCTAAGGCTTCCAGTCTTATTTCTAGCCCCTCAATAGATTTTGATAAAATATAGACTTAGAATTGGGACCCACATATAGTTGTAACGACCTCACTTGAAAATTTTGATTGTGCCATTGGATTCGGAACATCAAATTAAATTTGGTAAAGTTGCATAGTTTGTTTGTGTGCACGGGTTTCCGAATGAGTTCAGAACACCCCATCGAAAAATTAGGGCAAGCTCATATCTGATAGAGGCAATTGTTCATCGTGATCGTAACCCTGGTCCATGAAATTGTGATGGTCATGCAAGGATACCCTTCGCAATCACAACTTTAATCCATGCGATCTTTATGATCAAGGAGACCTAGCTTTACAATCGTGAACCTTTGCCATGTGATCATGATGTGCACTTCTGTGGCATATAAATGGATAATTTCCACACTATGATAATATAAACAAAATTTCCAACTGCAATTCCTCTATTTTGGAGCCAAATCTGGTTATTCAAAATGCTAACCTGCGTTGAATTTCAAGGAGAATAATGCAAGTGACGAAATTACTTTTGGCACATTGTTCAAGGTAAATTTTTACTTTTTTGCTTCTATGGTTGGAGTTATTTGTCAACTGTTTTTGGGAATTGATTACCCAATCTTTTTGGATTGGACTTTGGTGAAATTTCAGTTTAGTTTGTGTGATTTTTTGAGACAATTTTTGTGGTACTGTCGGAATCGTTTGTTTGAATTGTGTTTGAAGTGAAAAATTACTGTTGAACTCATACCTATACTATTATTTTTCAAAAATAAATATCATTATGCATTTGGCGGTTTGGTATTATTTTAGATATTGGATCTATCCTTCATATAAAGAATCGACTCAATAGATGTAAAGACCATTATACAGTGTTTGTTTTTGGATTACAACTGTAGGTCCCCCCTTTGAGCCCCAAAGTTGGTCTACTTTCATTTCTTGTGACTTTAGTACCAGTATGATTGTATTGATGTTATAATCCTATATTTGATAGTATGGCAACATTTTGAGACCCCTTCGGAAGGGAAAAGTTCCTGGGGAGTGAGTTAGAGCATGCATGATCGACATTTAGTTAGGTTACGACTTTCGTTCATCAAGACTGAGATGGAATATATATCTTGTCTAGATAACATGAATATTTTGCATGAAAGTTGTCTGAGGTGGTAATTGTTGTATTTACTATATTAGTCGATATTTGGGGCTGCCAAGTATCTGTTTGTCATGTTACAATTACTTGTCATCAATATGCCAATTTTTTGCTATTTCAATGATTATTTGATAACTGTTAGGTCTAAGTCTAGGCTTAGGCTAGTGATGCCCTAAACCTATATGTATAGAGTTGATCATCTACTATATATTCATCTGGTATTACTTGAAAGGCGTAGATCCTTGTAGACAGGAATAGCAAACTTGAGTTTGATAGTGTTGAGGCTTAGATAGGCCATGGCAAGACGGGAACCTGATTGTTCACATGACCGACTTGCTTCTTTGGAATTTCCTCGTGATATATTGGCCCTAGATAAGATTTATAGGAGACATATTAGCCGTACTAGAACATAGGTAGACTTTCTTATAGCTTAAGGCATTTTTACAATTTAAGGCTAGAGCACCTCTCATGATTAGTACGTAGTCTCCTATTTATAAAATTGATAGGCCAGGTTCAACTACATCCTATATGCCCCTGATTTGAGTCCATACGGCTCAACTCCATTTCATTTTAGGCCGTATGTTTCGTGGACATATCATTTTAGGCCATATAGTGAGAGGCCATAACATTATAGGCCTTTGGTTCAAGTCCATATTGGCTTGCGGAGCCATCAGTGCACATGTTCAAAAGTTTGTCTCTTTGTTATGTCATAAACTAAGAGTGCTCCCACGGCTCCTTTGTAATAAGCACACGTTATGGCTCTGTATCTTTCTTGCCATGCTGTGTCCCATATTTGTGCTTTTATTGTCTTTCCTTCTACCTGCACCACATCAATTCATGTCCATAACTAATTTTTCTAGTTCCTTTTTTCTTTTGTATTAGATGCTTTTGAGACAGAAAAATTAAGTTATTTCATTAACACATTTCTGTACCATAATTTCTAAAATTCATGCCAACAACATCAACAATATACCCAGTGGAATCCAACAAGAAGTACGCAAACCTTGCCAATACCTATGAATGTAAGCAGACCTAAAATTCATGCCACGTTGCATAAAATATAAGATGTTCACATAATAAAAATTTTAATCCATGAAATATATGGTTGAGTACAAGACACATAAATGCATGGAATCTGGAGAAACCAGAAACAAACCTGAAGGGTCCTAGTTGCAAATTCGATGCTAATGGTGGATTTAGACTCCAAACAGAATTCATTTCGTGTAAATCTGGAGAAGTTAGATTTTTTGACACCTGAATGCCCTATCAAAATAATCTCGAATAAATAATCACACTCATGGTCCACCTTGTAAGCCATTTCTTCTTCTCTCTAGCTAGTCACCACATTCACTTATGAGAATGTTAGATTTTTTGGCACCTGAATCCCCTACCAAAATAATCTTGAATAAATAATCATACTCATGGTCCACCTTGTAAGCCATTTCTGCTTCCCTCTAGCTAGCCACCACATTCACTTATGAATGAAAACCCTCTCAAGAAATCAAATAAATCTTCAAACAAAAATAGACTGATTCCTTGCAGTTCTAAGGCCCTAAAGAACGCTAGACGGAAAGAGGATAAAGGAATTATAAATTAAAGCGCTCTTCCTTGGTTTCGAAAAGAAAGAAGAGATAGCATGTGCAAATGTGCAGAACCCAAATGAATGAATACTAATATAGCCAAAGAAACAACTACTTGAATGGGTATAACCAAGTAACAAACACCACGAATGGCAACAAGGCGGGTATAGGGCGGGTTTAGAGGTATGGGGCGGAGTAGGTTTAAAGTTATATGGGACAGGTTAGAGTAAGTATTTTTAAAACTAATGTGGGGCGGGACGGGTTGGGGGTTTTAAAAACCAAATAGGAATTTAAAGAAAATTAAATGTATAAATCAAAGATATAAACTTTTTATATTAAATATTAACTTTAATTTTATTTTTTTCTAAAATATAAAACTAGACATATTTGGTAAATGTTTAGTAGTTAAAATGTTAATAAAAAACTTTTAATTAACTATTAAGAAACAATTGTTGAAACTTCATCTAAAAATAGTTAATTGGTTGTTGAGATGTTAATTAACGATTTTTTTTTAAAAAAAATGTAACACCCCACATTTTAGGTGTACTAGTTCTATGCATATGGAACATGATATGATTAGGTAAAAGGAGCACCAACTTTAAAAGCATCTAACTTTTAGACTGGACGGCTATAATTATGTCTAATGCTTAAGACGAGTGAGTGTATATAAGTTTTAAGCCAAATTAAGGAGATCGCGGCCTTAAACGAAGTAGAAAAAAATTAGGTGCTTGTAGGACTTAGGAAGCTAATGGGTGAGTCATCGATGGGCTTAGGTTAAATAGGTTAGGTAAACGGAGACGAGGCCGAACACTGTATCTATTCAAGTCGGATAATGAATAAAACCCAAGTTAAGGGTGTAATTTTTGCCCATTGTTTAGCATTATAAAGGGACAATTTTTTCAGCCCAAGATGTAAAGAAAAAAGACCCAAGTACATTCACAACCCACTTGGCGATTTGGGCCCAAACTAAGTGAACGGAAAAGAGAAAAGTGGGCCGTCAAAGCCCATCAAATTGGAGCCCAATAAGGCCCAAGTGAAAGGGCCAATAAGGTGCATCACCACCTTAATAAAGTAACTCTTAAAATTCAAAAGAAAGTCGGCCAAGAGGTCCCTTTAAAAAGGATTAAAAGCAGCTCCTTTAAGCCATTTCAACTTTGACAAAAAAATCTGATTTTCTAGGTTCCTTTTTGCTCTCTTTCAACTCCTACAAAGCATACCTCACACCCTTACTAGGGTTCCTAAAGAGGCCCTTAACCATGAAGGTAAAGGTAAGTAAAGATACTTGTGTATTTAGTATGGTTATTTCATGAAAAATAAGAGAAATAGGCTGGTTATACTTGTGCTGGAATTTTGGACAACATGTGTTCAAGAGATTCTTGTACATTTTTTTTGTTTATTAAGAGGCTTTTATCTTTTTGGTTGGTTGGATTATGAGGTAAGGCTTATGTTTTTTAACAAGGTTTAGTTTTGTAGTGATGTAACAAGGCTGCTGCACCATTATTATCTTTCGCAAGAATGAGTTGTTATAACATCTTAATTGTGTTCTTAATAGGAATTAGTGGACTGGTAATTGGGAATTGTTGTTGCACATCCTCCATCTACTTTGGGACAGGTTTTGGACTGTTCAGGACTGTTTTATGTGTAAATATGTTGGATACATTTTGGTTGAAGTTGAAACGGTTTGGGATTGTTGACTTCGAAATGTAGCGAGAAGATGTAATGTTATGCTGCCTACTTGTGTGTTGTGTAGAATTATTATGTGTTGTGCTTTGTGAACTATTGTAACACTGTTATCGGACTAAAACAAGCCGTATATGAGAATGTGTACTAAAAAATACGATTAGAAGTGGAAAGGTTGAAAGAATACTCTTGGGTTAATAATTTCAAGCTTACCGCCCGAGTGTTTTTTTATGAGATTGGACTTCCAAGATGTGTTTATTCGTTCCTATACTAGTTTTATTACCTACCCTCTAATAGATGATATTTGGGGGAAAATGAGGTTATTTCGAGGTAATAACGACGTAGTAAAATGAGGTATGTAAGGCTACTCGTTTTATCTTATTTTTCATGAAATCTAGGTTCTTCCTTGGAACCTAAAGGCACTTACAAACTCTGACATAATTAGTAATTGTGCCCCCACTATTTAACATGTTCATATATTCCCATACATAGCCATTGTCGAATCTGCGTACCTTATTTGGATACCAAGATACATGAGTTCCTTTTTGCTAAATAAAGTCCACGTGTTGTTTCATCCCCTACGCATTTCATTAATTGTGTAACCTATTCTTTTCATTATGGTATTGTCTGGGCTGATTGGTTACATGTCACATGTTATATCTATAATTCTATAGCTCTAAATGTTATTACCACCAAAAGAATCATCTCAAAAGTAAATAAAAGATAAATTGAAGTTTCTTATTGATGGGTGGTATCTCATGGGTGGAAGAATCACCTAGCATGGGTCGATCCCATATTAAGGGGGGTATCCCAGGGGTGAAAGGAGAGCCTATCATGGGTCGATCCTGATATTGATTTACCACTGATCAGATGGTCATTTATATGATATATTGCACACAAATTATACAATAAAGAAAAGAAAAGTAATAAACCACAGTATGACTAATTGTGGTCTCTTATCCTTACACACTAGCGTATGATTTCATTGAGTTCTTATTTCATATACAGTACTTCCTGCCTTACATATTCAGTACATTATCTAGTACTAACGTCCCTCACGGGGGACCTGCATTTCATGTTGCAGTACAGGAGCTAGTAGATATCCCAGTAGAAGTACCGGATATCCAGCTGTTGTTACTAAGCTCCAGGTTGCATCGGGGCTTTATGTGTCTATAGTTGAGCATGAGGCAGGTCCTGTCCCAATCCTTAATAGATATTGTTCCTTATCAAGAGACTTTGTAGACTATGTAAGGTAAAGTGTAGTCGTATATTGTACTTTAGACACTGTGGCTCTAACGGCCTAGTCATATGCATTTTCTTTTGACTTTTTATTACCGTCTACTTTTTGAAAGCATGTTAAATGTGGAAACCCCTTATAATGTTCATAGAAAGTGCATGGTTATATGTTGGTTCTCCCGAGCCTTGTCGGCAACGTGCGCCAATCCGCTTCAATGGGACTTTGGGTGTGACAAAAAATTATGAATTTTTATCTTCTATACTAAATTCAACTAAAAAAATAAAAGAACTAAAAAATTTAAGGGTTGCGGGTTTATGCGGGTGGGTTTAAAATGAAAAAAGTCATCAGGTGGGGTGGGGCAGGGCAATTTAAAAGATTTGCGGGTTCCGCTCAACTCACCCCGCACTCTCCCTGTTGTCATCCCTAACCAACACATCTTCGAACGTCGTATATTATCCTAGATTTGTTCAATAGTTCAAGTCCCTTTTTTCGAGGAAATTTCACAAATCATAATATGTAAAGCCCCGTATGTTAAAAGATCAAAATTTAGAAGGAAGTGCAAGATTGGGGTTTGGTGCTGGGTTGTACGAGTCCATCAAGGACTCGTTGTTGGTTTTACGGATCATAGATAGTGGCTCATAGACTAGGGCACCAAAACAAGTTTTTGAAGTTAAGGAAGTGTCACCAGATGAAGGCTTTTACAGACTGTAGTACTATTGACGGTTCAAGATCAGGGTTTCATAGGTGGATTTTGAGATGGGAAATTTTTGAAGTGTGGGGTGGTAGGGGTCTTTACGACCCGTAGATTGAACTATGGGTCGTAAGAGGGTATTGGTTGATTGAGTTTTAGAGGGCAGTTACGGGAACCCAAGCGTGTAACCAAACGAAACTCTTGACTAACGAGTTGTAAAATGATCTATGACCAATAGATCAGGATCATAGAAGGGCCATGACAGTTTTAATGAGGGGTCGTTCAGATGTTTTTCTCGCACCCTAAGTCCAATAATACGTTCTTTAAGTCCTAAATCTACTCATATCATCCCATTCCTCTCATGTCACTTTCTTTATCTCCCGACTCTAATTTTTCCCAAAATTCCCCTAAGGCTTTCCACTCCTAAGATTGAAGAAGGCAAGAAACTAGAGTTTCACGGTTTTCTTTCTCAATTTCATGTTTTTTTTTCATAAATTCCCAACCAAGGTATGTGATTTGTATTTGTGCGGTCGTTCCACCAATGAATCCCAAGTATTTTTTTGGTGAAAAACTACAAATATTACAAATAACAATTGAAACAATAAAAATAAAAAACAACATCTTCAGGCTGAGGCGCAGATATGTCGCTCTCTATAAGGAGATTCAAGCCCACTGCAGCAAATGTTTTCACCGATCCAGTAGTATACTTTTTGACTTGTCCCTCCAGGATACAACAGCCTTATCACAAAAGTGTAACTCAACAAACTCTGGACAAGAATTGAGTCTCAAGCTCCACAAGAAGAACACCTTCCTTTAACTAATAAGAACTCTCTCTTTGACAAACTTTATGCACTATATTTTTCTCATATGTTGTGTACCCAAAACAAATGAAGACAATCACTATTTATAGTTGTAAAAGTATTCCATGCAATGAATAGAAAAATAATGAGGTAGTTAATAGAAAAGGTAGATGGCCTAGAGGTTACATATATTACAAGTTTCAATACGGAAAAGTAATGGTCATAGTTGACCAGTAACACGTTCAGTGAACATTGATACCAGCAACATTCTCCAATGAAAGACAATAAAGTCAATAAGAATTAAGAAAGCATCAAATGCCATTAACGGTCAAAAGATGAAATGCACTATGTAACAGTTGTAACTTACCAAACATACGCCACATAAGCCACTAGTACATGTCAAAGAGTTGTACTCTAACAAGTAGAAGGCAACACAGTGGTGCAGACATGCATTTAAACTAATATTAAAATTCTAAATAATCAACAATCTCCCATTCATTTTAATATTAGATAAGAGAGTATATTAGCTGAAGGAAGACTATTACGCATAATGAAGGTGTGCTCTACATTGAATCTCTAATTAGTGAAACAATAAATTTTACTCCAGAGTCGTAGTGGTCGCAGACTTGAACTATGACTGCTTTAGGGAAATAAAATATAACTGCTCACACATAATAATTAAGGTGTTGACATGAGCTTTACTAGCCAGCACATTACGGCCTTGTGCTATCCCGGTTTCATGAGTGTCTTTTGAGAATGACACTACAACATTTTAGTCCTAAGGCTACACTAAATCTGGACAACACTTATAAAGTGTTGCCTAAAATATTTTTGGGGTCACTTTTAAAGGGTTGCCGTAACTTTTAGCTTTTGGCAACAATAATATTAGCAACACTTGTAAAGTGTGCTCATTAATGGTATAGGCAACACTTTATAAGTGTTGGCACATCACCCTATAATTGTCAACAAGTATTTATGCATATGACAACACTTTTAAAGTGTATTATTTTTATAATTGTAAAAATAATATTTTATAAATGTTGTCTTATAAATTTTCCTAAAATATTATATTCCCTCCAGCATATTTAACTTTTCCACCATTATTATTAAAAGTCCAAAATAGGTAACAAAACCCTCCAAGAGAAAACACTAAGAGAAGAGCATCTGCTCTCTCTTCTAATACGCTCTGTACGCATCTGCTCAAGTTCATACCAAGAAGAGCATTTGCTCAATCTTTGCTCCTTGTATGCTCTTTTTGTAATTTGCCCTAATTCGTGAAGTCGATCTCCATCAGCAAACTTAAGTTCAGATTCACAATTCAGGTATTTCTTTGATTTATTTGATTATTACCGACAATGATTTATTGAAAGCCCTAATTCGTGGTTTACCGAAAATGATTTATTTGATTGTTAGAGGTTTATTTTTCCAGTTGTGAAATTCTCTTTAGCACAAGAGAAGATCATACACTGTATGGATGTGTATATTTTTATAAATAGACAAACACATAATAGTTTTGGTGCTAGGAAATGTAACTTACAACCCTTGCCAGATGTGTTTCTGGAAAATATTATAGTAATATTGAGACTTCTTTTATGTGGTGAATGGATTTTATTCTAGCAAGTGGAAACCCATATACAACTCTGCCCCACAATTTATTCATTTAATATGTTCAGGATACAATTTTCTCTCATATTTAGTCTACAGTTTAGTGTAAACAATGCTAATGCTAATGCAATCCTTTAGTTCAAAGATATGAGACCTTAAATTATTTCCCAAATCAGCCCGGGCTACTCTGAACATTCACCGGACTTGTCGGAAAAAAATCCATAAGAGAATTACTTCTGTTTCTAGTGAGTGAATACTAATAATTGTACGTGTTAATCTGTTTTTGGTGAGGATGATATTTTATTGAGCTTGCAAGTATTTTGTGTACTTCATATACGAGTCTAATGCTAAGGCATCAATATTCATTTATGGTATAATTTGTGGTACTGTCACTTCTAAACATTGATATTTTGTTTTGCTTGTATTTTGGTTATACTTGGTTAAGCTTTCAGCGAGACTGAGTATTTCCAATTGTGTAGCCATGAAAACATTAACTGAATATTAGATAATTCCAAAACATGATCGTATATTTGATTTTCTTTTGGTTTACTCCACTATTCTTATCCATCGATATCATGTGAATTAGAGTACATAAATTTATTCATTTAATTCATTCAATCCAATTCCTTTAAGATATCCATTTGATATTATGTGAATAGGACATCATCATTATTAATTTGTTTCATTCAATATAATTCCTTATGATCTTTTTGGTCCAATGATTTTTGTGCATTTTATTTCCTATTATGGAAAAAATTGTTGGATGGTTTGCTTTGTATGTAAGTCATTAACAAATGAATGATCTATTTCGTCTTTCAACAAGCTTAGAATTTTGATAAGATGAAATCTTTGTGTTTTGTCATTGTGGCAGCTTTATTGATTGCACTAGTGGTTTGAGAAAGAGGAAAAGTGATTTGAGAAAGAAGAATCTACACTGAAAAAGCAGTGATGAGAGAGCAAGAAGAAACTGAGAAAGATCATTGCCGCAAGAAAAAGGAAGAAACTGAAGTTAAAAAGTAACTTGCTTTACGAAAGCAAGCTTCAATGATGGAACGGTTTCTCAAAAGAAGCAAAATTAAGTCTTCTTCCAAGAATGGTCAAGATGAGCCCACTTCTAATTTTCCCCGTAGCAAGTGTGAAAAGATGCCTAAATCTTTTATTCTATCAATGGACTCGGCCCTTGCACAAAATGATGACTTTAATGCTGATGATGTATGGAAGTTAGTTCTTTTTTGTTCTTTCATTTCAATGTGGTGATTTTCTTTTTTGATTATATAGATGTTGCTTGGATTTACTTTACAGGTCACACTTATCTTCATGGCATTGCTTAGATTGTTCTATTCTTTCAAAAGGAAAAGTTCATTGGGGAATCCATCACACTTATCTTCATGGCATTGCTTAGGTCAAAAGTTCTTTATCTATGTAAGTTTATATTGTTGTAACACTTGATATCATTTTTTGACAGTTAATTGTTAAGGAATCTTGACATTTGTTGCAAGATTGGAGATTGCACTAGGTGCAGCATAAGGGCATTCTTTACCTTCACACAGAAGCTCATCCACCTGTATTCCATGGGGACATCAAAGCCAGCAACATTCTTTTTTACTCAGAAATGACAGCTAAAGTTGCTGATTTTTGTGAACTATCAGTGTGCATCTATTTCAAGTTACAAATGAAAGTGAACTACTCTTTCCCTTTGACTTACAGTTTTCATGCCTTCCATATTTACATTCATTTTTAGATACAGATCTTTCATCTGTTTTGATTTCTCTCTAATTGTTTTATTTTTTAATGTGTAGAAAAATGCAAGATCAAATTTGAACGGCGGTCACAAGTCAATTTGATTTATTGAAGTGAATAGGAAGAGTTTTTGAACTATTTTTTAGAGTTTAAATACATTTGATTTTGTGGAATCCATTGCGAGTATGCACATCTTTAAAATGTTGTCTTCTAAGAATTTGTAGTGCAAGACATTATTATTTGATGTTTATTGCAAATCTATACATTTAATTATTTGTAAGCAAAATTAGTGTTTGAGATAATTTATAAACTATGCGTAGTGTAATTAGTACATACAAAAATAATTTTTAATAAGCAAAGGATACACTTTAAAGTGTTGTTTTAGAGATGCTATAAATGGCCACGCTTCGAAAGTGTTGCTGATATGTACGAAAAGGCAATGCTTAAAAAATGTAGTTGTATGAAGTAGAAGTGTTGTTATATGGACTATTATAAAGCATTGCTTTTGTACTTCATGGGCAACACTTTTAAAGTGTAGCTACTGAGGCAACACTAAAAAGAGTTGCCTAAAGTCAAAGGTTACGCTTCTTTAGGCCACCCTTGCAAACGTGTTGCCTAAAGCCAAAAAGTGTTGCCTTTGATCAAAGACAACACTTTTTCATAGTCTAGGCCACACTTAGTCAGGGTGGTTAAAACCCAAAAAAGTTGTAGTGGATAATGCTTCTTTTAAAGTGAGAGGGTCATCTCTAACATTAAAAACATAGAAACCAAGACCAAAATCATTCTCTACTCTAGCTTATTTACTTCTTCTTAACTTAAAATCATCAATTCTTTTATTTTTCAAAGTAGTTGAAGAAACATCAGGTAGTTAAAAAATATTTTGTTCATTCCTTTGACCCCCACTATTTTTACAATCAAAAGGAAACTTATTTTCATGAAAAATAGCATCACCTGATTCAATACAATATTATCATCAAGATTAAAAAATCAATAGGTTGTACTATTTAAAGCATAACCAAGAAAAACATAAGTAGAAATATTTTTACCCAACTTTGTCATCTTGGGATCCATTAGCCTTACAAAGGCCTGATAACCCCCAAACTCTTAGGTATCCCCAGTTTGGCTTGTGACCTTTCCACAACTCAATAGGAGTTAGTTTAAACTTTTTATGAGGCACATGATTCAACACATAACAAGTAGTCAAAAAAGCTTCACCCAAAAATTTAAAGGTGCACTTGACTCAATAAGCATGAGATTTGGTCAATTCAAAAAAGTTCTAATTTTCCTTTTTGCTACACCCTTAGATGCAGGAGAATAAGGAGGAGTATTTTCATGAATTTTTCCCAATATAACAAAAGAATTAAACTCATTTGACTCATATCCACGGTCTCTATAACTTCTAATTCTTTTAATATTTCTTCCAAACTTATTTTCAACCTCATGGAGATAAACTTTAAAATACTCAAAAGCATCACTTTTATATTTCATTAAGTAACTATATGTAAGCTTAGAGAATCATCAATAAAAGTGATAAAACATCTGTTTCCTCCATGAGTTAAAATTCCTCCAAGTTCACAAATCAGTGTGAACTCATTCTAATAACCCATTTTCACTTTCAACTTGAAAATGAAGCCTTTTAGTGATCTTGACTTTGCTACAAGCCTCACACTTTTGAAAATTCTTTTTAACCATTGGGATTAACCTTAAACTACTCATGATTCCAACATATCTATCATTTATATGACACAAACGAGCATGTAAAAAATTAGTAGAAAAAAACATATAAACAGAAGTAGAAATTTTTTCATTTCAACATTCAATTTAAACATCCCATGACAAGCATACCCCTTTCCCACAAAAATATCCTTTTTCACAATTACATATTGATTAGATTCAATATTCTGCTTGAAGCCTACTTTATTAAGAAGAAAACTAGACATAAAATTTTTCCTCATAGAATGGGTATAAAGTACATCTTCCAAAGTTAGTACTCTTCCAGAGGTAAAACACAATTCGACTTCTCCCGTTCTATGCACTTGAATAGTATGAAAATCACCAAGCATGAAGGTTTTGGGTTCCTCAAAAGGAGTATATTTATTTAACCAATCTTTGTCATAACAAACTTGATAGTTTGCACTAGAATCAACCCCCCATCCACAAACAGTCTCAACCATAAATATGTCTGTAATCACCGCCACAAAAGACTCTTAGGTAATGTTTGCTTGAGGTGTAGCACCACTTTTTTGAAATTTTCAAAATCGAGCAACATGCCCACTCTTGCCACAGACAAAACACGGTCCCTTTATCTAGAACTTGTTGATTTTGTGCTTGATTATTTTCACCATTGTTTTTCTTGGGAGGTCTACCATCCTTTTTCTTGAAAATTTTCTTCTCAGGCTTCATAGAGGTATTTTTATTAGATTCGAGAGTAGCGTTATTCGAAATAACTAAATTTACCTTCGATGTGGTGTTGCTTTCCTCTAATTGTAAAAGTGCATGTTGGCCCCTTGCCTCCTCCTCCGTGCAGAATTTCATTATCAATATCTCAAGAGAGGTTTCCTTTTGCTTGTGGTTCATAGTCTTTTGAAATTCTTCCCAAAAAGGTGAAGTTTATCAACTATGCCACAAACAATAAGGTTGACCCCAATTTTGACTTCTTCGGATCTAAGATCTCCAACAATCATGATGAAGTCTTAATCTTGATCTACGAGTGATTTGCTGTCCATCATTTGGAAACGAAAGAATCTTCTAGCAACATATTTTTTTGCTCCAGCTTCTTCGGTATCATACTTACTCTGCAATGCTTTTCAAATTTTATTTGCACTAGAGTAAGTTCTATCATAATAATCATAAAAACTATGAGACAGATAATTAAGAATATAATACTAACACTTATAAGAATCATTATTATATTTTTCCACCTTCTCTTAATGAGAAATAAGTTCATCACTATCCATGGAGAGAATGTCAACTTTATTAGAATTCTATCAGTTACACATAAGAAAAATTAAGAAGACTCAATTAGAAAAGTACTTTACCTTTCCACCTCTTGAAATGATTACAATTGAACCGAAATGGCTTGTTAGGATCTCCCATCTTGACATCCATGATTTTTTCAATTGTAGCCATTTGAATCTCCTTAAATTTTTTGCTGATAAATTACAAGGATTATAAATAACAATAACAATTGAAAAAAATGAAGAACAAAATCTTCAGGCTGAGGCGTGGATATCTCGCTCTCTTTAAGGAGATTCAAGCCCACTGCAACAAATGTTTTCACGGATCCAGCAGTTTACATCTTGACTTGTCCCCTATAGGGTACAACAGTCTTATCACTAAAGTTTAACTCAACAAACGCTTGATAAGAGTTGATTCTCAAACTCCACAAGAAAAACACCTCCCTTCAACTAACAAGAACTATTTTTTTGACAAAATTTATGCACTCTATATTTTTCTCATATGTTGTGTACCCAAATCAAATGAGGACCACTACTATTTATAGTTGTGGAAGTCTTCCATGCAATGAATAAGAAGATAATGAGGCAGTTAATAGAGTAGATAAATAACCTAGACGTTACATATGTTACAAGGTGTAATGATGTTTTATCACGACCCAGACCTAGGGTCTAGGAGTGACATGGCGAATGGAAACCGAGAGTCCCCAAACAAGTCTCAAGTATCTGTATTCACATCATTGGTTCGAAAGCAGAAACGAATAGTAAACACATAGTTCAAAGGAACGGGGAAGTGGGACTCATGCTTTGGGGATATCATAGGGAAAAGGAGTAACATAGATTCACGCAACCTATAGCACATAAGTACTAAGGGGTGGGTTAGTATGACTCACTCTATGGGGGCAATTCGGGACTTAGGATCTTTCACCTAGCATACAATTATATCGTAAAGCTCATAACCAAATCACATAACGATAATCAATATGCAACCATATCCATAAGCATAATCTTCAAATACAATACTTAGCAAATAAACGTAAAGGATTTTATAAGATGTCCAACGATGCCTCTAGTAATATGATAGGATGGGGGCCGAGACATATCCTGGGCTCACCCTCAAAGTAAATAACATAATAGGAGCACTATAGGTTGAGGATAAGTGGCTTGTCCTTGGAAGATAGGACTCACCACAACAAGCAAACTCAAGATCCAAACTAGATGTCATACGGTGGATGAACAGAGTTCTCCGTCCCTACATGGTGAGATCATGTAGGCAAAATTATGCGTTAGTACATTTGAATGTTCTAAGTATGTAGGCATGCAATGCATATGACTTACAAAACTTGTATTCAATGTAAGATGAGAAGGGCACATAATATAGAACGAGATATATAACAAGAGATATAGTATACGATATGCCATGAAACCAATGATACATGAAATGCTCAAATGCTCATATATAGTGGAGATGGACAATAACCGACAAAATCAAACTCATGTAAGATATACCATGAATTAGTCCAATGTAGACCTCCCATCGATAGAAGAAGCTTACTTGTCGATGATAACCTATACTACACCTTACGATCACATCTTTTCGGTGAGATGGACACCTTCTTTACGACCCCACTTTTCGGAAGGATTTCCATATCAAAACATATCATATCATATCATACAAAATTATGTAACCATTCCTTACGACCTAATTTTTTCAGTAATGGCTACCATATACCTATGCTGGCACATAATTCAAGAAAAGGGAGAGGGCCCTAGGGGATAACCCTAACGCCCCCAATCCACCGGTGCTAAGTCAAGACATCCCACGAGAATACTTATGTATACATGCTTTCAAACAGGAAATAGTCATTTCAAATCCTTTCAATGAACATTTAGGCTCAAAAGCCAAATCAAAGTTCATGATCATGATTCTCATGCATAGGATTAGCTCATGCACATATACAAAATGGTATAAACACCTAAAATGCTCAAAGAGCCATAATCGTAGACATTTATGTGATCATATTCTTGTCATAACCAATATTTTATCAAAATCATATGCATGAATATAAGTGGGCTTAATCCACTTCATAATGTTCATAAAACTCAATGCTCATAGATACATATGCTACGAATTTGATGAGAATAACATGGGTAATTTAGATTCAAACTTAAATAAAAAATACATTATGAATTTAAAGTAAAACATAAGTAAAATTCACATTTAAATCATAATATAGATTACCCATGCATAAATCAAGCTTTAAAGGGGACAAGCACTTTCATAACTTCATAAGTTCAATTCTGAAAGGCCCCGGATCCTTGACGTCATTTGAGCTCCACAAAATTGGTCAGAAATTTCCTGCCAGCATCACCTTACGGAGGGCCTACATGGCCCGTGTGAAAGCACACAGACCGTGTGGCCTCCCGTGGGGGTGACGCCTAGGAAAGTGGAGGGTAAACATGCCTCCACATGGTCCGTGTAAAGTCACACGGTCCGTGTGGCCCTCCGTGCCCTCTGCATAGAACCGTCTTCACACAGACCAAGTCACGACCCATGTGACTTTAAACGATTAGTGTGGTCCTCCGTCTAGCCTCAGTGTGGAGAGTCACCTACATACGGACGGGGTCACGGTCCGTGTGACCACAGATGGTCCGTTTACTGGTCCGTGTGGTGATACTTAGTCCGGAAAATCTTGCCTCTGAAAATTTTAAGTCCGGGACCACGACATAGTAAACGGTCCCTGTGACACCACACGGACCATATACCAGACCGTATGCCCAAACGAACCAATTTCAGGTATATTTCAGTAATGGTATTTTTGAAATATCGGCTCATTCCAACAAAAATTTGGTCTTTTCCCACCCCTCTTAAGCTCCCTATATAAACCCAACTTCACCAAATTTTAGCATTTTACTTCAATTCATTCTCTATCTAAAGAATCTACTCCTTCAAGACTTCCATCTCCCTCTTTAGGATCATGAAAGCCAAAACTCTCAATTTGAAGCCCATTTCTCCTCATGTTTGTCTCCAAATCGGGCATGTGGGTTTTGATTCTTGGTTCCTTTCAACCAAGAAGACCCAAGTTCCTTTCAAACCATTTTATGAACTTGTCTACTTAAAATGTTAATTTTGACTACTTGATCTTGGTTACCTTGAATAATGCATGTGCTATCTAAGACTCCGAACTTTAAGTTATGATAAGTTAATTATGATGAACTACATGGATTATGGAACTATGAACATGCATGTCCCTTTGAAGATGTCATTTTGCATGGGTAATCTATACTACTTTTTCATATGAATTTTATTATGGATTTCTCAGCCCTTACGTTATATTGCTAATTTGAATATACTCTACATTACCCTTGCCATTCCTACACCATGCATTGCATCACATTCATGATATTGGTACATGAAAATATTTGAAATATGGATTAAGTCCACTTTCGTTTGTGAAAGGAATTATGATATGATTTTTGATAAGACATGGGATATGACAAAAAGGTGATTGACAAGAAGGTGATCACCAGTATGTCTATGGTTACGGCTCTTGGAGCCTCATAGGTGTTTACACCATCTTGTATCTGGGCTCTTTGAGCATCTTGGGTGTTTGCACCATCTTGTACTAGTAGATGAGCTACTCCTTGCATGAATCATGTGATCTTGACCTTGTGATTTGGCATTTGAGCCTACTTGTGCATTTAACATTTGGAAATGGACATTTGACTCTCTTGAAAAAATATGTATATATATATATTTAAGTATTCTGGTGAGATGTGTAAGACTTAGCACCGATGGATTAGGGGTCCTCCCCTTTTCCTTGAACTATGTGCCAGCATAGGGAAGGATATTATTCTTCTACTTGTTTATGGTATGACATGTCTTGATATGGTTCTGTAAATCCTTTCGAAAAGCGTGGTCGTAAGGAAGGTGACCATCCACCAAAAAGCATCGCCATAAGGTGTGATGTAGATTACCCTTGGCAAGTAATCTTCTCCCTACCGGTGGGAGGTCCAAATCGGTCCAATTCATGTAATAGCTCGCATGGATTTAGGTTGTCGGTTATAGTCCATCCCCATTATATAGGAGCATTATCGCATTGCATGCATCACGCATCCTGTGGCATCTTGCATATTAGATTCTATTGTTTATATGTTGTAAATTATGTGTCCTTTCTATCTAACATGATTATGCAGGTTCAGTGAGTCACGTGCATTGCATACTAGTACATTCAAACGTACTAACGCATACTCTATACCTACATGATTTTACCATGTAGGGACCGAGCAGTTTGAGCACCAGCCACAGGACGAATAGTCCTCCTTGAAGATGTTTTTGCGGTGAGCCCCATCTTCCGAGGGCGAGTTGTTCCTGTGTTCCTCATATTTATTTATTTTGTTAAGGGTGAGCCCAGAACTTGTCCTGGCCCCCATCCCTTACCTAGAGGCAGGTGTTGCGTGTCTTGTAAAGACTTTTTCATTTTGCTCAATTTATAAAATGTGCTCTCTTATTTTTTTTGGATTTAGACTTCTGTTATTTGGATACTTGCCTTGAAAAGCTCTCGAACCAATCATGTATTTTAATTTCATTTCTGAGATTTAAGGCTTGTTTGGGGACTCTCGGGTCCCCATTCGCCCTGTCACATCTAGGCCCCGACCTCGGGTCATGAAAAATTCATTTCATCATATTAGGGGTTAATTCACCTTCAAATCAATAAATAATTATAGCCAATATATCAATTGAATTTAGTAAACAATAATATTTAAAATCCGCATTCAAAGTAGCTAAAATTCCACAAAATTGAGTGTAAAATTGTTGGAGGCTTCTTGGTTGAAAGGGACCAAGAATCAATCCGACATACCTTAGTTAATAGGGAAGATTGAAGAAGAATTTTGGTGAAGAAAGGGCCCTTCCTTGATTCCCAAGCTTAAAATCCACAAGAGTTCTTTCGAAGAGGCTTAAGAGTGACCTGAGAGAATTTCAAATGTGAGGAATGAATTTCAATTTTAGGAATAGAGTTTACGTCATTAGGAAGACTTTTGGTAGCATAGGAAGTCTAAAATGACCTTTAGAATAAACCATGATTACAAAAATACAATTAATGAAACGAGTTCAAGAATTGCAGGCCACCGCATCAAGGGAAGGTATACGATCCATGCGGCACTACACGGACCGTGTACTTGTCCGTGAACCCTCACTCAGCAAAAATAATACTTGACGACGGATAACCCCATACATAGAAAACCTTGGTGAAGCAAGTCACACGAAAGGCTTTACGGGCAATGTGAGGTCACACGGTCCATGTGACTGCCCGTATCCCCTCGTTAGAAAAATAAAAATCTTCTACAACGAAGTTATGAGACAGTGATTCCATACTTAGAAATATTTTTACTACGGAAGCCATATAGAAGGGTCTCACGACCCGTGTCACGCCACACGAGCCATGCAAGGGGCCGTGTCACCTAACTATGCCCAAAATGGTGAAGTTCCATGCTCAGGGCCACCACACGGCCCTCCCCTGGGTCCTGAAGTGTCGCACGACTTGTGTGGGGTCCAAGTGTGGCGTTCTTTATCTTGTCCAAGTATGGCGTTCCTTATCTTCTAACTCCATGCCAAGGTCCAAACAACCTCTCATAGGCCAAGGGCCACTTTTGGGGACCTCTACAGGGCTGTGTGATCTTACACGGTCCATGAGGTCTCCCTTTAGGTGTCACCTTGGTCCAAAGTTGTCCCAAAACAAAATATTCAAACTCCGATGAGGTCATACAACGTCCAGGTCATTACATCATCTCTCCCTTGGGAACATTTGTCCCTAATGTGCAAGAAAAAGGCTTGATGTTCAACACGAAACTCCAACAAAAAATACAATGCATAATTCATCATTATCAAAACATGTTGAAATCATTTAAAGACATCATAAAAATCATTTTTGTGCACATGTATGCATGCCATGTTATGAGACTCAAGGATTGAAGAGCTAGGACCACTTAGAAGAGGAAAAACCTAATACCTTAGGCTTGAGTAGATTGGAAAAGATGTGGATATCGTTTCTTCATGTCCAACTCCGCCTCCCATGTAGCACTCTCGACTTGTTGATTTTTCCATAGTACCTTAACCAAAGCCACATCCTTGTTAGGAAGCCATTTCACTTGATTATCCAAAATTTCCATCGGGATTTCCTCATAAGATAAGTTCTCCTCAACCGCAAAACCTTCCAAAGGAACGATAATACTAGGTACACCAACTAATTTTCTCAACATGGACACATGGAAGGCTGGGTTGATGGAACTCAAATCCTGTGGAAACTCTAACCTATAAGCCACATTACCAATCTGCTCAAAAATTTCATAAGGGCCTACATATTGGGGACTTAGCTTGCCCTTTTTGCCAAAACACATCACTCCCTTCATAGGTGAGACCTTCACATACACCCAATTGCCAACATAGAATTCAAGGTCCCTCTTCCTAACATTCAAATAGGACTTTTGGCGATTTTGGGTCATCTTCAACCTCTCTCTAATAAACTTCACTTTATCCATGGCCTCCAACACTAAATCCATGCCAATCAAAGCCACCTCTTGCAACTCAAACCACCTCACCAGAGACCTACATCTCCTACCATACAAAGCCTTAAATGGTGCCATACCAATGATAGCATGAAAGCTATAATTGTAAGAAAGCTCGATGAGTGGAAGATGGTCATCCCAATTACGCTTGAACTCCAACACACAAGCCCTCAACATATCAACAAAGGTAGGAATTTTTCTCTCTGCTTGTCCATCGGTTTGAGGATGAAAGGAGGTGTTCAACTTAACCTTAGTACCAAGCTCTCTTTGAAATGGCCTCCAAATGTGAGAAGTAAATTAGGCACCATGATCTGATATGATTAATCTAGGCACACCATGTAACCTCACTAACTCTTGGATGTACAACGTTACATAATCTTTGGCACCAAAAGTAGTCTTGGCTAGTAGAAAGTTAGTCGACTTAGTCATCCAGTCAACGATAACCCAAATGTAGTCAAATTGTCTTCGGGTCCGAGGCAAACGAACCACAAATCCATGTTCATATCTTCCCACTTCCAAGTAGGAATCTCAATGTCTTGAGTCAACCCACCAGGCCTTTAGCGCTCTACCTTCACTTGTTGACAATTAGGGCATTTAGATATGAACTTGGCTATGTCCTTCTTCATACTATGCCACCAATACACCTCCCTTAAATCTCGATACATCTTAATAGACCCCAGATGAATAGAATAATAAGAGTCATAGGCTTCACTCATGATTACCTTCTAAGACCATCTATGTCCGGAACACTTAACCGATTTTGATATCGAAGCACACCATTTCCCCTTTGGGAGAAGACATCCATCTTCATTTTTGTGACCAACCTCTTCAACTCAACTAAGGATGGATCTAGATCTTACTAAGCCTTTACATAATGACCATCGAAGATTCGGGCCCATTTTGAACATGAATACCACCATCATTAGAGTCGGCCAACCTAACACCCAACCTAGCTAGTCGGTAAACATCCTTTGCCAACTCTTTCTTATCCTCCTCAACATGACCCATACTTCCCATAGATAGCCTACTAAGAGCATCGACATCGACATTGGCCTTGCCGGGATGATATTGAACACTCATGTCGTAGTCCTTTAGGATTTCCAACCATGTCCTTTGCCTCAAGTTAAGATCTCTTTGAGTAAACACATATTGAAAACTCTTTGTGATTGGTGAAAACATCAACACGCAGCCATACAAGTAGTATCTCTGAATCTTCAAGGCAAATAGCGCTGCCGCTAATCTAGGTCATGAGTCAGGTAGTTACGCTCATGCACTTTCAATTTCCTTGATACATAGGCTATTGCCTTACCATGTTGCATAAGTACACAACATAACCCAATCCGAGAGGCGTCACAATATACCACCAACACATCCAAACAATTTGGTAGAGTCAAAACAGGAGCCGATGTAAGCCGACGCTTCAAAGTTTGAAATCTCTTCTTGCATTCACCCGACCACACAAACTTAACCTTCTTTTGGGTCAATTTACTCAATAGAGACGCAACAGACGAGAGCCCTTCAACAAACCTCCTATAATAACCAGCCAAGCAAAGAAAACTTCACATGTCCAAAGGAGTCAATGGTCTAGGCCAATTCTTCATGGCCTTGGTCTTATTTGGACCAACCTTAGTACCATCACCAGACACCACATGACCAAGAAAACCTACTTCACCTAACCAAAACTCAGATTTTCTAAACAAGGTATGCAACTTCTTCTCCCTCAAGGTTTGAAGAACCAACCTCAGCTAATCCATATGCTCCTGCTCTCTTCGAAAGTAAATGAGGACAACATCAATGAAGAAAACTACAAAGCTATCAATGAATGGCTTGAACGTTCGATTCATAAGATCCATAAATAGGACCAGAGCATTAGTTAGGCCAAATGACATCACCATAAATTCAAAGTGTCCATACCTATTCTGAAAAGCCGTCTTAGGAATATCAAACTCTCTAACTTTCAACTGATGGAACTCAAAACGGAGGTCAATCTTTGAAAAGTAGGTATCCCCTTGAAGTTGGTCGAAGAAGTCACCGATTCTAGGCAATGGATACTTGTTTATAATGGTCACCTTCTTCAACTGCCTATAATCAATGTACATCCGAAGTGATCTATCTTTTTTCATTACAAATAACACCAGAGCACCCCATGGAGGTATACTTGGCCTAATGAAACCCTTCTCCAACAAATCATTCGACTAAACCTTCAACACCTTTAGCTTAGCTGGTGTCATACGATAGGGAGGAAAAGAAATGGGTTGAGTATCCAGGAGAATATCTATGCCAATGTCTACTTCCCTTTCAGGAGGAATACGGAAACTACTTCCCTTTCAGGAGGAATACCGACAAGTCTTCGGGGAACACATCTGGAAACTTATTCACTACCTGAAACAACTAAAAAGTAGGTGATTCAGACTCCACATCCTTGACCCTCAAATATGATAAATACACCTTTTGGTGATCATCTTCCGATCCTTGAGGTAGGAAGTAAACAGACCCTTAATAGCGGAGTCACTACCCTTCCATTCAAGAACGGCCTCACCGGGAGGTTGGAACTTGACCTTTCAGGTCCTACAATCTATAGAGGAATACAATGCATGCAACCAATCTATCCCAAGAATCAAATCAAAATCAAACATCTCAAGTTCCACAAGATCACACGGAAAGACGTTATGCCACACAAAAACATGACAACAATGATAAACCCTATGAGCAACAATAGATTCACCTATAGGAGTATAAACTTAAAATAGGTCTCTTAAGATTTGAGGACTCAAACCAAACTTAACAACCAATAAAGGAGTCATAAAAGACAAGTTTGCACCCTGATCAAGCAAATCATAAGCATCAAAATCAAAGACTTTTAACATGCCAGTCACAACATCTGGAGCCTCCTCAACCTCTCAACGTGTATGAAGAGCATATAATGTGTTATTTCTCAGGGCAATAACTGATGGAGCTCTTTGCTGGCCTTGCCCACCTTGAGCCACTTGACCTTGTCATCTTTGAACATTCTTAGGATAATCAACAACCTTGTAGTTCTTGTCACCACATCTAAAGCATGCACCTAATTCTCTCCAACAAGCGCCTGAATGATTCCTTTCACACTTGTCACACTTAGGAAGCCATGGACCACCACCAACCGATGCCTTAGGGGGAGGCATCCTAGCATTAGCAAACCGAGCATTAGAACCTTGGTCCTATTGGAATCAACCATAACCACCACCCTTGGAGTTGGAGAATCTACCATCATAACGGGCCCCCTTCAATCTATTCAGCACACACCATAAGCCTGAAGATGTCCATATCTCGAATAAGCATAGCCATATGGCATTACTTTACAACCTAATCATAGATACCAAAAATAAACTTGTGCATTCTTGCACGGGGGTCAACCACAAGCGTAGGATCACACTTAGAGAGCTTAATGAACTTGAGGGCATAGTCCATCACACTCATACAGTGTTGTTTGAGGTTAATGAACTCAGTCAACTTTACTTCCCTAAGTTCAAGCAGGACAAAATGATCTAGAAAGGTAAACTTGAACTCTTCTAAATTAACATCATTACAACCAACCCTCTCCACTGACCATTGAGTGTACCACACCTGAGCCACATCCTTCAACTAATATGCAGCCAACTCAGCTTTCTCTTTAGAAGTGACCCCCATAACATTCTACACCTTAGCATGCTCATCATTGAACTCTTAAGCATCCTTATTAGCCTTTGATTCATAAAACTCTCAAGGATTTATCCGAGTGAAATCTCTTACCCTAGAAGCCAGGGTGGGATCCAGGGAGGATCGGCTTGCCTAGCCTGAGAAGTTACCAACTAGGTTGGCATAGCACATGCCGTACGAAATTCACCATTAGAGATAAGCTCTTCCATAGGCCATTGAGGTCTTTGACCCACATTAGGCTGGGTTGGTCTTGGTAGGGGAGCTCTTCCTTGAGGCATCTTCCGTAATAGAGCAATGACACCATCAAGACAAGGAAAACCCAAGATACGATCCATAGAATGACATAAGACATGAAGAATTGAGACAATTCCTAGAACGCCATCATAACCTCTCATTTATAGGCATGGTGTACTTCACACCGATGAATAGGACTCTACTTGATGCGGCATGATGGATTCTGAGTATCATTTACAAACCTAGTGCTCTGATACAAAGCGGGTCACGACCTGAACCTAGGTTCTAAGAGTGATATGGAAAATGGGAACCCAAGAGTTCCCAGAAAAGCCTCAAGTATCTGTATTCGCATCATTGATTTGGAAGATAAAACAAATAGTAAACATATAATTCTAAGGGATGGGAAGTAGGATTCACGCTATGGGGATATCATAGGGAAAGGGAGTAACACAAATTCAGGTAACATATAGCACATAAATACTAAGGGGCGGGTAAGTATGGATCACTCTATGGGGGTAATTCGGGACTTAGGATCTTTCCCCATAGCATACAACCATATCATAAAGCTTATAACCAATTAAAATAATGAAAATCAATAGGTAACCATATCTATAAGCATAATCTCCAAATGCAACACTTAGCAAATAAACGTAAAGGAGTTTACAAGATGTCCAATGATGCCTCTAGTCATATGATAGGACGGGGGCTAAGACATAGCCCAGACTCACCCTCAAAGTAAATAACATAACAAAAGCACTATAGGTAGAGGATAAGTGGCTTGTCCTTAGAAGATAAGACTCACAACAACAAGCAAACTCAAGATCCAAGTTAGATGTTGTACGATGGATGAACGTAGTCCTCGGTCCCTATATGGTGAGATCATGTAGGCAAAAGTATACATTAGTACGTTTTAGTGTACTAAGTATACAGACATGCAACACATATGACTTACCAAACCTGCATTCAATGCTAGATGACACGGGCACATAATATAGAAGGAGATATATAACAAGAGATGTAGTATATGATATGCCAAACCAATGACGCATGAAATGCTCAAATGCTCATATATAGTAGGGATAGACTATAATCTAAAAAATCAAACTCATGTGATCCATGACATGAATTTGTCCGATGTACACCTCCCATTAGTAGAAGAAAGTTACTTGCCAAGGGTAATCTACACCACACTTTACGATCACATCTTTTCGGTGTGATGGACACTTTCCTTACGACCCCGCTTTTTGGAAGGATTTCCATATCAAAACCTATCATATCATATTATACCAAAAATATATAACCACTTCTTACGGCCCAGTCTTTTCGATAATAGCTACCATACACCTACTCTGGCACATAATTCAAGAAAAGAGAGAGGGCCTTTTGGGATAACCCTTATGCCCTCAATCCATTAGTGCTAAGTCAAGACATCCAACTAGAATACTTATACATATACATGCTTTCAAAGAGGCAATTGGTTATTTCAAATCCCTTTAGTGCACATTTAAGCTCAAAAGTCAAATAAAAGTTCATAATCATGATTCTCATGCATAAGATTAGCTCATGCACATATACGGAATGATGTAAACATCCAAATTACTAAAAGAGCCATAATTATAAATATTTATGTGATAACATTCTTGTCATAATCAATATCTTGTCAAAATCATATACATGAACATAATTGGGCCTAACCTATTTCATAATTTTCATAAAAGACAATGCTCATGATTCATAAGCTATGAATAAGATGAGAATAGCATGGGTAATTGAGATTCAAACTTAAATCAATAATACATTATGATGTTCAAGTAAAACATAAGTAAAATTCACATTTAAATCATAATATAGATTACCCATGCACAAATAAAGCTTTAAAGGGAATATGCACTTTCATAACTTTACAACTTAAATGCTTTTCATAATTTTAGGTCTTAATTCACCTTAAAATCAATAAAAAAACATAACTCATACATCAAATGAATTTAACAAATAATAATATTTAAAACCCACATTTAAAGTAGCTAAAATTCCTTTAAATTGAGTGTAATAGAGTTTGGGTCTTCCACGTTTAAAGGGACCAAGAATCAATCCCACATACCTTAGCTAATAGGGAAGATTCAAGAAGAATTTTTGTGAAGAAAGAGCCTTCCTTGATTCCCAAGCTTAAAACCCACAAGAGTTCTTTGAAAGAAACTTAAGAGTGACTTGAGATAATTTCAAATGTGAGGAATGAATTTGAATACTAGGAATAGAGTTTAGGTCATCAGAAAGGCTTTAGGTAGTATAAGTAATCTCAAATGACCTTTAGAATAAACCATAATTATGAAAATGCCATTAATAAAATGAGTTGAAAATTTGCACGTCATCGCTTGAAGGGAGGGTATACGGGTCTATGTGGAACTACACGGATCGTGTACTTGCCCGTGAACCCTCACTTAGCAAAACTTTCACTTGATGAAGGATAACCCCATACTTATAAAAATTTGGCGAATAAAGTCACACGAAGGGCTTCACCGTCCGTGTGAGGTCTCATGGTCTATGTGACTGCCCGTACCCCTACACTTGGAAAAAATAAAAATCTTCTATGATGAAGTCATCAGACGGTGATTCCATACATAGAAACATTTTCACTCTGGTAGCCATACAAAGGGGTCTCATGACTCGTGTCACGCCACACGAGCTGTGTGAGGGGCCATGTCACCTAACTTAGCCATAAATGGTAAGGTTCAGAGCTTAGGGACATCACACTTCCCTCCACACGGTCCGTGAAGTGTTACACATCTCGTGTGGGGTCCAAGTATGGTGTGCCTTAGCATGTAACTCCATACCAAGGGCCAAACAACCATCCATAGGCCAACGGCCACTTCAGGGAACCCCTACACGGGCCATGTGACTTCACATGGACCATGAGGTCTCCCTTGAGGTTTCACCTTTGTCCAAAGTTTGTTTGAAACAAAATTTTCAAACTCCGGCGAGGTCTATTACAGGTTTCAATAGAGAAATATAATGGTCATAGTTGACAATTACCACATTTAGCCAACATTGATACCAGTAACGTTCTCCAATGAAAGATAATAAAGCCAATGATAATCAAGAAAGCATCAAATTCAATAAATGGTCAAAAGATGAAATGCACTAGGTAACAATTGTAACTTCTAAACGTATGCCTTATAAGCCACTATTACATGTCAAAGAGTTGTACTCTAACAAGTAGAAGGCAACATAATGGTGCAAACAATGCATTTTAACTAATATAAAAATGCTAAATAATGAACATATTTTAATTATTTTGCTTAGTTTCAAGTTATATAATCTTCATGATATTTTTGACATTTTATCAAATACTTATACAATGGTGTATTTACTGCCTTATGATGCATTATGTAATGAATATGTGTTACATTATGAAAGGTTGATGAACAAGATGTTTTTATCTATCTACAATTTTAATTTTTATGGTGGGTTGTTTTATGAATAATTTGAACTAATGAGTTTATGAAGGTTATTCACGTTCCACTTGCATTAAATGCTAGCATTCAGATCATTTGATGACTATTTGTGTTGAGTCCTCTAGTTCAGGGACAATAGCCTACTTTATTTCAAGCTTGATGTATTTAGACCTTTAGACTATAACAAATGTATTCTTTTACAACTTTTATTTAAAGGTGAGCTAGGGAAAAGTCTTAGCCCCGTCAAGTCCAAAGCTAAAGGTATTGTTGTATATGTATAAAAGCTCATGATTTATTTTATTTGGGATGGTTGCTTCTCCTTTAGACTTTTTTCCCCTTATTTTGTACTTTATTTTGAGTTCATTACCTATGAAATACTTGATTGATGCTAAGAGGCTTGGGTGAGGTGCCTTTGAGTTTTTCATTTGCCATATTTAGACTAGGACCAAGGCTTGGGTCGTGACAAGCTTGAAATCAGAACATAAGATTTTGCAATGGTCTTTGAAGTCCAACATACCACGTCGAATAGGGTCTTTTTCATGGCTGTGAAAACTATGACAGAGAGACTATGAGATGTTTATGAAACTTTCTCTTCTTTCATGAATCATGTCATGTTTAAGAGTTGTCTAAGATTTTCCTTATTTAACGAATTATTCCTCATGATTCACTAGACCATGTCTCCAAGAAGAATGGCTCCATAATGAAATTCAAATGAGGACCAAGTTCCTTCGATCACACAAGAAAATAAGGTCTCTCATGGTAAATTTTTAGCCACTTTCACCATGATGGATCAAGCTATGGCCAACCAAGTCACCTCCTCAAGTGACTACCCCTAGCCACTAGTATCTAGGACTTTATGAGGATGAATCCACCCGAATTTTATGGAACCAAAGTAGATGAAGACCCAGTGGAGTGTCACAACCCAAGCCTTGGGCCTAGGGGTTACATGGTGAGTGGAGAACCCAAGGGTACCCCGGACAAGACTCATAGATAACTTAAGCACATCTTTGGTTGCATAATATAAATCAAGCATCAATAAATCATTCTAAGAAAGTCAGGGCTTTGGACTCACTCTATAGGGATAGAAACTATAAAGGGGCTTTTATCACATAATTACATCAAAGACTAAGGGGTGGGTATGCATGACTCAAGCTATGGGGAAGTAGGGGCTTAGGAAGATCATCACTTTCCAAGATCCATCAACAACATTAATTATATCATATAGGGGAATAACAAATAAAGGTCCAGTCTTGATAGAAGCTTAAACATCACATGGGATGGGGGCCAAGAAAAGTCTCCGGCTCTCCCTCAAAATAGAAAGTAAAGTAATAATGTCTCAACATAACAAGCTAGATAGAAAAGAGGTATTGCTCTCGAACTAGACGACTCACTACAATAAACAATATTTACGAACTAGACTAGCCATGATGGGGTGGATAAGGAAGTGCTCTGATCCCTACATGGTTGGATCATGAAGGAAAAACGTATGCATTAGTACTTTGAATGTACTAGTATGTGGGTCGCAATGCAACAATAGATAATGAGCTTCATTGACTAGATGTATAATAAAAATAAGGTCAATATGACATGCATGATAATGCTTTGATAAAATCATTCATGGAAGATAAATATAACATCCTACCATCGTACATATGTGGGAGGAGACCATAACCGACATCTAAGACCATGCAATCTACTATATGGAATCAAAGATAACCACTTACGTTGGCATGGGGAAACTACTTTCCAAGCAGAACTCCGTCAACATTGCAAATGCAGCTTTAACGAATAATATGGCTTACCTGGATCCACTAGCCTAGCTTACAAGGGCTCCTATGGTGGCACATAGTTAATGAGACAAAGGGTTATTAGGATTCCCTTACCGAATCCCACCTCAATGCCCCATTCGATGCTAATTCATTCCCATGGATATATTTGAAAAATATATGCATAATCATATTCCTTCATAAACTTAAAAGCATAACATCATCATATTTAAATAGTAGTTTATCAAAATTTAAGATCCGACATATAAGAATGGTCCTTATCACAAGGGGATCTATATTTAAGTGAGAATTTTCCTTATCACAATCTTTAACATTCATAAGAGAGATTCATAACATCATAACTTTCATAATCATGTAATTGAACCCTCATTATTAAAAATCACACTTCATTAGAATGTTTAATCTGAAAAATGGGTGGGTTTATGTATGTAAGCTTTAAATCATATGACTCAAGAGGACTACATATCAATGTAAAGAAATATATCAATTTAAATCATTCTTAAATCACCCACCACAATCATACAGAGCATCTTTCAAATTTAGACATGGAAACATGAAATGCATCTCATAAAATCATTAACTTCACAATACCTCATGGTATCATAACATTCATAGTTTTGGGTATCATAAAAATAGCTTCATAATAGAAACACTTGAAAAGAAACATTAAATTCTACTTAATAGATGATAATTCTCAACATATATCATGCTAAAAAGGAGTACCAAGAAGTACCCATAAGACATTAACAGTGAAACTTAAAGGTATTTGTAAAATAGATTTTGGGATTCCATGGGTGGAAGAATCCATGGATGGAAGACCCAAATACCTTTAAACCTTGAAACTTTAATGAATAAGACTTGAAGATGCTGTAGGAACCTCTTGGAAGCTTTATTTTTAATGGAGGAGGCTTGAGCCCTAAGTAATTAGAGGAACTTAATAGAGGAATTTTAAAGAGGTTTTGGATGGATTTTGAGAGTATTTGAGATAGATTTAGGACTACAATAAAAGCGTTTTTGAGTATTTACGCATGTAAGGGTGTTGGATTAAGTGTCTATTGTCCTTTCTTATATTTGAGAAAGTTCGAAAAAATTTACATGTAGGGGAAACAGAGGTGCGCTGCGCCTTAGGTCCCACACTGTATAATTTTGCACGAACTTTGGTTTCCCCCTATTTTAGCCTAGAAATGAGTTTTGGCCATTTTTTTTACCATTGGGGAATAAGTGGGCGATGTGGCTTGGTTGCGCACCCTTCTAGAATGCACAATTTCATGTGAAAAAGTATTTTTTGATACGAGTGACCTAAATAATTTAAAGTGAGCCTTTTCCTACACAATTTAGCCTCTAGAAAAAGAATATGAAGTTGGATATTCCAAATAAAACATGGATTTTAAGATATTGAAGAATTACACCATAAAGACATTTCTAAGTCCATGGGGGGCGTTACAACATCTACCCCTTGGAAACATTCGTCCCCGAATGTTATGAATATACACTTGAGAGGAATAACAAGACACTTTTCAACCATAACATAAATATATAAATGCAACTTTAAACATCATTTTCTAGAGAACTTCAAACTTATGCATGAAGATATCATTTAAAACATGTCATCATGAGTATGAATGCATGCAACTTGACTCTAAGGGATGAAATACATGACTTGAAACTTTAAAAAGGATTGTCTGATTACCTTAGGTTTGAGTAGAGTGTAAAAGATAAGGATATCATTTCATCATGTCTTCTTCTGCTTTCGAGGTCAATTTTCAACTTGTTGGTTCCTCCAAAGTACCTTAACGGATGCTACATCTTTATTTCTCAACCTCTTTACTTACCTATCTTGTATCTCCACTAAACTTCTTCATATGTCAAATTCTCCTCAAAATTCATGTCTTCTAAGGGAACTACGGAGTTTTGATCTTTCACGAACTTTCTCAACATTGACACATGGAACATCAGATGCATAATATTCATCTCCAATGGCAACTATAACTCATTAGCCACCTTGTCAACACTTCTGTAAGGATGTAATGAGTCTACCTAGGGCCCATTCGTCACACGACAAATGAGACATCTGAAGACACCTCACTCAAGCCATCTTTAATATTTTAAGTATTCATTGGCATTGAATTAACACATTTGCAGAATAAAAATGAGGAAAGGGTCTATGAGAATTTTATGAAAATGAAGCAACATTAAAAGTATGTAAGACCAACATATCTTTGTCCGTGAAGCATACCAAATAATACATAGATGGATGGAACTAGTAATAATCAGTTTTTGTCAAATAGAAAACACTTTAATGTTTAACAACATCGAGCGTAAAAGCCTCAAAAAGCTAACATATACATCGCCTCAAAGAAAATACAAAATAGAATAAGATGGTAGAGTATCGAACTAAGGGCTCACTATAGCAAAAGTACTAGTCTTAATTGCAAAACACTAGCCATGAGCTGGTGAAAGAGTACTTGTACCTACATGGTTAAATCATGCAAGCAAAATATGTGTTAGTACGTTGCAATGTACTAAGTTTGTGAGATGCAATGCAAGCATGAAATATTAATGCCTCATTCACAAGTAAAATTTCCATAAACATGAGGTACATATCTATGAGCTTAAGCATGCACAAGGAATATCACTCAATATAAATATGAATCAATGCATGAGAAATCATAAGTAATGGAAGCACATCATGGAATCATAAACTTGTGGGAGAACAGCATAAGGGAAATATAAGACCATATGAGCTACTACATAGAATCCAACATAAACCCCTACATTGGCACGGGGAGCCCACTTGCCGGGTGGAACTCTATCACTTCGCATGCATCTTTAAATAGTATAAATGGCCCACGTTGATCCACTAGCCTAGCCTACAAGGTCTCTTATGGTGGCACATAGATAATGTGACAAGGGATGCTAGTAAGGTTCCCTTATTGAACAACACCTTAATATCACATTCAGTACTAAATCATTCCGTAGAATCTTTAAAGCATAGCTTAGTCAAATTATGACCCTTAGAATCATAAGTAGCAACCATAGGAGTAGCTCAAACTTAAGGAACCACCAATTGAGAACCATTTTTTCATCTCGGGGGCCTTCTTAAACATATGTTAGGGCAATTTTCAACATGCTTATATCTTTGACAAATTATAACCTTAAAACTCATCTTTAATTCCCTAATCATAATCATGCTTCATGCAAAACTTTACTTGAAACCAGGTGGGCTAAGCTTTTAAGACGGAATGAACATAAATCAGATAACTATGTTGAAATAATGAATATATATCCATTTAGAACATGTAAAATAGCCCACACTTTATCATTAGAAAAACTCATCATACGGGTCATCATCATTGACCTAACTTTATGCATATACTTAGTGAAATATCATAGGATGTTATGAAGATCATTTTATATCATAAAGTATCATGAAATCATCATTAGCATGCATGTGAACTTGAAAGAACTTAATGAAATGGTAAAATACATAATGAAGGATTTTGTGGGAAAAGGAGACCCATAAGTCAAACTCACATACCTTAGTAAACGGAGGAAGAACAAAATTGGAGCGTTTGAGAAGAACCTTGAAACCCTAACCTTTGCCTTGACCATTTCTTAAAGAGAGTATTTGCCTAAGGGAAATTAAGAATTGAAGAATTAGGGGTTTGATAAGGATCCTAGGTCCTTAAGGTCTTGTTTAGGGCCCTTTTGATCCCAAAAACAACATATTGTAGGAATAGGAATAGGAATTGCAGAAATGACAAAATCTCCCTTCATTAAAATTGTCGAATTTGACCTACGAAGTCTCGATTATAGGCCATGGTTTATACCATCGACCTTACGTCTTGTTCATCCTGTTAACATTTTCAAAATTCCTGAAACTATGTCGTTGAACCTAGAACTACGTACCCATTCTATAGTCCGTCCGTTAAATTACGGCTCATGGTCGGACTCGTAGAGTTTTACACTTTGCTATTTTTCTCATTTTTTTGGACCTTACCCACGTAGGGGTTCTACGGGTCGTATAGCGATTTACGGATAATGCTTATAACACCCTAGTTTAGGAGCCTAAGAGTGGAGAAAGTTGGCCCGAAAAATGACTTGGAGTCATTGTACAAGGGTGGCTTATGGACCGTAGGAGGAGTTATGGCCCATATGTATGACAGTTAAAACATAAACTATAGGAAAGAAAAAAAAGTTTCCAAGTGTAAGGTAACCCACAGATCAAGTGACGACCCATAGAAAGGACGACAATCCATAAGTGGGATCGTGAGTGAGACTATCAGACTTAAAGGAAATTAGAGTTTTCAGGAAAATGATCCACAGGTTATCCACATGACCCGTAGGAGGTGCTATGACCAATAGAATCCATTTGTGGATAGAGTCCAAGAAAATGAGAAAAATAGCTAAGTGTGGAGGAGTTTAGAGTCCAACCATGACCTGTAAGTCCCGGTACGGCCCATAAGATGATCTTACTTTTGAGCTTAGCAGGATAAGTTTTCAAATTATTTTGAAGAGTTACTAGATGAGTAGGGCTTAAAACTCGTGGGTTAATCTACGACTCATAAATAGGCCTTCGTAGATCGATCCGACCAATTTTTATGAAGGGTATTTTCATCATTTTCTCACATTCTAAGCGTAATGCTACGTCATTTTGGCCTCTTACATGCTTTGTATTAGTTTATGGAGACACCCATAACCCCTATTCTTAAAATCATCCCCTCAACCCAAGCCCTAAATCCTTCCAACTCTCCCAAGGTCCTCCATTGAAGGCGAAGGTAGGGTTTTGTGATTTCTTCTGCAATGTCCATTCTTTCTTCCATCAATCCTTGGCTAAGGCACGTGTATGGAGTCCTTTCCTTTACAAATCTCAAGTTTCTTATTTTACTTTCGGTCCAAGGTTCATGTATGTTGTGAATTTTCAGAGAATTGTTTTAAATTTGAATTTTATGATGCATTCTTACTTATGTGAAGTATATTAGTATCATATTATGGCCCATGTTGAACATTGAGTTGGAATTCATGATTTTCCTAGTTAGGGTTTTAAAAGAACCATGTTGGACTGATTTGAATGAATTTTAAATGGTTTTACTCTATCTCATATATGCATGATTTAAAGTTCATGTGTACGAAATCTATTCAATCATCATATTAAAAGTTATGAAAGGGAGACATCATATCCAATGATGAGGGTTCAATTATAAAGTTATCAAAGTTATATATGATGTTAAAGCTATGCTTATAAGTTTATGATGATTATGATTATATATATGTTTTCAAATGTACTCTGTGGAAATGAATTAGCACCGAGTGAGGCATTATTGTTGGACTCGGTAAGGGAATCCTAGTAGCAACCCTTTGTCACCTTAACTATGTGCCACCATAGGAGCCCTAGTAGGCTATCCTTAAGCTAGTGGATCCACGTAAGTTATAGTGTTCCTTAAAGAAGCAACTGTGAAGTTACCAAAGTTTTGGATATCTAACTTTGCAACTAGATTCCCCTTCTCCTATTGGAAGGGGTTGATTAACCTTTTCCTAATAGAAGGAGTGCATTGTCCTATCCCAATGGAAGGAGTTCATTCGATTCGATGTAGTAGCTCACATGGTCTATGTTGGTTACGGTCTACTCCCACATACATATGATATAAGGAAGTTATGTTTCATATAAGTTTTCATTAACGCATATTCATGCATATCATATTGATCTTATACTCTATTGTATACATTTAAGCATCTTGTTTATGAAAATATAATCTCTCATTTCACTTCCCACAGATGTTCATGTTCCCAAGATGTCCTCTTATGATGATTCATGATGGTTCCCTCTTATTATGCCCAAAGATGTTTATTAGTACGAAAAGTTTCTTGAAGTTCCTATGGCTCATGGCTTTACAAGTCCAAACGGTACTTCTCCTAAAGGCATATGATTACATATTCAAGTATGTAAAGTTATCTCCAATATGATTACTAATGTTTCTTTTATAATAAAATCGTCTTTTATGTAGAGTGATCCATTGTCCACCTAAGGATATAGCTATTGATAATTGAACATAAGTAGACATGATTTCCTTATTCATGGCTGTGTTAATTTATGTATCTTACTACTTCTTTCTATGGTTACCCTCTTTATGTTTAAATGATATTGGATTGATTATGACTACTAATTCCCTTGTAAATGTATGATTTCAATATGACACTTAGCAGAATTTATTTTTTCATGATTTCAAGGTCATGTATTGCATGCCTACATACTAGTACATTCCAAATACTGACGCATACTCTATGCCTATATGATTGAACCATGCAGGGACTGACAGTCCTCGATATCCTCCAACTGACTAGATTAAGATCGTTGAAGATGAGAGTTGGTTTAACGACCCCCAGTTTAGGACCCTAAGAGTGCAGAAAATTTAGCGTGAAAACGACCTAGATTTGTCGGATGAGGAAAACTTACAACCTATAGAAGGAGTTACTACTCGTAGTTAGGTCCGTAAATTGAGGGCCTTGACTTAAAAGGAAATTAGAGTTTCATGGAAGTGGTCTATGAACAAACAACACGGCCCATAAAACGTTATACAACCCATAGAAACCTTCATGGATAGTACCAAGAGGATGAAAAATTGTCCATGTGTTAAAGGACTCTATGAGTCCAACCATGACCCATATGTCCATATATGGCTTGTTAGATGGTCCGTGCTTTTTGGACAAATTATAATGGTTTTTGGATCTTTGCTTACGAACAACAGTAAGGGTCGTGCTTCTTTGTATAACCCATAAACTGAGCTTTCGTGGTTTGGATTGCCGGATTCATTAAGGGTATTTTCAGCCTTTCTTATTACCTTAAACCCTTAACAACCTTTTTTGGCCCCTCAATGACCCCTCATGCAATTTTAAGACCCCTCACATCAAGTCAAGTGCAAACGATTCCAATCGCCTAAGTTCTAGCACAACTTCGTATATGTGTCTACTTTAAATGATCATCTCTCGTAGCACACAATGAATTACGTGCTGGATGACCTACAAAATGCAATCTCTTAGAATTATGTTTCTAACTCAACTGATTTCACCTCATTCGGTGTTCGGGCCAAAAGGTTATACCCATTTTAGTGAAGCACTATCAGGCTACCGGTACATACAACCCACCCTATGGGCCGTGGATTGACTTACGACCCATAAATGGGCTTTCATGTGAATGATCCAACTTGTTTTAAAAAGGGTGTTTTTGTCCTTTTCTCACATCCTAAGCCCTAAGCAATATCCTCTTGGCCTCTATTATGCCCCGTATCACTTTCATACTCCTTATTTACCCCCATTCCTAAACCATTCTTTAAGACCTAATTCCCAAATATCCTCTCAACCTCCCAAGGTTCTCCATTGAAGGTAAGGCTATGATTTTGGGACTCTTTTACCAAAGTTTGTGATTTCTCCATAGCTCTTCGGCTAGGGTATGTGGGATTCATCCATGGGTTCCTTTTACCCATGGAGACCCAAAATATTTCTACTACATTCCTCAATTTCAAGTATGCAATTCTTCATGGGTTTTCATATTATTATTCCAAATATTTATAGTATGAATTTATTGATGTTTATTAGCCCACATTATTATGAAATAAGGTTTAACTCCATGAGAAGGATGCTATGTCTTGAATTCCTATATCATGAAAGCTAGGGATTTTGAGATATTTGATGGGTTCCTTAAGTTATCTTTTAAATTGGTGAATCCTACCACTCTCATACATAGATAACTAGTAATTTACATGATTTCCTAGCTATTTCTGATTCTTCCTTACTTATGGAATTTTGGGTTATGATATTCACAGAGGGTTGCTTGATTTTACTTAAATTCATACTTTTATTATTATTATTATTGTATATGAATAAAGACCAAATCACATGAATTTTATGAATTGGTGTATTGACTCGTGCATCTTATTGATTTCAAGTAATGGGTTTGTGAATTGGTTTATGCGTTACTTCAAGTATGGGTTGGTTGTCATGGATACATGTGAGTGTGCATATTTTCTTCACGTTTCATGTTCTTAAAGCTAATTTACATATAATAATGCATTGCACGATGAGACATCCCATGACATGACATGCTCTTAGAATGATATAAAAGTCAAGAATGAATGAATGATTGAAGTGTGAATTATTTCACATTACTATGATTATGAGAAAATGATAGCCCACTAGTAGAGGCATAGACAAAATTTAAGAGCTATCCTTATGATGATTAATGTTTGAAATGCTTATGAGATGGGTTAGTAGAATACCTCTCCTTATTAAATGATCCTATGATTCATGCTTATGATTATTCCATGAGATTTTTACTTAGCACTGAGTGAACCATGAGATCTATGTAAAATCTCCCCATTTGAACATGCATGAGACCATTAGTAGAATCCCATTGTCCCATAACTACGTGCCACCCAAGGAAATAGGAGTCACCCGCTAGTAGAGGTTTATTTCTATACCAGACGATAGTAGAGGTTGCTCTATATTAGGCTTTAGTGGATCCACTTAGGCATCTTAGGAAGTCACCTTGACAAGTGATCTCCCCTGTCTTCCTGTGTAGAGGAAATATCGGGACTCCATTGTTTAACTCACATGATCTATGTAGGTTAAAGTTTGCTCTCACATATGTTCATGTTCTCCTCATGTTCCAAAGGTGTCCTTCTATGATGATTTATGATGGTTCCTTCATATTATATCCAGAGGTATTTTAATGTCCCTATGACTCATTGTTTAACAAGTTCAAATGGTATTTCTCCCAAAGGTGTATGACTATGTCTTCAAGTATGTAAGGTGATCTATATTGTGATTACTTTCATAATAAAATAGTCTTTTATATAAAGTGATATGTTGTTCACCCAAGGATCATAAATATTTCAATTGATCATAAAAACATGCATTTTCAAACTAGTTCAAGCTTATATGCCTCATCATGCATTAAAGGATGGGTAAGTTCTTTATTTCTCATATGCATTATCTTATGTTCCATGGATAAAGTAATGTGTTAAATGATCACCCATATGTATGTTCTCCTTATACTTCAAAGATGTTTCCCCTATGGTATATGATTTAAATACCTTAAACTCATATATATTCCAAGTTTATGTGATTTTCATATTTATGACTATGTTTATTTATGCATCAAACTAAGTTCTTTCTAAAGTTGCCTTTTTATGTTTAAATAATATTAGCTTGATTATGACTTATTAATGCCTTTGTAAATGCATGATTTTTAACATGAGACTTAGAATGACTCATTTCATCATTATTTCCATGTCATGCATTGCACACCTACATATAGTACATTCAAAGTACTGACGCATACTTCTATGGCTATATGATTTAACCATGTAGTGACTGACGCTCCTTGATATCCTCCATGTGGCTAACATCAGAGTGTTGCAACAGAAGTTGGTGAATCCTCTAGTTTGGGGACAACATCCTAGTGTTATTTCTAGTTTGATGTATTAAGATTATTTAGTTTTCAGTTGTATAACTCCATTTTCTATGATTGTATTTTGAGGATGAGCTTGAAATATCTTAGGCCCCGCCAAGTTTATGCTAGAGGTATTGTTGGACATATATTCTACTGTTGTATTCAGCTCTTTTAATTCATTATGGTTTTAGCTTGTGGCCCTCAGCCCCGTTTTCCCTTAGTTTTCTATATTATTTTATGTCATTACGTATGAATGCTTAAGATATTTAAGATGGCTTGGGTAAGGTGCCTTCAAGTATCTCATTAACCATTCGGAAACTAGGGGCCTAGGTCAGGTTGTTATGATTGGTGAGTCCTTTAGTTCAGGGATGACATCCTAGTTTCCTATCTATATTGATGTATTTAGACATTTTAGTTCTAGTGGTATGTTTCTCTTGCTATGATTGTATTTGAAGGTGAGCTTGAACAGCCCCCGCCAAGTTTATGTTAAGGGTATTATTGGACATATGTTAAGGTTGTATCAAATACTTATTACATGATTTATCCTTGAGTTGTGGACCTTAGCCCCATTTCCCCTAGTTCTCTATTTCATCTTTATGTTTTTATACTTATGAATGCTTATGATATGTAAGATAGCTTGGGTAAGGTTCCTTAAGGTATCTCATTCGCTGTGTGATGAAAAGGCCCCTAGGTCGGATTGTTACAGTCCTATTACCTCATAAGACACTTTCAACAAACCCAGAATTTCTTTCATGTTAAGGCCCTCATCTATGAACCTATTTACGGACCGTCTTATCTTCTATAGGCCATCACATGGTGCGTAGGTTACTCCAAACATAAAAACGTTTTTCCTTCCTTGAGATCATGTTTAAGGACCGACCTACGTGCTGTAAGTCCATTAACGGGCTATAAGTCACCCTTGTAAACTGACACCAGGTCATTTTCCATCAAACTTTTTCTGCACTCTTAGTCTCCTAAATTGGGGGTTGTTACAATATCCTCCCTTGGGAATATTCATCCCAGAATGTACTTAAAGGTAGGCGCTAAGTAGTTAATCATCAGCTAACAACTCAACATGCATACAAAAATGCAAATTAAACTCACTTCATGAAATTTTAAGAATCTGCTTTCAAAACATGTCTCAAAATAGTCCATAAACATAAAAACAAGTGTATGTATCATGCAAAACTAAAATGCAAGGAATTATAGGTTTTAGGAGGAATTCTTTAATACCTTAGGCTTGAGTAGAGTGGAATAGATATGGAAGAATTCTTTAATACCTTAGCCTCTTCACTTGCTAGTCCAGAATCTCAATTGGTACCTCCTTAAACCACCCAATGGGCAATTTACACCATTCACCATAGAACGGCTCAAATGATGCCATATCGATGCTTGCGTGGCAACTATTGTTGTAGGCAAACTCGATAAGTGGCAAATGCTCATCCCTACTCCCTTTGAATTACAAAACACAAGCTCTCAACATGTCTTCCAAAGTACGAATGGTCCTTTTGACCTATCCGTCAGTTAGGGGATGAAAAATAGTACTCAACTTTACCTTAGTTATACCAAGTACCCTTTGGAAAGATTTCCAAAATTGAGGTGAAAATTGGACACCATGATCTGATATGATGGACAATGGAATCCCATGCAACCTCACCAATTCTCGGATATAAAAATGAGCATAATCTTCGGCACTTAATGTAGTCTTGATCGGTAACAAATGAGCATACTTTATCATGCGGTCAACTATCACCCTTATGGAGTCAAAATGCTTTTTGGTCTTCGGCTACCCTACTATGACATTCACAGTGATCTCTTCATAATTCCAAGTAGGAATCTCAATTTCTTGGGATAGGCCACCCGACCTTTGTTGCTCTACTTTGACTTATTGGCAATTGGCACACTCATACACGAATTGAACAATATCCTTCATCATCCTATTCCACCAATAGATATCCCTCAAGTCTTTATGAGCATCTTGCAAAATTAACTTCTTTAGCTCACTATAATTAGGTATGAACAATCTCCCTTGATATCGGAGTACATCATCTTCCCCTTTGGAGAAAACTTCAATCTTTCTTTCCTTTACTAAGGCTTTTAACTCCATTAAGGCTGGATCAATATCTTGCTTGTACCTAACCTCCTCAATCAAAGAAGATTCGATACCATGTAGCACCATTACACCACTATTTTCAAACTCATTCAACATTAACCCATATCTAGCCAACATATGAACATCTTTGGCCAACTCTCTTTTTTTTTCATCTTCAAGGTGATACACATTATCCATGGAGACTTTATTAAGGGAATCAACTACCATATTGGCCTTTCCGAGGTAATACTTCACACTCATGTTGTAGTCCTTGAGTATCTCTAATCACCTTCATTGCCTCAAATTAAGATCCTTTTGGGTGAATACATGTTGGAGGATCTTATGGTTGGTAAAGGATGCACGTGAATCCCATACAAATAATGTCACCAAATCTTCAAGGAAAACACCACCACCGCAAGCTCAAGATCATGAATCGGGTAATATTTTTCATGAACTTTCAATTGTTTCGAAGCTTCACCAATCACCTTACCATGTTGCATTAGTACACATCCCAAACCAATCCTTGATACATCAGAATACACAATAAACCTATCATTTCCTTCCGACAATGTCAATATTGGGACTGAAGTTAGTCGATCCTTCAAACTTTGGAAGCTTTTCTCACACTCATTTATCTACACAAACTTTTCTTTATTTTGAGTCAAATTGGTTAGTGGGGATGAAACAGAAGAGTAATCTTGCACAAACCTAAGAAACTCCTTATGTCAGTAGGAGTAAATGACCTTGTCAAATTTCTCACCGCTTTGGTATCCTTAGGGTCAAAATTGATGCCATCATGTGATACTACATGGACAAGGAAGGCAACCTCATCTAGCAAAAACTCATACTTGTCAAACTTTGCATAAAGCCTTCGCTCCCTTAGGGTTTACAATATCACCCTCAAATGTTCCATTTTCTCCTTCTCACTTCGGAAGTAGATTAGGATGTCATCAATAAACACCACTAAAAACATATCAAGGTAGGGTTTGAACACCCCATTCATAAGATCGATAAATACAACAAGAACACTAGTTAGACAAAATGACATTACTAAAAATTCTAAGGACCATACATAATCTGAAATGCTATCTTGGCAATGTTACTTCCCCTCACCATCAATTGGTGCTACTCAGATCTCAAATCTACTTTGGAGAAGTGTGTATCCCCTTCAAACCTGAACCTAAAATTCTCTAAAGTCACTCAAGAACTCTCTCAAAAGACTCTTGTAAATCTAAGCTAGGGAATCAAAGGAAGGCTCATTCTTCATCAAATTTCTTCTAGAATCTTCTTCATTAACTCAGGTACGTGGAATTGATTCTTGGTCCCTTTAAAGCAAGAAGACCCGAACTCTTATACGCTCGATTTCATGGAATTTCAGCTATTTTTAATTTGGGTTTTAAATATTATTTCTTATTAAATTCAATTGGAGTATGGGCTATGTTTTAAGCCCTAACATGAAGAATTGCATTGAAGTTATGAAGTTATGAATGTGCATGTCCCCTTTAAAGTTTGATTTGTGCATGGGTAATCTATATTATGATTTAAATGTGAATTTTGCTTATTTCTTTAATTTAAATTCATAATGTATTGTTGATTAAAGTTTGAATCTCTATTACCTATGTTATTCTCATCTCATTCATAACATATGATTTCACTAGCATAGTGTTTTATGAAAATTATGAAGTGGGTTTAGCCCAGATATATTTATGCATATGATTTTGATAAGACATTGGTTATAATAGGAATTTGATCACATAAATGACTATTGTTATTTTCTCTTTGAGCATATTGGGTGCTTGAACCATAATGTCATGTGCATGAGCTATTCCTATGCATGCGAAGCGTGATTATAAACTTTGATTTGGCTTTTCACCCCAAGTATGAATGATTATAAAACAATGGTTTGTTTTTAAGCCTAAATGTGTATTGAAATGATTAGAAATGACTATTGCCTATTTTAGAAGTATGTATATGTATTAGTATTCTCGTTGGATGTTTTGACTTTGCACTAATGGATTGGAGGCGCCAGAGCTATCCCCAAAGGTCCGCTCCCTTACCTTGAACTATGTGCCATCATAGGAATGGTAGCCATCACTGAAATGACCAGATCATAAGGGATAGTTTTTCATTTATTAATACGATATTGGAAATGCTTTTGAAATGATCGGGTCATAAAAAAGGTGTCCACTAGCTAAAATGACTGGGTCATAAGATGTGATGTGGATTACCCTTGGCAAGTAATCTTCTCCTACCGATGGGATGTTTTCTTCAGACTAATTCATGTTATAGCTCATATAGGTTTGATTTATTGGTTATAGTCTATCCCCACTATATATGAGCAATTGTGCATTTCATACATCATTTGTTTCACGGCATACTGCATTCTATGTCGCTTGCTATATATCTCCTTCTATATTATGTGCCATTGTCATCTCACATTGAATGCAGGTTTGGTAAGTCATAAGCATTACATGCCAGCATACTTAGTACATCAAAATGTACTAACGCATACTTTTGTCTACATGATCTAACCATATAGGGACGAATAGCTACCTTCATCCAAAGGGATCGATGACTACCTTCATCCACCATACGACGTCTAACTTGGATCTTGAGATTTTCTTGTTGTGGTGAGTCTTATCTTCCACAGACAAACCACCGTTAATCTACCTATGGTGCTTTATTTATGTCAATTACTTTGAGGGTGAGCTCGGGGTATGTCTTTTCCCCTGTCCTATCTTATGACTAGAGGCATTGTCAGATATCTAGTAAACTCCATTATGTTTATATTCTTAGGGTTGTATTTGAAGATTATGTTTATGGTTATGGCTATCTATTTATTATCGTTATATTTAATGGATATGAGTATTTTGTTATGATTATATGTTGAGACATAAAGAATCCAAAGTCCTTAATTGCCCTCATAGAGTGAATCATGCATACCCTCCTCTCAGTATTTATATGCAACGTGTAATGTGAATCCATTCCACTTCCTTTCCCTATGACATCCTAATAGCGTGAGTCCTACTTCCCTGTCCCTTATAACTACGTGTTTACTATTAGAATACGCTTCCGAATCGATGATGTGAATATGGATAGTTTGAAACTTTTTTGGGGACTCTCAGGTTCTCATTCATATGTCACTCCTAGACCCTAGGTCTGGGTCGTGACAAGATTTCAATTCATAGAAGCCTTCACAGTCTGTGTAGTGCTACATGGACCGTGTGGAGCCTCCTTAAAGTGGCTCTTGGCCATTTATGAGGTGTGAGGGCCTTAGTGTGGAGTTTGACACCAAGGCATACAACACTTTGACCCCACACGGTCCGTTTGGTTGACTATATGGTAGCTTTTCCACAAATTTGAGCCCATGGCAAGTGATATGGCCCCACTGATAAACCATTTCGTGCTTCACGATCTGTGAGGCCCTTCTGTATGGGTTCCAGAGTGAAAATTTTCTAAGCATTGGATCACCTTCTCGAAAATTCATCGTGGGGAAATTTTCTTAGTGGAATGGGACGAAGGAGGCACATGGATTGTGTCGCTTGGTACGGTCTGTACAACCTTCTGTATGGATGACTAAGTCAAATTTTTGTAAGTATGGAATTACCATTTTGGACCTTCGTCAGAAAGTGTTTTTCTAAGTGTTGTCTCACAGACCATGTGTACGGTCCGTATGATCTTTCACTGACCACACCACTTTCCCTGAGACTTTAATTTCAATTTTTCTACTCGTTTTATTTATGGTGTTTACGTAATTATTGTTTATCCTAAGGGTCTTTTGTGACTTTGTATGCTATCTAAAATCTTTCAAATGACCTATATTATTTTCCTGTCAGTCAAATTCATTCCTCACACTTAGAATTTCAAGTAACTCTTAAGAATAGCCTCTCAACGGGCTCTTGTGAATCCAAGCTTGGGAATCAAAGGAAGGTTCATTCTTCTTCAAATTTCTTCTTGAATCTTCTTCTTATGTGAAATTGATTCTTGGTCCCTATCAACGAAGAAGACCCAAACTCTTTTACACTCAATTTCATGGGATTTTAGCTTCTTTAAATTTGGTTTTTCAATATTATTGCTTATTAAATTCAATGGGAGTGTGGACAATGCTTTAATGTTGATTTTAAATTAATTTAAGCCCTAATATGAAAAATTGCATTGAAGTTGTGAAGTTATGAATGTGCATGTCTACTTTAAAGCTTTGTTCATGCATGAGTAATCTATATTATGATTTAAATGTGAATTTTGCTTATGTCTTTCCTTAAATTTAAAAATTTATTGTTGATTTAAGTTTGAATCTCTATTACCCATACTATTCTTATCAAATTCATAGCATATGCATTATTGATCATTTGGTTTTATGAAAATTATGAAGTGGGCTAAGACCAATATGTTTACATATATCATTTTGATAAGATATTATTTATGACAAGAATGTGATCACATAAATGTCTATTGTTATTAGCTCTTTTAGCATATCGGGTCCTTGCACTATAGTGTAATGTGCTTCAGCTATTCCTATGCATGAGAAGCATAATTATGAAATATGATTAGTCTTTTGAGCCCAAGTATGAATGATTATGAATAATGGTTTGTGTTTAAGTCTAAATATGCATTGTAATGATTTTAAATGACTATTTGCTCTTTTTGAAAGCATGCATATGTATACGTGTTCTTGTGTGATGTTTTGAATTAGCAGCGATGGAGTAGGGGCGTCAGGATTATCCCAAAGGGTCTTCTCCCTTTCCTTAACTATGTGCCAACATAGGAATGGTAGTCATTACCGAAATGACTGGGTCGCAAGGATGGTTATTCATTTATTGATATGATATGATATTGGAAATCCTTATGAAATGATCAGGTCGTAAGGAAGGTGTCCATCCACCGACATGACTAGGTTGTGAGGTGTGATGTAGATTACGCTTGGCAATTAATCTTATCGTACTAATGGGAGGTCTTCATCAGAGTAACATGTTATCACCTGCATAAGTTTGATTCATCAGTTATAGTCTATCCCCACTATATATGAGCATTTGACCATTTCATGTATCATTGGTTTTATCTCATATTGTATACTATGTCTCTTGCTATATATCTCCTTCTATATTATGTGCCTTTTTCATATAGCATTTAATGAAATTCTGTAAGTCATATGCATTGCATGGCCGCATATTTAGTACATTCAAACATACTGACACATACTTTTGCCTACATGGTCTAACCATGTAGGGACCGAGGACTACCTTGATCTACCATATGACTCTAGCTTGGATCTTGAGATTTGCTTGTTGTGGTGAGTCCTATCTTCTAATGAAAAATAACCATTTATCTACCTATGGTGTTTTATTTATGTCAATTACCTTGAGGGTGAGCTTTGGTATGTCTTGGCCCCCGTCCTATGTTATGACTAGAGGCATTGTTGGACATCTTGTAAACTCCTTTACGTTTATATGCTAAGTGTTGTGTTTGGAGATTATATTTAAGGTCATGGATAACTATTGGTTATCGTTAGATGGAACGGCTATATGTATAATGTTATGTTTATATGTTGAGATATAAAGAATCCTAAGTCCTGAATCGCCCCCATAAAGTGAGTCTTACTTACCGTCCCCTTATTATTTATATGTTATGTGTTATGTGAATTTATTCTTCTCCCTTTCCCTATGACACCCCATAGCGTGAGTCCTATTTTCTCGTCCCTTAGAACTATTTGTTTGATATTCGAATACACTTCCATATTGATGATGTGAATATAGATACTTTGAGGTTTATTTGGGATCTCTCGGGTTCCCATTCGCCATGTCACTCCTAGACCCTAGAACCAGGTCTTGACAAGCTTGGTATCGGAGCACTAGGTTTGTAAATGATCCTCCGAGTCCAACATGCCGTGTTGAGTAGAGTCTTATTCATGGGTGTAGGTGCACCATACCTAAGTGGCGGGGCTATGATGATGTTTTTTGAATTGTTTCAGTTCTTCATTTCTTATGTCGTGCTTTGGACTGTATGTTTTTTTTCTTATCCTGATGGTTTCCTTTCTACATTACAAAAGATACCTCCACAAGCGCTCCCCTAAAAAGATCTACCCTAGCTTATGAGGACTAAGTTCCCCGAAAACCTATGAAAGATCCTATCTCTAATTGTGAATTCTGCACGACCTTTTCTGTGCTTGCCCAGGTGGTGACTACTCAAAATAGGCAAGATAATCTTCTTTGGGATCCCATTCTGACCTCTAGGCTGAGAGTTTTCACCTGGATGAACCCTCCAGAGCTTTATAGGTCAAAGGTTGATTAGGATGCTCAAGAGTTCGTTGATGAGCTTACTAAGGTGTTTACTATTATGGGTGTCAATTTTGAGGAGAAAATGGAGTTGGCTACTTATCAGTTGAAATATGTGTCTCAAGTGTGGTATACTTAATGGTTAATGGAGAGGGTTTGTGGTAATGTTGTTAATTGGGAAGAGTTCAAGTTCACATTTCTAGATCGCTTCTTCACACTTGAGCTTAGAGAAGCCAAGATGAGTGAGTTTATCAACCTTAGACAGGGTAGTATGAGTGTGAGGGACTATGCCCTCAAGTTTACAAAGCTCTCCAAGTATGCTCCTGTGCTTGTAGCTGACCCCCGTGCATAAATGCACAAGTTTATTTTCAGTATCTCTGACTTGGTTGTGAAGGAATATCGTACGACTATGCTTATTGGGGATACAAACATCTCCAGGCTCATGGTATATGTTTAACATATTGAAGGGAAATAGCTCAAGGAGAAGAGGGTGCATGATCCTAACAAGGCCCGTTATAATGGTGGGTTCTCCAACTCCAAGGATGGTGGTTTCATTTGCTTCTAACAAGGCCAAGGTTCTAATGTTTGGGTTGCTAATGTTCGGGTGTCTCCTCATAAAGATCCAGTGGGTGGTGGACCATGGTTTCCCCAGTGTGACAAGTGTGGGAAGAACCACCTGGATGCTTGTTGGAAGGAGATGATGCATGCTATGGATGTGGTGATAAGAACCATAAGGTTGCTGATTGTCTTAAAAATGCTTAGAGAGGTCACAGTCAGGTGGCTCAAGGTGTTCAAGGCTGGCAAAGAGCTTCACAAAGTCTTGCCCCGAGAAACAACAATTTCTATGCTCATGCCTGACATAAATTTGACGAGGCTCCGGATGATATGACTGGTATATTAAAAGTCTTTGATTTAGATGTTTATGCTTTGCTTGATATGGGTGCAAATTTTTCTTTTGTGACTCCTCTGTTGGATGGTATGTCTAGTTTGAGTCCGGAAATTTTAAGGGAGCCCTTTTTAGTTTATACCCCTATGGGCGAAGCTATTGTTGTTCATAGAGTTTATCGAGGTTTTCAGGTTTCGGTGTTGCATAAAGTCTTCCTGCACGATCTTGTGGAACTTGAGAAATTTGATTTTGATGAGATTCTTGAGATGGGTCGGTTTCATGCTTCATATGCCTCTATAGATCTTATAACTTAGACGGTCATGTTCTGAATTTCGGATGAGCCCATTCTTTAATGGAAGAGTAGTGACTCGGCTATTAAACGTTAGTTTATTTCCTACCTTAAGTCTCGAAAGATGATATCAAAGGGGTGTCTCTATCACATAGTGAGGGTCAAAGATGTGGAGTCCTAGTCATCTACTCTTGAGTCGGTTCTGGTGGTGAATAAGTTTCCAGATATGTTTCTTAAAGACTTTGCCAGTATCCCTCCCAAAAGACATGTAGAGTTTGGCATAGACCTTCTCCCGGATACTTAAACAATCTTTGTTCCTCCTTATCATATGACACTGGCTGAGTTGAAGGAGTTGAAAGATCAACTGAAGGATTTCTTGGAGAAGGGCTTTCTTAGGCCAAGTATATCTTTAGGGGCTCTAGTGCTATTTGTAAGAAAGAAACATGGATCTCTTCAGATGTGCATTGATTATAAGCAATTGAATAAGTAACCATTAAGAATAAGAATATGTTGCACAAAATTGATGACTAGTTTGACCGACTTCAAGGGGCCACTCATTTCTCAAAGATTGCCCTCCCTTTCGGTTATCACCAATTGAAGGTTAGGGAGTGGGACATTCTCAAAATGGCTTTTCGAACTAGGTTTGGGCATTTTGTGTTTTTGGTGATGTCATTTGGTTTAACTAATGCTCCAACTGTGTTTATAGATATTATGAATCGGGCATTCAAGACATTCCTTTAACGATTTTTGGTTGACTTCATTGATGATATCCTTATTTATTCCCGAAGTGAACAGGAGCATATGGATCATTTAAGGTTGGGTCTTCGGACCTTGAGAGAGAAGAAGTTGTATGATAAGTTTAGCAAATGTGAGTTTTGGTTGGGTAAGATAGCTTTTCTCAGTCATGTGTTTTCTGGTGATGGTATTAAGGTTGACCCGAAGAAGACCGAGGCGATGAAGAATTGACCCAGACCATTGACTCCATTGGATATTCAAAGTTTTCTTGGGTTAGCTAGTTATTATAGAAAGTTTGTTGAAGGGTTCTCATCTATTGCATCTCCATTGACTAAGTTGACTCAAAAGAAGGCTAAGTTTGTATGGTCGGATGAATGTGATAAGAGTTTTAAAACCTTGAAAGATCGACTTAGATCGGCTCCCATTTTGACCTTATCGAATAGCTTAAATGGCTTTATGGTGTAGTGTGATGCTTCTTTGATTGGGTTTGGTTGTGTACTTATGCAATATAGTAAGATGATAGCTTATGCATCAAGGCAACGGAAGTTGCATGAGCATATTTTTTCATAGACTCATGATCTTGAGTTAACGACGATGGTGTTTGCCTTGAACATTTGGAGACATTATTTCTATAGGGTGCATGTTGATGTTTTACCTAATCACAAGAGTTTGCAATATGTGTTCATTCAAAGGGATCTTAACTTGAGACAAAGGAGATGCTTGGAACTTCTTAAAGATTATGACATGAGTGTACAATATCATCCCGGCAAGGCAAATGTTATAGCCAATGCTATTAGTGGGCTATCTATAGGAAGTGTGGCTCATGTTGATGAAGGGATCTAAGAGTTGGAAAAAGAGGTTCATCATTTATCTAGATTGGGTATTAAGTTGGCCGACTCTAATGATGGTGGTATTCATGATCAAAATGGGGCCGAATCTTATGTGGTTGTTGATATTAAGGATAAGAAAGACATATATCCGTCATTGGTGGAGTTGAAGAAATTTGTTGAAGAAAAGAAAATAGAAGTTTTTCTCCCAAGGGGGAGATCGTATGCTTCAGTATCAAGATCGGTTACGTATTCTAGATGTGGACAATCTTAGAGGGTGATCATGAGTGAAGTCTATAACTCTCATTATTCTATTCATCCGGGATCTACTATGATGTATCGGGATTTGAGGGAGTTGTATTGGTGGCATGGTATGAAGAAGGATATATCCATGTTTTTATTTGAATGCCCTATTTGTCAACAAATGAATGTAGAGAACCAAAAGTCCAGTGGTTTGGCTCAAGATACTGAGATTCCTACTTGGAAGTGGGAAGATGTGAACATGGATTTTGTGGTTGGTTTGCCTCGGACCCGACGGAAATTTGACTCCATTCGGGTCATCGTGACCAGATGACTAAGTCGGCTCATTTCGGTCAAGACTACCTTTAGTGTAGAAGAGTATGCAAGGTTCTACATCCAAGAGTTTGTACGGTTGCATGGTGTGCTTAAGTATACTGTATCGGATTGTGGCACCCAATTTACTTTTCACTTTTGGAGGACATTTCAAAGAGGACTTGGTACTAAGGTGAAGTTGAGCACCGCCTTTCATGCTCAAACCGATGGACAAGCCAAGAGGACAATTCAAAGTTTGGAGGATATGCTAAGGGCTTGTGTGTTGGAATTCAAAGGTAATTGGGATGATCATCTTCCACTCATTGAGTTTTCTTATAATAATAGCTTTCATGCTAGCATTGGTATGGAACCTTTTGAGGCGTTGTATGGTAGGAGATGTAGATCTCTGGTGGGTTTATTTGAGTTGGGAGAGATGGCTTTGATTGGCCCAGATTTGGTATTGGAAGCTTTGGAGAAGGTGAAGTTGATTAAGGAGAGGTTAAAGATGGCACAAAGTTGCCAAAAGTCCTATTCAGATGTTTGGAAGAGAGATGTTAAGTTTCATGTTGGTGGTTGGGTGTATGCAAAAGTTTCACCTATGAAGGGTGTAATGCATTTTGTAAAGAAGGGAAAGTTTAGTCCCCGGTATATAGGTCCTTATGAGATTGTCAAACGAATTGGGAATATGGCTTATAGATTGGATTTGCCTCCGAATTTGAGTTCTGTTCACTCGGTCTACCAAGTTTCTACATTGAGGAAGTTGGTTGGTGATTCCAGTACTATTGTGCCTTTGGAAGGTGTGGATATTGAGGAGAATATTTGTTATGAGGAAGTTTCGATAATGATTTTGGATGGGCAAGTGAAGTGGCTTCGTAACAAGGATGTGGCTTCGGTTAAGGTAATTTTGAGAAATCAGCAAGTGGAAAGTTCTACATGGGAGGTGGAGTTTGACATGATGCAATGATATCTCCATATTTTCCAATCTACTCAAGCCTATGTTATTAGGTTCTTCCTTTTCCAAGTGGTCCTTATTCTTTCACTGCAGTGTTTAATAATATGACATACTTACATGTGCATCAAAACAATTTTTCTGATGTTTTGAATGATTTGAATACGTTTTGAAATGAGTTTTAATGACTTTATGATTTTCAAGTGATCAAATATGCATTATATCTTGTGTTTGATAGTTCCATGTTCTAAGTCAAGCCTTTCAAGCCTTGTTCTTGCACATTCGAGGAAGAATGTTCCAAAGGAGAGGATGATGTAAGGACCGAACTTTGTATGACCTCAATGGAGCATGAAAAATTTGTTCAACAAAGTTCTACACTAAGGTGATGCTTCATGGAAGCCTTCACGATACTTGTAGTGCTATACAAACTGTGTGGAGCCTCCTTGAAGTGGCTCTTGGCCTTGTGTGGGGTGTGAGAGCCTTAGTGTTAAGTTTGAGATCAAGGCATACCACACTTTGACCCCACATGGTCCGTGTGAGGCCATACGGACCGTGTGGTAGACCGTATTGTATCCTTGGGCTTGAGACTCCAAAGTTTTGAGCCCAAGGAAAGATGTACGGCCCCATTCACGGACCATTTATTACTTTGAAGTCCGTGAGGCCCTTCCGTGTGGGTTATGGAGTGAAATATTATTAAGTATCAGATCACTGTCATAAAACTTCGTCGTGGAGAAATTTACTATGTGGAGTGGGACGGATAATGCAAACGGACAATGTGGCTTTGTAGGGTTGGTACCACCTCTGTATAGAGTCCTTCGTTAAATTTTTCTTAGTATGGGATTACCGTTTCAGACCTTTGTCAGGAAGCTTTTTTCTAAGTGTCAGAATACGGACCATGTGTACCGTCCGTATAACATATCACGGACAGTGTAACCTTCTCTAAGACTTTAATTTCAACTTTTCTGCTCATTTTATTAATGGCGTTTATGTAATTATGGTTTATCCTAAGGGTCTTTTGTGTCTTTCTGTGCTACCTAAAGACTTACAAATGGCCTATACTTTATTCCCCTCATTTAAATTCATTCCCCACACTTCGAATTCTCACAGGTCACTCTTAAGAACTCTCTCTCAAAGGACTCTTGAGAATCTAAGTTTGGGAATAAAGAGAAGGTTCATTCTCCATCTAATTCTTACTGAATCTTCTTAATTAGCATAGGTATGTGGGATTGATTCATGGACCCTTTCAACCACGAAAACCCAAAGTCTTTTAGACTTAATTTCATGAAATATTATATACTTTAAATTGGATTTTCAATATTATTGCTTATTAAATTCAACTAGAATATGGGCTATGCTTTAATGTTGATTTTATTGTTATTTATGCCATATTATGATGAATTGCATTAAATATATGAAGTTATGAATGTACATGTCTCCTTTAAAGCTTGATTTGTGCATGAGTAATTTCTATTATGATTTAAATGTGAATTTTACGTATGTCTTAGCTGGATTTCATAATATATTGTTGATTTACATTTGAATCTCTATTAACCTTTCTGTTCTCATCTCATTCATAGCATACACATTCATGAGCATTATGTTTCATGAAAATTATGAAGTAGGGTAAGCCCAATTATGGTTATGTATAAGAGTTTTATAAGATACTAGTTATGATAAGAATGTGATCACATAAATGTCCATTGTTATTGGCTCTTCTAGCATATTTGGTGCTTTCACCATATTATAATGTTCATGAGCTATTTCTATGCATAAGAAGCATGATTATGAACTATGATTTGACTTTTGAGCCCAAGTATGAATGACTATGAAGAATTATTGGTTTTTAAGCTTCAATATGCATTGAAATGATTTAAAATGACTATTGCCTCTTTTTTAAATCATGTATATGTATAAGTATTCTTATGGGATGTTTTGGCTTACCACCGATGGATTGGGGGTGTCAGGGCTATCCCCAAGGGTCTTTTCCCTTTCCTTGAATTATATGCTATCATTGGAATGGTAGCCATCATTGAAATGATCGGGTCATAATGGATTGTTATTCATTTATTGATATGATGATATTGGAAATCCTTCTGAAATGATCGGGAGGTAAGGAAGGTGTCTATCCACCGAAATGACAGGGTCGTAATGTTTGATGTAGATTACCCTTGGCATGTAATCTTCTCCTAGCGATGGGAGGTCCTTATTGGATTAGTTCATGTTATAGCTCGAATGAGTTTGATTTGTTGGTTATATTGTATCCTCACTATATGTGACCATTTGTGCAGTTCATGCATCATTGGTTTCAATGAATATTGTATACTATATCTCATGCTATATATCCCCTTCTATATTATGTGCCCTTGTCATATAACATTGTATATATGTTTCGTAATTCATGTCAAATAAATGCCTGCATACTTAGTACATTCAATGTACTAATGCATACTTTTGCCTACATTATTTAACCATTTAGGGATCGAGGAATACCTTTATCTACCGTATGACGTCTAGCTTGGCTCTTGAGATTTGCTTGTTGTGGTGAGTCCTATGTTCTAAGGACAAACTACCGCTCATCTACCTATGGTGTCTTATTTATGTCAATTACTTTGCGGGTGAGCCGGGGGTATGTCTTGGCCCCCCAGTCTATCTAATGACTAGAGGCATTGTTGGACATCTTGTAAACTCCTTTACATTTATATGCTAAGTGTTGTATTTTGGAGATTATATTTATGTTTATGGCTAACTATTGGTTATCGTTATATTTAATGGCTATGAGTATTACATTATTTTTATATGTTGAGATGCGAAGAATCCTAAGTGACAAATTGTACCCATAGAGTGAGTCATACTTACCCTCTCCTTAGTATTTATATGCTACATGTTATGGGAATCCATGCTACTGCAATTTCCTATGACATCCCCATAGCATGAGCCCTACTTTCCCGTCCCATATAACTATGTGTTTACTATTTGAATACGCTTCCGAACCAACAATGTGAATATAGATTCTTTGAGGCTTATCTCGGGACTCTCGGGTTCCTATTCGCCATTTCGCTCCTAAACCCTAGGTTTGGGTCGTGTCAAGCTAACGCTTCATAGAAGACTTCATGGTCTGTGTAAAGCTATACGGACTGTGTGGAGCACCCTTGAAGTGTCCCTATTTCTTGTGTGGGGTATGAGGGCCTTACTGTGGAGTTTGAGACCAAGGCATATCATACTTGGACCCCACACGGTCCGTGTCAGGCCATACAGACTGTATGGTAGACCGTATGGTAGTCTTAGGCTTAAACTCCACAGTTATAAGCCAATGGCAAGTGGTACGGTCCCTCTGACGGACCGTTTGATGCTTCACAGTCTATGAGGCCTTTCTGTATTAGATTCGGAGTGAAAATGTTGTAAGAATTGGATCACCATCTTGAAACATCATTATGGAGAAATTTTCTAAGTGAAGTGGGACAGAGGAGACATACGGACTGTGTGGCTTCATATTGTCCATACCACTTTCTAATGGAAGCCTATGTTAATTTTTTTTAAGTATGGGATTACCGTTCGGACCTTTGTCAGGAAGTTTTTTCCTAAGTTTTGGATCACAGACCATGTATACGGTTTGTGTGACCTATCACAGACCCTACCATCTTCCCTGAGACTTTAATTTCAATTTTTCTACTCCTTTTGTTAATTAGATTCGGAGTGAAAATGTTGTAAGCATTGGATCACCATCTTGAAACATCATTATGGAGAAATTTTCTAAGTGAAGTGGGACAGAGGAGACATACGAACTGTGTGGCTTGGTATTGTCCATACCACTTTCTAATGGAAGCCTATGTTAATTTTTTTAAGTATGGGATTACCGTTCGGACCTTTGTCATGAAGTTTTTTCCTATGTTTTGGATCACAGACCATGTATACGGTTTGTGTGACCTATCACAGACCCTACCATCTTCCCTGAGACTTTAATTTCAGTTTTTCTACTCCTTTTGTTAATGGCATTTCTGTAATTATGGTTTATCTTAAGGGTCTTTTATGATTATTCTATGCTACATTAAGACTTTCAAATCACCTATACTTTAATCCTCTCATTCAAATTCATTCCTCACACTTAGAATTCTCTCAAGTAACTCTTAAGAACTCTCCCTCAAACGACTCTTGTGAATCTATGCTTGGGAATCAAGGGAATGCTAATTCTTCTTCAAATTTCTTTTTGAATCTTTTTCATTAGCTTAAGTATGCGAGATTGATTCTTGGTCCCTTCCAATCAAGAAGACCCTAACTCTTTTGCACTCAATTTCATTGAATTTTAGCTACTTTAGATTTGGATCTACAATATTATTGATTATTAAATTCAATTGGAGTATGAACTATGCCTTAATGTTGATTTTAAATTTATATAAGCCCAAATATGAAGATTTGCGTTGATGTTATGAAGTTATGAATTTGCGTGTTCCCTTTAAAGCTTGATTTATGCATGGGTAATCTATATTACTTTTTAAATGTGAATTTTACTTATGTCTTCACTTGAATTTAATAATGTATTGTTAATTTAATATAGAATCTCCATTACACATGCTATTCTCATCTCATTCATAGTATAAGAATTCATAAGAATTGGGTTTTATGAAAATTATGAAGTGGGTTAAGCCCAATTATGTTTATGTATATGATTTCGATAAGTAATTGGTTATGACGAGAATGTGGTGACATAAATGTCTATTGTTATTGGCTGTTTGAACATATTGGGTGCTTGCACCATATTGTCATGTGCATGTGCTATTCCTATGCATGAGAAGTATGATTATGAAATATGATTTGGCTTTTGAGACCAAGTATGAATGATTATAAAGAATGGTTGGTTTTTAAGCCTAAATGTGCATTGAAATAATTTGAAATAAGTATTGCCTCTTTTGAAAGCGTGTATATGTCTATGTATTCTCGTGGGATATTTTTACTTAGCACCATTACATTGGGGGCGTTAGGGCTATCCCTAAGGATCCTCTCCCTTTCCTTGATATATATGCCAGCAGAGAAATGGTAGCCATCAAAGAAATGACTGAATCATAAGGGGTGGTTAGTCATTTATTGATATGATATGATATTGGAAATCCTTCTGGAATGACCAGTTCGTAAAGAAGGTGTCCATCCACCGAAATGACTTGATCAAAAGGTGTGATGTAGATTATCCTTGGCAAATAATCTTCTCCTACCGAAGGGGAGGTCTTCATTGGACTAATCCATGTTACAACTCGCATTAGTTTGATTGTCGATTATAGTCTATCGCCTCTAATTTGAGCATTTGTGCATTTCATATTGTATACTATATCTTTTGCTATATATCTCCTTCTATATTATGTGCCCTTGTCATCTAACATTGGATGCATGTTTGGTCAGTCAAATGCATTGCATGCTGCATACTTGGTACATTCAAACGTACTACCACATACTTTTGCCTACATGATCTAACCATGTAGGGACCGGGGGCTACCTTCATCCATCGTACGACGTCTTGCTTGGATCTTTAGATTTGTATGTTGGGGTGAGTCCTACCTTCCAAGGACAAACCACCATTCATTTACATATAGTGTTTCATTTATGTCATCACTTTGATGGTAAGTCCAAGGTATATCTTGGTCCCCGTCGTATCTTATGATGTTGGACATCGTGTAAAGTCCTTTATGTTTTTATGCTAAGTGTTATATTTGGCGATTATGTTTATTGTCAGGGATACCTATTGGTATCATTATATGGAATTGTTATGAGTATTATGTAATGTCCATATGTTGAGATGTGAAGAATCCTGAGCCCCAAATTGCCCGCATAGAGTGAGTCGTACATACCTTCCCCTTAGTATTTATGTGCTATGTGTTATGTGAATCCATGCTACTCCCTTTCCCTATGACATCCCCATAGCGTGAGTTCTACTTCCCTGTCCCTTAGAACTATGTGAATATAGATACTTTGAGGCTTGTTTTGGGACTCTCGGATTCCCATTCTCCATGTAACTCCAAGACCCTATGTCTTGGTCATGACAACTACGTGGTAGAATTTCATAAAGTGCTTGAGGAGTGTCTCTGGCAACAAAATTGTTGATGATGACTTGGTTAAGATCTTCTACCATGCCCTGGGCGAGAATAGTGAAGCATGTGATGATACCATCATGAGGGTATATGTTCTTAGATCAATCATCTGCAAGAATTACAGAGAAGATGGAAAAGGTGGTCAAGATGAATGGTGCCCATGGGAAAAGAGACAAGGCCATCTTCTAAAAGTTTGTGCATTGTTAGTATTGGTTCGGAGCAAGCTAAAATACATGACAAGATAATGCAAGTACTTTCCCGGATCCTTACCAGTATGGAGGTGATAATGACGCTGAATCGGGAATGAGTAAATGCAGTTGTTCATCAGCTTCCGTGAGAACCTATGTATGTGATCCCTAATATGAGTAGGACACTCTCTTCATTATTGATCATATGCGGAGTTTTCGGACTATTGCCCAATAGTCCAATCAGGACTATTGGCACTAATGCCTAGGAAACAAATGTTGGAACCATAACAAAGATGGTTCTTTTAAAGTAAAACGTGGAGGTTACTATTACAAGAATAGGGTCCAAGATCGAGATACAGTGTGGGGTCGCAAAGATGGCTACAGATATGGTCCTACCTGCAACCACATAACTGTGACACCAGAGCTATGAACTCAAAAATTGAGGTGATGTTTTACCACCTATTGAAGAAAGCTGATACACAAAATGAGGCCTTGAGGGTGATGAAATTTGAAATCTCCAGCGTAAATTAGAAAATTGAGTCTTATTATGTTGTTGTCAAACAACTGGGGAAATATTTTGGACAAGTATCAACTCAACCCAACCAGCGTCAGAGAGGTAAATGCCTAGCAACACAGTTTATAACCTAGAGATTTAGAGATTGAGGGGCAGTGCATAGCGGTTACTAATCATGGTGGCAAGAGTGTCATTGATCCCCCTATGCTGGTAGAGGATAATGATGTTCGAGAGGAGACAATTAAAGTTAAGGATGCTGATATCGGAGATGATTGTGTCAAGGATGAGTGATGTTACAGAGGTACCACAGAATCTAAAGCCCATTCCTAGACCTTCTCCTCCCTTCCCTCAAAGAATTTAAAATAAAGAGGAGGCGAGCAAGTTCAAACACTTTCTTTCCATGCTGAAACAACTCTCTATTAACATCCCTCTCATTGAGGCATTGTAGAAGATGCAAGGGTATGCAATGTTCATGAAGGACCTGGTTACTGAGAAGTGAGCTATGAGTCAGGAGCTCTCCCAAGAGCTTCAACATTGCATGGCAATTTCCACAAGGTCCTTGGTGCAAAAGAGAGAAGATCCCAACACTTTTACCATACCCTGAACTATAAGAGATTTGTCGTTTGCTAGGGCATTGTGTTATCTCGGTGCTACCATAAATCTAATTATCAATGTGGTCTTCAAGATGCTAGGGTTTAAAGCCCCTAGTACAACGAGCGTGCGATTGTTGATGGCTGATCACATGATGAAGAAGGTTGTGGGGATACTCTATGATGTACTTGTCAAACTTTAGAAATTCATATTCCCAGTAGACTTTGTGATCCTAGATTGCAAAGTTGACTTCTAAGTCCTAATCATCTTGGGAAGTCTTTCCTAACTACTGATGGAGCACTACTGGATATGAAATGTGGCAAACAGAGGTATTGATTGAATGATGTAGAAGTTGTCTTCAATATCTGTCAGTAAATGAAAAGGCTAGACGACCTGAAAAAGAATGTTTGGGAAGTTGGTGAAGTTAGAGTAACAGAGTTGTCCATGTTATTCCGCGGCAATAAACTAGAGGCAACTTGGAAGGCAACCTAAGATATTTGATATAAAAGTTGTAGTTGTGTTTTCTTTTTCCTAGTTTTTGGATTTGTAGGTAGTTTAAGTTTTCGTAATTTGGATGTAATTCTAGACATTGGATTAGTTCCATATAGGGTAACAGGGTGTTCTATAAAGAATGTGCAGGTACATGACTGAGTCAGCCATCCTTAGCAGAAATGGCGTCAAGAAGTGTTTCTACGACTGGTTCTATGGGTCGTATGTCAATCTTCGACCCATACACTGTCTCATAGAACATATACAGTGTGCAAAGTATTATGCACTCCAGTCCACGAGCCAACTTTGTGGTTCGTAGATAAACGTACATGCCGTGAATGTGGCTCATGGACCCTAGGTAAGTTTCTGATTATTGACTAAGTGTTGAGATTTCTACGACCAATTCTATGAGTTGTATCCAATTCTATGTGCTCGTGGGTTGGTCCGTGAAGCCTGGTCTACAAAATTAGTGTTATTAGAATTTCCACGAGATCCTGTTTCATGGGCCGTAAAATATTCCACGACTCGTAATTAGGGTGTCATTGAACCCAGGCCCATTAATTTTGGCCGATCCATTTAAACTAGTTTCCCCCCAAAATTACATAGAAAACCCAGCGACCCCTTCCCTTGTCCCCCGATCACCGGTGATGGGCCATCCACCTTTTTCCGGCCAACTTTCAAGCAATACTAGGGTTTTCCCCTTAGGTTCGTCTTTGTTTCTGCATTATCTTCTCCCTATTCTACATTTTTTGGCCCTGAAACCTTTTAATTACCGACATTAATGAAATTTTGGTTACATTATTTTATGGGTATGGCAACCCTATGGTGTGATTTCAGATTTATGTTTATTGAGTTTTATTTTCAACATGACTAATTTGTTGCCAATAATTGCATAAGATCGAATGTTGGAAATTAGTGTATATGGACTTATCTTTGTGTTTGAAATACATGTAGACACATATCGTTTGAGTTAAATTGACAATATGCATGAAAATTGGTGTGTGAGTACATGGGTGTATAATCCAATGCTATTCATTCAAATAGGATCAGTTGGTTTTTTAAAACATATGAAATGATATTCGGTAGGGTGAATAATACGATTTGCATGTGGGGTGTTGGGTATTTGTTATAAGCCATGTGGGGGTGTGTGCGTATTGTTTCAATGCTGAAAATTGTTGTTGTAAATATCGTACAGGGTTCATGTTGATAGGTTTAGAAACTCAGTCCATTGGGTTTCCTAATGGACGATGGTCTTTTATGACACATGGAAACTTCCACTAGCTGTAGGTTCTTTTTGTATAAAAATCCAAAAACCTGATTCTACGAACCTATCAGAATGAGAACTTCTACCAGTTGTAAAATATTTGATGACTCGTAGACAGGTCTCGCAGATCCCTGCCTGCAAAAGTGTAGACAATGGAAAAAGTCAACGACTCAGTCTATGGCTTGTAGGTTCTTCTATGAGTCATACCTGGTCTTGTAGATACCATTCCAGTAAGCAAAAATTGTGGACACTATTATTACTAGAGCCTTCTACGGCTCGTAGTTTTCACTATAGCCGATAGAAGTGCCTTAGTAGTCTCTTCTATGACCAAGTGTCACTTAGGCTTGCTTTTGGTTTCTTCACTTGTGAGGCTAACAATGTTTGTTAAATGTGTATATTTTGGGTACTATAGCCCCAAAGAAGAGATATAATTAGATTCGAGCCATGTAGAGGAGGATCAGGGATGAGATTTCAGGGGAGCAGGCTGCCTCTGAAACTAGTTGTTCCCCTGAGGAGCTCAGCGTCTAGCCTAACCTTGATGCAGAGCAACCAAAGACACAGACAACCACCATACTTGGGTAGGCAAAGACCTAGGCCGTTGTTGTTTGCACTCCCTAGTCTGAAGAGGGAGGCAACAACAACATCAACTCTATTCATATGACTCCATCCGATCAAAGTCAGAGTTAGGATCCGGCAATAAGTCATAGACAAAGTCCTTTACTGCACAACCTAAAAAACTCACCATCACCTCTAGACTCTCTTACTAGTATATGGTGCGTTGAGAGCATGTTGGATATCTACACAGAGGGTGTACAGAGGAATGTGTGGGGCAAACTAGCCTGTTTCATTTTTGAGAAGGCATAGATCGTTTACTCCGAAGTAGACAGTGTCACTTGTCTCTAGGACACCATCAGCAGATATAGGTTCTAGTGATTGGCCAAAGCACTAGGGAAGTACTCCCCGACCATGGTTCAGGAGTTCTATGCATCATATGCTGCCACAGTACTCAGCACTCTTCCAAAGGGGAAAAATCCCCTCACTTAGCATAAGTTGGCATACCCTAGAGTGAGGGGCTTGTAGGTGGACATTTCAGAGACTATCATCCACTGTATGTTCTTTGATCCTGAGTGAGCTTGTATGAGGGGTTGATAGAAGAGCAGGAGCTAGATCTCGTCATAATGTAGTCGACGAAGGAAGAGTAGTTGACGCACACTTGATAGCTTAAGAGGGAGAGAAGTGTTGGCCCTTCCGATCATGGTTCTACCATTGATATGGCCGCTAGGTAGGTTGAGGGTGGCAAGACTCAATCATATATCGACACTTAGGAGCCCAGGTACATTCTTTCTGACCCATGTGCTTTACTTTGCATTTTTTGTGTGCATTAAGGAAAATGCACCTCTTTTTCGATGGGGGTGTGGGTAGTTATAGGCCGCAGTGAAGTTTGAGCATCGTTGGCCTATAACTATCCCAAATTTTGAATCCTAGGGGTTTTCTTACCGGTGTTCTTTTTCCCCTTGTATATTTAATTTCTGTTTAAACGAAATGTTTAGGATGTGTAGGTAGTATTTATAGCATATAGTAGTAATATCTATGGCATATATGTGTTTTTGTACTTTTGTGTGAAAAATGATACCCACAAAATTTTTGTTAGTTAGTCTAGATAACGACCATGTATGTTTAATTGTGTTGATAGTGTTTGTTCTGATAAATTAGGAAAAACTTTAAATAGAAAACATGATTGAGAGTCTGTGTTTATAGTGTAATCAATGCCATGTGAGTGTAAGCTTACTTTTGTAAATTCATGTTTTGTCCTACAATTTAGAACTAGCCCTGTTACTCTGAGCTAGACTGTAACTTAGTTGGTTAGAAAAGTATCTTAGGCCATTGTTCATAATAGTCCAGTTAGCCTAAATGAACCAACTAAATGTGTGAAATATCCCTTGATCCTATATTTTGGGCCTTACATGTACCGTTTATTTGTAAAAACCTAAGTTACCTAGCCTTATTAGAAGTAAATTCCTGAAATTTACCCATGGTCTTTCCATGAACATTGTCCACCATAATTGAGGTAAAAAGCCTAAGTTTAGGGTGTCTACCAAAAGTGGCTTTGGTTCCTAGGTTGAATATTGCGCATCTTGACTCAGGCCAAAAACGTCTATTGCGGGTGGCCTGTGTAAGGGTAAACACAAAATGAGGGAGAAAACTAGTGATACATGGAAAACGAGAGAAAAAGTTGTACTGGGTGCAAGAAAAATGAGTGATGCCTAAGCAATGAACTAAAAAGAAAAATGTTTTCAAAATATAAGGCTAAAAGCTTAAAAATCAGAATGAAGCACCCAAAGAAGCTTGAAATAGGAGAAAGGGAGAATGAGATGAAAAATAACAGTGTTGGTAGGGGAAAAGTGTAGAAAAATGCAGTGTCAAGAAGGGAGTTTAGTAACTATGTTCCTAAAACATCATACCAAAGCCCCCTTGAGTCAAGTTACAAGCCAATAAAGTCCTAAAGTGATCCTAGTCCAAGTACCCAAAAGTCGTTGTCATGAGTATACAGGCAAACACATGGTATTAAGCATGGCATTTGAATGTATTTTGTGAGAATGAGAGACTTATCATAGTCCCAATATTACACTTGAAAATATCATTGTGAGTGAGATATGAGACTTCTTTTTGTGAGGGAACTTGCGTTGCATTGTTAACATTAGACTAACTCAGTAATTGTGGCTTGTTGATGACTACCTTGTTTGTCATAGTTGCATTAGAACATGTATTGGTGTGTATTAGTTTTCCTACTAGCTATCTGATGTGTTTTTAAAAGTGGTGTGGGTGTCTGCGCTTGGGTTTGATGTGATATATGCCATTAGATGGAGTCTGGGTGTTATTGTGTTGCCTATGTAGATTGAGTTCTTCGCTTTAGGACAAGCAACAATTTTAAGTTGAGGATGTTGATGCGCTATGAAAATACAACACTTTTAATGCTTTAAACTTGAAATTTTTTGTGTTCTCAATGCAATCTTAGTAGATTTGATGTGCTTTTATGTTTGTTTTATAGGATTATAGGGTTGGCATAGTTTTTCTACTAAGTGTGTAGAATTTGCTAAAGCAGAGGTTTAACGAGACCCTTTATGGGCCATAGAGAACTCTACGGACCGTAAAGATGGTTTCGTAGACAATTCTAGTGAAGGGTAGATTTTTTAAGTTACGTCTACAAACATGCAGATGAGCCATAGAAGAGTTTATGAGCCGCAGACATGGTGTCGTTCCCTAAGGATCAGAAAATAGGGAGTTGCTTAAAAGTTATACACACAAAACCCCTTACGTGCTATATACCTTTATATGGGTTATAGAAGGGTGTCGTAGAAGCCAACCTTATATTTAAGGTAAAAATCCATGAAAGCCCGTTTACGGGCTGTAAAACATTATACGGCCCATAAAACTGCCCATAGAGACTGCCAACCTAGTTGTCCTATTTCATTTTTGTTTTGTATTTTTACTACTATAAATAGGTTTTTTAGGTAATCTTTCAGAGGGAATAGTAGAGGGATGTGATAGAACGTTAAAGAGCTTGAGAGAAAAACTTGTAAAACATTATTTTGTCTTTTGATTTCAATTTTGTTGTTCTTGGTAAAGAGTTTGGATTTTTGCGTCTAATTCTCTTTTGTAAGTGCTAAATTATGTCATTCAAATTCATAAGTGATGCATTTACACTGACCAGGAGTAGCTAAATCCACAACTAGGGTTGTGGGAACCATAACAAATGAACAAGGTAAAACCAGATAATTTGTAATTCTTAAAAAGTGTGCATTCATGTGTTAATTAATTCTTTTCTCATTGAATGATTTCTAATAGTGGCAAATGTTAGAACTCTCCTAATGTTACCGACTGGATCAAGGTAATAATGAATAGGAAAAGAGATTAAATTAATAGGATTTGATTGATGTTTCTCATCTAATCAACTGAATTGGGCCAAGGAGAGGTTGTACTAGAATAATAGCTAAGGGTTAGTAATGTAACACTGTGGGGATTGAAGAAGTCACGTATTGAAACTTTCCTCTCGTCTGGGCCAAAGCATTTGGTGAACTTAACTTATCGTTTGGCATGCTACACACTAGAAAAAATTCGATTATGTGGTAATACTAAATTGGGAAAACAATGGGGAACACAATACCCTAGTTACTCTTTATACTTATTTAACACTTGTTTTAGTTTAGTATTACTTTTCGCAGTTTTTATAAAGAACCCCCTTTGGGGAGATAAGTTGTTTAATCAACTTGAATTGCACTGGATTATTCTAAGTATACAATTTCCATGTGGGATATGAACCTAACCTTGGTTAGGTTATATATCTTGATGGCGACTGCTTTAGCCTAAAAATAGAGGTGTAACTTGGGTGACAACACCAGGATACACTCAATGTGACCTGTGCTTGAGAGTGTGAGGGGTGCTAGACCCTCCAGATATGCTCCTATTACTGGGGATGCCTGCAGGCAGGTTGAGGGTTGCCAAACTTAGCCATATATCGGCGCTTAGGTGCCCATTTATGTTCCTTTTCACCCCAAATCTTTTTCGATGGGGTGTGGGTAGTTATAGGCTTCAGGGAAGTCTGAGTAACCTTGGCCTATAACTATTCCAAATTTTGAATCCTAGGGGTTTTCTAGATTTCATTCTTTTTCCCCAAGGATATTTACTGCTAGTTGAGCCGACATGTTTAGGATGCATAGGTAGTATCAGTAGCATGTAGTACTAATGTATCTGGCATATGTTTGTTTTTGTACGAAAAGTAATACCCACCAAAATTTTGTTAGTCAGTCCTGACAGTAACCATGGGTGGTTGATTATTGACAGTGCTTGTTCTAATACGTGAGGATAAATTATGATGAAAATTATGATCTGAGAGTCTTTGTTGATAGTGTAATCAGTGTCATGCATGAGTAAGCCTTCTTTTCTAAATTCTTATGCTATATTTCAATCAGAACCTACCCTGTAACTTTGACTTAGACTGTAGGTTAATTGGTTAGGAAATGGTCCTAGGCTGTTGTTCATATTAGTCCACCTAGTCTAAATAACTAAGAAAATGAGTAATGTATCCCTTAATCCCAATGTTTGAGACTTGCATGTACTTTTTTCTTTGAAAAAACCTAAGATACCTATGAGTGTAAAGCACACAAAAAAGCTTGAAATTCGACAAGGGGCGAATCAAGTGAATAATGACAGTGTTGGTAGGGCAAAAGTGTAGCAAAACAAAATGTCGGCCTTTAGTCACTATGTTCCAAAAACATCACACCAAAGCCCCCTGAGCCTATGTTACAAGCCAATAAGTCGAAATGTAATCATAGTCCAAGTAGTCAATGGTCATATTCGTGAGTATAAAGGCCAGCATATGGCATTGGACTTAGTATTTGATTGGTTTTTGTTAGAGTAGGCAAATTTGTGTTATACCGAGCATTAAATTTGAAAATATCATCATGAGTGCGCATGGAACTTCTTTTATTGAGGAAACTTGCATTGCATTGTTGATATTAGGCTTATTCAGTAATTGCTGCTTATTGATGATTGCCTTGCTTGTCATAGTTACACTTTAAAAGGTGTTGATCTGCATTAGTTTTCTTGATAGCTATCTGATATGTTTATAAGAGTGCTGTGAATATATGTACTTGAGTTTGATGTGATGTGTGCTATTTGATTGTGGTCTCTGTATAACTGTACTACTTGTGTAGATTAAGTATGTCACTTTAGGACAAAAAACAATTTTAAGTTGAGGGTGTTGATGTGCGATCAAAATGCAATACTTTTGATGCTTAAAACTTGGAACTTTGTGTGTTCTCATAGCGTTGTTAGTAGATTTGATGTGTTTTTATGTTTGTTTTGTAGGATTATAGGGTTGACATGATTTTTGGGCTAAGTGTGCAGAACTTGAAGAAATTGCTATTCTATGATGCCCTTTACGGGCCGTGGAAGTTTCCACGGGCCATAGAGTAGATTTTGTTAAAAAGCTCAGTTCTGAAGTTTAGCCTACGAACATGCATATGAGCCGTAAAACTTCGTACGGGTCGTAGATATGGTTTTATATCCTGAGAATTAGAAGGTAGCTAGTTATTGAAAAGTCATCAGACGAGACCCTCTACGGGTCATAACACATTATATGGGCCATAGATGTGTCTCGTAAAAGTCTTCCCCAAAATTGCATATAGGATCCATGAAGCCCCGACTATGGGCTGTAGAAATTTATACGACCCTTAGAGTTGTCCGTAGAGCCTGTCGACCCAGTTCTTTTATTTTGATTTGGTCTTGTATTTTAAATACCATAAATGGGTTTTTAGGTTATTTTTCATAGAGAACACTATAATGTCAGTATGGAAAAGTGAGAAACATTGGGAGACACTTGGAGAAACAAAATTTTTTGTTCTTAATTCATACTTGTGATTTTTGGTGAAGGGCTTGAATTTATTGTTCTTAATTCTATTCTCATACGTGCTTAATTATATTATTTAACATCATGATTCTTGCATCTACGCTAATAATGAGTAGTTGAATTCATAACTACGGTGGTGGGAACCATGAAGAACTAACAAGGTAAAATCAGATAATTCATAATTCTTGAAAAGTGTGCAGTTTAGTTTGTGTGATTTTTTGAGACAATTTTTGTGGTACTGTCGCAATCGTTTGTTTGAACTTTGTTTGAAGTGAAAAATTACAATGGAACTCGTACCTACACTATTATTTTTCAAAAATAAATATCATTATGTATTCGGCTTTTTGGTATTATTTTAGATACTGGATCTATTCTTCATATAAAGAATCAACTCAATAGATGTAAAGACCATTACACAGTGTTTGTTTTTGGATTGCTACTGTGGGTCCCACCTTTTAGCCCAAAAGTTTGTGTACTTTCATTTCTTGTGACTTTGGTACCAGTATGATCGTATTGATGCTATAATCCTATATTTCATAGTATGGCAACATTTTGAGACCCCTTTGGAAGGGAAAAGTTCTTGTGGAGTGAGTTAGAGCACGCATGATCGACATTTAGTCAGGTTATGACTTTCGTTCTTCTAGACTGAGATAAAATATATGTATCTTGTCTAGATAACATGAATATTATGCATGAAACCTGTCTGAGGTGGTAATTGTTGTATTTACTATATTAGTCGATATTTGGGGATAACAAGTATCTGTTTGTCATGTTACGATTACTTGTCATCAATATGCCAATTTTTTGCAATTTCTATGATTATTTGATAGTTATTAGGTCTAAGTCTAGGCTTAGGCTAGTGATGTCTAAAACCTATATGTTTAGAGTTGATCATTTACTATATATTCATCCGGTGTTACTTGAAAGGCGTAGATCCTTGTAGACAGGAATAACAAACTTGAGTTTGATAGTGTTGAGGCTTAGATAGGCGATGGCAAGACGGGAACCTGATTGTTCACATGACCGACTTGCTTCTTTGGAATGTCCTCGTGATATATTTGCCCTAGATAAGATTCATAGGAGACATATTAGCCGTATTGTAACATATGTAGACTTTCTTATAGCTTAAGGAATTTTTACAATTTAAGTCTAGAGCACCTCTCATGATTAGTACGTAGTCTCCTATTTATAAAATTGATAGGCCAAGTTCAACTACATCCTATATGCCCCTGATTTGAGTCCATGCGGTTCAACTCCATATCATTTTAGGTCGTATATTTCGTGGACATTCATTTTAGGCCACATAGTGAGAGTCCATAATATTATAGGCCTTTGGTTCAAGTCCATATTGGCTGAGGCCATGTCAAACTATATTAGCAATGCCTAACCATATCCGCAGTTTGAGGCCATGTTGGCGCTATAACCTAGGTTTAAAGACAGGCCATAGCCTAGGTTTATGGCTAGGTCACCACTTAGGTCAAAGACTAGGTCAGGTCATTTTGTTGGAATTGAAATCTTCTACGCATTGTCTTCGTAATAAGTCCACTAGAGATTTAACACTACTAGACCATATTTTAGAATGCACTTGTTTACCTTATCATTTTGCGTGGGTGTACCTTCTATGCTTTTCGGGGCTCGGTTGGTGTACAAGCATATTACCCACGTACATCACTACATCGTTGCTTAATTTCTAATTGCTCCTATACTCTTGTATATAATCATAATGATCTTATGATTAGTTGTTTGTGTAGTTATATTTTGTCTTATCCCTACTTTGTTTACTATTCTTATTTAGTCGGCCAATGTTGCCTACTGGGCATCATATTTCTGATACTCATCTATATACTCTGTATGTAGGTTGAGGCATGAACGAGTGTCATTGATTCACACTATTGTTGTTGTCATTTCTTGATACTTAAGTTGAGCATCGAGCGTTCTTGGATCTTTCTAGTATGCCTCTATATCAGTCGCTAATCTTCTGCTTCGTGAGACTAGCCTTTTATATTGTTGGTGGTCTTGTATATGTATACATATATCTTATGACTCAGTTGCCATATATCTTTTCTATAGTAGCTCTGCATAGGTTACTTCTACGTTCTAGAGGGGATGTCTTGTTATTGTTTTGTATCTATAATCATACAAGTTCCATTTCTATGATGATCAGATTATTTATTGATTTCTTTTAGGTTACATTCTTCCCTCACACCCGTTACTAGCAGTTCTGGTTAACATGCTTACATACCTATTGGTGGGTTATAGGAAGCGCCACCATGACTTGTAATGTTAGGCTGTAACAAGTTTGTATTAGATTTCGATTATTCGCTATCATCTGTATATAATCTATTAGAGTCTTGCATATGGCTACGAAGACGTGCATGGCTTATCTTCGGGAGGCTACATGATGTCTTTAAGAATCTCCTTAGCGGTTGTATCCTTTCGTGTATTTGTTTTGTCTGTTTCATGGAATCTTACTTATCTTTTTTTTTGCGGATACATCCTACTAAGGTAGACCTCTGAGTAGAGTTGGAGGTGCATTACTAGCTCCAATGTCACGACCCGGCCTAGATGTGACACGACGAATGGGAACCTGAGATTTCCCAAACAAGCCTCAAGTATCCAAATTCACATCATCAGTTCAGAAAGAACATTCAAATAGTAACACATAGTACTAAGGGAGAGGAGGATATGACTCATTCTAAGGGGGAAATATGATGTCACACCCTAAGTCCCATTAAGGCGGACTGGCACCCATTGCAGACAAGGCTCGGGAGAACCAACATATAACTATGCACCTGCTATGAACATTTAGAAGGTTCCCATATTCAATATGCTGTCAAAAGAAAGTAAACTATATTCACAAGCCAAAAGTAAATGCATAAGACTAGGCCGTTGGAGCCACGATGTCTATAGTATGCTACTTGACCACACTTTAATTTACATAGTCTACAAAGCCTCTAGGTAAGGAGCAATATCCATATGGGTTGGGACAGGCCCCGCCTCATGACCAACTATACAATACAAAATACAAGTTCTAAACACACAAGCCCCGAAGCAACCTGGAGCTTAGTAATAGCAGCTAGAAAGTCCAATACTCTTACTAGGGAGATCTAGTAACTCTTGTACCTGCAACATGAAATGCAGGTCCCCCGTAAGGGACATCAGTACGAGATAATGCACTGAATATGTAAGCCAGAAAATACTATATATGAAATAGAAACTCAAATGATATCACACACTGGTGTGTAGGGATGAAAAGACCACCTTTAGTCATACTATGGAATCATGAACTTTATGTGTTTTAATTACTTTATCATATAATCTCTGCACAATATATCATGTAAATGACCAGCTGATCAATGGTAAATCAATATCGAGATCGACCCATGCTAGGCTTTCTTTTCACCCTTGGGATACCCCCCGTAATATGGGATCGCTGCATGCTAGGTGATTCTTCCACCCCTGGGATACCACCCATTAATAAACAACATTGAGTTATCTTTTATTCACTTTCCAGATGATTCTTTTGGTGGTCATAACCTTTAGAACTTTAGGAATATATACATGTGAAATATAAACAACCATACAAGATAATACCACAATAAAAAGAGAGATACACAACTAATGAACCGTATAGGAGATTAAACAACACATGGACTTTGTTTGGTAAAAAGGAACATATGTATATTTGGTGTCCAAGTACGTATGCAGGTCTGACAATGGATATGTATGTAAACATATGAACATGGTAAAGAGTGGAGACACAATTATTAGTTATGTCGTAGTTGGTAAGTGCCCTCTATGTACCAAGGACAGACGTAGATTTCATGCCAAGTAATAGGAAATCAAGTACCCTTACATACCTCGCTGTACTATGTCGTTATTACCTCGGAGTAGTATCCTTTTCCTCCAAACACTTATCTAAAATATAGTAGGTGATAAAACTAGTATTAGTAGTTAATAAACACATCTTGGTAATCCAATGTCACCCAAAAATAATATACGGGCAGCAAGGTCGGAATTAGCAACCAAAGAGTATTCTTTAAACATTTCCACTCCTAATCATATTTTCTAATACACATTCTCATATATCTGTCATATCTAGATATTTTTAGTCCCATAACTGCGTTAAAACATCTCATAAAGTACAACAGCAACAAATCTACACAACACACAAGTAGGCAACACAACATTACTTCCTCTCGCTACATTTCGGCGTCAACAATTCCAAATCTGTTTCAACCTCAACCAACCTATCCTCAACATATTTACACTCAAATATAGTCCTAAAACAGTACAAAAACAGTCCCCTAGTGGATGGAAAACATGAGACAACCATTCCCAATATTCAGTCCACAAATTCCTTCTAAGAGTGCAATTTAGGTATCATATAAGAACTGATTTTTGCGGAAGGTACAAATGGTGCAGCAGCCTTCTTACACCACTACAGAACAAAACCTTGTTAAAAACATACATATTACTTCATAATCCAGCAAACCAACAAGAGAAAATCCTCTTAATCAACAAGAAAAGTGGACAACAATCTTTGGAACAAATGCTGTCCCAAATTCTTGCACAAGTACAACCAGCATACTCTTCATGTTTTTCATGGAAACATTACACCAAACCATAGGTATTTTTACTTACCTTAGCCCTCAAGGATTAGGTTCTCTTCAAGAACCATAAAGGTGAGCCTTGGCTGCTTTACAAAGTGAATTTAAGACAAATCTGATTTTTGACTTTAAGAAAATGACTAAAAGTTGCTGGATTTTGCTCCCTTTTATAAGGCCTCTTTTGGCTGACTTTCCTTCGGATTTTCAGCCTTACTTTATTAAGGTTATGATGCAGCAACTTGGCCTTTTCACTTGGGTCTTATTGGGCTTCAATTGGATGGGCTTTGTTGTAAATATTTCTCACTTAAACCCACTTAATTTGGGCCCTATTTGTGAATTGGGTTGTGAATGTAATTGGGCCCTTTTCCTATTCATCTTGGGCTGAAAATGTTGTCCTTTAATGATGCTAAACCATGGGCCCAAATGACATCCTTAGATTGGGGTTTATTCTTTATCGGACTTAAACAAATGCGGTGTTGGGCGTTGTCTCCATTTACCTAGTCTATTTAAGCTAAGCACGTAGGTGACTCACCTACTAGCTTCCTAAGTCTCACAAGCACCTCACTTATTTCACTTCATTTAAGGTCTCAATCTCCTTAAATTGACTTAAAAATTATATACACTCGGTATCTTAAGCGTTAGACGTACATATACCCCTTTAATCTAAAATTCACGCACTTTTAAATTGTGTGCGGATTTCACCCCGCCATATCATGTTTCATCTGCGTTGGACTAGTACATGTAAGATGTGGGGTGTTACATATGGGGCTTGGGACTTTCCACATTTCCACATCAAATATGCATATAACCATATATGACAATTAGATCAATCTATATGTATACCTAAACCAAATACCACGCATAGCATAAAGATTTGAGAAACTCAACAAGTTGTCCAACAAATGCCTCTAATCAATATGGAACGGGGGTCAAGACATATTTTGGGCTCACCCTGAAATAAGAAAGGAAATCTGAGATAAATACATAGAGAGAAGATGGCTTGTCTTTGGACGATGGGACTCACTACAAGTACTCTTCTGGATTGGGCTACTCAACGAAAGGTTGGTAATCAAAAGGCTTGGCTCCTGCACAGTAAAATCATGTAGGCATAGAGTATATGTTAGTACGTTTGAATGTACTACGTATGAAGGCATGAAATGCATATGACTTGTTAAACATGCACTTAAATGTTAGATGACAAGGGCACATAGTATAGAAAGAATCATATAATCAAGGGAGTAGTATATACAAAATGCCATGAAATTCATGATGCATGAATGAAATGATGCTCATATATAATGGAGATGTGACCTCAACCGACATGAGTAAGACCAAGCAAGCTATAAATTGGAATCCTAATGAAACCATACTTTACTTTAGGGGAACATATCCCATTTCGGTAAGGATTTTTCATATCAAATCATAATAGTACTCCACCCTATTGAACATATCCCATTTTGTATGAAGCAACCTTCCTTACGAGAACACATCCCATTTCGAATAGGATTCTCATAACTTATGCTAGCCACATAGTTCAAGGAAAGGGGGAGGGCCCTTGGGGATTGCCCTGACGCCCCCAATTTATCGGTGCTAAGTCGTCATACCACGAGAACATTTATACATATACATGCTTTCAAGTGATATAATATTCCTTTCAAAACCATAATTCATTTCAAAATCGTTCAATGCATATTTAATCTCAAATGCCAAATCATAAGTCATAATCATGATACTCATGCAATGAATAACTCATTCACAAATATAAGATAGTGCAAGCACCCGACATGCTCAAAAAGCCATAATCATAAGACATGTATGTGATCACATTCTTGTCATAACCAATTCCTTATCATAATCATATCAAAATCATTTCATAAAACATAATTGGGCTTAACCCACTTCATAATTTTCATATACCAATGTTCATGATTGCAAATGCAATGCATGATGTGAGGATAGCATGGGTAACATAGATTCAAGTTAAAATCAATATCATAATATGAAATTGAATAAATCAATAATTAAATTAATCATCTAAATCATAATATAAATCACCCATGCATAAATCAACTTTAAAAGGGGACATGCATGTTCATAATTTCATATCTCAATTTAATTCATCATAATGGTGATCAAAGTAGATTACAATCATAGGTAAAATATATTCCATACATCAATTGGATTTAATAAATCAAATAATGAAACCCCATATTTAAAGTGAATTAAAATTCATGAAATTAATTGAAAGGAATTTTGGGTCTTCTTGGTTGAAAGGAACCAAGAATCAATCCCACATACCATGATTGAGGATCTGAAATTTGGGGAAGAACCTAGCTTGAAGTTGAACTCTAATTAATTCCTAGCTTTGAGTCTTGAGAGGGAGAATAGATAGTATTTTGGAGTTGATCTTAGGGTGAGAGGGCTTGAAGAGAATGAATTAAGAGAGGATGGATATCAGTTGAATTTAGGGGTTTTGGATAGGTAAAAAGTCACAATTCATAATTAAAATAAGCCGTAAATGCATAAACGCCTATAATGACATGAGTGATAGTTGAACCTTCAAGTCCATACGGCCCCTTACACGGTCCGTGAGTCGTTACACGGACCATGAACAGTGCTCGTGAACCTGCATTTAGATAATTTTTTTGGTGCCAACACTTGGAATCTATCCGTATCTAAGAGGTACCATACATATGACTACATGGACCGTGTGACGCTACATGGGTCGTGATTCATCACTTAGAAAATTGCTGCACGAAAAAGTTACGAGACTGTAATTTCGTACTTTGAAAAATTTTACGTAGCAAGCCATACGGAGGGCCACACGGCCCGCGACACACCACATGGACCGTGTGGGTGGCCATGTGCTGTCACTTGGTCTGAAATCCTCCGTCGCATTACACTCTGTAAAAATCTTGGCCAAGCACCCCTCTACGGGAAGCCACATGGTATGTGTGGGCCTTCCATGAAGCTACGCTGGTCAAAACCTTTTCACTCGTGGTGATACTAAGGGTTCTGGCAAGGTCGCTCGATAATCTGGGTCTTTATATAATCTCCCCCTTAAGAACACTCGTCCCTGAATGTGTGCAATAACAGGGCTTGAAAGCTTGACTTGGGACATGAAACATCTGAACACAAGGTATAATGCATAGTTCATTAAGTCATACGGCCTTAAAAATCCATTTCAAATCTATTCAAATCATTCAAACATCATAAAAAATCATTTTTGTGCCCATGCATGCCTGTTGTGTCATGAGACTCAAGAGTGAAGGAATTAGGACTATTTAGAAGAGGATTGACCTAGTAACTTAGGTTTGAGTAGATTGGAAAAGATGGGGATATCGCTTCATCATATCTGGCTCCGCCCCCCATGTAGCACTCTCCAGGTGTTGATTTCTCCAAAGCACCTTTACCGAAGTCACGTCCTTGTTACGAAGCCACTTCACTTGTCTATCGAAGATCTCCACCGGGTTTCCTCATAAGACAAGTGTTCCTCAACCTCAATTCCTTACAAAGGCACAATGGTGCTAGGATCACCAACTAACTTCCTTAACATAGACACATGAAAGACTACGTTAATAGAACTCAAGTCCCACGGCAACTCTAACCTATAAGCCACGCCCACTATCCGCTCAACAATCTCATAAGGGCCAACGTACCGGGGGCTTAGCTTGCCCTTCTTACCAAAATGCATTATACCGTTCATAGGAGAAACCTTCACATCTGCCCACTCACCAAAATCAAACTCAAGATCCCTCCTCCTAATATCCGAATAGGACTTTTGGTGACTTTGTGCCATATTCAACCTTTCTCTAATTACTTTCACTTTTTTCATAGCCTATATCACTAAATCCGGGTCAATTAGTGCCACCTCTCCCAACTCAAACCATCCCACCGGTGACCTACACCTTCTCCCATTTAAGGCCTCAAATACCAATACTTGCATGGAAGCTATTACTATAAGCAAATTCAATGAGTGAAAAGTGATCATCCTAGTTACCCTTAAACTCCAACACACAAGCCCTCAAAATATCCTCCAAAGTTCTAATAGTCCTCTCTTCTTGCCTATCGGTTTTTGGGTGAAAAGCGGATCTTAACATAATCCTAGTTCCAAGTCCCTTCTAAAATGATCTCCAAAATTGGGAGGTGAATTGGGGGCCACGATCCGATCTCATAGATCTAGGCGCACTATGCAATCTCACCAACTCTTGGATGAACAACCTCACATACACCTTGGTGCTATAGGCAGCCTTGATCGATAGGAAATGATCCGACTTGGTCATGCGGTGAAGGATGACCCAAATAGAGTCCTATTGCTTTCGGGTCCGAGGCAATCCAACCACAAAGTCCATGTTCACATCTTCCCACTTCCATGTGGGAATCTCAATATCTTGAGCAAAGCCACCAGGCCTTCGGAGCTCTATCTTCACTTGTTGATAACTCAGACATTCAGATACGAGCTTAGCGATGTCCTTCTTTATACCATGCCTCCAATACACCTCTCAAATCCCGATACATTTTAGTAGACCCCGGGTGAATAGAATAATGAGAGTTGTGAGCCTCACTCATGGTCACCCTTCTAAGATCATCCACATCCAAAACACAAAGCCGGTCTTGGTACCGGAGCACACCATCTCCCCCTTGGGAGAACACTCTAATCTTCTTTTCGGCAACTAACTTCTTCAATACAATTAACGATGGGTCTAAATCTTTCTTAGCTTTTACATCAACCAACACGGAAGATTCTGTCCCACTTTGAACACGGATACCCCCATCGCTCGAATCGGACAACCTGACACCCAACCTAGCTAACCGATGAACATCCCTTGCGAACTCCTTCCTTTCCTCTCGAACATATGCGACACTCCCCATAGATAGCCTACTGAGATCATCGGCCACCACATTGGCCTTGGTGGGATGATATTGAACACTCATGTCATAATCCTTTAGGAGTTCCAACCATCTCCTTTGCCTCAAATTGACATTTATTTCAGTGAATACATATTGCAAACTCTTGTGATCGGTGAACACATCGACATGAACCCCATACAAATAATGCCTCCAAATCATCAAGGCAAAGACTATCGCCGCCAACTCAAGATCATGTGTTGGGTAGTTATGTTCATACACCTTCAACTGCCTTTATGTATGCGCCATTAGCTTACAATGTTGCATAAGCACACAACCCAACCCAATCCACGTGGCATAACAATACACCACAAATCCCTCTAAACCGCTCGGTAAAGTCAGAACGGGAATCCACGTAAGCCAATCCTTTAAAGTTTGAAAAATCTTCTCGCATTCATTTGACCATACAAACTTAGCCATCTTTTGGGTCAATTTAGTTAAAGAGATGTAATAGACGAGAACCCTTCAACGAACCTTCTATAATATCCAGCCAATCTTGAAAAGCTTTGCATATCTGAAGGAGTGGGCCAATTCTTCACGGCCGTAGTCTTCTTCAAATCCACCTTGATACCATCACCAAACACCACATGTCTGTGGAAAGGCACTTCACCCATCCAAATTTCACATTTGCTAAACATGGCATACAATTTCTTCTCCCTCAAGGTTTGGAGAACCACTCTCAAATGATCCCGTGCTCCTACTCAGTTTGGGAATAAATAAGGATGTCGTCAATGAAGACCACCACAAAACTGTCAAGGAATGGCTTAAACACCCAATTCATTAAGTGCATGAACACGACAGGAGCATTGGTTAAGTCAAACGACATCACCACAAACTCAAAGTGCCCAAACCTTCTCAGAAAGGTTATTTTAGGAATATGACACTCCCTAACCTTCAGCTAATGATGCCTAGAATGAAGGTCAATCTTTGAGAAATGATTAGCCCCTTGAACTTGGTTGAACAAGTCATCATTCCTGGGCAACGGATACTTATTCTTAATGATCACCTTTTTCACTTGCCTATAATTAATGCACATCCGAAGTGATACATCCTTCTTCCTCACAAACAACACTGGAGCATCCCACCACGATATACTGGGCATGATAAAACCTTTCTCCAACATATCCTTCAATGGCTCTTTTAACTCTTTCAACTCCACTGGCGCCAGACGATAAAGAGGAATAGACATAGGCTGAGTATCAAAAAGAAGATCTATGCTGAAACTTACCTCCCTTTCGGGAGGAATACCAGGCAAGTCTTCGGGGAACATATCTGAAAACTTATTTACCACAGGAACAACCTCAAGAGTAGACACTTCGAACTCCGTATCCTTGACACTCACAATATGATAAGTGCTCCCCTTGGAAATCATTTTCCATGCCTTGAGGTAGGAAATAAATCAACCTTTAACAGAGGAGTCACTATCCTTCTATTCAAGAGCGGGCTCGCCGGGAGGCTGGAACTTGACCTTCCGGGTTCTATAATCTATAGAGGCATATGATGCATGGAACTAATCCATCCTAAGAATCACGTCAAAGTCGAATATCTCATGTTCCATAAGGTCATATGGGAAAACCTTGTGCAAGACCGAAATAGGATAACCATGATAGATCTTTTGTGCCATAACAGATCCTTCAAACTCTTAAGACTCAAACCAAATTCAACAGCCAACTGAGGAGTCACAAAAGATAAATTTGCACTCGGGTAAAGCAAAACATAAGCATCAAAATCAAAGATTTTTAACATACCAGTCGATACATCTGGAGTTTCCTCAACACCCTGGCAGGCATGTAGGGCATAAAACTCGTTGTTAATTGGGGCAACAGTTTGGGGAGCTCTTTGTTATCCTTGCCCGCCTTGAGCCACCTGACCTTGGCCTCTACGGCCATTCCTAGGATTATAAACAACCTTTTGATTTTTATCACCATACCCATAGCAAAAACCCAAATCCCTCCAACAAACTCCCGTGTGGGGCTTACAACATTTGCTACACAGAGGGTACTCCTATCAACCACCAACCAGTGCCTTAGGAGGAGGTACCCAAGTATTAGCGACCCGAGCACAAGAACCTTGGCCCTGCTTGAAGCGATCGAAACCAACACTTTAAGAACTAGAGAATCCACCATCAAAATGGGCCCTCTTAGGATCATGTACCCTTCTCTCCTTAAGTTTCTCCCTTTCAATTTGTTCAACATACACCATGAGTCTAGATATATCCATGTCCTGTATGAACATTGCAGAATGACATTCCTTTACAAGAAAATCATACCAGAAATAAACTTGTGCATCATTGCACGGGGGTTAGCCACAAGCAACAAAGCATACTTGGAGAGCTTTGTGAATTTGAGGGCATATTCCCTCACACTCATACCTCATTGCATGAGGTTGATAAATTCAGTCATCTTGGCCACCCTAAGCTCAAGTGGAAAGAAGTGATCCAGGAATGCAATTCTGAACTCTTCCCAGTTGACATCACCGCTGCAAACCCTCTCCATAGCCCATTGAGTATACCACACCTGAGCTACATCTTTCAATTGGTAATTGCCACTTTGGTCTTCTTCTCAGAAGTGACACCCATGATATCCTGTATCTTGGTGATCTCATCAATGAACTCCTGTGCATCCTCATCATCATTTGACCCACGAAACTTTGAAGGATTCATCTGGGTTAAATCTCTCACACTAGAAGCTGACGTAAGATCCCGTGGAAGATTAGCTTGCCTTGTCTGAGATGCCACCACCTAGGCAAGCATGGCAATGGTGATGCTAAATTCACCATTTGAGATGGGTTCATTCATAGGCTCTTCAGGTGCCTGCTCCTCATTAGCCGGAGCCGGCCTTTTGTGGGGTCTTCCTGAGGCATGTTCTGAAATTGAGCAACGACGTCATCAAGATAAGGAACCAATTTTACAAGTCTTAACACGACATAAAACATGAAGAAGTGGGTTGTGAAGTAAAATTTTGGTAAATGTCCTCTAAATGGACCTCTGACTGTTCCATTAGCTCTAGAATGGGAAAATTAGGCTAGAAGCATAGTCAACATGAATATTGAGGCTTTTAGTGTCAGTTTGTACTATGTTTTGCATTTTAGCCTCAAAATAAGTTAATAACTAACTTTAGTCAATATTCTTGAGAAACATACCCAAATGGGTATTCTAATAATATATTAGCCCCCAAATATTGAGTTTGGTCTAAAATAATCTTTCATTTGATTCTCGAGGCTTTTGGTCTCATTTTAATTCCCTCGGTAGATTTTGATAAAATATGGCCTACAAAATGGGACCCACATTCAGTCATAATAACCTTGTATGGAAATTTTGGTTGTGCCATTGGCTCCAAAACATTGAATTTTATAGGGTTGCATAGTTTGCTTACGTGCATGGGGTTCCGAACAAGTTTCGAGTACCCCCGTTGGAACATGAGGACTTAGTTGATATCTGGTGTAGGCAATTGATCATCGCTATCATGACCCTAGCCCACATGATTACAATGTTTATATTGAGATACCTTTCATGATCGTGACCTAAGTTCACGCAATCTTGATGGTCAAGCTAATTGAGCTTCGCGATCGCAAACCTTGACCACATGATCGCGATGTGGACTTTAGTAGCATACATATGGTTAATTTCTAGACTACAATAAACATACAACTAAAATTTCCAACTACAATAAATACTTCATTTTAGAGCCAAATCAGGTGATTTAAAAGGCTAATATGGAATTTCGAGGAGAATATCATAGAAGTGCCAGAAATTACTTTTGTTGCATCGTTTAAGGTAAAAATTCACTATGTGTTCTTCGATTGATTCATCAAAAACTTGGAAAATTGATTACTAAGTTGTTTTGGATATTTTAGTAAACTTTTGCTCTATTCAATGTGATTGTCTGAGATGATCGCTATGGTATTGTTGGAATCTCCTGGTTGAGATTCATTTAAGGTAAAAGTAATCATGGAACTTATGCCTATTCTATTATTTTTTCAAAAAGAAATGTTGTTGAGTATTTGGTAGTGTGACATTGTTTTAGAGATCGGGTTGAGCCCATATTTGAGGAAATGGCTCGGATAGCTGTAAAGACCATTGTACATGAGTCACTCTGGGATTTTGAGTGCAGGTCCCACCTTTTCCAGCTTTTAGCCCTAGAGATGGTCTACTACAATTTCTTATAACTTTTGTATCAAAATGATTGTATTGATATTGCGATCCTATTTTTGATAACTTGGTAGTTTTCTGAGACCGCTAAAAAGGGACAAGCTCTTTTGGAGTGAATTAGAATATATAAATCTTGTCTTGATAACATGAATATTCGGTAGAGAACTAACCAGAGGTGATAATGGTTAGATTTACTATACTAGTTTATATGTGACTGGTAGTATATCTATTTGACATCTTGAGATTACTTGTGATCAGTACGCTTATTTTTTGTGGTATCTACGATTCTTTGATAATTGTTGAGCCTTAGTCTAGGAATAGGCTATTAGTGTGCTAGACATTTTTAGAGCTAATCAATTACTATATATTCATCTGGTGTGACTTGAGAGATATATATCTTTGTAGCTCAAAATAGAAAACTTATGTCTGATAGAGTTGAGCCTTAAATAAGCATAGAAAGACAGGGACCTGATTATTCACATGATTGATTTGCTTCTTTTGAATGTCCATGCAATATACCAGCCTAGCTTGAATTTCATAACACCTCCCAGCATAGCTCGGAAATATCCTATGGTGTATTTGTTGAATATTTTAAAATCCATGTGTTATCTCACAAATCTAATTTCATATTTTTTTTAGGTGGAAAAATTTGTATAGGAGAAGATATTTTAAGGTCACCTGTAACAAAAAATAACTTTTAAGATGAAATTTTGCAAATCAGTAGAGTGCACAACAAGAGCACGTCGCGCCCCTTGTCCCCTTAGGTCAACTTTTATTGAGTTTTGTTACTTGCCTGAAAAGTTAGAAGGGACCTATCCCAACACTTTTATATACATAAATGCACAAAAACTATCTTATTTTTAGACCTTATCATCTCTCTCTAAACACTGTCAAATCCTCTCAAACCTCACTCTAAAATCTTGAATCAAATCTCTTCAATTTTTTGGAGATCAAGCTTCTATATTTAAGACAGAGTTAAAAAGGGATTCTTAATGTTCTCAAATCCTCTTCTTAAAGTTTCAAGGTCTAAAAGGTATGTGGATTTCATAATCCATGGGTCAACCTTTGGAGTCCCAAAACTCATTTTTACAAATTCATCAAGTTTCAATGATTTATTCCTTATAGGTACAATCTCTTACTTCTACTAATTATGAATTATGTGAAAATTCTTCGTGTATTGCATGAAATTGAGTAAATTGATTCCAAGGGGTTTTTTCCTATGATCTATTTTATGAGATTCAAGATCTGAATGTTATGATACTATGATGTTATGATGAATTTGATGATTTTATAAGATGAGTTGCACGATTCTATGTCTTAAGTTCAAAGAGGGTATGCATGATTGCATCAGGATGTTTCAAGAATGATTTAAATTGATGAAATGAACTACTTTCATGCATAGTCCTCTTAAGTTACATGATTTAAAGTTACATGCATAAAATTTACTCAACTATCATAACAATGTTTTCTAATGAAGAACAATTGTTAATGATAAGGGCGACTTAAGACCAGAATGCTTATTAATGACGATGATGGTGAAAGGATAATTATAACCAAAGATTGATTCTATGTTGGATCATGATGTTCAGATGAGCTACTCTATATATACATGATATTGATGATGATGTTATGCTTATAAAGCTTCTGAATGATTATGATTATGCATATGTTTTAAACTGTATTCCATGGGAATGACTTAACACAAATGGGATTAGGAGGTAGGGGCTTGACCTAAGGGGTCCTTATATAAAGTCTCTTTTTCTCATTAACTATTTGACACTATAGGAACCCTTGTAGGCTAGGCTAATGGATCCACATAAGCCATTTTTATGACATTATAATGCATATGCTATGTGATGGATATCTACAATGCCAAGTAGTCTCCCTGTGCCAACATAGGGGTTATGTTGGATTCCAAATAGTAGCTCGCTTGGTCATATATGTCAGTTATGACCTAACTCTCACATACCTATGGTGACAAGATGTTATATTTCATATATTTTCCTTTAAAGCATTCTCATGCATGTCATATTGAGCTTATATTTTATTGAATATGATTATGCATCTTGTTATGAAGCTTATTGTATATTATTGTATTGCATCCCACATGCTAGTACATTCAAAGTACTGACACATACTTTTTTCCTACATGATCTAATCATGCAGGGACTGGAGATCCTATTCATCCTCTTCACATGGCTATCTTGGATTTATGAAGATTTTTATTGTGGCTAGTCCTCTAGTTCGGGTACAATATTCGATTTTATTTTTTCTTATGTTGAGACACGAGTACTTTGCTTTTTATGTTGAGGGTGAGCCTTGGACATGTCTAGGCACCTATCTTATTCACACTTAGAGGTGTTGTTAGATACCATACTATGTTATGCTATGTACTATGCTATGTTTGTGCTTTCATGGAGACTTATTCTTTAGACTCTATCCCCTATGTGATGCTATTTTGATGTTAGTGATGAAAGTCCTATGTCCCTTCTCCCTCATAAATTGAGTCATACTTACCCTCCCGTTAGTACTTTCTTGCTATGTGATTCATGGAAATCCCTTTCCCATATTCATCCCCGTAACATGCGGCATAAGCCCATATTTGCTTAGAATTATGTGTTGATACATGTCTTATATTCCGCAACCAAGAACGTGCAAATGATATATTGAGAAGCTTTTTTGGGTTGCCTTTGGGTTTCCCATTCTATGTGTTACGTCTATGCCCTTGACCCTGGTCATGACAAAGCTCGGTATAAGAGCACTAGAATTATAAATGATCCTCAAAAATCCAACATACTGCATCAAGTAGATTCTTCCTCAAGGTTTTTAAGCATGCCAATTCAATGAATAGGAGTTATGAGGAGATTTAGGAAATGTTTTACTTCATATGGTTCATGTCATGCCATTAGAAGTATATAAGGTAATTTATTTAACTAACAATGCCATCTTTGTCGTTTTTAGACAATTCCACCAAGAAGAGCACCTTTGCCAAGGGGTGAGACCAAAGATCAATCCCCTCCCGAGCAACACGTTTCACTATGTTTGCATAATCTTTGGCCAATGAAGCTAATAGAGAGGTTTTTATTTCTTTTCAGAACCTATCCTGGCAACAAGATTCATGATTTCACATGATTTCACGAGGATGAACCCGCCAGAGTTTTATAGATCTAAAGTTGATGAGAACCCAATTGAGTTTCTTGATAAGGCTTATAGAATTATAGTTGTGATGGGTATACTGTTAGACGAGAAGGCCGATCTTGTATCATATCAATGGAAAAGGGGTTGCAAATGTTTGGTATGATCAATGGGTTGGGGTTGAAGTAATAGGTAAGGAAGTGGGCCAAGTTGGATGGGAGGAATTCAAGTGGCTTTTTCGGATAGCTACTTCCCATTGTAGTTGAATGAGGCTAAAGTGCAAGAGTTAATAAACCTCAAGCAAGGGCACATGAGTGTGAGAGAGTATTCTCTCATGTTCACAAAGCTCTCTAAGTATGTTCCATGTAATGGTTTCGGATCCAAGGCTAGGATGAGTAAATTCATATCTGGTGTCTCGGACATGGTCTCCAAAGAGTGAAAAACAACTATGCTCATCAACATATGAATATCTCTCACCTAATGACCTATGAAAAACAAATAGAGGATGAGACATTGAGGGAGAAGTCTAGGGAGTTTAAGAGAGCTATAATGGATGGTGGTGTATTCTTCAAAAAAGGGAGTGGTGGCCATGGTAAATTCCAAGGTAGTCACAAGCAAGGAAATTAAGGGTCAAGCAACACTCCTCCTATGTTAAACAAAGATAAGGGGTCCAACCCAAAGCCCCAAGGAGGTATGGGTGCACAAGAGTATCCATAGTGTGCAAAGTGTAGAAAGCTTCATAAGGGTGAATGTCTAGCTAGCTCCAATGTTTTCTCCAAATATGGTAAGCCTTGACATCTTGCAAGGGATTGTAAGAGTTGAAATGAAAAGCCTAAAGGCCAAGGTGGAAAACCATAAGGATCCCCAAAAGCTAATAGGTTTTATGTCCTTCATGGTTGTCAAAAGGTGGAAGAGGCCTCATATGTGGTTACCAGTATATTGAAAGTTTTTTGTTTGATGCATATGCACTTCTAGATTCGAGGGCAAATTTGTCTTTTGCTTACCCATTTCATGCTAATAGATTTTATGCAAGTCCCAAAACTCTTGTTGAGTGTCAAAGTTACCACTCCCATTGGTGAGTCCATTGTTGTACAAAACATGTATAGAGATTGTCCCATATCCATCATGCAAAAAGTTATTCCTTGTGATTTGGCAGAGCGTTTTATGGTCAATTTGGACGTTATACTTGGGATGGATTGATTACATGCTTCCTATGCTTATATAGATTGTCAAACCCATATTAATAAGTTCCAATTCACAAATGAGCCTACTCTTGAGTGGACAGGTAGTAGTTATTCATGTAAAGGTCGGTTTATTTCTAATCTCAAAGCTACCAAAATGATTTCTAAGGGGAGTATCTATCATTAGGTAAGGGTTAGAGATGTCATATCCAAAAGTACATCTCTTGAGTCGGTTCCCATAATCTATGCATTTCTCGAAGAGTTTCCAAGTGTCCCTCTAGAAAGAAAGATAAATTTTGGCATTGATCTTTATCCCAACACCCAACCTATATCAATCCCTCCATATAAAATGTCCCCGGTGGAGTCAATAGAACTAAAGGAGCAATTGAAGGATGTTCTAGATAAGGATTAGTTAGACCTAGTAGGTTACCATAGGGTGCCCCTGTAGTGTTTGTAAGGAAGAAGGATAGGTCTGTCTGGATGTGTATAGACTATCGCCAACATAACAAGGTCAGTATCAAAAACAAGTATCTAAAACAAAGGATTGATGACCTATTCGATCAGTTATAAGGGTCTAAGAACTTTTCCAAAATTAATTTGAGTTCTGGAAATCATCAATTGATGGTGAGGGAATGCAATATTCTCAAAATGGCATTTCAAACAAGGTATAGACACTTTGAATTTGTGGTGATGTCCTTTGAGTTAACCAATGCATCGGCTATCTTTGTGGACCTTATGAATTGGGTTCTCAAGTGCTACCTTTATATTTTTGTGGTGGTATTTATTGATGATATTTTGGTCTATTGATAGGATGAAACGTATCACAAATAACATTTGAGAGTGGCCTTGCTAACCTTCAGAGACGATAAGTGGTTTGTCAAATTTACCAAATGTGAGTTTGGGTTGAATAGGTCGCATTTCATGGGCATATTTTTTGTGGTGATGGGAAAAAAGTTGACCCTAAAAAGATGGGGAAACGACAAGAAATCGGCCAAGAACATTGCGTCCTATGGGCATTAGGAGTTTCTTAGACCTAGTGGGGTATTATAGGATATTTGTTCAATGATTCTCCTCTATTCGTCTCTATTGACTAAGCCGACATAAAAGAAAGGAACGTTTGTGTAAAGGGATGAGTATGAGAAAAACTTCAAAACATTGAAACATAAGTTCACTCTGGCTCCATGGTTGATATTATCCTAGGGTATCGATGGATTCATTGTATATTGCGATGCCTCAAGAATTAGTTTGGGTTGTGTGTTGATGTAAACTGGTATGGTGATTTCTTATACTTCAAGGCAACGAAAGGCTCATGAGAAGAACTATCCAATACATTATCTTGAAATAGCAGCCGTGGTTTTTGCAAAACATATTTGGTGTCATTACTTGTATGGAGTCCATGTTGATGTGTTCATCGACCAGAAGAGTCTCCAACATGTTTTTACACAAAGAGATCTCAATCTAAGTTAAAGGAGAAGGTTGGGACCTCTTAAAGATTTTGACAAGAGTGTGAAGTTATCACCCGGGTAAGTCTAATGTTGTTTTCACGACCCAAGCCTAGGGCCTAGGTGTGACACGGCAAATGGGAAACCCTAAGGGACCCCAAACAAGCCTCTTAGGCATACATAACACATCCTTGGTTCTTAAAGCATAATTAAACAAAAAGAAAGTAATTCTAGGTGAAGCGTGACTTTTTACTCAAGTTATAGGGATGTTGTGGGGAAGAGGATTAGCATGATCACATAGCAAATAAAGTCTAAGGGGCAGGTAAGTATGACTCACGTTATAGAGATAATAGGGGCTTAGGACTTCCATATCATAACAAAAAAAGGAATCCTCACATAGAAGGAGATAAGGAGTAAAGAAAGTCTTCCGTAAATAAATAAGCGTAATAGGAGTTAAGTTCATAACATACACAAGCATATATGCAGCTACATCTCTAACAAGGGTGGAATAGGAGATAAGAAATCTCCCGGTCTCACTCTCAATAGTAAGTACACAAAAGTAAATAGTCTTAACAAAGCATAAAAAGAAAGTGGTTGTTATCTCAAAAATAGAGGGCTCACTAATAACAATCTTCAATCAACTCGGTTAGCCATAAGAAGGTGAATTAATAGGAGATTTGGTCCCTACACGATTAGATCATGTAGCAAAAAGAATGTGTTAGTACTTTTAATGTACTATGTATGCGAGGTGTAATGCAAATAAAGGCATAATCCGTATATAACAAGATGTTAATCCTATTAAAAGGGTATAAGCTTAATTTTACATGAATTCTCAATGCCTTAGTCAAATCATGTGTCAGGATAACTATATCACAAAACATATACTCACAAAACATATCACATACAGATGGGAAGGGACAAACCGACAAATAAGACCAAGCGAGCTACTACTTGAAATCCTAATGTTCACTCCACACTGAATAAAGAAGTGATCTACTTTGCCAAGGTAAACCAAACACTCACCTTATGGGAACTTTCGCTTTTGAAAAATTTCTTCATAAACACCTTAGGGGAATGACACCTTTTTAGATTACCTTACAAGAACTTCACCATTTTCGTTTAATATAAGATTGGAGCCTTACATGAACACCACCCTTTTAAGATATTAAGTGGAATATACCTTATGGGAACTCCACCCCTTTCAGTTATTCATGCCATAAGAAAATCAGAAACCTATGGTATCAACATAGTTAAGGGACAATGACTACTACCAAGGTCCTCTCGGTGCTAGGCCACAATCCCAAGGAATACTCAAATCATAGTTGTAGTCATAATATGCAAATTCTCACAATATCATAATATTGTATTAGAGTAGCTCATCGAAACCAAACTTCTATAAAACCAAAGAAAGGGCTTCATATCATTCAAGACATTCATAGTAGTCTCATGAACTCATAACATTCTTATTAGCCCTTCAATATGTACATCATGCATAATTTACATATCTTGTATAAGGCTTCATCAATACAGTAAGCTCGGTTCATAACTTTCTTTCAAAATATGGTAGGTATATTCACATAGGCTTACAATAATGAAATACCTTTGTATAGAACAAGAAAGAGTAAAGCATAGATATTTAAGAACAATTAAAAGCGTCCCACCAGCATATTAGCAACACTCACTTTTGAGATTCCACTTGGTATGTTGTTGTTTTGTTTGAGAGTGTTTTAGTGAGATTTAGGGCTCAAAATGGCTGAAAATATGAGGAATCTTTCCATAAGGTGTTGAGTTATGATCTAATTGCGCTCAACAGGAATAGAAAAAGTTTCAAAAATTTTGACGTATGATGAACCTTGTTCACAACACAAACTTGGTCTTGTCAATGTCATTTTTAACGGAGTTCAATTCTTCCCTGATTTAGCTTAGGAATGAGTTTAGGCCATTTTTCTTTACTATGGGGAACGATGCAGACTAGTCTCGTACCCTACTGGATAAGCCCTGAATCATCCAAAAAATTGTTTTTTGATATGGGTGACCAAAAAATCAAAGACCACCGCCTTCCTACACAATTTTACCTTCCAAAAAAGAAAACAAAGATAGATTTGCTAAATAGCCCATGGATTTTAAGATATTCAAAATATAATTCCATAAGGACGCTTCCAAGTCGCATAAGAGGTGTTACCATTGAAGCTGATACACTTAGTAGAATGTCCATCGGTAGTGTGTCACAACTTGAAGATGATGAGAAGTAAAAATTGACAAAGGAATTACCTTAGATTTTCTAGATTGGGGGTGAATTTTGCTAGGTTGAGAATGGTGTTATCATGGTGGTAAGTGGTTCCGAATAATGATTGATTGAGAATTTCAAGCCTATAGAAGATGTTGATCCCTCCTTGGTTTAATTGAAGGTATTGGTGAAGGAAGTAAAGATAGAGGTCTTCTCACAAGGGGGAGATGGGTTGCTTCAGTATCAAGGGAGATTATGTATACCGAAGGATGATGGTTCAAAAAATCTAATATTGCAAGAGGATCATGATTCTTCCTATTCTATTAACACTAAGATCTATTGATATTTTAAGGAAGCGTATTGGTTTAATGGAACGAAGATGGACATTGCTAAATTTGTGTTTGAATGCTCCAATTGCCAACAAGTTAATGTGGAACATCAAAATCCTGGTGGTTTGGGTCAAGATATAAAGATTCCTACTTGGAAGACGGAAGAGATTAGCATGGATTTTGTAATGGGGATGCCTAAGACAAAGAGACACTTTGATTCTATATGGGTAATAGTGGATCGAATGACCAATGCGGCTCATTTCATACTGGTTAAGACAACTTTTGGTGCAGAAGATTACACCACTGACCACTGAAATACGACATGCTTTTGAGTAAGTCCGGTCAACGGGCCAGCTATAGAAGGGAATCCCCAAACAAAATGTCGATAATACCCTACCAAACTAATGAATATCCAATTTCAGTAATAGAAGTAGGCTTGGCCCACTAACGAATACCTTCTACCTTGGTTGGATCCGCCATAATATCATCCTTTGGCACCACACACCTAAGGAAAGCCACAGACTTGAGCCAAAACTCACACTTTAACAACTTTGCATATAAGTTCTCTTCCCTCAATCCCTGAAGTAAAGTCCTCAAGTGCTGAATATCTTGAAACTCATTCTTTGAGTAAACCAAGATATCATCTAAACGAACAATCACAAATATATCCAAGCAGGGTTTGAACACTCAATTTATTAACTCCATAAAAGTAGTCGGGGCATTAGTCAACCTGAATGACATCACCACAAACTCATACTAACCATAACGGGTCTTTAAAGCTGTGTCTGGGATATTAGACTCTCGAACTCTAAACTAAGGATAGCCGGACCTCAAATCAATGTTGGAAAATACCGAGGAACCCTATAACTGGTTAAAAAGATCATCGATGTGAGCTAAAGGATACTTGTTCGTGATGGCCAATTTGTTCAGCTGATGATACTCGACACACATACGCATAGTGCAAATCCTCCCTCTTAAAAAACAAAAAAAGAGCATTATAGAGAGATACACTCGTATGAATGAATCCCTACTTCAACAAATCCTCCAATTTCTCCTTTAACTCCTTCAATTCAACTGGAGCCACCCGATAGTGGCAATAGAAACAAGATTGTTGCACAACTCTTTATCAATAACAAAGTTAATATCACGGTCTGGAGGGATACTAGGAAAATTAGTTGGGAACACTTCCATAAACACTCTAGCAACCACGGTGGTTTCGAATGATGGTAACTCGTGAAAACAATCCCAAACATATGCCAAATATGACAAGCATCTGTTATCCTTCAACAGGCAGGCATGCATATAAGAAATAACTCCCTTGGGATAGGAGCTAGGTGCTCCAGTACACACCGAGGCAAGTTAGGGCAAGATAACATAACGGTCTTCTCATGGAAATTAAGAATAGCATGATGAAGCGACAACCAATCCAAGCGTAGTATCACATTGACATCAACCATATAAAAAAATATTGAGTCAACAACATTATCTTTCATTCACAATAAAAGCAAAACACAACCCCGATACACCCAATTCACCACCAATGATGCACCTACCAAGGTGGAAACATAAATTTTCTCGGCAAGAGGCTCACATCTAACATCAAGATTAGAAGAAAACTAAGCAAAAACATAGGAATAAATAGAACCTAGATTAAGTAAAATTGACACTAAACGATGGCACATCAAAACCATACATGTAATAACTACATCAAAAGTCACTGCATTTGCTCTATCTTGGATAGCATAATAGACTCTATGCCCATGACTAGCCTATGGGCCTCCATGGGCTTCATCTCTCTCTATTTCTCGACCTCTTCTAGTAGCACCCCTCATAGCCTGAGAGGTATCTTGGGTGCTCGTGCTGGCATTGGATGAGCTGGCTGAGATCTTGAAGCTTAGGCGGAAGGTGCACGATAAGGAAAATGTTGGGACACATGCCCAACCTCGTCACGACTATTAGAAGCTTTGGCCTCTCGCCCATGAGATGGTTGTCTTTAAAAGCCACCATGTTTTGCTGCACTAGAGAAACTATCACAGCCTGTCTGAGTAGGCTTGGATTTGTCAGCACTATTAACTGCGGGGATGGCTACATGGACTACTCGACCCTTATAGCCCTTCCTCTGGATCTCTCTATCTTAGGGCAGGGCTCCGCTAAATTAGTTTTGCTGATAAAACCTCTTCCCACCACCCTGTCATGTTTGATGTGCTCTATTATGCGAGCATGACCCACGCCACTCTAAAATGTCCCTCCAATAAGAAGAAAGGACGCTATCACCCTCTAAAGTTACCCTACCAATCCCTTAGCCAATCGTCTCGAACTCTGTAAGGATACTAGATAAGGTATATCTGGAGAATGTATGAAATCTTGCCTCATAGTCTGAAACTGACATAAGTCCTTGCTAAAGTTTGTCAAACTCATCTTGGTGACTGTCCCGAACGCTCTATGGTATGAACTGTCCAATAATACCTTTGTAAAAAGCTCCTATGTCATGATGGGAGATCCAACAGGTCGGCAAGCCAAACTTGACCCCTATAACTCCTTAGCTAGGACAATGAACTTGTAGGAGGTATAAGGAACTCTATGCAATTCAAGAATAGATAAATTACATAACAAGTCCTGGCACTCTGATAAGAAATCATAAGCTCTATCACCATGCATGCCATTAAATCTCAGGGGAACCAATCATACAAATTGCTCGAAGCTCTTCTACTCAGTTGTAGACATAACAATAGCAGAAGATGGAAACACAAAAAATTTAGGTGGTGCAATAGATAGATCAATAGCCAATCCGTGAAGCTATGAACAAGAACTTGGCCACAATGTCTGAGGCTGAATAATAAAAGTCATAGGAGGATCTTCTGGGACTGAGAAAGGACCCACAAGAATCATGGATGGCTTAGCTAGAGCTATAGAAGGGCCTTTCGGTGTTGTAGAACACGATGCATTACTAATAACTGGGGCCAGATATGCTCACTCCAATATAGTCAATACCCGCAAAAGTAACTCCTAGACAGAGGGTGTAGCATCAAGAGTTAAAAATGGTGGAACAGAGTCTTTAGGCCTCTCTAACTCATACTCAGGCTCTGGAAAGGCTGACCTACTCTATCCTCTGAGTGGAGCAGTACCTCTAGCAGTCCTTGGCCCAGGACCTATCATGATCCTGCCTCGGCCACGAGTGGGAGCTACATCAGTTGGCTTAGGCTCTCCCACTGATCATTGGGATCAAGTAACCGACATCTACGTAGAAGGAGTATATTAGATACGTTGAAAATAAAAGATATGAAGAAACTCACGAATAGAAGCAAGATAAGAAAGATTTTCCTATCAAGTGCCTGTGGCCTCTCAAAGATGGGTATGGACGTCTACATGCTGATCTGCAAGACTCTACTAGACATCCGGCTCTTGACACACGAGCCCAACAATCCTAGAGCTCTCGTAACAAGCTTGTCAAAACTCAAAATATGATCGCAACTAATATCAGGGGTGGATAGAGAAAGCTCTGGTAGGATGAGATCAACTACCCTATAGGGGTCTCTGTGCTTGATTTGTAAGGAGGAAACAATGTTGGGGTGAGTACACTGAAATGCATCCAGTAGGTTCAACTGACTGGGTGAAAGAAATCAATAAAGTATGTAATAATGAAGAATCTGGTCACCAGCGAGTTAGGGGTTAGTACACAATAAACATGTATAAGTGTAGAATAAGATAACAATGAGAATCAAAGACACCATACATATGTAGTGTATGAGTGTGATGCATGGGGTGGAATCACGGTAGACTCTGGCGCTAGTGTATGCATCTTCCGAGCTGAAGCTACGAGGTAGAACCTATGGGGATATTGTCGAACAATATATCTAAATATCTCAAGTTTCACGATGTCGCGAGTATCGATGTCACCTCGGTGGACTCTAGCACCAGTAAAGAGGTCTCTAGTATCATGACAAATCATGGCATCGCTGATACCGTGGTGGACTCTGGCACTAGTAAAGAGATATCAAGTGACATAACTGTCTCAAGGCCAATATAATATAAGATAAAATTCATGGCGATGTCACAACATCAGGAGGTATAACAACAATAATATATCTTGGCGAACTCCGGCGCCAGTAAATAGATCTCAAGTATCACTGTATCTCAATGATACAAATGCAATGTGAGATGTGCAGATGCCAATGGCATAATTTAAGTATGTATAAGCATATAACTTGATAATGAAATGCATAATAGCCATAATATCAAAAGGCTATGACAAGTACATCAACCAATACTGCAATGCCATCAATAGATCTCATGTGATCACTCTCTAATCAATAATTAGAATATCAATGAAATCGGACTCTTCAAGTCCCAAAATATGCTCATAGATCTCAACTGTATCAAAATAATCATTAATTTATCACATAATACTCCGAAACGGCATCACAAGTCTCGTATTGTAACTATCATATCCGACATATCTCAAATCTCAGGATTTCACCTCAATTTAAAAATAGAATCGCACATTACTCTAATTTTGGCATAATTATTACCCATTTTCCATTTTAATTCAATCATATTAGTTTGATTACTCATAAATCAATTTAAATCTTACAATTATCACATGAACATATCCAATAACTCAAATCCAATCCCAAAAGGTTAGTCAAACCTACTTCAATGCTGAAACTACATTCGTACAAGCTTTTAATCAACTCAAGCATCCAAGCGATCATCGAATCAATCAATCTCTATCAAAATAGATACTGCACATCAAAAGATGAATTTTGATATCTATATAGGTAGTGAATTAGGTTTAGGGGGATAAAGTTCCCTAATATAGAAATTTACTTGAAATTATGAAATTATGCGAGAAAGGAAATTTGTGGGGTGAAAATCCCACTAAAATCAAGTTCAAAACAAAGGAGAAATCATCAATTAAAGTTCCGAAATCATAGTTTAAAATTTTCCAATTTTTGACATTTAAAATCGTGATATTAAAGATAAAATCAAGATGACGGTCATGGAAATTAATCAAAATGATGTTAGAAACACTTACCCAAAAGATCTCCACAAAAACATTCGTCAAAGATTGCCACAAAAGCTTGAAATATTTGAAAATAGAGTAAAAATGGAGGTTCTTGTATTTAATAATGGAAGCAAATGTGCTTTGTGAACACGAAAGAATATCAACAAATAAAGAGCACTTGACCAAAAAGACCGTTGTGAACGTGGGGCTAGGGCCAACAAACGTAAAGATGAAAAGGTCTACACCTCTGTGAATGTGGAGGCTAAGGCGCGTTAGTTGAGAAGAGATTTAACTGCACCAGAAACCAGATTTAACATCAATCATCAAATCTTGATATGTACCCTCTGGATTCATTTGGAATTGAAAAATCACAATTCAAATATGTAGTCATACTAGAAACCACGATCTAGACTCAACAAAATAATCCAAATTGACTTTCGAGGTCTCTTCAACACAATTTCCAATGAAACACAAATAAACTACTTTAAAATATAAAATAACAAAACCACCCTCGACAACTCCAAAAATTATGAAGAGACAATTTCTAGCATTAGTTTCAACATCTGAAACTGTTGGAACTATTAGAATTTCGATCCGAACTTTGAATGTTGACCAAGTGCTTTGGCTCTGAAAAAAAAAGATAAATGCAGAATTTTGGGTCTAAAACCTTCATCTTAATTTCAAATTCAGTTCTATAACTTCTCCTTGACAAGATTTGACGTTCCCAATCTAATGGAATTGGCGGATTTCTGATTCGACACCCCAAATTCAAAATCGTATAAAGTCTCACTTCTTTAACAACTTAAGCTTCCAAAAATGCCAAAACCTAAATTTTCCACTTTTAAAATGCAACATTTCAGCTCCAACAATACAAGTAGTTCAAAATAGCTCAAAAGGAACTTACGAAAGAGCAAAATAGTAATTTTCATCGATAAGCTCAAAAATGACCAACAAGGTCATTAAATCTGTGATTGTTGATGTTAGAGCAAAGAAAGACTTGGATCCATCATTAGTTGAGTTATAGAATTTGGTAGCCAAAAAGAATATAGAGGTTTTCTCCCAAGGAGGAGATGGTGTGCTATAGTACTAAGATCAGTTTTGTGTTCTAGATATTGAGGGTCTTTGGAAGGTGATTTTGAAAGAGGCTTGTAACTCCTATCATTATATACACTTGGGATCCTCCAAGATGTATTAGAATTTGAGGAAAATGTTTTGGTGGCATAAAAAAAGAAGGACACAGCTAACTTCATATCCAAGTGTTCTAATCGTTAATAAGTAGAGGTGGAACACCAAAGGCCCGGTGGTTTGGCTCACGATATTAAAGTTCCTACTTCAAAATAATAGGATGTGAATATACACTTTGTGATTAAGTTGCCTCATACCCGAAAGCAATTCAATTCTATTTTGTTAATTATTCATAGATTGACAAAATTGGTTCACTTTTTATTAGTGAAGACCACTTTCAATGACAAGGATTGTGCAAGTTATATATTTGGTAGTTAGTTAGATTTCATGGTCTGCCATTGTCTATTTTATCGGATCATGGTACCCAATTTACTTCTCACTTTTGGTGATCATTTCAAAAGGGGCTTGGCACGAGGGTAAAGTTGAGTATCGTTTTCTATCCTGAAATTAATAGGCATGTCGAGAGGAAAATTCAAACATTGGAGGATATGTTGAGGACTTGTTGTTAGAATTCATGGGAAATTGAGATGACCATTTACCACTTATCAAGTTTTCGTACAAAAATACCCATCATGCTAGCATAAGAATGGCACTGTTTGAAGATTTGCATGGACAAGGTGTAGATCCTCGATGGGATGGTTTGAGATAGGTGAAATGGCATTGATTGGCCCTGACTTGGTGTTTGAGGGATAGGTGAAATGGCATTGATTGGCTCTAACTTGGTGTTGCAGGCTATGGAGAAGGTGAAGTCGATTTTGAAAAGGTTGAAAACAACTTAAAGTTGCAGAAAGTCTTATTCGGATGTTAGGAAGAGGGATCTTGAGTTTCTTTTTAGTGATTGGGTGTATGTGAAGGTTTCACTTATCAAAGGTATGATGTGTTTTGGTAAAAAGGGCAAATTAAATCCTCATTATATAGGCCTTTATGTGATTGTTGAGCGGATTGTCAATGTGTCTTATATATTAAATTTTCCTTTTGACATGAGTTCTGTCCACCTAGTTTTCCTTGTGTCGGTGCTAAGGAAGTTGGTTGGCGATCTTAGTTCGATTGTGCCCTTGGAAGGTGTTGAGGTTGAAGAGAATTTGACTTATGAAGATGTTTTTGTTGAAATCTAAGGCATGAAAGTGAAGAGACTTCATAACAAGGATGTGGCCTCTGTTAAAGTGCTTTGAAGGAACCAATATATGGTGAGTGTTACATAAGAAGTGTAATTAGAAAGGATGGAGTAATATCCCTAGGAATTCAAATCTACTTAAACCTAAGGTACTAAGTTCTTCATATTCAATTGGTCCTAATTACTTCACTCTTATGCTTTCATGATATGACATGCATATATGTACATGAAAATGATATAAATGATGTTTTAACATGAGTTTTGATGGTTTCATGGTTTTAAATGTTGAATTAGGCAATATAACTTCAAGCTAAGATATTTCATGTTCAAGTTAGGCCTTTCAAACCATGTTATAACTCATTCGAGGATGAATGTTCCCCTGGGGAGATAATGTAAGGACCCGGACCCCAGAAGGACTTAACAATGATTAAACTATGATTTTTGATGATTCTTGACAAAGGTCCTCTTTTAGGTACACCTCCACAAGTTGTGGAAGGGTCCACAAGCTATAGGGGTGTCAGTGGAGAGGGTCTTGGCTATTTCATGGCTTATCATGGATTTATTAGGAGTTCGAGGCATAGTGGCCCTCTATGGATCCTTTAACCACTTGTCGTCCTTATCACTAGCTATTAAAGGACTCATGGTAGGGCCCTTTTCTTGGTTATGTTTTTTCCAAAGGGTGCCACCATGGGCACCTTCATGTGTGAAGAGAACCACATATCGTGAAGGTGGCCTTGCAGCAACCGTTGGCAAAATTTCCCTGCAAAATCACCATCTCATAACTTGAGAAAAGTTCACAAAGGCCACCACGGGCCGTGAAGTTCTACACGGACTGTGAAGCCTTTCATGGTGGTGTCCAGTTATATTTTTTTATTCCATTTCATTAAGGGGTCTATGGTAATTTTGTTCACTTCAGATTTTCTTTTGTTATGTTTATGCCTGTCCTTAAACCCTTAAATCAGTCCCCATTGATTCGACACACTTTATTTTCAATTCAATCACGTAAACTCTATTCAGGACAAGTGTTGAAGATTCAAGTTGGTCAATTTAAAGGTGGTTCAAGATCATGTCTACTTCATCTTTATCTTCCTAATTTCTTCAAGGTATTTGATTTCTTTCGTGATTCCCATTCAATCATGAAGCCCCAAAATTTATTTCTTCAATTTTATGATTTATAAGTATGATTTACTAGTGGGTCTTGTGATTTAGTTTTAATTTGATGAAATTAGGTTATGGGTTGATAACAATTAATGATTATATCATGATTTATGTCTTATTATGTTTATTTACATGGATTTTATGAGAATTAAAGAATGCATGTCCCTTTAATTTATGAACTTATGCATGGGTAAATTCAAGTGTGTTTTAATTGTTGATTTTTGTAATGATTAAGTTTGATTTCATCTTAATATTTTTTTGATTATGAATCTCAACTATGCATGATATCATCTCATGCCTCATGACATATGGATGCATAAACAAGGACTTTATGAGATTTACAATGTGGGTTATTTCCCAATTATCATTATGACTATGATTTCAAGACATGTATGTTATGAGATGATACATAATCACATAATGTCTATGACATAGCTTTAAGCAATTATTTGTGTGTATGCACGATCATATTCATGTATGAATGAGCTATTCCTAAACATGTACTCATGGCTTTGAGTATGATTTATCCTTTATGACAAAGAATGTATGATTATGAAATGTGATTTGATTTTAAGTCAAAGTAGGCATGATAATAAGTTGAAAAGACTTATGTTCCTACTTCAAGCATGTATTTATATATGTGTTCTCGTGGAATGATGACTTAGCACCGAATGAGATTAGAGGTGGTGGCTCTACCAAAGGGTTCCTTATATAAACTTCTCATAACTATGTACCAACATAGCTTCATGTTTCTGCACCTTTGTGGATGATTATGCTTATGTAAAATCCTTTCTAAAATAGGTGGTGTTCCCATAAAGTGAGGTTGCTTCTCTGAAATTAGTGGTGTTCCCATAAGGAGGAGTATGGTCTACCTTTGGCAAGTAGATCACTCTTTCTTTAGTGTAGAATGAACATCGAGATTTCATGTAATAGATTATATGGTCTTATATGACAGTTGAGGTCCCATCCCGACTATGTTTAAGTATTAAGACATTAACGCATCATTTATTTAAGGCATATTGTTATGACATTCTTTCCTATACACTTCTTTTATATATATATATATATATATATATATATATATATATATATATATATATATATATATATATATATATGTCCCCTTTGTCATCTAACATTGAATTGTAGATCATCATGTTCATAAGCATTGTATGTCAGCATACTTAGTATATTCAAATGTACTAAGGTATACTGTTTGCCTACATGATTTAACCATGTAGGGGCTAGAGACTATCCTCATCTACCTCTTCATGGCTAGATTGGACTTGTGAGAATTTGCTTGTTGTGAGTCCTTTATTCTAAGGACAAAATCCACCTACTATCTACCTACTTTATGTTATGGCTATTTTATGTCTTTTAATTTGAGGGTGAGCTCGGGACATGTGTTGGCCCTCATCCTATCTATGACTTAGAGGTATTGTTGGACGTCATGTAAACTCTATGTACAAGCCTGCTATGTTTGATGCTTGTGGAGGCTATGCTTATGCCTTATGTTATGTTGATGTTATGATGTGATAATTAGATGATGAAACTCCTAAGTCCTTATTTCCATAGCATGAGTCATATGATCCCGCCCATTAGAATTTGCTTGTCGATGTTGAATGTGTGATGGAAAGTCCCATGTTTCGTATCCCTATGACTTAAGTCCTTAATTCCCGTCCCTTAGACTTATGTGTTGAAATTGTGTGACAATGAGTCCAACACCACTTGTTCCATAACTTAAGTCGTATACCCCTATCCCTTAGTAGCACTTAATAATGTTTAAGCTATGGTTTCGAATCAATAATGTGTGTATGGATGCGATGAGGCTTATTTGGGACTTTCGAGTTCTTATTTGCTATGTCACTCCTAGGCCCCAATCTTGTGTCGTGATAAGTCCTACCTTGCTAGCTGCACTAGGGTTAGTTGTAAGACACTTTTGGGTATGCTTTGTGGATCAATTTCATGATTTGTATCCTTATGCATTGCCATCACAAATATATTATTTGTTGCTTAGTCCCACAATAGTATGGGATAACGGTCAGGATTTTGTTTGTGACTAAGCATACCCCCAATAGTAAGGGATGTTGGCGGTTCTGTCTAATATTATCTATGTTTGTCTTTTCAGTATCTTGGTATCTTTGATGGAAGTTACTTATTCCTTCCCTAAATTGTAGGTGATCCTCCCTTCCTATATTATGTTGTATTAGATCTTAGGCTTATAGGTTATCTTTATTTCTGTATTTAGTGTTTGTCATTAACCTTCCCTTTTTAAGTAGACTTTGCAACCTATTTCTTATGCTAGCATATGGTAGACACGATTCTCCCAAGTATGCTTCCTTCCTCCCCTTCTTCATCTCGTATATCTTCTTTATTGCTTATTTTATATATCATCCTATTACTTGTGATATATTAACATTATTTTCATGTTGTATATACTTGCTTTATTTTTATAGATCAATTATCCTTTTCCCATTAAGTATTATATGTTTCGTACTCATACTACACATCTTACTCTTAAGATCATAGTACGAGTGCCTATTGTTGATTTTCCTTCATGTAAAGCAGGGTGAGCATTTTGGAGATTAATGACCTCATGACATCTATAGTTCACAATTTCTATTCTGTAGCATTCAGACTTGACTTTATTCTGAATTTGGTGATAGTCTATACAAATAGACTCTATTTGTTCTATATATATTTTACTTACGAACATAAAAAAAAATTAAATTCCTTTAAAGTTTGTAACATATGTAAAGATATGCTTGCTAGACTAGATAATTAAGATGTCAATAGGAGAAAAATATATGTTCATAAAATGGATAAATAAGTACCAGAGTGGACCTACTAATGCTATTTGGAGGTTACAAATGATCGATGACTAACTACAGCCAAGGTTTGGGGGTGGGTGTCTATTTATTATTCCTTTAGTTTCATAACTCTTTCCCTTATTCTGAAATATTTTACTTATTATGCTTGTATTTCTTAGGATAATTTAATCTCTTAGGTGTTGGGGTAGGATTAGGCTTACCTACTATTGGGTTGGGGTAAGTGCTATTATGGCTCAAGAAATTGGGTCGTGATAGCCAATTAGTGTGCTTATGTTTTTTCAGTTCGAAAGAATGTATCCTATTCATATAAATCGTGTGTTTATGATAGAGCAAGATGTACTCCCTAATTCTTTTTCTTCAAACATGCTTAAGATGATATTTGTGGGAGAAAAAAGTTATATCTCCAAGAGTTTAGTATTACCACTCAAGAGAGTGTGATTTGATATTTTATAAACCATAGGTAGAACTGACTCATCCAAAAACTAGAATGATGAAGGCGAAAGAATAGAAACCAAGTAGGCCTATAACTAGAGTTATGTATCTAGTAGGTAAGTAATAATCTGATAAGCCAAGTTCCTTTACTATTGACTAAAGAGTCGTAAGTATCATTTAGCGTTAATGATAGGATGTGGAGAGGAGTTATGGATATGATAGACTTGAACAAAGAAGGAGTTTATGTTGATGTTTCATTGTGTCAGTGGAGACCATATGTAAGTGTGGAAAAGAAGAACAAAGTGCCCATAAGGTGATATATCTAAATAAGGCTCATGATTTTGAAGAGAAAACCCCTATGTCATTTGAAGGGATATAAACATAAATAGACAAGAAAGTGTGATGAATGGGTAGATAGTACTTAGGATTTAAAAGGAAAGATGCTGATCGATTATAATTTGATAGACTAGGAGATGAAGATTGAATACCTATCATGAGATTTTAGTGGTCCAATATTTCTTGATTTTACTTAGTAGTATGTTTTTTGTAGCATCCGAGAAGTATGTGGTGTACATATTTAGTACTAGTGCAATACTCCTCATGTTTATAGGCTTGGAAAACTAAAAGTTGAGAATTTTGGCACCGGTATGATCCTACGAGCCCGTCTATGGCTTGTGGAAGGATCCACAGGTTGTTAGAAAGCTTTGTGGATTTAGTCTAGTGAAAATGGAAAATTGAAGAATCTCTAGAATGTGGAATCACAACCCATCAAAGGTTTCGTAGAAAAGAGTCCTAAAAGGGCCTAAATATTTCTATGTTTGGAACACTTGTACGAGAGGACCTACGTTAGGTAGGTAGATTAATGGGTCCTCCTGCATGTTCATGGTTTGGAAGCGGCAAATTCTATTTACACAACTTTCATGACATAAAGTTCTACGAGCCTATGTACGATCTGTAAGTTGAACCACGGTCCATAGAAAGGGTCTCGTGATTGGCTCCAACAGTTTCTAAAGGGTGTTTTTGACATTTTCAATTCACTTGAGTCCTAAAACCACGTCATTTTGGCTCCCTTAACTACCTTAACTTACCTAACCGTATACATCTTACTCCTAAATCATTCAATGTCATTCACCCTAAAAATTCTCTCAAAAGGATTTTCAATATTTCTCTCTCTAAGTTAAGGATTCCATTTAAGCTAGGGCTTGAAGATAAGACAAAGTTTCTCTAGATTCCCTCTTTAATTCTAAGAGCTCTCACTTGAGGTATGTAGGGCTTCACTCATGGACTAGTTTCAACCATGAAGCCAAATCTAAAATCTTTATTTTTATCAAAATTTCATGATGCTTTTCTATGACCTTTTATACTATGATTCCCAATTCATGAATTATGAATATTCCGTGGTTATTAAAACAATCTATGCTTGAATTATGACAAATTTCATAATATATAGGATTTTCAAAAAAAGTATGTGATTTCAAGTACAAATGATTAGGGCTTGATGATTTGAGGTTGGTTCCTCGACTAATGATCCAAATTGATTTTAATTGCATGTTTTCTTTGTGAATCTCATCTAATTGCATGATTTAGGCTCAATTGTTCATGAACACACATTTAGCTTAGTCTCTTATGATAAAGCTATGGATTGTTCATGATTAAGACTTCAATTAAGTAAAACCACGTTTCATGATAATGATTATGCTATGATAAAGTGGGTAATGAAAAACCCTAATGTTTACAATAATGATGTTAAAATGGGAATATATACAATGATATAATGACAGCAAAGTAGATGGACTATTCTTATGATATGAGATATTTTCATGAAGAATTATGATGACTATTTTACAAGCTATGAAAGTATGATTTTAAATAAAGTATGAACTATGTAGAAAGTTATATAATTGCATTATATACATATTTTGTGGGATATGACTTAGCAAATAGAGGGTTTTGGCAGATTCCATCCCCCCTTAACTATGTGTGTAACGACCTCTAGTTTAGGAGCCTAAGAGTGCAAGAATTTGGTCCGAGAAATGACTTGTAGTCGAGTTTACGGGGGTAAATTATGACCCATAGGTGGTTTTATTTCTTGTAGGTTGGTCCTTCAACTTAAAACTTTGGGAAACGGAGAAGTTTCCAAGTGTGGGGTAACCCACAGACTAACTGACGACCTGTAGGATATATTACAGTCCGTAGATTAGGTCTTGAGTAAGACTATCAGACAAGAAAGAAAGTTGGAATTTGCTAGAATGTGGCCTATGTGTTACCAGCACAACACGTGAACTATGTATGACCCATAGAATGCTTCGAAGAATGAGACAAGGGAAATAGGAGAAATGGCTAAATGTGGAAGGACAATATGAGGCCATGGTAGGGAAATAGGAGAAATAGCTAAGTGTGGAAGGAAAATACGAGTCCAACCATGGCCAATAAGGTATTATATAACCCATAATAAGGTTTTGTGGTTCTAAGTCCAGCAAAATAAATTTCAGGGATTTTAGATAAGTTACAAGATGAACGGGACTTACAGCCTGTGGGTAGACCTAAGACCCATAAACGAGGTTTCGTAGGTTGAATTCGTCAATTTTAATGAAGGAAAGTTTGGTTAATTCTGTCATTTCTATTCCTAAACCCTGTCATTTTGGGATCAAAAAATGGATCCTAAATCATCCTTAAAGCCCTAGGTCCCCCATTCTTTAACTCTAAATTTTCATAAGGCGAAACTCTCTCTAGAAAAAGGAAAGTAAGCTAGGGTTTTTGAGGTTCATCTCAAGGGCTTCAAATCCACTTCGTCCTAAGGTTTCCAAGGTATGTAACTTGATTTATAGGCACCCTTCATCAAATAAACTTCCCTTTAAAGTATTTTACCTTTTTTTGGAGTTTTGTAAGATATTATGTATGTTTTTGATGATTTCATGATGCTTTATATTATTAAATTATATTAATGATATCATATCATATTTACTAAGTATATGCATGTTTTGAGCTATTGATGATGACCCCAATGATGAGTTTTTATAATGATGAAGTGTGGGCATTTTCCTTGGTCCTTAAATGAGGAATATCCTTATGATTCATGTGATTTATATTTGATCTATTTAAAAAGCTTAGCCCATCTATTTTTCAACTGAAGCTTTGCATGATTTATAATGATGATTCAGGCATTTAAGTTATGTTTTCAAATAATGATTCTCAATGATATAAGAATGTTGACAATTTCCCTAAATATGTTTAAGAAAAGTCCCTAAGATGAAAAGATGATTCTAACTTGGTGGTTCCTAAGTTTGAGCTACTCCTATGATTGTTACTTATGATTCTTAGTTATATTTTAAAGATTCCATCTTAGCAACGAGAGAACTTGGTATTGAGTTTCATTCCGTTAGTTGAGGCATGACCCATAAAAAGATATATCGCAAAGTCCACAACTATGTGCCACCATAGTAGACCTTATAGGGTAGGCTAATGGATTCACGTAGGCTGGTTGGTTAGTAAGATGCATGCAAAGTTGATAGAGCTCCACCTGGCAAGTGGTATCCCCGTTCCAACGTAGGGGGTTATGTTGAATTCCATGTAGTAACTCATATGGTCTTAGATGCCGGTAAGGTCTACTCTAACAATTTTATAATTCTATATTATGTTTTGCATTACATGTACTTTCTCATGCATTGACACTTTTTAATATGGGCTATATTCCTTGTTCATGCATAAGATCACTTTATGTATCTTTAATATCGTATGTACTTATATGTTAGATTTATGAATGATGGCATTACAATTACATACATGCATTGCATCTCACATGCTTAGTACATTCTATCATACTAATGCATAGTTTTCCTGTATGATTTAACCATGTAGGGACGGGCACTCCTCCACTGGCTCATGGCTAGTATTCACCATTCACGACTAGCACTTTTATTGGTGGTGAGCCCTTAGTTTGGAACATATCATTTTCTTTTCTACCTTGTATTTATTTTTTAAACGATGTATTTATGGCCTATTGTGGCTTTTAATTTCTATGTTGTACAATTATGAAGTCTTTTCTATTGATGGAAATGGATCGTATTATTTCAGTCCACCTATGAATTGGTTGGTATGCTCATGAAGAAAGCGTGATAGTTGTTCTTATTGCTTTTTAATGTTGCTACATTGCTCATAAAAAGGCCCATTGTACCTTTCCCCTTATTTTCCGTAACTGTATTAATTGAATGCTTATGAATGCGTAAAATGCTTGAGATGGCTTGGGTGAGGTGCCTTCGGATATCTCATTCGCCATGTGACGACTAGGCCCATAGGTCATGTCGTTACAAACTTTGTATTAGAGCACCAAGTTTTAAAATGTTCCTCGGATGTTCATGCATACCCCATGGCATAGAGTCTCATTCACGGTTGTGAAGCACACCACTATCTTGAGTGATAGATCATGAGATGGTTTAGGAAAGTCTTCAATTCTTTCTTATTCATGTCGTTCCATAGAGTTGAATAAAGTTTTCCATTAACTAATAATGGCATTTTTCTTGTTTTAAAAGCATGCCACCAGGAAGAGCTTCCCATCAACGAGGCATTATGGAGAAACAAGTCCCTCTACTCCAATAAGTTGATGGAGTGTCTTATGCAAAGTTTTGAGCTTCCTTCACATTGTTAGACTAAGAAGTTGCCAATCAGGAAAATCGCGAGATAGTCGTTCCCCCCAAAGTGTCTACTCTAGCAGCTAGAGTGTATGCCTTCATATGGATGAACCCACCAAACTTTTATGGGTCTAAGATGGAGGAGGAACCTACTGATTTCATTGAAGAAGCTTATCGGGTAGTTGTGAAGATGGGCATTCCATTAGAGGAGAAAGCCATGTTGGTGGCTTGCCAACTCAAAGTGGTTGCGAAAATTTGGTATGAACAATGGGAGGGGGAGAAGGGCCGAGAAGCAGGTCCTATCGGTTGGGAAGAGTTCAAGTGTGCTTTCTTAGACCGGTTCTTCCCAATTGAACTTAGGGAGGTGTAGATCTAAACTTTATCAATCTTAAGCAACGACCCATGAGCGTGAGGGAGTATGCCCTCAAATTCACCAAGCTATCAAAGTATGCTCCCTTTATGTTCGTGGATCCTAGGGATTGAATGAGCAAGTTCATCTTCGATATCTCAGAGTTGTTGTCCAAGGAATGCAAGATGGCCCTGTTGGTGAAAGAGATGGACATTTCCCGCTTCATGATGTACGCAGAGCAATTTGAAGAAGAGAAGCTTCAAAAGAGGGCAAGGGATTCCAAGAGGGTTTGAGCTGATGGTGAGAGCTTCTTGCACCAAAGGAGTGGTGATCACAAGTTCCAAGGTGGAAAAAAGTAAGGTGGTCAAGGATCCACCAACCCTCCTTCTCGTCGAACTACAAAGGACAAGTGGGTTGCTCCTAAGCCCCAAATCCCTAGTTGCCCAAAGTGCGAAAGACTCTTTTAGGGAGAATGCATAGTTGGGTCCAATACTTGCTTCAAATTTTGGAATCCCGACCATCATGCTAGGGATTGTAGAAGTGCGTTGCAGCATAAGGCCCCAAATCCAAGGTAGGCAAGCTCAAGGTTCCCAAAGGACCAACCAGTTCTATGATCTTCATGTTCACTAAGAGGTTGAAGAGGCTCCAGATATATTATCAGTGGTATGTTAAGAATTTTTTTATTATGATGCATATGTACTCTTAGATCCAGGAGCGAATTTTTCATTTGTCAGCCCATTCTTGTTAATAAGTTTTATGCATGTCCCAAATTTCTCTTTGAGCCCTAAAAGGTAACTAACCCAGTAGGAGGGTCTATTATACCTCAAAAAGTCTATAGGAGTTGTTCCAAGTCCATCTTGCATAAAAAGATCCCTTGATCTAGTTGAGCTTTACATGGAAGACTTAGATGTGATTCCCGAGATGGATTGGTCGCATACTTCATGTGCTTCCATTGACCATAGAACCCATAAGGTCAATATCCAATTACCAAATGAGCCAATTCCTTAGTGGGAGGGTAGTAACTCTTCATGTAGGTGTCGATTCATTTCTTTCTTGAAAGACCAAAACATAGTTTCCAAAAGGTGCATCTATCAGCTAGTGACACTTAAAGATGTCACCTCTAATGTTCCTTCTATTGAGTTGGCCCCCATTGTTAATAAGATTTCCTATGTCTTTCTAGATGAGTTATCGGGTATTCCTCATAAAAGGGAAATAGAATTTGGTATATACCTCTTACACTATACTCAACTGATCTCAATCCCTCCATAGTGAATGACACCCCAAATTTGAGAGAGCTAAAGGATAAGTTGAGGGACTTTCTTTGTGAAGGGTTTCACGAGGCCTAGCCGGTCTCCATGAGGTTCTCTAGTTTTATTTGTAAGGAAGAAAGAGGGGTTGCTCCGGATGTGCATTGACTACTGACAACTAAATAAGGTCAAAATCAAGAATAAGTATCACTTTCTGAGAGTAGATGATTTGTTTGATCAATTTCAAGGTGCTACTCACTTCTCCAAATATGACTTGAGATCCGGTTATCACCTATTAAGGGTGAGAAAAAGTGACATTCCTAAAATGGTATTTTGTACTAGGTATGGTCAATTTGAATTTGTGATGATGTCGTTTGGTCTCAAGAATGCACCGACGATATTTATTGACCTCATAAATAGGGTGTTCTTGTCCTACCTCTACATATTCATCATGGTGTACATTGATGACATCCATATCTACTCTCGAGGTGAGCAAGAGCATGTGGAACAATTGATGGTGGTATTGCAAACCCTAAGGGAGCAGACGTTTTACGCAAAGTTTGATAAATGCGAGTTTTGCCTAGATGAGGTTGCCTTCCTTGGGCATGTGGTATCTAGTGAGGGTATCAAAGTTGATCTTAAAAAGACTGATGCAGTGAGAAATTGGCCAAGACCATTTACTCCTACCAACATAAGGAGTTTCTTAGGCCTAGTCAGTTATTATAGAGGGTTTGTACAAGATTTCTCCACTATTTCATCCCCACTGACAAAGTTGACACAAAAGAAAGCTAAGTTTGTATAGATGGATAAATGTTAGAAATGTTTCCAAACTTGAAAGGATCGACTAACTTTAGGCCCAATATTGACACTACCAGAAGGAAATGATGGGTTTGTTGTGTATTATGATGCATCAAGGACTGGGTTGTGTTGTATGCTAATGTAAAATTGTAAGGTTATTATGAATGTCTCAGGGCAATTGAAAGTGCATAAGAAGAATTACCCAACTCATGATCTTGAGCTCGCTGTGGTGGTGTTTGCCTTGAAAGTTTGATGGCATTACTTGTATGCAGTTCAAGTGGATGTCTTCACCGACCACAAGAGCCTCCAACATGTGTTCACCCAAAAGGATTTCAATTTGAGACAACGAAGGTGGTTGGAGCTACTCAAGGACTATGACATGAACATGAAATATTAACCCGAAAAAGCTAATGTTGTAATTGACGCCCTTAGTACAGTTCCCATGGGTAGCATGTCTCACCTTGAAGATGATGAAAAAAGGGAGTTGGCCCAAGAAGTTCATAGGTTGCCTAGACTTGGAGTAAGATTGAGTGAGTCTGGAAATTATGGTGCAATGGTTCTCCATGACCGCATCCTCTTTTGTTAAGGAGGTTAAGGCTAAGCAGGACCTTAATCCCCCCTTGGTTGTGTTGAAAGCCTTAGTGAAGGATGGAAAGATACAAGTTGTCTAACAAGCAGGAAATGGTGCTCTCCAATATCAAATGAGATTATGCATACCTAATGATTGTTAGTTGAAGAAGTTGATCATGCAAGAAGCTTATACCTATTCATATTCCATTCATCCCATCACTACAAAGACGTTTAAAGACTTAAGGGAGATCTTCTGGTGTGGAATAGATTGAGAAAGGACATTACTCAATTTGTGTCCAAATTCTCTAATTGCCAACAAGACAAAGTTGAAACCAAAGGCCGGTGGCCAAGCACAAGAAATTGATATTCCTAATTTAGAGTGGGAATTGATAAATAGGGACTTCATAATGGGTTTTCCAAAGAAGAAAAAAACGTTTTGGCTCCATATGGTGATAGTTGACTGCATGAAGAAGTTGGCTCACATTTTACCAGTCAAGACTACATTCAGTGCTGAAGATTATGCCCACCTGTATATTTGAGTGTTGGTGACGTTTATGGGATCTCGTTGTCTATTATGTTGTATAGTGGAGTCCAATTTGCCTCTCACTTTTAGAATTCCTTCCAAAAGGGGCTTGGTAATAAGGTGAAGTTTACTATTCCTTTTCATCCCCAAATGGATGAGTAAGCCAAATGGACTTTTCATACATTGGAGGACTGTTGAAGATTTGTGTGTTTGAGTTCAAGGGGATTTGGGATGAACATTTTCCACTGATTAAGTTTGCCTACAACAATAGCTTTCATATATGTATTGGATGGCACCATTTGAGGTGTTGTATCATAGATAGTGTAGATCACCCAACAAATATTTCAAAGTAAGCGAGGTTGCATTAATACGACCGAACTTGGTGATGAATTCTATGGAGAAAATTAAAAGCATACGATAAAAGTTTCAAATGCCCCAAAGCCGACAAAACTCCTACTGTGATGTGAGAAGAAGGGAACTTGAATTCTTAGTTGGTGATTGGGTTGATTTGAAGGTATCTCAAATGAAAGGTGTGATCTGGCTTTGTAAGAGGAGAAAAATTGAGCCCATGATTTATAGGGCCTTACAAGGTTATGAGAAAAGTGGAAAAGTGTCATATGAGTTGGATCTACCCAATGAGATGCATTTGATTCATCCAGTTTTTCATGTGTCAATATTGAGGAAATTCACAAGTGATCCAAATTTCATAGTCCCATTGCATGATGTGAACATTGAAGAGGATTTTAGTTATGAAGAGGTACCGATTGAGATTCTAGACCAACAAGTAAAAAAGCTAAGGAAGAAGGAGGTTGCATCCATCAAAGTGCTTCGGAGAAATCAACAAGTTTAGGGTGTTACATAGGAAGTGGAAGCGGATATGATGAAGAATTTTTCATATCTATTCCACTCTACTCGAACCTAAGGTATTAAGCGATTCTTCTTAGAACCTCAAATTCTGTGCATTTTATTTTTTCATGATGTTTGCTTTTATTTCCTTACTTATGGACTATTTTGAGACATGATTTGAAAGTAAGTTTTGACACCTTTGTGAACTGATGTTTAAGCTATATTTTTGCATGCATACTGGGTTATTAGCTTATAGTTTACTCTGTAAAGCCTGCCTTTAAGTACATTCGGGGAAGAATCTTCCCAAAGCGGAGATACTGTAACGACCCCCAATTTAGGAGCCTAAGAGTGCAGGAAGTTGGCCCAAGAAATGACCTGCATTTTAGTTTATGGGGTTGACTTACGGCCTCCAGGTGGTTTTACGAAGCTTAGGTCGGTTCTTAAAGATAGAACTTCAGGAAAGGGTAAAGTTTCCAAGTGTGGGGTAACCCACAGACCAAGTGACGGCTTGTAGGATATATTATAGTTTGTAGATAGGGTCGTGAGTAAAACTATCAGACATGAAGGAAATTTGGAGTTTGTGGGAAGGTGACATATGTGTTAGCATCATGGTCCATAAATTATTGTATGACCCATTGAGTGCTTTGTAGAATAAGACCAAGAAAATAGGAAAAATGTCTTAGTATGGAACGACTCTATGAGACGAACCACGACCTGTAAGGTGTTACATGGCCTGTAATAAGGTTTCATGGTCCTGAGTCAAATAAAATCAGTTTCACAGATTATAGAAAAGTCACCGAACGGACGTGACTTACAACCCGTGGGTTGACCTACGACCCATAAATAGGATTTTGTAGGTTTAATCCTGTAGTTTTAATGATGGACATTTTTGTCAATTCAATCATTTCTATTCCTAGACACTGTCATTTTGGGATTGAAGAAGGGACCCTAAATCAGCCTTAAAGCCTTGAGTCCCTCATTCAATCCCTCATTCTTCAACTCTAAATTTTGCTAAGGCACAATGTTTTCTAGAAAAGGGCAAATGTCACGACCCGGGGTCAGGGCCTAGATGTGACACGGCAAATAGGGACCCGAGAGTCCCCAAACAATCATCATATATCAAAAATCCACATAATTGGTTCAAATGGTATCTAAACACATGTAACAAAATGACAGAAAATGAAGCTCGGGAATCCATTCATTTAGATAAGCAAAAGATTTACAGAGTGCCCAACATTTGCCTCTAGTCAAGGAATAGGGGCTAGGACATGTTCGGGGCTCACCCTCAAGCAAATGAATATACAAAATACACACAATAAATAACGAGCTGGCCACGGAAGACGGGGCTCACCGCAAAAGAAGTCTTCAAGGACGGACTATTTGTCCAGTGGCTGGTATCCAAACTACTCGGTCCCTACATGTTAAAATCATGTAGGCATAGAGTATGCATTACTACGTTTGAATATACTAAGTATGTGCGCATGCAATGCATATGACTTACCGGATCCGCATACCAATGTTTGATGATATGGGCACATAATATACAAGGATCATATAAGCAATGGAATTTAATATACAAGATGCCATAGAATGCACGATGCATGCAATGCGATAATGCACTTATATAACGGGGATGGACTATAACCGACAACCCAAATCCATGAGAGCTATTACACGAATTGGACTGATCGGAACCTCCCACCGGTAGGGAGAAGATTACTTGAAAAAGGTAATCTACATCACTCCTTACGAAACACACCATTTTGGGGATGGTCACCTTCCTTATGGAAATCACCATTTCGGAAGGATTTCACAAGAATCATATCAAAATGTCAATACATAAGCAAGATAAACGAATATCATCCGTCCCTATGTTGGCACATAGTTCAAGGAAAGGGAGAGGACCCCCAATCCATCGGTCTAAGCCAACAACATCCTTCTAGAATACTTGTATATATATATATGCAAGTGCTTTCAAGAGACTCAAGTATCCATTTCATAAATGTTCGATGTACGTATAGACTCAAATGCCAAAATCACAAGATCAAGATCAAGGTTCTAGTGCAAGGAATAGCTCAACTATGTGTACAAGGTGGTGCAAGCACCCAAGATGCTCAAAGAGCCAAAGCGAAAGACATATATGTGCTCATATTTTGTCATAACCCATATTTTACCAAAATCATATCACAAGGCATAATTGGGTCTATCCCACTTTAAAATTTCCATGTAGACAGATGATCATGAGTTCAATGCAAGGCATGATGCAGGGATGGAATGGGTAATGTAGAGTAAATTCTAAAATTAGCAATATAATATGAAGTCTAGGAAATTCTGAATAAAAATTCATATGAAAATAGTAGTATAGATCACCCATGCATAATACCATCTTTAAGGGACATGCATGTTTAAGATTTGCATAATTCAGAGTGATTCATCATACTAGAGCTTAATAAAACTATAAATTCAGAATAATGTACAACCTATGCATTGACCCAAGCTAACAAGGTCAAATAGTAAAAACTTACATTTAAGGTGACTAAAACTTCATAAAATGAGTTGAAAGAATTTTTGGGTCTTCTTGGTTTAAAGGAACCAAGAATCAACCCAACATACCTGACTTGAAGAGGAATTTGAGGAGAAAATAAACTCCAAATTGAAGGCCTGAACTTGGTGGAATTCTTGTAGGAGTATTTTAGAGAGAGTGAGGAGAAATGAGGAAAATGGCTGAAACGTTGAAGGTATTCAGCTAATTTAGAGGCTTAGGAGGGGTGGAAATTCCCAAATTCACGTTTAAAATAACCAAAATTTCAAAAATGCCATTAATGAAAACGACCCAAATTTGGTTTGTCTCGGTCACACGGTCCGTTACACGGTCTGTGTAGCTTCACACGGACCGTGAACAGGGCCGTGGTCCAGGACTTAGAACTCTCAGAGGCAAAACTTCCCTGAACTAAGTAGCACCACATAGACAAGTGCACAGACCATCTGGAGTCACATGAATTGTAACCCCGTCCGTGTACAAGTAACTCTCCACATAGAAACTAAACGGATGGTCACATGGACCGAGTGAAGGTCCGTGTAACTTTGCTTGGAAAATTTCCCAATGGGGAGTTGATCAAGTGTCACTCCACGGGAGGCAATACAGACCATGTGGCCCCACATGGGCCATGTGGTCTCCTCCATGAAGTGATACCTTGTAGCTTTCCTGGGGAAAATTCCAGGCCTCAAGGCGATGCCGGTGAGAGAAAAATCTAGGGCTTTACATATTCTCCCTCTTGGGAACATTCCTCCCCGAATGTGCAAGAACAAGGCTTGAAAGGATATAGTTAGGGCAAGATACATTTGACACAAGATACAATGCATAATTCAAATCAAAATAAAAAAGTTTTGTACCAAAAGCATCATGCAAAACTATAGTTTAAGAACCTTAAGCTCATATCGAAATTGCATCCAAATCACTTGTAAAAGAAAAAGATCTTTTAGTGCATACGTATGCATGTCATGTCATGAGACTCATGAAGGCAAGAAATGGCACCAATAGATGAGGAAGATTCCTAGTAACTTATGCTTGAGTAGATTGGAAAAGATGGGGGTATCATTTCATCATGTCCAACTCCGCCTCCCAAGTGGCACTCTCCACTTGTTGGTTTCTCCAAAGTACTTTCTCCGAAACCACATCCTTGTTACGGAGCCATTTTACTTGCCTATCCAATATTGCCACAGGCACTTCGTCATACGACAAATTTTCTTCAACCTCAATACCTTTCAAAGGCACGATGGTACTAGGATCACCAATTAGCTTCTTCAACATAGATACATGGAAGACCGGATGAATGGAACTCAAATCCGGAGGTAACTACAACTTGTAAGCCACAATTCCAACCCGCTCAAAAATCTCATAAGAACCAACATATTGGGGGCTTAGCTTTCCCTTCTTACCGAAACGCATCACACCCTTCATAGGTGAAACTTTCACATACACCCAATCCCCGACATGAAATTCAAGGTACCTCCTCCTAACATCCTAATAGGACTTTTGACGACTTCGGGCCACTTAAAATCTTTCCCTAATCACCTTCACATTCTCCATAGCATCCAATACCAAATCCGAGCCAACTATGGCCATCTCTCCCAACTCAAACTACCCTACCAATGACCTACACCTTCTCTCATACAACGCTTCAAATGGCGCCAAACCAATGCTAGCATGGAAACTATTATTATAAGCAAACTCGATGAGTGGAAGATGGTCATCCCAATTCCCCTTAAACTGCAACATACATTCCCTCAACATATCCTCCAAGGTTTGAATAGTCCTCTCCGCTTGGCCATTGGTTTGAGGGTGAAAAGCGGAACTCAACTTAATCTTGGTCCCAAGGACCTTCAGAAAAGACCTCCAAAAGTGGGAAGTGAATTGAACACTATGATCCGATATGATGGATCTAGGTACACTATGCAGCCCTACCAACTCCTGGATATACAACCTCGCATAGTCCTCAGGCATTGAATGTAGCCTTGACCGGTAGAAAATGAGCCGATTTCATCATTCGATCCACAACAACCTAGATACAGTTGAATTGCCTTCGTGTCCGAGGCAATCTAACCACAAAGTCCATATTCAGATCCTATCATTTCCATGTGGGAATTTCAATGTCATGGGAAAAACCATAGACCTTAGGTGGTCTAGCTTCACCTGCTGACACTCGGGCATTCAGACACGAACTTAGCAATATCCCTCTTCATACAATGCCACCAATACACCTCCTTCAGATCCCGGTACATCTTTGTAGACCCCATGTGAATGGAGTAATGAGAGTTGTGAGCCTCACTCATAATCACTCTTCTATTACCATCCACATCAGGAACACAAAGCCGGTCTTAGTACCGGAGCACGCCATCTCCCCCTTGGGAGGATACCTCAATCTCCTTTGCAGCAACCAATGTCTTCAACTCCTACGACGATGGGTCTAGATCTTGCTTAGCTCTTACCTCGTTCGCCATGAAAGATTTTTTCCCATTCTGAACACGAATACCACCCTCGCTGGAATCAGCTAACCTGACACCCAACCTAGCCAATCGGTGAACATCCCTTGCCAATTCCTTCTTTCCATCACCAACATGCGCTACGCTTCCCAAATATAAGCTACTAAGAACGTCAGCCACAACATTGGCTTTGCTCGGATGATATAGAACGCTCATATCATAATCCTTCAGAAGCTCCAATAACCTACTTTGCTTTAATTTAAGATTCCTTTGGGTGAAAACATATTGCAAACTCTTGTGATCGGTGAACACATCAACATGAACCCCATACAAATAATGTCTCCAAATCTTCAAAGCAAAGATCATCGCTGCCAATTCAAAGTCATGCATGGGGTAGTTTTGTTCATGCACCTTCAACTGTATTGATGCATACATTATCACTTTACTATTCTACATAAACACACAACCCAGTCCGATCCGTGAGGCATCACAATACACTACGAACCCCACTGAACGATTCGGTAAGGTGAAGACGGGAGCTGACATAAGCTGGTCCTTTAAAGTTTGAAAACTTCTCTCGTATTCATCCGACCATATAAATTTAGCCTGCTTCTGGGTCAACTTGGTCAATTGAGATGGAATAGATGAGAATCATTCCACGAACCTTCTTTAGTACCCGACAAACCCAAGAAAACGGTGGATATCTAAAGGAGTCAATGGTCTAGGCCAATTCCTCATAGCCTCTGTTTTCCTCAGATCCACCTTGATATCGTCTCCGGACACCATACGAACGAGGAAGGCCACTTCGCCCAACAAGAATTCACACTTGCTAAACTTGGCATACAATTTCTTTTCCCTTAGAGTTTAAAGGGCCATCCTCAAGTGATTCTCGTGCTCCTGTTCACTTTGGGAGTAAATGAGAATATAGTCAATGAAGACCACCAAAAAGCTGTTTAGGAATGGTTTAAAAACTCGATTTATCAAGTCCATAAATATGGCCGGAGCATTAGTTAGGCCAAACTACATCATCACAAATTCGAAATGCCCATACCAAATTCGAAAAGCTGTTTTGGGGATATCATATTCCCTAACCTTCAAATGATGATCCCCAGAACAGAGATTAATTTTTGAGAAGTGAGTGGCACCTTGATGTTGATCAAACAAGTCATCAATCCTAGACAACGGGTACTTGTTCTTAAAAGTCACTTTATTCAGCTACATGTAGTCAATACACATTCCGAGGGACCTGTCCTTCTTCCTCACAAACAACACTGGGGCACCCCATGATGATGTACTGGGCTGAATGAAACCCTTTTCCAATAGGTCCTTTAACTACTCTTTTAACTCTTTCAATTCTGTCGATGCCATTTGATACGGAGGAATAGAGATAGGCTGAGTGTCTGAAAGGAGATCTATGCTGAATTCTATCTCTATATCCTGAGGAATGCCCAGTTAGTCTTCGGGAAACACATCCAAAAATTCATTCACCATAGGGATCGACTCGAGATTAGGCACTCCAGAATCCGTATCCTTGACCCTCACAATATGATAGATGCACCTCTTAGAAATCATTTTTCGCGCCTTGAGGGAGGAAATAAACTAACCTTTATTAGAGGAGTCACCACCCTTCCATTCAAGAACATGGTCACTAGGAGGTTGGAACTGGACTTTCCGGGTTCTACGATCTATGGAAACATAAGATGCATGCAGCCAATCCATTTCGAGAATCACATCAAAATCAAACATCTCAAGCTCCACAAGATCACATGGAAAACGTTTATGCAACACAGCAACAGGGTATCCATGGTAGACTCTATGAGCAACAATAGATTCACCATGGGGGTGTAGACCGAGAAAGGCTCCCTTTAAATCTGGGGGCTCAAACCGAACTTAACAGCCAACAGCGGAGTCACAAAAGAAAAGTTTGCACATGGGTCAAGCTAAACATAAGCATCAAAATCAAAGACTTTCAACATACCAGTCACGACATCTCGAGCTTCCTCGACATCCTAGCGGGCGTAGAGTACATAGAACCTGTTGTTCCTTGGGGCAGTACCTTAGGGACCCCTTTGTTGACCATGCCTGCCTTTGGCTACCTGACCTTGTCCTTTGCGTGCATTCCTAGCGCAATCAGCAACTTTATGATCCTTACTCCTGCATCCATAGCAAAGGCCCAAATCCCTCCTGCAGGCACCTGTGTGGGGTTTCCCACACTTGTCACACATAGGATATCCTGGTCCACCACCCACCGGTAACCTGGGAGGGGGTGCCCGAGCATTGGCTACCCGACCTCTTGAACCTTGGCCCTGTTGGAAGCGACCAAGTCCAACATTTCTAGCACCAGAGAACCTACTGTGAAAATGGGCTCTTTTTGGATTATGTATCCTTTTCTCTTTGATTTTCTCCCCTTCGATTTGCTCACCATACACCATGAGTCTGACAATATCCATGTCCCCAATCAGCATAGCAGTACGATATTCTTTCACAAGCAAGTTAGAAATACCCGAAACAAATTTGTGCATCCTTGAACGGGGATCGGCCACTAGGGACGAAGCATATTTGGAAAGCTTTGTGAACTTCAGGGCATACTCCCTCACACTCATACTCCCCTGCTTGAGGTTGATAAACTTAGTCATTCTGGCCTCCCTTAGCTCAAGGGGGAAGAAGCAATCAAGAAAGGCAGATTTGAACTCTCCCCTTTTAGCATCACAACCACAGAACCTCTCTAAAGCCTACTGAATTTGCCACACCTGAGCTACATCCTTCAGCTGGTAAGCAGTCAGTCCAGCTTTTTCCTCAGAAGAGACGCCACTAATATTCAGTATCTTTGAGAGCTTATCAATGAACTCTTAAGAGTCCTCATTAGCCCTCAAAAAATAGAACTCCAGAGGATTCATCCGGGTGAAATTCCTCACAATAGATGCAGGTGTAGGGTCCCATGGCAAATTAGCTTGCCTTACCTGAGCAGTCACCACCTGTGCAAGCATGGCAAAAGCAGTGTGGAATTCACTGTTAGAGATAGGCTCCTCCATATGCTCGCGAGGGTCTGATCTTTATCACCGGATCCGGCCTATGTAGAGGGATTCTTCCTCAAGGCACCTGCTGAAATAGAATAACGACATTGGTAAGTAAGGGGATTGCATAAACCGGTCACAACATGATACAAGACATGAAGAAGTAAGGAATTTCCTAGTATGTCTCTGTAGCCTCCCACTCATAGGTATGGTACACTTCACACCCATGAAGAGGGCTCGACTCAACGCGGCATGTTGGGCTCCGAGGACCATTAGAAACCTAGGGATCTGATACCATCTTTTTTCACAACCCGGGGTCAGGGCCTTGATGTGGCACGATGAATGTGGACCCGAGAGTCCCCAAGCAAGCCTCATATATCAAAATCCACATAATTGGTTCAAACGTATCGAAACACATGTAACAAAATGACAGAAAATGAAGCTCGAGAATCCATTCATTTAGATAAGTAAAAGATTTACAGAGTGCCCAATGTTTGCCTCTAGTCAAGGAATGGGGGCCAGGACAAGTTCCGGCTCACCCTCAAGCAAATGAATATACAAAATACACATAAGAAATAACTAGCATGCCTCCGGAAGACGGGGCTCACCGTAAAAGAAGTCTTCAAGGATGAACTATTCGTCTAGCGGTTGTTATCCAAACTGCTCAATCCCGACATGGTAAAATCATGTACGCATAGAGTATGCGTTAGTATGTTTGAATGTACTAAGTATGCGGGCATGCAATGCATATGACTTACCAAACCTGCATACCAATTTTAGATGACAATGTCACATAATGTACAAGGACCATATAAGCAATGGAATTTAATATACAAGATGCCATGGAATTCATGATGCGTGCAATGCGATAATGCACCTATATAATGGGGATGGACTATAACCGACAACCCATATTCATGCGAGCTATTACATGAATTGGACCGATTGGGACCTCCCATCGGTAGGGAGAAGATTACTTACCAAGGGTAATTTACATCACTCCTTATGGAACACACCATTTCGGGGATGGTCACCTTCCTTACGAAAATCACCATTTCAGAAGTATTTCGCAAGAATCATATCAAAATGTCAAGACATAAGCAAGATAGACGAATCTCTTTGTCCCTATGTTGGCACATATTTCAAGGAAAGGGAGAGGACCCCCAATCCATCCGTGCTAAGTCAACAACATCCCACTAGAATACATACATACATATATATATATATATATATATATATATATATATATATATATATATATATATATATATATATATATATATATTGTATGTATATATATATATGCAAGTGCTTTCAAGAGAGTCAAGTATCCATTTCATAAACGTTCGATGTACGTATAAACTCAAATGTAAAAATCACAAATTCACGATCAAGGTTCTAATGCAAGGAATAGCTCATCTACGTGTACAAGATGGTGCAAGCACCCAAGATGCTCAAAGAGCCGAAGCATAAGTCATATATGTGATCATATTTTGTCATAACCCATATTTTACCAAAATTATATCACAAGACATTATTAGATCTATCCCTCTTCAAAATTTCCATGTAGACCAATGATCATAAGTGCAATGCAAGGCATGATGCAGGGATGGAATGCGTAATGTAGAGTAATTTCTAAAATTAGCAATATAATATGATGTATAGAAAATTCACAATAAAAATTCATATGAAAATAGTAGTATCGATCACCCATGCGTAATACCATCTTTAAGGGACATGCATGTTCAAGATTTGCATAATTCAGAGTGATTCATCATACTAGAGCTTAACAAAACTATAAATTCGGAATAATTTACAACCCATGCATTGACCCAAGCTAACAAGATCAAATAGTAAAAACTTGTATTAAGGTGACTAAAACTTTATGAAATAAGTTAAAAGAATTTTTGGGTCTTCTTGGTTGAAAGGAACCAAGAATCAACCCCACATACCTGATTTGAAGAGGAACTTGAAGAGAAAATAGACTCCAAATTAAAGTCCTTGACTTGGAGGATCCTAGAGAGAAGTTGGAGGAATTCTTGTAGGAGTATTTTAGAGAGAGTGAGGAGAAATGAGGAAAATGGCTGAAATGTTGAAGGTATTCAGCTAATTTAGAGGCTTAGGAGGGGTGGAAATGCGCAAATTCACATTTAAAACAACCCAAATTTAAAAAATGTCATTAATGAAATGGACCCAAATTTGGTCCATCTAAGTCACATGGTCCTTGTAGGTTCACATGGACCATGAACAGGGTCGTGGTCCTGGACTTAGAACTCTCAGAGGCAAAATTTCCCCGAACTAAGTAGCACCACACAGACAAGTGCACGGACCATCTGGAGTCACACGGACCGTGACCCCGTCCCTGTATAGGTAACTCTCCACACAGAAACTAAATGGATGGCCACATGAACCATGTGGAGTCACACAGACCGTGTGAAGGTCCGTGTACCTTTGGTTGGAAAATATCCCAACGGGGAGCTGATCAATTGTCACTCCACAAGAGGCCATACGAACCATGTGGTCCCACACGTGTCGTGTGGGCTCCTCCGTGTAGTGATACCTAGTAGCTTTCCTAAGTAAAATTCTAGGCCTCAAGGCGATACCGGTGAGAGAAAAATCTGGGCTTTACAGAAAGCAAGCTAGGTTTTCCAAGGTTCATCTCAGGGGCATTAAATTCATTCTCCCTAAGGTTTCCAAGGTACGTGAGTTGATTTTTGGGTAGCCTTCCAACCAGAAAGTTCCCTTTTAAGTATTTTACCTTTATTTTAAGTTCCTTTAAGATATTATGCATGCTTATGATGATGTTAAGATTTTTTATGTTATTAAATGATATTCATGATATCCCATGTTATTTTACCAAGTATAAGCATGTTTTGAGTTATTGATAATGACCCCAATGATCAATTTTGATAATGATGAAGTGTGGGCGTTTTCTTTGCTCCTTAAAAGGGAAATTTCTTAATAATTCATCCGATTTATGATTTTTCCATTTAAAAAGCCATACCTACCTAGTTTTCAAGTCAAGCTTTGTATGATTTATGATGATGATTACACCATTGAAGTTAAGCTTAAAATAATGAATTTTCAAAGGTATAAGCATGTTTACAATCACCCTAAATATGCAAGTAAGGTCCCTATGATGAAAGGACAATTCTTACTTCGTGCTTCCTAAGTTTGAGCTACTCCTATAGTTGCTACTTATGATTCTAAATTATTTTTTAAATATTTTGTGGGATAACTTAGCATCATATGGACATGGGATTGGTTTCCATTGCATTTTTTGAGGCATTACCTATAAGAATCTAAATCTCAAAGTCCCTAACTAAGTGTAACCATAGGATTCCTTATTGGCTAGGCTAGTGGATCTACATAGGCCATTTGTGTTATTAAGATGCATGCAAAGTTGATGGAGCTCCGCACGGGAAGTGGTCTTCATGTGCCAACGTATGGGTTATGTTAGATTCCATGAGAAGCTCACATGGTTTCATATTGGGCTATATTCCTTATGGATGCTTAAGCTCACTTTATGTATCTTTCATGTCATATACACTTTTATGATACATATATGAATGATGACATTACAATTTCATACATGCATTATATCTCACATACTTAGTATATTCCAATGTACTAACACATATTTTTCCTACACGATTTAACCATGTAGGAACAGGCCCTACTCAATCGGCTTGTGGCTAGTATTCAGTGTTATCGAGTAGAACTTCTATTTGTAGTGAGACCTTTGGTAGGGAATATACCATTTTCTTTTCTACCTTGTATTCATTTTTGAGATGATGTATTTGTTTCCCTCTTGATTCTTTTACTTTCTATGTTGCACAATTATCAAGTTTTTTCTATTGATGGAGAGCGATTTTACCGGTTCCGTCCACCTATGTATTAGTTGGTATACTCATGGACAAAGTAGGGTAGTTGTTCTTATTGCTTTTTAATGTTGCTTCATTTCTCTTAGAAAGGTCGATAGTCCTTTCCCCCTTATTTTCCGCAAGTATATTAATTGGATGCCTATGAATGCTTAAGATGCGTGAGATGGCTTGAGTGAGGTGCCTTCTGATATCTTATTCATCGTGTGATGACTAGGCCCCTAGATCGGGTCATTACAATGTTCCACCATTGGAATGATGTTCATATTCTATGCCTTAATAGTGTGCTAATGGATCTATTTAACATTAATAATGGACACTCACCATGCTAGGATAAAGCCTAATGGGTGGGGTCAAATGATGGTTCTCTATCATGAGCCAAAAGTAATCGCAACTAAAGAAATATAAATAAAGAGGAAACAAACTCAAATGATATAAGAAATCTCCCAAAACCCTGGAGTCAAGATTACAAGAGCATCTAAAATGGTACTGAGGGGTAAATACAACTGTCTCGAAAGCAAATAGAATATTGACTCATAGTATCTGATACATAGTCTGAGAAATAAGAAAATAAAAAGAGGACCCAAACATCCACGGTGACTTAAAGTATGAGTATCACCGCTAAGACCTTTACGACATTGAAAATACTCGGATGGAGTGATCAATTACCCAGTACTAAAACATGTGTACGATTTGTTGGGAGGAAACAAAGTAGGAGTAAGTACACTGAAATGTACCTAGTACGTTCAACTAACTAGGTAAAAGAAACTGAACAAGTATGTAATAACAAAGAATCCTATCACCTGCATCAAAAGGTTTAGTGCACAATATAATATAGGCATGATTAATGGCAAATTATAGATGGTAAACCAATGCAATGAAGCAATGCAATGCAATCCATGGATGCAATGGCGTCGCAGTCCATCTATGAGATGAAATCACGACCAGCGCGGGGCTGATGTACACACCTATCGAGCCGAAGCTACAAAATAGAACTGGTGGGCATCACAGGCCATGTACTAAGATATATAGTAAGGCATTGGAGGCGATAACCAATGTCTTAACATGAATAATAATGTCTTAAATTATGCAAATGTCATGAGCAATGTGCGTAATAATGCATCCAAAATCAACTGTGTGCATACCAATGCACTTAGTCATATATAAAATGCGTGCATATTAATGCAACCCAATAAGAAGTAAGATTTTTGCATACCAAAGCACCCAATCCAGTATAAGATGTGTGCATGATAATGCAACAATGGAGTATAAGACCTGTGCATACCAATGCAACTAGTCAATATAAGGCATGTTCATGCCAATGCAACAAATGTGTATAGCATTATACAGCTGTACCATGTCCCATCTCATCACTAACTCACAAATAACCAGATGTAATTGAAACAAACTCTACAAATACCCCAAATGGGATCATAACTTTTAAGTTGATCACACTCATCATCAACTAGTAACCACATTAACTAACAACTATCTCAAGTCTTGATTAACTACATTTCCTCTCAATTTATTAATAGGATTGCCATGTTCTCAATATTCAGCATAACCAACTTGATATTCCTATAAAATTCAATCATCTCATGATATCAAATCATAATTCAATCTACATCTCACAATTATCAAATAAGCATGCTCAATAACTGAAACCCAGTTACAAAAAGGTTAGTCGAACCTAGCTCAATGCATAAACCGCACTCAGATAAGCTTTCAATCAACTCAAACTTTCAAATGATCCACGAATCATCAACTACCATCAAAAAAGTATATTACGCATCAAAAGGTGCATTTTGATACCCATATTGGCATAATTTAGGCTTAGGGACTAAATGGTAAAAATTAGGGCTACACTTCGAATGTCTCAAATCTGGAAATTAATTTTAGAATCATGTTCTATTCAAAAAATAGAGTTTATATGAGAAACTCCATTTAAAATCAAGCTTAAATTGAATGAGAATTTAATAGTTAAAATTTGGAAAACATAGTATAAATATCCCCAATTTTGGGTGATTAATTTCATGAAATCAAAGCTAAAATCAAGATAAGACTCATTGTAAATGAATAGTTTAGTATTAGAAACACTTACCCAACAAAAATCATTGAAAACCTTTCTTCAAAATAACCAAAAAAAGCTTACAAGTTCGAAAATGGATTAAAAATAGTGTTTCTCAAGTTAAAACTTTTCAAGCACAAGGAGTGCTCCGCGAACATGGAGCTTATCCCTCGAACACGAAGTGTAAAGCCCATACCTTCACAATCACAGAGGCTCATCTGTGAACGCGAGAAGAAAGTATCCTTACACCAGAAAATATGCAAAGTAACAATCACAAGTTTAACCAACTCGGAAAAGCCACTCAGAACTCATCTGAAATTAGAATATCACCAACTTTATATGTATTCATACCAGAAATAGCGATCTGGACTCAACGAACTTATCGGAAATCAGTTTTAAGGCGTTCTTGCCACATTTGTCGATTCAAGACAAATAAACTAGTCTAAAACTCAAAATACCAAAACTACCCTCGAAAACTTTGAAAATTATGAAGAGACAATTATTAGAGTTTGTTTCACCATCTAAAGCTACTGGAACTACCATAATTTCAATCCGAGCTTTTGTAGTCTGAATGGTTACCCAAGTCAAACTTTGATTTTAGAAATAATTAAAATTACAACTTTGGGCCTAAAAATCTCATTTTTAACTCCAAGTTCAGTTCTGCTACCTTTTGTAGTTCAGTTTCTACATTTTTGAGCTAATGGAATCGACAGAGCCCATCATCGACCTCTGAACCTCAATATGACACAAAAAGTCATTTTCACTAGCTTAAGCCTCTAAAATGCCAAACTTCATAATTTCAATTTTAAAACTGAGGATTTCAAATCCAACTATTCAAGCAGTTCAACTTAGGCCCAAAGCAACTTATAAAATGGTAAATTAGTAAATTTCATAGATAACGTAAAAAATGACTAACCAGGTCATTAAATCATTCACCACTAAACATTATGTTCGTTCTCGAACAAAAAGAAAAGATGAGTACCTGAAGCCTCAGAAAGACTAGGATATCTTGCCTACATGTCAGACTCCAACCCCCAATTGGCCTCATCACAAATCGGTATCACCATTGAACCTTCAAAGAAGGTATATCTTTGGATCTCGATATCCAAACCTTCTTGTCCAATATAGTTTTAGGTTACTCTTTAATGAAGAAATCTGGACCCAACTCAACAGAGTCATAATAAATCACATGGGACTCATCTAGAATGTACTACCATGAAAAACAGTATGAACATAAGAGTGTCGGTGGTAAAGCCAACTTATAGGCTACCTCACCGACTATCCTCAATATCTAAATTAGGCCAATGAATCTGGGACTAAGCTTTTCCCTCTTCCAAATCTCATCATACACTTTATGGGTAAGATTTTTAGCCAAACATTGTCACTAATGGAGAACTCAAGAGGCCTAACCCTCTTATCAGCATAATTTTTTAAGCAGTCAGAAGTTTACTATGAATTAGTTGGACCCGGTCCGTGGCATCCGGAAGCAAATCTACTCCCAATACCTCGGCTGACTTGATTCAAAACATCCTATCAGTGATCTACACCTCCTGCCATACAAGGACTCAAATGGTGCCATCTAGATGCTGGAATGGTAATTGTTGTTAGATGCAAATTCTGCCAATGATCAGTATTGGTCCTATCGAGGCCTGAAAATCAATAACACGGGCCCTAAGCATGTCCTCCAACATCTGAATGGTGCGCTCTAACTAACTATCAGTCCGAGTGTGAAAAGCTGAACCCAAATCCACTTTAGTACCCACACCACACTGTAGAGCCCGCCAAAAGTGAGAAGTGAACACAGACCCTCTGTCTGAGATTATACACACTTGCAAACCATGCAATCTAACAATGACCTTGATATTCAATCTACCCAACTACTTTGCACTATAGCTAGTCTTCGTCTGTATGAAGTATGCTAAGTTGGTCGATCGATCGAAGACCACCAAACTGAATCAAGCTTTCAAAAATTCATAGGAAAACCTGTTACAAAATCCATTGTCACTCTGTTCCACTTTCACTTGAGAATGGGCATCTTTTGCATCGCTCCACCGGTCTTTTGATGATCATACTTCACTGATTTTCAATTCAAACACTTTACCATAAACTCAGTTATGTCTCTCTTCTGACCACCCACCAATAATGCTGCGTAAGATCATGATACATCTTGGCCACACCTAGACGAATGAAATATCTAGCAAAATGGGCCTCCTCTAATATCAATCTCACCCAATCCCTAACATTAGGCATACAAACATTTTTATTTACCCTCAAAGCCCTATCAGAATTAATAGTAACCACCTTTGCTTAACCTCTCAACACTTTGCAATGAATCATGTATAATCTGGGGTCGTCAAACTAGTGAGCACATTGTTTATCAAGAAAAGAAGATCTAGCATCAACAAAGGTCAAAATACTCTAAGGAGGAGAAATATCAAACCGAACTATCTATCTAGCAAGCGACTTAACCCCCTAGGCTAAGTGCCTCTCCTATGCCCTCAAGAATGCCAAACTCCCTATACTAGTAGCCTTCCGGCTTCAAGCAACTGCCACCACATTAGCCTTCCCAGGGTGATATAGAATAGAGATATCATAGTTCTTAAGCAACTCCAACCACCCACGTTGTCTCATAGTTAGATTAGGGTTTTTATTGATGTATCTAAGACTCTGTTGACTGGTAAAGATCTCACAATGTACCCCATAAAGATAATGTAGCAACAACTTCAAAACAAACATAACTGTCGCCGACTCTAAGTCATGGGTAGGATAGTTCTTCTCATGTACCTTCATCTGTCTAGAAGCATAGGTTATTACTTTTCTCTTTTACATCAATACACCACCCAAACCCACAACTGAAGCATCACAATATACCACAAATGAAACTCCTTCCTTGGGTAAAGAAAAAATAGGTGATGAAGTCAACAAATCCTTTAGCTTTTGGAAGCTCAACTGATAATCATCCGATTATTGGAAAGCTACAACCTTCTGGGTCAATCTAGTCAACAGGGCTACTATAGATGAGAAACCGTGAATAAAACATCGATAGTACCCCACTAAACAAAGGAAAATCTGAAACGAAATCAGAGAAGTAGGCCTAACCTACTCACAAACAGTTGTTACCTTGGCCGAATAGACCATGATACCCTCTTTTTACACAATGTGGCCAATAAATTCAACAAACTTAAGCCAAAACTCACACTTTAAGAAATTAGCATACAACTTCTCTTCCCTAAATCTTTGAAGTATAGTCCTAAAGTGCTGAACATGATCTACCTCACTCTTAGAGTAAACCAAGATATTGTCTATGAAAACAATCAAAAAGATGTCTAAATAGGGCTTGAACACTCGGTTCATTAACTCTATAAAACCAGTTGGGGCATTAGTCAACCCAAATGACATGACCATGAACTCATAATGCCCGTAATTTGTCCTGAAGCCTATCTTCGAGATATTAGGCTCCCGAACTCTCAGCTGTTATAGTCAGACCACAAGTCAATCTTGGAGAATATGAAGGCACCCTACAAATGCTAAAAAAGATCATCAATGCGAGCCAAGGGATATTTGTTCTTAACGGTCACTTTGTTAAGCTGGCAATAATCAATAAACATACGCATAGTGCCATCCTTCTTTTTCACGAATAATACAGGAGCACCCCAGGGATATTCAATCGAACGAATAACTTACTTCTTTAACAAATCTTCCTATTCTTCCTTTAACTCCTTCAATTCAGTCGGTCCCATTCAATAAGGACTAATAGATATTGGCTTAGTGCCTTGCTCCATATCAATAGCAAAGTCAATATCACGATCCGGAGGAACACTAGGTAAATAAGTTAGAAATACATCCATAAACTCTCTAGCAACCCTGGTAGTCTCCAATAATGGAGGCTCCCAAGAAAAATCCCGAACGTGAGCAAGATATGCTAAGAACGGCTTCCCCATCAACCGACAAGCATGCATATAAGAAATAATGCCCTTAGGCTAGAATCTAGGTGCTCCAGCCTACACCAACTGAGGGAAGTGAGGGAAAGATAGGGTCACCATTTTCGCATTATAGTCAACAATAAAATGATAAAAAACAGCTAATCCATACCCCAAATCACATCAAAATCAACCATATCCAACAATATCAGTTCAACAATAGTATCTCTCCCCATAAAAGTCACAACACAACCCTGATACACCCAATTCACCATTAAAGATTCACCTACAGGGGTGGAAACATAAATAGGCTTGGTAAGCGGCTCATATATAATATTAATATCAACAACAAAATACGCTGACACATATGAATAAGTAGAGTCTAGATCAAATAAAATTGAACCCGAATGGTAGCATTCTAGGACCATACCTCTGATAACTGAATCAAAGGTCACTGCCTCAGCTCAACTCCATAGCAAACCCTATGCCCACCACTAGCCTATGGACCTCCATGAGCACCATCTCTCACTATACCATGACCTCCTCCGGTACCACCTCTCATAGCTTTAAGTGTTTCCCTGGGTACCGATACTGGAGCTAGACGAGTTGGCTGAGAACCTAAAGTCTTAGCAGAAGATATATGGTGAGTACAATGATGAGCCAAGTGCCCAATACAAGCCGTTATCTATTATCTTTGGGAAGGCTACCCTGAAAAGCCACCATGCCTTGATGAACTACCCACTTGAGAAAAGCTGGATCTATTAACACTATCAGATGCAGGAAGAGCTGCCTCAACCACCCAACCCTGAGGGCCTTACCTCTGAATCTCTCGATCTCGTGGTGGGTTCTTTCTAACTTGACCATGTCAACGGAACCTCTTTTGACCACTTTGCCTATCCTACCCAATACTCTCTATCATATTAGTGTGATCCATAATACTCTAGAAAGTACCTCGGGCAAACCCCAAGAAAGATGTAGTCTCTTGAAGATACCTACCAAGCCCTTGGCAAACCGTCAAATTCTCTCGAACTTAGTTAGAATACTAGAAAAGGCATATTTGGATAAGGTATGAAATTTAGTCTCGTAGTTAGAAATAGACATAGATCCCTACTATAGCCTATCGAGCACATCTCGGTGATTGCCTCAGAGGTTGTAGGGCACGAATCTCTCCAAAACTATCCCCCGGTCGTAGCTAGAGATCCAAAAGGCCGAAGATCCACTCCTTTGCAAGGCCAGTGAATTGATGTGAAGTGAAGGCAACATTATGCGATACAAGAAAAGCTAGTTACATAACCGATCTTGGTACTCTGACATAAAATCATAAGCTCTATTGCCAGGAGCTTTATCAAATTGCAGTGGTGCCAAGCAAACAAACCTCTCAAAGCACTTCTACATTGCTGCAGACATGGCTGGGCTGGTAGAAGATGGTGGCACCACAAATAAGGGAGGTGCCATATATGGCGAAACAACAAAACACTAAAATTGATTGCCCAAACTCTGTCTAGATGCCTGAAGTAGAGTAATAACAGTCGTAGGAGAGTCTACTGGAGCTGACGAAAGACCCAAACAAATTATAGCCAGCTTCGGTGGAGCACTAGAAGGACGAATTAGTATGGTAGAAACTGGTATCTGAACAGTTGATGGGGTTAGAAGAGCTCCCTTCAATCTGGCCAATACCATCAAAAGTAACTCTTAAACCAACGGTGTAGTCTCTAGGGCTCAGGGCAGTTGAATATGATTCATATGCCCCTCTCTCTCATGAACAAGCTCTGGAGAAGCCGATCTAGTCTTCCCTCGAGGTGGAGTTACCCCTCTAATATGTCCTCTACACTTGGTCCTACCGTTCACTACCTCGACCTCGAGTAGGAGCCATATCAATTGCCTCAGGATCTCCCACTAATATATGAGATTTGGTAGTCGGCATGTAAGCATAAGGAATAGATTAGACACTTCCAAAATGGGTAATATAAAGGAACACACAAATTGAAGCAATGTATGAAAATTCTTTCATAACAAGTATCCCGTAGCCTCCCGAGATGGGTGTGGACGTCTGCACACCAATTCGTGAGACTCTACTAGACACCTTGCTCTTGAATCATGAGCCCAATGAACCTAGAGCTTGATATAAAACTTGTCATGACCGAAAATGCATCGCGACTAAAGAAAAATAAATAAAGCGGAAGCAAATTCAAAAGATATAAAAAAATTCCAAAACCTAGAGTCTTTAATATAAGAGCATCTAAAACGGTACCGAAGGATAAATATAACTATCTCAAAAACAAATAAAATATTTTCTCATAATATCTAATACATTGTCTGAGAGATAAGAAAATGAAAAGAGGACCCAAAGATCCACGGTGACTCAAAGTCTAAGCCTCACCGCTGAGATCTAGATGGTATCAATAATACTCGGACGGAGTGATGAACTTCCCTTTCTTGAACCCTGTGTATGATCAGCAGAGAGGAAACAAAGTAGGGGTGAGTACACCGAAATAGACTCTGTAGGTTCAACCGATTGGGTAAGAGAAATTGAACAAGTATGTAATAACGAAGAATCCTATCACCTCCATAAAAAATGTTAGTACATAGTATAATAAAGGCAAGAATAATGACAATTATAGATTGTAAACCAATCCAATGATGTAATGTAATGCAATGCATGGATGCAGTGGTGTCACAAGCCATGTATGAGGTAAAATTACGATTGTCCCGGAGCCAATGTACACATCTATTGAGTCGAAACTACAAGATATAACCGAGGATATCGCAGGCCATATAGTAAAATATAATAAAGCATCCCAGCCCATAATCAGAGGTATCTCTATGTGTCGTAGCCTATAATCAGAGGTATCTCTAGGCATCACATGCCATAACCATGTCTCAACATGAATCATAATGTCCCAAATGATACCAATGTAATGAGGAATATGCATAACAATGCATCCAATCGTATTCTGAAGTGTTCATACCAATGTAGTTAGTCATATATAACATGTGTGCATATCAATACAACCCAATTAAAAATAACATTTGTGCATACCAATGTGCCTAGTGCAGTATAACATATGTGCATAACAATGCAACAATGAAGTATAGTGTAGGTGCATACCAACGCAACTAGTCAATATAAGGTATGTGCAGACCAATGTAATAACGGAGTATATCATTATACGGTTGTACCATGTCTCATCTCATCACTAACTTACAAATAACAAGATGTCATTTAAACAAACTCCACAAGTACCCCAACTAGGCTCATATCTAATAAGTTGATCACACTCATAATCAACTAGTCACCATATTAAGCAAAAATTATCTCAAGTCTCATATTATTACAATGATATCCTAATTATCTCAAAACATATGATTTTCTCTCAATTGCTTAATAGGATCACTATATTTGCAATATTCAACACAACCAACCATATATTTCTATAAAATTCAATCGTGTTATGATATCGAAGTATAATTCAATCTACATCTCGCAATTATCACATAAGCATGCTTAATAACTCAAACCCAGTCCCAAAAATGTTAGCCGAACCTACCTCAACAACAAATTTGCACTCGGACAAGCATTCAGTAAACTCAAACCTCCAAACGATCCACGAATCAATTAACAACTATCAAAATTAGATACTATGCATCAAGAGGTGCATTTTGATACCTATATTTGCATAATTTAGTCTTAGGAGAAAAATGGTCTAAATTAAGGCGAAAATTTGAAAGTCTCAAATCTAAAAATTAATTTTGAAATCATGTTTTACTTGAAAAATAAGTTCATGGGCGAAAATCTCATTAAAATCAAGCTTAAATTGAATAAGAAATCAATAGTTAAAGTTGGAAAACATAGTCTAAAACTTTGCAATTTTGGGGGATTAATTTCATGAAATAAAAGCTAAAATCAAGATAAAACTCATTGGAAATGAATAGTTTAATGTTAGAAATACTTACTCAACAAAACTTTTCGAAAACCTTTCTAAACAATTGCCCCAAAAGCATAGATGTTCGAAAATGGATTAAAAATGGCATTTCCTCAGTTAAAAACTTTTTAGGCACAAGGAGTGCCCCATGAATGCTCTATCTCACAAACGCGGAGTGCAAAGCTCCCAATACCTCTACGATCGTGGTAGCTCTTTCACAAACACAGAGACGAAAGTGTACCTGCACCAGAAACTGTGCACTAGCAACTATCACAGGTTTAACCAACTCAGAATAGGTATTCAGAACTCATTCAAAAAAAGAATTCCGCATGCTTTATATGTATCCATAGTAGAAACAGTGATTTGGACCCAAGAAAATCAACAAAAATTAATTTTAAGGCCGTCTAGCCACATTTATGGATTCAAGTCAAATAAACTAGTTTAAAACTCAAAATACAAAAACTGCTTCGAGAACTCCAAAAAATATGATGAGATCATTTTTAATGTTAGTTTCACCATCCGGAACTACATGAACTGCTAGAATTCTAATTCAATCTTCCGAACTCCGAATATTGACCAAAGATAAACTTTGATTCCCAAAACGATTAAAATCACAACTTTGGCCCCAAAAACGTCATTTTAACACTAAATTTAGTTTTGTAACTTCATGTAGCTCAATTTAGACATTTTCGAGCTAATGCAATTGAAGGATAACTGATCTGACCTTCAAAACTAATAATGATAGAAAACTCGCTTTTTCACTAACTATATCCTCCATAAATGCCAAACTTCATAATTTCAACTTTTAAAACTTAGGATTTCAATTCCAACAATTCTAATAGTTCAAATTAGCTCCAAAGCAACTTATAAAAGCATAAAACAATAAATTTCACAGATAATGCCAAAAATGACCAACCAGGTAAAATAGACTACTCTTTGCTTGATGTAGAGAGAACTTCAAGATTCCATGTAATTGTCTGCATGGTCTTATTTGTCTATTATGGTCTTATTCCATTATAGTATGCTAAGGTTTTGAATAAATTTAATTATGCTTCTTCTTATGATTTTAAACTTATATTGCTCATGTAAATTGTGTCCTTATCTTATTGATTATAATTATGAATATTGATATTATTGTGATTTTCTTTGATTCATGGACTACATATATACTTAGTACATTTCACGTACTAACACATTCTTCTTTTCCTGCATGATCTAACTATGTAAGGACGGACCACTAGATTACTATTCCATTTCGTGGTTAGATCCGGATTCCAAGCTTAAAGATTCTTAGTGAGTTCCCAGACCTCGGCAATATGCCTATTTATGATGTTTTCATATATTGAGATTTTATTATTTTCTTTGATGTGTATTTTGAGGAAGAGATAATAAGGCAATGGATCAAAGTAAGTTTTGAGCCTCATATAGTGATGAGTTGATCCAGATGAGATATCGACACTCTTCCATCTTATATATTCCCAATCCTTTAGTCGAGATGATACCCTTTTTTGACTTGTGTATGAGTGTTATGCCAATGGCCTAGACACATGCACTTTACATTGACCCATATTTATGCTTAATTACTAGAGTGAGAAATGATAACTTAATTCAGCAATCCCGATCTTATCTCATGAATCTAAGAATTTCCATCTATGTTATGTAAATCATGATATGTCTGGTACTTCCTTTCATAAAATTTATGTCACAACCTGGGCCTAGAACCTAGGAGTGACATGGCAAATGGGAACCCAATAGTACCCAAACAATCCTCATAGCATCCATATATATATCATTGGTTTAAAAGCATATAATTAAACAAAAAGTGCATAGTTCTAAGGGAAAATGAGAGTTTGAACTCAAGCTATAGGGATGTCATCGGGAAAGGGAGTAGCATGATTTCACATAGCAAATGACAATTAAGTACTAAGGGATGGGTAAGTATGACTCAAGCTATGGGGGTAGAAGGGTCTTAGGACTTTCCATATTTCCACATCACATCACAATCATATCATCATAGCACCAATATCATGAGTTAGACACAAATATAGTCTCCATAAGCAATAAGCATAACAGATAACAAGCCTGTACATAGATATATATGATGTGAAAGAATGCCTCTAGTTCATAGAATAGGACGGGGGCCAAGACATGTCCCGGGCTCATCCTCAAAGTAAAGACATATAAAATAATAGGTAGATAGAGGTAGCTCTTGTCCTTGGAGTAAAGGACTCACCACTAGCAAGCTCACGATCAAATTCAACTGTCAAGAGGTGGATAAAGATATTCTCTGGTCCCTTCATGGTTAGATCATGTAGGCAAAAGTATGTATTAGTACGTTTGAATGTACTGAATATGCAGGCATGTAATGTATATATGTTAGATGACGAGGGCACATATATATAGAAAGAAGTATGTAGGAAAGAATATAATATCAATATGCCATGAAATCCATGATGCATTGAATGTCGTAATACTTCAACATATGGGGATGGGACCCTAAATGACATCTCGAATCTATGTGAGCTAATACATGAGTACGCTCGATGAAAGCCTCCCACCAGGTGAGAGTAGACAACTTGCCAAAGGTTGCCTACACCACACCTTACAACTAGCTCTTTTAAGTATCATGGCCACCTTCCTTATAGCCCGACCTTCCTGGAAGGATTTTATAATCATCCCATAAAGGGGAATAAACATAAACCTACGCTAGCACATAGTTATGAGAAGGGAGACTTTACTTAAGGACTCATTAGATCAAGCCCCCATCTCCAATGTCATTTGGTGTTAGGTCATCATCCCCTGGCAATACATATACATATATATATACATGCTTGAAAAAGAGTCGTAAGTCTTTCAAATCATATTCAAGCATACTTAGGCTTAAAAGCCAAACATACTTCATAATCATGCATACTTGAGCTACAAAATATCAAATCATACTTCAATTTATGAATACATGCATAAGAGTAGCTCATTCATACATGTACATGTTGGTGAATACTCACCCATAAGTTCTTAAAAGCCACATCATAGACATCATATCATAACCATATTTATCTTTAACTCATAGTCATAAACATAATTAGGTCATAACCTATGTAAAAAATCTCATAAAAGTACTTGTTCATGCATGTGTATGCTATGAGGAATGAAGGAATAGCATGGGTAATAGGAATTCATAATTAAATCAACATAATAAGATGAAATCATAGATAATCCTTGAAGAAATCAATAACTAAAGCGTACTTGAAATTACTCATGCATAAATTTATAAATTAAACAGACATGAATTTACAATTCTAAATAAATTCATGTAAATCACTATAATAAAACTTAAACTACATTAAAATAATTAATTAAAATCAGCCCATCACTAAATTTTATCAAAGTGAACCTAATTTAAAAGACCTATTTGCAAATCATACTTTGAAATTATGAAATTGAAGAATAGATTTTGGGTTTTAATGATTGGAAGAGAATCATGAATAAATCCTACATACCTTTTAAGAACTAGAAGAATTTGGATGGAATTGACTTTGATTGAAAGCCCTTTTGAAATCCTAGCTCGGATCTTCAAAGCGTTCCTTGAATGGAGTCTTAAGAGATAAAATTTCTCACAGTTTGTGTTTAGAATGAGAATGAATAGTAATGAAAGAATATAGGTTGATTTAGGGGTTTACGATAGGTGAAAAGGTCATAAAAGACCCTTAAAGTAAACCAACATTACGAGAAGACCATTAATGAAGCGGACTTAAAATTTGTCTAGGGAACACGTACAAATGCACCATAGTCTATACCAAGCTCCACGGACGATACAAGTGTCTGTGAAAAAGTCCCACTTTGACACTTAGAAAAATTTGACCAAGGGTGTTTCCAAGGAAGGCTTCAGAGTCCGTGGTCAAGTCCATGAAAAGTTCCAAGTTCCGAGATGTATTACTACACATAGAAAAATTTAGCACAAGCCCCTTCCATGGAAGGCCACCATGGTTAGCAATGAGTTGTACGGTCCATACAACTTACATTGGTGGCTGTCTTTGCCAAAAGAGTGTTTTGAAGGCAAGGGCACCTTCAAAGAGCCCCTTTCACAACCATTGGTGAGGACCATGAGCCATGAAATGCTACATTGAGGACCACTTGGCCTTGAACCTCTCTTGAAGCCACAAGAAGCCACGTAAATGGTGAAGGGTCACCCCAAGGCTGCCTCCATAGCTCATAGAGGTGATCCTAGAGAGGTTCATTGGTAAAATGTATTGGAAACCCAATTTTTAAGCATCGCTAAAGCCTCCCGGGGTGAAGATCCTTACATCGTCTTCTCCTTTAAAGTTGGAATTGTCCTTTCGGCTTGTCCATCGGTTTGAGGATTGAAAGCAGTATTAAATTTCACCTTTGTGCCAAGACCTTCTTGAAATGATTTCCAAATGTGAGATGTAAATTGGGTAACTTAAATTAATATAATAGACATAGGAACACCATGCAATCTAACCAACACTCAGATATATAGCTTTGCATAATCTTTGGCATTGAAAATAGTCTTAACTTGAAGGATATGAGCCGATTTGATCATCCTATCAACAATAACCCAAACAGAATCAAATTTCTTTCGTGTACGGGGCAATCCAATCATGAAGTCAATATTCACATCCTTCCACTTCCAAGTAGGAATCTCAATATCTTGAGCCCAACCGCTTGGCCTTTGATGTTCCACTTTCACTTTTTGGTAATTTGGACACTCCAATACAAACTTGACAATATTCTTCTTCATAGCATGCCATCAATACACTTCCCTCAAATTTTGATACATTTTTGTGGATCTCAGATGCATAGAATAGTGGGAGTTATGGGCTTTATTCATGATGACCTCTCTAAGAACATTCACAATTGGAACACACAACCAATCTTGATACCAAATCACACCATCTCCCCCTAGGGAGAAAACCTCTATCTTCTTTTCGACATCCAACTTCTTCAACTAAACTAAGGACGGATCAAATCCTACTTTGTCTTGACATCAACAACCACAGAAGACTCAGCTCCATTCTGGACATAAATGTCACCATCATTAGAGTAAGTCAATCTAACATTATATCAAGCAAAGCGTTGAACATCTATTACCAACTCTTTCTTTCCCTCATCAACATAGGCCACACTACCTATAGATAGCCTACTAAGAGCATCAGTTACAACATTTTCCTTGCCAAGATGTTATTGAACACTTATGTCATAGTCTTGCAAAAGTTCCAACCATCCTCGTTGCCTCAAATTAAGATCTTTTTGATTGAACACATATTGCAGACTCTTGTGATCAGTTAAAACACCAACGTGAACCCCATATAAATAATGTCTTCAAATCTTCAAAGCAAAGACCACGGCCACCAACTCAAGACGATGTGTCAGGTAATTTTGTTCATGCACTTTCAACTGCCTAGATGCAAAAGTTATCACCTTACCATGATGCATAAGCAACAAACCCAAACCAATTCAAGAAGCATCACAATATACAACAAACCCATCTAAGCCATCCAATAAAGTCAAAATAAGAGCCGATATAAGTCGATGTCTTAATGTTTGAAAATTCTTCCCACACTCATCCGACCATATAAACTTGGCCTTCTTTTAAGTCAACTTAGTCAAGGGTAAAGCAATAGATGAAAAACCCTCAGCAAATCTCTGATAATTACCACCTAACCCAAGAAAACTTTTAACATCAGAAAGAGTCAATGGCCTAGGCCTATTCATCATAGCCTCAGTCTTCTTTAGATAAACTTTAATACCGTCATCGGAAACCACCTGGCAAAGAAAATCCACTTCACCAAGCCAAAACTCACATTTACTAAACTTGGCAAACAATTTCTTCTCCCTCAAAGTCTTAAGAACCAACCTCAAGTGACCTATATGTTCCAACTCATGTCATGAATAAATTAAAATATCATCAATGAAGACAACCACAAAGCTATTAAGGAATAGCTTGAACACCCAATTTATAAAATCCATAAACACCGTTTGAGCATTAGTCAATCCAAAGGATATTATCAGAAACTTGAAATACCCATATCTAGTCCGAAAAGTTGTCCTGGGAATATCACATTTCCTGACCCTCAACTAATGATAACCTAAGTGGAGGTCAATCTTTATTAAATCATTAGCTCCCTGAAGTTGATCAAACAAGTCATTGATCCTTGGCAACAGATATTATTCTTGATAGCCACTTTATTCTATACATATTCAAAGTGATCCATCCTTCTTTCTCATGAATAATGTAGGAGCACCCCAGGGCGATATGCTTGGTCTAATAAAGCCCTTATCTAACAAGTTCTTTAACTTTTTCTTCAACTTCTTTAGTTTAGCCGGTGCCATATGATAAAGAGGTATGGAGATGGTTTAGTATTAGGAAGAAGATCTATTCCAAGGTTCACTTCCCTTTTGAGAGAAATATGGAGCAAATCTTTAGGAATGACATTCAAAAACTTATTAACCATCAGGACCCACTCAAGAGTAGGTGACTCAGACTTTATATTTCTAACCCTCATAGATATACCCTTTAGAGATCATTTTTTGGGCTTTAAGATATAAAATAAACCGACCTTTAAATGCAGAGTCACTACCCTCCCACTCAAGAATAGGCTCATTCGGAAACTGAAACTTAATCTTCCTGGTTCAACAATCAATAGAGGCATAAGAAGCATGCAACCAATCCATCCCAAGAATAATGCAAAAATCAAACATGTCAAGATTTACAAGATCATAAGGAAGGACCTAATGCAAGACCAAAATAGGAAAACCCCGATAACCTTTCGGGCAACAATAGACTCACCCACGGGAGTATAGACTGAAAAGGGCTCCCTCAAGATTTCAGGACTCAAACAAAATTTAAAAGCCAAAAGAGGAATCATAAAAGATAAATTCTCACTCAGATCAAGAAAATCATAAGTATCAAAATCAAAGACATTTAAAATTCCAATCACCATATCTGGGGTTTTATCCTTCTTCTATCGAGTGTGCAAGGCACAAAACCGGTTGTTTCTAGGAGAACCATCTTGTGGAACTCTCGGTTGGACTTGATCGTCTTGACACACTTGACCCTAGGAGCATTAGGGTAGTTAGCAACTCTATGACCCATATCACCACACCCAAAGCAAGCAGCTGTGTCCTTCACACATACACCCAAGTAATACTTTGCACATCCATCAAACCAAGGATGTATTGGCCTATCTCTAACCTATTCCTTGGGAGGAGGCGCCCTATTATTGAAAACCCTCGCATTTTAACGATGGCCATGTTGGAAGCGATCATTTGCACCACCATTCCTGGAGTTGCAGAATCCACCATCATAACATACCTTCTAAGAATCTTTCATCTCCTTTCCTTGAGCTTCTCCCCTTCATTCAGCTCGGCATATGTCATAAGTCTATAAATTTCCATCTCCCGCATAAGCATGGCTATTCAATACTTTTTCATAATCAAATCAGGGATCCAAAAAATAAACTTATGCATTTTTGCACAGGGTCTGTCACTAGCATAGGATCACATTTTGAGAGCTTCGTAAATTTTAGGGCATATTCCTTCACACTTATACCACTTTCCTTGAGGATGATAAATTTTGTCATTTTCGCCTCCTAAGCTCAAGAGGGAAGAAACGGTCCAGAAAAGGAAACTTAAATTCTTCCTAACCAACCCTATTATCACAACCCTCTCCATCAACGATTAGGTGTACAACACTTAAGTCACATCCTTCAACTGATAAGCAGCTAGTTCAACTTTCTTTTTTAAAGTTACCTCCATAATAGTTAATATCTTAGAGAGTTCATTAATGAAGTTTTAGGCATCATAATAGTTAATACCTTAGAGAGTTCATCAATGAAGCTTTAGGCATCCTCATGAGCTTTTGACCCTTAGAACTCTGGAGGATTCATCAAGGTAAAATCTTTTACTCTAGCAGCCTGAGTTGTAACATGGGGAAGAGGAACGGCAAGTCAAGCCTGGTTGGTCACAACCTGATCTAACATGGTAATGATAGTCCCGAAATCATCAAGAGTACCTAGCTCACCCATAGTCTCCTGAGGGACTTGGTCCTCATTAATCGATTAGGTAGAAGGGCTCTTCTTAGAGGCATCTGTATAAAGAGCATCAAGGACATCATCAGAGTTAGGAAGCTTTGAGACACATTTCATAGCACGACATAATCAATAAAGAAATGAGACATTTCCTAAAACGTTATCATAGCCCCTTACTCATAGGTATAGTGCTCTTCACACCCATGAATAGGACTCTACTAAATGCGGCATATTGGATACCAAGAACCATTTCAAAACCTTAGTGCTCTGATACCAAACATTTCACAACCCAGACCTAGGTCCTAGGAATGACATGAAGAATGGGAACCTGAGAGTCCTCAAACAAGCCTTATAGTATCCATAAAGATATTATTAGTTCAGAAGCATATGATTAAACCACCAGCACATAGTTCTGAAGGAAAATAGGGCTTTGTACTCAAGCTATGGGGATGTAATCAGGAAAGAGAGTTTCATGAATTCACGTTGCAAAAGGAAAATAAGTACTAAGGGGCGGATAAGTATGACTCCTGCTATGGGAATAAAAGGGACTTAGGACTTTCCACATTTATACATCTCATCATAATCATATCATCATAGCACCAACATCATGAGATAGAGACAAACATAGTCTCCATAAGTAGTAAACATCACACATCACAAGCCCATATATAGAGTTTACATGATGTCCAACAATGCTTCTAGTTCATAGAATAGAACTGGGGCCAAAACATGAGCTCACCCTCAAAGTAAAGACATAAGTGAATATGAAGGTAGGTTGAAGTTGGATCTTGTCCTTGGAGTAAAGGACTCACTATTAGAAAGGTCGTAATCTAATCTAACTATCAAGAGGTGGATGAAGATAGTCTTCAGTCCCTACATAGTTAGATCATGTAGGCAAAAGTATCTGTTAGTACGTTTGAATGTACTATACGTGCATGCAATGCATATGAACATAGTAAACCTACATTTTAATGTTAGATGACAAGTGCAGATATATATAGAAAAAAGTATACAGGAAAGAATATAATATCAATATGTCATGAAATCCATGATGCATGAATGTCATAATACCTCAACATACGGGCATTAACCCATAACCGAAATCTCAAACCCATGCGAACTAATAAACGAATCCACCCTAAAAGCCTCCTACATGATGAGAGTAGACTACTTTCCGAAGGTAGCCTACACCATATCTTATGACCCATTATTTGCAGCGTGACGGTAACCTTCCTTACAACCTAGCCTTTTCAAAAGGATTTCATAATCATCCCATAAATGGACAAAAACATAAACCTACCGTGCCAAGTGGTTATGAGAAAGGAGACTTTACTTATAGACTCCCTAGGTCGAGCCTCTATCTCCAACCTCACTTGGTGTTAGGTCATCATCCCATAAGAATACATATACATGATTGAAACAAAGACATACATCTTTCAAATATTTTCACGCATACTTAGGCTTCAAAGCCAAACCTACTTTATAATCATGCATACTTGGGCTAAAAAAACTAAATCATACTTCAATCATTACCTACATGCATAGAAGTTCATTCACAGTTGTACATGTCGGTGAATCCTCACCCATAAGTGCTTAAAAGTTATATCATAGATAGTATGTGATCACATGTCATGTCATAACTGTACTTATCATGAAATCATAGTCATAATCATAATTGGGCATAACCCACATCATAAATCTCATGAAAATACTTTTTCATGCATGCATATACCAAGAGGATAGAAGAAATAACATTATTATTAGGAATTCATAATTAAATCAACATAATAAGATAAAATCTTAAATAATCCAAGAAGAAATTAATAATTGAAGCATACTTGAAATTACTCATGGATAAATTTATCAATAAAAAGGACATGCATTTTCAGTTATAAATAATTTCAAGTAAATCAATATAAGAAGACTAAAATCATATTAAAATCATCAATTGACCTCAGCCCACAACTTAATTTCATCAAATTGAAGGTAATTTAAACGATCCATTTGAAATCATACTTAGAAATCATGAAATTGAAGAAATAGATTTTTGGGTCTTCATGATTGGAAGGGAATCATGAATCAATCCTACATACCTTGAATAACTCGAAGAATTAGGATAGTCTTGACTTGAATTTAAAGCCCTCTTGAAATCCTAGCTTGGATCTTCAAGGCCTTGCCTGAAAGGAATCTTAGGAAAATTTAGCAAAAGCTCTTTCCACGGAAGGCCACCATGGTCAATGGTTAGTTGTAAGGTCCCTACAACTGAACTTGGTGGCTACCTTAGCCAAAACAATGGCTTGAAGGCAAGGTCACCTTCCAATATCCCCTTTCACGGCCAATAGTGAGGACCACAAGCCGTGAACATCTCTATGAAGGGCCACTCGGCCTTGAACCTCTCCTGAAGCCACAAGAAGCCACGTAAATTAGTAAGGGTCACTCCAAGGATGCCTCATAAGTCGTGGACCTGTGCACAACTTGTGAAGGTTACCATGGAGAGGAACCTTGGTAAAAATTGTTGGAAACCCAATTTTTTAAGCATCATTAAGGCCTCCTACGGTGCGGGTCCTTACAATTTATTGCATAAATAATGCCTATGATTTTTATCTATAACTTCTTGCAATGATCATTTCCTTTAAGTATTGATAATGATGTTGACAGTGGTAAATGAGGTATGACAGATGGGAGAGAGTAGGTGTTTCTTATCGCAATCGTGTTTGTACGATTATTTTAGTTGAAGCTACAAATGTGAAGGATAAGTAAGATGAGATTTTGTTATGTGTAATAAATTGGTAGGAGTATATACGTGTGCCTTTCTATAGGAGGTAATAATCTTGGGATGTAGAGATGCTAAGGTGGACCTCAAAATTCTTAAGTGATGTCAACTTCAGAGAGGTTATTAATGGTTTGAATAATAGGCTTGAATATGTTACTATCATTATGAGAGTGATAGTAGTAGGCTATTGATGACTTCTTTTAGTGGTCCTAAATAAGTGTATTCGAGTGATAACAAGGAATAAAAGTATGTAAAAAGAGCCCCTACAAAGGTATAGAGCATAAATCTCATTGAATAGACTTGTATGAGTACAATCATCTTATGGGTAGCAATTCGTGATTTTGACTTAGGCTTGAACACCGTCAAAGCATGAAGTTCGAAATAGTATTTGATGGAAGCCGTATGCATCAGTTAATGAAATGCAATATTCAAAAATAAGAGCATAGTTGAGGAGAGTTGCTAAGCTAAAGGTTAGCGATTTTACCTCTTAATATATAGTGAGCCCATCCTTATATCAAACAAATAATTTTTCTTTTTGAGTTACGAGGAATTTCTATGAAAGTGTTCTAAATGGTAGCCCTTTTCACAATATATGATATTCATTAGTGTCACATCCCATGAGGGTGCCCTTGGCGTGGCCGGCACCTAGAGAATATTGCTAGTCCCCAAGCGAACCACTTAGCCTTATAAAATAATTCAATCAAATAAACTCTATTGAACAGCAGAAAATGTAAGTACGTAGTGGACACATCTCATCTAAAGTCTCAAAAGAATATATAAATTAATGAAGGCTAGTAGAACGAACTAGCTCACAATCTCAACATCAATGCTCAACAATCGTCTATGAAGCCTCTATTACTACTCATGTGGTGTCAATGACAGACCCATGGGTACCCAAATCAAAGTAAAGGAATTAGTCCAATCTAACTCAAAAGCATGATGACATAAAAATAGAGGATCCTCCAGAATAGGATGGGCTCACCAAATCAGCTGTGAGTCTCAGATCTTCAACGAAGCACGTGTTGAGGATCTCTAGTACCTTCCCCTGCATCATAAAATGATGCCATCACAAGGGGACATCAGTACTTGTAATGTACTGATATGTAAAATAGCTCAGGTAGAATAATATGGAAACAATATGAACTCAAAGTAATCATCAAAATAACATCAAATCGTCAAATGTCTATCTATGCAAGAATAAAGAGTAGACAAGTGACCCATCAATAACTCAAACTCATCAATCATCTCACACTCATCTCAAAGGAGCTCACCTCTTCTCATCTCATCTCATCTCATCTCATCTCACCTCAGAGGAGCTCACCTCCTCTCTTCTCATCTTATCTCATCTCATCTCGACTCAGAGTACTTAAGGTAGGAAATTTATGGGAGTTTCTCTTATCTGACAACAATCACTTATGAGCCAGTGAATGTACAACATTCTCGCTGATGCTGCCACAACTGTTCTAAACTTTTCAGGCAGGGGACGCTCCAAAACCATATAAGTTAACCAAATATCGAGTCAATAATCAACAGGTCTACTATTGCTTCAAGGACTGTTACTCTCGAGGGAAACATAATATAAGAGATAGTTTTATGCCTCATCTAAGTTTGGTGACGTAGTTAATGAGTTCGAGTGGGACTCATTCTTACCTCTTTCAGTGCTCGATACTTCTCCCAAGACTCAATACTTATAAAACCTCGATGTAAACCAATCTCATAGGGACTCAAAAATCGTCAACAATCAGTATCTCATAGGGACTCGAACGCCATCATCATTCAACTCATAGGGAATTTAACCTTTTCATCAATCAAGCTTATTAATGACTCAAGATTAGAACAATCATTAGGAATCAATCGAATAGACACTATGGTAGAGTTCATTTATAGAGACTCATAAGGCAATAAAATTATATCAACTCATCTCATTCTCTCTTCACAATTAAGAATCTCAACTCAAGGCTCTAGACTCAATTCTTAAGTTCATTATGCATGCTTTTCAAGTTAGTCATGTAGGTTATGCAAATTCTCATGAAAAATGTTAAATTCAAGAAAATAAATAATATATGATGATCATCAACATAGAAAAACATGTAATTTCGAATAAAATTTATGAAAAACCTTCAAGGGTTCATGCATGTAGACTCATGAACCATCAACTCATCTATGAAAATCGATGGGGGAGCATGAGACAACAATCCCACGCTTTTACTTTAGCCTTACTTATCTGTGATGCCACTATCAATCGAGCACGTCAAGGATTTCTTCTCGAAACTCTCAAACTCTAGCTCTTCTCCTCTTTCCTCAATCCCTAGCCTTGTTAGACTATGGAATAGGACTTAGAATGGGAGTTTTAGACCCTTTTTATGCCAAAATGACCTTATTAGATCATGTATGGAGTTTAGGAGGGGTTGGGAATTAACCAAAATGCCCCTCATAGTAATTTAGAAATTTTTAACTCGGAGAAGACACAGTCCGCAACGCAGACTGGTCGCCCATAGTGTGTTTTTATAAAATATTTTTGAATGCATTTTCTCAACCTCATAAATAATTTACAGAAAAGTATAAGTGCTGGTCCGCGATGGAGGTGTGACGCCCTCTTGTTCCGCACCAACACTGTTTTGCGCTTCGGATCGAAATATTATCTTTTGATTGGGTCGCTCTAAAAATAGACCGACACTATTTTCCCACTCTATTTTGTGTTGATCACGTATCCGTCCTAGAATATTCCAAACGAGCGTTGGAAGATGTGTTACGCGCATACCCTTTCTCTAGGGGTATTTTGATAATTTTACCGGGCTTTATATCATCTCCCCTTTAGGATCATTCCTCCTCAAGTGATGAGTATAGGTGGATATCAAGGCACGAATAGACTCAAAATTCATCTCAAATCTCAACTCAATCGATCAAACTGTAAACTCAAGAACAGAAAGTCACATCAAGAATGGATACATCAATCTAGTGAAGGGTAAGAAATCTACCTTCACCACTCTCATAATTTGGCACGAATAGGTGCGTATATTTGGCCTTCATATCTTCCTTAACTTCCCATGTGGCTTCCTCAACGAATTGATTTCTCCACAGGACTTTGACTGAGGCTATCTCTTTGTTCCTCAACTTACGAATCTGACGATCAAGAATTTGAATCGAAACCTCTTCATAAGAAAGGCTATCATTCATTCCAGTGCTATCAACATGGATCACAAATGCAGGGTCTCCCAAGAATTTCTTCAACATCGACACATGGAATACTGAATAGACTCCATCTAACTCGGAAGGCAACTCTAACTCATATGCTACCTTCTCGATCCCTCAATCTTCTTTACAATTTGATATGGTCCAACATAGTATGGACTCAACTTCCCCTTTTTCTTAAATCTTCGGAGACCCTTCATAGGTGACACCTTTAAATACACCCAATCATCTACCTCGAACTCCAAGGCTCTTCTCCTCACATCTGCATAAGATTTTTTATTACTCTGGGAAGTTCTTAACCTCTCTTTAATGACCTTGACCTTCTCCATCGATTGATGGACAATATCAGATCCAATCAACTCTGCTTCTCCAACCGTAAACCACCCAATTGGTGATCTACATCTCCTCCCATACAAGGCTTCATAGGGAGCCATTTGAATGCTTGCATGATAACTATTGTTATATGTGAATTCAATCAATGGTAGGTGATACTCCTAGTTCCCCTTAAAATCAAGAATGCAAGCTCTCAAAGTATCCACTAATGTTTGAATTGTATGCTCTACCTAACCATCTGTCTGTGGATGAAAGGTTGTGCTCAGGGTCACTTTAGTACCCAATCCTTTTTGGAATGATCTCCGAAATTGGGAGGTAAATTGAGCTTCTCTGTCCGAGATGATGGACAAGGGAACCCCATGCAACCTCAGAATCTCTTAGATGTACAACTTGGCGTACTCCTCCGCAGTGTTTGTTGTCTTAACTGCGAAGAAGTGAGCCGATTTAGTCATCCTATTCATAATCACTCATATCGAATCATGTTGCTTTCGAGACCTCGAAAAAGCAGTATTAAAGTCCATATTAATCATCTCCCACTTTCATTCCAAAATCTCAAAGTTCTGAGCCAATCCACATGCCCTTCAATGCTCAACCTTCACTAGTTGGCAAGTTGGGCATTTTGAAATGAACTCAGCAATACCCCTCTTCATTCCACTCTACCAATAGACTTCCCTCAAGTAGTGGTATATCTTGGTAGAGCCAGGATGAAAAGAATATCTAGTGCTATGGGCTTTTGTCATGATTCTATCTCGAATGGACTCAACATCTGGAACACACAACCTACTTTGGTATCTCAACATCCCATCTCCCCTGTTTGGAGAAGACCATCACTTTTTGTTTGTGGACAACCTCCTTCAATTAGAGTATGACAGGATCTTTGTCCTGCTTTTCTCTCACCTCTGCCATTAAGGATGAAGCAGAGCCATTCTGAACATTAACTCCTCCTTCATCATCCTCCTCAAGTTAAACTCCTAATCGAGCCAAACTTCCTTGGCTAATTCCTTCTTTCCTTCCTCCACATGGGCTATGCTACCCATTGACAACCTGCTAAGAGCGTTAACAACAACGTTAGCTTTACCTGGGTGGTAGTGAATCCTCATGTCATAATTCTTGAGCAACTCCAACCATCTCCTCTGTCGCAGGTTAAGCTTTATCTAGCTTAATACATATTGCAGGTACTACTGGTCAGTGAACACATCCACATGCACTACATACAAGTAGTAGTGCTTGATTTTAAGTGCAAACACCACTGCTGCCAACTAGAGATCATGGGTTGGATAGTTCCTCTCATGAACCTTGAGTTTCCTGGAAGCATAGGCTATTACCTTCCCTCCTTACATCAGTACACATCTCAAAATAACCCTCGAAGCATCACAGTAAATCACAAAGTCCTTTGTCCAGTCGGGTAAGGTTAGGAATGGTGTAGTAGTCAACCTCATTTTCAACTCTTGTAAATCCTTCACACATTCCTCGAATAACTAAAACTTGACCTTTTTCTGAGTCAATTTAGTCAATGGCGTGGATAGGGAAGAAAATCCCTCTACAAATCTGTGGTAGTAGCCTATTAACCCCAAGAAACTTCTAATGTCAGTCGGTGTGGTCGGTCGAGGCCAGTTCTTAACCGCTTCAATCTTTTGGACATCCACTTACCATCACCGGAAACACCATGGCCTTGAAACGCCGGTGACGTAAGCCAGAACTCACACTTTGAGAATTTCGCATATAACTCATGGTCTTAAAGAGTTTGGAGGACAACTAGGAGATAATTAGCATGCTCCTCCTCACTTCTCGATTATACAAAAATGTCATCGATAAAAACAATCACAAACATATCAATATATTGTCTGAATACTCTATTCAACAATAAAGGTTGCAGGTGCATTCTTCAACAAAAAGGACATGACTAATAACACAAAATGGCCATATCTAGTCCTAAAGGATGTCTTTAGAATATCACATTCCCTCACCTTCAACTGGTGGTAGCCAGATCTAAGGTCTATCTTTGAGAAACAAGAGACACCCTGAAGTTGGTCAAACAAGTCATCTATCCTTGGGAGAGGATATTTATTCTTTATCGTGACCTGGTTTAGTTGCGTATAGTCAATACACATTCTGAGGGACCCATCTTTCTTTCGCACGAATAGGATAGGGGTACCCCAAGGTGAAATACTTGGCCTAATGAAGCCTTTCTCTAAACAATCTTTCAATTGCTCTTTCAACTCAGCGAGGGACATCCTATAAGGTGGAATCGAAATAATCTTGGTATCAGGAAGAACATCAATCCAATGTAAATCTCCCTATCAGGAGGGAGTCCAGGCAGATCATGAAATACTTCCGGGAGCTCCTTAACAATCGGGACTGACTGAAGAGTTGGGGACTCAACATTATCAGATTTAACTCGTACGAGGTGATAGATAAAACCTTTGGAAATTAACTTTCTTGCTCTAAGATATGAGATAGAATTTCCTCAAGGTGCAATAGAATCACCCCTCCACTCAAGAACCGGTTAATTCAGAAATTGGAACTTAACGGTTCGGGATCTATAATCAGTAGAGGCATAACTAGCGTGGAGCCAATCCATCCCAAGAATCACATCAAAATAAACCATGTCCAACACAACCAAATTAATAAGAGTATCCCTATGATGTTGGACACTACACAAGATCTATACATTCTCTCAGCTCGAATAGACTCACCCACTGGAGTAGAAACATCAAATGGTTCAAGAAGACTCTCAGGGGTTCTATCAAACCCACAGGTCACATAAGGAGATACAAATGACAATGTGGCTCCTGGATCCATTAAACATAACAATCAAAAGTAGAGACTCGAATCATACCTATCACAATATCTGGGGAATTCTCCTGATCTTGGCGACTACATATGATATATAAGCGGTTTGCTGCTCCACTAGTGACTGGCATAGTGGCCCTCTAGTTTTCTCTAACTGGTGGGGCTGGTGTAGTAGACTGAGCCTGGTCAGCCCGCTTTGGACAATCCCTTTTATAGTGGCCCACTTGGCCACATCCATAGCACACATCATTCCCGTCATGACATCTCCCCAAGTGCAATTTTCCACACTTATCACACGGTGGCTTTCCCTGTGAACCTCAAGACACACTAGCTTGTGACTAGGATCGTCGGGTTCCAACATTCTGTAACCTTTTATCATACCTTCCTCTAGGCACAGGTGCACCAGCAGACGATGGTGCTTGAAATCAGTTACCATTGTCGTTCCCCCAACATCATAGATGGATATCTTAGCTTTATTACCTTTGAATGCATGCATGATAACTATTGTTATATGCAAATTCAATTAATGGTAGGTTATCATCCCAACTTCCCTTAAAGCCAAGAACACAAGCTCTCAACATGTCCTCTAGTGTTTGAATTGTACACTCTGCCTGACCATCTGTCTGTGGATGAAAGGTTGTAATCAGGTTCACCTTATGCCCAATCCTTTCTAGAATGATCTCTAAAACTGGGAGGTAAATTGAGCTCCTCTGTCCGAGATGATTGACAAGGGAAGCCCATGCAACCTCACAATCTCTTGGATGTACAACTTAGTGTACTCCTCCGCAGTTTTTGTTGTCTTAACTTCCAAGAAGTGAGCCAATTTACTCATTCTATCCACGATGACCCATATCGAATGATGTTGCTTTCGAGACTTTGGAAGTCTAGTAGTAAATTCCATATTAATCATCTCCCTCTTCCATTCCGAAATCTCAAAGTTTTGAGCCAATATGCATGGCCTTTGATGCTCAACCTTCACTTGTTGGCAATTTGGGCATTTTGAAACAAACTCAGCAATATCCCTTTTCATTCTATTCCACCAATAGAATTCTCTCAAGTCGTGGTACATTTTGTTAGAGCCAGGATAAATGGAATATGTACTGTTATGGGCTTCCGCCATAATTTTGTCTCGAATGCCATCAATATTTAGGACACATAATCTACTTTGATATCTAAACACTCCATCTCCCCATTTGGAGAAAACTATCACCCTATGTTTGTGGACAGCCTCTTTCAATTGGAGTATCACAGGATCTTGGTGTTGCCTTTCCTTCACCTCCACCACTATGGATGAAGCTGACCCATTCTGAACATTAACTCCTCCTTCATAATTCTCCTCAAGTTGAACTCCTAACTGAGCCAATTGATGCACGTCCTTGGCTTACTCCTTCTTTCCTTCCTCTACATGGGTTGTGCTACCTGTTGACAATCTTCTAAGAGCATCAGCAACAATGTTAGCTTTTTCTTGGTGGTAGTGAATGCTCATGTCATAATCTTTGAGCAATTCCAACCATCTCCTCTTTCGCATGTTGAGCTCTTTCTGACTGAAAACATACTGCAAGCTCTAATGATCAGTGAACACATCCACATGCACTCTATAAAAGTAGTGGTGTCAAATTTTAAGTGCAAACACCACTAATACCAACTCGAGATCATAGGTTAGATAGTTTCTCTCATGAACCTTGAGTTGCGTGGAAGCATAGGTTATCACCTTCCCTCTTTGCATTAGTACGCATCCCAATATACCCTTGAGGCATCACAATAAATTACAAAGTCCTCTGTTCCTTTGGGTAAGGTTAGGATCAGTCCAGTAGTCAACCTCGTCTTCAACTCATGGAAATTCTTCTCGCACTCATAAGACCACTGAAGTTTGACCTTCTTCTGAGTTAGCATAGCCAAAGGTGTGGATAAGACAGAAAATCCCTCAACAAACCTGAGGTAGTAGCCTGCCAACCCGAAGAAATTTCTTATGTCAGTCGGAGTACTTGGCCAGGGCTAATTCTTAACCGCTTCAATCTTTTGGGCATCCACTCGAATACCATCGCCAGAAACAACATGGCCTAGGAAGGCTGCCGACTTAAGCCAGAACTCACACTTTGAGAATTTCGCATAAAACTCATGGTCTTTAAGAGTTTGGAGAATGAATATGAGGTCGTTAGCATGCTCCTCCTCATTCTCGAATACACCAAAATGTCATCGATGAAAACAATCACAAACATATCATGATATTGTCTGGATACTCTATTCATCAAGTCCATAAAGGCGGCAGGTGCATTCGTTAACCCAAAGGACATGACCAAGAACTCAAAATGGTCATATTTAGTCCTAAAGGCTGTTTTAGGAATATCACATTCCCTCACCTTCAACTGGCGGTAGCCAGATCTAATGTCTATCTTGGAGAGACAAGAGGCGCCTTGAAGTTGGTCAAACAAATCTTCTATCCTTGGGAGAGGATACTTGTTCTTTATCGTGACCTTGTTCAGCTGCCTATGATCAATACACATTTTGAGGGACCCATCTTTCTTTTGTACGAATAGGACAGGAGCACCCCAAGGTGAAACACTTGGCCTAATGAAGCCCTTCTCTTGCAAATCTTTCAGTTGGTCTTTCAACTCTTTCAACCCAATGGGGACCATTTTATAAGGTAGAATTGAAATAGGCTGGGTATCGGGAAGAACATCAATCCCAAAGTTGATCTCCCTATCCAGAGGGACACCAGGCAGATCGTCAGAAAATATTTCTAGAAACTTGTTAACAATCGAAACTGGCTCAAGAGTTAGGAACTCGACATCATCAGATTTTATTCGCACAAGGTGATAGATACAACCTTTGGAAATCAACTTTTGGGCTCTGAGATATGAGATAAACTTCCCTCTAAGTGTAATAGAATCACCCTTTCATTCTAGGACCGGTTCATTTGGGAATTGGAACTTAAAAGGTCGGGATCTACAATCAACAGAGGCATAATAGGCGTGAAGCCAATCTATGCCAAAAATCATATCAAAATCAACCATGTCCAACCCAACCAAATTAACAAGAGTATCCCTATGATGGATGGACACTACACAAGATCTATAGATTCTCTCAACTAGAATAGACTCACCCACTAGAGTAGATATATCAAATGGTTCGAAAAAGACTCTCAAGGGTTCTATCAAACCTACAGGCCACATAAGGAGATACAAATGACAATGTGGCTCCTAGATCCATCAAAATATAATAATCAAAAGTAAAGACTCAAATCATACCCATCATAATATCTAGGCAGTTCTCCTGATATTAGTGCCTACCCATGGTCTACAAGCGGTTTGTTGCTCCACCTGCGCCTGATGTAGTGGTCCTTTGGTTTCCTCTAACTGGTGGAGTCGATGTAGTAGAATGAGCTTCGCCAGCCCTCTTTGGACAATCCTTCTTATAGTGACCTATCTGACCATACCCATAGCACGCATCAATCCCATCATGATATCTCCACAAGTGCATTTTTTTCACACTTATCACACGGTGGCTTACCCTGCGAACCTTGAGCCGCACAAGCTTACCACTGGGATCTTTGGGTTCCAGCACTCTAAAACCTCTGATCATACCTGCCTCTAGGCATAGGTGCACTAGCAAATGATGGGGCTGGAAATTGATTAACATTGTCTTTCCTTCCAACCTCATGGTTAGATGTTTTGGCTTTCTTATACTTGAACTCTTCCTTGTCAAGTTGTGTCTCCTCATCAGCTTGTTTCACAAATTTCATCAGCTGCCCGATGTCCTTATCATTAACGAGTACTGCTCCCCTACTATCTCTCTTTGTTCCTCTATTCAACCTATTAACATACATTCCCATCATTCCCCTCATGTATCTGCAACCATGTTCGGAGCATACCGAGAGAGTTGCGTGAACTTCAATCCATACTCTTGCACGGTTATAGAGCCCTGTTTTAGATTTAGGAACTCTCTCACCTTAGCTTTTCTTTTCTCTCTTGGAAAAAAGCGTCCCAAGAAGGCCTCCTCAAACACTTCCCAAGTCAAACATGGGACATCATCCCATCTACCTTTCTTCCACTGGTCGAACCACAGTCTGGCCACACCCTTGAGATGGTAAGTAGCTAGTTCAACCCTATCAACATCAGCTTCATGCATTACTTGGAACACCTTCTCAAGTTCCTCCACGTAGTTCTCAGGATCTTCAGTGGACGTAGACCCTGTGAATTCTAAGCGGATTAATCCTCAGAAATTCCCGAACTCTAGAGGTGTCATGAGTATCATGTCTGCCAGCTCCATGTCTCACAATAGGCATTGCGACAGCCTGGGCTAAAGGTTGAATAGCCTTGCATAGCTCAGCATTAGAGACCTAATCTTTAGGGGGTTTCTCAACAGGGATAGCTTGATCCACGGGCTCCTCGTGTACTTGAGGCCTAGGTGGATAAATAGCTTGCTTGGCAGGACGTCCTCTTCCTCTGACAGCTCTTCTGGGAAGCATGTTGTCAATTCTGCATGCGTGGAGCATGAATTAGAAGAGAGATAGCATAGAGCTTAACTCTATCGCACGAATTGGAATGAGAAAAAAAGGGTGACAATTTCCTAATGTCCTATAGCCTCCTGCTTATGAAATTTGGTCGAAAACACACCCATAAATAAGACTCTTACTAGACACTATTTCATACACTCCCTAAGACTTGAAGTTTGTGTTATGATACCATGTTTTTCAGGCCCAGGGAGGGTGCCCTTGGCATGGCCGGCACTAAGAAACTATTGCTAGTCCCCAAGCGAACCACTTAGCCTCATCACATCATTTAATAAAATAAACTCTACTGGTTAGCAGAAATTATTAGTAAGTAAATAGACACATCTCATTTAAAGTCTCAAGCACATAGAAAATAATAATAAAGGCCAGTAGAAAAAACTAGCCCATAATCTCAACATCAACGCTCGACCATCGTCTATGAAGCCTCTATTACTACTGATGTGGTGCAAAGAACGAACCCATGGCTACCCAAAATCAAAATAAAGAAATATTCAAATCTTTACCTCTAAAGAAAGATGAATAAACCATGGTGGACCCTCCATAGTAGGGAAGGCTCACCAAATCAGCTGCAATCTCGGATCTTCAACGGAGGCCTGTTGACGATCTCTAGTACTTGCCTCTGCATCATAAAATGATGCATTCCAAAGGGAACATCGGTACTTGGAATGCACTGGTATGTAAAATAGTTGTGTGAAATAGATACCAGTAGAATAGTATGGAAACAACATCAACTTAAAATAAACATCAAAATAACATCAAATTGTCAAATGTATATCTATGCAAGAATAAAGAGTAGACAAGTGACACATCAATAATTCAAACTCATTAATGGTCCCAAACTCATCTTAAAGGAGCTCACCTCCTCTCATCTCATCTCATCTCAGAGGAGCTCACCTCCTCTCCTCTCAATATGGAGTCAACTCAATAGGTCCTCTAATGCATTTAGGGATCATTACTCTCGAGGGGAACCATAATATATGTGATGGTTCTATGCCTCTCCTACATTTGGCGATGTAGTTTGATGAGTTCGAGTTGGAACTCGCTACTCCTCCCATGACTCAATGCTCATAAAACCTCTATCTCAACCAATCTCATAGGGACTCACTCCCCGTCAACGACCGGTATCTCAAATAGGTTTTAACCCTCTCATCAATCAATCACATAAATTACTCAAGCTCTAAAACAATCATTATAGAGAAATTGAATAGACACATCGGTAGATTTCATATAGAGAGACTCATAAAACAATCAAATGCTATCAACTCATCAACATTCTCTCGTCAAGTTCAACAATCTCAACTCAAGGCTCTAGATTGAAATTTCAAGTTCATAGTGCATGCTCTCAAATTAGTCATGTAGGTTTTTGCAAGTTCTTCATTAAAATGTTCAGTATAAGAAAAAATATGATATGATAATCATCAACATGGTAAAACATGTAATGTTAAATCAATTTTTCAAGAAACACCATCAAGAAAATCATGCATGTAGACTCTTTAATCATCAACTCATCTATGGCCTCTCTGGGGCACCTGATAGAACAATCCCATGTTTTTAGTTTAACCTTACATACCTGGGATTCAGCTATCAACCAAGCACGTCAAGTATCTCTTCTCGAATCTCTCAACTCAAGCTCTTCTCTTCTTCCTCAAGCCCTAGCCTTGTTAGATTATGGAATAGGACTTAGAATGGGGGTTTGACACCATTTCCACGTCAAAACGACCTTGTTAGATCATGTGTAGAGTTTATGAGGGGTGGGAAACTTACCAAATTCCCTCGTAATAATTTGGAGATTCTCAACTCATTAAAGATGTGGTCTGCAATACGGACTGATCGGGTACTGTCTATTTTCAGAAAAACGTATTTGAACAAGTTTTCTCAATCCCTTCAAATATTTTAAAAAGAATATAAGTTCTAGTCCGCGATTGATGCGCGACGCACCCCTGTCGTGTACTAACACTGTTTTGCGCTTCGGATCGAAAACTTATCTTTTGGTCGAGTCGCTCTAAGAGACCATTTTTCCACTCAATTTTGCATGCTGATCACAAATCCATCATCGGATTTGCCATACGAGCACCGGAAGATACATTACACGCATACCCGCTCTTTAGGGGTATTTTGGTAATTTTACCGGGAGTTACAACTTGCACCACGTCTAAATTACTTTTTTGAACGAGTATTAAATTGAGTAAAAATCTTGCTTTTTTAATTCCAACCGAATTAATTCTTCTTCTATTAAGTTTTATGTAATTATGCGTTGAGATTATTATTATTTTTATCTCTCATGTTGTTGTAATTGTTGTTTATAGCTATTTTTCCATGAACTGTAGTTCAGTTGATGATCATGGCTTTCCATAGATTATTTGATATTGAACTTTATGATTTTCAAGCATTAAATAAAGTATTATTTAATCAAGGATATGCATGTTTTGAATAAAGATAATGGCTTTTATATGCATTACTTTCATGAATTAAGTAAGTTTAAAAATTTCAAGAAGTATTTCAAGAAAGTATAAATAAATTTTATATTACATGCATTATTTTAGAAGATCTTTCAAAAAGTATAGTTTGCATCGTTAAGAATAATTTTATTAAATTTGATGAGTTTGTATTTTCATTAATAATTATATTTGAGGATGAGTTTTGAGGGAACATGAGGAGCTCCAAATGTATATATTATTGATTTTATGCATTATTTTATCAAGTCTAAATGAGTATGAGAATTTAGTATAAATGATATTTTTGACAAAAGAATTTTAACGATATATGGGTAATCTTGAAAGTATATTATTAAATGAAAGAGCATGATGAGTTGAGATTTATTTTTGAAAGCTCCAATGATATTAAATGAGATGATTTCAATATTTTACTTTATTGAGCATATGGACATATATAACTATTATAAGGGTAGTACTGAGCACTCAAGTTTCATACGTAACCAGTGTAGGATAGAAGCTTGACCTTTCTTGTCACAAAAGTTAACTCTTTATTATTGGATCCAAAGAGATTGTCTCTTACCAAGGAATGTATCAGACAGTTGTGGCAATAATAGTGAGTTTGTGTTACCATCACTACCTCATTGGTTATGAGTGTCGCTTAGAAACACAATTTAAGAGTAAATATATAATACTTTTACTAAGTTACGTGTGCATATTGATGATTAATTAAAACGTTATTTATTTTTGAACTTGTATATCATAATGAGCTGTGTTGACCTTTATTCTTGTTAGTGAGTTTTTCTTGTGTTTTGTTCTATTCTCTTACATACCGTACATTCCATGTACCAATACCACTCGACCATTACATCCTTTTATGATACAGATACCGTTATTAGAGATCCTCAAACAATATTTCTTGAAGTAACTCTTTATTTATTGTTTGCTTCTTCTATTATTTTGAGGTAGTCTTGGAATTTCCTTGGCAACTTCTTATGAGTTGATAAAGGCTACGTAGACTCGGCTAGATAAATTTAGAGTGGTGTTTTTTTCCTTTTAGAGTTAATTTAAAAATTATTATAATTTATTTAAATTGAAACATTGAGTAATTTTAATAAGAGATATTTTAAAAACTATTTTGTATGATGATTTAAATGCCCACTTGAGTAGTTTTTTCATTATTTCGTTAAGTCTTCCACTAATTGAATGAGTGATCTGGCCAAGTGATCTATTTAGGATCAAAAAATAGTTTCTAAGTGTCGGCCACACCTAGGATACCTTCTTAAGGTGTGGCAGTTCCACAATTCAATTTTATATTCAATTTTTGATTCACCTTGAAAGATTATAATATTGGTGTCAAAATGTTCATATTGAATTTGTTCATCAACATTTGATAATGTGGTAGCATTTGAAAATGGTTTAGATGCGGATAGCTATCGTAAGGTAGATATAGAGCTTGTATGATTGATTTCGAAGTAGGCAGTGTCTTCCTTTCTTCACTAAGATCTTCTTGACATTATTTGGTATAAATTTAATGTGAATTCGGACTGTATTCATTTAGTATTTTACTTTCTTTCATTACATTCTGCTCTCATAATTTTTCCATGAACTTTAGGTCATTCTAGTCCTTTAGAGACCTTAGTTTAGGTTGGGGACCTTATTTTTAGGTTGGTTTATTGTGGATATCTATTTTAGGAACTTTGGGGTAATGTTATACTAGATTTGACCCCCGGGTGCTTTGACATGAATCCCATTATGCTTATATCTAGGTGTAGCTTCCAATAGGATTTATTTTTGATAAGTGTATCTTATATTTAGGTCTGAGGTCCATGTGGCTCGATGTAGTTGTAGGTATGATATAGTTCAATTTAGTTGTTTGTTCAGGATCATGGATTTGAGGATTAGGTGAAGATCCTAGAAATTTTATCTTCTTGCCGCCATGCCACTCCGCTCCCACTTGATCTTTAGCTGCCTGCAATCTTTTAGTCTGATTTTAGTTGTATATTAGTGACTTTCTTATTGGGTTATAGTTTATTTTATATTGTTGGTCCCAAATCATCGTTCAAGGAGCAGCTGGATCCCAGGCTAGTTTTGTCAACCTTTATAATTATGGAGGAAGTGGTTTAATGTCCTAGCATTCTTTCTTGTTTGGATACTAGGATGGCATGTATTGCATTAGTTGATTATTTATAATATTTTTTTAGTAAAACATTGATTAATGCATTGGTTCATCATTCATGCATAGAGAGAGAGAAAGCTTTTCATACTACTGATATGGAATTGCTTCAAACTAGTTTTTTTTTGGGAGTCGTACCACCTAAACCGTATGATTTATTGATTCTGATACTCTTGAGGCCCTGAGGGTGTGCTCTTTTCTACTTAAGACTATGGAAGTATCTGGGATGACCTCCATTTTTATGATCTACCTAGCTTCTGTGTTGATGCTCTTTCTACATTATTATGTGTACTATTGTTCCTCCAATATAATCGATGAAAATCATAGTGATAAGACCTTCTTTGGGCCCATGCAATGTATATGAGTTACGCATGCCCCCATGGAATAAGTATCATTATACCGAGTAGAGGTGTCTCACGAATCCTGCCTTGCTAGCTGGGCAGGGATAGGTTTTATAGACTCATGGATATGTGTTGTGGAGAGATCACACCCATATCTTGCATTCACATGCATCCCATCACTATTATATTATTTGTTATTTGGTCCCTCAATAACATGGGATCTCGATTGGGTTTTCTGCATATTATACCACTAGTAATATGTGGATGCTAGTAAGTTATTATTTGATCATACTTATATTTTCCTGTGTTGCATTATTATTTAGTGGATTTGGTCCTTCTTTGGTGAAAAATGTTATCTTTCTAGGTTGAATTGGATGAGTTCCTATGTAGATAGGTTGTTTATAGACTCAACGACCTATCTTTCTTGTTAGCAAATGGTCAAGTACACTTCTTGACTCCTTTTCTTTGTATCGTATGTCTTGACTATTATTTACTCCATCTTTTATGTAGCTACTTGTGCTATACATGTTTTGTTTTCATGTTATATATACTTGCCTTATCTATGGAGTTAAGTTGGCCTATGTCAACTAGGTACTATTTTTTTGGTACTCATACAACATTTCTTCCTCCTACAGATAGTAGTGCGAGTCCCCATTGTTGATTTTCTTTTGTGTAGAGCTGTTGTGGATCTCAAAGATTTGTGCCATACCCAAGAGGTTACCCTAGACATGACCAGCTCACAGAATTCATTGCTAGTCTCTGAGAGAACTACATGGTCTCATCACTCATTTATTCATTAGTGGAAGACTTAATAAAATCAAGAGAAATACTCATCTGGGCTCTTAATATCAACAACAAAAAGTAGTTTTTCAATTACAAAAACATTATATAATAAGAATGGTTTTAAAAGCAATCTCAAAAGGAAACATCTCCAATCTATTTCATCTATATGTATGAAGCCTCTAAAATTGTCAAGGTGGTGCCAATGACATTTCATGACTATCACAAAAGAAAAAAAGTTATTAATTTAAGGGATAAACAAATAAAGGTATTCCTCCAAATGCAAGAAGGTCTAACCAAAGTTCTAGGAATGCTCAAAATCTTTAACTAGTCGCCTGTTGAGGATTTCTGACATTTGTATCTACATCTTAAAAAGATGCAACATTGAATCACATCAATACATGGAGTGTACGATATGTAAAATAGTTGGAAAGCGTGGCTATACATCAAGATACTCAACTCAGAACTCAGTTCAGAACTAAACTCAACATCAATATGATATACAAGGTTGAAAATAACAAACCTTTCTTCAGTTAAAAGTATGAATATGCAACATCATGAAAAATAGTATGTTTACTCATTAAGATGTTTCTCCAATCGATAACCATCACCTATGTGCTGGTGATGATACAATAAAGCAACATCATTTCTACATCTATTCAATACCCTTCTAGGATGAAGGAGATCAACATCAATGGATCCAATCATCAAAGTCCTCCTTTGAGACAAGAGAGGCATTGCCTCTACTTTACATTGGTTGTGTAGTTTATAGAGTTTGATTTAATTATACTCTTACCTAGCAAGTTGCTCAATACTACTCCTAAAATATGTGCTTATGTCATAATGTGTCTAGTCTATTTGGTCTTTCAATCTTAAAATGTCACACTCATCTCAAAATACCGCCACCATCATTATCATCATTCATCAATCATTATGTTTAAAATACATTTATGTCTTCATCAAAATATGTTGTTGAATACATCATTTAAACTAAATGCTTAGTTTCATCAAAACTAATTCAAAACATGCATCATCTCAAATTGAAAGCGAATCTTTAATTTATATATGAAAATCATTTATCTCAATATCAATTTATGCATAAGAACTTCATGAACGTCAACTAAAATAGGTCTCATATGAATAGATTTATCAATACATATCTCAATCATCTACTCAACTCATGGACATCATCAATATGCAATTTAATGCAAGAAACTTAAGAAAATATCAATTGACTCAAAAACTCAACTGTGGGATTAGGGTATAACTCAATTTGCACTCAATTACATTGAATTTAGGTGTCGCCCCACAAATAAGAAAGAATGAAAATGCAAGAAAAAGAGAATCTAAAAATTTGCAGAACAAAGTGTGAGCCCTATTTACGTCTTGTGGTTCAATTAACGAGTTTTATACAAAGCTCACAGTTGGAATACTTATAAGGAGCCAAGTTTTTTAGCATCTTTGTCGGACCTCTTAGTATCATCCCGAGTGAAAAATCTACCCAGCGTCAAGAAAGGCCCACACAGGCCGTATGAAGCCACATGAACCATATGCCTTCCCGTGGACCGGTGCTTTGCCAAGGTTTCGACGGAGAGGAACACGACTGAGGATTTTGGACCAAGTGAGGGCACACGACTACCCACACGGTCCGTGAGGTATGTCACGGGCCGTGTGACCCTTCGTGTGGCTCGCTACATACAATTTTTCTAAGTGTGAAATTACCATCTCGTAACTTTTTTTAGCCAGAAATTTTCCAAATGTCATCACACGACCTTGACACGACCTGTGTGGTATCACACGGGTCGTGTAGTCCTCCGTATGGTATCCCTTAGCCTCGGATAAATTCCAAGTGTTGGCACAAAACAAATTGTCTAAGTGATGATTCACGGTCACTATTCATGGTCTGTTTGATGACTCACGGACCGTGTAGTAGACCATATGTGTCACGCCCTGGGAGGGTACCCTTGGCGTGGTCGGTATTCAAAGACTATTGCTAGTCCCCAAGCGAACCACTTAGACTCATCATATCATTCAATCAATAAACTCTACTGAACAACGAAAAGTATAAATAAGTGAATGGGCACATCTCATCTAAAGTCTCAAAAGAATATATACAATAATGAAGGATAGTAGAAAGAACTAGCTCACAATCTCAACATCATTGCTCGACCATCGTCTATGAAGCCTCTATCACTAATCATGTGGTGCCAATGACAGATCCATGGCTACATAAATCAAAATAAAAAAAATAGTCCAATCGCTAACTCTAAAACAGGATGAATATCATGGTAAATCCTCTGAAATAGGGAAGTCTCACCAAATCAGCTGTAATCTCAGATCTTTAATGGAGCGCATATTGACGATCTCTAGTACCTGCCTCTGTATCATAAAACGATGTAGTCCAGAGTGGACATCAATACTTGGAATGTACTGGTATGTAAAGTAGCTGAGTGAAATAGAAATCGGTAGAAAAATATGAAAACAACATCAACTCAAAATAAATATCAAATTGAATCAAATAGTCAGATGTCCATCTATGAACGAATAAAGAGTAGACAAATGAAACATCAATAACTCAAACTCATCAATAGTCTCAAACTCATCTCAGAGCTCATCTCAGAGGAGATCACCTCCTCTTATCTTATTTCAAAACTCATCTCAAAAGAGCTCACCTCCTCTCATCTCATCTAGACATGGAGTAAGGTAGGAAATTTATGGGAGTTTCTCTTATCCGACAACACTCACTTATGAGCCAGTAAATGTTCAACAATCACCCTGATGTTGCCATAGTGGTCCCAAACTTGCCAAGTCGAGAACGCTCAAAAACCATATCAATTCACCCAATATGGAGTCAACTCAATAGGTCCTCTATTGCTTTCAAGGACCGTTACTCTCGAGGGGAACCATAATATATGTGATGGCTCTATGCCTCTCCTATGATTGTTTTATGAATCCCAAACTTAACAAGTGAATAGACATACCAGTAGAGTTCATTTATAGGGATTCATAAAACAATCAAAATTTCATCAACTCATCATCACAATCAACAATCTCAACTCAACCTCTAAACTCAATTCTCAAGTGCATTATGAATGCTTCTCAAATTAAATTAGTCATCAAAACTCCATCAACTCAGCATCACAATCAACAATCTCAACTCAAGGCCCTAGACTCAATTCTCAAGTGCATTAAGCATGCTTCTCATATTAGTCATATAGGGTTATGTAAATTCTCGTGAAAATATTCGATTTAAGAAACAAATAGTATGATGATTGTCAACATAGGAAAATATATAATTTAAATAAATCTTTCAAGAAACATTATCCAAAAATCAGGCATGTAGATTTTTTAAACTATCAACTCATCTATGACCTCTATGTAGCACATGAGAGAACAATCCCATGTTTTTAGTTTAGCCTTACATACTTGGGATGCAGTTATCAACCAAGTACGTCAAGGATCTCTTCTCGAATATCTCAACTCATGCTCTTTTCTTCTCTCCTCAAGCCCTAGCCTTGTTAGATTATGGAATACGACTTAGAATGGGGGTTTTAGATCCTTTTCACGTCAAAAGGGCCTTGTTAGATCATGTATAGAGTTTAGGAGGGGTGGGGAATTAACCGGAATGCCCCTCTTAATACTTTAGAAATTTTCAACTCGGAAAAGACCCAATCCGCGACGTGGATCGGTCGCGCACCGTGTATTTTCAGAAAAGGTTTTCTGAACGAGTTTCCTCAATTCCGTCAAAACTTTTAAAAATTATATAAGTGCTGGTCCACAATGGGTGTGCGACGTGCCCCTATCGCGTACTAACACTATTTTATGCTTCATGTCGAAAAATTACTTTTTGATTGGGTAGCTATAAAAATTGACAGAGACCATTTTCCCGCTGAATTATTCATACTGATCACAAATCCAGCCTCGGATTTGCCATTTGAGCATCGGAAGATGCGTTACGCGCATTCCCTCACTCTAGGGGCATTTTGGTAATTTTATCGGGCATTACAGTATAGACCTGACGTTTCAAAATTTGCCCGTTTTATAATGGCATTTATGTAATTTCAATTTATTTTAATTATGAATTAGGATCTCTTACCTATCCTAAACCCCCTAACTCAGCTGATATCCCTCCCCTCTTAATTCATTCTCTCTAAACCCTCCCCCCCTATAGATCACCCCAAATACTCCCTACTCTCCCCTCTCAAGATTCAAAGCTAGGGTTTAATTGGAGCCTAAATTCAAGCTAGGTCCTTCCCAAAATTCAGCTCCCCAATCAAGGTATGTGGGATTGATTCTTGGTCACTTTCAACCAAGAAGACTCTAAATTCCATTCAATTAATTTCATGGATTTTAATTCACTTTAAATATGGGTTTTCATTATTTGATTTTATTACATCCAATTGATGTATGCGTTGCACTTTACCTATAATCTTAATCTACTTTGACCACTATTATGATGATTTATATTGAGCAATCAATTTATGAACATGTATGTCCTCTTTTAAAGTTGATTTATGCATATTTATATTATGATTTAGATATTGATTTAATTATCGATATATTCAATTTCATATTATGAGGTTGATTTTAACTTGAATCTACGTTACCAATGCTACCCTCACCTCATGCATTGCATTTTCATTTATGAACATTGGTTTATATGGAATTTATGAAGTAGGTTAAGCCCAATTATATTTTATGTAATGATTATGATATGATTTTGATAAGGCATTGGTTATGACAAGAATGTGATCACATACATGTCTTATGATTATGGCTCTTTTAGCATCTCGGGTGTTTGCACCATTTTGTATAGGTAGATGAGCTATCCCTTACATGAGCATCATGATTATGACTTATGATTTGATATTTGAGCCTAAATATGCATTGAACAGTTTAAGAATGAATTTCGGTTTTGAAATGTATATTGTATCTCTTGAAAGCAAGTATATGTATAAGTATTCTCGTGGGATGCCGACTTAGCACCGATGGATTAGGGGCGTCAAGGCTATACCCAAAGGCCATCCTTCTTTCCTCGAACTATGTGCATAGCATATGTTATAAGAATCCTAAATGGGATATGTTCCCGTAAGGAAGGTTGCTTCATTAGAAATGTGATATGTTCCCATAAGGAGAAGTATGGTTTACCTTTGGCAAGTATACCACCTCTGTACTGGTGAGGGATATTCATCGGTATTCCAAGTTATAGCTCGCTTGGTGTTAAACATGTCTATTGAGGTCGCATCCCCGTTAAATACGAGCATCATCTCGTTCATGCATCATTCATTTCATGGAATCTTGTATATTACTTCCTTGGATATATGATTCTTTCTATATTATTTGCCCTTGTCATCTAACATTGATATACAGGTTAATAAGTCATATGCATTGCATGTCCGCATACTTAGTACAGTCAAACGTACTAACGCATCCTCTATGCCTATATGATTTTACATTGTAGGAGCCGAGCATTTTGATTACCAACCATTTGACGAGTAGTCTGATCTGGCAGACTACTTGTGGTGAGTCCCATCCTCCAAGGACAAACCATCTCCCTTTTTTCCTATGCCATCTCAAATTTCCTTTCCTATTTAAGGGTGAGCATGGAACATGTCATAGCCCCCGTTCTATCTCGGTTAGAGGAATTTGTTGGATTATATGTAGGCTCTTTAAAAATCTTTATGCTTAAAGTGATAATTGGTTTATGTATTCATTTGGATTGATTTATGGAAAAATCGTATTTGGCTATATACATATTTGGTGTGGAAATGTGAAAGGTCCCAAGCCCCGTATTTCCCCCATAGCGCGAGTCCTCTTCTCCCATCCCTTAGCACTATGTGTTACTATTTAAATGTTTCTTTCCAAAATGATGATGTGAATTTAGATACTTGAGGCTTGTTTGGGGACTCTTGGGTTCCCATTCGTCGTGTCACATCTAGACCCTAGTCCCGGGTCATGACAAAACATGGTATCAAAGAACTAGGTTATAAATGGTCCTTAGAGTCCAACATGTCGCGTCAAGCAGAGTCCTATTCATGGGTGTGAAGTGCACCATGCCTATGAGTGGGAGGCTACAAAGACGTTCTAGGAATTGTCTCACTTCTTCATGCCTTATGTCGTCCTATGGCTCGTATATTTGATTCCCTCTTCTTAACGGTGTTGTTGCTCTATCTCACTCGTATATTTGATTCCCTCATCTTCATGCTCTGTTTTAGAATCCAAGGCCATCTCTAGTTAATAAGGAACAAGATCCTCAAGAGCCTATGGATGAACCCATCTCAAACGGTGTACAACCTTTGCCATGCTTTCCTAGGTGGTGACATCTCAGACAAGGCAGGCTAATCTGCCACGAGATCCTACGCCTGCTTCTAGGGTTAGGGATTTCACCAAGATGAATCCTCTAGAGTTCCATAGGTCGAAGGCTGATAGGGATGCTCAGTAATTCATTGATGAGCTTAGCAAGATACTGAACATTATAGGTGTCACTTCAGAAGAGAAGGTTGAATTCGTTGCCTACCAACTGAAAGATGTAGCTCAGGTGTGGTATACCCAATGGTCTATGGAGAGGGTTTGCGGTGGTGATGTGAACTGGGAAGAGTTCTGATTTGCGTTCTTGGATCGCTTCTTCCCACATGAGCTTAGGGAGGCCAAGATGAATGAGTTTATCAACCTCAAGCAAGGAGGTATGAGTGTGAGGGACTATGCCCTCAAATTAACAAAGCTCTCCAAGTATGCTCTGACACTTGGGGCTAACTTCCGTGCAAGGATGCACAACATTGTTTCCGCTATCTCTAATTTGTTTGTAAAGGAATGTCATACTGCTATGCTCATATAAGATATGGATATTGCTAGACGCATGATGTATGTTGAATAGATCAAAGGGGAGAAACTCAAGGAGAGAAGGATTCACGATCCTAAGAAGGGCTGCTTTGATGGTTGGTCTCTTATTCTCAAAGTGCTAGCTTCGGTCGCTTCCAATAGGACCAAAGCTTTTGTACTCAGGTCGCTAATGACGAGTACCTCCTCCTAGGGCACCGGTTGGTCGTAGACAGGAATATCCTCTGTGTAACAAATGTGGAAGCCCCACACAGGATTTTGTTGGACGGATTCAGGTGTTTTCTATGGGTGTGGTGATAAAAATCACAAGGTTGCTGATTGTCCTAAGAATTCCCGTAGAGGCCAATATTAGGTGGCCCAAGGTGGGCAAGACCAACAAAGAGCTCCCCAAGGGGTTTCTCCAAGGAACAATCAGCCCTATGCAGTCCATGCCCGCCAGGATGTTGAGGAAGCTCTGGATGTCGTGACTGGTTTGTTAAAAGTCTTTGATTTTGATGCTTACGTTTTGCTTGATCCGGGTGCAAATTTTGTCTTTTGTGACTCCTATGTTGGCTGTTAAATTTGATTTGAGTCCCATGTTTTTTAGGATTTTCTCAATTTATACTCCTGTGGGTGAATTTGTTATTACACATAGAGCCATGGTTGACCTGAATCTGTGTTGCACACATATTTTCTGTGTTATCTTGTGGAACTTGAGATGTTTGACTTTGACGTGATTCATGGGATGGATTGGTTGCATGCATCATATGCCTCTATAGATTTTATAACCCAGAAGGACAAGTTCCAACCTCCCAATGAACCCGTTCTTGAATGAAGGGTAGTGACTCCTCTGTTAAAGGTCAGTTTATTTCCTACCTCAAGGCGCAGAAAATGATTTCCAAGGGGTGTATTTATCATATTGTGAGGGTCAAGGATATGGAGTCTGAAGTTCCTACTCTTTAGTCGGTCGTTATGGTGAATGAGTTTTCGGATGTGTTCCCCGAAGATGTGCCTGGTATCCCTCTTAAAAGGGAGGTAGACTTCGGCATAGATCTTGTTTCGGATACTCAACCTATCTCTATTCCTCCTTATCATATGGTATCAGCGGAGTTGAAAGAGTTAAAAGACCAATTAAAGGTTTATTGGAGAAAGGCTTCATTTCCCTAGTATATAGTTGTGGGGTGCTCCAGTGTTATTTGTAAGAAAGAAAGAAAGGTCTCTTCAGATGTGTATTGATTATAGGCAACTGAATAAGGTGACCGTTAAGAATAAGTACTCGTTGCCCAAGATTGATTACTTGTTTGATCGGCTTCAAGGGAATACTCATTTCTCAAAGATTGATCTATGTTGTGGGTATCATCAGTTTAAGGTTAGGGAGTGTGACATTCCCAAAACAGACTTTCGAAAATGTATGAACACTTTGAGTTTGTGGTGATGTCGTTTGGCTTAACCAATGCTCCGATCGTGTTTATGGATCTAATGAATCGGGTGTATAAGCCTTTCCTTGACATTTTTGTGGTGGTTTACATTGACGGCATTCTCATTTACTCCAGAAGTGAGCAAGAGCACGGGGATTATTTGAGGGTGGTTCTCCAAACCTTGAGCGAGAAGAAATTGTATGCCAAGTTTAGCAAATGTGAATTTTGGCTGGGTGAGGTGGTTTTCCTTGGTCATGTGGTGCTTGTGCATCCGAAGAAGACCGAGGTCGAGAAGGATTGGCCTAAGTCGTTGACTCCTTTAGATATTCGAAGCTTTCTGGGGTTGCCTTGATATTATAGAAGATTTGTTGAGGGGTTCTCATCTATTGCATCTCCATTGACTAAGTTGACCCAAAAGAAGGCTAAGTTTGTGTGATCGGACGAGTGCAAGCAGAGTTTCCAAACTTTACAGGATCGGCTTACATCTGCTCCCATCTTGACTTTACCAAACAGTTTGGAGGGATTCGTGGTGTATTGTGATGCATCGCGGATTGGGTTGGGTTGAGTGTTTATGCAACATGGTAAGGTAATAATGTATGCATCAAGGCAGTTGAAGGTACTTGAACATAATTACCCAATGCTCGACCTTGAATTGGTGGCGGTAGTTTTCGCCTTAAAGCTTTGGAGACATTATTTGTATAGGGTTAATGTTGATATGTTCATCGATCACAAGAGTTTGCAATATGTTCCCCAGCCTCTGCATCATAAAATGATGCAGTCCAAAGGGGACATCAGTACATGGAATGTACTGGTATGTAAAATAGTTCAATGAAACAGAAGCCATTAGAATAGTATGGAAACAACATCAACTCAAAATAAACATCAAATCGTCAAATGTTTATCTATGCAAGAATAAAGGGTAGACAAGTGACACATCAATAACTCAAACTCATCAATGGTCTCAAACTCATCTCAAAGGAGCTCACCTCCTCTCATTTCATCTCATCTTTGAAGAGCTCACCTCCTCTCATCTCGTCTCAGAGGAGCTCACCACTCTCATCTCATCTAGACTTGGAGTACTCAAGGTAGGAAATTTTTGGGAGTTTCTCTTATCCGACAGCACTCACTTATGAGCCAGTAAATGTACAACAATCACCCTGATGTTGCGACAGTGGTTCCAAACTTTCCAGCTAGGAAACGCTCAAAAACTATATCAGCTCACCCAATATGGAGTCAACTCAATAAGTCCTCTATTGCTTACAGGGAGCATTACTCTCTAGGGGAACCATAATATATGTGATGGTTCTATGCCTCTCCTACGTTTGGCAACGTAGTTTTACGAGTTCAAGTTGGACAAACTCTCACTCTTTCGGTGCTCGATACTCCTCCCATGACTCAATGCTCATAAAACCTCCATCTTAACCAATCTAATATGGACTCACTCCCCATCAACAAACGATTTCTCAAACACAATCAATTACTTAAGCTCTCAAACAATCATTAGGAAGCAATTGAATAGACACATCGGTAGAGTTCATTTATAGAGACTCATAAAACAATCAAACGTTATCAACTCATCATCATTCTCTCGTCATGCTCAATAATCTAAACTCAAGGCTCTAGACTGAATTCCCAAGTTCATTGTGCATGCTCTCAAATTAGTCATGTAGGGTTATGCAGGTTCTTCATGAAAACGTTCTGTACAAGAAAACAAATAGTATGATGATCATCAACATAGAAAAACATGTAATTTTAAATCAATTTTTCAAGAAATATTATCAAGAAAATCATGCATGTAGATTATTCAATCATCAACTCATCTATGACCTCTATGGGGCACATGAGAGAGTAATCCCATGTTTTTAGTTTAGACTTACATACCTGGGATGCAGCTATTAACCAATCACGTCAAAGATCTCTTCTCGAATCTCTCAATTCAAGCTTTTCTCTTCTCTCCTCAAGCCCTAGCCTTGTTTGATTATGGAATGCAACTTAGAATGGGGGTTTTAGACCCTTTTCACGTCAAAATGACCTTGTTAGATCGTCTATAGATTTAAGGAGGTGTGGGAAATTTACTGGAATGCTCCTCGTAATAATTTAGAGATTCTCAACTCGGAAAAGACATGGTCCGCAATGTGGACTGGTCGAGTACTGTGTATTTTCAGAAAAACATTTTTGAACGAGTTTTCTCAATTCCGTCAAAATTTTTAAAAAGAATATAAGTGATGGTCCGCAATGGGTGCACGATGCATCCCTTTCGTGTACTAACACTGTTTTGCGCTTCTGATCGAAAAATTATCTTTTGATCGGGTCGGTCTAAAAATTGACTGAGACCATTTTCCCACTCAATTTTGAGTGTTGATCATAAATCCTTCCTCGGATTTGCCATATGAGCATCGAAAGATGCATTACACGCATACTCTCTCTCTAGGGGTAGTTTTGTAATTTTACAGGGCGTTACAATCTCCTACAATATCTGGCCGGAATCGGACCTGCACAGGTATTAGCACCACCGTAATCTACCCTCTTACTATCCTAATCCGATAATAATCGGAGCTGGACCATACCGGAGCGGAACGGTAGATCTAAATTCCCCCTTTTAAAATTTTTTAAATTAACTAATTGGTTAAAGTTTGAACTTTGAACAACTTGTAAAGTTGTATTTTGAAAGTTCAATTTGAAATTCTCTATTCTCAAATATATAAATTTAAAGTATTTAAAGTTTAAAACTTTTATAAGTTTTAAAGTTTAACATAATCAAAAATTAAGTTTTAAACTTTAAAAAGATTTTTTATAGTTTAATAAAATTATCACTATATAAGTTTTTAAGTTTAAAATTATCACTATATAATTTTTTAAAACTTTAAAGTTTAAGTTTTAATTTTTCTAAAACTTTTAAAATTATATATTATCAAATATATAAGTTTAAAGTTTAAACATTTTAAGTTTTCATATTTAAAACTTCAGTTTAAAAGTTCAAATTTCAAAATTTTAAAATCTAAAATTTAAATTTTGAAGTTTATAATATTGAAATTTTCATTTTATATTTTAAAGTTAATAAAGATTTGAGTAGGAAAATATATATTAAAATAACTTCTAGATTTAAAGTAAAAGTAAATTCTAGATAATAATTTAGGGAAAAAAATGCGAATAGCCCATAGTTTTATTACTTTAAACTGTACAAATATTAGTAAAGAACCTAATTTACACAACCACATTCTAGGAAGTTTCAATTAGACCTTATTTATAGTAATATACTAATATCTTATACCACATTGAAAATTGTCTAAGTGATTCTAACATTTCTAATGTTATATTTTTTGGAATTGGTTCTTGAGTTTATTTCTCTATAAAATTCATATCAACTTCAATTGATTTCGATAAAATATTATCTATATTGGCTTCAAATTAAGCCGGTACTGTTGGACACCCTAAATTCCTCCGCTCCGCATTGATCCAGTCTTTGAAAAAACTGAAATTTCAAAACTTTCTGCTGCTAATGAATGTTTACGGTCTCCTACTTAGAATCTTGCTGCACTTAAAGTGCCTTCTAAAGCCACCGACGATGCTTGAATAGCTAGCACATCACGAATCACCCGCTGATGTTTTGGAAAAGCTTTACCGTGATTCTTCCACCATTCCAAAAGTTGCAGCTTCCCATCTGCATTCTTTATGCTTTCCGTACCCTATTAATATATTTATCAAAGTCATATTTTTCGTTTGAAGTAAGTCCAAGATATTTTTTTAGTTATCTTCAACATCTTCAATATCTAACTGGTTATCTTCATCATCTTCAATATCTAAATTTGAATATATGTTATGTACCATTCAAGATGCACGTACTTCTTTGCATGTTGGGTCAAATAAGCAAGCATTTAATAAATTTGAGGAATTGAAGAAAAATATTCTTAGAAATTTTCAATCATTTTTTCAATGGCTCTTAATTTTTAGATTATTTTTAAACAGGGAAATTTATTAGAAATAGCATAAATATATGGTAAAACAGAGCAAATAGTTGAATAATAAAGATCAAAAATTTATTTTGTAGCCAAACAAAAAACTTTTAATAATTCAATTGGCTTTCTGATATCAGCTCAATCATTTTCATCAAGTCAATAATTCATATTAGCAATATGGGTAATCCAAACCATTTTAACAGGTCTTCTATATTTATAACCTACTTTAAGCATTTCATATAAAAATTTCACCTAGTAACTACAGTTTTTGGAATTTTTCTAACAGGAAGTTTCCACTCAATACACTTATTTCCAAATTCCTTACGTCTAACTTTTACTTGACATACAAAAATAAAATGACATGCAATTTCAAATTTACTACAACCATTTTTAAATAATGATACACTATCTGTAACAATTAAATTATAAATATGTGGGTCACATTTAATATGAACACAATCACCATAAATAGGACCAAGAATCAGTTTTAAATAATTAACATCGCATTTGCACTTCGAAGCATTATCTAAAGTTATATTAAATATTTTACTAGAAAGAACATAAAATTCTAAAACATCAAGAATTGTTTGTGCAATATAAGAACCGATTTTATGCATTTCACAACTTTTATAAACTAAAATTCTTCTTTGCATAACCTAATTTCATCAATCCAATGTCCGATAATTGTAAAATAATCATTACCAGTATACTGCGACCCATATCGGAAGTGATTGATAATTTACAAGTATTATATGCAAATAAACAATCAAGATAATGTACATGTCAACCTTGATAATGAAAAAATACTTTTTTAATTGTATTTCTTGAAAATCATTAAACGATGGGTTATAAACAATTTGAATATAGTTAATAAACCAGGATTTTCAGCAAAACTTAATGGCAAACTAGTAATAACAATCATTTTAGCAAGTTCTTCCAGGTTCCGTTGTTCACTATAAGGGCGATGTGTACTATGACCGGAAACATTAGTAGGACTTAACTATGACTGAACCATATTTGAACCTTCTACTCCTATCTATGGTTCGGGAATGGGAGTTCGACGTTTTTTACATCCGCTTTAGCTTGAGCTTGCTAAAATTCTAATTTACTACAATGCATCAAATAATTTTTTAAATGACCCATCCCACTCCCTTTTCGCAAAGTTTATGGTTTAAAACATGTTTGCATTTATTACATATTGCCCTAGTTTTATCTTCATTTTGAATCAAAAATTGCCAAACAATAAATTTTTTTAAACGTTCTGTGTTGGGCCTACTAGATGCCAATGGATGTACAAGGAAGCGGAAGCGGAGGGAGTAATAGCGCAGTATATGGTGGTTGTGTTTCATTATCTTTATCTTATTTCCTCATTAAACATACTAAATCTTCATTCAATAAATTCATGATCTAACACGGTATTAGAATCAATATTAAAACAAGTATCATCAATATGTGTAAAACCTTCCATATTAATTCTCAGTGGCGGTTGTCTACTTTTAGATTTTGATGAACTACCACTTGATTTATTTTTATCAGTTAAAGCGTTTGAAATTCCACAAAAAAAAGTACTATTTTCTTTTCTTTTCTACTAGAATCTATGTTAAATAAATTAATACAAGTAAAGATTATATGAAATTATGAATACAAAAAAATTTCAACTAATAAAGAATAAAAACTAATAAGACAAAATTTGTAAGTTTGAACGAATATTCCAAACATCTGTGTAAAGCAGACGTAGAAGCCGAAATTGATGAACTTTGAAGATTGCATATGCCCCAAATTGATCCACAAAAATTTCATCCAAATTCGAAAATAGCCCACAAACATTAGCAAACTAATTAACTATATTAAGAATTTACTAAAAATTGATACTTGAGAGAGTAAATAATAAATATATTATAATTAATTTGATAGTAGAGAGAATTTAGAAATGAGAGAGTTGAGAAAGTTAAGAAATTAAGAAGGGATGATTGAGAGAATTTGTGTGAAAAAATGTAAAAGGTGGGGGTATTTATAGATGGAATTTTAGGAGGTAATTATTACCAAAAAATTACAATAAAAAAATAAAAAAATAAGATAGTCGTTGAAACGGCTCTTCGCTAAAAAGTGCACAAAATTCTACAAGATCTGTTGGGGTGGGCCAAGGCCCCAAGCCCCAATGGTCCAATCCAAAATTCTTTTTTTGAAAAAAAATTAATTTTAATCGATAAATTGGACTGGTACTGGCATTATGGAACCAGTAATTACCAGCACAAAGTACCATCCCTTCCCATTACCCCTACCGGCAACCATATAACCGGATCCTACAGGCACAACACCTGACCGAGGTTGGAACTGTACTTGGACAGCGATGGAACTGGTACCTCCTGATTCTGCTGCCACCCTTAGTCTGACCCATGAAGGGTTTTGTTCGGTTTGGAAAAAAGGAAAATTGAGCTCTACGTATGTAGCACCTTGTATTATTTTGAGACGGGTTATTAAAGTTTCTTATGCGTTAGAGTTGCATATGGAGATGAGTATGGTTCATTTGGTCATTCACGTATCCATGTTGAGGAAGTATGTAGGATATCTAAGTTCTAGTGTGCCTTTGGGAGTTGTAAATGTGAAGAGAACATAACTTATGAGGAAGTTCTGGCTGAAATATTGTATAGGCAAGTGAAGAGGTTAAGGAAAAAAATGTTACATCCGTCAAAGTCCTTTGTAGGAAAAAAGTAGTTGAAACTGCAACATGGGAAGTGGAAGGGAATATGAAGAAACGATTCCCTTATCTCTTCTACTCTACTCAAGCCTAAGGTATTCGGTGTTCTTCCTTGAAAAACTCAATTTCGTTGCATTTTAGTTTTCATGTCATCATGTATAATTGCATATTAATGAGGCTGCATTTGAATGATAATTGAAACATAAGTTTGAAAATCTTACAAAAAAATGTTTAAGTTACATTTTTGCATTCATGTTGGGTTGTTAGGTTGTTCTTACTCCTTTAGAGCTTATGTTTAGCAGATTCGGGGATGAATATTTTCAAGGGTGAGATATTGTAAATCCCCGCAAGTAATAACAACAACAACATTCTAGTGGAATCCCACAAGTGGGGTCTAGGGAGCGTAAAATGTACACAGACCTTACCACTACCTCATACAGATAGAGAGGTTGTTTCCGGAAGACCCTCATCTAAAAAGAATCAAGCCCTAAAAGAAGAATATAATAGATATGAAAAAAGAAAATTGACTAAAGTGGAAAGAGAACGATAATATATAAATACAATATAAGTAAAAAAATATAAGCCAGACAATAATAACATGAAATATAAAGACATGACTAATCCTACAAACCTACAAATATCATATGGCCTGACAACATACTATTGACAAGCCTATTAACCTTCTACCGTAATACGCGACCTCCACTCCTTTTTACTTAAGGTCATGTCATTAGTGGGCTGAAGTATTGTTGTATCATGTCTAATCACCTCCCCCAATACTTTTTAAGTCTATTTCTACCCCTTAGCGTAACTCCTAAATCCATCCTCTCGCACTTCTTAATAGGAGCATCAACACTTCTTCTCTGCACATGTCCAAACTACCAGTCTCACTTCTCTCACTTTGTAAAGACCCATAAGTGAGAAATATGAAATTGTAGGGAAAAGGGTAATTTGGAAATCTACTAGGCAAAGTATGAGTCCTATCTACGTCTTGTGGTTTAATTCACAATTTATAGATGATACTCATGGTTTTGGGACACTGGGTGAGAATTTCGCTAAGTGTAAGTGGGGCTTACAAGGAGAAAATATGGTTGTCAATGGAACTATACACCGTACTATGATTTCATGGTTTAGTGGCTTGGGTTCATCAAGTTTTTAATTTCTGAAGTGTGAAGCACGGATAACATGATAAGTCATACTCTTGTTTATAATCCATAAATAGGATAATATGTAACGACCCATAAGTTAGAAACCTATGTGTAGACAGGCTGAGCTAAAAATGCTTAGGGTCAGACCATAAAGCCAAGTCCATGGCCTATGGTTTATACCTTGAGCCATAGACCAGGCTTGTAGATGGAAACCTCACAAAGTTGGAAAATTTTCTATGTATAAAGTGGTTCACGAAGTCTTCCACGGCTTGTGGATATAAATAAAATTCATAGAAAGAGTCATAGGTATGACTTATAGACATGAAGAAAATTTAGAGTTTTTGGACAGAAAAACACAATCAAAAGGACGACCCATAATACAAAGTATGTCTTGTGGTTGGCATTCATAAGTAGGGTCCAAAAAAGTGAAATCTTGCTAAGTGTGGAAGGAGTCCACAAGGCCATCCACGACTTGTAGATTGAAGGATGGGCCATAGATAGGTGTTTCCGAGTAGGGTTTGGTAACCAATTTCAAAAGATTGGAAAAGGAGAACAGGACGACAAGAACCATGGCTCATGGTTCCGTCCACGAACCATAAATGGGGTCTTATAGACGGTGTCTGGCAGATTTAATAAAGGAAAATTTTGTCCATTCAGCCGATCCTAAATTTAAACTAAGTCATTTTGGTGACACCTTAGGCCCAGAATCAAACCATAAAGCCCTAGATTACCATTCTTTTACTTCGTTCTTCCACTTTCAAAATTCCTAAGCCATTCTTCTGCTTTAAAAACAAGTTATGGAGGCTAGGGTTTCAACGGTTTCTTCCATAACAACAAGTTCTGTGAGGACCCGGACGTTGGATAACCTAATTGGAGCTTTCAAATTATGGTTTTAGAAAGTTTTGGACTAAGGTAATGCTCCGTAGGAGCCCTCACAGTCCGTGTGAGGCTATGCGAACCATGTGGGTCCTCCTTGGAGTGACCCTTGGCCTTGTATGGGGTGTTGGAGCTTAACCATGGAGTTTTAAACTAAGGCATTCCACACATAGACCCAATATTCATCTCAATTTTGGAGGTCATTTCAAAGAGGACTTGGTACTCAGGTGAAGTTGAGTGCGACATTTACTCCTCAAACAGATGTACAAGATGAGAGAAAAATTCAAACTTAAGAGGACATGTTGAGGGATTGTGTATTGGAATTAAAAGGTAATTTGGATGATCATAGCTTTCATGCTAGCATAGGTATGGCACCGTGTGAGGCTTTGTGTGGTAGGAGATGTAGATATTTGGTAAGGTGGTTTGAATTAGGAGAGATCGCTTTTATTTTCCTGCATTTGGTATTAGAGGCTATGGAGAAAGTGAAGTTGATTAGGGAGATGTTGAAAACAGCTCAAAGTCGCCAAAAGTCCTACTCGGATGTTAGGAAGAGGGATCTTAGGTTTGTTGGTAATTGGATGTATGTGAAGGTGTCTCTATGAAGAACGTGATGCGTTTTGGAAAGAAGGGCAAGCAAAGTCCCTGGTATATGGGCCCGTATGATATTGTTGAGCGGATTGGGAATCTTGCTTACAGGTTGGAGTTTCCTCTGGATTTGAGTTCTATTCATCCAATCTTCCATGTGTCTATGGTAAGGAAGTTGTTTTGTGATCCTAGTACTATTGTGTCTTTAGAAGGTGTTGAGGTTGAGGAGAACTTGACTTATGAGGATGTCTTGGTTGATATTTTGGATAAGCAAGTAAAACGGTATCGTAAGAAGGATATGGCTTTGGTTAAGGTGCTTTGGAGAAATTAAGATGTGGAGAGTGCTACATGGGAGGCAGAGTTGGACAGGATGAAGTGATATCCCCATCATTTCTAATCTACTCAAGCCTAAGGTATTAGGTTCTTCCTTTTTTCCAAGTAGTCCTAATTCTTTCACTCTTGTATTTCATGACATTAACATGCATACAAGTGCACTAAATTTATTTTTTACGATGTTTTGGATGATTTGAATATGTTTTAATATGAGTTTAATGAGTTTATGATTTTCAAATAATGAAAATGCATTGTACCTTGTGATTGAATGTTTAATGGTCTAAATCAAGCCTTTCAAGCTTTGTTCTAGCACATTCGAGGACGAATGTTCCCAACGGGGAGATTATGTAAGGACCCGACGTTGTACGCCCTCATTGGAGCTTCAAAAGTTTTTTGGAATGTTTTGGGCCAAGGTGACACTCTATAGGAGCTCTCACAGTCTGTGTGAGTCTATACGAACGATGTGGGGCCTCCTTGGAGTGACCCTTGGCCTTGTGTGGGGTGTTGGAACTTAACCATGGAATTTTAGACTAAGGCATGCCACATATGGACCTCACACAGGACGTATGAAGCTTTACGGATTGTGTGGAGGGTCATATGGTAGCCCTAGTCTTGAAATTTCAAAGTTTTGGGACTAAGTATAGATGGACGGCCAAGTATACGGTCCATATGGGGTGGTACCGCCCGTATACCTCCTCGTAGGGTTTCTGCAGTGAACATTTTCTAAGTATTGAATCATAGTTTCAGAACTTCATCATGGAAGAAATTTTCTAACGAAGGTGGGATAGAGGGACCACACAAACTTGTGGCTTGGTATGGTCAGTACCACCCTCTAGATGGATATCTACGTTGAAAAACATTCTGAAGTATGGGATTATCGTTTCAGACCTTCGTCAAGTGAATTTTTCCAAGTATTGGATCACACAAAGGTATACCGTCCGTATGGGTTGTCGCCGACCGTATGGTCCTCCTTGAGACAAAAATATTCAATTTGTCTAACTTGTTTCCTCAACAGCATTTTCATAATTATGGTTTATCCTAAAGGTCTTATGTGACCTTATATGCTACCTAAGGACTTTCTAATGACCCATATTGATTCATTCATTCAAATTCATTCTTCACACTTAGAATTATATTGAATTAAGAACACTTTGTCAAAGGACTCTTGTGAATCTAAGCTTGGGAATTAATGAAAGGCTCATTTTTCTTTAAATTTCTTCTTGGATCTCCTTCATTAGCTAAGGTATATGGGATTGATTTTTGATCCCTTTCAATCAAGAAGACCCAAACTCTTTTTCAGTCAATTTCATGGAATTTTAGGTAGTTTAAATTTGGGTTTTCAATTTTCTTATTTATTAAATTCAATTGAAGTATGAGCTATACTTGTTTGATGACTTTAAGTTGCTTTAAGCCCTAATATGATGAATTGGATTGGCATTATGAAGTTATGAATGTGCATGTCCCCTTTTAAGCTTGATTTGATGCATATGTAATCTATATTATGATTTAAATGTTAATTATACTTATGTATTTACTTGAATTTCACAATGTATTGTTTATTTGAGTTTGAATCTCAATTACCCATGCTATTCTCATCTCATTCATAGAATATGCATTCATGAGTATTGAGTTTTATAAAAATTATGAGGTGGGTTAAGCCCAATTATGTTTATGGATATAATTTTGATAGGATATTGGTTATGACAATAATGTGATTACATAAATATCTATTATATGACTCTATGAGCATTTTGGGTGCTTGCACCATTCCGATATATGTGATTGTTTTATTCCTATGTATGAGAAGTAGAATATGAGTTATGATTTGGCATTTTAGCCCAAGTATAAATTATTTATGAATGATGTTTGGATTTTAAGCCCTATTATACATTGAAGTGATTTGAAAGGACTTTTATCTCTTTTAAAATCATGTATACATATATGTATTCTTGCAGGATGATGAATTAGCACCGATGGATTGGGGGCATTAGGGCTATCCCTAAGGGTCCTCTCCTTTCTCAAACTATGTGCCAGCATAGACATAAGTATATGGTAACCCTCACTGAAATGGAGTCCCATAAGGTGCGATTACAACATTGATATGATATGATAAAATTTTGACAATCCTATAGGAAATGGAAGGCCCGTAAGGAAGGTCACTTCTTCAAAATGGGAGGCCCATTAGGAGAAGCGCGGCTTACTTTTGGCAAGTAAACCACCTCTTTTCTAGTGTGGGGATAACATTGGGATTTGAAGTAATAGCTTGCTTGGTCTTATATATCGGTTGAGGTCTCATCCCCTCTTAGATAAGTTTTTTTGCATTTCATGTATATATATATATATATATATATATATATATATATATATATATATATATATATGTATGTATATGTGTATATATAGGTGCCCTTGCCATCTAACATTGAATGTAGGTTTGTTAAGTCATATGCATTGCATGCCAGCATACTTAGTACATTCAAACATACTAAAACATACTTTTGCCAACATAATCTAACAAGTAGGAGACTGAGGATTACATTCATCCACTGTATGACGATTAGCTTGGATCTTGAGATTTGCTTGTTGTTGTGAGTCTCGTCTTTCAAGGACAAACCACCATTGCTCTACCTTTGGAGCTTTTATTTATGTTATTTACATTTGAGGTGGAGCCCGGGGTATGTCTTGGCCCCCGTCCTATCTTATGACTAGAGGCAGTGTTGGACATCTTGAAAATTACTTTACGTTTAGATGCTAATTGTTATATTTGGAGATTACGCTTATGTATTCGGCTATCTATTGGTGATTGTTATGAGGATTGGCAATGAGTATTATGACATGTTTATATGTGATGTATGTGAAAGATTCTAAGTACAAAATTGCCCCTATAAAGTGAGTTATACTTACCCCCCTCCCCCCTTAATATTTATGTTCGATGTGCTATGTGGATCCATGTTACCCCCTTTCCCTATGACATCCTCACAGCGTGAGTCCTACTTTCCCGTTCCTTAGAACTATGTGTTTACTATTTATGTATGCGTCCGGAACCGATGATGTGAATATGGATACTTTGAGGCTTGTTTGGGGACTCTCGGGTTCTCATTTGTCGTGTCAATCCTAGATCCTAGGTCTGGGTCGTGACAAGCTCCTACTTCCTAGGTTACACCCAAGGCATATGAGTTGATTTGTGGGTCTCCTTTCACCCACAAAGTCCTACATAATTGTTTTATCTTTTATTTTAGTTCCTTTATACTACCATGCATGCCAATGATGATTTCATGTTGTTTTATGTGACTATATGTCTTTAATGTTACCATATGATGTTTGACTAAGTGTTTACATATATTTTAAGTTGATAGTGAATACCCCATCGATTTGTGTTTGAATGATAAAGTGCGGGTTGTTTTGCATGTGTTGAATGAGCATAATTTCTCTATGTTCATGCATGTCACATATGAATTATGAATTTTCCAAAGTATGATTGTAATGACCTTAAGGGTTTATTCTAGGTTCCTATATTATTTATGTTGTTTTAATCTCTTGTATGGAGACCTCAGACTTGCTATGAACTATTGAGAGTTTTGGAATGGCTTTTGGGTGTTTTGGTTGAAAATTGTGCAAGTTTGCAGGTTGCCAAGAAATTAAATGGCTAAAATGATTTTTCAGATAAACCCTAGTAAATGGCCTCAAAATAGGATTCTAATGGTTCCTTCAGTTCTGGAATGGTCAATTTATGCTAGGAGGTTAGTTGGTTTGAGAATGGAGGGTTTCGGGGTGATTATTAGCCGAAAGTTGCAAAATGAGTTCAACTAAAAGCTAAAAAGTGCATTTCTTTAAAAATCTAGCTTAACGCGCTTGAAATAAACAATTGATGGCGTAGTCAGCTCTGGAATGTTGAAAATGGTCTAAAATGACCCTCCGTCAATTGAAAGGGTAATCCGATTATATTTTTCCTCCATAGTTCTTTTAGCTAAATTAGTCGAAGAGAAGTGAGGTGCACTTTTATCCATAGAAGGCTCTGTTAGGAAGTCTGACAGTATCGTTGGATCTGAAACGTTGAAACTAATGTGGTTACAATGTTAGTTTGCGGAAAAGGGACATCGAGAGCCTCGGGAATGGCCTAGAGAAGTTGGGACTTGAGATAGTGCAGCACTAGTAGACTTGTACTACGCATAAGCGGAGGTCACTACCGCGTTGGCAGAGGCTAGCCTTGGCTAGGTTTTATGTATTTTGGGGAGATTTTTTTACCCCACATTTTGGAGCTGCTCTTGCACGATTTTTTACATCAATTTTTCAGAACTTTTTCATCCACAACATCGCTGGACAATAGCAGATTTCCAACAACTTTAGTTGCTCGTCTTGGTTATTGCATGACGCTTAGATCAAGTGTTTGTCCCCAGATTCTTCGTGTGGCTTCAATAATTGATTTGATCTTCCTTGTAAGTAATTTTAACATGGATTACATGATGATTCTTGTTCTAAACCTTGCAAGTCCAATAATCAAGACCCACAACTAGGGTTGTGGGAACCATGACATCTTAATGAAATAGGCAAAACGAAAGGTTTTATTGAGACTTGTATTGCAGGCATTGTCATTTTCTTTGCTTAAAAGTCTTTCTTGATGAGTGCACGCATTAAGAACTTGCCTGTATTTGTTAGTTGTCCAGAAGGAAATTAATGATTAGGAAAAGGGAATTACAACACTAGATAGAGGCAATCGACCTAAGTTTAAGTCCCTTGAGCTCGGGAGGGGATGGTATACTTAGTTTTGGGGATTAGCTTGTATCTAAAGAACTCGGGACCAAGAGGTGATAATTTTCTGAAATCCAAAACGAGGCTTAGTATTGAAAACATTCTGAGACCAGAAGGAGATGAATGACATACTTCTAGGAAGGACCGGGAGATGAACTAGAGGTTACCCAACTCAGTAGATTTTCCATGCAATATAATGAACAATAAACCCAATGTTAAATGCTTAATAGTTACACATCATAGGAACCACAACCCTAAACATTCACAAATATGTCTAAGTGTTAGTTCATTTTATCTGCATTCGTACTAATAGTTAGGATCTTAATTCAAAAAACCCCCATATGTACTTTTTCACATTATTGGTTTTCTGGAAATAGAGCCAATAATCGAAGTAGGATAACTAGTAATGTTGTTTCAACCCCGACTCTTAGTTGGGTAAATATATTGCTAACGATCATCCATATTCTCTAAAAATGAGTATGTTTGAACGTTATCAATTTCCTTTAGAAATTATGTGTTTGATTCTTGCTTATGCTTCCCCAACTAAGGATGTGCAAAAGATATACTACGAGGCTTGTTTGGGTTACCCTGGGGTTTTATATTTGTCGTGTCACGTCTAGGACCTATGCTTGGGTCGTAATATTTGTGGTTCTCCTAATTCCTTGGTAATTGATTGTGAGGTAAATGTTATGCCCGGGGGATTAATTGGGTTGTCTCTTGTTAGATGGGATATTGTTGCGTTATCAACTGAGCTGATGGCCATTCTGCCCTGGGGACTTATTGTAAATTGTTATTGGCTGGGATTGCGTTGTGTGAATTTCTGGCTATGCTTGCCAGTGGGGTTGTTGATTAGTTTGCCTAGTTGCCTTGTGCTTGAGTTATGGTTTTATATTTTTAGTTGTATAACTTAGCTTGTCACCTACTTGAGTATAGGTTTCTTGCTTCTTTTATCCTGAGTCAACTATTGAGGTAGTGGAAGGTTCTTTTTATTAGTGGGGGACCAGGTATAGTGACACTTCATGGTAGTGATGTGGTAATTGAGATTTCTATGGTAGAGCCGTTTCCAGTAGCTGTGAGTCAGCAAGTATATCTCCTGCTGATTTGCCTGGATTGCTGTCAGATGGAGATGTTGTGTTGCTATAAAGAATTGACTACTGTTAATTGAGACCAAGGTAGAGGATATCTCGAAAAATTGCATCCAGGCCCGTTATGGTTGTTACAAGATTCTGGTTATGTTGTTAAGCTAACTAATGCCCCTATTGTGTGTACGAATGTGATTATTCGTGTGTACCGATCTCGTTGCTATGGTGAAACTGTTAAGGCCTCTACTTGTTGGGGCTTGATTTATTAAGTACGATATTGTTGTGGTTGAGTTGTTAGCTGTTGGGACAGCTGGATCTTAGGCAATCGGGATGATATATGTCAGGTTGTATTAGAGAGGTTGGCTATGACCTATATAACATTGGTTTGCTATAATTATGATTAACTGATATTTGGGCTGACGTGTATGTGATAAGTATTGTTTTACCTTCCTTACTCATGGTACTTCACTTGTGGCTGAATGATGATGTCTACTATGAGTTGCAACTAAAAATTTGATATACACTTGTGTGCGAAAGAATGTATAAGGCATCTGCTAGTGTTTATTATGTTGAGTATTTTTTGAACATATGATGGGTGTGAGGGACCTGGTGATTGGTATGTGGATCATTTGTTGTGTTCTGAATGTCTGTCATCATTCTGAACCTAGTAATGATTTGTTATGTTAATAATCTATTATGTTGGGATGGTGTGATGACTACTTACCACACTTATGATTACTATTGTTATTGTGATTGACTGACTAGACAATAAGGGAAAAGGGGCTAGGTCCCCGGGGCAAATATGATTACATTAGCTATTGCACGTAGCTTTGTTAGCATCAATTAGTCGGGAAGCCCCCTGGGGTAAAGTTGTAAGGATTGCTTGCACAAGTGAACGAGAAACAAGTTAAGGACTCTATATGTGGAATATGATTGCAGTTGGGATAATTGTGATTGGTTGCGTATTAGCTAGTATGTCGAAGACATATATATTTAGCATGTTGATGTCCTATTATGTGTTAATAGATTGAGTTGATAGGTTGAGGGGTTGATCTTCTAAGGATCCCTTATAGATTGTTTTACAGATTCTCGATTGCATACTGATGGGTTATTATATTTTTTATTAGTTGAGGTGGCCAGAACTGTTTTTTGATGTGGAGCATGCTTATGACTATTGTATTCACTATATATTATGAGTTCAGGGTTGGGATCCCTATGTGGTTTGGATAGGAGTCTTCAGGTAATCCTTTATTTGTACTTTTGCGGATGAAAATCTTATTAGTGGGGGACATTATAATGACCCTCCAGGTTATTTCTATATTTCTGCAGCTATTTTGTTAGCTGGAGCTTTTGCATGGTGAACTCAGATGTTTTTTTTTTTCATATTAGGGTTGTTGGAACGGTCATTGGGTGAAGCATGTGACAATTATGCAATTCTTCGAGTTAAGCGAAAGATTATAACCATAAAATAAATTTTTAGGTAAAATCTTTATAAATAGCTTCGGAGCAAAATTCTGATAGTCCCATCGGCTCCAGAATGGCCAAAGTAGGCTAGGCGAACGTTCATTCAGTTTTATTGAGTTTTGTAAATTTAGCCTCCAGAGGGGCCAATAGTTGGTTTTAGTCAATGTCCTTGGGAAACATACTCTAAATGGAAAATTTTGACTGCACTATTGGTTCTGAAATGTCGGGTTTGGTCAAGAGGGACCTTTCATTTGGTTCCCAAAGCTTTCGAGTGTGTCTTGGTCCCTTTGGTAAACTTCAATATTGGGAAGTGGGACCCACATTGGAATAAAACGATCTTCCATGGGAATTTCAACTACATCATTGAGTTCGAAATACCATTTTCAATCAGATTTCATATGTGGATTATATTTTTTCAACTTCGGATGTGGCCTGAGCATCAAATTAAGTTTGAGCAATTGTTCAAAATTAAAAGAGCGGCAGCTGACGTGGCCCACTGGGAGCCTTCCATGTAGCAAGGCAGTTAAAAGGGATAGATAGCCAGAAATTTTCCAGAAAATGTAAAAAACAAACATCAAATTCGAACATCATTATTTCTCTTGATTTTTACCCGATTTGGGTGATTCAAAAGGCTAACTCGTATATTTTTTCAAGAGGAACGGCGTGGAAGCTTTGAAAATTTATTGTGGCGCGTCATTTGAGGTAAAATTCAACGTTTTTGTTGTGACATTTGGAAACTCTAACATGTGATTTCTTATCCGTTTTTAGTTGAATTTTGGTTAAATTTGGGTTTATCCTGTGTGTTTTTGCAAGGCGCACATCGTGATAATGTCAGAATTAACTAATCGCACTTGGTTTTTTTCAAAATTAAAATTTTAGCTACTGGTCATGTTAAGATTTTTTTGGAAAAAATTAAAATGTGATATCTCGGTCGTTTCTTATTGGAATTAAGTAAAATGTGAGTCTAAATTATACTAATTTTCGATACGTACATTGTGGTATGCTCTAATTCTAATCATTTAACCATATTTTTGTGAAATATAGCTGGGAAGCTGCATCTGTACACATTTTTGATAAAAAATGCCACGTGATTTTTGGGTTGTTTCAGATTTTTCTAAGCCTCGTTTAAAGTTTAATTTTTTGTTATAGACTCGGGGAGAAGTAATAGTGACTTTACAGGGGTTAGTTTGGTGTTTTGGGCGTGGGCCCCATTTTTTCCCCATGTTAGTCACATTTAACTTATCTTCCCTATTTCTTGGGACATTATAGCTAAAATAGGCGTAATTATATTGTGATTCATACTTTAACAGCTAAGCAGCATTTGGAGGCTGTTAGATAGGGTAAAGCTCATGTGGATTGATATGGAACGTGTGGACTCGCCTTTCAGGTAGGCTAGGCTTCCTTAAATCTTTGACTAGGCTAAAATATGTGCATGTTTGAGTTGAGATGTGTTGTGTATAGATTGGTTTTACTGAGTATGTGGTATGTATGACGATGTGAGATATTGATTACTGTGTAAGGTACTATATTAGTTGTAGCTATTGTATTTACTGTATTCTGGTTCTGTTAAATTGTGCAACAGTCTGGTAAAGGTTGGATATGGGTTGATGCCCGGTGACAAATATGTACTCTTGCTTGGCTCTTGTGTGTATGTGGGTGTAACCTGGTGCCACGGAGATATAGTAGTTGTGAAACTGGTCATTAGCTATACTTTGTGTTAGGGGTTAGCTGTGGTATATAATTGGTTCGGATAGCCCTGGTTGTTCTTGATACCTGTGATACAACTGTGATCTCACTATTATTCTGAATACTTGTGATTGGCTAATTGTGATATACTTGTCTCTAGTTAAACATGATTCAGTACTATTTTTGTGACATATATGCCTAGATATACAGTTGTTAACCATTATACACATGCTAACCTTACTTGATACTGAGTAACATGCTATATTCTGATAAATGTTATTGCATGTGCCTCTTACTTGGCATCGTGACTCTTGACAGGAGATATGATGTTGGTACACCTCTAGTGAGGTAGACATGGGATGGTGATTCTGTCAAAGAGATGTCTGCCTTTTCCTATGGGATTTGTGTCATCTTTTGCCGAGATACTGGTTGGGTGAGTTAACACTTAGGACTACCATATGTATGGGAGATTGTTACACTACTAGAGTGTTGGCACATAGTTGCCTGGGCGAGTTGTCTCTGTATCGGATAAACTGCATGTTATTCTAATCAGAGGACTTGTTACATTCATTAGCGAGCTAGGATATCATTAGACTAGTTACGACTATTCTAGACACTTGCCAGATCTCAAGCTAGGTATGAACTTGTCGACAACTAGGCACAATTCTATAGTACTCCTGTCGAGACATACATTTGGGTTGATCGCTTTTCTGCCTACTGTGTTGTCGGATACTGAGAGACTTGCTATATTTTGGGAACCAATTCTGTATGGTATTCCTAATTGTGTGCTGAGGGGATCACCTATAGTCTAACACAGGGTGTTGAGGATATCGCCTATAGTCAGCACAAGGTATAGTCTTTCGTATTACACTCTTGATTGTTTACTTAGGGAATTACCTATTTTCCAGCACAGGGTGCTGAGAGTATCACCTATAGTCTAGCACAGGGTATTGTCTTCCATGTTGCACTTCTGATTTTGTGGTGAGGGGATTACCTATAGTCCAACACAGGGTGCTGAGGGTATCGTCTATAGTTGATATGAGGTGAAAAATAAATATATTTAATTATTATTTATCTCATATTTGATCTTTTATTTATTCTTTTTGAGCAAAAATTTTATGGATTGTGCTAAATTATGTATTTTATTTGTAGGATCAAATTGACACAAAGATGAAGAAATATGAAGCTCAAACGAATTAAAAATGAAAGGTTACAGAAGAAAAATTAAGCAGGCTGCTTAATCGGTTAAATTAAATATTATATTCATATACATATACATTTAAAAAGATTGTAGCAACCAAAATAGACAGCACGCCAGCTGCCACGTGTTAAGGCAATGAAAAAGTCGTCCACTTGGAAATATAAGGCGGCGGCAACATAAGGAAATTCAACTTCCTTCCGGTGTTGAGTTTTTCAATTTATTTTGGACTTAGTTATTTTTCTATATCTATAGATAGTCCATAGAGGTAATTCTTCCATAACTAACTCAATCTAGGTTTTAGAATTTTATAGCTTGGAATTTTGGAAGAGTCGTCGCAGAGAATGGAGAATTTTGATTTATTCTTTCCATCTCTTTTTATTATTTATTTATATTCTTGATTTTAGGAAGATTATTTAGCTATTGGTCTTGAATATTTATAGTTAACACAAATAAGTTTATTTTTATAAATTTTTAATTGTGTTCTTCCAATAAAAATGAGTAGCTAAATTTTATAATTAGGATTGTGTAAACCATGATAGATTAACAAAGTAAGTTAATGTAAAAAGTGATTCTTGAATAAATTTTATGCATTTATTAATTAATTCTCTCGTATTGAATGTTTTCTAATGGTGTCCAACATTAGAAACCACTTAGTGTTACTGACTGGACCAAGGTAGTAATGAATAAGAAAAGAGATTAATTAACATGATTCAATTGATGTTTCTCGTCTAATCAACTTAACTGGGACAAGGGGAGGATGTACTGGATAATAGGTATGGGTTAGTAATGTCACACTGTGGCCATGAACCAAATCACGTAATGAAATTCACATCTCGTATGGGCCAAAGGGTTTGGTGAAGTTAACCTACCGTTCTTGTCGCACCCCAAGAGACCCTTAGCGTGACGGACACTCAGAGACTATTAGTCCCTGAGCGAACCACTTGCCCTCATCATCACCTCATACTCAACAGCAGAAGGAATATTCTCAAGGAAAAGACTGTAATATAGTTAAAGTAATAAAGTCTTTATATAAAAAGTTAATTTCTAATAAAGAAGAGTTGAAAAAGAAACAATACTCAACATCCTCTACTCAATGTCTATGAAGCATCTACCTCTAACATCTAGATGGTACCACGACAGCCCATGGTTACCCAACTCAAGGAAAATAAAGTACTATCCAAGCTAGATAATAATAATATAAAAATCCTCCAAAAACAAGGTCTCACCGATCAGCTGAATGCAAATAGATCTTCAACGAAGCATCGGTTGATGATCTCTAATACCTTCCTCTACATCATAAAATGATGCAGTCTAAAAAGGGACACCAATACGTTGAATGTACTAGTATGTAAATAGTTGAATGAAACTGAAATAGGTAGAATAATATAGGCATAACATCAACACAACATCATACTCTATCAGAATGTCAATTGTCTATCTAAAGAAAGAATAAAGAGTAGACAAATGACTCATCAACATCTCATCTCAACATCATCAATACATTAGACTAATCTCAACGAAACTCGACTCAACTCAACTCAACTCAAAGGACCAATACTCGGCTAGGACAAGGATAAAGAGTAGACAATAAATCATCAACGTCCATGAAGACTCATACCATCACATCAGCATCAGAGTTCTATCAGTGAGGAAACCTAACTAGGAGTTTCTCTAACCGACAACCATCACCTATGAGCCGGTGATGATACAATGAAGTGATACTATTACCACATCCATTCAGTACCCTACCCCGGGTAAAGAATATCACCATCAGTTGATCTACAAGAAATAACATCAGTCCTTCTTTGGGACAAAGGAAACATTCATATTATGGTTTATCCTCTCCTACGCGGGCCACATAGTGAATGAGTTTGAGTGGGACTCACTCTCACCCATTTCAGTGCTCAATACTCCTCCCAAAACTCGACATGCTCATAAAACTCCATCATCATGGTTTCTCATCATCGGTCACATTTGGACATAGTACATCAACATCAACTCGGATCATCAACATCAACTCATCTCATAAACATCAATATCATGGACTCGAAACATTCCTTTTAGAGTTTAGTTTCAAGTTTTAAGGCTCATGAACACCATTCTCATCAACATCATCATCTAGTCTCTCAACAATTTGTACCACAATCACAACATCACAAATATCATCATTGTCAAGGCTTTAGACTCATCCCCTAAGTTCATTATTGCATTCTTTAGTAAAATAGACATAGAATTTTGTAAATTTATTCATGAAAACAACTTATGAAGTAAATCAAGTTTATGATGATCATCAATTTAAGAAATTACATGAATTAAAAAAAATCTCACTAGAATACTCAAGGATTTTCACATATAATTCATCATCTTCAATCGTGGACTCAATTTACTCAAAGGGGGTACATAGAAGAACAATATCATGCTTTAGGTTAGCCTTACATACCTAGAAAGTTGATATTACAATGAACATTTGATGAATACTAATTTTCTTAGAGAAAATCCTCAATCTCGGTAGTTCTTTTAGAGTGGAAGAACTTGGAAAGACATTGTTTGAAAGGCTTCTCTTTAATTCTTGAATTCTTGACTTAGAATCTTTAGAGTTATTGATGAAGAACCCTAATTTAGGAAATGAATAATCAAGAAATCCTTTCTCGGGTTTCTTGAATTCATTTTCTTGAAATCCTAGGTTATGATTTAAGATTCTATTAGGGATTCATGAATAGATAAGGAAATTTAGGTTCGATAGCTTAAAATTTATGAAGAATAGGTCATCTTGATGATGAATGTTAAAAGTTAATCCTAACTTGATGACTTTCTTGATGATTCTTGAACGCTTACTTTTAGGAGTGAAGGAGAGGGTTTAATTTATGAAAACTGACGTTTTATGTGTTTTGGTACTTTAAATAGACCCTCAAAGGTTTTAGGATAAAAGTACCCTCAAAATAAAATAAAAGGATGTCATTTGGCGTATCCAGAAAGGGTTCACGTCAGGTCCGCGACGTGTAGCTGTCGCGGATCTTCAGATAGCTTTGCAGGTCTTCAGTAAAATGGTCATAACATTCTACTCCATATTCGGATTATGGCGAAATTAGATGCATTGGAAAGTTAATTCAAAGATCTTTAATGTGATATATTATGGGTCACCTAAACAATTATAATTTGGGGGATATGATCTTTTGAATTTGACCCTTCTATCAACTCGTACAAAAACTTAGTCAATAGAAATTGTTTGGACTTGACTTGATGTAAAAGATCCTTTATAACTCTAAATCACATCTAATATACTTTAAATACTTAGGAATTGATCCTAGCATATATATACAACCTAAAAGTCATTGGTCTATCTAACTTTTATAAAATCTTACATTAGAACTACGACATTTTATCATCTCCAATTTTATTCCCACACTAAGAAATTAATTTTACTCCAGAATTGACACATCAACTCAAATTGACAAATCGGTTCAGATCAAGAGTAGAGATATTAACTTAGACATTCTCATCATCACACATGAATGGAACGTCAGAACTCAATCAATTTTAATCATTTGAATACCTCGGGAATCAGTCTTTCGAACTCAGGAAGGAAGCCATTAACTCTAATTGAGAATAGGACCATCATATAAACAAAACTCTGAGGACACTCTCACGCTCGAGTCCCCACCTCAATTGTGCTCCTTTCATGGTACTCTACTCCATCAATGCAAGTTCATAGCTCTTCTTCAAACCTCCACCTAACCACCTCTTCTTCTCCTTCTTCTTCCATTCAAGCCTAGTTCTAAGCCTTCAGATGTTATTCCTAAGATTATCATATTCATACTAAGCTAATCCTCAATACTCAGCTCTATGTTCGAAACCCTTATTATGAAGTCTTCAATAGTCTATCATCCATACTTGTACAATAACAACCATGCATTCAAGCCTATAACCCTAGCCACTATAACTATGTCCTAGAATTTTTTTAAGCCAGCTTGTCACTTCTACCTCCACCATTTAATGAGCTCTCACTCAAAGTCACACCAACATGTTATTACCTATCTATTGTGTGCTTTACACCAATAATAAGGACTCTACTAGACACGGCTTCATAGACTCCCTAGGACACTTGAACTCTGTGCTTCCATACCAAGTTTATCAGGCCCCGGGAGGGGTACCCTTGGCATGGCCGACACTCAAAGAGTCCCTGAGTGACCACTTGGCCTCATCATCACCTCATACTCAATAGCAGAAGGAATATTCTTAAGAAAAAGACTCTAATGTTATTAAAGTAATCAATTTTTATATAAAAAGTTAATTTCCAATAAAGAAGAGTTGGAAAAGAAACAATACTCAACATCCTCTACTCAATATCTATGAAACCTCGACCTCTAACATCTAGATGGTACCACGACAGGCCATGGTCACCCAACTCAAGAAAAAAATAAAGTACTAACTTAAACTAGATAATAATAATATAGAAATCCTCCGAAAACAAGGAGATCTCACCGATCAACTGAATGCGAATAGATCCTCAACAAAGCACATGTTGATGATCACTAATACCTGCCTCTGCATCAGTACGTGGAATGTACTAGTATGTAAAATAGCTGAATTAAACAGAAATAGGTAGAATAATATATGTATAATATCAACTCAACATCATACTCTATCAGAATGTGAATTGTCTATCTAAAGCGAGAATAAAGAGTAAAAAAATGACTCATAAACATCTCATCTCAACATCATCAATACATCAGATTCATCTCAAGAAAACTCAACTCAACTCAACTCGAAGGACCAATGCTCGTCTTGGAAAAGGATAAAGAGTAGACAGTAAATCATCAACATCCATCACGACTCATACCATCACATCAACATCATAATTCTATCAGTGAGGAACCTAACTATGAGTTTTTCTAACGGACAACCATCACCTATGAGCTGGTGATGATACAATGAAGTGATGTTGTTGCCACATCCATCCAGTACCCTACCCAGGGTAATGGAAATCACCATAAGTGGATCTATAAGAAATAACATCAGCCCTCTTTTGGGACAAAGGAAGCATCCATTTTATGGTTCAATCCTCTCCTACATGGGCCACGTAGTTAATAAATTAGAGTGGGACACACTCTCGCCTATTTCGGTGATCAATACTCCTCCTAGAACTCAACATGCTCATAAAACACCATCATCAAGATTTCTCATCATCGGTCCCATAGGGACATAGTACATCAACATCAACTTGGATCATCAACAACAACTTATCTCATAAACATCACTATCATGGACTCAAAGCATTCTTTTAGAATGTTATTTCCAGTTTTAAGACTCATGAACATCGTTCTCATTAATATCATCATCAAGACTCTCAACAATTTTAACCACAATCACAACATCACAAATATCATCATCATTAAGGCTCTAGACTCATCCCCTAAGTTCATTCTTGCATTCTTTAGTAAAATAGACATAGAATTTTGTAAAATCATTTATGAAAAGAACCATATGCAGTAAATCAAGTTTATGATGATCATCAATGTAAGAAAATACATGAATTAATAAGAATCTCAGTAGAATACTGAAGGATTTTGACATATAACTCATCATCTTCAATCACGGACTCAATTTACTCGAAAGGGGCACATGGAAGAAAAATCTCATGCTTTAGGTTAGCCTTACATATATGGAAAGTTTATATTACAATTGAAATTTGATGAATACTCATTTTCTTGGAGAAAATCCTTGATCTCGGTAGTTCTTTTAGAGTGGAAGAACTTGCAAAGACAGTGTTTTGAAGGGCTTCTCTTTGATTCTTGAATTCTTGACTTAGAATCTTTAGATTTCTTGATGAAGAACCCTAATTTGTGAAAAGAAGAATAAAGAAATCCTTTCTCGTGATTCTTGAATTCATTTTCTTGAAACACTAGGTTATAATTTAAGATTCTATTGGGGATTCATAAATTGATAATGAAATTCAGGTTTGGTAGCTTAAAATTTATGAAGAATGACTCACCTTGATAATGAAACTTGAAAGTTAATCCTAACTTGATGACTTTCTTGATGATTCTTGAGTGTTTATGTTTAGGAGAAAAGGAGAGGATTTTAATTATGAAAACTGACGTTTATGCATTTTGGGACTTTAAATAGACCCCAAAAGGTTTTAAGATAAATATACCCTCAAAATAAATATAAAAGAACGTAAGTTAGCTTATCCAGATAGGGTTCGCATTAGGTCTGTAATGCGAAGCTGTCGCGGATCTTCAGACAGTTGCTCTGTAGGTCTTTAGTAAAATGGTTATAACATTCTACTCCAAACTCCGACTAAGGCAAAATAAAGATGCGTTGGAAATTTAATTCAAAGATCTTTTTCATTTGATATATTATGGATCACCTAACTCATTATACTTCGTGATATATGGTCATTTGAATTTGACTCTTCTATCAACTCGTACGAAAACTTAGTCGATAGAAATTCTTTGGACTTGACTTGATGTAAAAGATCCTTTATAACTCTAAATCACTTCTAATATACTTTAAATACTTTGGAATTGATCCTAGCATGTATATACAACCTAAAACCCATTGGTCCATCTAACTTTTATAAAATCTTACATTAGAACTGCGGTCGTTTATCATCTCCAATTTTATTCCCACACTAAAAAAAAATTTAGCATCTATGCTCAATTAAGAATTATCAATTAAAATCGTATATCATATGAAGTATGGCTCTATTTTAGTTTAAAAAGTTGGGGTGTTACATTATCTCCCCCTTGGGATCATTCGTCCTCGAATAATGAGTAAAGGTAGACATCAAGGCACGAGAATCTGCTCAAATCTCACTCAATCAATCGAACTTTCGACTCCTCATCAATCTTAAACCATTTCTATTCAGACTCAGGAATTGACACATCAACTCAAATAGACAAAGCGGTTCAAATCAAGAGTAGATATATTATCTTAGACATTCTCACCATCACGCATGAATGCATGCTAAAAATTGAAATAGATCACTAACACATTATTTTTGCTAAGTTGTAAGATCTTGGGAACACATTCCTAGTTACTTCTATTTATCTTGACATAAATATATATATTAATTTGCAAGCTATTAGTATTTTTATTGTTGTTTTCTATTTTTTCAAATTAACCCCCCCCCCCCACTTTTAATAACGACTATCAAGTTAAAATTTTTAGTATTGACAATATTTTTCATATCCCCTGTGGGATCGACCCCGACTCACAAGTTGGGTAAACATATTGCAAACAACCGTTTATATTTCTGTTAAGAAATATATTTTGGACGTTACCAAAAAATGGCGTCGTTGCTGGGGAATGTTATTTAAATAGTCTTTAGTATTTATTTTTACTTGTAGTCCCTAGCTTTATTTTTATTATTTTATATTTATTTTCTCTTTTTTCTTCTTATTAATATGATGCCCTCTGATGAAGAAATATTGAATGATTGGAGTATTGGGATGAGAAGGGTTGTAGATAAATTATTGAATCGCAATGTGTATTCCTTGAATATATTAGAAAATCTCGACTCAGAAACTATGTCCTTTGTCAGATGTTCATCAATTTTTCTTGGATATCCACATTTTAAGTGTTGAGTTGAGTGTAAAGATTGATATGTTTGATGCTCAACAAGCTAGTTATAAATTGTGTGAGGAAGAAAATATGCTTATAGGCCAACTTGATGAGCTAAATTGGAGGGTCAACTACTTGATAATACTATTGTCAATGTTGTCACTGTTAAGAAAAGTACACGAGAGTTATGTGAAGAAGTAGATAATATTATTTTAAAAAACTCTACTGTGTGTAAACATGAGGATGTAAATAATAATATAATTCAGGAATTAGGATGTGTTGGACCTCATTTCAATCATTTTTCTACATTATGTTTAGATGATGAGATATTAATCGAACCATATGAGCATATGAAAGAATATAAGGAAGAGAAAGAATATGATTATATTCTTGAATTTATTGGTCACAAATCAAAAAATTACACTCCTCCTTTAAAGGTCAAAAAGTACAACGTGCGATCTCTATTGTTAGTTTTTCTTATTTTTGTATCACCACCTTTTGAGCATAACAGAAAGTTGGAAAAGAAATTAGGGATACAATTCATAAGTTCAAGGTGGAAGAAAAATTGGAAGGCCTCCAACTAGTAGTGTAACTTCTTATTTTCTTTTTTTTTTTTATAGTATTTTTGCTTTTTTTTGTCGTTTTTATTTTTCAGAATTTAAGGAAAGTCTGAGCACCCAAATTTGAAGCTAAGGAACATATTTTTTGAGCTTGAGTATGAGGTGCGCGTGACCCTTGATGAATATTGAAGAAACATACAGCCAGCTACATCCTAAAGGGTCTTAGGGAGTATTTCTTACCCTTCTGCTTCATCTCTTTTCTATAAATTACTTTGGCAACAAAGCATGATTTTAAGTGTGAGGTGGAATATCTTCCAATATTTTTAAGGGTGATGTATGCTCTGGGATTTTGTTTAATTTTAATTTTAAAAAAATAAAAAAAAAAGGTCTAAAACTACAAAAAGATTTTTCTTTTCTTTTTTTCCCTATGATTCTTAGATTTTTAATTTTTATTAAAGCATACTTCACCCACTCATTAGTTTTTCTTTTTGGTTCTTTTCTGAGCGAGAGCCCATTGAACCAATTTTTTTTAAAAAAAGTAGGTTTTAGTTTTAGTATCTTGTTCTATTTTAATTTTGGAGATAAAAGATAAGACCTTTTTAACTTGGTTGATACAAAATAATTTAGGCATGATTTTAATTAGTATTCATTTTTGTGAGTACTTAAACATAAAATAAAAATAGACTTTTTGACACCTAGGCTCATAGCTGTGACTTTGTATATAACTTATTCTTATTTTATAAGTTTGTTATGATCTTGTCTATCTTAAAAGTAGAATTCATCCATCTTGATTGAGACTTGTGTCATTTGTGGTGAGGTTATTTACATATATTCCATGTTTTGCATCTTAGACTAGAACTTGCCCGGCATGTTATAGAAGCGAAATAAAAAGTATTGCTTGTTTAAAAAATGACAATAGGCTTTCTTTGATTTGTCTTGTAAAAGCCTTTTCAAATATTATATCACTAGTAACTCTTTTGACCCTTAAATAGACCCTTTCATTGTATTATCCAAATTCACCTTCCTACTGTTTTTATAATTCTCACTTTGGCCCTGGTCCCTCCTTAGACATCGTGCACCTTGACATAGGCAAAACACCTAATCTGAGGGTGGCTACTATAAGTGGCCCTAGTTCATCATAGGACATTGTGCACCTCAAATCAAGCAAAATGCTAAGTTAGGGATGGCTATTTGTAACACCCGACAAAATTATCAAAATACCCCTAGAAGAGAGATGTGTGCATAACGTGTCTTCCCATGCTCCGATGGCAAAAATGAGGCTGGATTTGTGATCAGTACAAAATATTGAGTGGAGAAATGGTCTCGGTTGACTTTTAGAGCAACTGGATTAAAAGATATTTTTTGATGTGAAAACACGTATCAGTGTAGGTGTGCGACAGGGTCGCGACGCGCCACCATCGCATACAAACACTTGGTTTTATTCTAAAATTTTTCTACGGGATCAGAAACCTCGTTTGGAGAATTTTTAGCGAAAATTACGATAAATAAACCCAGTCCGCGTTGCGGACCCCACACGAACTTTTTTTGAATTTCATGAGGGGCATTCTAGACCTTTCCAAACCCCTCCTGGACTTAATATATGATCAAAACATATTATTTTAAGTATAAAAAGAGTTTTAAACCCTATTCTAAGTTGTTTCAAAACTTTTAACAAAAGATTTAGGGCTAAAGAGAAGAGAGAAGAACGGGGATTCAAGGAATTTAAGCAAGATTTGTGCCAAGTTGATCGTCTACCTTCATCCAGCTATATAAGGCTAACACAACGTTGTATTGAGTTTGTCCACGTGGCCAATCACATACTTTGATTCGAGTTGAGTTAAGTTTGAGCTTTCTTGAGTTTCTGAATTGAATCCTTGAGTTAATTATCATTCTATTACATAAGAATATATTGATGATGATGTTGAGTTGAGTATTTGGTTCGATATATGTTCATGTCTTCATTCACATGAACTTAACCCTGATTGATGATATCATTTAATATTTTTGTATGCATTTTTTAAATTGAGATTGTTGGTTGTTTCATATATTGAGAAATGATGATTTTTTAGCATATTTTGCTGAGTTTGCATGAAAATGAGTTTTGAGCATAAATACTGATTTTCGGAAGAGTCTTGATGATATGTAAAGATTTTTAAAGCATAAGTTTTTCAAAAGAAAACACTTTGTGTTTGTTGAGTTTTTATGAAATGGAGCATTGATTTAAATGATGTTTTTAGTAAATATTTTACGGTGACGTAAATAAATTTTCAAAATATATTTATCGATGGAAGATGATGATGATGTTAAAGTTGAGTTTTAAAGAAAATGTTTTGGGCAGTAGTATTGAGCAATGAGTTGGGTTGAGTATATATGACTGCAAACCCCATAACTATGTTCCCCGCGTAGGATAGTTGTGCAGCACGTTCTGGAAACTCTTGTTCCAAAAAGATGGACAGGGCTGATGGATCATGATTCATGATGTAGAGGTACGCGTCCTTACCTTTGCAAGTAATGGACGGGTGATCAACAACGCTGTGTTCGTTGTGCACCATCAACGGGGGTGGTGGGATGTCTATCCATTTGAGAAACTTCCCAATCTACATAGCATATTTGATAGAGTTGCATACTATTGAGTTATTTTCAAAGCATGAATTTATTCTTATACTTGCATGTTTTACTGGCTGAGATGAGTTCATTTTGAGTTGAATTACTTAATTTAATTATGTCTTTCCCTTCTAGCTATTTTACATACCAGTATATTCCATATACTGATGTCCCCTTTGGATTGAATCGTTTTATGATGCAGAGGCAGGTATTAGAGGACTTCAGCAGATGCCCCATTGAAATTAGATTCGTGATTATAGAGATAGTGAGCCGTCCTTGCCTTCAGAGGAGCCCCCTTTTACTTTCACTTAGTATTGTTATTTTATTTTCTTTTTAGTTGGGTAGCCATGGCCTGTCATGGTACCATCTAGATTTTAGAGGTAGAGGTTTCATAGACATTGAGTAGAGGATGTTGAGTATTGTTTTCCAACTATATTTTATTGGAAATTCTCTTTTTATCAAAGACTTGATTTACTTACTTTACTGTATTTTCTTTGAGTATTTTCTTTCGCTTTTGAGAGGAGGTGATGATAAGGCCAAGTAGTTCGCTCGGGGATTAGCAATAGCCTCTAAGTGCCGGCCACACCAAGAGTACCCTCATGGGGCGTGACAAACCTGGTATCACAGCCTAGAGTTCAAGTGTCCTAGGGAGGCTATGAAGTCGTGTCTAGTAGAGTCTTTGTTACTGGTGTGAAGCGCGCTACATCCATAATAGAGAGGCTATATGAGATTAAGAATTGTTACCCTTCTTTCTTATTCTAATTTGTGCTATAGTGTTAAACCCTAGAAAATCTCTCTTCTAAATCATGCATTACATGTTTGCAGACCATGCCTTCTAAATGCTTCGTGAACCCGAGGAACGCATCTGCATTGAGCGGCTTGAGCCTACTACTCAGATTATTGCCCATGTCGGTGGATAGAAGAGGACAAGGAGAATGAGATAGAAGAACCTTGGATCAAAAAGGCCATGTCAATAGGACATGAGGGTAATAAGAATAAGCAAGGGAATGGAAATAGGTCCCCCTTTCCGTAGAGATACTCTGGAATTATGCATAACCACCAGTGAACGTACCCACATTTAATAGTAGATATAATCTGAGGTCGAGGAGAAACCAGCCTTTCAGGGTCTGGAATCCTCCTTCCCAAGGAAATGTGACTCGAGGACATAAAGGAAAGCCACCATGTGGAAAGTGTGGCACTTCATTTGGGAAATTGTCAAAAGGGTACTGAGGAATGCTATAAGTGTAGCCAAAAGGGTCACATTCGGAGGGATTGTCCAAAGTGGGCTGACCAAGTCCAACGCACTTTATCTACACTGCCAGTTAGAGGAAATCAGAGAGATGCTACTTCTTGCACAAGTGAGGCCGTAGACCAGTTGTGTGCCGCAGTAGTCACCCAGATCAGAAACACACTCTAGGATGTTGTAAAAGTTATGAATCCAGTCCTTAATCTTGATTGTTTTGTGTTGGTAGATCCTAGTGTTATGTCACGCCTCGGGAGGGTATCCTGGGTGTGGCTGGCACCCAGAGACTATTGCTAGTCCCAAAACGAACCACTCAATCTTAGGACAGTAAACCAACATCAAATATAGCAGAAACAATATAATAAGGTAGTGAGTTACATCAATAAGAAGGGTCAATGGCCAATACACTCTGTCTCAACATCGATGATAAGTAAGTAGTATTACTAGCTCAACTCTAAGAGGGAAAGACCTCACATCAAATCTCAACTCATGTCTATGAAGCCTCTAACTCAACTAGACAGTCTAAGAGGGTACCATGATAGGCCATGGCTACCCAACTCAACAAACGGAATAACAGATAAAGAAAAATGGACTCCTCTGAATAGCAAGGAGGCTCACCAATGACTGAACTCAAAATCTCTTACCTCAACGATGCGTTTGCTGAAGTACTCTAACTCCTGTATGTGCATCATGAAATGATGTAGCACCGAGTGGCGTTCGTACGTGGAATGTACGGTATGTAAAATGGCTGAATGTGACAATACAAGTACAACAATATAGGAATAACATCATACTCCATCAGAATGTCAAATGTCTATCTAAGGCAATAAATTAGAGTAGACAAATGACTCCTCAATGTCTCATCTCAACATCTTCAATACGTTAGACTCATCTCAAGAAAACTCGACTCAACTCAAAGGACTCATGCCCGTTTAGGAAAAGGATAAAGAGTAGACAGTGAAACATAAACATCCATCAAGACTCATACCATCGTATCAACATTAGAGTTCTATCAAAAGGAACCTAGCTGGGAGTTTCTCTAACCGACAACCATCACCTATGAGTCGGTGATGATACAACTAAGTGATGTTGTTGCCACATTCATCTAGTACCCTGCCCGGGCTAAAGGACATCAATCTCAGTGGATCCACAAGAAAAAAAAACATCATTCCTCTTTTGGGACAAGGAGCCATCCGCATTGCAATTCAATCCTCTCTCCTACGCGGGCCACGTAGTTAATGAGTTTGAGTGGGACTCACTCTCACCCATTTCGGTGCTCGATACTCCTCCCAGAACTCGACATGCTCATAAACCTCATCCTTATCAGTCCCATAGGGACATAGTACATCAACATCATTGTTCCCATAGGAACATAGTACATCAGCATCATCATCCTCGGTCCCATACGGACATAGTACATCAACATCAACCTCAGCATCGACATGGTGGACTCGAAACATTCTTTTAGAATTTAGTTTCAAGTTTTAAGACTCATGAACATCACTCTCATCAACATCATCATCAAGACTCTCAACAATTTGAACCACAATCACAACATCACAAGCATCATCATCGTCAATAATTGGACCGCATTCCTTAAATCTTGATCAGTAGCATTAATAGGAGGCTCTTGAGGTGTTGCTCCGCTGCTTAGCTCCTCTGGGTTAGAGGAGTCGGGGAACATTATGATAAAGACTCATCTGGAATCTCACTTTGGTTAGGCCTAGCTTGTGATTGGCTCGTCCCTTCTCCAAAATCTATCTGATTACATGTACTTCTTCTCCTTGTGACAGGTATCTTTTGCTATGAATAAGCACAAACAATTTAGGGGTTAGATATAATCCACCTACGATAAAGGCTCTATGGCACGATCTAGGAAATGAAATAAAAGAGACAACTCCTAAATGTCACGTATCCTCCTGTTAATAAACGTGGTGCACAACACTTCTATATACTAGACTTCACATAGGCACTTCTTTGTAGACTCCCTAGGATGACCCGCTTTGATACCACTTTTGTCACGCCCAAAGTCCCATTAAGACGGACTGGCACCCATCGCCGACAAGGCTTGGGAGAACCAACATATAACTATGCACTTGCTATGAACATTATAAGAGGTTTCCATATTCAACACACTATCAAAAAAATAGACAGTATTAACAAGCCAAAAGGAAAGTTATATGACTAGGCCGTTGGAGCCACGGTTTGTAAAGTACGATACTAGACCACATTTTACTTTATATAGTCTACAAAGCCTCTAGATAAGGAACAATATCTATTAAGGATCGGGACAGGCCCCGCCTCATGACCAACCATACAGTACAAAAATATAAGCTCTAGACACAAAAAGCCCCAAAGCAACCTGGATCTCAGTAACAACAACTGGATATCATGTACTCCTACTAGGGAGATCTACTAGCTCTTGTACCTGCAGCATGAAATGCAGGTTCCCCATAAGGGACGTTATTATGGGATAATGTACTAAATATGTAAGGCAGGATTTCCTGTGTATTAAACAAGAACTCAAATGAAATCATAAGCTAGTATGTACGGATAAGAGACCGCCTTTAGTCATACTGTGGAATCATGTACTTTATGTCCTTTTTATTACTTTACCTTTCTTTATTATATAATATGTGCACAATATATCATGTAAATGACCAGCTGATCAGTGGTAAATCAATATTAGGATCGACCCATGCTAGGCTTTCCTTTCACCCCTGGGATACCGCCCGTAATATGGGATCAACCCATGCTAGGTTATTCTTCCACTCCTGGGATACCACCCATCAATAAGCAATTTCAATTCATCTTTTATTTACTTTTGAGATGATTCTTTTGGTGTCCATAAAATTTAGAGTTGTAGGACTGTAGACATAATATGTGACATGTAACAATCATACAAGACAGTACCATAACGAAAAGAGTAAGTTACACAACTAATGAATTACGTAGGAGATGAAATAACACGTGGATTTAACTATCAACAAAAGGAACTCATATATCTTTGTACCCAAAGTGTGTATGCAGAATTGACAATGGCCTTGTATGGAAGAATATGAACATGTTAAATATTGGAGACACGGTTATTAGCCATGTCGGAGTTTGTAAATGCCTTTATGTGCCAAGGAATAACCTAGATTCATGCCAAATAATACGAAAATGAGTAGTCTTACATACCTCATATTACGACCTCATTATTACTTCAAAGTAATCCCTTTTCCCCCCAAATGTTTATCTACAATAGAGTAGGTGATATGACTAGTATTAGCAGCTAATAAACACATTTTGGTAGTCCAATTCCACCCAAAAATAATATCCGGGCAGCAAGCTCGTAATTATCAACCGAAAAGTATTCTTTCAACCTTTCCACTCCTAAACGTATTTTCTAATACACATTCTAATATACATGTCATATCCATTTTGTTTTAGTCCCATAAAAGTATTACAAGGCTCACAAAGCACAACACATAACAATTCTACACGACACACAAGTAGGCGGCATAAAATTATGTCTTCTCACTACATTTCGAGGCCAACAATCCCAAACCCATTTCAACTTTTACCAGACTGTCTCCAACATAATTGAACACAAAAACAGTCCTGAAATAGTCCCTAAGTAGATGGAGGATGTGCAACAACAATTCCCAATTATCAGTCCATAAATTCCTACTAAGAGCGCAATTAAGATAACATATAAGAATTCATTTTTTGCGGAAGATAAAAATGGTGCAGCAGTCTTCTTTCATCACTACAAAACTAAACCTTGTTAAAAACATAAATATTACTTCATAATCCAGCCAACCAAGAAGAGAATATCCTCTTCATAGACAAGAAAAGTTTATAACAATCGTTGGAACCCATGCTGTCCAAAATTCCTGCACAAGTATAACCAGCATGCTGCTCATGTTTTTAATAGAAATATTGCACTAAATATATAGGTATTATTACTTACCTTAACCTCCAAGATGTAGGGCTACTCCAGGAACCCTAAGGTTTGGTTGTGGTTGTTTTGTAATGGAAAGAGAGAGCAAGGAGAAACTTCAAAAAAAATCTTATTTTTGTCTATGTTAAAATGACTTAAAGTTGTTGGTTTTTAATCCCTTTTAAAGGGCTACTTTTAACCATCTTTCTCTTTTGTTTTCAACCACATTTAGTCAAGGTGGCGATACACCTACTTGGCCCTTTCACTTGGGCCTTATTGGGTTTTAGTTAGATGTGTTTTGCTACAAATATTTCTCTTTTACATCCATTTAGTTTGGCCCTATTTGTGAATTGGATTGTGCATGTAATTTGGCCTTTTTCCTATGCATCTTGGGCTGCAAATATTGTCCCTTTATGATGTTAAACCAAGGGCTCAAATTACACCCATAACTCAAGGTTTATTCTTTATTGGACTTGAACAAATTTGGTGTTAGACCTCCTCTCCGTCTACCTAGCCTATTTAAGCTAAGCACTTAGGTGACTCACCTGTTAGCTTTCTAAGTCTCACAAACACCTCACTTCCTTTCACCTTATTTAAGGTCGCGTTCTCCTCATTTGGCATGAAACTCATATACACTCACTCGTCTTAAGCATTAGACGCAATTATCGCCCTCCAATCCAGGCAATTTTAATTTTGGTGCTCCTCCTATCAAATCATATCATGTTCTGTATGCATAGCACTAGAACACCTAAGATGTGGGGTGTTACATATACCTTCTCCTATACAAGGCCTCATAGGGGGCCACTTGAATACTCTCATGATAACTATTGTTATACGCAAATTCAATCAGCGGTAGATGGTCATCCCAATTCCCTTTGAAGTCAAGAACACAAGCTCTCAACATATCCTCTACCGTCTAAATTGTGCGCTCCGCCTAACCATCCGTCTGTGGATGAAAGGCCGTACTCAAATTTTCCTTAGTACCTAATCCCTTCTGGAAGGACCTCCAGAAGTTGGAAGTAAACTGGGTTCCTTTGTCCGAAATGATGGACAAGGGAACTCTATGCAACCTCAAAATCTCTTGGATGTACATCTTGTCATACTCCTCCAAAGTATTAGTTGTCTTAACTGCCAAAAAATGTGCTGATTTAGTCATCCTATCCATAATCACCCATACGGAGTCATGCTGTGTTAACCATCTCCTATTTCCACTCTGGGATCTCAAAGTTTTGGGCCAAGCCACTTGGCCTTTGATGCTCAACCTTAACTTGGTGGCAATTCGGGCATTTTGAAACAAATTCAGCAATGTCCCTCTTCATTCCACTCCACCAATAGACTTCTCTCAAGTCATGGTACATCTTGGTGGAACCCAGATGAATGGAATATCTAGTGTTGTGGGCTTCAACCATGATCCTCTCTCGGACACCATCAACATCAGGAACACATAGCCTACTCTGGTATCTCAACACCCCATCTCCACCTTTGGAGAAGACCATCAATTTTGTTTGTGGACAGTCTCCTTAAATTGGAGTATGATAGGATCTCGATCCTGCTTTTCTCTTACTTCTACTACTAGGGATGATGTAGACCTACTCTGAACATTGATCCCTCCCTCGTCATTCTCCTCGAGTTGGACTCCAAGTCGAGCCAATCTATGCACTTCCTTCACTAGCTCTCTCTTCTTATCCTCAACATGCGTTGTGCTACCCATTGACAACCTACTAAGAGCATCAGCAACAATGTTAGCTTTACCTGGGTGGTATAGGATGCTCATATCATAATCCTTGAGCAACTCTAACCATCTCCTCTGTCGCAGGTTGAGCTCTCTCTAACTGAAGACATACTGCAAGCTTTTATGGTCAGTGATCACGTCCACATGCACTCTGTATAAGTAGTGACACCAGATTTTTAGCGCAAACACTACCACCACCAACTCAAGATCATAGGTCGAGTGGTTCCTCTCATGAACTTTAAGCTGCCTGGAAGCATAGGCTATCACCTTCCCTCTCTGCATCAATACACAACCAGCCCAACTCTCGATGCATCTCAATATATCATAAAATCCTCCATCCCATCAAACAACATCAAAATAGGTGTTGTGGTTAATCTAGTCTTCAACTCTTGGAAGCTCTTCTCACACTACTCAGACCACTAAAACTTGACCTTTTTCTGAGTTAGCTTGGTCAAGGGTGCGAATAGGGAAGAGAATCCATCAAGAAATCTGTGGTAGTAGCCTTCTAACCCCAAGAAACTCCTTATGTTAGTTGGAGAGGTCGGTCTTGGCCAGTTCTTAACCGCTTCAATCTTCTAGGCATCTACACAAATACCATCACCCGAAATAACATGGCCTAAGAAAGCCACTGAGTTGATCCAAAACTCACACTATGAAAACTTTGCATACAATTCATGGACCTTAAGAGTCTGAAGGACAATTCTAAGATGTTTGACACGCTCCTCCTCGTCCTTTTAATACACCAAAATATCATCAATGAACACGATTAAAAACATGTCGAGGTAGGTCTGAACATCCTATTCATCAAGTCCATGAAAGCTGCAGGGGCGTTCATCAACCCAAAGGATATGACCAAGAACTCAAAGTGGCCATATCTAGTTGTGAAAGTTGTCTTCGAAACGTCATATTCTCTCACTTTTAGCTGGTGGTAACCTGATGTGAGTCTTTGAAAAGTATGAGGCAGCCTGAAGTTGGTCAAATAGATCATCTACCCTGGGAAGGGGATATTTATTCTTGATCATGACCTTGTTCAGTTGCCTATAGTCTATGCACATTTTGAGAGACCCATCCTTCATCCGTACAAACATTCTGGGAGCACCCCAAGGAGAAACACTTAGCCTAATAAAGCCCTTCTCTAAAAAATCCTTCAGCTGCTCTTTCAGTTCCTTCAACTCAGCGGGGGCCATCCTATATGGGGGAATTGAAATAGGTTGCATCTCGAGAAGAACATCAATACCAAAGTCAATCTCCCTATCAGGAGGGACTCTAGGTAAATCCTCAAGGAACACCTCAGGAAACTCATTTGCAATTGGAATTGACTCAAGAGTAGGGGGCTCAATATCATAAAATTTGACTCACACGAGGTGGTAAATACCCCCTTTAGAAATTAGCTTTCTAGCCCTCGGGTAGGAAATAAACTTACCCTTGGGTGAAACAGAACTTCCCTTCCACTCTAAGACTGGTTCACTCAGAAATTGGAATTTGACAACTCGAGTCTTGCAATCTATGAAGGCATTGCAGGCGCCACTCCATACCAAGAATTACATCAAAGTCAACCATCTCCAACTCTACCAAATCCGCTACAGTATCCCTATGATAGATGGATACTACACATCTCTATAGACCCTCTCAGCTAGAATAGACTCACCAGTAGAAGTAGAAACAGTATAAGGCTCATGTAAACACTCGGGAAAAATCTCAAACTTATTGGCCACATAGGGCGTCACAAGAGATAATGTGGCACCCAGGTCAAGAAATGCATAACAATTATAAGAAAATACTTGGAGCATACTTGTAACAACATCTGGTGCAACCTCTTGATTCTGTTGACCCATCGCATACAGATTGTTTGCCCCGCCTCCTACACTCGCAGTAGTAGCCTTCTGATGACCACCCATAGGGGGTGCTATAGAAGACTGACCTTTGTTACTCTCATCACCCAATCTCCTCGTCGGACACTCACCCTTAAAATGGCTATGTTGTCCGCATGAATAACAAGCATTTGAGCCCTCATGGCACACCCCAAGGTGAAGTTTACTGCATCTTCCACAAGGTGGCTTCCTTCTCGAGCCTTGGGTCACACCATCTTATGACTGAGGACCCTGAGATCTGAAATTCTTGTGACCACAATACTTGTTTTGCTAAACAAGCATACTTGCCACCGAGGGTGCATAGTTAGAAGTTCTCTTCTGAAAATAGGTTTTATCGCCCCTATTTTTGCTTCTATTAGCTAGGCTCATGCCCTGCCGATTTGGCCCTCTTACTCCGTTGCTTTTCCTTTTCCTTCTTCTTATCTTCCTCAGTTTGCTAGGTATAGACCATAAGTCTAGAAATGTCCATGCCTTGAATCAACAATGCTTCCTTACACTCCCTCTTTACCTACATGTCCTATCCAGACACGAACTTTCTCATTCTCGCCCTCATATCAGGTACCATCTCCTGCGCATATCGGGACAAATGAATGAATTTGAGGCCATACTCTTTGACAATCAACCCCTCTTGTTTCAAATTCACGAACTCCTCAACCTTTGCCTCCTTCAGCTCTTAGGGAAAAAAGTGGTCGAGGAAAGCACTCTCAAACTCTTCCCACTCAGCAGGTTCGGTATCCCCACCTCTACCACCTTCCCACTAGTTATACTAGACATTAGCAACATCCTTAAGCTAATAAGAGACCAGCTCAACTTCCTCAACCTCATTAGCGTGCATAGCCCTTAAAATTTTGCACATCTCATGAATAATATTTTATGGGTCCTCCTCAACCTTAGACCCCATATATACTGGCGAGTTTATCCTCAAGAAATCTCTGAGCCTGGTTGCAACTGGAGGTTCTTGAAAGTTAGAGCTAAGGGTCGGGGGACCTCGGCTATTACTTTGGGAGGCCACCAACTAAGTGAGCATAGCAATGGCTCCCCCGAAGTCTGCTTTCAAAGTGGAGGCTGACTGAGCATGTGGTGCCTGTGGGATCTCAGTAGCCCTGGAAAGTCGGCCTCGTCTCCTCGTCTCAGGATTGGTAGAGACCCCTGGTGGAGGATTCTCAACATGTGGGGCTGAGGCATCTCTCTGGGAAGCAGTACGTTTAGGCGGCATATTTGCAAACATGTAATGCACAAATTAAAAGGGGGTTTCATAGAGTCAAACTCTATCACAAAAACTCAAAACATCAAAGAAGTGTAACCATTCTTAATGTCCTATAGCCTTTTGTTTAAGAAATGTGGAGCACAACACACACATAAACAAGACTCTACTAGACATGGCTTCATAGATTCCCTAGGACTCTTGAACTCTGTGCACTGATACCAAGTGTGTCACGCCCTAGAAGGGTACCCTAGGTGTGGCTGGCACCCAGAGACTATTGCTAGTCCCCAAGCGAACCACTCAATCTCAAGATAGTCATCCAACATCAAATATAGCGAAAACAATATAATGAGGTAGTGAGCTACATCAATGGCCAGTATCTGTCTCATCATCGATGATAAGTAAGTAGTATTACTAGCTCAACTTTAAGAGGGAAAGACCTCACATCAAATCTCAACTCATATCTATAAAGCCTCTAACTCAACTAGACAATCTAAGAGGGTACCATGACGGGCCATGTCTACCCAGCTCAACAAATGGAATAACAGATAAAGAAAAGAAGGGACTTCTCCGAATAGCAAGGAGGCTCACCAATGACTGAAGTCGAAATCTCTAACCTCAATGATGTGTCTGTTGAAGTCTTCTAACTCCTGCATTTGCACCATAAAATGATGCAGCGTCGAGTGACGTCAGTACGTGGAATGTATGGTATGTAAGATGGTTGAATGTGATAGTACAAGTACAACAGTATAGGGATAATATCAACTCAACATCATACTCCATTAGAATGTCAAATTTCTATCTAAGGCAATAAATTAGAGTAGACAAATGACTCATCAACGTCTTATCTCAACATCACTAATACATCAGACTCATCTCAAGGAAACTCGACTCAACTCAAAGGACTCATACCAATTTAGGAAAAGGATAAAGAGTAGACAGTGAAACATCAACATCCATCAAGACTCGTACAATCACATCAACATCAGAGTTCTATCAAAAGGAACGTAGCTGGGACTTTCTCTAACCGACAATCATCACCTATGCACTGGTGATAATATAACAAAGCAATGTCATTGCCACATCCATCCAGTACCCTGCCCAGGGTAAAGGACATCAACCTCAGCAGATCCACAAAAAAAAAGACACCAGTCCTCTTTTTGGACAAGGAGCCATCCGCATTGTGGTTCAATCCTCTCTCCTACGCGGGTCACATAGTTAATGAATTTGAGTGGGGATTACTCTTACACATTTCGGTGCTCGATACTCCTCCCAGAACTTGACATTCTCATAAACCTCATCCTCATTAGTCCCATAGGGACATAGTACATTAACATCATCAGTCCCATAGGGACATAGTACATCATCATCCTCGGTCACATAAGGACATAGTACATCAACATCAACCTCAACATTGACATCGTGGACTCGAAACATTCTTTTAGAATTTAGTTTCAAGTTTTAAGACTCATGAACATCACTCTCGTCAACATCATCATCAAGACTCTCAACAGTTTGGACCACAATCACAACATCACAAGCATCATCATCATCAAGGCTCTAGACTCATCCCCCTAAGTTTAGTTTTTTATTCTTGAGTAAAATAGACACAGAATTTTGTAAAAATCATTCATGAAAACACTTATGCAGTAAATCAAGTTTATGATGATCATTAATTTAAGAAAAATACACGCATTAAGAAGAATCTCAGTAAAATACTCAATGATTTTCACACATTCATCATCTTCGATCATAGACTCAATTAACTCAAAGGGGCACATGGAAGAACAATCTCATCCTTTAGGTTAGACTTACATACCTGGGATGATTGCTATCAACACAATTCCCTTGGGACTTCCTCTTGATTTCTCAACCTCGACTCTCCTCTCTCCTAAAGCCCTAGCGTATAAGCATTGTTGGGAAGATGATTTAGAATGGAGTTTTAGACTCTTTCTTCATTAATACAGCCTATATTGGTCATGTATGGGTTTTAGAAGATGTTAGGAATGGACTAGAATGTCCCTCGAAATTTTTAGAAATTACCCAACCACGAAATAACCTAGTCCGCGACACAGACTGGTCGCGTACAGCTTATTTTTGGCAAAAGTCTTCCTAGACGAGTTTGCTTAACCTCGTCGAATAGTTTAGGAAAAACATAAGTCACCTTTCGTGATGGGTCCGCAATGCGGCTCTGTCGCGAACTCTCACTGTTTCTCATTTTGGAACAAAAAGTTATCTTTTGACTCGGTCGCTTTAAAAATTGACCGAGGCTCCTCTCCAACTCAATTTATTGTGATGATCACGAATTTGGCCTCGGATTCTACATCTGAGTATCAAAAGATGTTCCAAAATCCCTCTCCTCTACGGTATTTTGGTAATTTTACCAGGTGTTACATGTTATTCCATCAATTGTGTCGCCTTATGTGGCTAGTAATTTGATTGAACTCCCAAGTGTCTTCCTAAACCTTTCAGTTCATCTACTTGAAGTGGTGATACTATTCCAGCTTGAAGGATCTATAGAGATTGTTCTATGCCAACCCACAACAAAAATATCATGGTTGACTTAATTGAGCTAATCGAAATGCACCCCAGTCCCTCTTATCCGAAGCTTTCCTTTGATGTTATCCATGCAAGAGAGAAACTTATGTCTCTAGAAGTTTAATGTTACCACCTAAGTGTGCGATTTAAGGTCTTGTAAGCCATAAGTAGAGTTGTTATCCCTAAGCTAAAAGGATGACGAAGGAGAGGAGGAGACCAAATAGTGAGAGTGGTGGTTGATTGGGGCTTGTAACTAGAGTCATGTGTCCCTCGGGTAAGTAATGTAGTAATTATTTTATTCCCCCTAAGTTTTCACGAGGGAGTAGTAAGTACCATTTGATGTTTATGATGAGGTAGAGAGAAAGAGTTATTGTTAGGATGAGTTGGAATGTGCTCAAACTAGGAAGAGGTTTATGGCAGAGGGGGAAACATAGATGTTGAATAGGGAAACAGAGTGGTTTCAATGTGATAGACCTAAACTAGGCTTATGATTCCTAGGTGAGACCCCCATGAGATTCATAGAGTTATGAGCTTAGCTAGATAAGGAGGTGTAGTGAATGGGTATATGATACTTGAGTTGTGAAGAGGGAGATAGCATGATGATAGTGATAGTCTTCGTTGGCGATTTTCTCTAAGATTCTTGCGGTAGTGTGTGTTCGATGTCAAGATGTTGACTGGCAAGAAGTATGATGCTACGGATATAGTAGAGGTACCCCTTAGATGGAGATAGTAAATTGGGGAGGAAGCACTAGATAAGAAGATGCTTATGATGTGTATTTGTATAGTGTAAAGTTTTGTGAAGCTCTAAGACATGACTTGCTATGAGAACCTAGCTAGTATATTTGATTTGTTGATGTGGAATAAGTGGATTTAAGCATTCTTTGTCACCTTTAGTAATTAGGTCGATGGGGATTTATGTATGAATGACGATGAGTTTTATCTTGTAATCCAAGACTTCTGTAGCCATTATTTGGGAGCTTAGAAGTTGAATGTTAGCATACTAGAGGTTAGATGATAAGAGTTATAACGATTATGATACCAATAGAAGCAGAAAGTATAAAAGGAATTCCATAGAGCTAGAAGGAAGCTAAGAATTGTATTGTAGGAGAAAGTTCTAATAACAACCTTATATCTTTGAGCATAGTATAACATGAGAGTTTAAGATGTTCTTATGGGTAGTAATGCCCCAATTGTGTGGAGAGCTATACTTGTAGCTTAGTAAAGAGGATTGGTTCGCAGACTTAGGGAGTGGACCTTTGAGCTAAGGGGGAGATGAGGGGTTAATAAACTAAAATAAGTCTTGAGTTTTCAATGGTGATAAGTTGATCAAGATGAGACGTTGATGTTTTTCTATTTCTTATACTCCTTACATCTCAGTTAAGGAAATATTTTATTCATGTCTTGTATATAAGCACCATACCCATGACCTAGACCCATGCACTCGATGTCGATGCACGTTCATGTTGAGTTTTGAGGATGAGAAGTGACGGTTGTACTTTTATCTTGCAAAATCTCAAAGTTCCCAACCTTATGTCATACAAGATGCAAATTGAGTTTCACAGCATGTTCGATTGCATAAAGTCGTGATAGCACCTAAAAGGCTAATGAGATGGTATCACATTATGAATGCTCTCATATCGAATTCCTCAAATTTATCATGCTTATGACCCTTTTGCTCTAAACTTTTCAAATGATCCTTCTTTCTAGTCTTGATAGCGATGTCGATAGTATTAGATGAGTCATTGTTGATGAGTAATGGTGAATGGTCTTTGATGTGATAATTACGATGTCCTTCTTTCGTTAAGGGTATGGATGTGGAGGAAGAGAGATATGAGACCTTATGATGTGCAATAGATAGGTAAGAGTGAGTTAGAGTATCTCTAGGCAAGAAGTGTGTGTTGGTGTGTCTTTGAGTGATAGCTCATTCAATAATGAAGGTAGAAGCACTGAGTAGGCTTGATAATTCTAGGATATAGTTAAGTTGGTTAGAATGATAGGCTTGAATATGTGTATTTCATTATATGAGTGATTGGAGAAGACTATTAATAACTTTTGAGTGAATGTTTCAGGTGGATGCATGAGATTAGTGAGAGCGAGTAGCATTCTCTAAATGAAAATCCCTGAGGAGGTATAGAGCTTGAGTTGAGGGTTAGCTTTGTAGGAATATAATCATCTTAGGAAAAACACTTTGAGGCTTAGGATTAGGCTTGAATGGAATAAGAGGATGTGGTTAAGGTTAGATATAGATTTGAATAGGAGCTATAAGCTTTAAATTGATGAGGTATAGTGCCATGAGGAGGAGCATAGTTAAGATGAGGTGACCAAATGGTGAGAATGTCTAAGGTATAGAATGAGAATTTTATGGGATAGATTATAGAAATATGATTAACTTACGAGGTAGAACATGGTGACTTGGAAATAGGACTGACCGTAGTAAGAGTGTGAAATGAGACTTAGGCCTTGATGAGAGTTATAAGCTAGAGATGATGGTGTCCTTTAATGAGTTGAGTTTCCAACTTTTAAGTTGATGTTCACCCATGAGGTGGAGTAATTAAGTTCGCGATGTGTATATTCCTGAGTCTAAATAGAGATTGTTAAGGTCGATGGGGAGTTGAGGGTTTGATTGAGTGAGTGAGTGAGTGTTGAGAGGATCTTTCGATGGTTATCATGCCTTGATGTCCATCTCCACTCATCATTCGAGGACGAATGATTCCAAGACAGAGATAATGTAACACCCAAAAAAATTATCAAAATACCCATAGAAGAAAGATGTGCGCATAACATGTCTTCCCATGCTACGATGAAAAATCCAAGGCTGGATTTGTGATCAGCACAAAATATTGAGTGGACATATGGACTCGATTGATTTTTAGAGCAACCAAATCAAAACATAATTTTTCGATATGAAAACGCGAACTAGTGTAGGTGTGTGACAGGGCCATGACGTGCCACCATCGCAGACCAACACTTGGTTTTATTCAAAAAAATTTCTACGAGATTAGAAACCTTGTTCGGAGAATTTTCAGCGAAAAATACCAAAAATAAACTCAGTCCGCGTCGTGAACCCTATGTCCCGAGATAGACTTTTTTTGAATTTTGTAAGGGGCATTCTAGACCTTTTCAAACCCCTCCTGGACTAATATATGATCAAAACAGGTCGTTCTAAGTTTAAAAAGTGTTTAAACCCTATTCCAAGTCCTTTCAAAACCATTAACAAAAGACCTAGGGCTAAAGAGAAGAGAGAAGAGCGAGGATTCGCAGAATTCAAGTTGGATTCGTGTCAAGTTGATCATCTACCTTCATCCCAGGTATGTAAGGCTAACGCAACGTTGGATTGAGTTTATCCACGTGCTCCTTCACATACTTTGATTTGAGTTGAGTTAAGTTTGAGTCATTTGGAGTTCCCGAATTGAATCCTTGAGTTAATTATCATTCTATTGCATAAGAATATATTGACGATGATGTTGAGTTGAGTATTTGATTGGATATATATTCATGTCTTCGTTCATATGAACTGAACCCTAATTGATGGTTTCATTTTATATGTTTTATGTATTTTTTTTGAATGGAGATTATTGGTTGTTTCGTATATTGAGCAAGGATGATTTTTGAGCATATCTTACTAAGTCTGCATAAAAATGAGTTTTGAGCATAAATACTAATTTGAGGAAGAGTCTTGATTATATGTAAAGATTTTTGAAGCATAGGTTTTCTAAAGAAAATACTTTTTGTTTGATGAGTTTTTATGAAATGGAGCATTGATTTAAATGACGTTTTGAGTAAATATTTGACGATGACATAAATGAATTTTCAAAATATATTTATTGATGGACGATGATGATGATGATGATGATGATGTTTGAGTTGAGTTTTAAAGAAAATATTTTGGGGAGTAGTATTGAGCATCGAGTTGGGTTGAGTACAGATCTCTCCAAACCCCATAACTACATTGCCCACGTAGGATAGTTGTGCAGCACATTCTGGCAGCTCATGTTCCAAAAAGATGGACAGGGCTGATGGATCATGATTCATGATGTAGAGGTTCACGTCCTTACCTTGGCAAGTAATAGATGGGCGAGCAATGACGTTGTGTTCATTGTGCACCATCATCAAGGGTGGTGGGATGTCTTTCGGTTAGAGAACCCAATCTGCATAGCATATTTGACTGAGTTGAATACTATTGAGTTATTTTGAAAGAATGATTTTATTCTTACACTTGCATGTTTTACTGGGTTGAGATGAGTTCATTTTGAGTTGAGTTACTTGATTTAATTATGTCCTTTCCCTTCTAGCTATTTTACATACCAGTATATTCCATGTACTAATGTCCCCTTTGGACTGCATCGTTTTATGATGCAAAGACGGGTATTAGAGGACTTCAGCAGATGCCCCGTTGATGTTAAGATTCTTGATTATAGAGATGGTGAGCCATCCTTACCTTCGGAGGAGCCCCTTTTACTTTCACTAAGTATTGTTATTTTATTTTCTTTTGAGTTATGTAGTCATGGCTTTTCATGTTATCATCTAAATGTTAGAGGTAGAGGCTTCATAGATATTGAGTAGAGGATATTGAGTATTGTTTTCCAACTCTTGTTTATTGGAAATTCCCTTTTTATTAAAGACTTGGTTTACTTACTTTACAATCTATTCTTTGAGTATTTTCTTTCGTTGTTGAGTATGAGGTGACGATGAGGCCAAATGGTTCGCTCGGGGATTAACAATAGTCTCTGAGTGCCAGTCATGCCAAGGCTACCCTCTCGGAGCGTGACACTATTGCAAAGAAAAGAGAAAATAATGCTATATGAAAAATAAATGATCGAAGTAATCTTGATATGATGAGAGCTACTTGTTAAAATAATTGAAGAGAGAGCGAAAAAAAAAGAAAGTGAAAAAATGGGTGATGAAGTTCAAAATAAATAAATAAATAAAAAGGGGTGTGCAAAGTGTCGAAGGAAGTTTAAGTCACTATTATATAATTTCATACCCGTAGCTAATACTACAACCCATTAAAGTCCTATTTTATTTTATTCAAGCACGCTTAATTAGTAGAGATGTACATAATGGGCAAGCCTATGGTTCTTTGTGCATACATGTGAATTCTTTTGTGAGTGTGAGTTACTCTTTGATGCTAAGTCCTTATTCTATATTCAAATTTATTAAATTGAGTGTATGGACAATTTCTTCTTGTGAGGGCACTTGTTTCATGATAGATAGTAACATTTTTTGATGGAGTAGGTGAGCAAACTTAATTTGATGAGTAAGTACGTCTTTGAGGCTAGAATATTAGAGGTTTATTTTTGTTTTGAATATCTTGCATAATGATCAGAATGTATACTTAATGTTGTGAATTATTTCACGGCTTAAATTATTTGTATTAACCAAAGTGGCGGCATTCCTAGGTTATTGAGATGAGCTTCAATGTTTACTCGAGGACGAGCAAAAGTTTAAGCATGGGGTGTTTATATGATGCCAAAAATAAATATATTTAATCATCATTTTCCTCATATTTGATATTTTATTTATCCTTTTTTAGCATAAATTTTATGGATTGTGCTAAATAATGTATTTTATTTGTAGGATTAAATTGACACTAGGGGTGGACATTCGGTTCTTCAGTTGTGTTTTATCAAATTTCAGTTCAGTTTTCGATTTTTGATTTTGAAAAAGTGTGCACCGTATACTGAACTGAAATATTTTGGCTCAGTTCGATTTTATTCGGTGTTTTTAAAAGGCGGAATGACCTAACAGGCCCTTATACTTGGTCCCGTTTGTCACCTAGGACCTTATACTTAGAACTTTGCCGATTAAACCCTTGTACCCACTCAAAAGGTACATTTTAACCCCCTCCAACTCATCGTGTCTCTCAATCGCGCTGATGTACACTCCATGTCAGATCAGATTTGCCACATCATTTTTTATTTTTTACAACAATTTTTTTTTTGTCAAAAAGTCAAAATCCTCATAATTTTCAACATTTTCCCCTTCAAACAAAAGTACACCAACCCCTTCTTCTTCAACCCCCACCTCTAATTCAACTCAAGAAACAAAACCCACCAAAAAGCCAACTCCAAATTACCAAAAAAGTTGTCTTTTCCAGTTAGATCAAACTCAAATCAAGAAAAAAAAGACCATTTATGTAAAACTCTATAGGAATGAGCTAAAGTAGAAAAGATGAAATTTTTTTGATATGGATAAGAGAGGAAAAGAGAAATTGAACTTGAAATCAAGAGGATGAGAAGAAAAATAGGGAAAAAAGGATTGTAAATGGAGTGGCTTATAATATATGGTATGGGTTCTTTGAAGAAAATGAGAATCAAAACAAGAGCAAGAGCAAAACCCACTTTAGCAGAAAAATAATTTTCCAAGAAGAAATTTTATTTGGAGAGACAAAAACAAGAAGAAAATTGAAGAATTTTGAGAAGAAGAAATGAAGATTTATATATTTGGGCATTTGGGGAAGAAGATGACTATTAAAGGGATTTTTACAAACCCTTCACGCTCCAAAATGGAGTGAAACTCACGCACCAGGCCTGGTATGCCACTTAGGATGCCAGGTCAGAAAAAAGTGTTTAAAATGTAGGTTTTGAGTGAGTACAAGGGTTTAGTTGGCAAAGTTCTAAGTATAAGGTCCTAGGTGACAAACAGGACCAAGAACAGGGGCCTATTAGGCCATTTCGCCTTTTTAAAATGATTTTTCAGTACAAACTAATGAAAAATAAAATGAGGACAAAATCAAATGAAAGACATTTAAAAACATAAAATCATATTAAGTGATGATGTGCTTCTATGAAACACTTATTGTTCTTAAAAAAATTATATTTGTTTTTGCCAAGAACTTGGGCCTCCAGCTATTGCTTGAGGAAAACAAGCACGACGACGTCCTTTACATGACATAAATCGAAAAAAATAAGTTTGAATTTCTTTTGGAAAATACTACTTCAAGTTAACTGTATAAATTATAAATTTGGTACTACTTTGACTTGTTTCATGAATGATTAATTGTTAGTTGATTTATATGTATATAAATATAATTTCTTTTGGTCTAATATATGTATCATGTTTTTAAAAATAAAAATTCAATTCCTCGGTGTATCGAAGTTTCGAGGCCCCTACACCGAACACCGAAGCGAAGAATTGAACTTTTGAACAATAACACCGACACTGAACCAAAGAACCAAATTAGTTTGGTTTGGTTTTTCAATTTTTCGGTATTTATGCCCACCCTAATTGACACGAAGATGAAGAAATTTGAAACTAAAATGAATTAAAAATGAAAGATCAATGAAGAAAAATCAAGAAGGCAACTTAATCGATTAAATGGAATATTATATTCAGATTCATATACATTTTAAAAGATTGCAGCAACCAAAATAGATAGCATGCCTGCTGCCACGTGTTAAGGCAATGAAAAAGTCGTCCACTTGGAGATATAAGGCGGAAGAAACATATGGAAATTCAACCTCCTTCCAGTTTTGAGTTTTTCAATTTGTTTTGGACTTGGTTATTTTTCTATATCTATAAATAGCTCATAAGTTTTTCACAACTAACCCAATCTAGGTTTTAGAATTCTATAGCTTGGAATTTTGGAAGAGTCATCGCGAAAAGTGGAGAATTTTGGTTTATTCTTTTCATATTCTTTTATTATTTGTTTGTGTTCTTGACTTTCGAATGATTATTTAGCTACTGTTCTTGAATATTTATAATTAACACAAGCAAGTTTAGTTTTACAAATTTTAATTGTGTTTTTCCAATAATAATGAGTAGCTAAATTTTATAACTATGATTGTGTGAACCATGATGGATTAACAAAGTAAGTTAATGTTAAAAGTGATTCTTGAATAAATTTTACGCATGTATTAATTAATTCTCTTCATATTGAATGCTTTCTAATGGTGGAAAACATTAGAAACCGCCTAGTGTTACTGACTAGACCAAGGTAGTAATGAATAGGAAAAGAGATTAATTAATAAGATTCGATTGATGTTTCTCGTCTAATCAACTGAACTGGCCAAGTGGAGATTGTACTGGGACAATAGGTAAGGGTAAGTAATGTCACACTGTGGCGATGGAACAAATCACAGAGTTGAAATTCGTCTCTCTCGTAGGCCAAAGGGTTTGGTGAACTTGGCTTACCATTGTGTATGCTAAAAATTGAAATAGATCATTTATACATTATTCTTCCTAAGTTATAAAATCACGGGAATACATTCCTAGTTACTTCTATTTTTCTTGACATAAACAAATATTAAATTACAAGCTACTATTATTTTTGTTGTTATTTTCTATTTTCTTAAATTACAACCCCTCAATTTTGATAACGACTATCAAGTTAAATTCTTACTAGTAACAATATTTTTCCATCTTCCCTGTGGGATCGACCCCGACTCACAAGTTGAGTAAATATATTGCAAACAACCATTTATATTTCTATTGAGAAATATATTTTAGACGTTACCAGTAGTCCAGCACCACGTATAATCTTTCGTGTGACACTCCTAATTATGTTCTGAGGGGATCACCTATAGTCCAGCATAGGGTGCAAAAGGGATTGCCTCTAATCTAGCACAAGGCATGATCTGTGGGCCGAGTTCAGACCAAGGCACCTGCTGAGTCACATCCGTGGTTTGGGTTTTGAGTTTTGTGTTCCTCTCTTGTCATTGGGGTTGGGTTAATAGTTCAAATATGGTTGGGTGGTTGAGACTATTGTCGTCAGTTACTGATCCATGTATCTTACACCTATACACCCTATAGTTGTGCGTGGTGTACCTTTTGGTCTTATAGGAGCCCAGTCGGTGCATAAGCATAGATACTTGGGCCTTAAACCCACATACAACACCATACCTTGGTCCTTTGATAGTAGTGATATGGTTTCGCTCGGATTTCATCGGTTGGTTCTGTTGTACGCTGTTTTGTCCTGCTCAGTTGGTCCCTTCTGTTTCTACTTGGTTGGTTCTTCTAGTTCTGCTCAGTTGGGTTCCCCAGATGTCACCGACATAGTTGACACTTGATCTTTAGGCTTTGTTAGTCAATATCATTGCACATCACTTAGGTTGTTCAGTTGGAGTTCCGTAGTTCTCTAGTCATGCTCATCTTTTGGACTGGATTAAGATAACCGGCACTGTTGTATTTCATTACACATGTTCTTACCATATTTATTGTATTTCACTCTATCGGCTGATGATGCCCACTGGGTGCTTATAACCGGTACTCACCATACTTTTCTGCATCTACTCATGGTGAAGGTCCAGGTACAAGCCGTGACTGTTGATTGGTATCTTGTAGATGTGTTAGGAGACTTGGATGAGCATCAACAACTTCAAATATTCTACTGTATCCATCTGTTTTCTCGGCCGTCTTTTCTATTCGGGCACTAGCCCTGCATAGTTATAGTTTTGTCTTGTATATGTAAGAGTTTATCCTGGTTATGTATATGACTATGTATATATTTTTATTTGGGATTTGAGACTACAGTAGCTCTGTACAAGCGACTTCCAGGTCCTGGGTAGATTGTGTTTACCGCACTTATATGTTGCTAGTATCTTTATCATTAGTGATTCAAAATAGGTGTCGTGGGCTTTGGGTTGGCTTGCCTATAGCCGCGATCCAACAGGCGCTATCATGAACTGAGAAGTTGGATCATGACACACACACTCTAGAGTCTAGTTTAAAATAGGAATCTTGTTAGAGCGATTTATTCTATTACCATATTAGAAAAAATCCAATTTAAAATAGGAGTATTTTAGGAAGTGATTTATTCTACTACCATATCAGAAAGGATCTTTCACTATGTATTTTATTTATAGAAAAATCATCAAAAAATACAATGAATACAACAGATAGCAAATAAAAGATATAGCTATCGATTGTAAATATTGAAACTATAGCCAAAGAACAATAATTAGAGCTTGTTGGGGGTCATTTAGTGATTTAGGACCGGACGGTCTAAAAATGGGAATTATTGCAAATAAACTCAATATAATGATGCATGTTGACTAGGGGTGGTAATTCCAATCCATATAAGGTAAAAGGAGTCTATTTAACCCATATTTATTTTAAGAGTTTTTTACATAAATCATATATTTTATATTAAATATTACCCTTTTTTTAGGTACTTTTTTAATTAGGGTCTATAGCATATATTTATCAATAAATTACAAAATTTCTTCCTTCTTGCCCTTAATTGGTGACTCTACGTGACACAATAAGATCACTGCCCCATTTGTTAGTGCCATAGTCGTCAATTAATGAGACTATTCTTCCTTCATTCTTACTGTACACAAAATCAAAGTTGTGAACTTTCATGTCAAATTCAAAAAAGAAATCTAAGGTAATGGATATACCTACACAGTTTGCCTAATTGAATTTTCTAAATTTCATATAAAATAAAATAAAAATAGTTTCTTGGTGAATATGAGTAGAGGAAGAGCTGAATGAATTATTGTACATGTTTTACATGCAATTCTATACACGACACAAATGATTTGTCTATGAATCACAAGCTTTGATGAGTTTTATGAAAATCGGCATTTGATTTGATCGGTAAATTTGGAGTTTATGAAAACTGGTGTTTGATTTAATCAGCAAATTATCTTTGAGTTTTAGATCTAGTTATGGTGTTTGGAATAGAAAAAAAAATGATAAAAGGGAGTTTAGTGATTGTAGGTGAATTTATGGTGATTTATTTTGTGATTGCTTGAAGCTAATGGTACTCCAATGGTTCTCTAGTGGTGGTCAGTGACCAGAGAAGAAGAAGTGAAGTTTTCATAAATTGTATTCTAATTGTATTAAATATAAACGATTGGTGATCTGGTGGTGGTGATTTACCAAAAAAACGTGAAGCTTTGGAAACTTTGTATCAAAATTGTATTGATATAAATTATATTTGTAATACAATTCGAATTTAATTTTATATATTATTATGAATTCTATAGTTGTTATTTCAAAACAAACATAATACATGTTGACACCCAATTTTTACCCTCCACAGTTTAAATTAATCATCGAGCTTTTAAATTTTAACAATTCGAAATAATGAGCTTTCAAAAACGCGGAAAAAAAAAGATTTTTTCAAGTGATTTTTATGTTCAAATCTTTTAATTTGCATATTATATTCGTTTCAAGTATAAATAGTTAAGTGTTATACTTTCGTGGATTTTTCGAAGTTTCTCAAATGAATTTTATCTTTAAATTACTTTACTTTATTATTTTAGGATTAATTACCCCATAGTTAATTTAATTATTTCAAATTGTCAATATTTAAAAGCTCCTTAATTAATCTATGTTAATTCGTCTCGTGGTTTAATTAATTAATCGATTTCAAATTGATCACATTTTAATTAGTCACATTTGTAATTAAGGTGGCTAGTTTTTGAATCATATTCCCCAAATCCTTTTTTCAGTCTTGTAATTATTTTGGGCCAACTTCTTGACCCAGATTTAATTTTCCTAACCCAATTTAACCTAATTTTCCTCCAACCCCTGACAGTCCAATCAATTCCCCTTCCAGCCCAACCCTTTCCCCTGACCCAGCCCAATCCCCCCTTATTTACTTCCTCTTGTACACTTCCCTTTCCCTTGTCTTCTTCCCCAACCAGAAGAGCAAAACCAGAGCCAGTACAGCCAAAACCTAGAAAAAGCAACGCCAAACCCGGAAAAACGCCAAACCAACGATAACAAAGTCGTACTCACGCGTCTCCCCTCTACTTTTTCCCCGGATCTTTTTCAAATTTCAAATGGAATTTCGACTCGAAATCCCTATTTTACCCACCCGTTTTTTGCCCTTTTTGCCCTAATTTCGGGGCTATAAAACCCCATGTTTGCTCACTGATTTGAGAGGGTTTTTGGCATCAAGAAAATAGAGAATATCCTTTGTTTTAAGGAAAACTCAAATCTCCAGAAAGCCTTAAAGAAAAAATTTTGAGCGGACTGTGCTCTAAAACCAGAGTTGTTAGTGGTGGTGCGGAGTGTCGTTGTTAAGCTCGTTGTCACCAGTTCCTGCTCCAAAAGAGGTAATAAGCTTAATCTCGTTTTACTTCAATCATTTCTGAGTTTGGGTATTCCTTCACAGCTTGTTTCGATGGTTGTTACATATCTTACTGTGTTATATTGCTTTCTGCTGTTATTTACTTGATTTGGTTATGGTGATTGTGTTACCATGTTTATTTGCTATCAGCATTCAGTTTGATCGTTGAAATTATTAGATTATTGAACATGGAAACATGCATATATATATATATATTCCTTTACTTTTTTCCATTTCTACCTCTACATGCTTATGGTTGCAGTGGCTCTGTAACTATATATATTGTTATGTTGTAGCATCTATGTATATATATATATATATCATATTAGATCATGTCGTATTGTAGTAGCCATGTAACTATATATATTATATATTGCAGTATCTATGTGTCTATGTATCTATATGTGTATGTCTATATATATATATACATTATATGTTTGTCTTAATTTTGTGCAATTTCTTTTCCCCCCCTTATCCTAAAGTTTATTTTGATCAGTATTTGATATCATTTTGTGTTGTCATTCAAGTTGTGAGTTGCATATCAACTTGTGAAATATAATGTTCTTTATCTATCCGGGTTTGTCTTGTGTTCTAGTAAGTGATTATTTATTTATTTTTAATTCAAGTTGATGTCAAGTTTTGAGTGAATTTTATTTGTAAGGTAATTTAAGCGTAAATGATCATCTAGAGCATAAGTGTGTTCTTGCTTACGTGTTTTCTTTTCTTAGTCCTTGCTTGTATTTATATGTTCTTTCACACTTGTCCATATTTATCCATGAGCTTTTACTAATCCTTATTCTATTTCTTTGCATGAACAATGTTTTGGGTCCATTTTGGGCTCCATTTTTGGATCTCTTGGGCCACGGAGGCCCAAGTCTCCTTTTTTTGAGTTAGCATCGTCCATTTCCTGGCTTCGTAGAGCAATCACAAGCTGGAGGAGTCAACTTACAGGTTTCAAAAGTCTAAAAGTCAGTATGTATACACTGATATACATCAAATATACCTTCAGTGAATATGAACAGAAAATGGGCCAAAGCCCCATCTGCAGCAGCAAAGGGAATTGGGCCTAGCCGGCCCAATCTTGTAGAAGGATTTAGGACAGGTTAATTGAATTGGGTCTGCCAAGCCCAATTGTTATTTCTTATTATTTCCTTATGTTTTTACTTGTTTTTGTGATATTTATTGTTTTATCTCTAACTTTTATCTAACATTATTTTACATGTTTTAATTTAATTAAATTTTCCCAAAAGTTAGCCATTGATGTTATTTTTACGTCTTTGAATTTTGGTATCAAAAATCCTTTTAGGGAAGTAGATTCTATGGCCTTCTTGATCATTTTTTAAAAAGTAGCTTGCATAGTTAATATTGATTAAATAAAATGCGATTAAGATCTTAAATGTTCTATTTTCTTAATTTTTTTTGAATATCACTTAGACTCATTCTAGTTATTAATTTAAATTAATATTTTCAAAGTTAGTCAAAATTACCTAATCGCCGGATAACCGCGTGTTAGCGGCCATTTCGAGTGCGTAAAACCTTCTCGAAGTGGAAATATGAACCCGAACCTTTTCTCTGGATTTTAAAATAGTTTTTCTGTTAAGTCTTTTAAAATATTTAAATAGTTTTCTTGATTTCTCTTTAAAAATCAAGTGGCGACTCTCAAAATTTTGAAGATTCGATTTTACTTAAATTAATTGAGTAATAAATCGAATGTTCGAAACCAAAGCTATTTTTTGCGATAACAGAAATGGCGACTCTGTTGGGGATTTAAATAGGGTCTAACCATTAGATTCGGTATTTTGATTAACTTTATTAATTGTTTTATTTGAATATTTATTTGCTTGTGTTTTATGTGTTTAAATGTTAATTATTTTAATGTCATATTTTTAGTTTTAATTATTTAATTGTCATAGCATGCATAGCATATTCCGCCACTTGGCATTTTTTTTATAGTTCACTAAAATGACGGTTATGCGGGTCGCAGCCGTTTAATCCAAAAATTTCCCTTGGGGTACCCTGACGAAATGAGTCGATCTTGTGGGGTCTATGGTCGTTAACTTCCCCAGCCCAGGTTGTCCGCCTGGGTTACCTTTTCACAGTCAAAATTAAACTCACTCTTAGTCCACCTAGCATAGAGCGATACCAAAACCCTGTATCGGCATTGACCTAAGACGACCCGATATGTAAGGCGTATCGGGCCCATTAGAAAGACCACCTTGAGTCCATAGTGGCCCCCGACCTAATTGGACGATCATATTTATGTGTTTACATTTGAAGGTTGTATACATCATTTGACGAGCCACTGTCCTGGAGGTCGGGCGTTTTTCCATTTTAAATAGATAGGTTGTTAAAGACAAAAAAGATCGTCAGAGACGTTTGGAAGTTCGAGAAGAAATATTCATTTTGAAGGTTTAGATTAGTATTGTACCCTTGCGTGGGACTGTTGATTTGTATCCCCCTTTCCCTATTATGTATCCCCGTTTAAGTTATTCATAAAGGTTGTAATTATTTTTTGGGGCAATGGAACGTTTTAAATAGTATAATACATCCTTCAAATCGTTAGGCCTACCCTTTGCATAAAGGGTCACATATATGTATTAGGCTGCGTTATACTTCGTTTATGTATTGAAAATGATATATAGTTTGTTTTATTTGTGTTATTTGACTTGTGTTAAATACATATGTTTTGCCTTGAACATGATTGGTCCATTATTCAATTCCAAAATTTTAGAATACGTTAAGCGTATAAACTCAATTTTTTGAGTCTTTTAATATATATATATATATATATATATATATATATATATATATATATATATATATATATATATATATATATATATATATTGAGTCCATTGTCAAAACGTCTAAAACTGCTCTTTAATTAGGTCATCACTCAAATTTACGGTGACCTTGTTATCTTTGAAAAATATAAATATATATATATTCCATATAAAATAGCCGAAATTACCAAATACTTCCCGAGTTTCAAATCAAATTTTAGAGCATCTTTATGTTCAGTTAAATTTTTCAGAAAGTCAGTTTATAAATATTTTATTTCGGACATAAAATTTTCATTTTTACTCCGTTAAATAATCAAATTTTTATTTTAGTTCGTTAAATTATCAAATTTTCATTTTAGTCTGTTAAATAATCAAATTTTCACTTCAGTCCATTAAATGATCAAATTTTCACTTCAGTCCGTTAAATGGTCAAATTTTCACCTCAGTTCGTTAAATGATCAAATTTTGTCCATTTGGTCATTCTTTTATCTCATTCTTCGAATTTTGGACTAGTCTGTTTAGGCAAAACAAATGTTATTGTTGCTTGATTAATTATTACGATTGATTGATTATTATGATTAATGGACTAACTCTTTCACCTTTGAGTTTTTCTTCTCTTTACAAAAGAAAAGAGATTGATTTATGTTGTTATCAGACCTGCTCACTTCGCCAAAGAAAAGCTTTTTGAGTATCCAGTGGCAGAACATTCATATTTTACACGGTCTAAGGCCAAGAAAGTTGCTACAAACTCGACATTTCCTAATTGGAACTACGTTTGACCTGATTCTTATATCAACGGAATACGTAGGCGCCACACCGGCTCGGCTATATGCCCGTAAGACTTTCATTTCTCTTTACAATGGAAACTGGGGCAGAATTTTGAGAGGATCTCAAAATTCTATTGAAGAAGATTTCCTCTAAGGAGTCAGAGTTAGAAGTTGCAACTGGGGCAAAACTTTTGAGGTTCTCTAAAAAATCAATCGAAAATTGCAAGAAGGTTAAGATTTCTTCCGTGTTACTAAACTGGGGCAGAATTTTTTAGGAGGGCCCTCAAAAATTCTATCAGATTTGCATTTCAAGATGAATTCAACATGCAAATTAGGCGGCTGAGAAGAATCAGAATCAAGTTTGCAAGGAAAACCAACACAAGTCGGTTTCTCAAAAACTAAGAATTTTTCTTTGGATGCAGGAACTATGAAGTAGCAAAGCATCGTTAAACCCATAGTGATCTCGTCATGATTCAGATGACTTTACGTTTCCCAGATTTATTCTCAGTACTCTATTCATTTCCTAGATTCCTTCGTATTACTTTATTGCGGTTTATAATATATTGTCTTAATGTTACAGGTAAGATGGTCTAGCACAATGGCCAAGATTACGATATTTTATCCCGATCAATACACGCTGAGCAACTTTATTTTTTCAATTTATCTTTTGTTATTGTTGCTTATTTTTTAATAAGTTGATTCCGTTACTTCTTAAATTTAAACTCCACAGATATCGTGATTAGAATTTAAGGCGAATTTCAAAGACTGTCTCAAATTTTGAAAGACTCAAGCCAGATGTTCACAAGAAAAGTACATGAGATAATCTGTTAGAGAAGTTATTACCTATGTTAAGGAGTTCTGGCTAGGAACTCAATTTAATAATTTATCTATTATTTTTCTAGTCCTTCATTATTTCAATTATCTCAGTTTTGTTGACTTATTGATTTATTCTTTGAAAGTTATGATAGTTAAATATTAGAGCGTCACTGCCTTCAGTGTGACACGTTATTATATTATTGGAGCGTCACTGCCTTCAGTGTGGCACATTATTATGTTATTGGAGCGTCACTGCCTTCAGTGTGGCACGTTATTGTATTATTGGAGAGTCACTACCTTCAGTGTGACACGTTATATATTATTGGAACGTCACTGCCTTCAGTGTGGCACGTTATTATATTATTGGAGCGTCACTGCCTTCAGTGTGACACGTTATTGTATTATTGGAGCATCACTGTCTTCAGTGTGACACATTATTATATTATTGGAGCGTCACTGCCTTCAGTGTGACACGTTATTATATTATTGGAGCGTCACTGCCTTCAGTGTGACATATTAATTTATTATTATTGGAGCGTCACCGCCTTTAATGTGACACATTTACTATTATTATTATTGGATCGTCACCTCCTTCAGTGTGACACGTTAAAGTTATTATTGGATCGTCACCTCCTTCAGCGTGATATATTAATTTATTATTATTGGAGCGTCACCGCCTTCAATGTGACACATTTACTTTTATTATTATTGGATCGTCACCCCTTCAGTGTGACACGTTAAAGTTATTATTGGATCGTCACCTCCTTCAGCGTGACATATTAATTTATTATTATTGGACCGTCACCTCCTTCAGCGTGACACATTAAGGTTATTATTGGGTTGTCACCTCCTTCAGCGTGACATATTAATTTATTATTATTGGAGAGTCACCACCTTCAATGTGACACGTTTACTATTGTTATTATTGGATCGTCACCTCCTTCAGCGCAACATATTAAGGTTATTATTAGATTGTCACCTCCTTCACCGTGACATGTTGATCTATTATTATTGGAGCGTCACTGCCTTCAATGTGACACATTTACTATTATCATTATTGGAGTGTCTCCTTCAATGTGACATGTTATATTATTATTGGAATATTATTGAAGCGTCACATCCTCCAACGTGACACGTTAATTTACTATTAGTTGTCATCTCCTTCGGAATGACGCATTAAACCAGGTTTGCACAAATTGCATTCAAATTTATGTAACCTTTACTACTAACAAGTTTTATCTCAGTCTTTATCGAGAGCATCCGGGAGGTGAATTCTCAAGCAAACCACAGGTGTGGATGTCATCAAATAGGATGCAGCAGAACGTGGAACTTGTTCTTAGCAGCGAACATGGATATAGTCTGAAGAGGGGCGTCAAACTCTTCAGACACGAGCTGAGAAGCGACTACCACCACAGTCCAACCACACCCCTATCAGAAGGCATGTGGGTATTCTCTTCGAGTTCGTTAGCCTTTCAAATTTCCATCCGGGTGATCTTAACTCTCACCGGAAGCAATGTTTCCAATCTGAGTGACAACATACCAAGAGTTTTTAAAAATTATGTTTGTGTAAATTCTTAATTATGGGTGTGAAGCGCGCCACATTTATGGTTAAGAGGTTGCAAACCTTTTTTTCATAATTTGATTCATTTGTCACTCCTCCTAAACCAAAGGTTATCTCAGAATAAGAGATTTTCTTTTCAACCGATGGAGTCGAACTGCAAACAGCCTGATTCCTAAGTCCAAGGATATGTAGGCGGGCTCAACTTTGAAAACTCGGCTGTATTCTAACATTTACTCTTGAAATCTCATTCCCAAGCATTTCAATTTCTCCATAATTTGATATTGGAATGGCTTTTGAATTTTTTCAAAATCGTGCGTAAAATCAAGCGTTTTGAACTACAAGTGGCCTGAATTCTCATGTAACTTGAGATATGTAGGAAACCCGAAACCAGGGTCCGACCACAATTTCCCAAAGTCCATACCTTTCTTTTAAAGAGATGAAATAGTGGTCGGTCAAAATTGGGTTTGTCAAAATTCTTTGTTCATGGTCTCTTTCATCGACCCTATTCAAAGAAAGGGGCAGCTGTTGACACCTAATTTTTACCCTACACAGTTTAAATTAATCATCGAGCTTTTAAATTTCAACAATTCGAAATAATTAGCTTTCAAAAACGCGAAAAAAAAAATTTCAACTGATTTTTATGTTCAAATCTTTTAATTTACATATTATATTCGTTTCAAGTATAAATAGTTAAGTGTTATACTTTCGTGGATTTTTTGAAGTTTCTCAAATGAATTTTATCTTTAAATTACTTTACTTTATTATTTTAGGATTAATTACCCCGTAGTTAATTTAATTATTTCAAGTTGTCAATATTTAAAAGCTCTTTAATTAATCTATATTAATTCGTCTCGAGGTTTAATTAATTAATCGATTTCAAATTGATCACATTTTAATTAGTCACATTTGTAGTTAAGGTGGCTAGTTTTTGAATCATATTCCCTAAATCCTTTTTTCAGATTTTCTTTTAATTATTTTGGGTCAACTTCTTGGCCCAGATTTATTTTTTCCTAACCCAATTTCAAACCCAATTTAATCCAATTTTCCTCCAACCCCTGACAGCCCAATCAATTCCCCTTCCAGCCCAACCCTTTCCCCTGACCCGGCCCAATCCCCCCTAATTTACTTCCTCTTGTACACTTCCCTTTCCCTTGTCTTCTTCCCCAACCAGAAGAGCAAAACCAGAGCCAGTACAGCCAAAACCCAGAAAAAGCAACGCCAAACCCGGAAAAATGCCAAACCAACGACAACAAAGTCGTACTCACGCGTCTCCCCTCTACTTTTTCCCCGGATCTTTTTCAAATTTCAAATAAAATTTCGACTCGAAATCTCTATTTTACCCGCCCGTTTCCCCCTCCCCCCCCCCCTTTTGCCCTAATTTCGGGGCTATAAAACCCCATGTTTGCTCACTGATTTGAGGGGGTTTTTGGCATCCAGAAAATACAGAATACCCTTTGTTTTAAGGAAAACACAAATCTCCAGAAAGCCTTAAAGAAAAAATCTTGAGCGGACTGTGCTCTAAAACCAGAGTTGTTAGTGGTGATGCGGAGTGTCGTTGTTAAGCTCGTTGTCACCAGTTCCTGCTCCAAAAGAGGTAATAAGCTTAATCTCGTTTTACTTCAATCTTTTCTGAGTATGGGTATTCCTTCACAGCTTGTTTCGATGGTTGTTATATATCCTACTGTGTTATATTGTGTACTGTTATTTACCTGATTTGGGTATGGTGATTGTGCTACCATGTTTATTTGCTATCAGCATTCAGTTTGATCCTTGAAATTATTAGATTATTGAACATAGAAACATGCATATACATATATTTCTATTCTATAGAAGAGTCAATGGAAGGACAACCATGGCTATGAAGAGTTGTACAATAAGCATTATAAATTGTACTATATATTTGGCATTATGTTATTTCTCCACCAATAGCCTCTAAACACATGTAATATATATTGACCTATTCTTTTTATATCATTTTAATTTTATTGTCTATTATAAATTTACTATTGTCCTATTTTTAGTATTCACTATTTAAAATCAATTTAGCTTTTTCAATATAATTTTTAAAATATTTTTAACAAACTAAAAATTAATAGTGTTCCAACAAATTTTTTTTCCTACTTAAGATATCCAAACTAAATATATTTTTGTTCCAATATTTTGTCATTTGTGATATACAACAAAATTAAATGAAAATGTAGTTGTGTTGGATAAAAATATTATTTTGGTATTATTTTATAACATAAATTTTTGTTTGGCTTAATATATTAATAGCACCATTAAAATTGTTAGTAAAATTTATTTTGACACTTGAGCTACATCTTTTTTCGAATGAGCACGTAAATATATGATATAATATTCATATGAGACTTTTTTTTTTCAAATTTTGAAAAAAAAGTATGCATATTTACAAACGTCCATTGTATAATTATGTTAACCACATAAAATATGTCATTTCATTTGAAATACATATAATTAAAGAAAGGGTGATATTTGTCTGTTCAATTCAATATTTGTATCTGACATAATATTAAAATGAATATTGGATTAGATAATCTTTTAATGTTGGTTGTGACAACTTAAACAAGTTATAAATTATTTAAGAATATGATTAATCACATACAAATACAATTTAAGATTGTAATATTGGGCCCGTTAACGGGCCTTTCGTATCTAGTATATATATATACATACATTTATATATTCCTTTTACTTTTTTCCATTTCTACCTCTACATGCTTATGGTTGCAGTGGCTCTGTAACTCTATATATTGTTGTGTTGTAGCATCTATATATATATATATATATATATATATCATATGAGATCATGTCGTATTGTAGTTGTCACGACCCAAAAATGGACGTGAAGGCACTTGCTCAAACCCACCAGAACAAGTCAGCCTAAACCCAAAAAGAATATCGAAATAACGTGCGGAAGTACTAAATACAATAGATAACTTAAAAAGAGAAATCTTCACAAAACTTAAATACCACCCAAGGATTGGTTGTCACGTGTACAAGCCACTAATCGTACAGAAATCCAAAGAATTACAAGGTCTGAAACTGTCTTTCTTCTCAAGTAGAACAAAGCAGAAAGGAAACAGGACAAGAGAGTCAGCGAGATGACAACAGCTACCTCTCTAAATCTCCTGAGAAGCCTCGGATGATCAAGAAATATACTACTCACGGTCCGGGCTCAAAACCTACACAAGTGTAGAAGCAAGGGTGAGTACCAAAAACAACGCGGTACCCAACAAGTCAACTAGCAAAACAGAATAATTCCGATAGAATACACAAACTCCTTTCACACCCAACCATATACCGCCGAACTACACACCTGCACTCAGAAAAGTCCCAGTCCAACAACACACAATACATTCTAGAGATAGATTTCCATTATGTCACAGTATCAAATCACCAGTCACAACTCAAAAGAAGCAACACAATCAAATACAGGGATAACATCATGCCACACAGGAATATGCAAGGATGAGATGCAATGCGTATGCAACAATTGCCGGCAAAGACCTCGGCATCACAATATCATCGCCGGCAAAGACCTCGGCATCACAATATCATCGCCGGCAAAGACCTCGGCATCACAATATCGCTGGCAAAGACCTCGGCATCATAATATCATCGCCGGCAAAGACCTCGGCATCACAATATCTTGACCGGTAAAGACCTCGGTCCCCACTTTTACCATCTCACTCATATCAATATCCAGAACCAATGCAATGTGCGTGACATAAAATGAATGCATATGAGATGAAATCTACAACCAATCCACTCATAATCACCAACCACAACCATATATCTCAAACATAAAAATTCTCATCACTTAACCACATGTTTAATTCATGTGTCACAATAACACACCAACTCACATTTATATTTAAGCACCTCATTAAAATATTAAAAATACTTCACGATTCACACATAGGAGAAAGGATAATTCGAGAATTCTACAAGAATTACAAAGTTTTAAAAGTTCATTTGCCTTAGTCAAATCACGATCAATCAAACACCTAGGCCTTCCCTTTTTGAATAGAATCCGTAGTACCACGATCTAAACAAATAATAATTCACAATAAGATTTTTTTAAAACTAACAACACCCAAATCTATAGTAAATTCCTAAATATCAAATCTAGGGTTAAATCTTCACTCCTACAAATAATAATTCTATGATTATTCGTATAATACAAGACCCCAATATTAATGTGAAAATATATGCATATATACACATTCAAACCCCAACAGAAAATAATAAGTTTAAAAATGAACCAATTTACTGGCGTAAATAAGGATAAGCAAAAGTGCTTCCTTTGCACTTAAATTTGGAAGCCAAAAGTGTTGCTTCTGCACTTTAATTTGGAACAAAAGTGCTGCTTCTGCACTTATGTTTCCAATGTTACACGTGCCCACACACTGCTGTATAGCAGTGATTTACTCTAATCAAAGTTTAAGCAATTCCTTTAATTCTTCATCTATAACGTATATAAAATTAATTATATTAACAATTACCTGCAATCCAACGCTTGTTCTTGTCGATTTTCTGCTCTCTTTTCCGTTTTGTCGAAACCCTCGTTCTCCTCTTCTCTTTATTTTTTTTTTTTAAAACTGATTATAAATTGAAAGTGCAGAATTATATTAACCTAATAATTAGTAAATATGGTATAGGTTCTTAAAAAAAATTAACATTTAGCCCACTACTTATTAATTGCTCAAACTTACCCATAAGTTAAATAGTCTTAGTTATCGAATAGTCCAAAGTAACCCCTAAAATTTTTCAAGGGAGATATTTTTATGAAATCAAGTGGACTAACTCCAAAAATGATATTATAGGTCATTACATTATCCACCACTAAAAATTATGTTCGTCCTCGAACATAAGGTAAAAGAAAGTACCTGAAGCTTCGAAAAGATGAGGATATTTAGCACGCATATCGGACTCTGTCTCCCAAGTCGCCTCTCTAACTAGACGATTCTTCCATTGCACCTTCACGGAAGCAATCTCTTTGTTCCTTAGCTTACGGACCTGTCTGTCCAAAATAGCTATAGGCTCCTCCTCAAATGACAAGTCTGGACTCAACACCACCGAATCAAATGAAAGTATATGGGACTCATCGGGCACGTATTTTCAGAGCATGGAGACATGAAACACAGGATGCACGGATGACAAGCTAGGTGGCAAAGCTAGTCTATACGCCACCTCTCCAACTCACTCTAAGATCTCAAATGGACCAATAAATCGGGGCCTAAGCTTTCCCTTCTTACCGAACCGCATAACACCCTTCATAGGTGATACTCTAAGCCAAACATGATCGCCCACCATAAACTCTAGTGTTCGAACCCTCCTATCTGCATAACTCTTCTGTCGACTCTGAGAGGTCAACAACCTACCCTGAATCATACGGACCTGCTCCATAGCATCTCTAAGAAAGTCTGCGTCTAATGAGTCCATCTCAGCAGAATCAAACCAACCAATCGGAGATCTACACCGTCTACCATACAAAACTTCGAATGGAGCCATCTGAATACTGGAGTGGTAACTATTATTATAGGCAAACTCTGCCAAGGGCAAGTGTTGGTCCCAACGGGAACCAAAATCAATCACACACGCTCGAAGCATGTCCTCCAACACCTAAATCGTCCGCTCAGACTGTCCATCTGTCTGAGGGTGAAATGCTGAACTCATATCCAACTGAGTGCCTAGACCGTGTTGCAAGGCCCTCCAAAAATGTGAAGTGAAGAGTGAACCCCGATCCGAGATGATAGAAACAGGCACACCATGCAATCTAACTATCTGACTAATGTAGAGCTCAGCCAACTTCTCTGCTGTGTACTTAACCTTGACAGGAATGAAATGGGCAGACTTAGTCAATCGATGCACAACTACCCAGATAGAGTCATAACCACCCACAGTAGTGGGCAAACCCACCACAAAATCCATGGTGATACGCTTCCACTTCCATGTAGGAATGGGCATCCTCTGTAACTCACCTCCAGGCCTTTGGTGCTCAACCTTAACCTGCTGACAAGTTAAACATTTGGACACAAAATCTGAGATGTCCTTTTTCATGCCACACCACCAGTAATGCTGACTCAGGTCATGATACATCTTCGCTGCTCCTGGATGAATGGAATAACGAGCACAATGAGCCTCATCCATGATCACTCTAATCAAGTCACCTACCTTAGGCACACAAATTCGACCCCCAATCCTCAAGACACCATCAGGATCAAGTGTCGCTTCCTTAGCCTCTCCTCTAATCACCTTGTCTCTGATGAGACACAACTTTTCATCCTCAAACTGGCGATCTCGAATCTGGTCCATCAAGGAACAACGAGCCTCAATGAAAGCAAGTACACCACCCTCATCCGAAAGCTGTAACCTGACTAGGCCATTAGCTAGACGCTGGACATCCCTGGCCAAAGGTCGCTCCTCAACTCGAATGGCAGCTAGACTCCCCATGCTAGAAGTCTTTCTACTCAAGGCATCAGCCACCACATTAGCCTTCCCTGGATGATATAAGATGGTCAAATCATAGTCTTTCAGCAACTCAATCCACCTACGCTGCCTCAAGTTGAGATCCTTTTGACTGAAAATATACTGAAGACTCCTATGATCAGTAAATACCTCACAATGAACCCCATATAAGTAATGACGCCACAACTTAAGTACAAAAACCACAGCCGCTAGCTCCAAGTCATGGGTAGGATAGTTCTTCTCATGAACCTTCAATTGTCTAGAAGCATAGGCAATCACTTTCCCCTTTTGCATCAACACACCCCTTAATCCAACTCCTGAAGCATCACAATACACCGTAAAGTCCACACCGGCCTCAGGTAGTGTCAAAATGGGAGCTGAAGTCAACAAAGTCTTGAGCTTTTGGAAGCTCGCCTCACACTCATCGGACCAATGAAAGGCTACATTCTTCTGAGTTAATCTAGTCAATAGGGCTGCAATAGAGGAAAACCCCTGAATAAACCGTCGATAATACCCAGCTAACCCCACAAAACTGCGAATCTCGGTAGCTGAGGTAGGCCGTGTCCAACCTCTAACTGCCTCAACCTTAGCTGGATCCACTCTAATCCCATCCTTGGACACCACATGCCGTAAGAATACCACCGAATCAAGCCAGAACTCACACTTGGAGAATTTTGCAAATAACTTTTCCTCCCTCAACCTCTGTAGCACTATTCTCAAATGACGAACATGATCAGCCTCAGTCTTGGAGTATATCAAAATGTCATCAATGAATACTATCACAAAAGAATCTATGTACGGACGAAACACCCTATTCATCAACTCCATGAATGCTGCAGGGGCGTTAGTCAACCCGAAGGACATCACCAAAAATTCATAGTGGCCATAACGAGTTCGGAAAGCTGTCTTAGGAATATCTGATGCTCTAATCCTCAGCTAATGATAACCAGACCTTAAGTCAATCTTAGAAAATAGAGCCGCTCCCTGAAGCTGATCAAACAAGTCATCAATACGGGGAAGAGGGTACTTGTTCTTGACAGTCACCTTGTTCAACTGTCTGTAATCAACACACATCCTCATAGATCCATCTTTCTTTTTCACAAACAATACGGGGGCACCCCATGGTGACACACTAGGACGAATAAACCCTTTGCTCAACAAATCTTGAAGTTGCTCCTTTAATTCTTTCAATTCAGCTGGAGTCATTCTATATGGAGGAATGGATATGGGCTTAGTGCCTGGCTCTAGATCAATAGGGAAATCAATATCCCTATCGGGAGGAACACCTGGAAGGTCAGTAAGAAACACATCGACAAACTCCTGAACCACGGGAATAGACTCCATAGAAGGTGGTTCAACACTAGTATCTCGAATGAAAGCTAAGTAAGACAGACACCCCTTATCAATCAATTTCTGAGCATGGATGTAGGAAATAACTTTGCTAGGATAAGAACCACTATCACTCTTACACTCAATCTTTGGTACACCAGGCATGGCTAAGGTCACAGTCTTTTCATAGCAATCAAGAATAGCATGATAAGGAGAAAGCCAATCCATCCCCAAGATAACATCAAAGTCCACCATCTCAAGAATAATCATATCTACCCAAGTATCATACCCAGCCAGAGAGACAAGACAGGATCGATATACTCGATCCACCACTAAAGGCTCACCTACCGGTGTGGAAACATGCACGGGCACAGACATCCGATCACACAATAAATCAAACCCAAATGAAAAGTATGTAGACACATAAGAGTAGGTAGATCCGGGATCAAATAACACAGATGCAGGCCGATGACAGACTGGAACTACCTGTAATAACTGCGTCTGAAGCCTCAGCCTCGGGCCTCCCAGGAAAGGAATAGCATTGAGCTCCTCTGCCACCCCCGGTCTGAGCAACACCTCGATCTCCGCCACGTGGAACCAAGGCACCACTATCTGGCATCCTGCCACCTCTAGTAGTTTGCCCCCTACCCAACCCCTGGTCGATGGGGATGAATCCCTCACTGGAGCTGCCGAATAAGTACGATGAGGTCCCGAATGAGTCTGAAAGGGACAGTATCGAATCAGGTGGCCTGGATCCCCACAGCCAAAGCAAGACCTCGGTGTAGAAGACTGTGGTCCCCCAAATGAACTGCCATGACTACCACGGGTGGAACTGTGGGACCCTCGAGACATCTGTCCACTCTCAGCTGCTGGCATAGATGCATGCACAGGATCCTGACGTCTGAAAGATCCACCACTCCTATGTGAACCTCTACCTCCTGATGAAGTACCAGAGAACTGACCTGTAGTACGAGCCCTTTTGGGGTCCCCAAACTCCTCTCGAACCAGCAACTCTGCCTCCTTGGCGGTGCTCACAATAGCCTGGAAGGAAGCCCCCTCACGAGCTGCTCTGAATACATAAGACCTAATAGAGAAATTCAAGCCCCTCACAAATCTGCGGACCCTCTCCACCTCATCTGGAATTATAGCTAAGGCATGTCGAGATAACTGACAAAAACGAGCCTCATACTCGGTGACAGTCATACCACCCTGTCTCAAATCCTCAAACCTCAATCGGCTCTCCTCTCGTACACTCCAAGGAATGAAACGATCCTGAAAAGCACTGGAGAACGCACTCCAATCCACTGGGGGGATCCGACTGGTCTGGATCTCACATAAGTCCTCCACCACTCCCTGGCTGGCCCACGGAGCTGGAGTGCAACAAAACGGACCCCACGCTGATCAACCAAACCCACTGCTTCTAGCATCTCATGGCACAAGGTCAGAAACTCATGGGCGTCCTCGCTCCTACCACCCTGAAATTGAGGTGGTTTCATCTTCTGAAATCTTTTGTAACTCAGCTGATCATCTACTGCCAAGACTGCCTCTGGAGTGATTTGTGCCCCAATAGCTGATACAGGAACCACTGGGGGCTGACCCACCTGATTATCATGAACTTGGTCGTGATGATGCCCTGAAGTCTGTTCTCCCACTCTCGTCTGAGAAACTCCCTGCGTGCCTGTCGCACCACCCCCTGAGTGAAGTTCTCAAGCATGCCCAGTATCCTCAGTAGGGTGTCCTGAAGCAATGGTGCAGCTGTGGGCTCTGGAGGAGCCTGACCCTCATCAACTTCTATCTGTGGCTCTGGAGAAGCCCCTCTCTCCTGTCCTCTAACTGGTGCCGCCCCTCGGGCACGTCCTCTCACTGATGCCACTCCACGAGCACGGCCTCTAGCTCGGCCCCTTCCCCTACCTCTAATTGGGGTCTCAACCATGGTCTCGGGAGCTGCCTCGCCTCTACAACCAGTAATCGTAGCTCTAGTCCTTGCCATCTGCCAAAAGAGCAAGGAAACAACTCAATACTAATGGAGATAACCACGCACGATAAGAGAGAATAAATAAAAAGAAGTTTCCTAACAGTCTTCATAGCCTCTCAAAGATAAGTATAGACGTCTCCGTACCGATCCTTGAGACTCTAATTAGACTTGGCTCGTACACACGTGAGACCTATGAACCTGGGGCTCTGATACCAACTGTCACGACCCAAAAATGGACGTGAAGGCACTTGCTTAAACCCACCAGAACAAGTCAGCCTAAACCCAAAAAGAATATCGAAATAACGTGCGGAAGTACTAAATACAATAGATAACTTAAAAAGAGAAATCTTCACAAAACTTAAATACCACCCAAGGATTGGTTGTCACGTGTACAAGCCACTAATCGTACAGAAATCCAAAGAATTACAAGGTCTGAAACTGTCTTTCTTCTCAAGTAGAACAAAGCAGAAAGGAAACAGGACAAGAGAGTCAGCGGGATGACAACAGCTACCTCTCTAAATCTCCTGAGAAGCCTCGGATGATCAAGAAATATACTACTCACGGTCCGGGCTCAAAACCTACACAAGTGTAGAAGCAAGGGTGAGTACCAAAAACAATGCGGTACCCAACAAGTCAACTAGCAAAACAGAATAATTCCGATAGAATACACAAACTCCTTTCACACCCAACCACATACCGCCAAACTACACACCTGCACTTAGAAAAGTCCCAGTCCAACAACACACAATACATTCTAGAGATAGATTTCCATTATGTCACAATATCAAATCACCAGTCACAACTCAAAAAAAGCAACACAATCAAATACAGGGATAACATCATGCCACACAGGAATATGCAAGGATGAGATGCAATGCGTATGCAACAATTGCTGGCAAAGACCTCGGCATCACAATATCATCGCCGGCAAAGACCTCGGCATCACAATATCATCGCCGGCAAAGACCTCGGCATCACAATATCGCCGGCAAAGACCTCGGCATCACAATATCATCGCCGGCAAAGACCTCGGCATCACAATATCTCGACCGGTAAAGACCTCGGTCCCAACTTTTACCATCTCACTCATATCAATATCCAGAACCAATGCAATATGTGTGACATAAAATGAATGCATATGAGATGAAATCTACAACCAATCCACTCATAATCACCAACCACAACCATATATCTCAAACATAAAAATTCTCATCACTTAACCACATGTTTAATTCATGTGTCACAACAACACACCAACTCACATTTATATTTAAGCACCTCATTAAAATATTAAAAATACTTCACGATTCACACATAGGAGAGAGGATAATTCGAGAATTCTACAAGAATTACAAAGTTTTAAAAGTTCACTTGCCTTAGTCAAATCACGATCAATCAAACACCTGGGCCTTCCCTTTTTGAATAGAATCCGTAGTACCACGATCTAAACAAATAATAATTCACAATAAGATTTTTTAACTAACAACACCCAAATCTATAGTAAATTCCTAAATATCAAATCTAGGGTTAAATCTTTACTCCTACAAATAATATAATTCTATGATTATTCGTATAATACAAGACCCCAATATTAATGTGAAAATATATGCATATATACACATTCAAACCCCAACAGAAAATAATAAGTTTCGCTAAAAAAAATGAACCAATTTACTGGCATAAATAAGGATAATCAAAAGTGCTTCCTTTGCACTTAAATTTGGAAGCCAAAAGTGCTGCTTCTGCACTTTAATTTGGAAGCCAAAAGTGCTGCTTCTGCGCTTATGTTTCCAATGTTACACGTGCCCACACACTGCTGTATAGCAGTGATTTACTCTAATCAAAGTTTAAGCAATTCCTTTAATTCTTCATCTATAACGTATATAAAATTAATAATTATGTTAACAATTACCTGCAATCCAACGCTTGTTCTTGTCGATTTTCTGCTCTCTTTTCTGTTTTGTCGAAACCCTCGTTCTCCTCTTCTCTTTATTTTTTTTTTTTTAAAAACTGATTATAAATTGAAAGTGCAGAATTATATTAACCTAATAATTAGTAAATATGGTATAGGTTCTTAAAAAAAATTAACATTTAGCCCACTACTTATTAATTGCTCAAACTTACCCATAAATTAAATAGTCTTAGTTATCGAATAGTCCAAAGTAACCCCTAAAATTTTTTGAGGGAGATATTTTTATGAAATCAAGTGGACTAACTCCAAAAATGATATTATGGGTCATTACAGTAGTAGCCATGTAGCTATATATATTATATATTGCAGTATCTATGTGTCTATGTATCTATATGTGTATGTCTATATATATATATATATATATATATATATATATATATATATATATTATGTTTGTCTTAATTTTGTGCAATTTCTTTTTTTCCCCTTGTCCTAAAGTTTATTTTGATTAGTATTTGATATTATTTTGTGTTGTCATTCAAGTTGTGAGTTGCATATCAACTTGTGAAATATAATGTTCTTTATCTATCCGGGTTTGTCTTGTGTTCTAGTAAGTGATTATTTATTTATTTTTAGTTCAAGTTGGTGTCAAGTTTTGAGTGAATTTTATTTTTATGGTAATTTAAGAGTAAATGATCATCTAGAGTATAAGTGTGTTCTTGCTTATGTGTTTTCTTTTCTTTGTCCTTGCTTGTATTTATATGTTCTTTCACACTTGTCCATATTTATCCATGAGCTTTTACTAATCCTTATTCTATTTCTTTGCATGAACAATGTTTTGGGTCCATTTTGGGCTCAATTTTTGCATCTCTTGGGCCACGGAGGCCCAAGTCTCCTTTCTTTGAGTCAACCTCGTCCATTTCCTGGCTTCGTAGAGCAATCACAAGCTGGAGGAGTCAACTTACAGGTTTCAAAAGTCTAAAAGTCAGTATGTATACACTGATATACATCAAATATACCTTCAGTGAATATGAAAAGAATGGGCCAAAGCCCCATCTGCAGCAGCAAAGGGAATTGGGCCTAGTCGGCCCAATCTTGTAGAAGGATTTAGGACAGGTTATTTGAATTGGGCCTGCCAAGCCCAATTGTTATTTCTTATTATTTCCTTATGTTTTTACTTGTTTTTGTGATATTTATTGTTTTATCTCTAACTTTTATCTAACATTATTTTACATGTTTTAATTTAATTAAATTTTTCCAAAAGTTAGCCATTGATGTTATTTTACGTCTTTGAATTTTGGTGTAAAAAATTCTTTTAGGAAATTAGATTCTATGGCCTTCTTGATCATTTTTTAAAAAGTAGCTTACATAGTTAATATTAATTAAATAAAATGCGATTAAGATCTTAAATGTTCTATTTTCTTAATTCTTTTTTGAATATTTCACTTAAACTCATTCTAGTTATTAATTTAAATTAATATTTTCAAAGTTAGTCAAAATTACCTAATCATCGAATAACCGCATGTTAGCGGCCATTTCGAGTGCATAAAACCTTCTCGAAGTGGAAATATGAACCCGAACCTTTTCTCTGAATTTTAAAAGATTTTTTCTGTTAAGTCTTTTAAAATATTTAAATAGTTTTCTTGATTTCTCTTTAAAAATCAAGTGGCGACTCTCAAAATATCGAAGATCCGGTTTTACTTAAATTAATTGAGTAATAAATCGAATGTTCGAAACCAAAGCCATTTTTTGCGATAACAATACATTCTAATAATGTAAGTTAATTTAAATAGTACTCGAATATTTGAAATTCACATATAATACTTATAATGTATTAAAAATATTTTTATTATATATTTACCTCATGCGTTGATATGCCTATAATATGTATAATATATTGAATTTCAAATGTATTTTAATTGTTATTTATTTTTGCTCTTATTAATAGTGCTAAAATATATTATTGTATTAAAATTATTATAGTTATACATTTACCACGTGCATTCAAAAATGCCTATAATATGTATAATGTAGTGAATTTAAAATGTATTACAATTGTCGTTTATATCTATATTTTGTTGATAAAGTAAAAAAAAAAATATTTTACCTGAATTTAAATATTTCAAGCACTATTAAAATTAAATTATATATATTAAATACATTAGAATTGTGTCAAACATGTATTATATATGCATTTATATAAAATAAATCTTCTAATTAAAGAGTGGTCAAAAATATTATTTGATAATATTCCATGCAACATTAAGTTTTAAATTAATAATTAATTATTAATGTTAAAAGTGGAAGAAAGAGAAAGAGGAGAAAAAAGAGAAGGAAAAAGACGGATAAGGCAAAAAAGAAAAGAGAAGAAAGAGAAAGGAAAGGAGAAGGAGAAATAGTGGAGGAGGAAGAAAGAGAAGGGTGTTCTTATTTTTTTTTATTTACTATTTTGAGTAAAATATATATTGTTATTTTGGTAAGCATAAAACATGTGCTAAAACTCGTAATAAATGCTATATAATATATTATTTAAGTAAAATATTTTTATCTTTATGGATCATTCATATTTTCTAATTGGGTAAATATGAGCTAATCTATTTTAAGAGCTCATACAAATATGATTAACATGGGTAAAATATGGGTACTCATATAGACTCATGGATCCCCTAGCGTCTCTGTCCTTTTCACTTCTTATTACTCCTTTCTTTCACTTTTTCTAACATTTCTAGTACCAACTAATTCATTCGGGTGAGACATCTTACGATGTCATGATGCGCCGAGCCTCTGGGATCTCATGTAAACCCCCATGATGTGGTAAAGGGAGGATATTAGGAGAAGCAGTGAGTGGAGATTCCCCTGCAAAGAAACGGATGAGGGGAGACCCTCACGTCTGGTTCGGAGGGTGGGGATATCTCGAGCCTATTATCATTATGCCTTTGCAATGTTACTTGGTTTAACTCTATTTGTGACCTTTTCTCGTTTGTGGGACTCTCTATCTTCTTGGGTAGATAATCGATCGTCTTTCAATTCCCGTTCCCAACCCATGACTAATATGAGCTCGAGTTCTTGTTTCGACAATGCAAAAGTTGGTGCCCCAGCCTGACTTGTGTTCAAGGGGCCTATTAGCGTAGTGGAGGAAGCATCAACTATATAGAATAAAAAAAATATTAATTACACTAAAAAAAATTTGTGTACCTGAATTTTTTTTATTTTTCTTAAAAAAATTTGGAGGCAGGAGTGGGTGGCGGCTAGGGTGGAAATGTGGGGGAAGGGGGGCGGCGGAAAAATAATTTTTTTTAATTTTTTATTATTCTTTAAAAAAATTTGAGGGTGGTGGTAGCGAGTCCCAAGGGGGAGGGGGGTGGTAGGGGGTAGGATAGAAGTGGGGAGCTGGGGTGAATAGTTTTTTGATTGAATTTTTCTTCAAAAGAAAAATTGAGGTTGGGGATACGGGATCCAGTGGGGAGTAGGGGGTGAGGAGAAAACAATATTTGTTTTTGGAGTTGGGGAGAGAGGGGGGGGGGGGGGGAGGTTACCAAGGTAGGGTTGAAATGGAAGGTGAGGTGGCTTAACTTTCTTTTTTATTTTATTTTTTAAAATATTTGGGGGTGATTTTTTTTTTTTTTAATGGTGATAGGTTGGAGTGCAGGGAACAGGTGGGGAGCGGGTAGCGATGACGAATTTTTCTTGATATTTTCTAATTTGAAAATTTTGGGGGAATAGAGATGCGGGTAGGGTGAGGATGAGGGTTGGAGCTGGGGTGGAAGTGGGTGCGTGATAGAGTATACAAGTAGAAAAAAAATATAAAAAATTTATGAAAAAACAAAATTTTTAAAAATAATTATTTGGGAGTAGGATTGGGGTGTTAAGGATTGAACATTAAAAATCTAGCTTTAATTTAATTTTTTTTGACTTTAAGAGATTAAAGTAAGTTAGAATTATACTTATCTAAACCATATTTGACCAAATTCATATTTATTCATATTAAATATGGATAGATTGTGGTACAATCCATTTTGACTCTCAATGTATATTCAATTCATTCAAATCTGAACTGTTCTAATCCACTCATTTGCAACCTTTAATATTGATACGTTATAGCATGACTTCTCATTTCAAAACCCATCTGAAAAAGAATCTAGTGTCTTCATCATGAATATTTAAATAATAAGTTTCTTGTTCAAAAACTCTTTTAGGTAGTTTACACCATCATGACTAGTGTTTTCTTTAATCTAAAACTCAATCATTCTATGCTTCAGAGTACATATTTTTCGATGAAGCAAAGGTTCAAAAATTGAAGGAAAAAAAAAATATTAGTCCACTTTTTCCACCAGTCAATTTAATTCCACTTAAATATCCTTTTTTCATGGCCTCATATATGTCTTTCTCACCAATGAATGAAAAGTCTTTCTTTTGTGAGGGTGTGTTTGGTAAAGAAAAAAGCATTTCTTGAAAAATATTTTTAATTTTTTTTTATATTTGGCCAACTTAAATGATTTTCAAATCAACTTATTTTTCTCAAATTCTATGAAAATGACTTCTTTCCAAAAAGAACTAAAGAAAACATCTTCCAAACTCTCCTTCAATCTTAAATTACAATGTTTTTTTCTTATTCCCCATTTTTATTTTTTTAAATTAAAGTTTATTTTTAAAAAATATTTCACATTTTAAAATTTTGACTTTTTTTTATCTCCTCTCTACTCTGACCCACCTAAACAACCCCTCCCCCCAACCTCCAAAAAAATTAAATTAAAAGTTCGTTTTTTGCCCCTACTCTGTCTCCCAACCATCTCCAACCCCGGGCCAGGCGATCTATTAGTTGAAAAAAGGATGATCCGTCGAAGAGTTTGTGTTGTCCCCTTCCTTAAAGAATATAAATATTTATTTTAAAAGACATTTCAAATTATGAACTTTTTTTTTTTAACCCCACTCTCTACTCCTATCCCATACCAGTCCTCCAACCTCACCCCCCAAAAATATAAAAAATATTTTAAAAAAATTAAATTATTCAAAAGTGTGGTTGAATTTTGCTTCGAAAATCGGGATCGAGTCTAAATTTGAAAATTGAATCTTCAATTAGAAGTTAAGTTGGGTCCGACATCATAGTCGGTGTTGGTTCCTGAATCGATTACTGAGGTCTGATTTTCATCTTGAAAACTATTTTTCTAAAGAATATATTTTAGTCTCTAGCAAAAAACAAAAGATATATTTCTAAAAAATATTTTCATTTACTGACCATAAAATATTATATATTTTCCACTCACCAATAAAACATGAGAAAATGAGTTAAAATTCATGGAAAATATTTTCCCCTATACCAAACACAACCTATATGAATCTAATTTTCATTTTATCATGAAAAAACTTTCCTCTCAACAATATTTTTTTCAATCAATCCAACAGTGTTCCGTTTGATTGGAATTGGCTTTATACCTTAGTTCCTCATAAGTCATACCTACTCGATCGTACACCTGCCTCTTAACATGATTTTCTTCTTGTTTGTATTGCGCCAAAAGTTATTGTTTGTCCAGTTATGAATGTATTGTGCACTTGTTGCTCGGACTCTTCAAAAATATTGACGCACTAATATCAAATCCTTCAAAGGTGCAATAACTTTGAAGGATTCGACACACACCCATTGATGTTTTTTCAAAGTCTTAGCAACATATGTTATGGAGGATTCGCAGAACCATATGAATATTGATTTAAAATTAAAAATTTAGGGGGATTACTCCTTTTGTACATGAATTTATATTTTCAGAACATTACAAAATATTAAGTGGAAAATCATGTCTTGATGCAAAGTTCTTACAAAAATCTTATTGCACAGTCTGACTATGCATCTGGATTTTGTTCAATTTGTTGTATGCAGCTTTAACTTCTTCTAGTAGATATTTGAACTGAGAGATGTAGGCCCCTTCAAACTCCAGTAAACCATTGCATCAATATATAATGCCATTGGTTTGATAAAGAATCTTCCTTGCGTCAAGCCTTCAACCACAATACTATCAAGGTTCCACGAAAGAATACCTTTTTCCATGCGTAATATCAAAAACAATATTATGAAGATTATTGCGGTAACACCATTCCAATCCGAACAAGCCTGCATTATCTTTAACCGAGTTATATGTCCTATTTTCGAAACGTAATGCAAATGCATCCAACATTTTGACTATCCCCAGCGGCGGAGCTAGAGGGTCAGAATGTTGGGTTATGAGTTTTTTCCCCTTTCTATGTGGATAATAGAGCCCAATTGAACCAACCCACTTTTCCCCATAGGCGTATCATTATGGGGCGTATATATAGACCTGTTTAAGTCTTATTTTACCATCTACAAAGAGTTTTCAACAGTCAACTATAAGGAAAAAATGCAGATTTTTTCACTAAATTTTCAGCCGCAACAGTTCACTTCAAATTGCGATTCCCACTTCGTTTCTTGTCCAATTGAGTTGATTTATGGACAGCTCTAGTGTTACTGGTTTTATTTTTGCGTGACGTATTTGTCTAGTTGATTTATTTGCTGCCTTATTACCATGATGCTTGAGTTTCTGTTGTCTCCTCTTGGTTCAAATTGGAAGGGAAAATTTAGATTTTGGGTATTCTTCTGTTGCTACCCTATCATACACTTTGATAGTGTCCTCACCTCTTTCCAAACACGGAACCCCCTTCCATGTAAAGTTACACTATACTACATCGAGAGAAATAGAGAAATGATCACTTAATTATATTGTCGGCACAAAATAATCCTTTCCTATTTTCTGTTAACAATGTAATTAGTGAGGTTAGGTATAGTTAAGTTAGTTAGGTTGTAAAGTAGTAGTTCAGGAATAACCACTATTGAGTATATTAGTACTCTTTTGTACAGTGCACAATTCATTATTGAAAATATAATTTTACCAAACACTTACAACTACTGAAATTAACTACTGAAAAATGGACATGGAGGAATTGGAATATTAATAATTCCCTGCAACATGTGCAGCACTTTTTTCATGGGAGGACGAAGAGCTGGTTCATCCTGAATGCACCACATTGCCACAGAGATCATTCCTTCCAAGGTTTTCTTGTCTACTTCTTCACTTCCAACAAGCTTGTCTACTTCACCTTCTACAAGACAACTATATGCCCATTTAGAAAGCTGGATTTCTTCTATTTTAGTCACACACACTTCAATGTTTCTTCTGCAGCAAATGATTTCTAGCAATACAATACCATAGCTGTAGACATCAACCTTGACAGAGATTGGGGCATTTGTTTGCCATTCTGGTGCCAAATACCCTCTAGTCCCTCTTACACCAGTGAATGTTCTTGTTTGATCAGGCATTAGCAGCTTGGCCAGACCAAAATCTGAGATTTTAGCCGTCAAAAACTCGTCCAGTAAGATGTTTTGTGGCTTTATATCACAGTGGATAATTGGAGCTTCACATTCTTCATGGAGGTAAAGGATTCCCCTGGCCACATCTAGTGCAATATTTACTCTTAGCTTCCAATCCGGCCGAGTAGCTCCTCTGAACAATAGATTTGCTAGGCAACCATTGCTCATATATTCATAAACTAGAGCTCTTTTTGAGCCTTCAGCACAATATCCATGCAAACGAACCAAGTTTCTGTGTCGAGTTCTACCAATGACCCTCATTTCTGCTCTGAACTCCCTTTCACCTTCTTCCACTACCTTCTCTAGCCTCTTCACAGCCACAAGGTTTTTACCTTTGTCAAAGCTCCCCTTATAAACTGCTCCGAAAGCACCCTTTCCTAATTCCTCTTTGAAACCATCCGTTGCCTGTTTTAACTCTCTGTAAGAGCAGGTTCTGAGTATGAAATCTTTTGTTAAGCCTGTGGTTCCTGTCTGCAGTAGCTTCCTATACTTTATTATCCGGAATTTGAAGACATAAAAGCCTGAAAATGCGAGACCAGTACCTGAATACATAATGAAACTTATCGATAAAACCAAGATCACCACCCATGGTGGCTTCACTGAATCCGTAGTTGGATTTTGCACTGCTAGATTGCTGACTTTGAAGTAAGCAGTGTGAGATCCTTCAGGAGAATCTTTGACATACCTCAAAGGCAGCTTGTGTTTCATACACTGGCCATTTTCGTCGAATACAGCAGCATCACAATCACAATCTTCCAAACAGGATTTACCACAATCTTCTTTTCCTAGAAATGATGTAACAAAGTACGGAGGATCTTGCCAGGTTAAATTGGTTGTGGTAGTAATCTTGTAGACACTTACCTCTTCTTTCCCACTAATGCACTTTCCTCTGGTGAAGTTCCTTTGACAATCACCGAAGCTTGGATCATTCTCTCTCAAGTATGATCCTGGTAGACACATACAAGAGGGTTCATTGTGATTACTTCCAACACAATAGCTGTTAAGGCCACAGAAACCCTTCACAAGACAAATATCATCAACCGCCTCCCACTCCACTGCCATTTTTGAATTTCCATTGGAGTCAAATTCATGAGAATAGAGTCGAAAATTCCCATCATAATCTAAGGTGGCCCGATAAATAGTTCTGTCCTTCCACACAGGTGGAGTGTATAATTGTCGAAGTACTGAAGAATCAGTGTCATTGATCAGGAATAAGATTCCAGTTCTGTTAAGAAGCAGGCGATTTCTGCAACCGTCACAGTAAATTTGTGTAGACCAATAGGCATCCACTGGCTGATTCAAGATTTTGGGGTATGCAACAAGGTTCCCATCATTCTGCATCAAGAGATGAAATCGTCCTGAGGTATGGTTTATGGAGGAGAAACTAGAAACCAATTTACCCCCACTTGGTAAATTCTGTCCACCTAAAATTGTATCAGTAGGAGAACTGAAGCTCTCATAGATAGCTTCATGATCTTGATTGTAAAGAACAAAGTTACCGTTATCAAGCAATTTAGCATAAGAAGCAGATTCTGATGAACCAGCAAGAGTCTTATCCTCACTGTTACTTGTTTTCAGAACTACAGTTCCACCAATGAAAGCCAAGGTAGAATCAGCAGATACCTCTGGAGCATCACGAAACATTGTCCACACAATAGTGTTATTGGAGCCTCCGACTAGCCAAATTCCCACCTTGTAACCACTTCCTTGTGGATAAAAGCCAAAGGCAAAATGACCTGAAGCTGAGTACCATGCTGTAGGCTGTCCAGTGGGATGAAGAGAAGATCCTAATCCTACTGTATAAGGTGGATTTGATTGAGCTCTAGCGGATCCAAGGATGAACAGCAAAAGTAAGAAACAGAGAGCCATGATACCAATGGGGGAGAAAGCAGGACAAATTTTAACTGTTTGTTAACATGGTTAAAGAAGATTAAAAAAAAAAATATATAGAGAAACAGTTAAGCCAAATAGAAATTTTTCTCAAGAAATATCCTGGGAACATTACTTGGTCAAGTCGTCTATTAGGTCTTCCTAATAGAAAACTATAAACAAGAGTAAAAGGCTTTGATCAATAAGTCAATTGACCAAGTCATCCTGAGAAAAGTCCATGACAATTAATTCTTCTTTTGAACTTATCTTGCGTAAGAATTTTAAACTTGAAAACAACGGTTGAAAATGACTACAAAGAAAGAAACTTGAACTACTCCTTTTCCTCCATATTACTTAGTAGAAAGTTATTTTCTCTAGTTTTTCGCATGTTCTTTTTTCTTTTTTTTCGTCTCCCTAGTTTACAACCGAAGTAGAAGAATCAAACATCAAGACCAATATCAAAGAGGTTAGAAGTAGAACATGTTTGGCAATAAAGCACCATGTTCTTAACTAATTTAGTTCACATAAAATGCTATTATGTGGTAACGTTTATGCTTAGTAATATACCATAATGCTGCAATATACAGAAGACTGATGAGTCCGTGGTTTGGACTCATATTGGTCTTTAATCGTATACAATACTGTCCTCAATGCCTGATTATCCCTTGGAAACTGACCAAAGTGTGTGTTGAATGCTAGGTTTAATGACCAAAGAGTGAACAAGGAAAATTAGCAAAGAAATAATGCAAAATGGACAAAAATGATAAAAGACAGACAAAAGAGGCATCACAGACGCATTTTGGTGCATCGTTGAAGGGACACGAAAATCGTCTAAAGTTACAGCTTTCAAACCCAAGGCATGATAGCAGGTCATCGACAAGATTGCAAATTGATGCAGTGTTGAGTATGTTGGGTGGGCTAAATCGGGCCCATCGAAAGGTATATAACCTGGCAAGTGGAGTCCAAGTTGGATAGTTCAAGGCGGTGATGGTGGGAAGCATTCAGCGCATCGTCGAGTAAAGTATGCCGACAAATGGCACATCACCGAAAGTTACAGTACCGACTAAGGAGAAATTGAAATTTGATGGGTCCAACTCAACAGTGAAGTGTAATGACCCTCCAGGTCAATTATGCTTTATTGCATCGGTTAGAGGCTGCCTATAGCGACCTCATGTCATTTGTGATGTGCTGACGCTTCAGTCTCCTGGTCGCTCATTTAAAAGATGTACAATTTTTTTGTATTACATGCCTAGTTAATGTCGGAAAAGTGAGTTTAGCAGTAAATCTGAGTTAACGGCCTGAGAATGGAATTTTGGTAGTTTCATCAGCTCTGAAATGACTAAATTAGGCTAGATACACGTTTGAGGTTTTCAGTGGTAGTTTATATCGAGTTTTGTAATTTAGCCTTCAGAATAGGTCAGTAGTTGACTTTAGTCAACAGTCTTGGTAAACGTGTCCAATTGGAAATTCTGACAATATAATTAGCTTCGGAACATCGAGTTTGGTGTAGAATGACTTTTTGTTCGGTTTTCTAGATTTCCATGTGTATTTTGGTCCCCTCGATAAAAATTAAGTAATTTTAAAGTTAGGAAGTGGGACCCACATTTACTTACAATTACTCCGTATGGGAATTTTAAGTGTGCCGTTGGATTCGTAATGTCAAATTTGCAGTATTTACATAGTTTATTTGCGTGTTCTGGATTCCGAACGAGTTTCGGGCTCCCGTCGGGAAATATTGAATGGGGAAAAAGGAAAAAAACAGCTAGGCTTCTGGTGAGGCCGTTATAGCGACCCCCAGGCTGCTATAGCGAAGTCATTATAGCGACCCAAGGCTTGCTATAGCACCTGTGGCATCGCTATAGCGATGGTCGCCACTCTAGGGGTGGGTCGCTATAGCGACATCATCATATATACGAGTTAATTTCTAAAACACGTCGAGAAAAGGTGAAAATATTTCTGTTGCGACAAAATTGCTAATTTTGATCCGATTTTGGTGATTCAGAAGGCTAAATTGCTTAAAATTTCATGGAAAATGTCGTGGGATTGTTGGACACTGCTTTTGGCACGTAGTTTAGGTAATTCTTGTTGTTTTTGTTGCTATTTTATAGCTTTAGTTTTTAAAACTTCGGGAATTTATTTCTTATCTATTTTGAGTTGAATTTTGGGTCTATTTGTGTACCTTTTCGAGATGCACATTATGGTATGATTAGAATCTCTTAACTGGGTTGTATTTGAGGCGAAATAGTGACGAAACTATTAGTTATTCGTGCTTTCTGTCCAACATGAGGCATTGTCTCATAAGTTGATATCGGAAGAACCCTATTGATGTAATAACTCTGTTTTGGCAGCTCAACGACATTCAAAGATTGTTTGGAAAGGTGAAGCACTTGCATAGTGAATTGGAAAGCACGTGATCGACATCCAGGTTGACTACTATCTTTGCCTCTCTCTTAGACTATGTTGAATGTGCAAATTTTATGTGGATTAATTAAATAGGGAACAGGGAAATGGGTTAAAGTCCTTACATGTTGAGTATAAGTCTGGATATTTGTTGTGACGTTGAGGGTACGTGTGACTAGCTTGTTGATTTCTTTTAATCTGTGATTGATGCAGCTAATAGGGTAAGAATGTGATCTATCGAGGATCTCTTTGGGGACTAATATATTGATTCTCTATTGTATATTGACTGGTGTTGTAATTCTGACTATTTAGGATTGACAAAGCTATTGTATGACATATAAATCATGTTTGTGACTATTGTATTCATTATCTACCACATTTGTGCTTGTTTGTCATTATTGTTGGGCCTTAGTCTAGGCTTAGGCTAGCGATGCCCTAGACCCACTCTAGTCAGGACCGGTAGACAACTATACTTGTGCCTAAGGTGTGACTTGAGAGATGTATATCCTTGTAGACCGGACTAGCATATTGAAGTCAGTAAAGTGGAGCCTCGGATAGGCTGCAATGAGTCGAGAACCTGATTACTCTCTCAATTTGATAACTTGTATATTGTTCCCACAACACATTGGGTTTTGCTTAAATATACGAGGATCGACAATGTTACCTTGACACTTAGAGTAATGTCTCCTATGACTAAAGGCCCGAGCTTTTCCTACACATGACTATGTGTTCGTCCACTAGGACAGCGTGTAGACAAGGATGTGTTACTCTCTGTATACCCTTGGTTAAATGCTATATAGTTGAAGTCCATACAGCTACAGGCTACTGGGTTAAAGTCCCTATAGCTATTGCCAAAGTCAGCATTGATGGAGGGAATTTTAGACTAGTCTGGGCCTACTGGACAAGTTAGACCAGTGGCCACGTTTGACCTTTTCATGGGATAAAGTCTAGGTCATTATTTTAGTTGAACTCCAAGTTTTTTTGGTTGAAGTCCGACTTGTTTCGATTCAAGTCCAAGTTGTTCAGTTGAAGTTTGAATCAGGGCACACAGAGTAGGTTAAAGTCTTAGTCTGAGGTTTTGGTCAAAATTGTGGTTGTGTGTACATAGTTGGTCCATGAGCTCCATTCAAACTTGACATCCAAACCTTACACATACTCAACCTATTATTGTGCGTGGTTGTATCTTCTGGGCTTATAAGGCCCAGTCGGCATACAAGCATAGAAAGTAGAGCTTTACACCCACGTACATCACTACACATCCACCCAATCCTTGGTTACTTCCATGTTCGACAACATATGTACTTGATTCTTGTGATTAGCCACCTGTGGAGTTATATCTTTGATATATCTTTGCTTTATTTACTATTCTCATTTACTCAGCCCATGATGTTTGCTGGGTACCATATCCTTGGTTCTCACCCCTACTTTCTGCATCTATTTCATGGTGCGGTTCCCAGCATGATCTAACCATATTGACTCCTCTTATGATAATTGTATATTTAGAGACTAGTGTGAGCATTTAGACGTCATTGGATCCTTCTTGTCTCCTTCTGTATTAATAGCTGTCTTTTGTGACTCGAGACTTGCCATGTATATTATTTTGGTTCTATATATATATGGAATTGTATTATAGTTTACTGTATTGTACCGTGTCTATAGTAATTCTGTACAGGTGACTTCGAGGACCTAAGAGGGGTTATTTGTTGTTGCAATGTTTCTGCTTCTAGTATTAGCCTTTTGTTATGTTAAGATATTTATTAAACTATTTCTGGTGTGCTTGTTACTAGCAATTTTGGGGCGAGATTAGGCTTGCCTATCGGACATTAAGGTAGGCGACATCATGACCTATAAAGTATGCCATGACATGAAGTCACAACTTGATGTATAGCGGAATGTATTCAAAAAGCCTGACTAACTTTGTCGAGTGGCACGACTGGTATTGTGGGTACTTTTAACAGGTTCTACACTTCCATATCCTAGTTTTGCACTTATTTTCTAAATAGAATCTTCTTTGTTTATACATGGTTTTGAGAAAAAATAGAAGAGAGGAATTGGTGGATTGAATTTCTACTTCTTCTATATTTTGATTTTAGGCCATGGATGAACTCTTTGGTACAATTCCTATTTACTTCGTACTGAATAGCCAAAACCCCAATGATTTGTGGTGTTCAACGTAGCTAACTCTTAATTAAGCTTATAGGTCTTGATTAATTGAATATTGTTGTTGATTTATTATGGGTTTATGATTTTCTTTAACTAACGAGAATCTAAGGTTGCAAACATGGGTTCATTATTAGATCTTCAAATATTACCATAAATTGGGTATTTGGAGTGGGAGAATTTCATAATAGTTATGGATAATTTGTTTATTTGGTTGAAGTCCTAATGGTGTTAAATTGACTAAGGTATTGGATGGTTTGCTATGACTTGCTTGAGTTCCCTTAGGCTTCTTGTGCAAATCCTATGTAAGGTCATTATTGATTCACATTGAGACGCTGCAATTGATGTAATGATAATTGTAGTTACTTGCAATCTAGCCTACCCATATATAATCAACATCAATTTCAATTCCCAAGACCCATTTGTATGAATTGATGGTTAACTATGCACACCCCAAACATATTTCCTTCATTCATTCAAGTTTATAATTAAGATATGCGATTGTAGTTAATTTTTTTAAATTTCTATTATAAAATCATTATACCATTATCTACAACTACAATTAATTAGATCAAAATGTACTTCATATTTTGAATCATACATATATTCCTCGTAGGATCGACCTCAACTTAATAGTTGGGTTTATACTTGACAAGTGACCACTACACTTCCTAATAATTTTGGAGTGTAACTTGAGCAACATCAAAATGGTGTCATTGCCGGGGAATGGCATATCAATTCTTGCATGGAAATATATTCTTGAACTAGTTCTTTATAATTTTTTATTTACTTTACTTGATTTTGTTTATGTTAATGTTCGGTGATAATATGAGCAAACAAGGAAGTGATATTGCAAGTCACAAGGGATGAATGAATGATGGGTACTTGAATGAAGATTCACATATGGCTAACCTTAGCTAGGCAGATGCAATCTACTTACTTCACTTGGTGGAAACATTAATTTCCACGTTACAAGCACCATGATTCACTTTTTGCAAATGAAGGGCTTATTTGGAGGGATAGTACATGAAGATCCTCATGAACATTTGAAGAAATTTGTTTGATGTGTGCAAGCCATTTAGCTTTAAAAATGTTTTTAAGAAGCAATGCATTTGAGGCTTTTCCCATTTTCATTGATTGGAGAATAAACTCAATGGTTGGGGGAACTTTCTTGAAATTAAATCACTTCTTAGGAAGAATTGACTGAGGCATAGTTGGAGAAATTCTTTCCTCCATCCAAAATGCTTCTTCTTTGAGACAAGATTACTAACTATCACAGAATTGACGATGAACCGATGTATAGAACTTTGTTGTGGTTCTAGAAAAGTTGTTGTAGTATCCTACTTTCGGATAAGTGTTCTATGGTGCCTTGACAATGAAAACTGATCATCTTGTTGGAGGTGGCATTATGCTCCAACCTTACACAATGGGTTCAACTTTGTTGGAGCAAATGGCAAAGACAATTTGGGCATGGTACACTCGTAAAGATAAGGTGGTTTTGACTTCATCAGCCTTGTCAAAGGAATTCTTGCTCAAGGATCAAGAAAGAGACCAAAAAATATGGCAAAGATGATGACTCAACTTGATCTTTTAATCAAGTATGTGATGGGTATACCTCTATGAGGTGGTGACAAAAATGTAATACTATGGGTGTGAGTGTAAGCGCAAATGATGATAATTCTCACTTTGAGGCCTTTTATAATAAAGAGGTTCAATTTGTTGCTAATCAAATGGGGGGGGGGGGGGTCCTCAACCTACCTTTCCAAAGCAGGTTGGGAATCAAAGTTGGAAAAATAATAGGAAAGGGAATTAGAAAGACTGGGATTTGACAGAGACGAATTCGGGGTGGCGTGATCATGAGGTTGGTTGGGAAAGGTACATTCTACCGCATGGTCATCCCAAGCCAAAAGAGCCCGTCAATGACCCAAAGAATTTTCAAACTGAAGATATGATTGCTAGGTTTCTCAACAAAGTGGAAGGAACCGATAAGGCAATCCAAGAAATGAAGTCGGACTTTTCCTTATTAGGTAAAACTTTGACATCTCATGTGGCTTCATATCAAGAAACTAGAGACTCAACTGGGGCACATTTCAGCTCACTTGAATCTAAGGAAAAAATGAGGGTTACGAAGTAACACTATAGTAAACCTAAAAAATGATAATCCATAATGCATGGAAATTACCATTAGGAGCGGTAGAAAGGTTGGTAATGATGATTCCAATGACAAAGTGAAGGCTAGTGATAAAGTTAAAGCCTCTTTGATAGTTGAGGATAAAACGCTAGACGTAAATGATGATATTCTGCATGATGGCACTACACCAACTCTTTGCTATCTCAGGAATGATTTTTGTTTGAATGTGGGGGATAGGTCATCCTCAAGCAACGCTATGCCTTCAAAGGCCATGTAAGCATAAAAAACCCTCCTCCTAAGGCAACTCTTCCAAAGGTTACAATTAGCCTGCCATTTCCTCAAAAGATTAAAAAGGTGAATAAAGATACAAAGTTTCAATTTTTTTAATCTATGTTCAAGAACCTTTCAGCCAATATCCCATTAGTGGAAGATCATCTTGAAATGTCGTGGTATTTGAAATTCATAAAGGAGTTAGTCACAAAGAAGTGAAACATAGAGGTTCAGACTATTGAGGTCTCACATCATTGTATCATGATTATGTCAAGTAATTTGAAGGTAAAGAAAGAAGACCTGGGTATTTATAATCCCTTTCACAATTGCTATGTTTCAATTGCAACTGTTTTATGTGATCTTGGGGCAAGTATAAACTTGATGCCCCTTGCTATTTTCAACAACTTGGTTTGGATGTCCCTTCGCCAACTTCTGTGATTCAGTCAAGAAGCTGGTAGGTATCTTGTATGATGTTTTGGTGAGAGTTGCTAAATTTTTCTTTCCAACTGATTTTGTATTTTTTATTGTGAACTGGATATTAAAATACCAATCATATCGGGGAGATCATGTTAAGCTTATGGGAGAGCTTTGGTGGATGTGAGTGTGGTGAACTTAAATCCAGAGTCAGTGATGAGTAGGTGACATTCAACGTTTGCAAGTCAATGAAGCGGCAAAAAGAAAACCAAGTTATGTCGTATGTTGATGTGATTGAAGATGTCGTGGCAAGTGTAGAGGAGGCCCATAATGTGGGTGAATTTTTGGTGGTTATATTGCTTAATTATGATGGTGCAATTATTGATAATTATGATGAAGTTGTTGCGATTCTTGAAGGCGTGGATTCATATTCTAGGAACCTCAACAAGCTTGAAATTGATTTAAAGAAGAGGGATAGCCCATTGGCAAAGTCATCAATTGAAGAACCTCCAAAGCTAGAACTCAAGGCACTCCTTTCAAATCTTTGGTATGTATTTTTGGGTAGTGGTGAGATACTACTAGTTACTGTGGCAGCTGATTTATTGGACCACTAAGCAGCGGCTTTGATAAGTGTGTTGTATAAATTCATTAAGGCAATCAGTGGACTATTCTAAACATAATTTATCCATTTTGGGATTTTTTCTCATAAATTAACTTGATCAAGGATTGTAAATCTAGCTTTAGGAGTCAAAGGAGATTAAATCCTCTGACACAAGAAGTTGTCAAGAAGAAAAATCATAATGTGGCTTGATGTAGGATTAGTGTATCCAATATTGGGTAGAAATTCAGTGAGTCCGATGCAATATCTTCCTAAAAACGAAGGTCTTACGGTTGTTCAAAATGAGAAGAAATAGTTAGTTTCAACAAGGTTGGTAACTGGATAGAGAGCGTGCATTGACTATAGGTGATCAAACACTTGTACCAAAAACGACTATTTCTCTATGCCTTTCATAGATCGAATGTTGTATAGGCTAGCCAATCGTGATTGGTATTGTTTCCTTGACAGTTACTTAGGATACAAACAAATCTCTATAGCCCCTGAGGACAGAGAGAATAGGAATTTCAATTGTCCTTATGACACTTTTGCTTTCAAGAGGATTCCATTTGGGTTATAAAATGCTCGGGCTACTTTCCAGAGGTGCATGTGGTCTATTTTTGCTGACATGATGGAGGATTCTATAGAGGTATTTATGTATGACTTTTCGGTGGTAGGGGATACATTTGATGATTGCCTTTCTCAATTGGAAACGTGGTTCAAAGGTGTTTTGAGGCAAATTTGGTGCTGAATTGGAGAAAATGCCGCTTCATGTTGATGGAAGGTATTGTTCTTGGCCATGAACTTTTGGGAAAAATTTTCAAGTTGGCCAAGCAAAGATTGAGGTAATTTTTAAACTCCCTCCTCTATCTCTATCAAAGGCCTGAAAAGCTTTCTTGGGCGTACTGGGTTTTATAGGCATTTCATCAAAGATTTTGCAAAGATAGCTAGGTCACTGTGTAAGTTGTTGGAGAGAGAGAATTCTTTTGATTTCAATAAGCCATGTTTGAGAGATTTAATTTCCTTAAGGAGAAGTTTGTTTCCGCACCAATAAGTGTTGCTTCTGATCAGAATCTCCCTTCTGAGGTCATGTGTGATGCAAGTGGGGTTGCATTGTGTACTGTGTGTTAAATCAATAGAAAGAAAAGTTATTTCATTTTGTATATTATGCTTTAAAGTCATTAAAAGTGTCCCAAAAGAACTACATCATGACGAGCAAGAGCTATTAACCATTATGCATTTGAAAAAATCAGGGCCTATCTTAGGTCCAAGGTATTTGTTCATACTGACCATGCAATGATAATGTATTTGATTTCTATAAAGGATACTAAACTAAGGGTGATACATGGGATACTTCTCCGTCAAGAGTTTGACTTTGAAGTAAAATATTGCAAAGGTTATGAGAATCAAGTGGCCAACCATCTTTCACATTTACAATTACATGGGGTTGATACCAACAAGATGGATATCAAAGAATCTTTTATGGATGAATCCATCTTATCAATTTCCAGATGTTAAAGACAAGCTCCTTTGTATGCTAATTATTCCAACTCTATTGTGTATGATATTTTACAGTAAGGGTCAATCTGTCAGCAAAGGAAGTATTTCTTGTTTGATGTGAAGAGATACTAGTGGGATGAACCATTTCTTTTTTGGGAATGTGCCAATAACATCATAAGGAGATATTCCTGAAGTATTGATGAATGGGATCTTGGAGGCTTCCCATTCCTCACCTATGGGTGGTCACCACAATGGTCCTAGGATAACGGCAAAGGTGTTGCAAAGTGGTTACTTTTGGCCAGCACTATATAGAGATGCAAATGCCTCTATAGAAGCATGAAAACAATATCAAATGCAGGGTAATATAACTCACAAGAATGAACTTCCCTTTCCCCTATTATTGAAGTTGAGTTGTTTGATGTATGGGGTATTGATTTTATGGGGCCATTTATGAGTTCCTTTAGGAAAAAGTATATCTTAGTAGTTATTGATTATGTATCTAAATAGTTGATACAATTGGTTTGCGTACCAACGGCGGTAGGGGTGTGATATCTTTCATGAAGAAGTACATTTTTACTCGCTTTGGCACTCCTCGTGCTATCATACGCGATGGTGGGTCTCATTTTTGTAATAGGATATTGTCTCTTCTATTGAAAAAGGTATGGTGTTAGACATCTGGTGGTCACTCTCTATCACTCTCAAACAAGTGGTCAGGTGGAGGTAACTAATAGAGAAACCAAGAATATTCTTGCTAAGATGGTCAATGCAAATAGGACTAATTAGTCTAAGAAGCTAGATGATGCTTTTTGGGCTTATTGCACCACATTACCAATTGGAATGTCTCCTTACCAATATGTATTTGGAAAGGCCTGCCTTCTTGAGTTAGAACATAAAGAATTGTGGGCCTTGAAGAAGTTAAGCTTGGATTGGTTTGTGGCATCAAATGCGTGGTTGAATCAATTGCATAAGATGTAACATTTTCGGTTAAATGCTTATAAGAACTCAGCTGTGTCTAAGGAAAAGATGAAGAGGTGATATGATATAGATGTTTTTGGAGGGAACGCAAGATGGGGGTTCTAGTGTTTCTTTACAACTCAAGGATGAGGTTGTTTGTGGGTAAACTGAGGTCTAAGTAGTTCAAACTGTTCAAGGTTAGTTGAGTCATGACTAGTGGTGCTATAGAAGTTGAACGGGGAGAAGTTCAGGGTCAATGGGCAATGTTTGAAGATGTAACTTGGGAACGACTAAGTGTTCGAGTTGTAAAAGTCTTGTATGTTCATAAAGCTTGATGACAATGGCTTCATCATGCTATGACATCAAATAAGGCATTGCTTAGGAGGCAACATAAGGTGTTAATATTTTTCATATAACGTGTGTTGAATGTGAAGTTGAGCAAAAAAGGATTTGTGGAATGTTGAGGTTTGGTGAGCCAATGAATACTTGATGCATTATCGATTATATTAGGTGGGCCTATTTTTGACCACCTTTTAAAGAAGGAATTTCACCTGGAGATGCTATAAATTTTAGCAAGCCAAAGTGATATTTGGTAAATCTACAATCGTGTTAGGTGATGGCTTGTTAACCGGCCTTTTGGAGCTAAAATTGACCTAGAAGTACTGTAAATTTCGAAAGGCTCTAGCACATTTGACGCATCACCATATGTGTTCAGTTAGTTAGCCATCGCCAAGCTAACTCACCCTGACTGCCATTTTTTTAATTAAAAGTTCTTTTTTTGTCTATTCATTCTCACTTCACACACTTAGGATAATTTTACTCATTCAGTATTTTTACCATTGTTAATTTCATCATCCTTCTTGTTAACTTGACTCACCTTTATCTCCCTTGAATCGTCATGAAAGATACGTTCTTGGCTTTTGCTTCTACTTTCAGCTGTAGGGAATTATATAGTCATGAAATTCAAGGCATATTGGTGTTGGGTTGACTGTAGGTTGCTTGTACTTGTTAATTAGGGCTTTGGGTAGTTGAGACTATTGTGAAAGTTGAATGTGTACTCTTGAAATTGATGTTTTGTTGAGGCTTTATTAGTGGAACAGTGATTGTTGGTAATGAACCCGTGTTTAACATGCTAATCTTTGCCATAATTAATTTACTTGTGATTAAATTTTTTTTCTAGTGCTAGGGTTTGTTCAAAATTGAATGCTTGAAGCTATTATTTGATGGTAACATGATTAACCCAGGGTTTGGTGGTGTGTACTAGGACATTGTGAGATTGTGAGTTTTTTGAGCTTAAATTCTATCAAAACTCTTTTTTGTTGCTTGGTTTGATCATGAAAATTGTGAAATTAATGTTAGAACCATAAGTTAGTTGAAATGGTATTGTTGATGCTATGTTTTTGGGATTGATATTGTGAATCGACTATCGAATAGAGGGTAGTTGGTCAAACTTGATATTGTGTGTGTTGGATTGTGTTAGGGCGAAGTCTGAGTAACTCGTCTGTGATTGAATGACTTGAAATGGCCCAATGATGGATTGAGTGACATTTTTTTTAAGAGAAAATTCATTATTTCATTGGATTCTAAAGACTTGAAGAAAGTCTAAGTACCTCAAGGTCTCCAATGGGGTTAGATAATGTGTCTTGTGTGTTGATATTAATGTTTGAAGCCCATTGAATGCATGCATGATTGTTGTTAAATTTGAAATTTGGAGATGAGATGTTCTAGTCATATTAGGCGAGCTTACTTTAGCTTGCCAAAGTGATTTGGTGCATCACCTTTGTGTGCTTTGATTGCCTAAATTTTAAGGTTGGGTGACAATAGTTATGTAAGTTTAGGCGATGGTCGATCAGCCCACTAAAGTAGTTCGGCGATCACCAATTACACCTTTAGATTGCCTTTTGCAACTGATTTTTGGAAGTTAGATTCTGTAATATTTGGAAATAATTGTTTTGATCACCAAACATAATTGATGATTTGCCAAAGTGGCAATCTATTGACTTTTTTTGAGTCATTTTTTGGTTTTATTGTCACATACCCTTAAATCACACATTGTTCTTCGTTGTTCTGCAGATATGCTATGACTAAAACATCAAGCTACTAGAGGTCCACTTCAAAGAACACAAAAAGGTGTTGCTATATCTGAGAAAGCTGCACAATAACAACAATCTAGACCCCATAGAGAGGTTCGAGATAAGGGCAAGAAAAAGGCGTCCAAACCTGATGGCATTAGGAATAATGATGAAGAGGGATCCTTAAATATTGACCAGAAGATATCTGAATATAAGGAAGAGGCTTCTAAAAACCCTGTACATGATCCTGCTTCCAAGAATTCTCCTGCTAAGCTTTGCTGCACTGAGAAGTGTTCCAAAGAGGCCCTTCATCTAATTCCTATGTGTCCACAAGTGGTTTGAGAGGTTAGTGCACCTTGGAGCTTGAACAGGTTGACAGATATAAGGCCCCACATATTGGAAGGTGTAAGAAAGTGCCTAAAAGATAAATTCTAGAATTTTCTAAGTATCAATGGATTGCACGAAGAGGTGTACGGGCCGTGATGTTCCACGGGCTATAGATTGTGCTAGTGGAATAGTGGGTGGACTTGGTGGAAAAATGATTTTGTGAAGGGTGGAGTATGACTTACCCCCATGGCTCGTACAATGACTGATGGGCCGTAAGTCATTTCATTGATTGAGATTTAGAGAAGGTTTTTGAGGGTCCAAAATGTTACCAAATGAGACCCCTTTTCAAGACCTGTGGACTGTAACACAACCTGTAAATGGGGTCTCATGGTCTTGTTCAACAAATTTTGAAAAAGGGTAATCTTGAGACCTTTCCTAATTTCCTAAGTCTATACTATGTTGTTTTAACCCCCCAATTAAGCCCTTTCCAGCCTTATACAACCCTAAACAACTTCATTCTAACTCATTCTAAAATAACCTAAGTCTAAACTCCTCCAAAACACTCACAAGTTTCTCAAGGCTTTCAAGATAAGAGTCTAAGCTAGGGTTTCGGTTTTCTCACTTCCAAAATCAGATTTTCTTCTATTAAATCACACCAAGGTATATGGATTTTGATTTGTATAGGCCTTTCCTCCATAATTCTCAACCATTCCTCTTCCTCATCTATTTTCAAGTCGTGGAAATTTATGGAAGTTTTATGAACTCTTTTATATGATGATGTTATGAAATAATTTATGGCATTCTACTTTTGTACATTATATTGCATTGAAATGCCATGTGAAATTTATGAATTTTAATGGGGGGTTAAATAAAACCTAACTAAGCTTTACTCTGTTATGGTGGATTACATTGGATGATTTAAAAAGGGCTTTGTTTACTCTTCTCATGTCCTAAATATTGACTTTTGCATGATTTTGAGCATATATACAAACTCACCATGTTTAACAAAAGTTGTGTACCAAGCTTCTTGTGTTGATGAAGGCCTTATGGCAAGACATGTAAATTATTAATGTCATGAATATGAAAGGCTATTACGCATGCTATGAAATATGAGAATATTGTGAAAGTTATGAATGATATGAAGCCCTATCTTGATACTACAAAGTTTTGGTTTTGAAGAGCTACTCTATGATTATATTATGATATTATAAGGCTAGCATGTTATGAATTTAAGTATGATATGAGTATTCCTTGGGATTGTGACTAGAGGTGGCAAATGGATGGATTGGATCGAATTTGGATGGATTGAATAAAGATTGAGCCAAAATGGATGGAATCATAATCCATCCATATAAAATATGGGTAAATATGGATTTGGTCAAATATGGTTTGGGTAAAAATGGTTCCAACCCACTTTACTCTCTTAAAGTCAAAAAAAGTTAATCAAAACTTGATTGTTGATGCTCAACCCCTATCACCCCAAGCCTACTCCCAAACAATTATTTTTGAAAAATTATTTTTTATTTGTTTTCTACTTTCATACCCTATCACTCACCTCACCCCAACCCTCATCCTTACCCGACCCGCACCTCTATGACCCCAATTTCAAATTAAAAATATCGAGAAAAATTCACCTACCCTACCAGCCCCTCACCCGTCCCCTACACCCCACCCCATCACCATTTAAAAATAAAACTTCATCTCCAATCCCCACCAGACCCCCTACCCCCATAGGTATGTGCAAAGATTGAAAACCGACCGATAAATCAAACCAAAAATATGTTAGATTGTTATTGAGTTATTGGGTTAACGAGTTTTTGATGGTTTTTATAAAAAAAAATATCGAGTTATCGATTTAGTTTCGACTTTTAGTATTGGATTATTGGGTAAATAGATAACCCATTAAGAGTATAACAATTTACTACTTTATCCTTTCATAAATATTAAAGATTAATAATTTAACATCACTTGGCACTAAATCGTTACTCGTAAGTCATGTATTTACTTGGTTTCCAATGTATAGCTTTTTGTTGGAAAGTAAATTAGAATATGAGGTCAAATATTGCATATTATTATGTTTAGGTGTGCAATTGATTTGTTTTTTTTTACTGTGATTTCATCATATTGTGTCAAATAGTTAGAGAAGTCATATATTTATTTTATGAGAATTTTCTTATTGGGTAAACCAAAAATCGAACCACTAAGGATCAAACACCGATAAACCAAAAATCGATGAATAACATCTTATTGGTTTGTTATTAGTTTAGCATATTTAAAAACCAAAATTTATTAACCAAATCCATAATACATAAAATAGAACCGAACCGACTGATGCACACCCCTAACCGCCACTCCTGCCCCCAAAATTTTTAAAGAAAATATTAAAAAACACGCAAACAAAATTGTTTCTAGTGCAATTAAGAGTTTTTTTATTATGAATAGGGGATCTATGGGTCTATACGGGTACCCATATTTTACCCATTTTGACCATATTTATCTAAACTCTTAAAATTGATCAATCCATATTTACACATTTAGAAAATATGAGTAATCCATTAAAATAAATATAGATTAAATGGACTCCTTTACCTTAGATGGATTAAAATTACTACCACTAATTGTGAGCTAGCACCGAGAGGACCTTGGTAGATAACCATTGTCACGACCAAACCTAAGGCCTAGTCATGACACGACAAATGTGACAGACGAAGATATCCCGTCCAAACCTCGTGTTCATATCATAACATCATAAGGTATAGTAAGCATATATCAGAGAAAATGGCAAGAGGAAAAGTATGTCAAGAAGAATACGAAAACGCACATGTCCATTTTTCCAATTCATGCCTCTACATAAGAATCTGGGTTGGTCTAGAACATAATCTATTATCTCACCCTCAAGATGTGCATCAAAATTAAAAAGTAAAGTCTCAACATACACAAAATGAAAAGAATCATATAGGTTTGTTCCTGAAGCATAGGAAGTCACCAATAAATCTTCAAACTTAGGAACCAGAACGCCCGCCTCAATGTGGAATATTCTCCTCATACTCCGTCCCTATATTGTTAGGTCATGTAGGCAAAGAAGTATGCGTTAGCACATGAAATGTACTAAGTATGTAGGTATGACATGAATCAAAGGATTTCACAATAGTATCAATTTGCATAATCGTAAACAATAGACAAGGACACAATATGCATGAACATGCCATTTAAAAGTTTTATGAGAAGAAGAATCATAAATCCGTTCATAACTTTAATATACATATGTGTGAATAATACCAGAATTGATATTCATAAGACCATATGGACTATTACATGGAATCGTATGTTCGCTCTACATCGAGCTAAGAGGAGTCTACTTTGCCAAGGTAAACTCGATCCTCACCCTATGGGCTCTATCATAGCTCGGTGAGAACCCATCATTTGATCCCCCTCGTTAAACTCTATCCTAGCATGGTAAGTGTCCATCATATAAGATAAATGGATCCATTAGCACACCTTTAAGGAATAAAACATAAACATCATTCCTATGGTACCAAGGCCCTCTCGGTACTAAGTCATTTCCTACGGAATACATAAATCATGTAATATACATACATACATACATATATATATATATGTGTATATATATATATATATATATATATATATATATATATATATATATATATATATATATATACACACACACACACAAACATACATACTTCATTGAAAATCATACTTTCATAGCTTGTAAATCAACATCATAGTCTTTCAAAGAACATTGTGATATAAGAATAGTCCATCTACTTTGCTTTCATCATAATGTGGGTAGACATTCCTACCTCTAAATCATCAAAACATTAGGGTATTCATCACCCTCTTTACCATAGTATCATCATAGCTTTCATAACATTATCATTGTTATAGTATCGTCCTCTTCATCATTTAAAAACATGTTTTTCATAGTTGAATCCATAGTCATTGATATACATAACTTTATCATCGGAGACTAGGGCTATGTGCGGGTCTATGAACATTTGAGTCAAAATCATGTAATAGAGTAGAATTCATAGAGAAAATATCAAATTTAAATTAAATTAAATCATTAACAAAGAATCGACCTCAAAACATTAAGCCCTAATCGTGCATACTTTGAAATCACATATTTTTGTTCAAAAACCGTAGTCATCATGAAATTCAACGTAATTCATGTATAATTAGTCATAATCGTCATATAGGAATCATAGCTTAAAAACTCATAAAATCATCATGAATTTTGATAAAAAGGAGGTTTTGGATTGAGCTTCATGGATGAAAGTAATCCATGAACAACGCCCTACATACCTCAAGTGGAATGCTTGGAATTGGGGAAGCAAATCTGGAAAAACCTTGGTCTAATCATTCAAGCTTAGCTAAAATAGAACCCTTGACTTAGAGACAGAATTATTGTGAGCCCTTGAGAGAATTTTGGTAGTTAAAACTTTGAATGACTTAGAAATAGGTCTTTATAGGAACTAGGTCAGTTAGTGTAGTTAGAGTAGCCAAAATGATGTAGTTTAGGGCTTAGATGGATTGGAAAATTCAAAACCACCCTAAACTACTGAGGTTGTCCAAGAAACCCCTTCTACGGGCCGTGGAATGAATTACGGGTCGTACCTCATCTTGTGGATCAGAGTGTCATAAAAGTTGGGCTACTGGAATTGTAGTTTCTGATCTACTAACATGCAATATCACTCATGCATATTCGTATGGGCCATAGAACCCTTCGTAGGAAGACCCAAGACTTAGACAAATTTGATTTCCTTAGGGTCTCTACCTACGACAACTACTTACGGGCGATATAACTTACGGCTCATCTGCTAATTCGTGAACCAAGTTTCAAAAATCCTTAAATTTTCCATTTTCATTGGGCACTTTCCATGATTTCAATTATGACTCGTGGATCCATGTATGAGCCGTGAACTAGCTCGTAAAATCTGACTATTAGCAAACTTTTTGTGCTTTTATTTCTCAGGCCTAAAAATATGAGCGATGTTATAGTATCTCTCCCTTGAGATCATTCATCCTCGAATGAGAAAAAATTATGCTTGAATAGAGTAGGAATACAATCATCATCATAGCATAAATGTTAAAATGTAACTTAATAATTATTTTCATAAAATCATCAAACTTATGCATTAAAGATAATTCAAAAATAGTTTTATGATCATGCATATATGAAATTTAACATGAGATACACATTCATGAGAATTTCAAAGGGATGGATCATATTAAATACCTTAAGCTTGAATGGAGGGAAAAAGGTAAGGGTGTCGTCTCATCATGTCCACCTCAGCCTCTCAAGTAACACTCTCAACTTGTGAATTTCTCCATAACACCTTGACAAATGCAACCTCATTTCTTCACTTGCCGGTCCAAAATCTCAACCGGTACCTCTTCATAGGTTAGATCCTCCTCAATGGACACATCCTTCGATGGAACAATAGAATTTGGATCATCTAAGCATTTCCTTAGCAGGGAAACATTAAACACCGGATGAACCATAGATAGTTCCCTAGGGAAATTCAATTCATAAGCCACCATCCCAACCTTGTTCACTATCTCATAAGGTCCCACATATCTAGGACTCAATTTTCCTTTCTTACCAAAGCGCATCACTCCTTTCATTGGGAGAATCTTTAAATATACCCAATCACCTTTATTAAATTCTAACTCTCTCTTCCTTCATCGACATATGACTTTTGATGTTTTCGGGTAGCCTTTAACCTTTCGATTATGACTTTCACTTTCCAGTAGCATCAAGTACTGAACTGGCCCAATTAAGGATATTTCTCCAACTTCAGACCATCCCACTAGTGATCTACATTGCCTACCACACAATGCTTCAAATAGAGCCATACCAATACTTTAATGAAAATTGTTGTTAAAGGAAAATTCAATATGAGGTAAGTGATCATCTCAACTTCCTTTGAAATTAAATACTCAAGCCCTCAATATATCCTCTAATGTTTGTGTCATTCTTTTGACTTGTCCATCCATTTGAGGAAGAAATAGGGTACTTAGCTTCACCTTCGTTCCAAGGCCCTTTTGGAATGACTTCCAAATATGAGAAGTAAATTGAGCACCTCTATCCGATATAATAGACAATGGTATCCCATGCAACTTCACCAACTCTTGGATGTAAACCTTCGCATACTTTTCTGCACCATAAGAAGTCTTCACTGGCAAAAAGTGGGTTGTTTTCATCATTCTATCCATGGCTACCCATATAAAGTCAAATTGCTTTCTAGTGCTTGGCAACCTTGTAATGAAATCCATCTTCACTATCTCTCATTTTCAAGTCGGTATCTCAATATCTTGAGTCAAACCATAAGGTCTTTGATGTTCCACCTTAACTTATTGGCAATTCGCACATTCTATCACACACCTAGCTATATATCTTTTCTTGCCTTTCCACCAATACACTTCTCTCAAATCCATATACATCTTGGTGGATCCAGGATGAATAGAATACTTGGAATTATGAGCCTCATCAAGTATCTTCTCCTTTAGTCCATAAACATTCGGTACACAAAGTCGCCCTTGATAGCGCAATACTCCATCTCTCCCTTATGAGAATACTTCTATATTTTTATCGACTACCAACTTCTTTAATTGTACTAAAGTCTGATTCATATCTTGCTTTGCTTTAATTTCCTGTATTGAAGAGGATTCCTCCACATTAGGTACTCACTCACCCCCATCAGTCAAGTTGTTCCTTACACCAAAGCAAGCCAAACAGTGCAATTGTTTGACCAATTCTTTACTTCCACCTTCAACATGTGTCATGCTTCCCACAGACATTCTACTCAATACATCGGCTACAAAATTAGCTTTGTTGGGGTGATACATCACACTCATGTCACAATCCTTCAAAAGTTCTGACCATCTTCTTTGTCCTAAGTTTAAATCCCCTTGGCTAAACACATATTACAAGATCTTGCGATTGGTGAATATATCAACATATACCTCATAGAGATAGTGTCATCAAATCTTTAAAGAAAATACAATGGCCAACAACTCAAGATCATATGTCAGATAGTTCTTTTCATGCGCCTTTAATTGCCTTGAAGCATTGGCAATGACCTTTCCATGTTGCATCAACATACAATCCAAGCCTATATGTGAGGCATCATGATACACAACAAAGCCATTCGAACCTTTGGGTAATGTCAAAACAGGAGCCGAAGTGAGACGATCCTTCAACGTTTGAAAACTCCTTTCACATTCATCAAAACATTGGAATTTTTCCTTCTTTTGGGGTCAACTTTGTCAAAGAAGACACAATGGATGAAAACCCTTCAATGAACCGTCTATAGTATCCATCCAAACCCAAAAAGCTCTTAATATTTGATGGAGAGAATGGTCTTGGCCAATTCTCCGTAGCTTCTATTTTCTTTGGGTCAAACCCTAATACCATGACCCAAAATAATGTGACTAAAGAAAGCCACCTCTCTTCGCTAAAATTCTCATTTGCTAAACTTGGCAAAGAGTTGTCTATCTCTCAACGTTTGTAGCACAATCCTCAAATGATTTTTATGCTCTTTGATATCCCATGAGTAAAACAGTATATCATCTATGAACACTACCACAAACATATCCAAATATAGTTTGAAGATCCTGTTCATCAAATCCATAAAAGCGGCAGGGGTATTTGTTAGTCCAAACGACATAACAAAAAATTCAAAATTACCATATCGAGTTCTAAATGCCGCCTTTGGAATGTTATCTTCCTTGACCCTCAATTGGTGATATCCAGACTGGAGATTAATCTTAGAAAAGTAGTTTGCACCTTGCAAGTGATCAAAGAGGTCATTAATCCTAGGAAGTGGATACTTGTTTCTGATGGTTACTTTATTTAATTATTAATAATCCACACACATCTGGAGTGAACCATCTTTCATTCTTACAAATAATATGAGAGCACCCCATGGTGACATTAGGTCTTATGAATCCCTTATCAAGCAAATCCTTCAATTGTTCTTTCAATTTATTCGATTCTACTGTGGCCATTCAATATGGAGGGATGGAAATCAGTTGGGTGTCGGGCAAGAGATCAATACCGAAATCAATTTCCCTCACTGGAGGAATACTGGGTAGGTCATTAGGAAAGACACCAGGAAACTTATTTATGATAGGGACCAAATCAAGAGTAGGAATATAAGACTCAACATCCATGACTCAGACAACATGATATAGTGACCTTTAGTGATCATTTTAATAGCTTTCACGTAGGAGACAAACTTCCCTTTAAACACTGAATTGGTTCCTTTCCATTCTAAGATGGGCTCATTAGGAACTTGGAATGTGACCCTACAGGTCCTACAATCAATACAAGCATAGGATGCATGCAACTAATCCATACCAAGAAGAACATTGAAATTGGTGATATCCAGCTTAGTAAATCACATGGGAAGACTTTGTGCAAGACCGACATGGGAAAATGTTTATAGACTTTCTTTGCTAGGATTGATTCACCAATATGAGTATATTGAAAGGGTTCTAACAAGCCTTCCAGAGATACATCAAATTTTATGGCAATGTAAGGAGTAACAAAAGACATATTGGCACCGGGATCAAGTAACGCATACACATCATGGTCAAAGACATTCAACATACCAAAAACCATATTAGGAGCCTCATTAACTTCTTTTCTAGAATGCAAATCATATAATAGATTACCACGTGGACCACCACCTTGAGAATGGGCACCTTGTTGAACTTGCCCTCTTTGAGCCATTTGACCTTGGGGACGTCCTTCCTTACTTTTATTAGTCACATTAGGACATTCGGTGATTTTGTGTCCCATTTTTTCATAACCAAAGCATGCACCGGAACCTCTCAAACATTCACCCACATGGTTCCTCTCTCACTTTGGACAACTAGGAGCAGTAGTGCCACCTTTCACAATTTCAGCTTGAGCCTTAGGATTGGCCCCCTTCCCTATATCAAACCTTTGACGAGCAGCCTTTGAAGACCCTTGGCCTTGTTAGAATCAGCCACCACCAGACTTTCCATGGAAGAAACCACCATCATATCGAGCCCTCTTTAACTCCCTTGATCTCATCTTTTGCAACTTCTCACTCTCCGCTTTTTGGTATATGCCATGAGTCTAGAGATATCCATTTCTTTGATGAGCATGGCAACTTTGCATTCCATTTTCAGCAAATCAGACAACCCAAAGTGAACTTATTCATATGGGCCCTAGAGTCAGCCACAAAAATGGAGAAAATTTGGACAACTTAGTAAATTTGAGGGCATACTCCCTCACACTCACACCTCCTTGCTTTATGTTCATGAACTCCATCACTGTAGCTTTCCTTAATTCAAGAGGGAAGAAATGATCAAGAAATGCAGCCTTAAACGTCTCCCAGTCAATAGCACGTTCTTCGACTCTTTGGGACTTCCATTAAGTGAACCAAACTTGAGCCACTCCCTTATGTTGATATGCCGTACATTCGACCTTTTCTTTGGAAGATATGCCCATAATCTCCACCACCTTGTGTGCCTCATCAATGAACTCTTGCGGATCCTCATCCACCTTTGAGCCATGAAACTCCAGGGGATTCATTCTAGCAAAATCTTATATCCTTGAAGTCAGAGTAGGAGTCTTTGGTGAGCAGTTGCTTAACCCAATGTAGAGAACGCGGCTCTAAACTCATCATTACACTCTTGGTCTGCTTGAGGGACTTAGGGAGCTTGAGGAGCTTGGTCTGCATTAGCATCATTCCCCCTTAGCAGTGGAGCATGTTGTGGAGCCATTTTTGAAAACACTAAGTGACAAGCATTTGGATATGGAAGCTTTAAAGGCATTACATGGGGTTTAAAAGAAGTGAAGTTGTCCTACAAATGTCTCACAGCCTCTTGTTCATGGGTGTGGCGCGCTTCACACCAATGAATAAAAGGCTATGAGATGCGACATGTTGGACTCCCTAGGACGCTTTCAAACCTTGGGCTCTAATACCACTTTTGTCAGGACCCAAACCTAGGGCCTAGTCGTGACACTGCGAACGTGACACCTAAAGGAGTTTCGTCCAAGCCTCACGCTCATATCATAGCATTCATAAGGTAATGTAAGCATATATCAGAGAACATAGCAAGAGCGAAAGTATGTCAACAAGAATACAAAAATGCACATGTCCAATTGTCTAATTCATGCCTCTACATAAGGATCTTGGGGGGGGGGGTCTAACACGTAGCTTACTAGCTCACAATCAAGATGTACATCAAAATTAATAAAAAGTAAAGTCTCAACATAAACAAAATGGAAAGCATCATAAAAAATAAAGCCTTAACATAAACGAAATGGAAAGCATCATAAGGGCTTGTTCCCAAATCATGGGAACTCATCAATAAATCTTCAAGCTTAAGACCTCGAACGCCCATCTCAATATGGAATAATCTCCTCGTCGTCAATCCCTACATGGTTAGTCTTGTAGGTAAAGAAGTATGTGTTAGCACATAAAATGTACTAAGTATGCAGGTATGACATGAATCAAAGGACATTAGAATAGTATCAATATGCATAATCATGAACAATAGACAAGGACACAATATGCATGAACATGCCATTTGACAATTCACGAGAAGAAGCATCATAAATCCATTCATAACTTTAATACACATATGTGGGAAGAAGACCATAATCGACATTCATAAGACCATGCAAACAATTACATGGAATCCCGATATTCGCTCTACATCGAGCTAATAGGAATCTACTTTGCCAAGGTAAAATCGATGTAAGGCCCTAAATGTCAAAGAAAAATGGATCCTGGAAAATTTTCAAGTATCAGTGGTCCTTACGAGAGTTCTTACGGGTCGTATGTTAATGTATGAGATGTACATTGGCTCGTGGGTCCAAAGTGTGTATTCTAGTAACTCATGTTCAGGAGGCCATCTATGTGTGAGGGGTTCTATGAGTCGTAAGATGTTCCACGGGCCATAAGTGGTGCTCATGGGTTGAAGCTTAACTTTGTAAAAATGATATTTTCCGAAGTTGGATGTACGATTTATCAGATGGCTCGTAAAATCTTTTATGAGTTGTAGGTCGCATCGTGGAATGTTAATTAGAGAGTTTCTGAAAGTTCAAAAGAGGCTTCAGACGAGACCCTATCTACGACCCGTAAAATAGACCACAACTCGTAAATGAGGTCTCGGGGTCCTATCCAGTGGCATTATAGGGAAGGGTCCAACCCTTTCCTATTCCCTTAATAGCCTCATCTAGCCTCTCCATGACCCCTCATGAAATTCCAAGTCCCTCTCTCATCAAGGCAAGTGCAAACGATTCCAATCGCCTAAGTTCTAGCATGAGTTCGTGTATGTGTCTATTTTAAATGATCATATCTCTTTGCAAACAACAAGTTAGATGCTGGGAGACCCACCAAATGAAAGCTCTTCGAATTATCCTTCCAACACAACTGGTTTCACCTCATTTCGAGTTCAGATTAAAATGTTATGTCATTTTAGTGAAGCACTGTCAGGCTGCCAGTTTATACGACCCTCCTTACGGGCCGTAGAATGACTTAAGGTCCGTAAACGGGACATTGTGAAACTATCCAACCAGTTTTATAAAGGGCATTTTAGCCCTTTCCTAACACCCTAAGCCCAATCCCTCGTTGTTTTGACTTCCCACACACCCTATATCATTCTTAAACTCCCCAAATGACCCTAATCCTAAACCACTCTTCAAAACCTAATTCCCAAAAAGCCTCTCAATTTCCCCAAGGTCCTCTATTGAAGACAAGGCTAGGGTTTTGGGTTTCATCAACAAAATTAGTGATTTCATCCATAAATTGTTCGCTAAGGTATGTGGGTTTGATTTGTGAAGCCCTTCCCTTCACAAAGGTCAAGTTTCTTTACTGTAATTTTGACCCATGGTTTATGTATGTTGTGAAGTTTTGGGAAGTTGGTTTAATCATGTAATTTGTGATGCATTCTTAGTTATATGAAGTACACAAGTATTATGTTATGACCTATGATGCGTATTGAGTTAAAATTCATGAATTTATAGCTAGGGTATTAGAGAAATTTAATGGGTTCCTTAAACTTTCTTTTAAATTGGTGAATCTTACTACTCTTATACATGAATAGCTAGTAGATTTCATCATTCCATGACTAATTATGATTTTTCCTTATGGAATTTTGGGTTGTGAAGTTGGTGGAGGGTTAAGTTCATACTTCCTTTATTATCATTGTATATGAATCAAGTCAAAATCACATGAATTTCATGAATTGGTGTATTGACTCAATATCTCATTGATTTCAAGTAACGGGTTTGTGAATTGGTTTATGGGTTACTTCAAGTATGGGTTGGTTGTCATGGATACATATGGTATGCATATTTCCTTCAAGTTTCAATATCTTAAAGCTAATTTTGCATGTATTAGTGCATTAAATCATGAGATATCCCATGACATGACCTGTTCTTAGAATGATATTTAAGTTATATGAAAAGCTATGTATTATTGAAAGGTCTTCTTTATGATGCTATGGTGTACAAGTTTATGCATGTCATGACTATTCTCTTGTCTATACGTTATTTGGGACTAGACTCATTGGAGTCAAGAATGAATAAATATTGATGGTAGAGGATCTCATGTAAGGTATGATTAAGGAGCTATCCCACGATTTTCTTTTACGATATCAATGGGTTGGGGATTGGATAAGTCGCCCTCCCACATGACTTGGAATGATTTTATGATATGATTCTATGACTTATGATTTTCCTACTCTTGTGAGAGCACTACTTAGCACTTAGTGGACTAGAGGCGAATACTCAAGTCCTAAAACTACGTGCCACCATAGGTAAAGGGGTTAGAGGCAATTACCCGAATCCCTAAGAGGAGAGTACCCGAGTCCAAAAACTAGAGGCAAGTACCCGATTTACATAAGGCTTAGTGGATCCACTTAGGCATTAAGAGGTTCACCCTGGAAAAGTGACTTTCCCCTTCTTCTGGTGTAGGGAAAACATCGGGACTCCATGGATTAGCTCACATGATTTATGTCGGTTATGGTCTCTCTCACATATGTTCATGTTCTCCTCATGTCCCCAAGGTGTCCTTTATGTTGATTTATTATGGTTCCTTCATATTATGTTAAATGATGTTTTAAAGCTCCTAAGATTCATTGTTGTACAAGTTCAATGGTATTTCTCCTAAAGGTATGTGACTATGTCAACAAGTGTGTAAGGTGCTTTCCATTATGATTATTAATGTTTCTTCCATAATAAAATAGTCTTTTGTGTAAAGTGATTTACTGTTCATCCAAGAATATTAATATTTTAATTATTTATAAAACCATGTATTTTCTCACTAATTTAAGTTTATGTGACTTGTCATGCATTCAAGTAAGGGTAAGTTCTTTATTTCTTATGTGCATTATTTCATGTTCTATGATGAGATTAAAATGTCTAAATGATCACCTGTATATATGTTCCATGTTTATATGATTTTCTTATTCACAGCTATGTTCATCCATGCATCATACTATGTTCTTTCTAAAGTTGTCTATTATGCTTTTATGATATTGGCTTGACTATGACTTACTAATGCCTTTATAAATGTATCATTTTTAACATGAGACTTAGCATGGATAATTTTATCATTTATTCCCATGCCATGTATTGTATACCTACATACCTATACATTCAAAGTACTGATGCATACTTCTATGCCTGTATGATTTAACCATGTAAGGACCGACGCTCCTCGATATCCTCTACATGGATAGCTTTGGATCTTTGAAGATTAAGGTTGGTGAGTCCTCTAGTTCGGGGACAATAACCTAGTTTCCTTTCAAGATTGATGTATAAGGCATTCTATTTTCTAGTTATATATTTCTTTTGCTATGTAAGTATTTGAGGGTGAGCTAGAACATGCCTTAGACCCCACCCAATTTATGTTGGAGGTATTGTTGGAAATATATTGTGATGGTATCCAGTTTTTATATTCCTTTATGATTTTTAAGTTGTGACCCTTAGCCTCGTTTCCCCTAGTTTTCCATTCCATCTTTTTGTTTTATGCCTATGAATGTTTATGATATGTAAGATGACTTGGGTGAGGTACCTTCGGGTGTCTCATTCGGCATGTGATTACTAGGCCCCTAGGTTGGGTCATTACACTCGAGCCTCACCCTAGTGCATGTTTAAGCTTATCTCATGATTCATTATTCTTATGTATACTTATATGTTAAGTTCAATTATGATGGCATTACAATTTCATCCATGCATTGCATCTCACATACTTAGTACATTTAAACGTATTAATGCATATTTGCCTACATAATTTAATCATGTAGGGACAAGTACTCCTCCACCGGCTTGTGGCTAGTATTCAAAATCCAAGACTAGCTCTACTTTTGTGGTAAGTCCTTAGTTTAGGATTCCTCCACTTTTTCCTTCTAGCTCGTATTTAGCTTGTTTTGAGATGATGTTTTGTAGCCCTTCTGAGCAATTTATATTCAGTATTGTACTGTCTAGATTTCTTTCTATTGATGGAGACTGCCCGTTACCAGACCCATCAACTTATGATATAGTTGGTATGCATATGGACAAAGTAATGATTTAGTTATTTCCACTATTTTAATGTTGCTTCATAGTCAGAAAGCCCATACCCCCTTCCTCTTATGTTTTTCCTCATTATGTTCCTTATTACCTATGAATGCTTGAGATGCTTAGATGGCTTAGATAGGTGCCTTAGGGAATCTCATTTGTCGTGTGACAACTAGGCCCCTAGGTCGAGTCATTAAAATACAACCCTAAACAACTTCATTTACTCATTCTAAAATAACCTAAGTCTAACTCCTCCCAAACACTCTCTCAAGTTTCTCAAGGCTTTCAAGAGAAGAGTCCAAGCTAGGGTTTTGGTTTCCTCACCTGCAAATCAAATTTTCTTCCATTAAATCACACCAAGGTATGTGAGTTTTGATTTATGGAAACCTTTCCTCCATAAAGCTAAACCATTCCTCTTCCTCATCTATTTTCAAGTCATGGAAATTTATGGAAGTTTTATGAACTCTATTATATGATGATGTTATTAAGTAATTTATGGTACTCTACCTTTCTGCATTATATAGCATTGAAATGACATGTGAAATTTATGAATTTTTATGGAGGTTAAGGAAGCCCTAACTAAGCTTTACTTTGTTATGGAGGTTTACCTTGGATGATTTGAAAAGGACTTTGTTTACTCTTCTCATATCTAAAATCTTGACTTTTGCATGATTTTGAGCATATATGCGTACCTACCATGTTTAACTAAAGTTGTAAACCAAGCTTCTTGTGTTGATGAAGGCCTTATGGAAAGACATATAAATTATTAATGTCATGAATTTTAAGGGCTATTATGCATGCTATGAGATATGAAATATTTTGAAAGTTATGAATGATATGAAGCCCTATGTTAATACTGTGAAGCTTTGATTTTGAAGAGCTACTCTATGATGACACTATGATATTATAAGGATTGAATATTATGAATATAAGTCTGATTTAAGTATTTCTTGGGATTGTGACCAAGCACCGAGAGGACCTTGTTAGATAACTACCATCCCTTAACTATGTTGTCGCCATAGGTTTGTGAATTAGCTAATGGATCCATATAGCTCTATATTGAATGATTGACCAAAAAGGGTGGTGTTCCCATATGGCACGTGTTAATTAAATACCAAAAAGAGTGGGTTCCCGTAAGTTTCTTACCATATGTTAATTGAAAAGGGTAGTGTTATGGTAAGGCGTTTATGAAGCACTTTTCGAAATGGGAGGGTTCTCGTAAGGTAGGTGTTTGGTTTACCTTGGTAAAGTAGACCACTCCTAGTCCAGTGTGGAGTGAACAACGGGATTCCAAGTAGTAACTTGCTTGATCCTGCATATCGGTTATGGTCCCTTCCAATCTATGTATGATATGTTATGTTACTTGATGATTCCTCATTCATATGTTGACTAAGGCATTGAGCATTCATAATATATTGAGCTTATATCCATTGATTATGATTATGCATATTGTTTAATTATGGCTTGTGTTCTTTGTTACATTGCACCCCACATACTTAGTACATTACAAGTACTAACACATATTTTTTACCTACATGATCTAACCATGTACGGATCGGAGCTCCTATTCATCATCCTCCTCCACGTGGTTGGACACTTCAGTTGATGATTGCTTGTGGTGAGTCCTCCATTCTGGGGAAAATATTCATTTACTTTAATATTTTATTATACTTGTATATTTATGGATATTTATCTTTTGAGGGTGAGCTCGAGAGTTTTCTTGGCGCACGTTCTACTCATCATAGAGATGTTTTGGATATAGATATAATTGTTGTGAGCTTGACTCTTGTTACGTTCATGTATTATGGAAGACCCCCTTAGTCCTTATTGCCTTCTTATGCTTGTTGTATGTTGTTAATGAGACAGAATTCCTAAATCCCTAGTACCTCCATAGCATTAGTCATACTTATACACCCCTTAGATATTATTTACTATGTGTTCATGTTAATCCTCTACCCTACAACATCCCCATAGCTTGAGTCCAAAGCCTTATTTCTCCTAGAATTATGTGATTGTTGTTTTAATTATTCTTCCACAACTAAGGATGTGCCACGTATACTTTTAAGGCTTCTTTGGGGTCCCCTTCGGGTACCTCATTTGCCGTGTTACTCCTAGGACCTAGCTTTGGTCATAATAAAAGCAACTGGGTAGGTGTAATGACCTTCAGTTTAGGAGTGTAGAAGTGCCGAAAAAGTAAGTCAAAAAATGACCTAGGGTCAATTGAAGAAGCCTATTTATAGCCCGTACATAGGATGATGGTCCGTAGGTTGGTCTCCTAAATATGAACTTCAGAAAAGGAAAAAAGTTTCCAAGTGTGGGGTAACCAACGTAGACAATGAAGGCCATTGAAATGATTGATGATCCTTAGGTCGTAGTTGAGTGTATCAGACATGAAGGAAATTTTAATTTTCTGAAAAGTGACTTACAATTAACAACACAGCTCGTAGACTGTTGTACGAGCCCATATAAACCCTTCGTAGATGAAGCCCAGAAAAAGTAAAAAAACATTGACTAAGTGTGGAAGGACTCTACGAGTCTAACCACAAGCCGTAAGTCAAAGGACAATTCGTAGAAAAGGGTTTCGTGGTTTGGGTTGACAAAATAGTTTCTGACGATTGAAAAAATTCAACAGGATGGATTGGACTATGATCCGTGGTTCAAACCACGGCTCATAATTGGGCTCTCGTAGATTCATTCCAACAGTTTTAATGAAGGGCAATTTTGTCATTTTTGCAAATCCTAATACTATATTATGTTTTGCTTTTGGATTCTAAGGGCCCTAAATCAGACCTTGAGTCCCTGAAGACCTTATTCTTTCTTTCATTCTCCCATTTCCAAAAAATTCCTTAAATAAAATACTCTCTTTGGAAGGTCAAGTCAAGGCTAGGGTTTTTAAGTTCATCCCAATGGATTCAAGCTTCTTCATGTTGGAGACCAGTTAGGGTATGTGAGTTTGTTTTGTGGGTACCATTTCATCCACAAAGTCCTTCATAAAGTCTTTTACCTTTTCTTTAAGATCCTTCAAGCAAATATGTATGCTAATGGTGATTTTTATGATACTCTATGTTATTAAATGGTTTCAGTGATATCCTATGATGTTTTATTAAGTATTACATATATTTAATTTGTTGACGATGACCCTAATAATGAGTATTATGAATGGTGAAGTGTAGGTTGCTTTACATGTTTTGAATAAGCATAGATTTATGATTTATGATGTTTTAACTTAAGATTTAGCCCACTAAGTTTCAAGCTAAATATTGCATGATTTACGATGATGATTAGGGCATTAAAGTTAATTTTAAGAGTTACGATTTGTCAAAAATATAAGCTTGTTGACAATTTCCCTAATGATGTTTTAGAAGGTCCCCAAGATGAAAGGGCAATTCTCACTTGGATTAAGCTTGAGCTGCTCCTATGATTTTGCTACTTATGATTCTAACTGTCATAAATTCACTAAGTAAGTATTTTAAAGGTTCCATGAGATGATTTAGCACCGAGAGGACCTTGAGATTGAGGCTCATTCCCTTAGTTGAAGCATGACCCATTAGAGATAAATCTCATCATCCCATAACTATATGCCATCATAGTTCTCTTGTAGTCTAGGCTAGTGGATCCACATAGGCCATATATGTTATATAAAGATGCATACGAAGTGACAGAGCTCCACCCAGCAAGTAGTCTCTCTGTGCCAACATAGGGTGTTATGTTGGATTCCATGTAATAGCTCACCTGGTCTTATATGTCAGTTGAAGTCTACTCCTACAAGTTTATGACTCTATTATACAATTCTATTACATGTGATCCTTTATGCATTGATTCTCATTCATATTGAGCGATATTACTTGTGCATGCTTAAGCAAATATTTATGTACTTTACCGTCTTATACCTGTAAGTTTTACTTATGAATGATGGCATTACAATTTCATATTTGCATTGCATCTCACATACTTAGCATATTCCAGAAGTACTAACACACATTTTACCTACATGATTTAACCATGTAGGGAGAGGTACTCCTCCACCGGCTCATTGCTAGTTTTACGACATACAAGACTAGTACTTTTGTTATGGTGAGCCCTTAGTTTGGGTCTCTAACATTTTCATTCTCGCTATGTATTTCCAGCACTATATATATATATGTGTGTGTGTGTGTGTGTGTGTGTGTGTTGGCCTTTTGAAGCTTTTACTTTCTATATATTGTTATACGTTGGAGTCTTTCCTATTTGATGGAAACCAATTCCATCCATGTATGGTTTAGTCGGTATGCTTTATGGACAAATGTTAATGTTTCTTTTTTAATATTGCTTCATTATCATAATATGTTGTCATAGTCCCTTTCCCTATTTTACTACCGCAAATATTTAAGTTATGACTATGAATACTTGAGATATTAAAGATGGCTTAGGTGAGGTGCCTTGGGTATCTTATTCGCCGTGTGATGAATAGGCCCTAGGTCGGGTCCTTACAAACTTGGTACCTAAGCATGAGGTTTTAAAACTTTCCTCAGTTTTCCATGCATACCATGTGGAGTATAGTCTCATTCAATGTTGTGAAGCGCACCACTATCTTGAGTGAGAGGCTATGAGACAATTTTGAAAAGTCTTCCCTTCTTTCTTGTTCATTTTGTTCCTTTAGAGTTTACTAAGGCTTTCTATCACTAACTATGACCTCGTTGATTGTTTTTAGATCATGCTACCAAGACGAGCTCCACACCAAAGAGGCACTCCTGAACAACAAGTTCCTCTGCTTCAACAAAATGACGGGGTGTATCATGTAGAGTTCCAAGCCAATTTCACCATGTTGGCCCAAGAATTAGCCAACCAAGATAATAGGGAGATCTTTGTTCCTCCCCAAGTGCCTACTCTAGCCACTCAAGTGAGAGACTTCATGAGGATGAGCCCTCCGGAGTTCCATGGTTCCAAGGTAGAGGAGGACCCCGTTAATTTCATTGATGAGGCCTATTGAATAGTAGCGGTCATGGGTATCCCTATGGAGAAGAAAGTTGAGTTGGTATTCCACCAACTCAAAGGGGTAGATATTATATGGTATGATAAATGGGTGGATTAGAGGGGCTATGAAGCTGGACCAATTTGATAGGAAGAGTTCAAGTGCGCCTTCTTGGACCGGTTCTTTTCGATTAAGCTAAGGCAGGCCAAAGTCTAGTAGTTCATCAACCTCAAGTAAGGTTCCATGAGTGTGAGTGCCCTCAAGTTCACTAAGCTCTCCATGTATTCTCGCTTCATAGTTGTATATCCAAGGGCCCAATGAGAAAATTCATCTCTAGTGTATCCCACTTGGTGTCCAAAGAGTGTAAGATGGTCATGCTAGTGAAGGATA